>CM031710.1:5810896-7219646 GCA_018466805.1 Hippocampus abdominalis | reverse complement strand
TCCACATTCTTCACTGGATTGTTTAAATTCTCTTTCAGGCTCAGAAGATGACTCATCATCCCGTGTTTCCTCATCTGACGATAACTCATCGAGCGATGAGATGTTGGCATTGATTTGGGCCAAAAGTATTTTCTTAGCGATTCTTTTAAAAAGTAGAAGAGAAGGACAAGGTACCTCAAATTCATTTCATGATCAGTAACATCAGCTTCAGCTGGAAAATTACAATATGACATGGCTATATAAATACTGCAAGGCAGAAAGTATTTCAATTCGAGTCTGTAAGACCGGTTATTCGTAAGGGGCCCCCGGACAAAGCTGAAGTAAGTGTGTGAGTGTCAAACGTCAATCAAAACAAGAATTCAAAGCTGGAAAGGAGAACTTGCTGACACGGAGATAATTCGACAAGTGAAACGGCAGAAAAAGACGGATCAGCCATTTTAAAGAGCCAACATTTATTAGAGCCATCAAGTTGTATTCACAAATGCCACCAAAACACAAAAGACATGTTCTTAGAGTACGCCCATATAGGTGCAGGATTTTTTTTTTTATTACATCATTACCTCTTGTTTTTTTTTAACCCTCATAATACACTATATTGACAAATGTATTGAGACACAAGGCAATTACACCTACAAGAGGGGGGGGGGGAGAAACTAGACTTAGTCTCCCGGCCCTTTTTAGCTTCAATTACTCTGGGAAGACTTTTTACAAGATTGTGGCGTGTATATTAAACATGATATTTTCAGAAATTCATCCAGAAGGATATTTGTGAGGTTAGAGGGTCATTTTGTGCACATTCTGTGAACTAGGAATTGTCTCAGAATATCTTAAGACAAAGAATTGAGATTCAGGGGGAAAGAAGGGTCGAGGGCCAAGCCCTTATGGGTTCATTAGAAGGATACAACTACTGTATTTTGTTGATCACCAAATGTCCTCACATTTACAACTATCACATATAAATAAGGACTGCATGGTAAGCCATGTAACATGGTATCTCTACACTATACAATGAAGCGGGATTCGCAAAATCACCCTGTTTAGATTTCACATTTGAAAACTGTTTCAAAAAAAACAAAACAAAAAACAATGACCTTGAATTGTAATGCATTGTTTTTGCGATCAGTCCAGCGCTGTATTAAAGACAAGTCAATCCAGAATGAAGCACGATGTGTGGGACTTCTTCCAGACTTGGGTCTCAATTGTCCATCCCATGTCAAATCGCTCAAAAATCCTGATGCTCTCGCGCAAGCCCCTAATCTAAAAGTAGGTCATCGACATGAGTCACTAGAGGGAAGGGAGCAGCCATCTTCATTGAGACTGAATCCAACATGTTAAAAACCGCGAAGCGTCACAGTGTATCAGCCATCAAGATTGGGAGTGTTTAGTGGGCTGATTCCAAAAAAAAGAGCACCAGTTGAAATATTTTACATGTTTTGGCCTCAGTAAGCACAAACAATGTGATCTTCACATTCTTGCTGACCATTTTACAAGCGAGCCAAACAATAAGTCACGTCACGTCATCCTTCCTAACAGCACTACATTCACTGCTGTGCTGTCAGAAAATCCGACCTGGAGAGAAAAACACGAGAAACAAACATGGGTGTCATTAAAAAAGGACAGAATCGGAATTTGGGTGCTTATAATTGTTGTTTCACAGCCCACTCTCAATTCTCAGATGTACAACATTGTTATTTCGACTTGGAAGTACTGACCGGTGATATTTATTAGTAACACAAATTGTCTCCAACTTCAGAGAACTGCGACAGCGTTCTCTGAAGCGTGTCGCAATTGAAAGGCAGTCAAAAAGTCCTCCATTTCAAGAAGCTGTGCATTAAGCTTTAGAAAATGGTCAGCAGTAATGTTTATCTGTGCATAGAAAGTGGGGTAAAACATACAAAAATGCTAATATGACTTTGGGGGGAAAAAAAATAAAAGATAGGTTGAAACATGACTGGTGGCATATCGCGAGATCCGGATACAAGTGTTCCAAAACCGTACGGTAACCACGGATTGCAATGACAGCAGCTCACTTGGCTCACGAGCACAACTGACTCTTTCCAGCTGCTTTGTTTTCTTTTTTTCCGACATGGGGGGCCCACAGGGAGAAGCCCTTCTGAGTCAAATGCTGGCTTCGGTTTCAACTGCGTGAGCCTGTATCACACCGCAGGGCTCGGGGCTTGAACTCAGTTATACAACTCCGTTCGTCTCTACATAAAGCGACGTGGTGACAAATATCTCAACACCTCATCAGAACAAAGACTGCACGTGCGTGAATGAGACCAGATTGGATTTGCTTATCCAGAGCTCTCAACTCTAATAATATGTATTATTACCGTATTGGCCCGAATATAAGACGGCCCTGATTATAAGACGACACCCTCTTTTTTCAAGACTCAAGTTTGAAAAAAGACTTTTTGAACACCAAATTAATTTTAGTTTTTATTCTTCGTGACAGGGGTTCGCTTTGGCCTGGGGAGTCAAGTTCAGCATTTGCTTCAATGATATCTGGCGCCATCTAGCGTCGTGAATGGGTATAATGTCTAGACCCCGAAAATAAGACGGCCCCCACTTTTTCAGTCTTATTTCAATGCAAAAAACACCGTCTTATATTCGGGCCAATACGGTAATAATGCTGATCAATATTTCAAAATGACGGTAAGCGCGACTGTGGTACAAGAAGTGCAATTCAAGATAGCCTCGGTACAGTAAGGGAAGAGCGTTGCTCCTCAAAATCTTGTCTTGTTTAAATTTATGCTTTTTCAAAATGTTTTGAATGCCACCCCATCCACCCTGACCAAAAGGCGGAAGTCAGAGGTCATTATGATCCGCTTTTTGTTGACAGTGCTCTAAAAGGCAGGCCGTTAAAATAAAGAGACTAAATACCAGTTTTTAAAGCATTATGTCACAATCATATTTATTGTTCATTATGTTGGCAAAACCAGAGGCTTTATGTTGACTTGATGTTAAACTTTGCACGAATTACCAAACCAAAGCGTCAATCTGCATGCACCACAAATCACATCTTGGACAAACAGATGTGATTTGAGATAGGTTTTTCTATCCCAAAATAAAGTTTCAATAATAAATGTTTCAAGACGGGTGTTCAACACAAATCAATGGAGAGGCAGCTTAGCTAAAATAGGTTACCGGTATGTTTCTGGCCACATTTAAAGAGGGCCGGTCAAAGGGAAATATATTTAATGTTTTAAAGGAAAATCAGTGGGGGGGGACCTAAAGTGGATTTTTAGCCCCCAGATTAATAGTGATGTTAATTGTCTTAAATGAAAGAACCTCTCACCTTCTCCGCTTTAAGCGACCTTGTGTAGTTCCCCCACGAACAAGCGCACGCAAGAGACACACAGCGATACGATATTTGATATGCGCCTGATCAGTGGTTACTTGATCTCCCTAACATACAAATTCGTCCATGCATTCCTCACTGTATTGGCCTTTTCGTACTGCACTTGTTTTCTATTCTGCGGAGCAGTGCACAAAAACGATATCACCATGGAGCAAGTTTGTCCATATTTTGAAGGCCTTGCCAACCAGAAAGTAACAGGAAGGTGTTTCCTGCTAGTTGGACCATCGCTTTTAGCACTCTGATATCATTCCGCCAGCTCCTCTATGGTTGGATGCGCCTTTTGGCATCATGGTGGCACTGCTCTCAAATGTAAAAATGTTTACATATAAATAGCACATATAAAAATGTGGATTAAATATGGGTTCTAAGCAAAAAAAAAACTACAAGTCGAGTTCAGATATGGCGATATCAAAGACAAACGGTTGCTTTTTTTTGGGGGGGGGACTGCAGTGTCGACATTGGAGACGTCAGGGGCCTCCATGTTTGGGTTTACCGAAAACCCACACGCACTGAGCAATATTTTTTGACTCACATCACCCACTGGAACACAAAGTGGGTATTACTGGAACCTTAAGACTCAGACTGATCAGGTTCCTACCAGCCCAGTGGCCAAAGACAAAGAACTTAGGCACCTGAGACAGGCCCTCAAAACCTGTGGCTATGACCAGAAAGTCATTTCTAAAAAGTGTATCGAGTTCCACAAGGAACAAGCGCAAGGTGGATGAAGAAGAAAAGAATTCTCCTAAGACAACCTGAACAGTCCAGTTTACGGGAGAGTCAATGCTCGGAGAATGAAATTACCTGGACGAATGAGAATATTCACAGGCATCTTTATTCAGTAATATATTTTGAAATTTTAAATGTATTAACCTAAAATGAAACACTAACAACGGTGATTTATGATTCAGTGCGTGATCGAAAATCTGAATCATGAAAGTGAAGCATTTTCGTTTGATTCTTGCCAATAATTGCACATAACAGGCATGTTGTTAACATCAAGATTTTTTTTCAATAAATGAATAAAAATAGGCTCTCCTTTCCTTTTTTTTTTTTAAAAGACTGATCCAACAACAACAAAAATCAGAAAGGCAAGATTTAAACGGAATACTTCACCTTTGAAAGTATGTCACATTTGCATCAGTTCAAAGTGGTGCACACAACTTTGTAGCAGGCTTGACTTTGTGACCTGGTTAAAATACTTTTCACAGCATATGAACCTGTCCGTCATACATGAACACGTTGGAATATAAGGCAACAAACAGTTCCTCTTTTAGGACATTGAACTACAAGCTTCTTGCTCATCTGCCTGGAGCAATCAATGTATATGATAAAGATATACATTGGAATGAATCTTTATGGAAATAATACAGCCCTAAATTTGTTCTTTTAGAATGTGTATTTGATTTCCGGCGCTCTACTGCAGCTACGTTTTGGTCGCGCGTGAAAAGACCGCAAGTGACTCTTGATGGCATTGGAGTTGGTGGATTTAGCAGAGGGTTTGCTTCTCGAACTTGCAGTCTTTCTGCCAAACCTTGGCTGTTTTACACACTCTACTTCCAGGCTTTTAGAACCATACCTATTTTCAGGGTCGTCGTCATCCCCTGCTGCCCAAGTGGGCCCGGCTCGATCCTCGCCGCCTGCAAAATAAGAAATTAATAAGACACAATAACGAATGTGAGAGTGATGCTTGTGTGTCCGTGTGTCCCGCGATTGGCTAGTGCAAGGGTCGGCAACACAAAATGTTGAAAGAGCCATATAGGACAAAAAAAGGGGCACTGCCGTTGTCAGACTTACCAGACGATTGATGGAAAACTGCTGGTCCCAGTAACGCCGCATCTTCTGTGATTTCTTCCATCTTATGATTATCGGCGTCACTCGCAGAGTCATCGTCATGGTCGTCCTCGCTTGATGACGATGTGGTTTCCATTACTTCCTGGGGAGCACGAGTCTTGTGCTTTCTGGCCTCCGCTATAGCCTGCTGTCGAGTAAACCCTTCCGTTTCGCTCTTGGCAAGATGAGACTTGCCGACAGACCTCAAGGTCTTCAGGTGCTGCATTTGAGTCGTCGGTTCTTGATGGTCACCGGAGGAAGCCGTCCCCCTTTCCCATCGAGTCTTAACGGCAACAGGCTCAGACTCGGGCGAACGGTCCAGCAGCATACGTTTGCGGCGTATCATCTCTGGCGAAATCGGGGTGTTCTTGGTGAGCCAGAAGAAACGCTTCTTGGCCACTTTGCCAGACGCTAGACTGCCGTCATTATCGTCGTCGCTCTGGTGCTCATCGGAGCTTTGAATCATAGCGACTCGCTCAAGAAGCACCGCGGGTATTTCATCCGAGTCAGAGTCATCTCGGGTCTGGCTTGGACTTTGTTCTTCCGAGAATTGGGCGGCCGTTGAACTCTGCCGTGCCTCGGGGTCCGACTCGCTCTCGCTGTCTGCTGTGGAGAGAGACTCTTTCCCCTTGACATCGCTGGGACGACGCAATGGTGTCGTCTTCACACGGGGAGACCTCCGACTGCCTTGCTCCTCTTCGAGGTGGAGTGACGTGCTCGGGTGGTCGACGCTTATTTTACTCTCGGCAACAACCATCTCTTCATTTCCGTGCGCATCTTTTCCATGAAACATCTCTTCCACTGTGTCTTTTGGAAGACGCTGCGCATCTGAGCAGGGCTCCTGGTCACCGGCACTGGTGTAAGTTTGACCACAAGCTTTTTGGTCATGTTGAGACTACTTTGAGGAAGTTGTGGGTCCGCTGTCTGCAGAGTCTGTCCGGCATTGGGGAAAGGCGAGTTCACGCCTTCACTTGTGCTTACAACATCAGCGAGGACTCCCTTCTCCACATATTCATCTGACGGCTTCGGCAACGCATGTACGTTTAAATCGCTGGAGATCTTCGGGTCCGTTTCGATGGTAGGTTGGGGCACAAAGTCATTGCTAAGTAACTCCTCCCAACAGCTGGAGACGTCCAAGTCGCTGAACTCTTCTTTAAGGCTTTCCTCGAGTGCCGCAAGTGACAATCGGATGGATTTCACCACTGTCAAATATGACTTCAAGTAGAGGCTTCGAACACCTTGTTTCGTCTTTGTCGCAGTATGAATGAAATAAATAAAGTTCGTGTTGACGTTGTTTGTCGAGTCCACTAAATGTTTGACCTTTGCAGTCATATCTTTGGAGACATTTAAAGTGTTGTAGTTGAACACAACACTACTATCCATGCCGTTGTGATCCCAGTTAGCAAAGGGAAGGATTTGAGGTCGAGGCAGCATGCCGTAACGTTCCGATTTCCCCGTCTCGGCTCGGTTTCTCTTGCGGTGCTGTTGCCACAGATGCTCCATGTTCTCCAGCACGCTGTCACAGGCCATCACCAGGCCAAAAAGGGGCTCGGGGTTACACACATAGCAGTACCATTTGCTCTCCAAGATACCAGTGAGTTCCTTTCGTCCCAAATTTCTCAGAATGCACTTCTTGCAAAAGGCATTGCTGCAGAAATCACAGCAGATGAGGTTGCCCCCTTCTGCGCACCAACTGCATACGAGGGGAAAAAAAAGGGACAGAGGGTAAATTTGAAACGTAACACCTAAAAATAAAGACTGTTTATTTTCCCGTTTGAATCTTACCGACACTGCTCATCCATCCCATCGCCATCCTTGCTGATGTCATCACTTGAGTAATATTTGTAGCATGACTGTCAAACCAAAACAGAGTGAAAAATGACAAAATATTGGACGGAAAAACCGAGCACCGGGGTTGTAAAAGGAAAATGCACTTGATTTCCATAAATCTGTCAAATCTGTTTGTGTAAATATTTGATGATGAAAATGCATCCAAAATACACAAGAGAATCCGCGCGGCCAAGTGGCTAACTCAAATTGCTAAGTAACATCAGGAATACTGATGCACAAGGTGAAATATAAAAATAAAACATAGAATATATTTCTGACTCACCTTGCAAATGAGTACTTTGAGAACTGGATGGCGAATAAGGGAGTCTCGCTGGAAGTGGTTAACCTGACGGCCACAGGCAGTGCAACTGACAATTTCCAAATGTTGGCCCCCTGTAGAACCCGACAATAATATTAGCTATAAAGGCGTGGTTTCATATGTGGTTGGCAGAAGAAAGAGCTTGTGTTGTTGTTGCGACATTTGTTTGTTGCAACTTTGTGTCCACCGGAACTTGACTGACCTCCTCGTCTCCTTGAAAATTCTTTCCGTAGCACGTTACTTTTCCGGCTGCAAAACTCCGGACCCCTGAAGTCATCTCTGCCATTATCGACAGGTTCAGGTCGGACAAGAACAGTGCCTGGACAATCATGGCAATCAAGTCATTACATTGTAACATTTGTCTAACTGAATTTCCTCAGCACCGATGAGATAGACAGTGTTGTTGGATTTTACAGGAAGAACTTATAATAAACTATTGAATTAAAAACATGTACAGAATAGTGTTTCAAAGTAATGTGGAAATAGATGCACCTTTAGGAAGGCAAGTGACATCTGGGTGGCCATTTGCACCGAAGGGGAAATCTACATTGTCGCTGTCGTTTGAGTCTGCAGATTCGTCCAAGCCAGAATGCTTTGTCACAACAGAAGGTTTTCTGAAATATTGAGAAAGTAGTTAACACCGAAAGCCAGTTTCACTTCCATTTTGGTCATGTGCTGAGCATTTTGCATGTAGTTCTTCTCAACCCACCTTCTGGAGAGTTTTGTGTCCACAAGCGCCTACAAAAAAGCAAAGTGACACTTTTAAACTGCTGTGCAACAATTTCGATAAGAGCATGCTGATTGCAATAATAGCCAAATTCATCAATTTCACTCTATCAATCTAACCTATTCTATGCCCTCAGTTTGTCCATGCATACGTTGAGCAGTGCTTAATTTGTTTATGGGGGACATATTATGGAAATTTAACTTTTATATTGTTGGCATACAAAACGTTTGGTCTCTAGAGTGACTTCCCAACCATCAAATGTGAAATTGAACAAATGTAAATTTTTTGATCGGTCCGTTGTTCCAAAACTGAGTCAATTAGCAGTTTCTATGCCCATGACTTGCCCGCTATTGAAATGTGTGTTTGGTGATGTGTTCGCGGCATGCAGCACATTTACTGATCTGCACAAAAGAGGGATAAGGCAGGAATTAGGTATTCTCATAAGATTCTGGAATAATTGGAAAAAGTTGATGACCCCAGTTGTCATGGTAACAAAAGTTGAACTCTGCATCGTATAAGTGGGCAGGTGGAGCAGTCGCTCACTTAGATGCACAAAATCCCCTCCTCCCCCAAAAAGTTATTTTTATTTGCGTCAAGAATGGATGGTAAATTAGCAAATTTCACCTTTCTGTATTTTGACCTTTTATTAGGACACCTGGGAACTGTTTATGCTTTAAAAAAATTAAAGGAGTACTGTATTATATCTCCTTGAATACAATGGATGTGATTTCCCTGAACTGTTACCACTGCATGTTCCATTACCTCCATCATAGAGGCGGCTGCTGAGTTTTCCACTGAACCATTCCTGAAGTTACATCTGCAAATGCAACATAAAATGTCAACAAGCATTCCGACCAATGTTACACAATATCAAAGGATGAATGGGTGGTGATTTCACCATCAGAGTCAGCTGATCCGTTGCTATCCTCATGCGTAGAATGGGCCAGGTATTCATGTAGCTTGTTGACCAATACATTCAGTTTGCTTGCTGTAGTACTGCAGCCAAAAGAAATGTGTTATACAGCCATCTGTTTGAATACTAAATACTCAAATATCTAGTCGTCAATAACAATCTTAATGATCCAAAAAGAAAGAATGTTGTACAGTAACTAAACTACAACCTAGGAGATCGATTTATGATCAGCAATGAGAGAAAGTAAGACAGTTTGGCTGGGTCAAGAAGTTGCTGATTTTGACCATTGTATACATGTTTAGAGGAATACGAAAAATGCGAAAATACCACAAACACCACTTCTAATAAGAAAGTAGAAATAATATAAGACAAGAAGAAATGTTTTTCACGCATATTTTAAACGAGGCACTAACCGCGCCAGTATTATTCGAAAACTTAAAAGGTTTATAGCTTCGTTCTGGCTGCTACATTGTAGCGAAGCTAGCATATCGATATTCGCCATTCTTGCTACGATCGTACGACGCAGTGGTTTCCCCGATTTACCTCAACATCGCTGCAACATTTGGAGCAGTGTTTTTTTTTTTTTGTCCTCACCTCATCTTTTAAGCATTCCAACAATGAAGAGGTGCGCTTATTTGGAGGGCAGCATCATGTAACAATAAAAGAAAATACAAGAGCCCCTTTTTTTTCTCTTTCGTTTCGGAATGGCGACTTTGCTTGTTGAAGGTTTTACTACTTTATCGCCCCCTGTTGGCTCGGAATAGAAGTCAAGGGCTGTTGGAATTAAAATTGTAGCTGGAGGAAATATAGTTAGTCGCTGATAGGATCGTGGTACATTCGCCTGACTTGTGTGCTCGAACCGGCAGTCTGACAGTCACTGACAGTCAGCGACTGAGGAACGATCAGGGACAAATCTTAGGAGGAATGAGGGACGGACTGTTATGTAATATTTCAAGTGGAAATAAACTCAAACATGAGCAACACTGTGAGTTCACAACTGTCACATAAAGTGAATAATATTAGTATTGAAATGATACATACATACATTCATACGTGGATGTGTGAGACACCCACAATTTCATCATATAACATAGAAATATAGATTAATAGAATGAGATCAATTCAACTGAGAAAAGAGGGGAAAAAAGCCTGTTTTCCCAAATAAAGTAATTGACTACCAGCTGGAAACATTTCCTCTTGTTCTCATAGTTAAATATCACATATTTCAAGATTAAACAATTTGAAATTTTAACAGGGGTGAAAAGATAGGAACCCCAAGGTTTTATTCTCTTGTCAAAATCATGTGGCTTTGAACATTTATTCAATAACCTTGATGTCTATTTTAAAGTCCATGAATAGTAGTGTGTGCTTTGTCCTCGCTAGCAATTCAGTGCCTTTGTGGGATATTGAATAAATGTACTTTCACCAAAGTATCGCTTGGCTAGTACAAAACTGGTGGCGATTTCTGGCATATGTGTGGCCATACAGGCTCGTATGGCTGCGGTGTTGACAACCTGCCCCAAAGAGAAACAATTTGCTGTTTTCTATTGTGGAATTATTGGCATTTGTATTGGGAAATCTCTTGTGGAATTGCCCTCTGGAAAGATTTATAGTCTTTAATCAGACAAAGTCAAAGACACAATGTCACAAAAATTATGAATATTGAAATAATTATGAGCTTGTCTTTCTTTAGTTACAAAGTGACTTACTGTTTGTTATACCTTCTGCTATCTTACGGGAGAGAATTTAATTGTTCTGTCATTCTACATTGATGGCCAAGTTAGATGTAGTTATTAAATGCAATTTGGACAAAACTGGATTATTTTCCCGTGGCATCTGTGATAGTAGTGTGCGATTACACGCAGGTTGGGATGATCAGAAATAGATGAATTCAACAGTGGATGCAGATATAATAAAAGGTCTTCATAGACAATTTTTGCACAAAGGAAACCCAGGAGAAAACACTTGAAAGATTTACCAATCTAATCCTTATGTAAAATAAAGCACACGGGGAAACAAAGTGAAAATATTGCAATTGGGTACGTTTTCTTTTCATTTGTGCCACGTGAGATTCATGTTTTTTTAATAGTTCCCTCCATTTTATGGTGTTGCTTTAATCAAATCATTCAAAATGTTTTATGATTTTTTTTTTTAATGTAACAATCTGTCACTTTTTACAGTTATTGTCTGTTGTCTGTTTAAGAGGGAGGACATTTCATATGTGCTGTACGCATACAGCACATTTGACAATAAAGTTGTACTTGATACATGATACTTATTGCGATGCACTTTTAAAGTTACATAAACAACACGCAAGACACAAAACCAAGTAAATCAATAAATAACCAAAACAAGAAGCATGGTCACTGAAAAAATAAAATAAAAAAAATATCAAAGACATTGACACGGAAGCATAGTTTCAATGTTTTGAAAGATTTGTGGTTTAAACAATGAGGTCCACTTTAGTGTGTGTGTGTGTGTGGGGGGGGGGGGGGGGGTGACGTCACGAACATGTTTTGACATCATAGACTTTAAAGAGGTCAATATAAAGACATTTTACTTTGACAAAAGCTACAAAGTACCCATCAAAGACATAGTTTGGGATAAGGCTACGTTGGGTGTTTTCAGAGTAACACTTCACTTCCCCACGCGACAAAGGTAAGGTTTGATCGGTTAGCCTCGTTAATTTAGCACGAACCGCTGATTAAAAAAAAGCACGTCCACTGCGTTCTATTATAGAGAGCCTGCTGAGGGTTACGAGTATGTCGGCCTTTACTGCAACGAAAAAGAGCGAGTTGGTAAAAAGCCTCTCGCCGCCACAGCATCCTCCATTCACCAGCAATCCGGCGGGCGGTGACGCCACTGCAGGGCGGGACAAGAATTCCAACTCCGGACTACTTCGCACTCGACGTGGAGAAGACCGCACTGCGAGCTGGACGCCGTCTGGAATTTCAGGCGAACCGAGAGTGAGTACCGATTTTCCTGTCTTAAACTTCTTGACTAGCTCGATGTTGCATTCGACTGAATGTGCGCCTTTTCATGTGTTCATCTTCGTAGTCGCGTCCCGCCGAGGATCGCTGGATTAGTGCGAGTCAACAAGGATAGTTCGCCGTCTGTTAACGTGAATCTTGTCTGCTGGCAGTCGAGCTTTAGCTGCTTTTTTTTGTTTGTTTTTTTACTCCCACTCTATTTTTTTTTTTAATTTACTCCCTACTCATCTATGCGCAAATGTTAGCCTTAAAGTTGTAATAAAAGTTTTACAAGATCGCATTTCGGAGACTTGTAATTGTGGTTTTCGTCAGTAGGGAATACACTGGACTGGACGCCAGTTTAACAAAAAAAAAAAAAAAATGCCGTTTAAGTTCACACCCATCCACAATAGTTGCGCCCCATTTAAAATCATTAAACACACGTTCGAGTGCGGACGCGTGTGTTACCTGACTGTTGCGCATCTGATGACAGACCTACCTGCCTTGTTATGTATTTTATTGGGTGGGGGGGCGCCAGCATTAATGCTGGCGCTATACCAGTAAATGATTCACCGGTTATGTGCCGCTCCCTCGCGTACACATTTCTGTTCGATCAAACTCTCCAATGTACACGCAGTTGTTTGTAAATGTCAGTGAATTTACCATACAGAAACTGAGCTTGTGAAAGAAGCGGTCACATGGCATATAAAGTTGTGGTTAAGTGTTTTACCAGGTGTAACCATCATCTGGTGAGGCGGCTCACTCACAGTCTGGTGTTGGAAGACAGCCGCAGTTTGCCTTCACATTATACTGGCGTGAGGATTCTAAAGGATTAGTCAGAGTGCTGGAAGTGGAAAAAGTGTTGCTTGCGCTTCTATTTTTGGGGGGAAATGGCTGGTTTGCCTTGATTGGTATTTGCCATTGAATGTGTGGCATGACTACAGAAAAAAAAAAAAATAAAGTTTCCCCTGCACCAAACCTCGTGGGCACCTGTGTGCTTTAAATGCAGATGGGATGTTGTCTTTGTAAAGACAAACCAGACAGTCAAGCCAGCAGCAAGAGGGTGTGACGCGTGTGGGCCGCCCCTCGCACACTAGCAGCTGTGTGTTCGTGAAACAGGGAACAGGTTAGCCCACTTTTTGTGCCATCAGCACTAAAAACGGGTGCCTTCACTCTTGGCTTGCTGCTTGTTTTCACTTTTCTGGACTTTGCGCACATTTTCTGGTAAGTCTTTTACCCGCATTGTGCGAAAGGGGGACCTTGTTCTTCCTCAAAGTCTGTAAAGTTTAAAAGGAATATTTCAATTACATGTTATCTGATGGGCTAGTGTGTCCCCTTTGAATGGGGGCTCGTCCCATTCATTGCCCGATTTGTTCATCGTCCTGCGATTGATCGGTGGTAATATAGGTTATACTCTGCCTTTCGTTTGAATTCATCTGGGGTAGGCTGCAGCCCCTCTCGTGGCCTTAAACAAGTTAAGCGGTATAGAAAATGGACAAACAATGTTTGTTAATCTGCCGGGAGGTCATGTGTGGGCTACAGTCCAAGAACATCTCCCAAAAGGCACAGAATGAATCAATACCAAGGATTGCACTAGCTAAGAAATAATATTTGTCCAGATCCTATCTGAGGTGCGTTGGTTTTGTCCGTGGTTGAAAAAGGCCGCCTGATTCCAAACTTTCCTACCCGTCCGGCAACATTCCTAAGTGATGGCTGTTGAGAAGCTGTGCTCTTTTTGCGTCACCACACCCTACATCTTTTCATTGACTGTTAAGTAGTGACCTTCACGAAGCAAGTTGTTCCAGTCACAAAAGGTGAGCCTGGTCATTTGAATATTGAGATTTGTCTTGGGGCCTCTTTAATCAAGTCGCAAAACCGCGCCCTGCTTGAAGCCATCGTTGACGCGAGTTCCGTTTTTGCTTCCATATGCAGCAGTTGTGTTGACAGTGACAATTCACCTGTCAATAAATGTGGCTGGGCCTATCTTTATCCTAGCCCCCGCGAAGAGGAAGTGTCTCTGCATATACCGCATGCTCAAAAGATCGTGAATCAACTCTGCCTCACGTGCACAGGCGCTCGGGCCCGACAGTTAAAATCTATTGTGCCCGGGCGTGTCCGCGCACTATTCCACTTAATCAAATCATCTGGGAGCGAGTCTTTTAAATGGCCTTCCGAGATCCACCTCCAGCCGTTGTAATCGCACGGCTTGGATGACTAAAAACCTGAACACCCGTCATAACATTGTTTTCAGTTTTAGTGCCAGATTTAGTGCCTATTGTAGTATCATCCAGCGAGCCTTTTTGTACCTTTTGTATATGTTATTTGCTCGTCTGTCTCAGACTTGCTTGATAACTGGTTTCCCAACTGTACCCAACTAAAGGAAATTAATGGAAGGAGGTTGTTCCTCACAAATTACGTCGCAGTTTTAATCATAATGGGGAGAAAAGAAGGATCCCTGTGTTGATGAACAGCACTGAATAGTGCCTTGCAAAAGACAGTTTAAGAAGTCATTGTACTGTTGAATCATTTCTGTTGGTAAAGCTAAAGTACCTTTGTGAGTGAGCTAAGTCAGGGGTCGGGAACCCAAAATGTTGAAAGAGACATATAGGACAAAATAAAAAACAAATATGTCTGGAGCCGCAAAAAAACAAAAGCCTTCTATAAAACTTACAATGAAGGAAACACATGCTGTATAAATGTAGAAGACTGGACTGTCTGAGAATTTATGTTATTCATTCCTTTGTTGTGTGTTCACAAACGCCCCCATAGAATTTATTTTGTAATTCCCTTGCTTGATTTTTTTTGTTTTGGTGTATTATTTTCCCTTTTCTTAGTGTCAATGAAGTGATCATTAATTTCCGTTTTTCTGAGGCTGTCTTTGAACGCCTCTCGAGTCGAACGAGAAGACGGAAGGCACGGAGTCGGACGCAGACGTGTCTGTGTTTGTCGAGACTTTTAAAAGCATAAATAAAGTGTACGTTTTTAAAAAACAACACCACAGCTCTCCTTTTTCGGAGCTGCACACATGTATCTATACCTATTTGAGCTATTTTAGCCTACTATCAAATCTTTTTCCACTTTCAAACATTTTTTTTCTAAAGCTCCAGGCAGCCACTAGATGTCGCTAAAAAGCCGCATGCGCCTCTGGAGCCGCGTGGTTGCCGACCCCCGATCTAAGTCAAGTAAACAAACCAAAAAAAAAAAATAAAAAGCAGCACTTCTTTCTCGTATCGTTTCGGTGACAAGCATATTATCTCACAAACTCTGAAAAAAAAAAAACAAGATGTAAATCAAAACCTCATTAGAAAATCCTCCATGAAAGCAACTGCCGATGCTCCAGCTGTCTGAAATAACAACTGCCTTTTTTTTCGACTGCCTGACTCACATTTAAGGCCATGGTTTCATACGGCGATTACAAACGCTCTTTTCTTTTCTGCCACCCAGCGTCGCGTCTCACATTTGTCCGTCGCCATCTGCGGGCCCCGCTCTGTGTACTTAACCCCTCTTCTGTTTCCACTCAGCCTCTGTCGAGGGTGTGTGACAAGGGGGGGGGGGCCGGCAAATGAGGTAATGTGTGTCGGCCCTTGTTGTGGCCGCAGACGCATTTCACATCCTTCTAGAGAGGTTAAACATAGTAGCGCGGTTCATTTTCCGCCTAATGGAGCTCGGTTGGTTCTTGCCCAGATATAGTAACATTTTGCAGAAGAAAAATATTCTTTTTTTTTTTTTCAGTCGCATTTTAAGTCTTGACTGCTCTAGTTGACTTTATTCTTAAATGTCAGCAGACTTATCTCGATGATTGTTGGGCTAATCTCTTGAGGCCACATGGCTGCTGTTCATCAACTTTCATTGAGGCTGTTAATGGTTTTCACTCGTGGAAGAGGGGGAAGTTTAGTTATTGAGTTCATTGTTTACCAAAGAGAAACGTAAGACTCTGCAAAAGCAAACATTTCTGCGGTTATAACGTTGCCTGGTATTTCTGACTAAGATGTCCTGAAACTCACCAGTCTGGATTTCAAATCAGGAAACAAGAACTCCTTTTTTTGGGGGGTTTTTTTCTGTCTGGAAAATCTGCCGCTTGTCGCTACCGTTTTAGCTTCCATCTTTGCTTTGTGAACATTTGTGTTCGCGAGGAATGCCACCACACCGGTTTGGACTTGGAGAAGCATCACGCCCTTCTCGCCTTCTCGCAGGAAAGCCCAAACTGCTCAAGGCCCCCGTGCATTCCTTGGCTTTTGCAGTCAGAGTAGTTTGGGAACACTGTTGGGGGGGGGGGTCGGGGGGGCCAAAATACAATGTTTCAGGGGAGTTTGGCTGACTTGCGTCATGTTACTGGATCTTTTCTTTTCACACCGTTTGTGGCCGCAGGGCTTTTTCATGCTGACTGCCCCAACAAACAGGAGTCAAAATAGTTATAGTCATTTTTCAGTTTGCTTGTCTGTATCTTTGCCAAACTGAAAATTTTTTTTTTTGTCTTTTAAAAAAAAGCGTTTTATTGACTTTTTGAAATTTTCGATCAAAAGTTAAGCTTGGTTTGTGATCAGAGCAGCCTTTAAGTTGTAGCTGCAAACATCTACTTTGTGACGCTCGGTGGTTTTTAAAATTTTTTTTTTTCCCCGTTGCAGGCCCACCTTTCGCTGACTGACCATCCTCAGGTCAATCACAGAAAAATGTCTGGCAAAATGTCAAATGAGGAAATGGAGGACATGCAGGAGATATTTAGGAAGATTGGTGAGTAGAGAAGTGTAGCGCATAAATGATAAAAATTTTTGTCTTTTTTTTTTTTTTTTTGCACAATATTTAAGTGTTAAAAATCTCTTCTGTCGCTGCAGATCTGGACCACGATGGTTTCATCAATGATTATGAACTCACCGAAGTCCTGAAAGAGACTGGCCTTCCGCAGCCAGGTTACAAGATCAGAGATATGATCAAGAAACTGGATCGCGATGACGACAGCAAGATCAGCTTCAATGAGTTCCTTGCGGTAAGCCGAGTTATGTTGTTAACCCCTCAATGGAAAGACCCTCTCGAGTGGCACTGTGAAAATCCTCGATAAATTTATGATTATGTCCCACTTGAGTCACACATACCCCCCACTCCACCTCCCGAAAAAACTTTCTATCCTTTATCGTGATAGTTTGTGGGACAATTATTGTCCTATGCCTACTGGTGGTGTCCCATTTTTTTTTTTCCTTAAGTATTAAGTGGCAGAACGGCAGCAGGAATCGCGGCTGAAATATGACATGCTCTATCAATGATTGACAGTTCAAAAGGGGAACGTTGGCTATAAATTATTACAACGCTGCGATTTATGGATAACTATGTTGAATTGAAGATTGTGAAAATACAGGAAACGTTTCAAATCGGTACATGATTCAAGGATTTTGCCAACGATTTCAAAGCGAGTATTTAATAATGAGGACTGTATTTGGGAGGGGCAGCATATCCGGCCACCTCTGAGGTCACTGCTGAACACAGCGGTGCCATTGTGTTTGAGAGGAGTGCACGATGGCAGCAGGCCCTGATAGCGATCCATTTTTGTATTCTCAGAGTCGCGAACCATTTTGTACTCTTGCAACCTATAGAAATTCATTTCCTGAATAATAAATCTGATTTGAATGATATAAACATATATAATGTTGGTTTCTTGTTCAGCAGTTTTGTGTTAGCCTTGAATGCTAATTCTTATGCAAAGGAGCCATTTCCGCTACTAGGCTAACAGTGTACTTTAGGTCATGTTTTTTGTTGTTGTTTTTTTTGTGCGTGATGTTGTGAAACGTAAATACATTCTAAAATATGTGCTTTGGCTGAACAGAATTTGGGAAACACAAGACTATTGTGCATTGGGCTCCCAACAGCAGATTTGTGTGCCTGGTCATCAGTGATGTAGCCATAACTTTTGTTTCGTGTCACATGACATCCCGGAATTAGGCTACATCTTGTCGAATCAGCCTTCTCGGATGCTGCTCACATGCACTATTTTAGTGATTCATATCAAATCAATCCTTTCCGTCACAGAAGCGTTTTTGTTGTTTTTTTTGGACATGAGTATTTGGAAAGTTAGTCAGAGTTGGGATTGTGGGTCTAACGTCTGCTTCCGCTTGATGTAGCTACTCACAAACTGTTATGCTGAGTCTATTTTGAGTCACTGTTTGACAAAAAAAATGTATCTCCTTCCACCTAAAAAGACAATGCAGAAGCTGCAACATTAGGCGTCTTTGTTAGGTTAGGTTGCCCCTCCCCCGGAACAGATGTGGCGTTCAGAAACATGTAGTTAATTTGGTGCCTCATGCTGTCGTCATGGCAATGATGAGACATTCCAACTATGCTGCTGCATCGGCCGACTGACCTTGAGTAGTGCTGGCTGGCTGACAAAAAAGATTACCAAAAAATGATATACAATGCCGTAGTATAATAGTTGCAACAAGTGAGGCTGGCACAAATTCCATGGAAAGTGATTCAAAAACAATTCTTGTGGTCAAGCAGCTGTTTGATTCAGTCAGTGGGCCAATTTACTTCCAAATTAAGTAAGTTGAGTCCAAACATTTTGTTTTTCCCCGTTAGACCAAACTGAAAAGCGGACTCAACAACCTGCTCTTCACTCATTCAGTACCAGCCGAGTCTAGACCCAAGTCTGAAAAGACGTTTAAAAACGTCTTTGGGAGTGAATGAGTTTTAAGAGCAGTTAGCTTGGCTCGTAATTGTGCTGACCATGACCAATCACCTTTTTTTGTTGGTTTTTTTTGGTTCTGGCTTAAAAAAAATGTCCGCCTGTAAAATGAAATGTATTTCAATTTGCTGAGTACAAATGTTCCCCTTTTGGTCTTGTAACAGATTGTGAACGAGCTGAAGGGCAGCGAAGTAGCAAAAACTTTCCGCAAAGTCATCAACAAAAAAGGTGGCATCCTCGCCATTGGAGGCATGTCGGAGCTGTCAAGTGAAGGAACACAACACTCGTACTCCGGTAAGGACATTCTTATTAGCATTAAGGTTTCATCTCCTCTGTTGTTGATGCCTATATTTGCCATCACTGTCAAACCAAATTGTATAGTACACCAATACTGTCGTTTTTTGCTTTCATGTGATGCCTCTTGATTCCATCTGCAACCCGGACAGAGGAGGAACGATTCGCTTTTGCCAAGTGGATCAACAGCGCTTTGGAAAAAGACCCTGACTGTCAACATGTCCTGCCCATGGATCCCAACACAGACTCTCTGTTCACATCCGTAGCTGACGGTATCTTACTCTGGTGAGACTTCCTCCTTTTCACTGCATGGCGGCAATTAAAATGTGGCCACATGGTAAATGTCAAATCAGTGTTTGATTTATCATTGCCCATAAAATATTTTTTTTTTGGGGGGGGGGGGGGGGGGGCAAGTACTGTACTGTATGCAAGTACTGTTACATAAAGCTTGGCAGCTGCAAAATACATGACCAGAACAGCAAATAGACATTACTCAATACAAAGCGCAATTCCCTTTCCTATCCATACCGGCTGAAGTCACCTCGTCAGGGTGTCTGTGTTTTAATGCTTTGAAAAAAATGTAGATTTTTATTTATTTATTTTATGATATGCAGCAAAATGATCAACCAATCAGTGCCAGACACCATTGATGAGAGGACCATAAACAAGAAGAAGCTCACACCCTTTACAGTACAGGTCAGTTAATCCTTTTTCCCCTTCTGAAGTCTCAAACTCATTTATTGCCACCGGCCGGGTTGTACGGTAGTTATTGGTTCCCATCACAGGGCCATTATGGCTGTGAAAGCACGGAAAATGTATTTTTGCCTCATCGGATTATGACACTCGCGCAACAAATGGATGGCTAAATCATTTTGAAATTGCGGTGTGACTGACTGGCGATCTCAAGGTGATTAATTTGACAATTTGGGTACAGATTGCTGCCATAATTGGGGAATTTGAGTTTGACACCAGTGTCACTATCACTGACCTTTTAACAGGAGAATCTTAACTTGGCGTTGAACTCCGCCTCGGCCATCGGCTGCCACGTTGTCAACATCGGCGCTTTAGACTTGAAGGCTGGCAAACCTCACCTCGTGTTGGGCCTGCTGTGGCAGATCATCAAAATCGGGTTGTTTGCCGACATCGAGCTCAGCAGAAATGAAGGTAAAGGTTATCATCACGTACATGGCAAGTTTGTTTTTTTTCCTCTCTGTTGCTTACCCGATCATTGTCGCCGTCGCCCGTATGACAGCCTTGGCAGCGCTGCTGAGGGAGGGCGAAACCCTGGAGGACTTGATGAAGTTGTCCCCTGAAGAACTGCTGCTCCGGTGGGCTAACTTCCATCTGGAGAACGCCGGCTGGCAGAAGATCAACAACTTCAGCTCTGACATCAAGGTTGGCACGAACGCAAAAGGTCGCTAACACAGATGTCGGTCTTATCGGCACACTGGGGCCGAAACGATGTTTGCGTACGCGGACCTGTAATATCCGCCTGCACGTCTGCTAAAATAGGATTCAATTGGTTGCGAAACCCCTTTGGTGTTCTTTGGCTCATGACCAAAATGAATTAGTAAGCAAACCTGTGTAAGCAAGGATGATTGACGGCTCTGGAGAAGGCATTATACAGAATTTGTGGAATAGTATTTTACTCAGTATGTGTACAATACCATTGCATTAATAATACATATATTTCTGTCCAATTAAAAGCATTTTTTTAAATCTGTTTTACCATCCCATTGATGCTATTCCGTTTATGCTAAGTGATTTGTAACATTGTGTCTATTTAAACTCATTCACTCCCAAAGACGTTTTTACACGTCTTTTCAGACTTTGTCCAGAATTGGCTGGTAGTGAATGAGTTAAATGACTGCCGATCAGTCCAGGGTGTACTACAACTCTAGCGGTCTCCAACGTGGATATCTGAAAACGGCCGTGTTGATTTTATGCAATTTTTTCCCCCAGGACTCAAGGGCTTACTTCCACCTCCTCAACCAGATCGCTCCAAAAGGTACCGAGGAAGACAAGCCGGCCATCGACATCAACATGTCGGGCTTCGGTGTAAGTGCAGCGCCGCTGAGCGTCGGTACCTCGCATGAACGAGTCTCTGATGAAGATGCGTATGCGCCATGCAGGAGAGAGACGACATGAGGAGGGCGGAAGCTATGCTGACGCAAGCCGACCGGCTCGGCTGTCGACAGTTCGTCACTGCGGCTGATGTAGTCAGCGGCAACCCTAAACTTAATCTGGCTTTTGTGGCCAATCTGTTCAACAAATGCCCTGCTCTGACCAAACCTGAGAACCAGGACATCGACTGGAACCTTCTGGAAGGTGAGTTTGGAGGGGACGGTCAATGATTACTATTAGACTTAAAACCGTTGTGATGATCTGTGACTTAACTGATGCACACATTCAGATTTCCAGAAAGCCTCATCAATGCCATGATCCTTTTTTTTTTTTTTTTCCCCTGTCTAGGTGAGACACGAGAGGAGCGGACATTTAGAAACTGGATGAACTCCCTGGGCGTGAACCCAACCGTCAATCATCTCTATGTGTAAGTACCACACCGACGTCTTTACACTCGTAATGCTAGGCCTGGAATGTGTTTGTCTGAGTAGTTTCACTGCTCAAAATGAACCTATAATGTCGTCTTACAGAGACCTGCAAGATGCCATTATCATCCTGCAGCTCTACGAGAAGATTAAAGTCGATGTTGACTGGAACAACAAAGTCAACAGGCCTCCATACCCTAAGCTGGGAGTCAACATGAAGAAGGTCAATGGCGATTTGCTTTCTAAAAAGCGCTCATCCACGACTCATGCTCACGTGTTGGGTCTTGAATGTCTTCATCCATCCAGTTGGAGAACTGCAACTACGCCGTGGAACTCGGCAAAATGTCCAAGTTCTCCCTGGTCGGCATCGGCGGGACGGACTTGAACGACGGCAATGCGACGCTCACCCTGGCGCTGGTGTGGCAGCTCATGAGAAGGTAAAAAAAATTTTTTTTAAATAAAAATCATTGCATTTTTGCTCACCAAGCACATTGACAATGTGAGCGCAAACCGGGCGCATGAGCTCATGGCACCTCGTGTGTCACAAAGACCCGACTGTTGACATTGTTGTTGCTACTGTGAACTCGACACCACAGTTTTTTTCCCTTGCTGATAACATGTAAATTGTAGTATACAGTCAAACCTCGGTTTTCCTGCATAATCCGTTCCAGAAGGCTGTTCGAAAACCGAAACCACGCTCTTTTTAAAATAAAAATGTTTACTGAACACGTCTGCTCACAATGGAAAGCAACACGAGGAAGCGTCACTTCCTTGTGTAAGGAAGGCGAGAGGAGTCAAATGGTGCATTCAAGTGCGCTCAGTTTTTTCGTCATCCGAGGCATAAAAAAATTGAAATTTTTGGTCGAAAACCGAGGTTTGACTGTACAATGAAACCTCCGATTTGCCTGTGTAATGTAAAAACCGACCAAAAAAGGATGGCTTTAAATCTGTGATAACAATGAAAAGGCTGAATTAGGAACCGCTATGTCTGTATAAAGAAGAGGTGAAATTGATTCAATGAAAATAATGAAAAGGCCCAAGTAACATGCAGCCCGTGTTGTGTTGCAGGTACACTCTTAATGTACTGGAGGAACTGGGTGATGGGGACAAGGTCAACGATGACATCATTGTCAGATGGGTCAACAAAACATTGGCAGAAGCTGGAAAGAGAACCAAGATTTCAAGCTTTAAGGTAAACCTTTTTTTGTTTTGTTTTTTTGAGTGACGCAATAGGTAAAATCACCAAATTGTGCTTTTCTGCGTACGGTGACAAGGACAAGGAGATCAGCAACAGTTTGGCAGTTCTGGAGCTGATCGACGCGATCCAGCCCGGCAGCATCAACTATGACCTGGTGAAAACGGGACACCTATCTGAAAATGACAAGCAGGAGAATGCCAAGTATGCTTTTTTTGGTTTTGTCTGTTAAATGTACCGTGGACCTGTCTCTGTTCTAAACCCACATGGGTGAAATTTTTAACACACACTTTCAAATCAGCAAAAGAGCAAGTCTTGCGGTCGCAAAGCAGTTTTCCCCAATGCTCTCTGTTTCTCCAGATATGCCATTTCCATGGCGAGAAAGATCGGCGCACGCGTCTACGCCCTCCCCGAGGACCTTGTGGAGGTCAAGCCCAAAATGGTGATGACTGTCTTTGCGTGCCTGATGGGTCGAGGGATGAAGCGAGTCTAAAGAAGACTGGCTGTGATCATTTGTGACACTTGCTGCCCACCCGCACGACATCCATCTTTTTTGGAACATCCCCTTTTTTCCCCAGCCAGCCCCCCGCATCGCCGCCTGAAGGATTATCGTGAAGAAGATTGGAAAAACGCATCAAATTGCAGGTATCGCTGCCTCTTCGAAAGACTGGAGGGTTTCATGAAGAACGACGTGCTCTTATTTAAAAAATGCCATACCCGTAAAAAAAAAAAAGTGGGACCGTGTGTTATCGACATCTCGCAGTACTTTTGATAAGTGTGAGAATCTCGTTTTTCCTAAAGCATCTATGCATCATTCCAGCTCAAAGGTTTCCGCGTTGTTTACTGCCACCGATGTCCACACATTCCTCAGTTAGCGTAAGAAGGACGAGAGGAAGTTTGTGACGCATGCTTCGGAAAGACACCGCAACATTCATGCATGACTCATCCACTTCTTTACATATCAGTACACAGACGACATACGGTCAAAAACTATAGTGACGACCACTCTTGTATATGCTGTCCGTATTTTTGTACGTTGTGTATTTTTGTGGGACCATAAAGTGAGGTAATATGCTAGTCAGAGAGCTGGGCTTCTGTTATGTTATTGTATTTTGTTGTGTCCAATGACAAGCCAGGTCATCAGGGTTCTCCGCTGTGCCGTCTTGTCTCCAAGACAAAAACCTTTTTACTGGAAGTGTTGAGCTTTTGCCTTTTCTTGAATTCAATCGTTACCAAATATTACATGAAACCTCTTACTCCCCTCGGTGGCCGAATTGGTCATGTCTACTCCAAAGTGCTTCTTCACTTGTAACAATAAATATGACTTTGAAAACTGAAGGATTTGATGTTTTTGGAATTTTATTTTGAAAATTAATCCAATCCCAATTGTAGATTTTGGATCAACACGGGAATGTTGTTACTTTTGTGATGCAACACCATACCATAGAGCACAGGTGTCAAAGTCAAGGCCCGGGGGCCAGATCCGGTACCGCCACATCATTTTATGTGGCCCGCGAAAGCAAATCATCTCTGTCAACTTCCATGATCCTTGCTGAAATATGCACCGAAATCTCAAATTGCCATACGTAATAAATAACGGTGACATTTTGCAATAATTCTGTTGCCCTGTTTACACTCACTTGGGCAATAATTGAACAAATACTTGACTGAAACGAGTGAGCCATCATTTTTTTGTGTATAAGTGATATAATGATTAAACATTTATTCGGTTTCACTGTCTTAACGGCCCTCTGAGGGAAGACGTAACTCCAAAGTGGCCCGCGACAAAAATTAGTTTGACACCCGTGCCATAGAGGGATAGCAGACGTTGCTCACAAACAGTACCTGAATAACACTGAGTGATTACAAATAAAAAATGGGGGGGTGCACAAAATGAGTTCTCGCATTTGATTTCAGATTACTGTTCATGAGGGGTTTTTTTTTATTTATTTTTTTATTTAACCCCCATGCAGTAATTATCCCAAAATTGGACATTTCGGACACTTTGGACGATTTTGGACTGTTGGACAAATGGACACCACAGACAAAACAGTGAAAAATAACTCCACGAAGCTGAAATTTTGCATAGGATGTATATCTATGTCTTGGCCAATTCCCACTGAACATTTTGAGGGGTTGAAAGTGAAAAAAGTTGTTGCACATTGGAAGAGGGACATTTTTGGGACGTAATACCCTTCATGCAGCCGCTTAAAAATACTGCATGAGGGTTAATATGCACACGGGGGGGGGGGGGGGGGGGGAATCACTGGTCATTTTTGATTGTTCAAATGCATTGATATTGAAGGCCTGAAATATGATGTTCCATACCGTATATTGGATCAGTGAAAAAACAAAACATGCAATTTTTTTTGGTCCATATAATAATAATACATTTCATTTATAAGCGCCTTTCAAAATATTATAGACATTTTGTTATATAGCCGTTTAGGAAGGGCATGGGGCCTATAAAGGCCCCCCCAGTAGCACTGATGGGGAAAAAAAATTACATCAAGTTCCCATGCCAATTCTACAGAAACACCCGAGTGTCCCGTTGTTAGCAGAAGCAACAAGTTCCTTTTTGTTCCTGTTTATTGCACCGTTCCCCGGAGTGGCAGTGACATTTATCATCATCGCCTCATTACAGCTGCCGTTTCATTTTATTGCTGCCTATTTCCTTTTTGATCGTCCTGTTTATTGTTGTAGCCCTTTGTGGGTTGATAAGTATTTTTCCGCAATTTTTTTTTTTACCACCACTTTATTTCCATTCTGACAGGACAAAATAAATGATTTAAAGGTGTTTTTAGTGTATGTTTAATTGTAGGTAACACTATGCTTTGTGAGTCGAAAAGTTTTTTGTTTTCAGTACACAAAGGAAGAGTGGTGACAGATTGGACGTGTATACAGTTCAGTGGCCTGAGTGTCAGGCAGACATGAAGTCCTCTGGGCTTTACTCCTTGCAGGCCTGTACAATGTTTTTTCTCGGGGCGGGGGGGAATCATTTCACGCATTCAGTTTTGTTTCAGCTGAATGATTTGAAAACTAAACGTCGTCTCCTGTGGTTTGCATCTTTTGTGTTTCAAGCTTCATTGAAAAGAGAAACTGCCTTCACTTGAGATGCTTTGCCTTCCATTTTTTTTAATCAGTCTCCTTTCCGATAAGTTTGTGCTTTTTTCAATTCGCCTTGAAATGTCTGCAGGCATTTTTCTCTTTCTCCAGCACATCAAGAAAGATGGTCAGCCTCACTGTTTCTACCTTACCGTATATTTATTTCTCAAAGATGTTGTCTTTGGAGTGAACCGTTGCTATTTGATCGACGTGAAACGCACGTTCCTGTCCACAAAGTCGACGTTCTGTGAAAGGTTCTGAGTTTTCGACCTGCTCTCTCTTTCTCTGCACCTTGTGCAATTTTCCCCGCCCTTCATCGACTGCCGCACCTCTTCCACCAACCTTCCTTCCTCTGTGTCAAGTGGACGCACTCCTAAACAGGAGGAGTTGGAGGTCAGGTTATGTTACGTGATTGCGTTCATCAGATTTAATTTCGCTGCTGCATCCGTTACTACAATCAGACATGGAGTGACTCATGGTGTCTTGTGTGAGGACACCGTGGGGATGTTAGTGGACTAATATAAAGTCATCAAAGGTAGGAACAACTCGGTATGATTCTCTGTATTTTCTCATTTTTCTTTGAAATTCGCATGGCTACGTTTTATAATGGTATTTTGGCATTTTATTGTGCAGATTTCGAAGGAAATTTTTTTTTTTTTTGCTGTGTATCGAATAGAGATAAATGACAGAAAAAATATTGTTTTTCTGTTGATTTGCACTGAAATGTGACTTTTGCATGGATAAGACAGACTATTTTAAGCAATTTTTAGGGGGGGATCAAATACTGTATTGCCATCCTTATTATTTTGTATTCAACTATTCTTTGGCACTTGGTAAAAAATGTAAACATATGTCCATTGATTCTAAACCAAAATGTAATTAATTCTGAATGATGAATGCACTTTAGTTGGGGAAGCTTTCATAACGCTGCATTGAAATTGTCTATTTGGGAATTTCTTTGCTTGCTAGTTAATCACTTAGTCTAATTGATGAACGGAACACTTTTTTTTGCCTCTTTGCTTGGCTCAAAATGTGAGTTTTCCTACATTTTGGAGGTCATGCTGTTATATCATCTGTACAAGTCATTAAACAGAGCTGTGATGCGGCACAGGTGACAGACACGCACAGTCCGCTGGTTGCCAAAGTGACACGGGCCGCATGGGAGAGCAGCTGATTTGCTCTCAGAGCTTCAAGACGCCTCCGTGTGTTTTCATTAATGATCCTCCAATTAGTCACACGGTGGTAACAGTCAACTAAATACCTCTCAGAGCTTCCGAGCCTGCATAGGGCCACCACCGTCTTGTCCGGTCGCTCATCCTCACAAGGCTACGAGCGACTGCTTTCCATTTTAAGGTGGGGACCCCTTCCAGTTGCCTCAGTCACTTACCTCGGGCAGGGATGAAGATGACGGGCCACACGCCTGAGAGAGATCGGTCGCCCCACACCCTGTCAGTCAAGCCCAGTTTGGAGGAGGAGATTGAGAGGGCCGAGAGTATTCTAAGCAGGTGAGAAGATTTAAAAAGTGTATTAAGGTCTTTTCATGAGCCGCTGTACAATTGAAGAAGAAATGTTTTCTTATAAATAATACCGTAATTTCCGGACTATAAGCCGCGACTTTTGTCACACGCTTTCAACTCTGCGGCTTATTTAATGGAGCGGCCTATATAAAGACTTTTTTAACGGCCGCCTGTGTACCGTCTTTCTTTGTAAATATCTCATGTAACAATATGGGCACCTGCGGCTTATAGACAGGTGCGGCTTATGTGTGTACAAAATTTTTTTTTCCTTGAAAAATGTAGTGGCGCGGCTTATAATCAGGTGCGGTCTATAGTCCAGAAATGACGGTACTGCTTATCCTCATCAGGGTCACAGGGAGTACACTCTGAACAGTGCCGATAAGTGCACGAACTTAAGGCGAACACATGATGCTGAATGTCATCAACAACAAGTAGCTCAATGTGGCGGCGTGAACACTTAAATCAATGGACATTTGTTGACAAATGATGCAGCAACACATGTAGACAGACAGGCCTATTTTCTTGATCCTCTGAAAAAAAGACTATTAGCCTACTGCAGTGTAATAAATCACTCCGAGTTGTTGTGAAACTCTTTGTTTCAATAAACGAATCGCGGGACTGAGATTTCTTCTCTTCAGCATCTTGAACTGTAGTGTGACTTTTGGCTTTACCTTGTCAGGTTTCGCCGCATGACTTGTTTGGCAGAGTGTAATGTTTCGTATTGGTAAAGTTTTCCGACCTACGTTCCAGGGTTCCATCCATCTGCGACGACACGTCCTCGGAGCTCCAAAGGGTGGCTGCTCTCGACCCTCACGGCGGCAACTCCAGAAACTCTTTTCAAAGGCACGGAGCAGTCTCGAGGTAAAAACGCACAACAGAAAGATAGGTCAGCCAAATCCGGCATATCCGTTCTTTAAGGTGGACTCAATTGAACTCAACTCGGCACTTTGACAGCAACCACGACGGTAACCAATATACACAAAACATGAAAGACAACAAGTAAAATATTAATAATACATTTTTGAATATCAAAATGATACATTTTTGAATATCAATATCCAAGACCTGCTGAATAGAAAAGAACTTCACCAAAAGAACTGCCTTACTTGTGTAATGCTGCGAGTCCCACGACAAATGCTACGAATGTCCACTCCTGCCGCATGTCAGACTGGTCAGCCTGGTGGTGAGACTGAGAGAATGGGCTCACAGGAGCTTGATCCAGGAGCAGGAGAGACCGGACTCCTTCCTGGAACGCTTCAGAGGGCCGGAGCTGCGAAACGCCCCCAGCCGCGCAAGCAACATGCAAACGGATGCCAATGGCAATCATGCCAAAGGGGTCCTGAGGTATGTCACAAAACGTAGCAATGCACTTTCCTGGCAAGGTTGTACCCAGCCTCTTGCGCAAGTTCGGTTGGGAGGATAGATGTGAAACCAAGGACATAAGAAGAAGGATTTGACTTTTGATTCTTTTGTTTGCGTTGCTTTCGACTGTTTCCAATCCCATTGAATTTGCCTGAAGGAAAAAATGGGACGTTTTTGTGGTGTCTCCATCCGACGACGCCTACTACCGCTGGTTATTCGTCATCGCCGCAGCGGTGCTCTATAACTGGTTCCTTGTTGTGGCCAGGTAATAACAGACAAAACAGATTGAGGGATGAAAATACAGAATGGTTGTATTGCAAAGATTTTTTGTTTGTTTTTACATTTGAATCCACAGGGCATGTTTTGATAGATTGCAGGTGGCCAATTACATCTGCTGGCTGGTACTGGACTACCTCTCCGACATGGTGTACGTCATGGACACCTGTGTACGGCTTCGCACAGGTGACATGTTTTTAAATGTCATATCTGAAGCTCCGAACGCGAGCGCTTGTTTGTTTGTCCAAATGTGCCCGGATCCGAGATGTAACGACCCACCTCTCGCCCAAAGTCAGCCAGGACAACATTGCGCAATACATTTGTACAAATTTTGCTGTTTTCTTGGCAGGCTTCCTGGAGCAAGGCCTCTTGGTGAAGGACCACGCCAAGCTCAGGGACGGCTACGTGCGCACGTTACAATTCAAGCTGGACGTGGTGTCCATCCTGCCCACCGACCTGGCCTACTTTTCCACCGGCATCCACACGCCTCAGCTGAGGTTCAACCGCCTGCTGCGCTTCCCGCGGATGTTCGAGTTCTTCGATCGCACCGAGACACGCACCGACTACCCCAACATTTTCCGCATCTGTAACTTGGTGCTCTACATTCTGGTCATCATTCACTGGAACGCCTGCATCTATTATGCCATATCCAAGTCTTTAGGGTTGGGCTCAGACACTTGGGTGTTCCCAAATATCTCCAAAACTGAGTATTCCTCTCTAACTCAGAGTTACGTGTACTGTCTATACTGGTCCACGCTCACCCTCACCACTATTGGAGAGATGCCGGCACCAGTACGAGATGAAGAATACCTTTTTGTGGTGTTTGATTTCCTCGTCGGAGTCCTGATCTTTGCCACGATCGTAGGAAACGTCGGTTCGATGATAGCCAACATGAACGCCACCCGCGCCGAGTTCCAGGCTCGGATCGACGCCATCAAGCATTACATGCACTTCCGCAAAGTCAGCAGGGAACTGGAGACTCGCGTCATCAAGTGGTTCGACTACCTCTGGACCAACAAGAAAGCTGTGGACGAGCAAGAGGTGCTCAAGAATCTGCCTAACAAACTGCGAGCCGAGATCGCCATCAACGTCCACCTGGAGACCTTGAAGAAAGTACGGATCTTTCAAGATTGCGAAGCGGGACTGCTGGTGGAGCTCGTGCTCAAATTACGACCCCAGGTCTTTAGTCCGGGAGACTACATTGCAGGAAAGGTGACATCGGGAAGGAGATGTACATCATCAAAGAAGGCAAGCTGGCTGTGGTGGGAGACGACGGGGTGACGCAATACGCTCTCCTCATTGCCGGCAGCTGCTTTGGAGAAATCAGCATTTTGAATATCAAAGGGAGCAAAATGGGCAACCGTCGGACCGCCAACATTCGCAGCCTGGGATACTCGGATCTGTTCTGCCTCTCAAAGGACGACTTGGTGGAAGCCGTGACGGAGTATCCGGACGCTAGGACGGTTCTGGAGGAGAGGGGCCGCGAGATCCTGATCAAGGAGGGTATGCTGGAGCACGACGCCGAGAGCGGCGGCCTGCAGAGGGAAGACACGGAAGAGAAGGTGGAGAGGTTGGAGTCTTCCCTGGACAGCCTCCAGACTCGCTTTTCGCGCCTGCTCAACGAGTACGCGCACACTCAGCAGAGGTTGAAGCAACGCATCACGCTGCTGGAGCGGCGGATGAATCAGACGGACTGCGGGCAGAGGCGAGCCATGACAGTCAGTGATGCGAAACCTCGGCCCTCCCCTCTCCACGCGGATGACGCTTCTCTTCGGAATACGGTGGTGCCTTGACTTACAAGTGCCCTAACCGACGGGTTTTCCGAGTTATGAGTCGTTGCTTGGTCAATTGAGGTCCTGTAATGCCCATGCAAGTGGAGACAACGTTCGATGCACTTTCGACAATTTTTGAACATGACAGTCAAACACACACTCGAGTGCGTTTGGGGAAACAAACCAGCATTTTTCAGTGCGCATAATTACAAATTGAGAGCACTCACAAGCAGACTGACTCAATCTAGTTTGTCACGAGGCCACGCCCCTCAAGGCACATACGAATACACATCACTACAATATGTACAGAAATTATACATTATAAAGATAGCTTTTTTTTGTTTTAAATCAATTGTTTTAAATTGACTGTGTTTTTATCCACAGCAGTGCTAGTCTTCTTGATTAAAAATGCAATTGTGGTGTTTTATTGAGGTGGTGTAATGTAATTATCATTCAAAACCCCAAATTAATATTACTCTTTGTCATGTGCACAACACGTGTACAATAATTTGTCGGTATCTTCGTGTGTAAACACCTCTTGTTGTCAGCTGAGGGATTTTGATCAAGACAAGCGGTGCTCCGGCCCCCGAACGCCTCACCTCTTGCAGGCCCTCCTGGGAACAAAGTCCAAGGAGAGATGCTGGTAGGCCACTTGTTGAGTTCACAAACATAATTATCTTTCCAGGTCAGACCTACAACACAAAACGCCATAAAGCTCTGGCTCAATGGAGTGATCTTTTTTTTTCTGATATTTCTTACTCTGCAACTCGTGATGATGTGAAAGGTTAATTAGCCCACCGTGGCATGTTACGGGTCAAATTGACCCAAAAAGAAACAGTGGAAGGTATGCTTTGGTGTAAACAGAACACTGCTCATCACTTAAACAACAGCATACAACTACCTTGATGGTGCAGCGTCATACTATTCTGTTCTGTTTTTTTCAGCAGTTGGACCTGTGGCCTTAAAGAAAAAGGTGGAGGCAATTATGAACAGTTGAAAATACCAGTCAATGTTTGCATAAAACCCTCAGGCGTCTGCTAGAAAAAGGAGGGTTAAAAAAAAAAACAAAGGGCATGATGTTTGCGTTGCGCGTGGAGTTTTGTTGTTGGAGTCTATTAGAATTTCCCTCGCTGAACAAAACGGCTTGGGGAATTTCCATTGGGCTCAGCCTTGGCATTCCAGGATGCCAGTCAGCCTCACAAGTGGCGGCGATAAGCACAGCTGGAACAATGCAAAAGTCGGCAGCAGTCAAGAAGTAAAAGAGTGCATGGTCGCCGCACTCTGGAGGGGTTTGGTGGGGCCGCAGATAAGGCGGATACAAAAAGTCTACACATCCCTGTTCAAATGCAAGGGTTTTGTGACATGCAAAGATGAGGCCAAGATGGGAAGTAAAACCTAAAATTACTCTTTTAGTGGGATGTAACTGTGTTCAGAATCAACCAGTCACATTCCGACTCATTTGAAATGGGAGTGAGCACACATCTGCCATCAATTAAAGTGCTTCTAATTACATTTCAGATGTTTTAGCAGGTCTCCCCCTATCAAAAGACAACTGACTGCTATTTGGCAATTCGGAACTGTTCATAATTCATTATTCCATATTTCAATAGAATCGTACAGGTCAAAGGTCACATGGATACATTTTGTATGATTTTTGCTGGTCTCATTTCTTTATATCCCCCAAACCTGGATTTTGAACAGGGGTGTGGAGACTTTTCATATCTCCTGGAACTCAAGTTCGTTCATTTGTTTGTTTTTTACAAAACTAGAATAATAAATAGAAAATATAACTGTAATTGACTTGCAGAAAGCAGGCACTTTACAAAAATAAATACCCAATGCTCATTTTTGATTGTCATCGTTTCCTTATTGCTTGGCATAACAAGTACTCAATGTGGTAACATCATCAATCAGGGAGATGTTTGGAATATTTGACCCCCTTGTATTGTTAAATAGGAGGCCAGAATATTAGAAACCCCTCTGAGTATGACATCCTGCAGTTATACATTATTACAAACTACAACCACAATAACAGATGTATAATTAAATTAACACCTGTCTGACAGCATTAAAAAAAAAAAACCTGAACATTATTATCTTTGTGAAAGCATTTTTTGATTGTTTTTTTTTTTTATTGGACCTGTAGAGGTGGAATCTATTAAGTGAGTGGAAAGTACCATTTCAAGTACTAAACCTTATTTCAGATGCTAGTGGTGTGAAGATGAATTTTTTTTTTGGGGGGGGGGACATGAAAAAAATTAAGTGGTGTGTTGTCAAAATCAGATGGAATCTCTCCAATAAAAGTAGCTAAGCGTTTTACTAACAGTTGGTGAGTTTAAGAGCAAGCTAACAAGTTGGCTTGGGAGTATCCCACATTACGTCATAACTGATTACTGTAATTCATCTAATGAGGTTGCGTCTGTTGCCAAAATGGGAGTTGAAAATTTGCCAGATGGTAGATTGCGCCCATTTGAATCTGCAAAAATGTACTGCACCCTTCCGTCTGTCATGATTTTAAAATTGCTACGACGTTGAATCGGCTGTTGTTGCGTTCCATTCACTAAAAAGGTGCTTGTTACCGTACATGCTGCGGGGGCATCTGTGAACACTTTTTAACAGCTGTTCTGCTACACTGGTATCGTGCCACTCTTCACACACACGTTCACCCGTTAGTCGGCATATGGCACGTACAGGACAACTGGCGCAGGCCTCATGTGTCGTGTCATTTATATTTAGCATGTTTCATGCATCCAGGATGCCAAACACATTAATGTCTCATCTGATTTGACCATTTTGTGTATGAAAAGGAACTGAAAATGTATTCTGGGGTTATTTGCGAAGGTTCCACCCAACTTCATTAGGATGAATTGGGGTTTTTGTGGCAACCAAAAATGTGTGTGTGTGTGTGTGTGTGTGTGTGTTCAGCTTGTTTGCTGTACTTGTGGAGTGTGTTGTGGCCCTACTGACATTTCTTGGCAGTCAAGTTCATATTTAAACAGTGCACATTTCCCCCCCCCATTACTACATGTGATGTCACACATCTGCTACAATCAAACACACACACTTGGTATTTCTGAACAAAACTATATTGCTTGTATTTTCAAAGAACAGCACACATACACTGGAGCAGTAGCTGTTGCATTTCATTCTGGGAAATGGGGGGGGGGGGGGGGGGGGAGATCCCCCTGAGTGAGAACTGGGGGGTCTTCAGTATACAACAGTAAGGTTCATAATATCCCCCTTCAGAGTAAACACATTGTTTCATTCTTTAATCGGACGCAGGAGGACAAATAATTGACAAGAGCAAAACAAAAAAATGGCGCTGCTTGATATACTTAAGATGACCCGGGAGACAAAATCCTCCTATTAAGTATGATTGAACGTGAGGATCTAGTGAGGCAAGGATGCAGGTCTCCTTGCATTTTGAAAAAGGAGCGGCGCAGATATCTGGGAGCTGATTGGCTGAGTGACAGGTTCCGGCGGGACAAACACACATGGCAACTAGCGCATTCGCATGTGCAGGCTGTGCTTGGGTCCGTCCACTCGTTCCAACTTCTCAAAGTGTTTCCTAGCATTGCGGATATTGATGAGGGTGGCTGCAGAGGCTGTTCGGAAACAGATGCAATATAAAAGTCAATGGATTTGACCTCACACAAGAAGGGGAGATGCAGTGGAACCTCCAAGATCAAACACGATACGTGTTGTGGAATGGGTGTTCTCATAAAAAAATTCAACCAACTAACAAAAACAACACGTTCATTCCTTGGTGCCAGGCTCAGCCCAACCACTCAAACTCCGAAAACTTTTGACTTACTCTACATGCAGTGTTTTAAGCAATGCTAACAATGCTAACTGCGATAGGTTGCTGTAGCAACGGCGTCGGAAAGGAGGCGTCGTCCGGCACGTGTCGTGTTTGACGCCATCGCTCCACACATCGTCTTAGTTGCGATTCGTATTTGACAACATTCCTTTGACGAGATACCGCCACGAAAAGCGATGGAAAGGAACTTCTTTTGTCCACAAAGCTTCATCTTCGGAAGATGACGCCAAGTTATGGCTACACGTTCGATCAGTCTTACTATTCCTTTCTGTTTACCGCTTCTTCTTTCATTTATTGGCGGATTCTGTTTACTTCAACGTGCCAAGTTAAAGTGAGAAGGAAAAGCTGCAGCTGCACACATTTGCGCCGCATTTAATGGAGAAAATACGCTCACGGCTGGTCACGTAATATCATGATTCTCAATTCTATAATCACCCAGCCCTCCTTATATTGCCCTTTGGAAAAGTAATCGACACGGTACTGTGGAGGCTCCGCTGTATGATTCAATCAGTACTCACGAATAGATGGGTCTGACATGATGACCATGACGTATGTGTTGGAAGTGAATACGTCGATGAAGGCCGCAAAGTTGGAGTTCCTCACTTCCATGCTCTGGAAAGAGGCTGCCAGTTTACTGAAATCGAACAAAAGAATGTCAGTGGTGACCTAAACCTTTTTCTGATTGAGGGGTGGGGGGGGGGGGACATGACATGACATCAGATGATACAATTCTACTTTAGTCCTGTGAATGGCAGTAAAGTACATGGGCAAAGAAGGTAACGTGCCACAACATAAGTTTGGTGATGGGCTGATAAACGCGATCAAAACTCCGGAAAGCATTATTTCGATTTGTTTTCCTCAAACTGGTTCATCGAAATGCATTTTAATCCTCTTTTGTTTCTTCTTCATATGAATAAACATAATATGAATAAATGAGCGCGCCACTTCCACCTAGTGCAGGGGATGTGCAATTACACATTCCCGGGGGTCACTTGGGCACACAATTTGAGAAGGACGCTATTCTGTGAACTTACCTACAGCTGAGTTTGAACTGTTTGATGATATTACTGATCTTCTCAAAACGGTGAGCATCCGCTGCTCTTTGCACTGGTAGTGGGAGATCACCTGCATTAGAAAACGTTCATACAGAATATATGTTTGGTTATGGATGCAAACACTGTGCACCGATGAGACTTTGTGTTACATGAGATGCTCTGACCAGAAAAGTGGCTCTCTCAAAGAGAAGGACTTCATCAGCCTCTATAATCTGTGCAAAGTTCCTTAGGTTGGTCTCAAGTTGCTGGACGTTCGGAATAAGCTGGTACACAATGCTGGACCACGCCTGTAGGAATACATATTTAAACCATTTGGTCTCACATTGGGCAGAATTAATACCAGAAAAAAAATGCAGCGACTGGTCACACGGACAAACCTTGTACAGAGTTTCATCCCAGATGGACGTCCTGAAGCATGTGCAAGCTAAAGGTCGGGAAAGTCTCTTCAAGTCCTCCTCGCGCTCCTTGAAGATCTGTCAAGGCCACACAAACAAAGTTATTTTCGTGAATGAAAATGAACAAAATAACTAATATGAAAAGTTGAAGGTTTAATACGCTAACTACAATTTGCGTGAAAATGTCTCCATTTGAGTCTTTCTCAATCCACTGAACAAATAGACAAAAATTAAAACTAATACACACTATATTAAAATTAAGCATTTAAAATTTTTTTTAATCAAAACTAACAAAAAACACCAAAAATGCATTGCAAATACTTCCATTTAAAAAAAAAAAAAGTAAAATTCAAAAGGAAATGAAAAAACGAACTTTAATGAACATGCCAAACTATTATAACCCAGAAACATACAGATTGTTATGCATTTCTGACTGCTCCTCTTGTCAATGATCATTCATCCGAGGCCTTCCATAAATCTGCCACGATTGAGCCACCTTACCAAGTCTCTCTGGTCCTCCTGCACCAGATCCATTTTGTGCACGAGGCAGAAGACTTTAGCGTCAGGAGAGTTCTGTAGGATGGCTTCCAGACACGACTGGTAGTAATGCATGTCTTTCTCCAACTCACGGCTCTCTACGTCGAAAACATAAATAAGCACTTCCACATTCCGAAAGATGTTGTCCCTCTGGCTGGTGAAGTAGTTCTCCATGAAAGTGTCTTGTCTGGGGGAAGAAAGGAGGTGCGTGTGTTGCGCAGCCCATCAATCAAAAGCTGGCAAATCAACAACAAATCTACTTTACCCTCCGCAATCCCAAAGGTTTAGAACGAGGTTGCCAAGAAATCTCACGTGCGAGTGTTCCACATCAACTGCAGTTCACAAAAGAAGTCAAAAATGATTTGATTGAGGAATAGGAAAAACAAAAAAGAAGACTCATGGACTCTCTTGGACGTTCTTACTTGTTGCTCCAAGGCGACGCGTGTCTCGAGCTATGTAGTTGGCAAAGATGATTGATCTCATACTGGTCTTTCCTGACCCACTTTTCCCCATCAATAACACCTAAAAAAGACAGGTTTGACAGATCACTGACATGCAACCAGCGAATTATAATGTAATGTGAGCAGATAATGGATGCATACTATCCAGACAGCATTGCGTCCACTAATGACTTTCATGACACTAATTAAGGAACCAACATTTTTTGGACACAGCTTTAAGTACCATTTTTTTCTTGCCTCCACCAAGTGCTTCCTTGCACATAGTTCAGTTGGGTTTTTTTACATACATATATAGAATCCATGAGTGTGGTTCTTGACCTGATCAATATATGACCGACACCTTCATTGTCACGATGCAAGCATTATCAAAAGAAATGTGCCCTCTGTTTTTTCACCTATTACACAGGTGAAGACAGCAAACGCAAATTGCCTTCTGTTCTGAATATCAAGAGAATTCACTTGACCCATCTGTCCGCTCCACAATAGTTAACTCCAATCACATCAATTATATGAAGCAACCGTCGAACTAACACGCATTTGACAGTGTCACTCAAAACTGAAATGCCGTTGTGTTTGGACGTCACCGACCTTTTTCTTCATGGCTGAACTGGACATCCCCTTCAGAAGACACGGTGGAACTTTGCAAAGAGCTGCGGATCAGGTGACTTTTTGTGCGCAGCTCTCCTCTTCCTCCCACTCAGCTGAGGCACACAAATTTGCACTTAGGTGTTCACTTTCACTGGAGCGACGTCAGCAAACGTGTCACGCGGCGAGAAACTTAAGAAAACAACAACAAGACTACACGTACTAACAAGGCGAAATTAGAAATTCTAAATAATTACCTAACTTCATGCAAGTCCACTTTCCGACGAGTAGCAATATCTAAGCTAAAGCTAACTCAGCTAGCGAGACATACGGTAGATTCATGCCATGCAGCTTCAGCGCTAGCGAATAAAAAAAAATCAACTACTATTAGAGTATCTTACCCAAACTGCACAGAAAGTTTACTCGTGTTCAACCGAGAGTAGACATAAGTTAATGGCGTAAAAGAATGTACATTACTTGATGATATCAGGTACAGACAAGAGTTGAGATCAGCTGCTTCCTGTTTACGCAACAGTCACATGACGTGACGTATCTCCCAGTTATGGCTGACAGTAATTTAAAAAAAAAATTATACGTAGTTTCCGGGTGCGTCATAATTGTTTGAGTTTCCTTAAACAATTTGTAGATAATTAACTAGGAACGTCATACAGTACTATTTTTGGGCTGTTTTTTTCTATAACGCACATAATAGTAGTACTGTAATTAGAATACAACTTTTTAAAAAAGGGGTCTTATATCAATTTTTCACACTGCCTGTCGTCTTTCGGATCACTGGAAAACTCGAACCTTTAGAGCAGTTGTTTGCAAAGTATGCAGCCAAATGAACGTTTTTTTGTCAGCCACAATAAATAAAAAAGTCATGATTTAATCAAAACAAAAACATTAAGCAACCCGCATCAAAATGTGATAGTACAAAAGTTGAAAACGGACCACTATTTTATTTCAAATGTAATTTAAAAAAGTATCTTTAGCGTGTCACGTTTTTTAGTTAAAAAATGTTAATAGTTTTTTTCCTGAAATGTTTAACTGATTAGCATAATACGAGCATATTGAATTGGTTTTTAACATATTTCAGAACCACGAGGCTGTGGGACTGAGAACTGACACAACAAAAACCTGTGATGCACGTTAACCAAGTGCCACAGTTGTCCATCAATTCTCACCAAAAATTAGCTTGGAAATGCTCCAGCTAACCCTAATGAGAATAAGTGCTATTAAAAAAACGGATGAATGTGATACAGTTACAAGTATAGGAAATAGTTTCACATCGGCACGGAGTTGAATAATTTATTGTTAAGACCAACTAGACACAAGTATTATTATAAAAGTTTATTGTGTGTCATCTGCAAACTGTCACCTGGAACCAAACGATCAATAGATTACAAAACAAGGCCTTGTCATCAGGAAAGGATACGTAATGTCTCACACAGTAGGACAAGAATAACCGGTCATACAATTTGAAGAATAAAAGACTTTCCCGGACCAATGCTTCTTGACTGCAATTCTATGGTATTGGCTTTTATATATGGTAAAAAGAAATACCACGCCATTTACTTGTTTGCAAATTCTTCCGTGTTTGTGTTTTACAATAACATTACATATGAACATCTCCTACAACCAGCATTCCTGTTGGAATCCAACATTTCAAATGTCTGTCAATTGTTTTAAACACAAAATCCACAAGGGTTATGCTCCACAGAGAAATTCACTAATGTAAAGAGGAGAAACGGATATGATGAGAAAGTAATATTCATAAAATCTATATGGACAGGTCTCTGCGGTCACTCCGCTGCACTGAGCCTTTACATTTGCTCTCGGAGTCTGGCCAGCCTTTGAGACAGCTCATCCTTTAAATGACAACAAGCAAAGACAATCATTGATTTGGACAGGTTAGGACAACAACAGGATAACACCCTCTCGCCTCTTCCCAAGGACTTATTTCTTGAAGTATTAGTCATTTTCAGAATTTCCCGAATATTCCTTCCTGCTATTGAGTACAAGTGCTTGATGGGAAATTATTCAAAAAGCCACTTCACCTGTTCTGCTGAGGCCACGCTGGCGCCCACCGATCCCACCTGTCCCTGAGGAAGCTCCAGGTTCAAGTCCAACCTAAACAAAGCGCATCAAACTCAAATAAGCAGCCTTCAATCCTCCTCAAATAAAAACTAACTTGCGCACTAATTTTACGCAAGTTCAATTCTTTCCTAAAATGCATTACCCTGCTTCATCTGCCATCTCGTGTAACAATGAATCCACTTGGGACTGAAACACACATCAAGGACCTCGTGAGTGCATATGCGGCAAAAAAACTACATCCTGTAGAATGAAATCTGTAATTGTGTCGAGTACCTGTGGAGTGGTCAGTGTGGTGGAGCTACTCATTGTGTCTTCCATCTGCGCCGTCTGAACATCCAGCGTCTCAAACTGGCGCTCAAATTTATCCATGAGACCTGAGATCTGCAAGGTAAAAAGCGATGGAATGATTTGTCCACAAATTTATCGAGCACAGCCCAAGAGCCTTTCTTAATCAATTTTAGATTAAGTCATGTGGACCCACAAAAGGTACATTTTTCTCACAAAGCTATACTGTATATGTCCGTCTCATGAAGTGACATAACCATGATACGAGAAACAGCCTTTAGGATGCCACAGTTTAGTTCACCTCCACTGCAAACTAAAACCACAATAATCGAAAATCAAGTGGCACCAAAAATCTTTTGTTTATACTGCCATTTTATTCTTCTGCATATTTATGAAAAAGGCTACCTTCTCCAGATTCATCGACTTCAGAGTAACATCCATGCCTTTCACCACACCAGCCATAGATTTTGTGACCTGAGAAGAAGTACATGGTTACTAAAGTGCAACACGTACAGACCACATTTTCTATTCATAAAAGTACAATACAGAGAATACATCTCACTCGCATACACACGTATGCACGCACATGCAAAGTAAAAATCACTCATTGCATCTACAAGCTAATGCTGACTCCACACAACAAATGGGTGTTGTTTTGATACCTAATGTGCATTTTATATGCATTGTTATCATAAGAACAGGTTTGAAAACGTCATTTGTAAATGAAATGCGATAACATCTGCTATTTGCTAGTATTACAATATAATTAATTTGATCCCAAAATATGAGTTTAATAACTAACTCAATTCAATGGCATAAAACTTAATAAATACAATCCGTGTAAAGTGCTAGTGCACATCTATATGCCCACATCAGGTTGTGCTACCAAATGATGAGCCTCATATGAAGGTGATTTGTGTCCCCTGAAACATACTTTTCCTAAATTTGACCGATAAAACTTCCACAATACGGATTCTACCATTCGCTTGAATAAACTCAAATTCATCCTAGGTGTATGGTGTTGATGCTTTATGATCCTTTCCGTCTTAAGTGCATTGCCGCCATCCTGTGGCACCTATTCATAATTACAAACTCCTTTTAGGGAGAGGAAATTATTCTCAGGTTTTCACTATTTGGCAAGGCTCACTGTATAGTGTACATTCAAAATACCTGGTTCATTGTGACAGCAGTTTGGACCCTTGCAGCCACTGCATCCACCCGAGCACTCATCCTCAAGTAGGTCACAGACTGGTTCTTCTGTCTGATGGCGTTCTCTGCATGGATCCTCGCCACATCCGTGTTTCCCTTCTGGATGGCCTTAAGACACACGCACAAACGGTATCAACTGTCTACAGCAGACTCTCGTAACCAGTATTTAGGTCACATACTTTCTTGACTTTAGCCTTCTCCACTTTCTCTTCTTTGTCGCATTTCTTGGAGTTTCTTTGAAGTTCTTTGGCGGCAAACTTCAAATTGAAAAGATGTTCTAGGATATGAGGTTAAAGAAAATACAAGAAACCGCGGCAGATACTTTTGAATGACAACTGATGAGCGTGACTCAGAGCTGTCAACAAAACAGTGCAGTAGAAACATTTAAGTCATTACGTAACAGACAGAGCAAAACTGGAAACTGATCTTTCAAGAAACCATTCAAACTAAACAATACAACAACTCACGAACCATCTGAGGCCTCAGTGGCCAGTGACAGATATAGGTAATTCAGATACAGTACTGTAGTATTTTATCTTTATGTCTACTATCAATTAAGTTGGTTCAATAGGGTTGTTGAATGCCTGCGGCTGTCATTCACGACTACACGATCATTCGACCACATTTCGATTACTGTAAAATATATAAATATAATCATAATGATAAAAACACGATTCTATTTGGTGCGGGTTTCAATAATAATCCGACCAATAGCAACATGTCTTTTCTAAGGCCGAAGAACAGTTCAAACCGGCGTTTACGGTAGACTGCATAATTGAAGCTTTACTTTTTAATCCAGCAAGTGTATGACGGTTAAGCAATATTTCTAACATGTAAACAAAACCTGTATCGTCCAAAAATATCTTGTTATGTTCGGCGCCTGGACCTTCGCAATGGCATTCCAACAGTTCTCTTACTCAAACTGTCTTTTAGAAGGATACTATCCATGCTTGGAATTCTGAGGTTGCTTTGGCGGTCACAAAGTTGTTTCCCAAAGAAGCGCCTTCAAAAAAATGCTAAATAAAGCCGGATTTTTCAGTAAATCCGTCGGTCTTTTCTGGTTTCGGTCTCCCGTCGTCGTCGCCTTCCGCACTTCCTGGTGTCTTATCAAAATATGACTGACGTCACCATCATGTGGCGTTGCCTAGTTTGGCGTAACAAAGAGGCTTGACCCCGCCTTGCTGAGCTTTGTGCGTCAAAGTTGCTGCCATATTGGATGTGGAAAAGTGGAACACTAGTTGGAGGTGCCCCGTTCTACTTTTTATTTTTATTATTATTAGGTTTTGCTGCTTGGAGATGTAACAACTGTTTTACACGAGGTAAAAATGCTGATAATAACCGTCTATGTGAGATGTGAATTTCAGGAAAGATTTTCTGCCTAAAGAAGAACAATTCTAGTCACGAATGAACATAAAGTAGACATAGTGTACAGTATTTATTATTCTATTTTCAGTTACCCCAGAGCCTTGAGTTTGATACCAGTGGTTTTGGGTCAGACATGACACATTCAACTTGGACGCGCTTACGTATCCTAGCAACGGACCAACTCCGGAGGCCAACCCTCCCAAACAAAACTGTGAATGAAATATTTACACACACAAAAAAGACATACATAACCGCAAAAATAACAACGCAACTGTTTCCCGTGAGTCGAGATGTTGGTTACACAAAACTATCGTTGTAATTGGACCGCACTGTGAGGTGGGCGGGGCTAGCCCTTGAATGATGATAAAAGATTTACGTTGCGTGGATGGCGGTGGGGGAGAGTGGATGACTCACTCGGTCCCCTCCGATGCGATGTTTCACCCCGCAACAGCTCGGGCAGCAGTGCAGTGGCACGCCGGCGGAGTAGCGTCACTAATGGTCGCTGTACTGCAAGCAGTCCAACTCGCCCCCCAACATCCTTAACATACTCTCAACTGACCCCATAACATACAACACTTCTGCTCGGACACTTTGAGTGGGCTCCAAGTTGCAAGAAGGAGCGTCGTGATTTGCCGTAAATGTTCGTGACGCCAGATTGCCATGGAAACAGTGCTGCTGTACTGAGGAGGGGATAACTGTGCGTGGTGCCAGCGTTTTAACCTCTTTTGAAAGAGGTCTGATAAACCTTTTTGGATATATCCTCGAGACTTTTGTTGTTGTTTTGCCTTTCTGTGCCTGTGAGTTCAATTTTAATTCGTCAGGAGAAAAAAAACAACAACACAAAACAAACAAACAAGAAAAAAGGTAAGTTTCTTTTACTCACTCATGTTTCTCCATAATATCCTATCAATCTATTTACTCAAAAAATAGAGGACTTTCAAGTCATTTCTAATTTGACATTAGTGAAATAAATATAAAAACTCATACTTCAAAATAAAGTTGCACATCATTTTCTGTATTCATACTGTATAGGTGCACTTTCTTTTAATCTATGATGGACTATTTGTTGTGTACAGTATTTGTACTGGTGAATGCAGCGTTTTCATTGAACAGCTGTATGACTCATACTGTTCATGTACTTAAATTTATTTATTTTTAAAAGCCAAGAGTGGAAGTGGGGCACAGATGATTTAAACCCTTAAAATTCACGACACCCCTTCAAAAATATTCGTATTCATATAAGACACTGATGTTGACCATTTAAATGTGCTGTTTGGCCACAAAATCATCGAGACTATCCAAGTGCGTCACATGACTTAGGCCAGTGCAAAACACATCAATACATAACAATCTTCTAGAATCTAATCATAATTTCACTTTATTAGTTTTACTTTTATTTAGATGTGTGAAGTAAATAAGTAAATAACATGCAGCTAATAGTGCTCATAAAATAGACGGCAATTGTGTTTACATCAGCAGAAAAAAAAGATTTATTTTTTTTGAAGTATACATTGGCCAATAATGACATGCTAAACCGTGCAATATTTTCTGCTACTTCATCAAGATTCTATTTTTAGTTTACAAGAGTACTGACAGGATCATCTTTGACCTTGTCATTAAAATGCATCAGTTAGTGTAATGTAAACACAACCCCCCCCACCACCACCCATTCCATTTGTGCCACTTAACTCAAGCGTGGCAACGCAAGTGTATATAGGGACAGTAAAAATTGAAATATCTCTTCAGTATTCAAGTAAAATAGATCATCATAATACAACCGCAACACAATAATGTGTGGGATTTCACATTATTCACCAAATTTCACAGCATTCCCCTCCTCAATCACCTCATATGTACTCTCACAAATGTGTCTTAGTAGCTTTCGGTATGGTTTTTGACGTTGATTGCTGAAATTGACATTGGCCTTGAAGCGTGAACGAGTGAATGAGTCATCCCACAAATCATGAAGCCTCAATACAGTGCAATGCTCTCGCCTCAAAACAACCCGAATAAAAGCACCTCATTATGCACAGATGCCCTCGAGTGTATAAACCGCATCACATGGTTAGATTCATCACCGCCACTTCACAGGAGAAGAGCTTATTAGAGGGCCAGTGCGGACGACATTCACCATTTTACCTCAACGCTACATCTTGCCGGGGAAAACGTCTGAATCATTTCAAGGAGCGAATGTATGACGGATGAAATTGTCTTGTTTTCATATGTACCTGTATTAAACTATAAAGTATAGCTTGTCATGGCAGGTAGAGCAACTTTGGAACAGCAGGGTAACAATTTGGGGGGGAAAAAAATGGTAACAAGTGGTTAGCGATACTCTGCCTCCTGGCTCGTATCGAACCGCCCTTGAGCAAGGCGGTAAATAGGATTTAGTAAGTACATACTACATTATTTGGCTCCACGAGGATTGTATGTCCAATGTGATGTTCAGTGGGAATTTAGATATACATCCTATGCAAAATATCAGTTTCGTGGAGTTATATTTCACTGTTTTGTCTGTGGTGTCCATTTGTCCAACAGTCCAAAATCGTCCAAAGTGACCGAAATGTCCAATTTTGGGATAATTACTGCATGGGGGTTAAATTTGATAGGTAGATTGACAATAGGAGATAAAAAGTCTACACACCCCTGTTCAAATGCCATTTTTTTGTGCTATATAAAAATGGAACAAAGATAAGTCATTTTAAAATGTTTCTTCCATTAATGTGACCTACAACATCCATCCATCCATCCATTTTCGAATCCGCTCATCCTCACACGGGTCTTGGATCTGCTGGAGCCTATCCCAACTGTCTTCGGGCAAAAGACTGGGTACACCCTGAATTGGTTTGCCAGCCAAAGACGAACGGCCATTCGCGCTCACAATCACACCTAGTAGAGCATTCCAGCTTTCTACAACATCCTAGAAAGATGCGTTCGCTTCAATTTAGAATGCATATTTGTGCCCTGTGATTGACTGGCGACCAGTCCACGGTGACCCATCTCTCGCTCACAGTCAGATGGGAGAGACCCCAGCTCAGCCGTGACCTTAGTGAGTGTCGTCAGCTGCATTCCTGATCAATGTGTTGTGTCTTGCATTCAAAACTTCTAATAGGCCACCTCTGTTTACAGGCAAGCATGACGGAGCGTCCGACCGAGAAACGATTCCACCACTTGACCCTGGAGCAACTCCAGGCTTTGGATAAAGTCCTGACCGAGGTCATTCCCATCCACGGGCGAGGGAATTTCCCGACACTGCAGGTGAGTGCCAAAGACATCATTCGTGTGGTGAAGGATCGACTTGTCGAAAGAAACATCCGGGTGAAGGATATACGCCTCAACGGAGCCACAGCCAGCCACGTCCTGGTGAGGGACAATGGTCTGGACGTCAGGGACTTAGACATTATTTTCGGAGTGGATTTGCCCAGGCAGGAGGACTTCCAGGTGATCAAGGAGGTGGTGCTGAGCAGCCTGAGAGACCTCCTCCCATGTGGAGTGAACAGACGTAAGCTCACCTGCCTCACCATGAAAGAAGCTTACGTGCAAAAGATGGTCAAAGTGTTCAACGAGCACGACAGGTGGAGCCTCATCTCGCTATCCAACAACAGAGCCAAGACGGTGGGACTGAGATTCGTCAGTGCCCTTCGCAGGCAGTTTGAATTCAGCGTTGACTCCTTCCAGATCATCCTGGACCGCATGCTGGAGTCCTACTGGGAGAGTGACAGGAGACAAGGGAGGAAGTTGTCCTCGGATGCTCAGACGTTGGCCTCAAAAGACAGCGAGGCGGGAAACGAAACGCCAGCGCAGTCGAACGTCCCTCAAGTCGACTCAAAGATGCCCTCTGGTGGAGAGACAGCGCATCGTCGTGAAGCTAGTGTGGAAACAGAGCTTCTTCATTCAGAGACAGAAAAGTGTGAGGGACAGGAGGAGTTAGCGCCCGAGGATGTGGTCCAGGAAGAGCCAAAACTAGGCGCACACTCAGAAGAGGACATCGGTTTTGAGCTAAGGGATGACAAGGAAGCGCTTTCGAAGGGATCTGCTGTGGCTTCATCTCCTCCGGCGTGTGCATGTTTAAAACTGCAGGTTCAAGACGAGGCCTCTCGTTCGCGTGTCTCTATTACGGCACTGGTCGGGAAATCCTCCGTGCAGGAAGTGGACTCTGCCGTCCCCGGCGTGCAAGAGCCCCATCACGAGTTCTCCTCTCCTCCCCCGGCGAAGAAAACCTGCAGTATGTCTCCAGATGTTGTACCAGACTACTGCCCCTCGCCAAAACTACAAAGAAAAATGTCCCGCAAGATGATCTGCAGTCCCGAAAAATGGTCCTTGCTCACAGACGTGTCGGATATGACCACTCAGCTGTTTGCGCCCATTGAGATACCCGCTCCGTTTACGTCTCCTTTGCAAGACGGGGCTCATGGAACGACTTCCTCACAGAGAAGTTCGGCAAATGTTCTCGGTACAGCTGGCACACACCAGGCTGGACCTGAAACCAATCAGGTTGCTGAACCAACTGTGAAGCCCAAACATTCCAAGGAGCCTCCAGATTGTGACAATGGCGGCCACACGCATGAAGAAAACGTAGGATTGACTCAGGATGTCCGTGCAGAAACTCCCCCATTCAGCTGTGAATCGAGCTCATGGGAGTCCTCTGTGGTTGTGGAGGCGGAGTGCATGTATGGCGACTTCACCCAGGCCGTGGAGCACCTTCGGCAGCGCCTCATTGCCACCCACCACCCCGAGGAGATCCGAGGAGGGGGCCTACTGAAATACAGCGACCTCTTAGTGAGGAACTTCCGTCCGGCCAGCGAGAAGGAGATCAAGTCTCTGGAGAGGTACATGTGCTCCCGTTTCTTCATCGACTTTCCCGATGTGAAGGAGCAGCAGCGCAAGATCGAGGCCCACCTCCATTGCCACTTTACGGGAAGCGAGGAGAGCAGCAAGTACGACTACCTGATGACTCTGCGACGCGTCATCGACGAGAGCACCGTGTGCTTGATGGGCCATGAGAGGAGGCAGACGCTCAACATGATCACCGTCCTGGCTCTGAGGGTGCTGGGGGAGCAGAACGCCATCCCCAACGCCGCCAACGTCACATGCTTCTACCAACCGGCCCCTTACATGAGCGAGCCCATTTACGGCAGCTACTTCATCGCGCAGGCCCAGCCCTCGCTCGTCTACCACCCCTACCCGGTCCACGTGCACATGCAAAGCGGCCTGGTGTAGCCACGGCGTTGTGCCGACTGGGAGGCGGGAAGGCAGATTTCAGCAGGTGCCACTACAGGCACTGATGCAAGTTTTGAAAACATGAGGCGCCCCCCTCCGGGCACAGTGTCCTTTAATGCTTTGACGTCCCACCATGGTCAGGACTCAGTGGAGTCCAAAGGCAAAGCATGTGAGCCTTTCACTTTGTCGAATTTTGGAAAGGAGAGAATTGCAAAGTGGATTATGAACACAGAGAGCACAAAGGAGCCGAGTATGGAAAATGATTATGATGATTCCCAAACTCCAATTCAGATGAAGTTGGGACATTGAGTAAAACCGAAACCCCAGAATACATGATTTGCAAATCCTTTTCAAACTACAGTGAAACTCCTCTACAACGAAATCATGTTTGCAGCAAGAAATTTTTCACAACAGGGGGTTTTTCACTGTAGCAAATTTGAAACAGGAAAGTGGGAATGGTGTTAATGCATGAAGATTTTTTCACACTAGGGGGTATTTTCACCCATGTAGATTTCGTTGTAGAGGAGTTTCACTGTATTCAAGTGAATACACGACAAAAATATTTAATGTTCAAACTGATAAACGTGATGAAATATTGACTCATTTTGAATTGAATGCCTCTAACATGTTCCAAAAAAGCTGGGACACCCAACGTGTTGAACACTGTGTTATTGTCTTGTAACTACACCCAATCAGTGTTTGGGAATTGCGTACACCAATTTTTGAAACTTTGCCGGTGGAATTCTCTACCATTCTTGCTTGATCAAACAACATCTGTTACTCGAGAGTCTGGGGTCTCCGTTGTTGTGTTTTGTGCTTCATAATGTGCCACACAATTTCAATGGGAGACAGGTATGGACTGCTGGCAGGCAAGTCTAGTACTAAACAGTGATGCCCGTTTTTAATGCAGTGTCGCCTGACGGATCGAAAGTCACAGACATTCAGTGATGATTGGCCACTTAATTGCAGAGATTTCTCCAGATTCTCAGACTCTTTTGATATTATTGACCATATTCCTAAATTTATTATACCCAATTATGATACTCAAATGTTTCCAAATAACTTGTGGAATATCCCAGAGAGGTGTTTTTGAGCATTGCTCCTCCACTAGCTTTTTTTGGAATGTGTTGCAGGCATTAAATTCAAAGAGAATATTTGCCCCCCCAAAAATAACCCCAAAACATAACATTCATCAGTTTGCACTTTGAAAAAATTATTATCTTGTCTTTGTAGTGCATTCGATTGAATATAGCTTGAAAAGTATTGCTAGATCACTACCACCTAAAAAACAAAACAAAAAAACTTGGCTCTATTACCATAATCACTAATGTTAAAATCCAGTAGTGTTGTGTGTGAAAACAAACATTTCTAAATGATTCAATGCAAAAGTACGGTAACTAATAATAACACAACCCAAGTGTACTTCAATGTGCTATACAACAGCACAACAAAAATAACGATTTCACTGTGTTGGCCATATTGGATAGGGAGCGATTTCAAACACAGCCTGTAACCGTTCCGTGAAATGTTGTCATGTGGTTTTACTCCAAGCATGTGACGTGAATCAATGTGTAGAATTGTAACAATGATGGTGCGTAAATGGTTTTCGTGTGAATTTTCAGTTTCAGTGGGAACTGATGGAAACATTGAACGTTTGCAAACCTGCTCGTTTGAATGTCGAAGGAGAACTGGTTTTATCCTTCTGAATCATCTTGATTGAAATACTTGGAAATGCAACATTTGAATCCCATAATAGTACATGACAAGGCTTCATTTGGACTTATTATTTATAATAATGAAATGTCACTATTTGTGACCCTATTTATATATCAGTAATATTTACAATAAACGTGAAAGCTGTACTCTACCTTGATTTTTTGAATTGATTACAATTAAATATCTGAGGAGAATTTTAGATCTGACCCGATGACAAAAGAGTCGGAAAATTCTATGCCATGTTGAACTCTTCTGTATTCATCGCATGACACGAATGCTATATGACAACGGTTTTATTTGTATCGGGTCACGTTTAAATTAAACAATGCGATTAGGTTTCAAGGAGTGTGACAAGCTGAGCAGTGTTTGTCGTGGATTTAGCAGAAAATCACTAATTGGGATTTTGCAAACATGTTCTCTGTGTTGTTCAATGGGACTATGGTGTCGTGTTTTTAGACGTGCAGTGATGTGTACTGGCCACAACATTGGGTACACCCGCAGAAGACAATTAGATCCAATTGAAGACGTTCCGCCTTTACGTTGACGATGTTTCATTTTGATTGACACCTTAAGAGATATTCATTCAGCAAAATGCATTACAGTGACAGAATATAAAAATTTGACAGGTTGCTGCTGGATAGATTCCAGTCCACTCCCACAAACTATTGAGTCAATTCATATCGAGTTGGATGTCAACTAATCAAGCGTAACAAAAATGTTCAAATATTATATATTTTTTATTTTATTTGCAGTATATAATTGACCTGTGTATCATTGTACCGAATGTTGTGGCTGGTGTGTTTATGAATATACAGTAAACATTAAAAAAAAAAAACACTATCCGAGCACAGGTTGTTCACTCTTTATCTGAGACTGAAGCACAATTTAAGTGCACATACAGTGGATATGAAAAGTCTACACACCCCTGTCAAAATGCCAGACTTTTGTGGTATATGTGAACCCACGATAAATCATTTCAACTTTTTTTTTCCCTCACCATTTTATAACCTGTACAACTCAACTGACACTATGTACATGTTGTAAAAATAAACAACCGAGATAATTTGGGTGCGCAAGTGTGTCCATCCTCCAGTTGGCGATGTGGTTAGTGAACCACATTCTGGTTTCATTTAAAGTGCAACTGATTAACCTTAAAGTTAATTTTTAGTTAGATTAATTTAAGATTTTAGATTAATTTAAAGTTAAACCTAAAGTTTGTCTTTTTTTTTTTTAAAGCAGAAGCCTGAAGGTTTAGTGCTAACACTAACTCGTATTTGGAACTGTTCATAATTCCCTCCACCTTTACGAAGACCTCAATTTAAGCAGACAAAAATCAGACCCACCATGATGCTGCCACCACCTTGCTTCACTTTAGGTGCGGTCTTCCGTGTTGCGATCGTTTGTGCCAAGCCTATTTCAAAAAAATGATTCATCTTGGTGTCATTGGTTTGTATCACACAAATCTGACATTTCAACAGGGATGTGTATGTTTGTAATATCCACGGTAGATAGCTGTTGTGTTTTCCTGCTTGTGATTCTCAGATGCAATGTTGAATTCATAATGTGGGCAAATATGTGGTTTTCCAACTGACTTAATCTGTTGTGTAGCACTCCCCAAAAACTATGGACGTAATCTAGTCATGATACATCAGTGTTGAGATTGTTGTACGATGCATTGTGATGAGTAAAAATAACAACAAACCGCTCTTTGTCTGGAGTTCTCTCTCTTCTGTTCTCCCCTGTTCAGATAAAACGTGAAATAATTATACGTCATCATCATCAAATAAAAACGGCAAATTCCTGACGCTTGCTCTGCCAGTGCACCCAAGATTCCTTTGAACCAGTGACGAATGCAGTCATATAATTGGCCTCCCTAAAACACGACACTACATGAGAAGGATGCAGTTGTGTGCAAAAAGACTTCAATGAGGGATGACAAGGTCACCTTTCACTTGACCTTTTTTTTTTTTTAAAGTCACAATTTCCTTCAATGCATTGATCGAGTCTGCAGTTTACAGGTGTGGCACGGCGCCGTGCGTCACAGCTCAGCCTTGTTTGCTCCTGCCTCTGACTCAGCCCGGCTTTCAACGCATTAATGCGGTCTGCCGAAGCGGAACAGTCAGACAGATGTAACAGTCCTTGTTCAGCTGAAACATTTTGAGGCCTTGCCTTTGACGCTCGCTTCAGTACGGACACTGCCTATAGTTGCCGAAGGGATGCTGGAAAATAAGAAATAATATGAAAACTGACTGTCCTGACATATTACAGTATTTACAGACTGCAATATTTTGCAACCTAGTTATTGGCCTAAAAAAAAAAAAATATGTTCCGCTATGCTAGATTACTCCTAAATTAAATATTTTTTTGAAAACACAAACATCTATCAATCTAAAGTAATATTAAAGAAATAATTCATTTTCCCATTTGATACAGTCCAATAAATCCCACCCACTTTCATAAAAGCACCCATAATGCTACATTAAAACAGGGGTTGCACACAGAGAACTAAATGAGGACAAATCCTCATACTTAACAGCAACAATAAAATACAAAAGCCGTTGTATTTTTAAAAATCTTTTATTTAAAAAAATTATTCAAACACACTGTGTATAAAAAAAAAAAGTTTAGTTCTTCCACCCATGGTGGAATGTTTCATGTACAACTTTGATTCTCGAGACATCAGACAAAATCCTCTACTTGATAAATTAAAAGAAAAAAAACAATTTTGTTGACACCAGTTCATGCTTCTGCTTACAGCACTTCATATTTGTGTTGTCTCTAAAAAGGGGGAAAAAAACCCCAAACTTGTTCCAAGTTGGCTGATTTGACTTCCCAACTCATGATGGCACAATGTAAAACAGTGGACGCACTGTGAATCCAGTTCGATGACAACCAATTATTCGCTACATCCCATGAGATGAAAAAATGGGGTGCTGAAGCATTCGTATTACAATTTTCAACCTACCGTATTATCTTTCTCTACTTTCATCACTGCTAAGCTGCCACATGGAGAAGATAAAATGTGCAAAATATGTCACGTTCCTCCTGACGGTCAATATAGGACACAGCAATAAAATGGAATACAAATCTACCACTGTGACAGACCGGTGGGAGTCCCTTTGATGGGGAGCCTTCATGATGGCACCCATCTAGGAAAAGTACAAATATGAATAGGATGCGGACAAGAACAAATTGGAACTAAAAAATAAATTCGAAAACAAAAAACAACAATCAATGTCATTAAAGGGAAGCAAGGGAAGACGTCGTATTTACAGTTTCTGGAAATTAATTGTGAGGCAGCTGGATTACTGAATCATCCCCTCTGTCGACGGTAAAAAAATCAAACACAAAAAACAGCTATTTAAAAGGTCCTCCAGATAGTGGGAGAGATTGGGAAGAAACAAGCACCATGTTTTCACATCCCTGCTTCCTTCCTTGCTTTCTTTGGTGGCCAGTGACGAGACAAGCAGCACAGAGTTGACTAGTATCGAATGTGAAGCGCATGATGAAGAGGAAGAGGAGCAGTAAGGCCGAGGTGATGAGTCCCGGGGAGGGAGAAAGGCCAAGATGACCAGCAGCTTTTGGCCAGAGCGACAAAATCCCCTTGGCAAAACATTTGTTAGCACCATTGTGTTTCAGAAAACACCTTGCACCCACCGTAATCTATAGATATATATTTATTATTTACACACCTGTACAAAAAAACAAAACAAAAACAAACAAACAAAAAAATCCCTGCAGTGTAGTTGCTAGTTTTCTTGAGGTTCAGTGGCCCCAGCCCATGAGGTGGCTGACACGAGCTTTCTCAGTCATGCGCCGAACCCGTCCCGAACGGGACCTGCCCAGGTTGACCGGGTCGTCGTCCTTGGAGCCGTGAGCGTCGTCCTCAGACTCGTCCTGGTACGTGACTGTCCTGCGGCCTTGCTGGCGAGTGTTCACCTGATGAGGCTTGTTGCACGTGCTGCTGCTTCCTGAGCCTTTGGCGGCAGCTACGACTGACGCCGCTGTTGACGTGCTATCCTCCTCCCCCTCCTCTTCATCTGGTTCCTCCTCTTCTTCCAACTCCTCTTCCTCTTCTTCTTCTTCTTCGTCTTCCTCCTGTAACTCAGGTCTTATATTTCCTGGTTGTATTTGCTGTTCCTCTTCCTCCTCCTCCTCCTCTTCCTCTTCTTCCTCCTCCTCCTCCTCCTCCTCCTTAACCTTTATGGGTTTCTGCACCCGTGCTTTCTTAGCACCCTTCATCGTGTCCTCCCCGCCTTTGTGTTTCCGCTTCCCTGAGGTGACTGTCTTGTCCTTCAAAGAGATCCGCAGCGACAGGCTGGGTGCTTTGCTGTAATCGTGATCTCCACCCTCCACGTATTTCTCCGCCTCGGAGTCCGAGCTGCTGTCACTGTTGGATGACGAGGAGGAGGAGGAGGAGGAAGACGACGACGGCGACGACGACGCGGAGGACGACTCGGACGAGGAGCTGTTAGACCCAGACTCGTCATCGTCCGACTGAGGTGCTGCCGCGCCGCACCGCTGCTCGGGGACGCTCTTCTGCCGCAGCTGGAGTCCTGATACACACAGTGCTACGTTGTCAACAGTTGACGACCGCGCTACTTCGACAGTAGACAACTAGTGTTCACCCGGCATGACGAACCCCCGTTAACCAGGGGTGATACGATCCAGACCCGCCCGAAATATATTGGCACCATTAAAAAAAAAAGTTCTCACCTTCACGCGCTTGAAATATATTTAGACTAATTAAAACACACTTTTATTACTGAGTAATTACGCAGTTATTACTCAAAGTGCCTACTCTCACTCTCTTGCTTACACTGTTCTGCAAAAACTTCAAGTTTACTCTATAATGACACGGAACGCAAAAAGAAAACTGCCAGGGACGAAATGAGTTGGTTCTTCTGCCTCAGAGTGATACTGGGTCCAATCGGAACACCCACTTCATTAAGTTTCCCGGACAAAAGAATGAAGTGTCTGATACCTGATTTCTTGGTCGGAGTTGCTGCGGTGCGCTTCGCTCGGTGCCGCTGACGGTTTCTGTTGTCACTGCTTGTCCCTGAACTTGGAGAAGAAGGCTGGAGGTCGTGGGCGTCCTCCGCCTGTGCTACACTTCTGCTTTGCTGGGCTAAAGAAACACAATGTCAATGAGCACAATGAAATGCATTGCATTTGACCTCAAGTCATCCAATTGTGTTTGTAAACCTATCCAACCATTTTCGATAATACGTGTCCTCATTACGGTTGCAGGTGAACTACCTTTCGGGGAAAGACGAAGTACACCCTATGGCGGTCACCAATCACGATTCATGCTCACATGTACTACTGTAATCTAGGGTCTTTTTTTAACCTAATATGCATGTTTTTGGAACGTAGGAGGAAGCCTGGGGACCGAAGGAAACACGCAAGCACATGCACTCCACACTTAAGGCAGGAGCCGATATTCAAACCCGGAACCTGAGGCGGGCATAATCGGCACTCACCCACCATGCTGCCATGTTTATAAATAGAAACTCATTTCATACCTTTATGTGGTCTCTGAGAGTGATTCTTCACTGAGGTCTTGGATTTTTTGGACTGTGACACTGTATCTGTCTTGTGCTTCTTTTTAGCGCTGAACATGTGCAAACCAAAAAACAAGGTAACATTTAGAGAACTCAATCGGAGCCCAACAGTGACAGGTACATTCTGAAAATCTTTATGCAATAGTTTATCAGAAAAGTTGCAATGTTTTAGATGACCCAAACTGCAATATGCAAGTAAAAACAACAACATTGTTTCTCCAGTCTGATCACATTTCCCCCCCCCCACAGCGGCTCAGAGCAGTTAACATTGAGTACAATGCACAACACAAATCTGCCAATACTGATCTGAGAGTATGTGCGTGGTGGTGGTGAGACTCATTGTACCTCACAGTTGGCGAGCTGCCTCCATTGTGCAACCGATTCCTGTAACTTTCTCTTTGACGAGACCGCCGTTCGTTCTGAATGGCCGACTTGTGGTCAGAGATGATGGAGATGATGCTTTTTTCAAAAAAGGCCGACAAGCTGAGTGTCATTGTGTAGATCTTAAAGCAGAAAACCAAGAACATTCAGAACTTCAGACTTCGCGTAGCATGTACGGCGGAAGCAACTTTAGGGCTATACCTGGGATTTCTTGTTCGGTGTATACGCTTTGGAGTTGCTGAAAATGAGGCGGACATCTTTGGAAAACTCCATTGGGCTCTCGTAATTGCCAGCAATCAGCGTCTCTGACACAGTGCCCAGATCCATGGGAGTGTCGATGATGTCTCGGTAGTCCTGAACAAAGGAGGGCACTTCAATTTTACGACTCTGTTATATTATAAGACGTTATCCTTCTAAGCATTGTGTGAGGTAGCGCTTGTCTGTATACACCAGATCTTCTTGCTGATTGTTTTACCGGATACTGAAAGAGATCAACCGGCTGTCTGAATGGCTGAGAATCATGGGAGGAGATCATTTTACGCAGCAGTTCTCGACATTGCCCTCGCCACGCTCTCACATCCATAACCACCCCGCGCTTCTTGGAGTTACTTTCCTGGAAGACAGAAAAGAGCGCACTGTGGCAAATTCTAAGAACATAGATGGTGTTTTGAAACCTCCTGGCTGTGTAAGGATTTAGATGAATTGCTGTGACCAGGTGTCCCTCACCTGATGTCCTGATGATGTCCCTGGAGTGTCAGAGTCCACATCCACCTCTCTTGCCTGCAGGGGAGCACATAAAACCCAAATTGAAAACAAAAACAACAACAACAAAAAACAGACATTAAAATAAGTAAAATACTACATCTTACCTCATCTTCTCCACTGCTGTGCTCAGATTTCAGTCTATAATAAAGATTCAAGATGTCTGTGCAGCTTTGGTCTCTGGATCCAAGGAAGAGATGCATAGTTACCCCATTGTCCGATGTATTAAGTCAGTGATTCCCCAATCAATGTGCTGCGGTAAACTACCAAGTGTGCTACGGTATAAGGAACGTTCCAAATTCACTTAAATGTTCTGAAAAAAAAAACATTTTTTTTAAAAGAGAAACAAGCAAGAGCAAACTAATGTTAATGTGTTACCCGATGTAGTGGAGGAGAACGTCTGTCACCACTTTGGCCGCAGAAACAATCGGGCTCTGGGGTTCGTTGAACGTGCGGGCATTGTGTTCAATGTAGCGCACTTCCCACATCAGAGCGGAGATCCGCCTGGAATAGAAAAATGCAACATTCCAACCACGTTTGAATCAGTGTGGTTGTGTGTGCTACGCCCGACCTGTAGAAATGGTTCTCCAGGCGTTTGTGGATTGTGCTGATGTCCGTGGGGTAGGCCACCACCGTGCAATACAGAGGATACGCTTCAAGATTTACCGGCGAAGCAAACGGCTTGGCAACATCTGTGGAAAGACAGATCAAACATGAACATAGTTGACATGCATGACAATTAATCCACCACCTTCTGCTAGTTACCGAGTGTAAGCAGCTGATCGATGCCATGGATGATTCTCTCGCACTCCTCATCCCGTGTGTGCGCCCCCCACTCTCCTTCCTGAGGCTTGTAGAGCAGAGCTTCGAGCTCCTCCTCTGCCACCTCCACGCCGGCACCCACCTGGTCGGGTAATAAAGCTAAGAGCAGGACAAAAGGCTCAGGATCGTTATGGGGCTTCTGCAGAGCTTGCTGATGAACTTATCATTTGATTCAGGTGTGTTAGAGGAGGGAAACATCTAAAACATGCAGGATAGTGGCCTTAAGGACCGGATTTGGACTCCCTTGGGTTTGTCGATGGCGGGCTGCGCCTGTGCCAAATGCAATGTGAAAGGGCTGAAACAGTGCTATTGTTCCAAACAAACTTCAACACCCTTTCCAGACAAAACATTTTCCGGCCATATTTCACACTGACATAAATTTGTTGAGCTGAGATTATTATTTCTTAGTGACATTTTTGTTTTGTGATGTGCTGAGAAACTCATTGGACACAAAATATGTGCCTCGGCTCAATAAGGTTGGAAAACTGGCCAAAAATGCTGTAATACTACTAACCTTCCTCTGGAATAGGTTCCATGTCCCAAGGACTCAATTTCTCCTGCTCACCATTGTCCCACCTGATGAGACAAAGGAATTGATCCAAGCCATACTGACGACAACACATAGAATTTATCTGACTGAAATGTAAAGAAAATATAATTGGGCTATATTAACTACATTTTGATGGAAAAAAAACCACACATATAAAGGCACTTACTTGACTGCAAAACATTGAAACAGGCTGTCTGGATAATCCAACTGCAATGGCTCCTGGTCCTCCACCAGGCCAAACCACCAAGCGTCATCGATGATGCTGCGGAATCTCATACCTGAAGTTAGCAATGAGAAAAAAAGTCAGCAACAATTCCACGTCTATTAACTAGCCTAAAGAGGGAGAGCTGCACACTGCCTTAACCTGGCTGCCAGTTGTGGTCTTTTGCCTCATTGTAGAACTGCTGCAGTACAAGGAAATCTATAACATCGGGCATGTCATGGTACCTTTGAAGGAAAATGAAGTGTGAGATTACATGGGAGATTCGAGGAAATCAAATTCATAATTGACTTTATATGAAGACACACTTCAGGGAGAATGAGTCATTGGTCATCTTTCCTGAGATGGGGTCTAAAAAAGCCAGTTTTAGGCAGCAGAGTGTGGGCGGTCCCACTTCGTATTTAATTCCGACGACCTTCACAGCTTCCTGGTCCTGTATTGGGTCACAAGCAGAAAGACCAGGAAACAAGATCAATAAATTGCGAGTACTGGTTATACAAACCAGTGTCTCTCTAGAGCACAACCGAGACCAAGTCAATTAATTGTTGCTGACACGTTGAACATAATAAATACATATTCAAGATTGGTCCTACAGATGTACGACTGGAACCCACCTGCCGAGCTATTTCAATTCAAAGTGATGACAATTATTCCAATGTTTTTGTCAGTGAAAAAAAATGTAGGCCCTATTTCATAAGACAATATTAGTTCAATGGGGAGCCTTACCCTGAGTTGGATTTTGTTCCATGGTTGTTTCTGGGGGTTGATGCTGTAGGCTTTGGACCTACGGACCGCCCGGACATAAGCCTGGTGGCCCTGTTTGAAGTAGATGAGCTGAAGACAGACAAAAGTCTGATTCATTAGTGATATAGTCAACCAAATGAAAACATATACAAACTTAGCATGGTTTTGTATGAGAAGCTCCATTATAGGTTTCTTTTTGTCTCCCTAAGGAGAAATTTGTCCAGCAAGAGGTTAACAAACAATCATACACAAACATTACATATAAACACCAGATGTACATTGCATTGCTGGTATATGATTGTCAATGTATAACTTTTAAAAAAAATTAGATTTAGTAAAACATTCATCCATTCATTTTCTAATCTGCTTATCCTCACGAGGGCCGCGGTCTGAGTAAAACAATGTCAGTCAATCAAATATTTCATTATGCATGAGTTTTGAGCTTGAGCCATTGGTGTACAATGTCAATTAGAGGAAAGAGCAAGCGTCTACCTCATCTCCCATTTGTGGGACGAAAGGAGAGCGATGGGGAATGGTCTCCATTATCCATGAGGGTGGCAGCCACGCCAACGCATCAAGTCCTCCCAGTGAGGTTGTGGGTTTCTGAGAAGATAAACAGAGTGAAGAGAGATACATGCTAGAAAAGGAACATTGATACTGGACAGAGATCAAGAAAAGTTCTCCACAAATAAGTTAGCAATGTGGCAACAGATGCTAAAGGCAGGCGCAACTCACTTGTTTGGTTTCTTTGGGCTTTTTCTTCTTCTCTTTACTTTCCTTTGTCTTTTCCTCCTTTGCATTCTCATGACCTTCCTCCTCTTCCTCCTCCTCTTCCTCAGAGCTACTATAACCAGAGGGCTGGACAGGCCTCCTGGTGGATCGCTTTGGGGGTTGGAGGTTTATCCCAGCATCGGCGGTCCAATCAGAGTACTCACTGGAGGAATCACTGCAAGTGAAGGATGGGTGTTAAGTCTGTGGTAGTGAAATGAAGCAGCTTCCGTCAAAAGGTGCTCACCTGGAGCTGCTCTCACTCTGCCACTGAGCTTCACTGTCAGAGGACGCACTGATGGCCTCCCCCTGCTCAGCTCCCTGGTAAAAAACAAAAAAAACAGGGTTAAGCATCAGCAAATGACAGACTAAAGATTGACTTTGGGAGTTAGGAATGGCCCTCCAGAAAAGTGGCGAAAGATTGGAACAAGTTATTTCAATTTTGCAGATTTATTTTCCCTTTTTTAGGTGAAACCAATGCACAATGACATTTACTCTTGTCATTGTTTTGAGGTATATAACTTTATAAATATTATAAATTGGCATCCGGGACTAACTTCTCTTTCACTCTCAGAGTCTGCATGGCTGTTCGAAGTGCGTTCGTGACCGCTCCGGTTCCGTGGACGGCGGACTTGAGCCGAGCGGGTGTCATAGGTATGCCGCTGCTGCTTTTTTTTTGTGGGCCGCAAGGAGCGCAGGCGTGTGGTCAACGGCTCAGCCTACAAATGATAGAAAGAAAGGATGAAACAGAAAAAATATATATTACAGAGACTGATATTTTGTGTTTATAGTAAAAATACAGTAGTGGGATGTAGGTACACAAACCTTGGGTGGACAAATTACTGGTTTCTTTCTCCTCTCTGCGTTGTACAAAAAACATTCTCGATCACTTTTGGCTTGTCTGCTTTCCTCCATAACGCTGAAGAAAAAAAAACATTCATTCATCATAGTTCCAGTTCTCACTCTTTTGAATTAAAAAAAATCTGATGAAATTCCTTTCTGCTGTCTCACTTGAATACTCCTTGCTGCAAGTCATTGACCACCACTCTGTGGCTCCAGGCCAACAAGTCTCTCTCTGTGGCCACTTGACTGCGCAGAGCATTATGTTGCATTTGCCACATGCCGTCCACCTGCCCACTCCTGCGAGGACCCACATCTGGAGAGGAAGCTACCACCTCCACTGCATCACCTGCCAAATGAAATTGAGATAGTATTTTACAAATTGCATGAGGTGTTAAATTTCATAACAGGAACCACATACTGGTAACGAGAGCAACAAGACATACCCTCTGCTTCATCAGCCTGGGGTTCTGCATTCTGATGCTCATCCTGGTGGTTTTGCAACTGTCTGATGAGATTGTCCAGAATACTTTCTCCATTTTCTGCAGTTTGCTGGCCAAGAACCTGCTCAACCAACTCGCCTTCATCTTGGGAGAACAAAATCCAAATCCTATCAGTTTTATTTTCAGAGGTTAAAAATGGTGGATGGCTGATGAATTGTTAAAAGAGGGCATGTATTACTGTTAGCCATGTATCCAAGTTGAGGTATGAGCTGATCGTCCTTGCAATTCTCTCTTCCCGGTACCAAGCGCTGATAGTGTGTTGGGTGCGGATTTCCGTCGACATCCACTAGGAAAGGTGGAGGCATGAGGTGTGGGGCCTGCTGCGTCTGCTCATCCAGGACATAGTTGTTTGAGTCTCGGATAAGAGGCCGGTAGTCCGTGTGAAAAAACATCTGGTCAGGAATCTGGAGGGGATGGAAACAGTGTTTGTGTTGTTTACAGAACAGCAGCGGAATCTTTGATGAAACCTAATTTAACTCTTGTGACTTAAGAACCCTGTGTGCAACAACTGGTATTTAAAGGGGTTAACTATCTGATGGGATGAATGGCGCGACTTATTGCATATATAAAGCCGCAACAATGCATTCAGATACCTTCTCATATGGTGTGCTGCAACCAAAGCCAAAGATGAGCAAATGGCCATGTGAGTCAGTGCAGGCGAAATGCTGACCATCAGCTGAGAACTTGCAGTCATAAATAGCTCCATGGCCTTGACCTTCAATCTGGGGAAAAAAGATAAATATGGATAAATATTAGCTGCAAAGCATAATCAATAAAGAGATCGCCCATAAGTAATCAAACCATTGTTACTGGATTACCATGTTGAAGAAATTGCGAATCTTCACTCCTTTGCTCAGGTCCCAGATGTAAACATTGCCATCATGGCCGGCTGACAACATGATGCGCGAGTCAAATGGGTGTGCCTCCAGCACAAACACCTCATCGTCATGACCCTAAAGCAGAGAGCAAGATCTTGATCACATGATTCTTATTTTCTCACATCCCTTGTGTCTCATGGGGCGGCAGAGTGGAGATGCCTACTTAAAACTACTCACAGATAAAACATGCAGCAGCTCTCCAGTCGTTGTATTCCACACTTTAAGATGGTAGTTTGACACGGCTGTGATGACGGTGTGATCGGTGCGGTCCCAAGCCACCATCGTCACCACCAGCTTGGTTTTATCATCTCCATTGACAACTGAACTTCTGCAGGAAATCGTTTGCATGCATCATGGAACACTGAGTGGAATTGTTGCATCATCCCACCACGGGCGCAGACATCTTTTTACCCTGGAAGTCTGGCGGCCATGTCTAAAGTGATGCTCTTCCACTCTTGTTGCTGGTAATGCCAAATCCTAGCTGTGCCATCGCGACTGCCACTCACAAACTTGAGGCTGCACACATATACATATTAAAAACTCAACTACAACAACAAAAAACACTGGAGTTTTATGAATAAATTACTTCGGCACAAAATCAAAGGTTTCAAGAGTTTCTCCTTCAACACTAATAGAAAGTGTGTCCAAAACTTTCTTGCTGTGAATGTGAATAACAAACAGAATCTTACCTGTCACTATTATTGCAAAACTGGACGACCGCAACTTTATCCTACGAAACCAGAATGGTGACATGTTAACACATCCAATGATCGAGCAATACAATCATGTAGCGTTGGCGTTTCTCACCGTATGAGCGTCCAACTCTGAGAGCTTCATAGGGGTTTCAGCACCGAGGTAGTAAACCCTGACCATGTGGTCGCTTCCACCCGTAGCCATGAACATTCCACCTATTCACAAAAGTCTCAATATGAAATGTCACACACATTTTCCACAATTCTAACATCAGCGTTGAAGAAGTGTGGATGGTCAAATTTTCTAAGGCGAGTACACTGACCACCACTGAAGGAGGAACTTGAGACCTGCACCCCAGGACGTGACCGCTCAACAAATTTGACTGGCTGATCACTGCAGATTGTGAGTGCACACGTATTTCCAATAAGAACAACTTAAAATGTGGAATTCTGCGATGTTTGGCAGCTGTCTGTAATGCTTACTTGAATTTCATGCTGACAGAGTGCCATTTCCAGAAACACACCATGCCATCTGCACCTGTAGAGGCCAGGTAGCGCGTCACACCCTTGGCTGAAGGGCAGAACTAAAAGAAAAGGGAAGACGTTTTGATTGTTTGGTTCGTTAGGATACAAATATATTTTTTTCATGAGTTTTAACAAGCATGTGCATTATACTCACCTGAATGGATGTGATTGAGGCAGCGTGCGCTTGCAGAACGGTGATGGGTGCACAGGTCCGCAGGCACCAAACTCTGATAATTTTGTCACAGCTTGCCGAGGCGAGGAGAGAGTTCTCGTAGTTGATGGCCATATCACAGATCTCAGCCACATGGCCACGGAGTGTTGCAAGTAGCCGGCCATCATCTGTAGCCCAGATTTTCACAAGGCAGTCATCTGAACCCTAAAACACAAAAGATACGATATCAGATTAGACAGCTAATTTCCAGTAACAACAGACCTCAATGGCCCATAAATCATGACTCACTGTAAATATTCGTCGACCGGTGCGGTCAAAGGCTACACAGTAGACTGCTGATAGGTGGCCCAGGATACGTTTGTGTATCCTCATGTGTTGGTAAGAAGAAGACGGCAGTGCCTGGCCAAAACGAACTGTGCCAGTAGTCTGCCGAGCGCCAATGATGGATACTTAAAACAGAGACATTTGAAAGTGAGTTGTAGCAACACTTAAAAACAGTAAAAAAGGGAATGTTTATTTTCATGAAGACTAGCAACTATCTATAGGAATATACATTGCAAAATTTTTTAGTAATAAGTAACCGTTGTGTTGAAAGTAGCAAGTATACATACAAGGAAAAGGGCACTATTTTGCTGTATGTCCACGTTTTAAGTGTTTTTCAAGGTCAGAATGATCATAAATTGTGACAATTGTTGGGGTCTCAAAAAACAAGGCCAAAAGTATGACAACTACACTCTTCAGACTCCCATGTGCCATTTTGCAGTGTGAAAGAAGCTCTTGTAGTTGTTTTTAAGATGTGGAATTCCTTTTCATTTGTGAAAATTTCCAACCAGTTTCAAAAGTACTCATATTATGGATCCCCAAAACATCAAAGCACATTCTTATGATGCAACATGCTCCTCCACACTCCAATTCTTCCAGAGTTGCTTGCTGATTTTTGTGAAAAAACAATCCTGATGTTCCAAATTAAGGATGTGAGACATTTGCTCAACTGGAATGAGACACATTTGCACGTTCAGATTATTCCCTGTCATGTCAGAAACTCTGGCTATTTAATAACAAGGTTTGCCTTCTTGAAAGAGATAATCTACTCAAATCCCAAAAAGGACATAATGCAAAACAAAACATAATGCTGAATACTGAAGTGTTTTGTGGTGATATGGAAGTATGGAGAGAAGCTCAAGCCAATGTTTGGCTGGTCATACACACCAACATTGGTAGAATATCCATTGTTGACTGGCGGTTCTGGTGGGCGTCCTCTGTGGAGTGCAGCAACAGCTGAGCCACTGCATACTTTGTGACTACAACCTAAATTAAACATATTTGGGTTACAGAAAAACACTATATTAATGAGTATGTTATGCTAAAGCAAGAAGCTCTCACAAGCTCATATGCCTGTGTAATATAAAACATTTGAATGATTACTTTTGGTGGTACGAAGCAAGGACTGTCTTCCCAAGCCCAGAAGCGTTTGGACCCCAGGAACACTAGGCGGGATCTCCTTCTCTATGAGCGGGCCTATCCTCTTACAAAGGCGCAGTAGATAGTCTGCAGGAATGTGCTCATTCAAAAGCACCTGCAATTAGACACAGACAGCAAAAATCAATTTTATTGAATACAGTATATGCGTGCTCACTCGCGCGCGCACGCACGCGCACACACACACACGCACACACATTTCGTCATGTACAATTAACATGCGTTATCCACAGATTCAAACAGATGAGTGTGGCCTTAAATTGATCGTGCTGACATCCATCTCTGCAGTTTAAAAAATAAATGTAAAAAACAGTTACACAAATTAATGAATTTAATTGTGATAACAGAAGCCTTCCAATGTGACTTGGGGGGGGGAGACGTAATACAAACAGGACCGGATCTCTTGAATCGAAGGCAAACGTGCTAACCACAATAACATCGTATTGTCTGCACATTCAATCTTACTTTACTTTTTCCAAATACATTTCATCATCACAAAAAATGTGACATAATGTATTATTGGTGTGTATTCTTTGTTTAAAAAAAAAATTTTTAGAACCTCTCGTCCTCTCCCAGGCTCAATTTAGCCTAGAAACAACAGTGTTTCGATAGCTGGCAGTAATTGTCAGCCCTCCTCCTCCGGTTGGCTCTAGATTTCAAAGCCTAGACGTGATTGGCTAAGAGACATTAATGACAGCTACACTCAACCAATCCAGGCTCTGAAAAGAGAGTTCGCCTCCCACTTCCCCCCGACACAAGAGCGAGCCGAAGCTATTAATCAGCAGCCTGATACTAAAATAAATGTAAAAATTAAAATAACGTTCCAAACTGCACCGCTGCAACAGGTTTGCATCGTTGAAAAAAATATTCACAACAAGGCAGTTTGGCGATAACAAAAAAATATACTTTCAACACGATTAAAAATAAAATGTATTCACTCACCCAATCTTGGAAGTTCCGTCTATATTTATTTCCGTCCCAAGTCCATCGTTGTGGGATCAACTAAAGTTAAAACAAGTTGTTAGGAGACAGTGTGAGGACAATGGCCTCCGTTCGCGACCACTCGTTTCTTTGTGGAACTCCGGGGGGGTGAAAAAAAAGATTAACTATGACATACAAAGCGACCAAATAGCAGGCAAGAATCGGCGATCCAGAACAAATTGAAAGGCAAATTGTCGGTGTTGAACCTACCTCATATTCCTCCAGCTCTTCGACCAAAATCTAACAACGGACACACACGGAATCAACGTTAGCTGCTAGCGCTTGGCTAGCCAATTTGATTCGGGCAAACTACACTGCCGTTATCGGTAAATGTGTTTCTTGTCGAGTTACCTTTGCTGATTTTTGACAAGGTCCAGATTGCAGGAACCTGGCAATGAGGTAATACAGTTCTGGAAGGGAGAGAGCGATGTGTTAGCATATGTTGTTACCGTTGAGCCGCGCTAATGCTAAGGCAGATTTGGCTCGCACTGTGTTCCTTAGCTCGCTAACTCACACGCAAATGCAAAACGGTGGGAAATGGCAAATGTTTCCGAATGGATAGGGCAAGTGAGTGGCACTCACCGCATTCAACCTGTGAACACCGTGTTCCTGCCATGGCTCGAAGGGGACGGGCGGCATTAAAACAACCTGATGTTTTGGCTCGCCCGTTAGCCGCCGGGCTAGCTAGTAGCTTGGGGTGTGTAGCTAAAGAGGCTAACGTTAGTGAGTGGCCTCTCTAAAGTTGCTGTCTGGGAGTGTACCCGGCCCTTTGTGCTGGCGCCCTCTAGTGACGGCTAAGCGACATTGCCTGTTGCTCCTTTGACAAACATGACGAGTCGGGACATAAATCAAAGATATGAAATTATGATATAATTTAGCCTTTGTTTTATGTCTGAAAATATATTATGGCTCAGGCAGCACCGTGAACTAGTGTGTGTGGCTTGCACGTGCATGTTTGGTGTTTAACTGGCTAGGGTACGACAGTACTGTATTCGTTTTTTGAGGCCAATGCCGATATTAAAAAAGAATCCGAAGACCAATTAATTAGCCGATTACTTTAAAAAATCGAATAAAATAACGTTAACTAATAAATATGTAATTAGCAAAATACCTTGTTCCCTTAACTCTTACACTAATAAGGATAAGAGTTTTCAAATATATCGAATAAGTTGTCGAAAATGGATCGCTGGAAGATATAGCTAGGGCTGAACAATGTATCATTTTTTGTTGAAATTGTCATTCCAGACAATGTGATCACATGACCTTCAAAGCTTCAGTTTTTTTTTTTTTTGCAGTGCTCCTGACTGACCCAGAATCTTTGTATCAACTATCTCACACATAAACGCAGTCTCCTACCAAGCTCACCAATCAGAAGCGGTATGCTTCTCGTGACAGGTCATGCACACCAGTCAGCTCCGAGCTTCTGCGTGTGAACTGAAAAACTTGGCACTAACATGCGTCACACCGAGGCACAAGATACGGACTGCACTTGCTTGCTGGTGTGGCTAAATATCTTCCAACAGTGCAAATCCTCTCCTGTAAGGATGTACTGTAATCCTCGCCTCCATGGCGGAAAGTAAGATACATTTCTAATTAGCTTTTTTTTTTTATCATTAAAGGCAAATGAGGAGTAGCAACACCGACAGAGAGAGCACGATAAACCAATGCTAATCGCTAAACTAATATCATGTTGCCAAACACCGGTGTACAGTACACTTTTTACAGACATTTTGCTGGAACCGCATTAAAGTGGAGAGCAACCAGCTCATTAATGTGCTAGTTGTACTTTTTGCCCTGAAGTTGATTTTTACAGAGGGGGGGGGGGTGGGTGCTATGCATCGAAATTACAATTTAATCTTCCTGAAACTGTTCAGCCCTAATTATAGCACTGACTTTCTGAGTGACTGTCAGAATATAAATGAATTGCTTCAGCACCCGAATGCTTTCATGTCACATCCATCATGGCGTGTTATAGCTGTAAGGCGAATTGACCGTTTAGGGTTGTGATCGTGTGTACATATTCCCCTCTCTCTTCAGTGGACATAAAAAGGAAATTGTACTGTGGGCTCCCTGGTTATTGTGCTGGAGGAGTGTAAGGTCGGACCGAAACGGTCACAAGCCACTTCACACTTTTAGTTCGGTGCAACCAGAACGACTCTGTAGGCCCGAAGACCTCTCGAAGTGTTTGTTGGTATCTGGCATTGAGACGCTAGGAAAGACATTGCAGTTGAGAGCACGCGGTTCTGTGGATCAGACATATTTTCCTGAGAATGTCCCTCTGATTCCAGATTGGATTTCAGTGAGAGGCAAAGTCCACACCTTGTTATGATCCTCAAAGCATTCCGGAGTCATTTTTTACAATGTGCCACTTGTTCATACACAAGTGCTGCAAGATGTGTGTGTCAACTCAGTAGCCCACTGTTTCATAGTACATCATACTGATTCCCCTCATGTGTCCCGGAGTGCATACTGGTGGGAAAAAGTGTCACCACTAAGGTAAACAACACATATGCCAATGGTTATCAGTAAAATATAGCTAAATTTATCCCGCCATCGCTATTATATGTTCAGTCGTAGACGCTATTGGTGAGTGACCATTGTGCCGGTAACAGAACTTGAATGCAATGTGCGATAAAAAAAATTTCCATTAACTTGTTAGTGCCAATGTAGCTCTTATATGAACAGATGGACTTGCCATTCCCCTTAAAAAGACTGAGTGCTTCTGTTGGTGCACACTAGCACCAAGAGTATTTCTATTTCATTGGATTATCTGTGTGTGTGTGTTGTTGTTGATTTTAAAAAAAAAATAAACACTGATGTGTCTGCATGACACAGCATGTTCTGGAAGATACTGGATACAACAGCACCATTATTATGCCACTTTATTATTTGAAATATTACTGAAGTAGAAACTTAATCAAGCTTTGTGTTTTAGCCATTGCTATGCAAGTGTATGGGGGATAAAATAATAAATCAAATAATAAAGTTACTTGTGTTCATTGTCTTACTTCTAATTAAAAGGGGAAAATCAGTTGCCTTTTGGATGACAAGTTAGTCACCCCCCATGGCCATCATGCGTGTCATTTGTTGAATTGATTCATGTTTACTATAGGTGAAGAAAACATTTCCAATGTGTTTTTTGATTTTTACTTTCATTTAAAAAAGAAAACAATAAAAGTGGTTGTTAGATATTTTTTTAAGGATTGCCATTATCCCATGAATGTTTCAGTTTGATTTCCTCTGTGAGTTATAACTCCCTCGGTAGCTATGGCAACAAAACCTAAATTAATGTAACTTTTTTTTTTTTTAAAGTAACAATTAAAGGTGATTGGTAAGAGTCCTACTGCAACCCGAGTTTTATTCAAAAACATTTTAATTCATTGATGTATTGATTGCATAATGGTGTCTCTTGAGCTTTCTTTTTTATTTTTTTTAAAGTGACTTGGAATGTTTTGTGCAACCATGACGGTTTAGAAAATATACTAGTGATAAACGTTTGATTCATTATATCATCGAAAATTGAATCTCTCTCTCTCTCTCTCCCTCTCTCTCTCTCTCTCTCACGCACGCGCGCGCACATCAACTTTATTTAGTCCAGGGGGCGGGCCCCGGCTGTGTCCGCATACTGGCTGCAGTAAAGCAAATGTTCATCCCTGTCTTCATACGAGCGTTACCTTCGCGAGCACGCCTTTTGAGTCATATGTAGACGTTCAATGCCGGTAGCTGCGTGGACCGGTTTTTAACGGGTCGGATCCTAACAGATCGAAATCGAGAGAAGAACGCTCACGAGACGTCAGTGGCAGCTCCGGCTCTGGACAACTTCTTCTTTTTCCACCGTCTTTTTTTTTCCTTTTTGGAATGTAGAGCATCTGTTTTGTGTCGTCGCCTAAACAGCTTCTGCGTGTGTTTCCGTCTGACCTGCATTTCCCGCTGTCAGGTAAGACTTCGGCTTGAGACTGTTCACTTCACTTTTCTTAGTTATACAGTATAACTAAATAAGTAGCATAACTTGCACTACTTATTTAGTTCATGCTTGTCTAATTTTTACCTACATAACTCGGATTTTGCGCATTTTTTTGTGCAAAATGTTTCCGCACCGAATGGCTGGATCTCATTCTAATGGTATTGTGATAGTGTTTAAAAGTGTAACGCACTTGACATATTTTCTCGGGAATCAGCTGCTGTGGAATCATAGATTAACCTGGAAGTTTTAAAAAAAAGTCTTGGTCTAAAGAATGACAAATTAAAAGGGAATAATAATACAAATAAGTAAAATACAATGGAATGACTAAATCCCAACTTGTAGAAATTAGAATGTAGAGGAGGGGTGTGTGATTTAAACCACACGGGCAAATGAAACTCATGGGAAAGAACTGCTATAAAAAGATTAATAGCATTAACCCCCAAATACAGCAAAAAAAAAAAAAAAAATGTGGGCTGGTTATTGCACCATATTTTTTCATACATTTTAATATGGCCCCTAATGTCGACACTTGGACACCCTTATAATAAAAGTAGATACTTCTTAAGGGACACACATACATAGCAGGGTCTATTTGCTGACACTCAGCAAAAATATAAAATAAATAAATATGTGTGTGTGTGTGTGTGTGTGTACTGAAGGAATGATTGGCTTGTAAAAATTAAATGAGTGTAAACACCTGAGGCTGTTAAGGTGGATATAAAGCTATTACTCTGTTGTCAACAGGTGGATACACAGGTAAATTGTAACTTCTGCCACCTAGTGGAAGAGCATTTAATTGTTCTTCCTGTCACGATACATCGCTGACATAGATCCACCTTTTGAGCAGTTTTGCCAGCTCGATGTGTCAGTTGGCAACCGCGAAGCGCAATGAAGAGGATGTGTGCAGACAGCTGAGCTGGGTCGCTCCACGGCTGACTCAAGTGGGCCATATGCTCCTTTTACATCATGCTGCTAAACAGTTGGGGCCAGCTTCATAATTCTCTGATGCTGCGATCGCCTTCTGCTGCTTATTTGCACTCCTGTCACCACATTGAAGTTGTACTAGATAACCGCAGTACGTTTGCCGGCATTAAAACTAAACTTGCTCATAAAAGACATGGTCTTCTACCTCACGCAAATGTTGAATAGTGACTTCACCAGCCAATGAAGCGCAGTTAATACTAACCCCTCTGCTGTGGGAAATTATGTAATTTCACCAAATTTGTCTGAAAGTGATCATTTATTTACTGCAAATCAGGTTCTGGAAGAGGACCTTGGGGGGAAAAATAAATCACAGATTAAATCGCAATATTGAGGAAAAACATCACAAGTGGATTACAGTATTTTTTAAAAATCGGTCAGTCCCATTAGTTATTTGCATCACAAGAATAAATAATGTATGTATTTCCGTATGCAGAATACACTTTGTGTAACCTTTTTTGTTTGGCGGTGCGCAGTGAGATTTTTCCGATATATGCCAGGGGTCAATAAACGCTGGGAAACACTGCCCTATAGGTTGTCCTGTTTGCTTGTCCCGATTTATGCAACGGGAACCCATTGCATAAATCAGGACTGCTACTTCGCATGATTATGCACTACTACTCGGTCTTAAATGAGATTTATATTGTGAAGTGACTAATGGGATGGAGAAAGCAGCCAACCTAGTAAAATACACATTAATATATCAGAATTAAGCTAAGTAGCGAAAGTTGAACTTGACAGGTTTTTTTTCCCCAACCAGAACCGCATAACATTTTGTGCGCGTCAGGAAAGCAAGAAATGTTAGTTGTGTTGACTTCATTAAATTCACCCCATGTCCGAATTTCTGAATCTCTTGGTAGAAAAGAAAAAAAAAAAGAGTGCTGCGTTGAGGTTTAGTAAACTGATGGCACAGAGCCTCCTATCTGATGTTACAGAGCATGTTGCTGGGGGAAAGTAGGTTACTGGGCCATGTCCTGCAAGCTTAAACTGAAGGCTAGTCTGAATATTGCTGGAGCTGCTTAGTGTGACTGGCCATGCACAAATGGCTGAGGCCTGCTGAGGAGCAAAAGGGCTGATTCGGGCCCGCTGTCTCTTTAAGGAAACAGAGCCTGGGCTCTCCACAGAAGGATGAATGTTGAATGTTGAAGCCATGTTGATTCATCGTGAACACACATGGAACAGACACCAATCTGCTTGACTCATAATGGCACAGGAGGCAACCTCCGCCGGGGATGTGCTCACCTTAAACATCACTAATGACTTCCTCCTACTGTATATTGACCGGCCACCGACATTATGACCACATGCACATAAATGACACCGTTTTGATATTAGTTTAGATTTGTGCCAGTGTACATAATGTTGTGTATACATCAGTAGAAGTGTTTCTGAACTCTCAGTGTGAGATCTCGTTAGGATGTGCTCATGTTATTGACTCCCATGCACTGAGTTAATGTACAGACTGTGTGCATCTCATTTTCAGAAATAGGGTAACAGACATAAATCATTTCAAGTAAAGAGGAGATAGATGCAAAATATTTCATATAGAGGCGTATCATTTCATATATTTATTTCTATAGTGCTATAATGAAGTCTTAAAATATATCACCCACTCATAAACGACCTTGAATCTGTCATGATTCATATTTATTAAAATTTTAAAACACAGGCAGCAGGGAGGACAAGTGTTTAGCGCCTTGTTGTGTGCTGCCTGAAGACTTTAAAATTTGAAGACTCAAAAGTGTCCAGAAGTGTCAACGTGAATGCTTTTTTTTGTTTCCATGTGCCCTGCAAGAGGCCGATGGTGACCAATGCAGAGTGTACCCCACCCAAAGTCCGCTGGATTAGGCTCTTATATGGACAAGTACATAGAAAATTGACAGATGGAATTCCGCTAACCTTTGTACAGTTTATATAAAACCCTGTGACTTTTTATCTATCCGATTTATCTGTTGGTATTTGTTTTTGTTCAACTTGCTGATAGAAGTTAAAAAAATGCTTTACTGAGGAAACCAGCAGACACATACCACACGTTTTCACTTAGTGACCTTTGCTTACGTAAAATCATTTCATCAACATAGTTCACATTCATCGTATTCTGGGCATTGAACAGAAGATGACTACATCCTGTCCTGTATTGGTGCTGACCAATGTTGAAAGCGGCAGAACCTTGAGATGGAAAAAAAAATGGAGTGCTTGAATTGAAGTAAAGTATATGAACCCTTCACGTAATGAAAACACAGTAACAAAGGCCTGGCATGACGTGAAAGACATCGCCATCCCCAACACGGAAACTAATGTGGACACTACCGTCAGATCCGGTGCTTTGAGATGAAATGGAATCACGATGAAATTGTGAGTAGGCAAGTTGATGAATGTATTTGGGGGCCCTACAACGCAAACTCAGGGGAACTGATTCAGTAATGTATCCCAGCGAATGAGAAGACTCGGTGATGTCTTATTGAAGATCTAAGGTTGAACCAAGTAATGGGAATCGCTTATCAAATGATCCATCCAGCCATTGTTAGGCCGCCGCTTATCTTGTTCAGGGTCACTGCGAGCTGGAGCCTATCCTGGCTGACTTTGGGCTGAAGGCAGACTACACCATGGACTGGTTGCGAGTCAATTACATGGCACATTTTTACAAACAACCATTCACGTAGAGGCAAATAAAACCACATCATTGACTTTTATCAGATGACGCTACCCTTTAATTCAATACAGAGCCATCCTTACAAACAATGTATTTGCAACTCGGTCATATATTGCCCCTGATAAAAAGATTCCATAGACGCAATGGATGTCACTGTAATGCAGTACAGTACACCAACTCTCTTAATAATATATTTCTTCTCTTTTACACAGGGCAAATGTCATTGGCTGAAAGCCCCTAAAGTAACATGTGATACATTCTCCATCACTGGCTTAGTAATAGAGGATGTGAAAATTGCCGGTTACAAACATGTCTTAATATTATATCATATTATATCCAGCCATCCATTTTCTGTAACACTTGTCATTAGAGTTGTGAATGAGCTTGCCATCCCACGTGGGGTCCACCCTTGACTCGTTGCTAGCCAACTTCAGTTTAATAGATTGTATCGTATCTAATATTCCTTTACTTTCATAATAACGTTCTGATACTCTACAATTGCAAAATGGCTTTTAAATGGATCAAACATATCGCACTTATAATAAGTGTGTCAGCGATATTTTGAACATCATTAAAACTAAAACTGAAAAAATTAAAATAGTGCTCTGAGTCGGTTGGAAGTCAAATGATCAATTTACTTTCAAGTAACAATCTAAGTACAAGGGTAAAGAATATAGAAGAATTATACTGAATTAATGTCAGTTTGACCAGGACAATATGTAGCTGACCTAACTTGCTGGTTCCCTATTAAATCCTAATATAAAAACACCCCCCCATAACATATTAAAAAAATTAAAAATTAAGATACTATTACTATGCAGGTGTTGTGTGTACATAAAATGTCAGCGATTCAATATTCAGGTGCACTATAGTAAAAAGTTCATGTAAATTGGTGGCCTAAGCCCAGCCATTTATGTCAAGTCTCTATATAATCTCTTGCTTTGACATCACACTGAAACCCGATATAGAGTAGGACCTCTCCAAGGTTATTGAACTACATAAACAACGGTCTTTGTTGCGTTCTTGCTGGGGAAAACCATTGTTAACCTAACCGGAATAGGCTCGTTAGAAATTGTTTGGACAAGAGAGCAAATGCTTTGAATGCAAGGGAAGTATTTTTGTTGTCATACCCGTCAAGGACCAATGAACTCAACGAATAGAAGAGTAAAGTGCAATGTGTATTGCTGAATTTAAGAATATTTCTAAACATTTTTTTGTAGGCATTGTCTAGGTAAAATAAATGCCTTCTAAATGCGACACATCACAGAGAAGCGCTAGCCACCAGCTAGCTCATGAGCTAACCGGTTTCCGGCACTTCTCTAAACTGGCGGATGGGCGTTGGACTCGTTCATGGCCTCGCCCGCGCCATCACCGCCTCACTTGGGAATATTAATAATGACACTAGCATGATCTGTAAATTGTGGCATCCAGGCAAGATGCATTTCCGGGGTGCAGGCGTAGCTTGCTCGCTAACGACGTGCTCTTGTGGTATACGGGCCTAGTTATAATAACTAAGTAACTTGCAATTGTGGCGCATAACCACTGCCGTGAGTAAAGGCGCTCTTGACAGTCTTTACAGTATATAGAGGAGGAGTGGGGACTTGTGCCAGACGCACAACGGCTTCACTGCGCACCATTTGAGCAGTGTCCCAAAAAATCCGGGAAAATGAAATAGTGCAAAACAATTTAGCGGTATGCCTCATACATTTCAGTACTACCGGTATATAAGTCTGAGTCCTTGTTACATGGTTTCAGCAAACATGCACAGTATAATATATTTCGGAACTACTCTGAATCTTATAAATGATGTCTTAAAAACTGCTGCTCCGACATGCAACCAATCTGAACTATTCAGTCTCATATATGCTGACTGATTGGTTTGCACTGCTCTCATCGGTTTGTGGTGAAATATAACCTGCCCGGTGCTGGCTTGGGGATAATTTGTAATTCATGAATGAAGTTCTTTTTCAGGAGTCCAAACTTGGAAACTGATTGAACAGCACACTAGTGTCTTTTTAAACAAGATACTGTCAAAGTATACACTATCTTGTGTGCACGATAGGTTGTTTGGTAACGCTCGCTGTGCGGGCTGGTTGGTGAGCAGCTGATAATTCTGGGCTCTATGTGTGGATATCAGACAAATGCCAGTGAATGAGTCACAGTCACTTTTACCATCATCTTAGGACGTATGGACGTTTTGCTCCAGATCTTACCAGACCGTTGTCTCTTATTGTTCAAGTCAGCTTTATTCACGCAGTGGAACTATGTTGCACATGACTTTCCGGACTATGACTGGTATTTGTGTCATCCTCTTTGACCTTGTAACTATGACAGACCAAATGTTCATCTCTGGTTATATAACATCCACTACAGACGTCATCGCCCTTGCTTCTGTCGCCGATCTCTTGCTCCAAAGCACACAGTCATTGTCCTCAGTAGCTCCAGGCTCTCATTCACTGATGCATGAAAAAGGCGATTACAGTACTCTTTTTTTTTTTTATGTGATTTTTTATTTGTGGCATGAACCCAGTTGATTTACTTTCAGATAATAATCTGGATGTGGAGTCAGGGCAACAAGTCTGTTAGTTATGTGTTCTTTAAGGAGCAGCGGTGATTAATCCTATCATTTGTCTCTCCCATTTGTCAGTGCGAAAGCTGATTCACACCACACTTACCTTTCATTCATAACTACAGGTCACAATAGAAAAATGGGTGGAGCACTAAACTTTGTATTGCAAAGGTTTTACAATCTGCATTGGCCACTTGCCTGTGTGTGACCTATTTATGACTCATATCTTTAGCTTAGGGTGTTGGCTGCATGTGCCATGACAGCACGTCGTGGACTTAAACAAAAAACACTGCAGGAGAACACAAATAAGCGACTTCAGTCTCATACTGAAATGACTGTCGCGTTGTTTCATGTTTTTATTCTTACCAATAACTTTTTTTTTTATTACAGAGGAGTGATTCAGTTACAAAAAGAATTTTACTGTTGTTAATCCAAACAGCAGCACCTATGGAAGCATGTTAATTATAGGTGGCCTGATCTAGAAATTCTCAGAGTACCACAAGTGGGATGTAGGCTCCATCTAGAGCAGGGGTGGGCAAATCCTCTCAATCTCCCTGTGTGATTTGAATGATCAAGTAGGCCACCTGTTCATTGGAATCAGGTGTGTGGTGGGAGAGTTGGTGGGCTCAGGACTGGGATTGCCCACCCCTGATCGAGAGGTATGCGAAAGAATCATTGCCCTAACTACAGATCATTTGTATTTAACTTAACTTCAAAAAACATTTAAAAAAAATAATAATTGCTGTCAAACATTGAACAGCCTTGTGGGTGCGGCAGGCCTATGGATTAGTACGTATTTGGTGAATCACAAATGATATTTGCTGTCTGTATGATTCATAACCTGCCTATGCAAGGATTTTTGTACCTAGTATGTAACCGACTGTTTTTGGGTGGGTTTTCTTTTTAATATAAAACCAGACTCTGTATGCAAATCTTTTTTCGTTCCAGAATTGATGAATAGACATCTTTGATAGCCGTAGACATTGCTTTTGCTGAATATGCTGCCTATGGTTCACACCAAGCACTAATCCTGAAATAATGATGATCTATCTCAGTTTACTCATCAACGGATTTTCTCTGCGTGAAATCGGAGCCTCATTACCGTAGTTGAAAAGCAGATATACTCACAGGAATATGTCTGAATGGCAACAGGTGGATACTAGGGGTGTGCATGTCTTTAAGAAAAGACGATTCGATATCTACCTCGATACACGGGGTGCAATACAATTCCAGGACGATACATTTTATTCGTCGCACTTGCATCTTTTGAATCAAAACTGATTTTCCCATTCAAGCCTTTCGTGACACCTCTTGTGGATACAAAGGTTTATTGGACCTTCTGCCATCTAATGGAGGAGCATTTCATTTTTTGCCTATTATCATACGACGCTGGCATAGATCGAGAAACAAAGAAATATATTTAATTAATCAAAGATGACTTTCAGACAAACGAACAGAAATTGGTCAATTTTCTCACAGCGCTCCCGATGATATGTCACAGTTCACTCGGGAATCGCCGCTCTAGTCTCTGTTCGCAGATTTTCAATCAGAGTGTCTATAAATTGCTCTCTAAATCCACAGCCATCGCTGAAAGTGTTTGGGAAACCGGTTTTCCTCTCTGTGACCCGACAGGATGAAAGGACCAGTTGTGTATCAAATCTACAAGTGATTTAAGAGGCTTGCTCAAGGACATTGTCCACGCTTGAATTATGACTACGGCAAAGCAAGGTTGTTGTTTGCACTCCACTCTGGTCACACGTGGCCTTCAAGCATCAAAATAATATAGACAGTAATTGTACCGTCCCCCATACTTGAATGCATCTGTCCACACTAAGACTGTGGAAAATAGCCAGGATGATTATTTCCCTTCTTCACAGAGTGCTAACGATCCGGACATTTTTTTTTTTGTCACCATTAAAAATGTAGACGTTATTAACCTACTTCCTTGGTCAGGCATATTCTGATTATATGCACATTCATTTGTCTTCGAGAGCAGGCCCCTCACTTGAGAATAGATGACGTCTGTGGCTGGAGAACGTTAATTACATAAACATGCAAGACATTTTTTTTTTTTGGGAGGGGAGTTGCAGTTGTCAAGCTTTTGTGTTTCGCAAACGAAACAGAATTCATGTGCAAATGCCGTTCACTACAGACAGAGCCCTTTTTTGTCTGCCAGGTACCTTAAGGAGAATATTTCTTTTTCCTTTCCTTCCCTGTCTTGGGAGAGAGATGTGTTGAATAAAAGGAACTTGGGCTCCTTAGAAATAGGGAAGACAGTGTTTCATAACAAGGAAAATGCAAGCGCAAGAGACATAAAGTCATTTTTTCCATGGCCTGCTTACAAAAGGCTGTTTGAGTTCAGTCGACAGTCGCTGTATGAAGTGGGAGAGAGGCTCGTTGTGGTTTCACAATTACTAGCCAGTAAATTTGTGTTTAAAAAAAAAAAAGCCATGTCATGATTATTAGCCCGGCGGTTGTATGTCTTGTTTGAAATATGTCATCATCGTTGTGTCGCCAGTAAGTGAAACCAAAATCAGAGCTTGAGATGTTGCCGCAAATAATGAAGCAGCGTTGCCCTTTCCACCCGTGCCCTAGAATCATGACCCACATATTTGCTCGCACACTGCGTGTCTTTTCCTGACCAGCAGCACACAATAACAGGCCTGGAATTATGTGATGATTCATTGAGAATTGTTGAAAGCATATACTTTAGAGGAAATTTCCAGATAGATTTATCTGATGAAAGAATATTTGCTCGAGACGTCTGTTTTCCTCATCGGAACGAGGCGGCTACTTATGAATTCATGCTGTGTCTGGGAAGTGTTATGTTTGGATAAAATATCCTAGAATTTATTTTGTGTTCTCCTTTATGTGTAACATTGAGTCACGAGTGAAGCGAAATGAACGGAAAGCGGAATTCACATTTAAAAATCAACCCTTTCATACACCCTCTAACCCGATAACATGATAATCTGTCCACTGTAGTAACCGGTGTCCCCGAAAGGGTGAAACTACTTAAATCAATTACCGACATCATGCGTTATGACAGCTTAGTGTCCAAAACTAAGGCTAATTTCTTCTCCCTAAATATCATTAGGGTTCAAATTTAGGTGTGACTTGTGAATACTTGTCTGTGTACTCATCAGCCCTGTGGTTGACTGGTGATCAGGCCAGGGTGTGGTGCCCTCGGACAACTGGGAAAATACTCTACATCAGTGTTTCCCCAACTGTTAGTCAGCGAAGAAATGGGGAGGAAAAAAAATCTCATGGCATACCATCGAAAGAAAAAAATAAAATAAAATCCTAAATACAAAATGCAAATGTACTGAGATAATAATGCTCTTCATTCTGTTCTATGAATGGCAACACGTGGTCACGCAGATTAATTGTACAGTCTGCCAGTGGAAGACCATCTAATTGCTCTGCCTAGTCACTATATGTCACTGACATAAATCCCTTCTATTTATGAGAACAAAGATTCCATTCCATTCCATTCACCACATTCACACAGTATAGTCTATAGCAGGGGTGTCGAACTAATTTTTTGTCGCGGGCCACTTCGGAGTTACAGCTTCCATCGGAGGGCCGGTGCAAAATCTCAACGTTATTTATTAGCCAGCCATGACAATTTGACATTTCGGTTCCGGATATCAGCAAGAAGCATGATAGTTGACACACACTATTTGCTCCTGCGGGCCACATAAAATGGCATGGAGGGCCGGATCTGGCCCCCGGGCCTTGACTTTGACACCGGTGGTCAATGGTGTATGAACTGCTGCTGCCTCCAAGCGTTAAAATGCTTTTTTCGTCTTTAAACCATAACCATGACTTGGCCTCCGCATGTAGAAAAGAGCAGCTGGCCACCTCATAGACAGACAGGGAAACGGTGGTCACTGTAATTAGCCCAACTGTATGTGGGAGCAACCCTGATATAGTCACCACCGCGAATTAACCACACGGGAGACATGCGGTTAATTAACAACCTTCCCATGTTGTTTGTGCTAGGTCCAGATTTTTGACATAGCGGAGTGTGAACAAGCAATATCTTGTGCAAGATTGCATAATGACTTGAACAAGTTTGATAATCCTCTCCTTTGTTTTAATTGGCATCTCTCGTGTTAGACTCATGATTCACGTTAGTCCACTTGGTGCAACAGCTCTCCAAGGTGTCATCACTCCTGTTTAGCTGCAAACTAATGAGTAGATCTAATCTGATGCATGTATTAGTTTTAGGAATGGAAATGGTACAGGGTGCTTCCATAATGTTATCCGCAAAAGTGAGTGATCCTATAATCGCCCCCCCCCCCCAAAAATGGTGTAAAAACTATGCTAGATATCTTGCAGCATGCACAATCCGCATATCTTCTTGAACACAACATGTATGCCAGATGCTTCACTATAACCCCCAATACACACAAAATCCATTATGCTAATTAATTACCGTGCATCTACAGCCAGGTCACATGGCGAGGTTATGAAAATCAAGGGTGTAAGGCATGTGTGTGTGTGTGTGTGTATTTTCTTCCTGTTAGCCCAGCAGGTGAAGATGTTTTAAGCAACACACTGACAGTCCCAAGCCAGTAGACATCAGTTTGAAAGCGCAAGGGTTCAGCTGCTAGCTACGGGAGGATGAGTGTGAAGCTGCTGTTTTTGTTGCAACAGATACTACACACGGAAAGGCACTGCCAAGGGGAAGGTATGATAATTAGGCCCCACACTGACCGGTGTCCTTTTCCAGTGAAACTCATTATATTTTTGTATTATATTGTTGGTGATGAAGCGAGAGTCCAAATGGTACTTCAATGTGTCCTTTTAGGGGCATTTCAGACAGAGGAAGATGCTGATTGATTGTTGGTGTTGTGTGCAAAGTTTTATGCTAATTGCCTTTAGTTTGAGCAATGAAGTCAGCAAGATGCTGATGAGATTAGTTTACTGGGGAAAATTAAATTGGTGTTGTATTTATCTCATGCTTGGTCTTTTTATAAAGTGGTACCGTGATTTATGAGCGCTTCTATTTATGAGATACGAGCCGTCGCTTGCTACTAATTTTTAGACATTAGTGGCGATATATCCATCCATCCATTTCCTAATCCGCTTATCCTCACAAGGGTGTGCTGGAGCCTATCCCAGGTGTCTTCGGGCAGTAGGTGGGGTACACCTTGAACCAGTTGCCAAACACATATATGCACAACCATCCATGCTCACACTCACACCTAGTTTAGAGTGTTCCGTTAACCTGCCACTCATGGTTTTTTTTGGAATGTGGGAGAAAACCCGGAGAAAACCCACGCAGGCACGGCGAGAACATGCAAACTCTCACACAGGAAGGCCTGAGCCGTAATCGAACCCTCCACCTCTGCTCTGTGAAGCCGATGTGCTAACTAGTCGACCACCGGGCCACCCAGTGGCGCAATGTTAATTCAAAATGTCCCAAAAAACAGAAATTAAATTCATCCATAATTTAGAAATTCGATTAATAGTTTGAACCTCATGTTAAATCTAAAATCCAAATCCTTGGAATCTCAGCCTCTCTGCAGTACGCGTTCTCCTATTTCTGTCATCCTCCATGACAGCAGACTTATCTTTGGGTTGACTCAAAATAAAGCAGTTGCTGACATCTTCTTTGACCCTCGAAAACGATCAAGAATTGACAGATTAATGAAAGGAATGTATAAATGTATTTGGGTGGCGCATGTGGAGCCCACTGTCTTGTTGGATGTGGTTGCTCCGGTTGGAGGAAGTCGACACCACGCACGGTTGCCAGGGCAACACACAGGGAACAGCAGTTCCTGACTCTAATTAACGACAGTCAGAGCTCCAGCAGAGGGTCACGATGACATCATCAATACCGGCAACTCTGAGTATCTGCGTGGCCTCGTGTCTCGGCGAGGATCAAAACCATTCACTTTTTCCGCGCTCTTCACAAAAAGCTCCGGCCCTCGGAAAAGGAAGACACAGGATGTAAAGAACATCACGGTTTATATTGTGTAGTCAGTTCTTCCTCAGAGCAGGAAATGTCATCTTATTATCTAACAGCAATAGCATGACCTACATAAAAGAGCAGAACTAATCCCCGTGTAGGCGGACGGTGAATAATGCAGGAAAATGTGGGAGATCTGAATGAATCTTAGATGTCTCACACTTGTTGGCTGCAGGCGCAGCATCATTTTGCCTCAAGAGCATCCTATACGGCTGGATGACTGTGGCTTTATTCACTTTGTAGGTGCTTTTTAAAAACCGTCATTAAAAAACGTATTTGGCAGTTGTAGATTTTTTTTTTGTTCCCCAGCCAAAATGTGAAAAATAAGAGATGTTTTTGGGGTGTCAATCATTAATATTATAGTATGTTATAATAATTACAATAATGGCGGATTTTTGTTATTTGTGGGCCAGCGCCATAGGGATGGAGGCGAATATTAATATGGAAATCTAAAAACAACAACAACAAAGTAAAAACAAATAAAAGAGCCGCCTTGAGGAGTTCAAAGATTTCGAATGATGGTCTAACCAAGAAGATCAAATGAACTGAAGACTAAATTGTGCAGTCACTCACTCTCACAAATTGCATCTGGTATTGACAAAACGGGTGTCAAAATGATAGCGACTGCTGTATTTAAATGAAGATTTGGACTTAGACGTGTTAGTGGAAGACAAACAAGCACTGCCAATAAATCTAGCACACATATAATTTGGGGGAAGCCAGCAACCGCATAAAAGCCAGGTTTTGTCTGATTGAAGTCGCCTTCAGTGCGTATGAAATGGATGTAAGTGCCCATCTTACGTTACAGTGTTTAAAACTTGGGACAATAGCACACTGAAAACGTGCTATTGAAAACGTGCAAGCTTTAGCGGCTCCACAAAACGAAGGTGAAGGCCAGATCTTGAATTTGACATCCGACCTCTAATGGTTTGAAATTGTGAATTTCAATGAATGTCATTGAACATTCTCTCTTTAGTTGAAGCAGCTGATTATTTGTTCAAAGACAACACTGTCGACTGCATAACACAATACGTGGTTTGATTTTTCCGCCCACCTCCCAGGAGGAAATTCCTGCTCATCGTGGTTACACATGACACAATAATTACATCAATAAATGATTGACAGATGTAATTAGAGGCCACTAGACAAACAGATTGAAATTCTATTCATCAGTGATTTTTAAAAAATCTATTGATCTGTAAATTCATCAAATAATAGCGCTGAGAGAGAGAGGACCTTGACACTGAAAAGTGGAGCAAACCATTTTTGTTTCTAAAGTGTCACGGTCCTAAAAAGTAATCTTACTATTTTAGTTGGAACCTATTCTTCGTGTCTTAAGGTATTTAGAAAAAGCTCTGTGATATAAGCAATTACTGTTCAGAGCGGTGTTTTGTGGCCCATATTTGATGTTATTGGCTGCTGAAAAATGGCTCCCGGCCCAAAATTTGGACATCCCTGAATTAGGTTGTTGACAAAAAAGTACTTCCTTACTATATTTTTCTTTACGGTGTCTTCAATTTATCTTCACAACAGATTTGACAATTTGATTCGATACTTGCATCTTGAGTTGGTCATTTCTCGTGCCGATGAGTTACACGTTACTCGTGTTTACCCGAGTGTCTTAAAACTCATGGAAGTAGGTGACTAACAAGCCGTAATTGCAAATATATCATTACGACACAAATTGTTTTTTGGAGTGAGCAGCTGACATTTAAAAGAGGAAGGCGATGCAATATGATGGATGTCCATGTGCCAAATTTTATAATGAAGCTCTCTCACGATAGCATAGCGGAAAGTCATAACAATGGTAATGCAGGGCAATGTGAATTAAACAGCTTTGGATTTCTTGGAGGCAGCACAGTGGACGGGTTGTTAGCATATCTTGCAATGAAGAATAAATTGTTGTAGGTTGGTGTCAGTGTCCAACTGGCTTGTGTCCACACCAGTGTTTGTCCCACTTCTCGCCTAAAGTCAACTCACCCTCTCAGGAAATTAGAATGCAGTATGACATATCAATCAAAATGATCATCATTATTGAAATTAGGAAGAAATTGGCATCTAAATTGAATCTTCTAACAGGTTCAATGTATAATATGCCGTATACCATCCAGATGAAGTTTTCTACACTATTCTCATCCACTGGGTATGCATTAGTATATAAGCATGGAGCGCGCATCTCACAAAGAAAGCTGGACGATTGACAGTATGCTGGCACATACATAAAGTATAAAGCAAGACAGATGGCTTTTCATCTTTCTTGTCTTTCTTGCCTGCACAGCACAACAATGGTATGTCAGGATATGCTTAAAAAAAATGTACATTCCATTGAATTATAGATGATATGATCATGCAATATTTGTGTCAAATACTCCGGATGAAGACTGTGTATTACAATTGCTATTTTCCTGTAAACCAAATTACAGTCAAACCTCTTTTTCTCGTCCATAATCCGTTCCAGAATTTGTTGAAACTACACTCAAATACTGAACACGTCTGATGGAAAGCAACACGAGGAAGCGTCACTTCCTTGTGTAAGGAAGGCGAGAGGAGTCAAATGGTGCATTGAAGTGCGCTCAGTTTGTTCGAGAACCGAAATTTGTTTGTCATCCAAGGCATAAAAAACTCGAAATTTTGGGTCGAAAACCGAATTGGCCGAGAACCGAGACGTTCGAAAACCGAGGTTTGACTGTACTAATAGGCTCTTGCTTGCTGTTTTAGAGCTTGTTCAATTATGACCTTTAAAACTCTGAAAAAATAAAAATTACCCGTGTCTGCTTCGAAGGTGCTCTTGCAGACCTCTGAGGAACTGAAAACATTATTCAAATCGTAAGCAATGCTGGATTGATCGTTGCAGAGTTGTTTTGACTAAGTCCAAAAGCTGTCCAAATAATTGATATGATTTGGAATTTAAGTTTTCAGTTCACGGTGAGAATAATTTGTCATCTTGTTGTTTTGCAATCTTTTTAATAATGACTGTTTAGTGATGGATAGCTGCTGTATGCAAGCAAACTGCGGACGACGTTTGTTCATTTCCTGCATTGCCAATTTGAAATCGTGTCACATTTTTGAATGGTTAGAAATAAAAAGACGTATTTTTAAATCGGATTCATCAACAAAAAAAACCGTCAGATTCATCGATGATCAAAATAATCACTAGTCGCTGCTCTACATTCACTGGTTGAAGAAAAAAAAATTCCCTCTGGCAAGTGCCATTGTAGTTATTTATGCCACTTAGTTATTCATACACCAGGAAAGTGCTCAGGGTCACACTGCTGCTCCGTATTGAGAAAGAAATCAGCTGAGATCATTTGCAACCAGGTAATAAATCCAGTTGGCAGGGGAGCCCGTGCTTGGCTCAGAACACGCACAAGGGATTCCTGCCAGACAATCTGGAGCTATTTTATTGGTTACCTTACTGGAACCAGCTACAGGTACACCTGGTTTGAAGAGAAAGTGATAAACAGGAATCAAAGATACACCCTCTACCAAAGAACCACACTTGTCATGTGGGTTGTGAGTCACTTAGTGGAAGTCATATTCTGATAACGATCACAATAAATATCCCAATCATAACTTTGACATGCCAAGAGACAATGTTTGACATTTCCCGTAATGAACTCTATTTTACACAGTGTTGCCTCGAGTCACAATTTAACCGACTTGCAAGTTGTTCCAAGATGTAAGATACTGTCATTTGGCCGTTTCAAAATTATGAGCCATGAGTGCTAAATAATGGCAACAAACTCCAAAACAGCAGAGAGTGAACCGTTCTTCAAAGGAAACGCGGACACGTCGGACCAAAGTGGCCCTTCTGTTCAACGTGCGCACAAGGTACGAAGTCGTATTTGCAGGGTTGTGCGAGCGTGTGTGGCTTGCGAATCAGCACCATGTCTGCTGCACTTTGGGAACTACTTGTTCTCCAAAGTGTATTTTGTAGCTTCAAAAGACCATCCGGCGCTGCATCTTTCACAGTGGAATCCGACACGGAGGACTTATTACCTACAAAAGCGATGGCTATAAGTTTTATAATGTACGTTTATGGGCATGGTTATTGATATACAGTCAAACCTCGGTTTTCGTCCATAATCCGTTCCAGAAGGCTGTTCGAAGACCGAAATTGTTCGAAAACCGAAACTACACTCTTTTTAAAATAAAAATGTTTACTGAACACGTCTGCTCACAATGGAAAGCAACACGAGGAAGCGTCACTTCCTCGTGTAAGGAAGGCGAGAGGAGTCAAATGGTGCATTCAAGTGCGCTTAGTTTGTTCGAGAACCGAAAATTGTTCGTCATCCGAGGCATAAAAAACTCGACATTTACGGTCGAAAACCGAATTGGTCGAGAACCGAGACGTTCGAAAAACGAGGTTTGACTGTATATTGTGATGATAAGTTAATTTTGTTATTTTGGGGAGAAAAAAAAAAGACCAAAAAAACGGGATATATGGAAGTGGTTTTCGTGTTGTCTGTTGTGATTGTTCTCTCGTTATTTTTCTTGCAAAAAAAAAATCACATTATTGTTGGTGTTTTCGAGGCTTTGGGATACACTTGTTTTGTGTTACGAGCATGGTCAGGGAATGGATTAAACTCATAAATGAAGACACCACTGTGTAGTTAGTCCCTATAGAGGAAACGCAAGCACCAGGCTTCATATTTAAGAGATTATTTGTTACTGCAGAGGACACATGAAAAATTGATTCAGAAAGCAGGAAGATGAAGTCAGGTGAAATAGTCAAATAAAATGATTGAATTATATCCCGGGTATCCTTGACGTGTATATTCATAACTACTTTTTGCATTTATGTATCTTTGTCAGTAGCATGATGGTGTTTAGCTGGCTGTGTTCTGCATGTCAGATGCAGGGAGGGAGCTCTCTTACGTTGAGCTCTCGTAGACGGGGCGCTCACGCTTAGACATGATGGTAACATTCTTTTTTGGATAAAGACTCAAGACTATTTTTGAATGCCCCCTGCTGATCCAGCGATGTTAGCCTGCCCTTAGATGTTAGACTGTGATATCCTAGCAACAGGTGGTTGGATTATTATAACACTTTGTGGGGTTTGGCTTCTTGTGCATTTTTTTTTTTTTTTTAATGAAAAAGAAAAAAAAAATGCCATGCTGATGTTATCTTTACCGCCCAGCTTCCTTTAATAACAGTGTCCTTTCATGACCAAGTTAACACCTAGCTGCTGGAAAATAATTAAAACACAGCTGCATTTGTGAGATTTAGGATTTCTCATGGTCTGAGAAGTAACTCCAAGGAGACTAGAGCGTGACACTTACCGCGATGTGATTAATGCACTGATGATGGAATGCTTATTTAGCCACCTCAGCTGCTTGAGATGTGATTGTTTTTTTTTGCCTCCTCTTTATTATTGTGTGAAGGCTGGCTCGGCGTAGCTTTTTCAGAGATGGTACTCAGAAGGAAAACCAATTCAATTTCTATGGTAATTTCTCACCGGATTGAAATTCTATTCAACTAAAACAAATGTGCATCAAGTGGATTTGCTGTTGTTCTCAGTAAAAAGGTGTATTGGTTGTGAAATATTGGACTGTTTTTGAACATGGACTGAAAAGTAATCATGATCTGGGATTCCCCTTACGTGGCGGCACTCAAATGCTTGCAAAATAAGTTTAAAGCAACATTTTTATATTTATTCCATACACTATATCCTCTTCATTTCCAACTGTTTCTGTGATTATTGGATTATTAGGTTGTTTTTTCTTTTCTTTTTTTTTTTTAATCCAATCATATTTTTGTCTCTATGTGCTGCCAGGCCAATCTAATCTGCCTGCGGACTTCATTATCAGTCATGCTGACAAATGGGCGTAATTTAAACCACATTAGAAAATAACCCTCACAATAACATCTGCATTTTACCGCCTTCTGATCGGTTGGTCAGAGTGAAACTGTTCGCAGCCAAATTCAACAGGCAAAACATGTCAGTCTGACTATATTTATTTCTCTTTTATGACTGCAATCGCTGATACAGGAAGGAGGAATTGACTTGATTTCTGACAGAACTTGAAAATTCTTTTTCAAGGTGGACTTATTGGTAGTTCTCAATCATTTCCACCAGTGGTGGCATTTACAGGTGGATTAGATCCGGTAACTGATTTGAACACAAGCTTTGATACTTCCTGGTAGAATTAAGTACTCTAAAGTCCAGCATTTTGTTCCACTCTGCAGTGGTTCATTGATTTGTTTTGCCACATGTGTATTTTATCGTCATGAAATTTAAATTAGGTTTTTACAATAGCAGTGGTTAACTTGTGTGGCCCAGTGGTTTGCACGTCTACCTTGAATCCTGGCTCTGCGACTTTCCATGTTTGTTTCAATATGAATTTGCTTTGGATCCAAAATGTGCATGCTTGTTAGTCGATATCAATACATTAATAGTTTGCCTTATTTGCAAGGAATAAAGGATGCAGACAAGTGCACCAGTAACTGTTTCAACAGTCTGAATTAATATGTCATAAAACCCTCATAATAATGTTTGATTTTGGCTTTGATTGCATCTGAAGAGATCCCTGAGTGTGTCAATGCCGCTGCAAGTGCTGCTAGCCCGAAGCTGAGGTGCGCAGTGTTTGTTTGTTTACACGCCATGCGTGGCAAGAGCGCGAGGTATTCTATTTCTTGCTGCTGACCTCATATGTTGTGTGTGGGAATCCTAATAATCGGCCCTTCATATTACACAGTTGTCCTTGCTTTTGGTTATCATCATTCATCAGGCTCGCTTCTAAAATAAGAAAGGAAAAAATTGTGGCAAGGTTTCGCTGGCCACATAAAATGACGAGGATTGAGTTTGACACATGGTCTGCGGGGCAGAGTTTCCCCAACTTTTATTAAGCCAAGGCGCATATTTTTACAATGGAAAAAATCTCCATTTCAAAATAGTATGCTATTTGTTTTGAAAGATTTTTATTTATTGCGTGTGCAAACGTGCCCACACACCAGTATGGTAGTGAAGTGAATGAAGTATCATGCAGTAGAGTATTCAATTTAGATTCAAGGGTTATTGTTTTGATAAAATTGGGGGGGGCGGCAACATGCAATGTTTGCAACTCAGAGACAGAATAACTACGAGATCAAACTTTACCTGTCACTGTAAAACCCACAGAGACATGTAACTCAAGATGGCCATGACTACAAATTTCCCCAGTGTGGGACAAATAAAGGTTATCTTATCTTATCTTAAAAATCATGATGAAACGACAAAAAAGGCTGGGAAAGTTAATGCTTCAAGTGGGATTTAATTCAAGTCAAATATAAATCAATCTGAAATTTATAGCGTTCCCGACACCAGTCCTGGAACATTTCTGACACATATTGTGTGTGATTTATTCCCGACTCTGGTATTTAACATCTGACGTTTTTTCAAGTTATGATTGAGCCGAGGCAACAAAAACATTCAGATGCTGGTCAACCATCAGCTCCTGCAATTAGTCATGCATACTCTTGACCCACATTTGGTGGAACGGCAACCAGGAAGTTGTAAAAAGTCTGCCTGGAAACCAACACAAGTTGAGCTTCTTGTTATGCTTAGGGGATTTAAGTGTCTTCTTGCGTGGTCGCACAGTTAAATCTCCCTTCCCTCCCTCTTTCTTCTTAGATGAAAATAAAAGGTTTAGAGTCAGGGTCAGACGGGCTAATCGGCTGTCTTGCAATCTAATGTCATCGTGTCTCTTTCGGATAAGCTCTGCCAACTGCTGTGACTTACTGTGCTCACTTTTTTTTTTTCCCCTCCATATTTCAACGCCAAAATGCTCACTGTAAACAAAGGACATTGTGCATCACAGCACGTGTTAAAGATTACAGCTGTCCCCTCCTCCTGGTGCCTACAGCTTCTTGCTGTTGTCGACTATTGGAGCTACCAGCTGACCTACTTTCTCCCTCGCAGCCGCTCGCTGCTGTTTACAAGCCCCGCCGAGAGGATAGTAGGACCTCGCAGCCCGCGAAAGCGAACGCACACGAAAGTGGATGATTATGATCATTTTTAAATTCCCTTTCTTTCTCGGCGTGGCGGAGGAGAAACTAGCCGAGCCGGAACCTGTCAAACCATCGCTCAACGGCCGGCCTTTTGCAATAAATGCACCTTATTAACTCGTTATGCAATTTAACGCTTTCGGTGCCATGTTGTCGCGCAATCCTTGCCACCTTTTAGTTTGCGGCGGATAAAAACACCATGAGCACCGTGGTCCTGTTTTATCGGCGTGGATGTGCGTTTTCTACCGGACGTCCTTTTGGTGCAAGGTATGTTGTCGCTTTTCCATTCGGGGTTCAGTGGTAAAGTTCAGGGCGACCTGTCAAATCGAAGTGGAGGCGGTCATGCGCCAAAAAAAAAAAAAAAGTGGTTTATTTTCAAGACTTGGAGTTAATAATTTTTTTACAAGAGACACCCGGCGTGTGTATAAAATCCAGCACACGCCGGGTGTCTCTTGTAAAAAAATTATTAAATATGGCAATGGCAGTTTTGATTGCCATTGCCATATGATTGTTAATACGAATATACTTCAGCGCACAGCAAGGTGTTTCTAATATTCTGCCCCTCTCGTATAGATCAGCAATGTTTCCCCCAACCTTTACTAAGCCGTTGGACGCGATCTTGAAGAAGAAGAAAAAAGTCGCTCACCGCAAAGTAACCAGTTTGCCAGCTATTTAAACCTATGGGCTATGTTTGAGTAACATGAACATTTTTTTGTTGTTGATTCTATTCTACTAATTCAACAAATTACAATTACAGTTATTGCCCCTCTGGGTATGTATTTTGAGAAAATGAAATATTTTCAAACACACACCCCCAATAATTTTTTCTCTTTTCTGTATGTACATCAGATAAAGCTTAATGCATGGGGCACCATACCCAAAAGTATAAATGCTGAAATAATGATCATGGTGGTAGTAGAAGAGCATTAAATTGTTCTGCCTGTCACTATAAGTTACTGGCATAGAGAGAATCACAGAAGATTTGTATTTGTAGTATTATGAATGAATAATTTTCTGAGCAGTGAAGTGAAATTCACAGTTCTGAAGTTAAAGATTCAAACCAAGACTCCCCAACCTTCATGTGCGGGGTTTGTATGTTTATCCCTGTGCTTGGGTGTGGGTTTTTTTCTAGGCACTCCGGCTCTCTCCCGCTTTCTTAAAAACATGTGTGTTAGTTTCACTGATCACTCTAAATTATCCATAGGTTGAATGTGATTGACTGGGAACTAGTCGAGCATGTACACCACCACCTCTCGCCCAAAGTAAGCTGGTATAGGCTGCAGCTCACTGACAATTGTACCCTTATAAGCACAAGAACCATAGAACATGGATGGATGTTTTTTTCAAAGTGCAGTTTTACCCAATAAACTACAACTGCAATAATTAGCGTCATTAAATACCTGCCAAAGCCCCAACCACTATACAATGTGAGATCATCATGTGCGCCATGGGAAATTATCCAATTTCATTTCATTTCTCCAAAAATTATCAATTATACGACTAAGAATACATCTTATCCAATTTCATATAATTTGTCCCCAAAAAATTATCAATTATACGACTAAGAATGCATCTTTGTTCATCTTTTTATGCCTGCGATGTATAACGACAGGCAGAAAAATTAGATGCTTTAAGTAACTGTATCCCCATTCTGCCATTCATACAACAGAATAATAGCTTGGTGTTCAATTCAACAGGCCCAGATGTCACACCTAGTGAGACTGAGACAAGCTCATTACTTCAGCGCATTTACTTTTTGCGTTCATTTTTTGGTTTGTTTGATGGTGTGCCATGAGATTATTCTAAAGTTAAATACTGTATGTACCTTGGCTAGGATGTACCTAATATTGTGGTCCGGTTTGTGCATATTAAACAGGCTTTAACTGTTCAATTTGCCCACCCTCCCGACCCACCAACTGATGATATGCACGACAGAGCACAGACGTGATATGAGTTACTATGATGCCACAAAAAATTAAAATAAACAAAAAACCAGGATGATGAATGACTGTAAGGAAAAAAGAAATTGCCACGCTTTGTCAGACTGCTCGGGTTGGGCTGATGTTATCCAACCTGGTAATTGTGTTTTCACTCCAATGGCTCGAGTTGTGTTCTTCACTCGCCAGGACTTAACACAGGTGACTCTACAAGAGAGGATCCCACCTTTCAATTGGCCGACCTATTGACTGTGTCCACTGTGCAGTCGCGGGGGTCACTGGGTACAACCTTTGCCCCCCCCCGTAACCTAATACAAGTGCCTGTTCCCTTCGGGAGGCATTAGAAATCACAACCTATTTCTATATTGCATTTAGTGGATGTATTCGAGAGATCGTCTATGACAAAAATCCCAGCTGGGATAGATTAGAATCCAAACTAAAATCAACCTCATGTTTTATTATAGACTGACTCAAGTTTAGTCTGTGATAGCCACAAACTATATGCAAGGATCAAGGGAGCGGCAGCATTTAGTAGTAGCCAGTCACCAGGCACTTCATTAGGTTCGCACCCTTCAAAAAACGTCTTACACATCATAAATTTAACTTTTGTTTTGCACAGCAACAGCAAGGATTCAAAGGGCGCATTAATGCACCAGGATTATACCTTTGGCTACAATGAGATGCAAGATTCTAGTTAAGGTAAGATGTTTTAAGACAAACTTTAACAAAAACTTATAACAATTATTAGCTGACATTTTATTGTCTTCGTTTGCTGTTGGCTGCGGAGTACTGTGCTGGGGTGAAAGTGAACTTCCGAACAAGACCCTAATGTTCATGGTCTTGTTTGTTTAAAAAAAAATTATATATATATATATATGTATTGAAAAAATTATTATTGACTGATCCAATTGAGAAAGAATAAAAATAGCAAGAACCCCCCCCCAAATAGCAAGGTAAAACTGCGAAAAATGAAGTGATTTGAAGATATGGTCACAAATGAAAAGCCGCAGTAACCAAACCGCGAAGTAGCGAGGGAAAACTGTATATCCACTTTATTCAAAGGCTTTCCGGGCACCCATACAAGAGTTGTGTCAAAATCGCTGCCTTGACCTCAATAATATTCCTGTTTTGAATGACACAGGAGGAAAGGCATTTAGTTAACTGGTACGCCAATTAGGATCTCTGCCAAGGAGGTTATGTATTCATAAAATCACATAACAGTATCGACTCATTATGAAATGTTTCTGAGTGCTGGGACATGGCACACCGAAGAATCTCTTAGATTTTGGTGAGGTTAAAGAACAAAATGAGAAGAGTTTTTCAGATTTCCGTTTGATTTCCTTCATTTTTACTGAATAGTTTGATCATGTCAAGTTTTGTCAGTATTTTGCTGGTTCGACTTGGGGTTTTTTCAGCCCCGATGGAGGTCGGCACGCTAGTGAGGCACATTTGATGATTTCATTGACTGTTGTGACAGATGCATACTTTACTTGAAATACGTGAAAATAGGTTTCAGTACGTATGAATTATTTTTTTGTTGTGTTTTTTTTTTTGGCTGAGCAGACAGGACTGTGAAAATACATTCATATATATACCACCTCTGCCCTGTTTTCAACTTCTATCACCTATAACCCTTTTTAAAAGTGTTCTCTGTTGTTTGGATTTAATTTACTGTGTTGGTTTATTCAGACGCTCCGCTCCAAAGGTTGAGCAGTACTACACCTCAAACAGGTTGTTGAATGATTTTATCTGTAAACAGCATGTTTAAACTACTCTAATCCTTATAAGGTAAACACACTGGGTTTATTCTTATCTGCCGCATAGAGTGAACCTATTGCCTGACTGGAAGGCGGACATCTTCATGTCATCAAGTTTGTCTGATCCCAATATAAAACTCAGTATGCTCATGTCCATTCTGCGCGGTGTGTAAGTGAAATGTAATTTTGATTTACACTCACTGGAACATTACTGCAATGCTGGGGATGTTAAATGGGGAAACTCTCTCCTGTCCAACGTCTGTCACCTGAAGAGTTACATGAGTTATCTTCCACCTCTGTGGCAGATAACATGACCGTGTCCTTGTAAGTTGTCAAGCATTAACCTATAAAAACATATATGAAGCCTGCGCAGTACGGGTTTTAGCATGTGTTATAATAATTTAAAACTATGATGGTTTAAAAAAATATATAAACGGTGTGTGTATATATATATATATATATATATACACACACCGTTTATATATATATATATATAGCGAGAGAGATATTTTGGATTTGCGTCTTGATGTGGTTGAGGCAAAATGCGCTGCACTATCAAGAATGAGGCGTCCCTTGAGCAGAAGGTGTTGTTGCTTCCATTAGAAGGTCAAAACGAAACCCCACGGTACACTGTCCTTAATCAAAGTAGCAGTTGTTATACTGAAGTTCAAAGCTGTCACGTTTGCTCTTGAACTTGGAACTTTACGATGCCGGCTTTCCAGCACGAGTTCAGGTTGCTAGTTGAAAGCTTTAAATACTCCGGGGCACACATGTAACCAGACACCGATGTCTTGAGCTCTTAACCAAGCAAGGTGTGTTTTTAACCTCAATACAGTTAAAGAATGTAGGCCGATACGGGTGGCTTCACTTTACACCATGAGGAGTTGACGCTACATGCGGCAGTCTGTCAGGGTCTTGATGTGCTCGAGCCATTCGTAGAGACATGCCGTCAATTAGTAATCTACTAGGCGTCTTAAAGGTTGTACAAATGTGGAATCTGATGAGAAATATGCCAAAAGAGGGGGATTCGGATTTGGATCACTTGATTGTGTAGTTGCGTCACGGCAGCTCAGGAGGGTCTGGGCCAATATTCAAACCCAGGACCTCTGAACTGTGAGGCAGATATACTAACCACTAATCCACTGTGAGATAGAGAGTGTCAGGTTTACAAGCCCTCTTTTGATCTTATAAAATTAAGAGAACATATCGTGATTCACGTTTGCAAGTACAGGCATTTACTTGTCACTTAAATTGATTAAAGGTTTTATGATGGCATGCATTCATTTAAGGAAGTCGGTTTTGAAACTAGAAGGATTTGGAAGTAAACCAGCATCACAAAGTCAGTTGCGGTTGATTTTGAAGTTCTGTTGCGAGAAAAAAAGTGTTTGTTAGCAGAGGGACTTGGGAAGCCACCCAAAGCCTGGAAATGGATGAAAATTCTATAATTTATGAGTGTCTTAAGAAACTTGATGCAGAGGAGCTCTTGAGTGTTTTTTTTCCCCCCGGAATATTTGGGAACAGACTCTGGAACTTTTCTCAATGTGTGAGCTCATTAATCAAGTCTAAATTATTTTTCAGATAAGATTGGCACAGTTGATTATTACATCTGCTCTGTGCTTTAATTGTGTCCGTGCTCTTCTATTTCCTCCATTTCTCTTCCTTTACATGACTTTTTAAACACTGAAAATAGTGACTTTGTCTTACATTCCACTACTGTGTTCCTCTTTGCGGGCCTCATTACGATAATGAGCTTGTAATGAGCATTTTTGCTCAAGGTCACACTTAGACATCACTGAGCGAACCGTAAATGCAAATAAGTGGCGATTACCTTAAGTCAGTTTATCGATCGGTAAGCGAAAGGCCACATAACAGGCGTCTACTTCATACTGTCGAAATTCATTGTCGGAGCATATGAGGAAAGTGATTGTTCGGTGGTTTATCTTTGCAAGGTTGTCATATGAAGTGTCTGCTTTACACATTTTTCTAGGTCAGGGCAGCTCCTCTATGTGCACAAACAATTTTACTGTTGAACTGAAAATAGTGCGGTTCCTGTTATAGTACTGATGATGATCCCCAAGACTGTTTTTTTTTTTTCCCCAATGGCTAAAATGAAAGGTAGAATTGACACCATATGTCATTTCCAGGATGATGGGATCTTTTACCATCTGTGTTCACAGAATTCGGCCTTTGTTCGGCTGCCGGAGCACATTCGTTTTGTGTGAAGGTGCGCTCAGATGAGGTCTGCACGGATGAGACTAGAGAAAGGGCCTGGATGGGAAAGAGCGTGAATATGGACAACCTTTTGGACTTTGGAGGCCCCTGTCCTTCCAGCCGCAGAGACTGGGAGTAAGTATGAAAACAAGCTTCCTTTCAATTTGTGATCTTTGGTACACACACTCAGTTTGAATCAAAACATCTAACATTGTTCTAATAGCTCTGCAACATTGATCTAAAGATGTATAATTAAGCTAGCGGAACATCTTACATCATATATTTTAACTGGGTACTGGTACTACTTTCAGGTCTCTGATAGAATGAAAGCTATATGGAGCGAGCGCGTGAGCTTTTACCAAGACTCTATTTAATTAAAACCCAAATGAAGCTTTATTACCACAGTCACATGGTCGCAGCACAATAATGGTAAACATACTTATATATTATAGAGGAACTAAAACTTCTAGACAGCACATGAATATATTTAGCTGCCAGGATTTTTATGACCTAACCAACTGCCATGTTGTATTTTAAACATGAACATGCAGTTCAATAATGTGACGGGCTGGCTCATCATAATAGAAATAAACTGTGCTGTTGCTAGGTAACAGATAATCTTTTTTTATTTTTTTTTGACAAGACTGTGAAGCTTTGTGCATTGTTGGAGGATCATTAAAGAAAGTGCATTTGTGTTTGGACACATTTCTTTCTAGTTCCAGCAGCTGCATGGATGATTTGATGGACGAAGATGACAAAGACAGGGCAAAAAGGTACTGCAGACATATTTACGATTTGCAATCACATTTCGGATTCTTTGACTTTTGAAATGTTGATGACTTGACCTGTCATAGAAATTTGAGAAATAATTTTCGGTGCAATTTCTCCAAAATGCCTCCCTAACCGTGTTGGTAGAAAAATGGTGTTTTGAAAATGTGCTTGTAATAAGAATGGATCTTTGCAGGGTGTTGACCTCACTTGAAAAACAGCATAGCGACATGTCAAATAAACAGCTCAACTCAATGGGGAAACTCACTAGTCACATCCATAAGACTCTACTTTGGCTCAAAAAAGATTTGCAGTCTTTTGTCTCGTAAACATCGCCTCCAACCAACATCTACATAATTAAACAAATACTCCACTGTGACAATATCCGGCGCTCTGACAAGACTGAGAACGTGGATAATTTCGTTCAATACAGAATTGAAAAAAAAAATTAGGTGAAATGTCATATTTTTGCAGACTGCTTTGTAGCTTATGAAAAAACAGAAACAAAAAAAAAAAAAAGACATTATGAACATGCTGAGGTGGTGGGGACATCTCCATTGCGAGACAGCGAAAATAGTGCTATTTCTAATTTTGTTTTTTGTTTTATCTGGGATTGTATCAAAATTGAACGGATTCTTCTTTCTCCAAAACCTATTGCTGTGCTAGTGGTCTCGAAACGTTGCTCTTGCCTTCTTCTGGAAATTGACTGACCTTGTCTTGACCGCTTCAGGGCATCCCGAAACAAATCGGAAAAGAAAAGAAGAGACCAGTTCAATGTGCTCATCAAGGAGCTATGCACCATGCTGCAGGGCCAAGGCCATCCTCGCAAGATGGACAAGTCCACCATACTACAAAGAACCATCGACTTCTTACAGAAACAAAAAGGTAGGGCCGACCCACGCAATTCTTGTTTGTTTTCCCTTAGTTACCGTCGATAGCGACCGTACCTCGTCATTCACTAAGGTCTTAAACTGTGCTTGCTGTGCAGACATCAGTGCTCAGAATGAAACGTGTGACGTGAGACAAGACTGGAAGCCTTCATTCCTCAGCAACGAGGAGTTCACCCAGCTCATGCTTGAGGTAAAAAAAAGCAAGAAGATGCGCTACACTGATATCCTCTCATCCAGATGTTTTCAATACGAAAAACTGGGAAAAGATCAGCTAGCCAGCACTTTGTGTGCTGTAGCATGAATATGGTCCAGACCCTTCATTGCGTCTGCTGACAATAAATCAGTCACCAAATTTGCTGTTTAACTGTTCTATTGTTTTCTTTTCCAGGCACTAGATGGGTTCTTGATAGCGTTAACTACAGATGGAAACATCATATACGTGTCGGATAGTGTGTCTTCACTTATTGGACACTTGCCGGTGAGTGTAAAAGCATAGAGGAGATGCACGTCTTCTTGCTGCTTTGACTGTAAAGCCGTACTACTGTATCACTTCAGCTAGGTTCACACTGCATCTCAATTCATTTTTTTAAGCCCATCTGCAACACATATCGAAAATGTTCATGCAGTGTGAAAAGTACAATTCAGATTTTTTTTTCCAAATATGACCTGGGGCTATTTCGTATATTCATATGAATCGGATATGTATCCGATGTGTATGAACGCTCATCTGTCGATATCCGACCTATATGTCACCAAAATCTGCAAAGTTGCTTTGAGTAACAGTGTTTTCTTGATATTTGACGTTAATTGAATCCCACTTGAAATATGGAGCATTACCGTAAATTGACATATGTGGCGATTTATTATGCGCGGCAATGACATGATGTCAACTTTACATAGATGTCCCACTTAAATGAGAAGATCGAAAAACCTTCATTTCCCCAAAATATTTCTACCTCCTCCCGTCTTACACCTCTGGTGATATGACATGATGAGCGGACCCATATTTCTGTAAACACTGTTTTGTTTGGCTGTCACATCACGGACGCGTTGCATTCACATTACAAGTCGCATTTGTTTTTGTATTGCGAACGAGTACATTAACAAATATTTAGCAAAAAATCTGAATTGTGCATGGTGCCCTTCAGTGTGAACATAGCCTTTGTAACCAACCCATTAAATTCTTAACACTGAATTGCATCTATTTACTGTTTGGTGACAGTTTTGTGACCATAATGGATTTGAAATAAAACAAGGTGGGATTCAAGTGGAGGCTTTCAGCCTTAAGAGGCTTCACAAAAGCATTTGATTTGACAATGTACTCTTAGCAGTCTATGACTGTTTATATTTTGGAGCCCACATACCTAGCCAACCTCGTAGAGATGCTTTGCCAGGCCTTCACTCGCTACCACTTTCAGCTGCAGCTGCTTTGTGGGTCTTACTACCTTCACGGTTATGCACAGTAAACAAAACATGGCTTATTTTTTGACAACTTTGACGTGTAAAAGGACAATAGTATTTAGAAGAAGATAGGTATGCCATTGTCAAACTTTAAATACAGACACTTTACAACACCATTTAAGAACAGGAATGTCAGATGAACATTCACTTGAAAAGTCCTCTGTTTACAGAATCAGATTCTTTGGACAGATGAAACCAAGAGCAACGTCTATCAGAATGATGGAAATATTTCATATCTGAAATCCAAAACATACACAACATCATTGTGTTAAAAATGGTGGAGTTCAAGTTATTGTATGGATGGACATCACCGCTAATGACATAGGCTCTTGTTGAGACTATATTCTCTGCTGGCATGCAGCCAAATGCTACAAAACTGAGAGGAGGGTGCTTCACAGCGCAGGTTAATGGCCTTGGACATACTTTGAAAGAAACCTTTTTGCAGGGAAAAAGGACTCTTGCTCAATGGCCAATTCTGACATGAAGCTAATACAGCTTGCTCTTCACTCACTGAAGGCAAAAGGCAGCAAGAACCACAAGCAGCGACTGAATGGGGCCATAGCGAAGGCATGGCAGAGTGTTAACGTTTCTTGTTTCCTTCCTCTAGGTGTGATACTATTGTCCATAATGTTTCCTCATGTTTACCTTTTGTGGAAGCCTGACCATTCTTTATCTATCCTATTGCATCAGTCAGATATGGTGGACCAAAATATCTTAAATTTCCTCCCGGAGCTAGAACACGGAGAGGTGTATAAGCTGCTATCATCCCACATGCTGATGACTGACCCCATTGCTGCTGACTTCCTGACCAGTGAGTCGCCTCTTTGCACTTTGTCTGCCCCCTCACAGTTCAGGGCAATTTGCGTGTGCTTCACCAGGTCAGCACAAGTTAAAAATACATTGCAGATGAGTACAGTCAAATCAGTCCGGTCTGGAGGATCTATTTAAACGAGAGAAGAAGCAGGTTGTGGAATTGGGGTCGGTAGTTTATTGGATTGCTGATTGGTGTCTAAAATTAGCCCTTTAGCTAATAATAGTCACATGCTTAGTATCATAGTTTAGACTTTTAATCACTGTTATGTTAACACAGTAATCCCTCAGCAATGAACTACCCAAGGACAAGGCTCTGACCTTAATCCTGCATTACTATTGGGTTTTTCACAGAAATAGAGATGTGACTAGCTAAGCCTAAAAACAGTTACAGAACCATGCGTCATGGACCCAATGCACATCAAAAGCTGCTCCAAATTGCCGGGAAACCTCTAATGATGGTGCATTTTCTTTGGGTTCTTTTATTTATTTTATTAACCATAAAAATTATCTACCCTTACTGTTGTGCAGTAAATGTTTATGGAAATGTGGTCAAAGTCCTGTTGTACGACATGAGTCAAAACTGGACTCTGACCAAAGATAATCATAAGAAAATGCCTTCTCTCACAGGATTTAAGAAACGTAAACACTCATATTTTAAGTAATAATATTATTTAATATCGTACAATGTTTGGAGCCCAGCTTTCTCCCTTTCCTCTCTCAGTTGCACATACAAACACGCCTAACGCCGATTTGTTTTGGACTAGCCATTCTGTCAACACCGAATTAAATTTAAGATGCTGTATTTAGGTGAGGCACATGTGGAATTTTGCTGTCACCTTGCCCGAGGGAACATCGATCCGAAAGAGCCGCCTGTGTACGAGTATGTCAAGTTTGTCGGAGATTTCAAGTTTCATAACAATGGTGAGCGCCGCATTTTATCAACACAACGAATCAAAGTAACTTTCCATGACAGAAATCGGACTGTTATTTCTCGTAGTGCCTACGTCCTCTTGTAATGAGGTTGAATTGACGTTACCAAGAAGCCTGCAGACGTCGCTGGAGGAGCAGGTCTGCCTCATTGCCACTGTACGATTAGTCACGCCGCAGTTTCTCAAGGTGAGACTTCATGCTTGTTGTGTTGCGCATTCATCTGTGCTAGCATGATTTAGCGAGTGAGGCCGAAGCATCACAAATTGTGGCAGTTAACTTTGCTGAGGCTTTTCTGAACAAAACCTTGAGACTCAGCAGTACCTTGCACCTTGCAATTTACATTGATGCTCATTGAGAGTTCGAAAAATATTACCGTAACAGATTACTTCAACATCCACGAAGTTTTAGGGTTTTTTGTTTCCTTCGTCAATTAAGAAAAGCTCAAAGCCTTTCATAGAAAGTCTTAAGCTTGCTGCAATGCTTGAGTAAACATTGCTCGTTGTGAAGCCATTGAGGTGACTTTCCCCTCCTGTGTTCCTTTTGTTTGGTTTCTTAATTATTTATAGGATTTGTGCAATGTGGATGATCCTTGCGATGAATTCACGTCCAGACACAGCCTCGAATGGAAGTTTCTGTTTTTAGATCACAGGTAAATGTCAGCGATTCCAATAACGCCAGTAACCAGCTCTGTGTTGTTGTTGTTGTTTTTAAACACACTTGTTATTTGTTACAGAGCTTCTCCAATCATCGGATATTTACCCTTTGAAGTTCTTGGAACATCTGGCTATGATTACTATCATGTGGACGACTTAGAGCTTATAGCTCAATGCCATAAGCAACGTGAGTAACCCAGTCTGGTGCCGCTTCTTTCTTCGTAACCTGTAATGGACGTCTTACTGACTGAGGGCATTCATTTCACGAATACACAATAAGAACCTAGATTCCTACATTTGCTCTGTACAGCCTCATTTGTACCACGGAGTACAGATGAGTCACTTTTTCTATTTTCATTGTCAACTGTTGCAAACAGTACAGAAATAGCACAGTAGTAGGCTATATAATGGATGGTGCTAGAACCACTGCAGTCCATCGACGGACGGGTCAACTGAGAATTGTCACGAGAGTCCGATAACATTGAATGGGAGGAACCCCGAACTTCATTTATTATAAATAGTCACTAGCCAAAAGGAAATGAATAGCAAATGCTGCATGTTCTCTATTGTTGTCTTTTTTTTTAATGCCATGTTCCGCTTCCTCGAATTTGATGATGCTGTCATATTTATTCCACGATCATCATTTGAGAGACCAAATGTCGACTGTTTTTTTTTTTCTCTCTCTCCAGTAATGCAGTTTGGAAAGGGTAAATCCTGCTATTATCGCTTTCTGACGAAGGGTCAGCAGTGGATTTGGTTGCGGACGCACTACTACATTACTTATCATCAATGGAACTCCAAACCTGAGTTCATCGTGTGTACTCACACTGTTGTCAGGTGAGATTTTGTTTGTTGTTGCTTGCCCGCAAGAAGGATGTGTACCCTCTTTTGGTGTCCTGGGATTAAAAATGCCTATGAGGCACACGTCTTCCTGGAGAAGCACTGTGACTAATATCCAATTTATTTATTTTTTTGTGATTCAGTTATGCTGAAGTACGAGCTGAAAGGAGGCGAGCTTTTGGCCTTGAGGAGCTGTCTCCTCCTGAGATAGCTCCCTCCTCTGTGAAGGTAAATGTCCAGAAATTTCTCTCTGACATCTACACATTATGCGATCTGAGCCCCTTGTTTGGTATGTTTTAGGCCCAAGAGTTATACTTGGACATGTGCTCCACACTGGATCCGCCACCGGACAGAAACAGCGGTGCACGTTCGGTCTCCTCCCACAGCTCTCGGAAGTCCTCCCACACAGCACTGTCAGACTCCGCGTGTGAGTCATCCGCTGCTCCCTAAAGTGCTAACTCACTTAAGAGGTTGACATAATATAAGATGATTCTCCCGTGTGGCTGCGAGATTTGATGTCCAGTATCAGCAATTTAGAAAACTGGAATACTGCACAATAATCCAGCCACTCACCCATCCATCCATGTTCTATAATGCATGTTCCCTTTAAGGTTAAGGGTGAGATGGAGTTTATTCCAGCAGAATACACCCAGTGCCAACCAATCACAGGGCATATACAGACACATATAGGACACATGTAATAGGCCTATATATTTCCTTCCACCAAGAGGTGTTGAAGTGTTTTAATTTCTGTTTTGTATGGTCCGGCCCGGTCTTATATAGTACTCCAAAAAGGAATTGCATTTTCTTACGTGAAATAATTTACTATTTTTGGCATTTCTGTTTCAATAGGACTATTTCTCACTTCCCAGAATCCAAAATTGTTACATCATGGCCTGGTAACATGCTGTACTAAGGGACGAATCAAAACGTAGCACTCTATATAATAACGGGAATTGAGGCTCAATGCATTCTCTGTGACTCGTAATTAAAAAATAGATAAATAAAAGGGAGCCTTAGCTTCATCAGGCACAATGGGGTGGATAGAAAAACGTATATGCCGTTCCATAGTTTTTTTTCTTTCCCATAGCAACAGAAACATTCTCCCTGCTCCAGAATGAAAGATGGTGCCAATCCATCATATGCCATCCTCCATGAGGCAGGAAATGGCCTAGCATGTCACAGACCAAGCCCAAATATACGGCTTTTCACCCATACAAAAGCGCCATCCGAGTGTAATCTGCAAAGCAAAACTTCCGTGGAACTTGCAGTTAATGAAAGTTGAGTAAATTCCCCCACGTATATGCTGCTTTTATGATAAAGTAGTCTCTCATTCTTACTTTAACCAACCTTGTTTATTTTAGCCTCCATTTGCTCAGACTCCAGCTGCTTCTCCAACTACCGGGGCCCACAAACACTAAACAGTTCCCCCTTCTGTGCATTTGCGAACAAGTCACAGGAGCACTTGCCGCTCATAAAAAGCAGCTTATGTTAATCATACGGTAAATAATTCACCCAGTTGGTGTTGCTCCATTGAAAAATGTCTAACTTGCGTCACGGATTGTTGAGTTTTGCATCCGAGGCGAAATGAGGTGTCAGCCAAGACCTGGTGACTCAGCAGTACTGTATTGTTACCAAAAAAAAAACCCCAACAACAACAAATAGGCTCCTTTTTAGGCTTCATTTTAAAAACCCAGAATGCCAAAAAAATAGCTGCACTGTTCTGCACTGGTTTTAACAATACATGAGATTGAACCTCAATAACTGTATCAAACACTGTGCGTGTGATCTTCATTCTGTGCAGCAGCAAACTCGTACACAGACACCTGCACACCGTCATGGCAGTCGACTTCTATTGGGACTGAGAGGACGCCTGCCAGACTCCAAGTTGGTCGTTCAAAGGTCAGTTTAGACTAAGGGTATGCGTGTATGTGTGCGTGTGTGCGTGATTGGAGATAATGGAGGGAAAAGGTTGGTGGGAACAACTATAAAAAAAAATCAACACAATATTTGGAATGGTCAAATTCACAAAACTTGTATCATTTTCACCTTGTAGAATTCGATCCAAAGACAAAATTCCTTTGACCTGGTGCCCCAAATGAGCCTCCTTATTTCTCCTCCATGCAGCAAGAACACAGCGATGGTTAGTGTTTAGACTTCCCTTCCTGTCATTTGTCTTCCTCTCTTTTGTTTTGTATGCGGTGCGGTTAGGTCCCCCGCTGCTGCTGTGTGTGTGCGTGAGAGCGCTTCCTCCCGACTGTGTACATTGCCTCCAGGTTATAGGATTAAGTGCACAAATCAGACATCATATCTCAGACATTTTTCAGATTAGCATCTGCTTTAAATGCCGCTTTGGAACTTTCAGCAGTTTGTTTCAAACCATTAGACATATAAAGTCTATGTACATGACTATGTTATTGCATCATATTTCTCATTTACTGCTTTTTAGGAAAAGCCAGAATACAAGAATATTAGATCATAGATATATGAATTCTGTGTTTTCAGCAAGAGCAAACGCACCAGCAGTCGTCCATGTTTCAGCCGCAGCAGCCTCAGCTGGGTGTCATGAACCAGCTGAAGGAGCAACTAGAGGAAAGGACACGCATCCTGCAGGCCGACATAAAGACGCAGCAGCAGGAGCTGCATGACATCAAGGAGAAGCTTCACCTCGCTAATCTTCAGGTAACCAACACCTCATGTTAAGCTCGACACCCGAGAGCACGTCGGCCGGCAACATGTATCACATGCATCTCCGCTTGTGACAGAACAACGCTATGTTGGTATTTATACATGATGCGGTTTGCATCAATTACCGCAAATTATCAAATTTATTTCCATCAATTCCAATGGCGAGGGTTCCAAAAAATTCCTCCCGTTGAAAATTACTGAAACAAAACAAAGCAAAATCTTTGCAAAGGTTCTGGTGGATCTCTTGTTTTGGATCTCATCCGACTGTGCACGTCCCCCTAATGCTGAGACTGATGAGTGCACATGTCATCTGGGTTAATTAGTCGTATTGGGTAGGTAAGCCCTGTTGGCTCACCTCCCACATTGACAGGGGAAATGGCCCCACCAAGAGGCAGCATACAAACCTAATGACCCGCATACAGTAACAGTGTAACAATGATTCAGTTTCCTGATGACTCAGAAGGGACTCATGTTAAGAAGATACTTTTCTGTTGTATTCTATGAGCGTCGACTGACATTTTCTCTCTGTGCCTTGTAGATGTTGCTACAACAGCCTATCCACAATGAAATTGGCCAACAGCCGTCGCAGCAGCAGCCGCAGCAGCAGCCGCAGCAGCAGCCGCAGCCACAACAACCGCCGCAGCAGCAGCAGGGCCCGGGCAGGCCAGCCTCACAGAGCCAATCAGGGGTCATCAGGCAGCTCGCAGGCCACCCGAAGCCACTGTCCTGCGGTGCTCACAGTTCGTCCCCTCACTCGCTTCTGAGAGAGAACAGCTCGCCCTCGACACAGGTACGCCCCACAATAAAATGTCTAACACACAAGCGGTAGAATTTCTGTTTGAATATATTCAAGGTTGACAACTGCTGATCTTTTTATCCCCCCCCCCCCCCCATCACTCCAACAATATTCAAAAGGTGCCACAGAGGATATCTCGAAGCGGTCAGGTGCAGTCAGTGAGTTTGCCCGTGCAGACCAACACGAGTCTGACCATGCCCTTCTACAGCAACCCCATGATGTTTTCTCAGACCAACACGAGGCCTCCACATGACGCAAACCAAAGACACGCGAACAATGACTTTAGCCAAGATGGACAACTCCGGTAAGTCACACATTGGGATATATTTGGAGAGAGCATTACTTCAATGAACAATTGCTTCAGATTACATTTTGTAGTCAGGAGTAAGAAATCTGGTTAAGTGTAGTTTTGGAAGGACTGCTTTCTCAAAATTATGTTTGAAAATTGGATATTTGGGGTCTACGTCAGGGGCGTCAAACTCATTTTTGTTGTGGGCCACATTTTAGTTCCCGTTTCCCTTGGAGGGCCGTTATGACTGAAACCAAATGTTAAAAAAGTGAATAATAAAGGTTTATTCAATTATCGTTGAAGTTACTGTAATGAGGGGTTTGGTTGTAAGAAAATGCATAAATATGTCTTATTTATTACATGAGAATTTTACATTTTGGTCGAGTCTTACCAAGCATCATGAAAGTTGACATATTTGAGTTGCTTTCGCGGGCCACATAAAATGATGTGGCAGGCCAGATCTGGCCCCCGGGCCTTGGGTTTGACACCAGTGACCTCCGTCATAGATAGACGATCGAAAACTATGATTATATCCTATAGGATGCTCCTGAACCAGCCAATGCAGACACTGGTCCCCACGAGCAGTGGGTCCACGCAGTCCTCCCAGCAGTGTAACATGGGCATTCCCCAGACCATGTGAGCATTTTCCCCAAGTCACCACCTCCACCCCCCCCCCCCAACCCTCCCACGTCTGACCTGTGAACTGTTGCCTCCCTACAGATATACCTTAGAGCAGCAGATCATCACGCCCTCATTCCCCATGCAACAGGTCAACTGCAACGCCGTGCTTGTGCCCTCTCAGGTGTTCACGTCGCCTATAATGATCCCACACAACAGCTTCATCTCCCACCAGTCGCAACAAAGCTATCAGGCTCAGCCTCAGGCCTCCCAGCACTCCCTGCATCTGCAGCAGCCCCAGCAGTTCTTTCAGGTGTGATCTTAGGCCGTTATCGATCTGTTGCGTAATCTTGTTGTGGCTTTGCATTTGCTTAAAGCAGCTCTCATGTCACCATAGCAACAGTGTGTCAGCAGGCTGTTCAGCAGAAGATTTGCATTTTCTTCAAGATTCGACTTGAACCAAAGCGTCAACTGACACTTAAATTGTAAATAATGGAATCATTTATTTACAACTCTTTGAAATATGATAAATACAACCAGAATAAGAGTGACATTATACATTTTTTATGGTGTCAGTAAGAAAATGAGCAATATTATGCTTCTAAAGGCAGTTTTTTAAAAATACTGCTTCTCATGAAATTGCAGCTAATAAAGCGGCTGCTGTGAGTGCAGTTTAATAAACTGTCATTAGGGCCTGATGGATAGGGATTTTTTTTAGGCTGATGCAGAATTTTGACAGAAAAAAATAGATTGCGGATTAATCAGATGATTAATATAAAAAAATATATAAAATGCATAAAATATCCCCCCAACCCAGAGTTTCTAGAGTACCAGTCTTGATTATTCAAAAGGCCTGATGTGATATCGCCTGCTGACCTGTTTTTTGTTTTGCAGATGACTCAAGGACTTGTGCACAGCGGATCGACTCCAGCATTCTTACACACCGCCAACATCCCACAACAAGGCACTGTGGGATACATCCAGCAGCAGCAGCAACCGCAAACACAACAGCAACAGCCACAACAAAGACAATACCAACATTCCCAAAACCAGAATGCTAATGTTTCAGACTTGAGGAATATGCTAACGCGGTAGCACTGTGGAACTTGCAAGAGCACCGAGCTCCGCGTCGAGGCATCGAGGCGGCAAACTGATGAGAGCGCCTGAACATTTGATGTGAAGCTGCTCGCCTCCACGAAGAAGTGCCGGAGTAAAACGGCGACGGGAAAAGGACCTGAGGAATGTGATGATGAGAGGCGGGGCCTTTCATCACCAGCCTGCAACACACTCAGCTGTCATTGAAACAAGTGAATTTATCACCGCTGTCACAAGGACGCCACTTTCATTTCGCAAGTGTCTGTTTGCACTTTTGGTACCAAGCCCCACCCAAGAAGAGGATACAGTATTTATTTTTGCCTATACGTTTAATGTTATAAATGTTCCCTCTAAGCAGTGGCTTCACAGTGATCTTACTTTCCTGACAACCCCCTTCGGTGAAATTCAGAGCATCGCTTTTAATTTTCCATTATGATGAGTTGGATGTCACGCCCAGTCTAAATACTACAAACGCGCGCCCAGATTTTGTTTGAATGAATAAGGGCTTCTTTAACAGCCGTCTCTTGACACGACTCCTCTGATGAGACCTGTAGCAGCACCCCTCCACTTGTTTAACAATTAATGGAGGAGGGTGGGTTGTCTAATGTGCCTTTTAACCATGCTACTAGTACCATGGTGCAGTTCCAATGTTGTGTCTGACTACGGCTTTAAAAATCCTGCTCAGGTCCATTTGGAATACAAAGTTTATTTTCATTGATGGTAATTTATATATATTTTTTGCCCACATTAGATTGAAAAGAATATATGGTTAGATTTGTATAGGAGATTATATAGATAGATCTATGTATATTGGATGCCTTTTTCAACCTTAACTTGCCCCCACCAAACAATTGAAGCACTAGCAGCAATGATATTCTCATTATTTTATTAAATAACTTATTTGCAGAATACATTTGTTGTAAAACAGACATGGGATTAAGAAAGCAGTTTTGTACGTTGAGATTATGATTCATGTTGATGTTCATGCAGGAATTGATGGGTCACCACTTGTTTTAAAGTCTTACACCCACCTCATTGCATTTCATTGAGAAAATCCACTCACAAAGAGAGATGAGAACAGACTGATGTGCTGTTTAAAAACAGTCAAGTTGTTATGAACTATACGCTGCAATACACTGAGAGTTGACTCTGAAGCCAAACGTTGAAATTCAATAATGATCGGAAATATACAAGTGTATGTTTGTAAAATGCATTTTTCACTCCAATCAATTAGGATAACAAATGATACAAAAAGGTGTGCCTTTACAAAGATAATCATGCTCTATTCTACTTACGAATACACATAGTTCATTGAAGACTAAATTATCGCCAGTTCTGTTGGGGGTTCCATCTCACCCCCGACCTAATGAGGACAAGCGCTAAAGAAAGCGGACGGATGGACATCAAATGTAGTGTACTCATTTAGCCTACCGGTATGTTGATATCGTGCTTTACGAGTTACTATCTTTGTAAAGGCTCCCCGTTTGCGCCAGCTCCACTTATTGGATCTCATTGGATTGTGCAAGTGTAACTTGTTCGTCACGAGTGAAAAACTGTTTACAAAAATATACGACAGGCTAGTGAGTGTACATGCATAATGATAGCATATCACAGCAAAGCTGGACAGATGAACTGCTGCTCATTACCCCAAAATCAAACCGTTTGTTTTATTCCTCATGAGTATTTCTGTCATTATTTTTTATGATGGAAGACTCTTTTGCAGCACGCTCACTTGCCTGTCAGCTTTTACCCCGAGTTCTCATTGTTTCCATTTGAGTACTGTACATGTTTTTCTGCAGCGGTTGAGAACCACGGTGGAAGAAAACAAGCCCAGTAGCTACTCTTTGACTTATGTGCAATGTCCCTTTGAGAATGTTAATTTATGCTGTATATTTACAATGTTTCACTACAGGTGTGTAAAGATGTGTACATTACGCCACTAATGGTACTGTGTAAAATATATTTTTCTAACTTACCCTGACATTCCTCCAGGCAGAGAACACAATTATTCCCTTCACAATGATTACAACTTTGAGACTTGGGAATGTGGTACAGCCTTTGTTTTTGATGGCCCGGGCAGGTTACAACATCTTGTGGTTGACCCGTGACATTCTGGTTTTTAAAGCTAAGCAGTGCCATGCCATCAAGTGATTCATTTGTTACGATAATAAATGTCCTTAGGCATAATGACATTTACTCTCAAGCTGTTGCTCATCTATCATGAAGATGGCGAGTTGAGGTTTTTACACGTGCGGACCTTTCAGTCCACATCTTTGCCTTGCATCGATATTAAATAAAACATCTCACTTGTGACTGACTCATAAAAGAGTCGACGCAGTGAAGTTAAACCTCCATATGAATCTGCTTTATCAAATGAAAACGCCCCATTCTCCCACTGAAATCTAGATGCAAACGTTAAAGCCCCCAATTGTTGCAGTTTGCGAGAATATTTGGCTCTAAATGGTTTCAAAAACCATCCCCTCACTTTCAGCTTCAGGGGCTTTTTCCATTAAGTGTCAATGTTTTTGAAGGTTTTGATTTTTCAAGTGACACTTTCCATTTGTATGTGAGAAAATGAAGGCCAGCGGCTGAGGAACACAAACCTGCTAGCCAGCCATTGCTGCCATTTCCGTGCAGAAAACACAGTGAATATATTGTATATTAGAATGTACAAAAAAAAACACTAGATGATATAGTTTATTTTCTATGTCTAATAGAATGCATATGTATGTTACATGATTTTAAAATTAAAGTAATTTTGTAACAGATAAAGAAGTGTCTTATTAGTGGAGATGAGGCTTTGTTGTGTTGATGTTGCACAGTCGCTTTTATGTACTTTTTCTGCCCATGTATTTACCATTGAAATAAGCTTTAAAAATATTGTTGAAAATATAATAACAAATTGAGTTTACAGACTAAAATATCTTGATATTAATTATGTTATATTGAATTATTTATAAATCAACCTGGTTATTGTGAGATATTTGGAAATAAATATTTTCAAACATACAGTATGCATTGTGATTGTGAACAAAAACAAATTGGGCATGCTTTTAATTTATTTCATTATCTTATGATTCGGTTAAGATCACGTTGAGGACTTTCATTATAGTGTGTGTGTTTGTGTGTGTGCACCCGAGACATCATTAATGTATTAGGAAAATATTGGTAGGTACCTTTAGAATAGTCTCTGTTTTTAAATTGCTACCTAACAGAAACTTCAGTCACTTTGTACACTTTGCTAATCAGTACCTCCACCTCCTCTCCACCAAGGTGACTAATGTCCAAGACACACACCAAATGCGTGTCCTCCAGCTCGCTGGCAGTGGCCATGATGTCCTCTGGGAGACCAAATATGAGGTGTCATTGTGATGCTAAATAACTCTCCAGTGGTGGCAACGGGGTGAATTTTACCTGGTCTGTAGTGTGCCACGTCGCTGTGGCTCGAGGGGACACCGCTCAGAGGGCAGACGAAACCAGAAGAGAGACAAGACAACATCGTGCCATCATGACGATCCGGAGGAAGTCCGACGGCTCTGTGCTCATCGGAACGCTCAATGGGTAAAAATACTGCGTCGACAGCTATTTGCTTGTTTATACCTGTCAAAACACATTTTAAAAAATAAAGGTCAAGCATATAATTCAAGAGAAGCATACATGAAAATGGAAGTTGCTTTTCATTAAGTCCAGCATTACCTGGTGACTCACCGATGACCCGACATTGCCCGACTAGAGGTCAGTTCTTCTGGTTTGAAACAATTTGGAAGAAATTGCACCTGCCCAATTGAGGGCGCTATTGAGTATTTCCCCCTTGAGAGAATTTCAGTTTTCCTTCACAATTGTCCATTCATTTTCTAACTGCCGACATTGAGGCAGACATGCAAACCAACACCCTGCTGCCTTGTTTCATTCAGGCATTGAATAATAATCATTAGTGCCTGCCTTTTAAATGCTGTCGTGTTTATGAACATTTAACATCACATCAGAATGCATCCTACATTTGAAAATTCGAAACTTAATCGTCTTACCAAGTATGGTAACCTGATAGTGTCCCGCGCAACCAGTGGTTGGGAGTGTATCTGCTGACTGCTCTGGTGTCCAGCGCATGGGATGAAGGTTGCTCCACCGAAGGAGGGCATTCTTCTCTTCTAAGGTGAACCTTCGAGAAATGCTGTCCTGATGAAGAGTCCCGTGATGCAATGCACAGACATTTCTTGACGTTGCCTTGACCACCCGCAGCTCTCCCAGGATAGCAGATTGAGGCCTGGTGGGAACAAGCCCATGTTGGAACAGCTCAAAGTCTGTGTATCATGATAAAGTAGATACACATTTCACAATTCAACCTTCATTTTGGGGTTCCGGACTCTGTTCAAGCATTCCCGGATCTCCCTCATTCTCCTGTGGCTCTTTTTCAACTTCAGTATTTCTGGCTCCTCTGTAGAAGCAGACAACTAAACTGAGCATGGTTGAAGTGCATAGCTTGCGTTATCAACAATAATAACATCACACTTACCGTTTTGCCGGCACGCTGCTCACTGAAATCTGCTCTGTATTTCTGGAAAAAGAATGTTACCTTAATTAAATGAATACTTTGTCCAAAATTGTTCACATCCACGGGTGCAGATCAAACTAGAAAATTGTGGGAAATGTTTTTCATATAGTAGTGCAATTCAAATTCAATTTCATGTTTGTTTTTTAATTACGACCATTGAAATACATTGAAAAATAACACAAAACAAAAAATGTGAACCCCCAAAATTCCAAATAAAAAGAGTGATTGTATTGTGATTAGATTGTTAGGAATCCCTGGAAAGTGTCATGCTTCTGGTTGGTGTACTGTAAGCTCTGGCAGTGCAAGTTCTCCAACTGGAAAAATAGCCAAAAGGCTGCGGTGCAGGCGGGCTGATTAAATCCATTTCCATTCACTTTGATTGGGGCTTAGTAGGGGGAATTGCTCAACAAATTAAGTTTGTGAACCAAGGTGCCGCTCAAATATCAAACCTTGTCTTTATTGTCCTTTTCCTTTTCACAGATATTTGTTCAGATGAGGCCGACGTAGAGTTGACTGACAAAGATGCATTGCACACATCTTGGTCCCCTGTAGACACACCTGGCACCTGCAGGAAACATATTTCTCTCGTCCATAAAAATTACAATGCTATAGGGCAATATTAAGCAATGTATCATACCTCCTTCGCCCCAAGGCCTTGTGGCTCAGACACGCTGGACTTTTCCACATATCTGATTGCCGTGATCTGACCTTGAATGGCAAGCTTTTTATGTTCTCTATATTGCAGGGTCTCCAACTCCTTTTTCAAGTCAGAAGCAGCGACAAGCGGAACTCGATCTGTCGCGTGAACATTTAATATGACAAAAGTCACAATGGGCAACCACCAAATTAAGAATGCATGAAGACACTGGTGAAGCATATTCATCATTTTGCAAACGCTGCAAGCTTGGGTTTATTGCAAATGTTATCTGTTCTCAATGTTATCTGAACGAGAACCAGTTAATCATTTCACAATTAAACTACACAATTTGGCTCTCCTTCAATCTTCATCATTGCAGCTAATGTTTATGCTCACAAAGTTATGACTAGTCTTGTAATTTTTGCAACGTTTTTCTCTTATAATTGGAAACTATGTTTTTAATTAATAATATGACTTTAGTGTTTTAAAATGAGGGCGGCAGGGTGAACAACTGGTTAGCACATCCGCCTCACAGTGCAGTGGTGCAGGATTTGATTTCAGCGTCAATTGACTTAAAAATGAGGCCTCTGGTATTTTCACTTTTGGCTGTAGTTATTAGAATGTTAATCCAGTGAATGTTGGGAGATTAAGGAATGAAATATATATTTTTAATGATGCTACATCATCGCTGCTCTTCATTCACACAATGAAAATTATTTATTTTTTATTTTGGGGGAAAAAAAGGGATATAAATAAAACAGTAACTTCACCTGAGGTCTCTCCCACTGGCTGGGTGAATGTGCGCGGGGCATGAGGGTAGCAATAATGGCCACCAATATACGCCTTCTGAAGAACCACGTTGTCCTTCAGAGTCTTGTTCCGCTGGATGAGGTTCTGCACTGTGGGGTCATTCTTGTATGGTTGACCTTTGTGGTAACCTGTTACGGCAAATTGCAAACGGCACTGAACAACTCGTCGTCCCTATAACTACAGACAGATGACATTTAAGATTGAATGGTGCCAACCTGTAATGAACATCTCTGTCTCGCAGCTACTGGTGAGGTAAGGCAAGGATCCTTCCACTTGACACACTCGCATCTGAGTGCAGACGATGTAAGTCACTTAGGGAGAGAGAAGATGATTTTTTTTTTCTTTCACAAACTGAGATGAAGATTTGCTCTAGAAGTCAACAGAGGTAGCATATGAGGAGTCATACTTGGCCATATATTGCCAAAGATTTCTGGCTGGGAGGAGGAAAACAATTCTAGGACAAAAGGATGCTCCGATGTGCCATCCACTGCGTGGACCCAGCGGAAAGACCAGTGTTTCTCGGGGCCTGCAATAAAAGCAAAAAAAAAAAAAAGGTCAATCAAACACCACAGCTATCAAACTCCAGGGGATCCTTGGTTTGCAATGGTCCTGACACACAAGGTTTTCAGGAGATCAACGGTTTCTCAGTGACTATGACTTTATTACTGTGTGAGCACAGTTATTAAGAGATTCCAACTTAGGTATGAATTCAAGTGTTGATCAAGTGTTTCTGGTAGGTTTGACAACTCTCACCTGTGTTGCCTTTACTCTTTACTCTTTCAACACGACCAACAAATGTCACCAAACCGATGATGTCACAAACAGAGTTGTTGGGAAACGTTTCGACATCTGATCTGGAACAATGGAAATCATAAATTAATCATGGCTAACAACACAAATGCTGAGTGAGGGAAAAAAAAGCAGTTTTGCATTTGCACAAACCCCCAAAATGCATGTGTAGGTCTCAGGTACAAAGTAAAGACACAGCCGACTGATTTGAGGTGAAATCACCTTGTGGCGAAGCGATAGGACACATCAGGCAATGACCACTGAGGATGAACATTCTTCGGTGGCACCACTGTGATAATAGAAGTTGGGTGGCGAGCGTTCAGGCAGATTTCTGAGAGATAAAAGTTCAAAGTGAAATCACACATCTCAGCATCTGCACAATGGCTTTTCTATTATTATTGCCTGGTCCACCAATAGCGCTCATTGAATTACTTCTGCTGGGTGCACCCAAGCAGTGCACTCCGATTTTGCTCGAATGTATCAAGATTCAATTCATCAACAACATTCGTAATGATTGATTATTAGCACACCACCACTGGCCCAAAAGTCAAATTAAAGTCACATAGACGCTTGAAAACAACTGTTACCAAGTTTACGTATGATGGAACACATACCAATTGAGGTGAACATCTTGATTCCATAATGGTCCATTTGTGGGCGCGAACGACTTGAATAACTCTGCTTAAGAGCATAATTCTGGATGTACAACACCGTTCCAACATTGAGCGAGTTGTAAAACTGTGGACAGAGCTCATTCCAAAGCACAAGAGACATGATGCCGCTCTGGTCTGCAACTTCAAAATATGCCTAGGAGAAAATTGAGTAAAGGTCACGTGGTATTCAAGTGGATTAGAGCAGAGGTGATGTGTTATCAAACATTTTGGGCTCAGACCACTAACCATGTTTCACTAACAACATGGCATCTTATCAGGAGCTGTTTTACCAAAGCACAGTCAGTGTTGTCAACTCAGCGATTTTAGTTTTGATAGGACAAAAAAGTGTTTTTATTGACCGCTGGGGATCCGGGGGACCCCTGTTTGTGTGTGGGTTTAAACTCACCTGGTAGGGGAAATCGATCGTGGATCCGATCTTGCCATAATATCTCAATCTGGATTTCTGTAATATCTTCACCAGAAGAGGGAGGGGTTTGCATGTGCTCCTAAACGCTGACTCCAGGTTATTTATAAGAGAGATCCTGTTCACTGTTGGGCAATAGGACATTGGAGGTCATTAACACAATCTGCAGGCAGCGGTGTTGTTAAGGTGGGGAGGTCAAGGGGAACATACCAGTATAATTTTCTGGGTCTCCCCCTCCTGCCCCCTCCACACACCCACCTCCTTTTACACCCATGAAAGCAATTCAGTTCCCTTTAAAAAAAATTCTGAGCCACCATTGAATGCCAATAACACAAACAACTGCTGAAAAAACAAGCAAAGCATCCTGCAAGAGACAAAAAAAAAACTACAGTACAATGGAAGAGCAGTTTCGAAAAGTTTGGAGAGTGCAACATCAGTCCCTCTCGTGTGATATTGCTTCCAATACCTCATTGATTAATAAAAAGAAATTGGGAAAATGTTCTTTTACACTTTGATGCAAAATAAAATTGCATCAGATTATTTGATGGAATAATATATAGAATAATTGATTATAAATGTATTCAGTGGTGAAGCCCTAAATGCTCTATACAGGACACAGGACAAGCGTAAGAAAATTGATGAATATATAATGCTTGCTTTCAAATCAGAAAGTATTCACATTTGAGAGTCTGAAATCAGAGGGGTTTTTAAAAATATATATTTTAAATTGTACAAAACCTTTTTACTTTCCATTTTTGTCCAATAAGGCTGCATATAAGAATTATATTTTTTACAGAATTGTTATGTTCAGTGTTGCCATTGGACTTATTGAGGGTTTTACAATTTGGTATTTTATCCTTTTCGGCCAAAACAGAAAGGAGCGTTTCAGTGCAAGACGGTGGCCTTCTACCCATTAAGTCATACTCTTCCATTTTCTTTTCACTAGGGTGGGGTGCGGCCTATCCCACCCGGGCAGCGGCACCTCTTGGTTGCCAACCAATCGCAGGGCACACAGAGAGAACAAATCCACGCTCACACTCATCTGTGCCCAACGAGCTGTATGTTTTTGGAATGTGGGAGGAAACCGGAGCACCCGGAGAGAAAACCCACGCAAGCCCGGGGAGAACATGACAAACTCCACACAAGGCCGGAGCTGGGATCGAACCCGGTACCTCTGCACTGTGAAGCCGACGTGCTAACCACTGGACTACCGGGCCGCCCCCATTAAGTCCATACTCCTTAACAATTTGCATCTGCCCCACTTCTGAAATGATGGCTGCACCCCTGGATGCGGGTGTGAAAGCAGCGTGACAGAGAACGTAGCATCTCACCGTCCAGCACTGGGTCACGCGGCGAGGGAGGCGCCGAGGTCCACACGTCCCCCTCTGGATACTCATTGTTCCACAGAGACAAGTAGTGTTTGCGGTTCAGCTGGAGGGGTACGTCGCTTTGGAGCAAGGTGTTCCTCTCCATGCCGCTTTTGACCAGAACGGGCAGTGTCCTCACATCCCGAATGTGAGACAGCAGCGAGGATTCACCCGAGCTGCACCTAAATTTTTCGATGCTGATGTAGCCGTGACCCAGTCTCCGCTCGTTATAAACAAACGAGCACTGCGTGATGATGATGTCTGAGCCTGTTCTAAGGCTATTGGTGTGAACCAAGTGATTTAAACTTGGGTGAAGGTAGCATTTGGCCCGCCACACTCCGTCGGTGACAGTCACGTCGTAGCTGTAGCTCTCACACGGCTGTCCTTCACTTGGGTCGCACAAGTAGCGCTGAAGTGCGATGACAGCGACACTCGCCGCCTCCTCTTCCTCCACATTTAGTTTACGATTTTGGCTCGTCGATAACTGGTCCATTGTCCTCCGAAGGAAAGACGGACGAGGAATACTAGTCGAGGTCGATGAGGCATCATCCATTGCGAAAAAACAATCCAGCAAATTGTTCGGTGCAGTGTATTTTGTAAACTAGCTCAAGTTAGCTAACCTGATCGTTGTCTTTCAGTCTGTGAGATACTGTTGCCGTGAGAAAGCACATATTCATGATAAACCACTCTATAATTTATTTTACTATAACAACCAAAAAAAACACATATTCTACATTTTAATTCATTCAGTCAATTTGCGAACCAAGTTACACCTTCCCAGGTAGCCTAGCAAAGTGGCTAACGTTACCAACAATGCCGGTGCTATTTGATTACGTAATTCTTAAAATCGAACAGTCAACAAGTTCAACGAATAATTTACGTCCTCAAGTTATTCCTACCACTAATCGATCTTTTGGTCTGGTGGTACTGGTTGAGGGGGAGACGCGAACAAAAATTCCTTCATTCAAATTCCCCGCTTGCTTGGCAGTTGGGATAGCAGGCAGAGTCGGAGGAAGTTGACGTCATTCACGCGACAAATGAACCACTGTAGTTTCAGAATATCAATGAGTGTATTTGTAGTTCTTTTTTTTTAAATGACCGAATAACATTATTCAACTCTGTAACCACACTACACTGCCTAAACGTCTCTTTTTGGATTGAATTGCTTTTTTAAACCATGTTATTATGTTTTATTGTTGAGCCATTTAAAAAAATTATTTACAGTATTGTTTATTGGCTTTCATTTTCAGATGAAAACGCCATCTCTCAAAGTGCCATGTAACCTAGTGGATTACAGTAGATCATTCACCCAGCTCTTTGTTGCATAATACACACTGAAAATAGCTATTTTTGCAGAGCACCATACATATTACGTTTAGGTGCAACTGTATAATCTCACACTGACAGTTTAGTGGTACACTCACCTGACTTGGGTGAAGGCCCTTTTGCTACAGTTCTCATTCACTTACAGTGTGAATGTTCATCTGACTCTAAATTTGCCCAGACGCTGTCCATCTTTCACCCTGAGTCATCTTGGATAGGCCCCAGCACACCAAAAACCTGAAGAGGATGAGCCATATAGAAAAGGGAACCGTTTTTTCAAATATGATGCAATGCTTTATTACGCCAATTCTTATAAATTGCAAAGATGTGAATTTACATTACACAACTAAGAGTGACAGTTTTCAATGTGAACAAATTAGCTTGGTTTGCATTTACATTCTTGTTGCTGTCAACACGACACCTTTAACAAAAACATTAAATGTATGCATTTATTTTATATTTCTATGAAATCCCGTATCCTGCTCTTTTAAAATGTTTAAAATGTTTCAATTGCATCACTTACAGAGGAGATTTATCATTTATAAGAGTGAGTGACACAATTTCCCAACAATACAAGTCAGCATGTTGTTGGCCAACATTTGCTTCCTGAAGAACAAGAAGCAAGCCAGTTTCGACAATAGTGTGACAACAGAAACAACTAAACAATATACATTTTTCTTCCCGACTGAAATCAGTAAGCAAAAAAAAAAAAAAGAACGAAAAGGAAAAATTGTGAAATATATAAATTATAAACTCAGACATGTCGATACTCTTAAGGGCACTATTATTACGGTAGAGATAGACAGAAAAAGAAACTGAAATTAAAGTTATTCGACATTTGTAACCATGCAGAACAACAATATGTACTCTGCAAGTATGCATACAATGGACAGGACGTACTGTACTGGCTCCTCCCACCTCTGAAAAACTACAATCCCACAATACTCTGCGCCTGGAAACATTTCTTGTAGACGTGGGAAGGGAAGCATCCTGACCGCGGACATAAACAAATATTCAAGGGGCTTGATGTGGTGTCCTGCGCTGGAGGTAACCGTGGCATGACAGGAGCATTTTGGAAGCGATCCCGCTGACGCTTTTTAAACATGTGGCTCAAACCCGAAGAAATACTGCTGAAAAACGCCTTTAAACTGTGGGTTACCGAGAAGGATAATGAATATTTCGTGCTTCAAAGGAGGCGAGGGTATGGTGAGGGTGGCGGAGGCTTGGCAGGTAATGTTCACGGGTATGTTTTCATCGATCGCATGTTTGACAGCTGTTGTGTTTTAAGATACTAAATTGGTATTAGGCTCACGAGTCACGAATGGCCAAAGCTTTTCATGTTTGTCGTATTTGCCTGCCCGAGAAAGAAACGACAGTGTGCTACTGTATATAGTAGCATGCTAGAAATGTACTGCAACAGGTTTAAATCTAAATAGTGAAACGTTGGCGTGCCCTAAACGTTGTTCTCTGCCTGTCAAAAAGTGTAGTTTGTTATAGCATATAGTTGCCTGTTTTGCATGGAACAAAGTGCAGGGGATGTTTACACTGTGGATTTCATTTCGAGCTGGCTGGCCTGCAGCAATGCTTCAGGTTAGCTTGAATAATTATAGACCAAGAGCATGATTGCACACCATATCTGAGAATGAATAATTGATCTTGCATTGGTTTAGCAAAAAAATGACGTGTAAAAGCTTGCTGTTTAGAGCCCCAGGTCACTTTGTGTTGACATCACTTAGGGGGTGAAAGGTTTTCAAATCAGTGGTTGGTAAGAAAGTGTACTTGCATGAATATTACTCAAATAAAAAGTAGTCCTCCCAATAACAAAGGAAGTCAAATTCAGCCACAATCAATGGTTTTCAGTTACATGTTTGCACGCGTGGAACAGCACAATATGCTCACCAGACAAAGATGATTGATTTTATTTTCATATACAGTACTTGTATTTTTATAAACTACCGTTCGATTGAATTAAACTTTTGACAGGTGAGTTCACCCAAATTCATAAGCAATTATTATACCAGTTTCCTTTTTTTTCAGCGGATATCTCTTTTCTTACGCAAAACTATTTGAGTTCTGCCGACATCCATCGTTATATTCTGTTTTAAAATCCCTGTAATCACGGACTTGCAGCCTGGACAATAAATCTGTCAGAAAATGTCTACACGCTTTGATGTTGTCTTGCTATGACATTCTGCATCTTAAACAAGGACAAGCAGAATCTTATTCAGAGCAGGAGCACTCCATCCAGCCTTATGAAATATGTTTCCAATGTAATCAATTTTTAGACTTTACTACTGCCAGCATTTCACTTTTTGTGTGACAAATTAATGAATGTAAAGTGTTTTCCATGACGGATAATACATCCCAGCTGCCTGCTTTCATGAGAACAGAGGTTAGTCACTAACTAGTATAACAGTGACAGTTGAATGCAGCAGCTGACGCCCTCCACAACTCGAGAGCCTTTCATATCTCAAGCATCTTTGCGGGGGGGACGTCTATTCTGTACCGTGAGATGACCTCTGTTGCCTCCCAATGAGAGCATGATAATGTGTTGTGTTTTTGTAAAACTTGAAATTCTTCAACGGCAACTGGAACATGCCGAGAGGTCATTTAAGCAAGGCCAGTTAAAATCTGGAGTCTCTCCGTCTACTTGATAATCATTAATGGAGGGCGTGTGAGAGAGAAGCCTTAAAGTGCCAGATGTGGTAGTTACGTATCTCTGACGTAGAGTCCAGAATCACATTCCACCCTGTCAGAGCCACAATCTGACCGCTAAAGAAGGGAAGATGTCCTATGTGCGATACAGACCAATGCTTGACAGAAACATAGTCAACATTTGAGATGCTGTTAGTCCCAAACGATAGTTGACAAAGACGCTATCACAATAATGATAGTACAGCTGTGATTTAAGTAGTAATTGTCTCATGTAGCTCAAAATTGCATGTAGTGTGGAGACATGCATGGGGGGGTCACGCAGTGTTGCTTAAAAATATCATTGTGCTCTATGATGCAGGTCTCCTTGTGGGAACGTTGGACACAGTACTGGACTCCACATCCAAAGTTGCTCCTTTCCGCATACTGCATCACACGCCGGATTCACAAGTGTATTGGTCGATAGCATGCGGTATAGTAATACCATTCCATTATTGCTGAATTTGAACTTTTAATTTCAGTAAAGAAAAGAGTAAAACATCTTTGGTGCTGTTTGTAAGCTATATTTCCTTCTGTTGGTGTCAGGCGTCACAAAGGACGAGATATTCCAGCACTGGGATTGGCTGCAGCAGAATATCATGAAGACCCTTTCTGTTTTCGACTCCAGCGAGGACATCACCAGCTTTGTGCAGGGCAAGATCAGAGTACGAAATCTTGAGGACAAAATGCCCACTTGACTCTTTAGACATGTTCAGACTCATCATAAGATATGTATCACGGTACTGTACAAATGTTGTCTTTCTCAGGGTTTGATTGCTGAAGAAGGGAAGACGTCCCACGTGCTGGAAGATGATCCTGAGAAGTTCAGAGAGGCATACTTGAGGTTCGAGAACTGGTTTGCGCTGCCACCGGAGGAGAAGCTGGTCACGTACTATGCCTGTAGTTACTGGAAAGGCAAAGTGCCCTGCCAGGGTTGGCTCTACCTCAGCACCAACTTCCTCTGCTTTTATTCCTACCTGCTGGGAGCTGAGGGTGAGAAAAGGCTGTGTTGTTTGCTTACATAAGCAGTGGCATCCTTCATTTAACCCCAAGTTCAGTTTTACTACCCTTTCAGCTTGATTCATGGGTATTTTTGTCCATAAACATACTGTATTTTGAAGGCTTTTTACATTTCTCTTACGACAACATTTTTTGAACTAATGTCAATTTTTTGTCTTTCTTATAAATATCCATTATCGTAATTTCTCAAGAATATCATGCACTCATTTGATCTATGCCCTCACAAAATCATATATGTCTTTGTAATAATGTATTATCCCTCCTCCAATTTGCTGGTATCTATGCTCAAAAAGGCCGCTCCTTGGTGTGAGATGAAACCCTCTGTCGTGACTTCACAAAAACAAAAAAGGAAAAAAAAAAAGTCCTGGAAAGGGTTAAGCATTGTAAAAAAATACCATGTTGCTAAAAAGACGTGCTTTGGAAAACATTTCTTGCCACGTCGGCCACTTTTATACAAAATACGACATCGGGTCAGACATAATTTCCTTTTCCGGAAAAATCTATTTGCAAGGCCGTCATGATGCTTGGTGAGTCATAACATTTGACATTACACTTCTCAACTATTATGATCTAGTAGAAAATATGAAAAACAAGCCATGAGTCTAGAATGAAAGCCCATTTTACTTTTTTATATAATGTAAACATTTAAAGGCATCATATTTCAATCCTGCCATTATGATGATTGTTTAATAATTTATTTTCTATTTTGCTTGCATCGTTAGTGAAACTGGTCATCTCCTGGGACGAGATCTGGAGGTTGGAGAAAACATCAAACGTCCTCCTGACTGAGAGCATCCATGTGGTGGCTCACGGGGAAGATCACTATTTCTCCATGTTACTGCGCCTGAACGAAACGTTCGTCATCATGGAGCAGCTCGCCGACTATTCCATTAAGCGCCTTTTCGATAAAGACGCCTTTGAAAGAGTGCGAGCACTCTCAGACCCGCTGCAAATTACCAAGAGGTGCTGTCTTTCTGCCCATTATGTCTTGAGTCAGATAGTGTTTAAAAAAAAGTCCTATATAGTAACAGAAATGACTCGACACTTTTTGCCGTTTGGCCTTCATGGCATTTTGTTGTCTAATTCAAAATTGTTCACCGTACAATGGTATTCGTCCACAATGCACTCAAAGAAGAGCAGTCCACCATGTCACAACTAACCTCAATCACAATGCGAGAAACACCGCCCACTCGCTGGCAGCAAAACACGCACTTAGTCCCAATAGGCAACACTATACATACATGTACAGTCAATCCTCGGTTTTCGTCCATAATCCGTTCCAGAAGGGTTGTTCGAAAACCGAAATTGTTCGAAAACCGAAACCACGCTCTTTTTAAAAAGAAAAATGTTTATTGAACACGTCTGCTCACAATGGAAAGCAACACGAGGAAGCGTCACTTCCTCGTCTACCCAAGGAAGCGTCACTTCCTCCTGTAAGGAAGGCGAGAGGAGTCAAATGGTGCATTCAAGTGCGCTCAGTTTGTTCGAGAACCAAAATTTGTCATCCGAGGCATAAAAACTTGAAATGTTTGGCCGAAAACCGAATTGGTCGAGAACCGCGACGTTCGAAAACCGAGGTTTGACTGTATTTGAAACATCCTTACGAATGGCCTGCCTTATACCAAGCTAAATATTCCAGGGTGCTTTCAAAATGTCTCTATGAAGACAGATCGGGAATAGTCACACTAATTTGAATTGTTGTTTTGTTCAACATAAGTGTTCATGATATTCTTAATGTTATTTTTCCCCCCCTCCCACAGAGGCCTAGAGGCTCACGCAAAAAGTGAGCAGTTCCGGACATTTTTCAGGCTACCCAAAGAGGAAAATCTGTTAGAAGTGCATGAGAGTTTCCTGTGGGTGCCTTTCAGCCATTTTAATACACTTGGCAAGATCTGCCTTTCTGAGAACTACTTATGTTTTGCCAGCCAGGACGGGAGCCAGTGTCACATCATCATTCCGATGCGCGAGGTAGAACATACACCGCTTCACTTGATTTATTTCCATTCTGACACTTCCTTCCGCCGCATGTAATTTGATGAAATTACTTTCTGGCTGGCCAACGCCACCATCATCCAGGTTGTAAATGTTGAGAAGCCAGATTCCAGCAGCCGTGCTTTAACAGTGTACGTGCGCGGGAAACGGGCCCTCCGATTCACTGAAGTGCGGGACTACCAGCGTCTGGCGACAACAATCCGCAGCAGATGTGGGATTAGTCCTAGCCCACAGCACTCAGCCTCAGCAGAGGTAACAAGTCTTGATTGTTATAAACGTACAGGCGTTGTTTTCTAACGTCAAAAGTGATTCCGTCCTTGTCAATAAGGTCATCCGAGGCGAGTGTCAGTCGCTCATCAATCACTTTGACGACAACCCAGAGGACGTGACACTCATGGTGGGCCAGAAAGACAGCAGCAAGGCAGTAAGCACGGAGGCGCTTATGACGGTTTTCCACCCCCAGGATGTTGAAAACCTTGACCCCAAAATGGTATGGAACAAACACACAGGACATTTAGAACAAAGTTACTAATGCAGGGGTGTCAAACTCATTTCACATTGTGGGCCACATACGGACTCTGTAGATGTCAAGTGGGCCGAACCACTAACATGATACCATACTGTGCTGTGAATCACCAAAATCTCATCTCTTTCCTTTGTTTTGGTCTCAAGAAGCATTGATTGGCGCGTTCATGTCATTTGCTGCGTTGTCTTCTACTGTGATTAAAACAGTGTCCCCCGAGCGGATAATCCACAAATGGCATTTTATTTAAAATATTCCTTCTGTGTTAATGCATTTTTTGTTTCACTTTTAAATGATCCCGCGGGCCGGATCGAACCTCCTTGGGGGCTGGTTCCGGCCCGCGGGCCGTATGTTTGACACCGCTGTACTAATGATTTAAGACTGATGGATGTGGAAAAAAGTAATGTAGACAACTACGGGGTGAAAAGTAACTCCATTTTAAAGTTTGTGTCTGAGTATTTAATTTTTTTTTCTTTTTATGTGTGTCTGTATTTTAATGTATGACAATTTAAGTAACCGTGCGGTGTAGCATTACTTTGGATTTTGTGGATCTGTACATTGTTTGTGATACCTTGAGTGCCAAAAGGTGACTTACCAAAATGCAAGATGAACTCTAGCTAGTTATCCGTGCTTGGGAGAATGTTGATAAATGTCATTTTCATTCATGATGGGGCACTTCCACATTTTGCTTTTGTTCATGAATGGCTGTGGTGGTGTAAGTGGCGTTTTTTTTAATTGATTAATTACAACCTTATTTCTATCCCACCTTTCCTCTAATATTAATTTTAGGGGGGGTAAAAAATAAATACATTAAAAGGTAAGCTAAAAAAAAGTGATGAATAAATAGAATGAATCCATCATTTATAAGTGTTTTCGAATAGGGCATTTTCAACCACCCCATTTATCGACTGAAGTATTGAGACACATTTTGATGAATTCATCCATCAGGAGCTCAACAAAAATGTTGGGTAAAACACGTTTATGCCAGCATGCTTATCCTCATGATCAACAGCTTAAAGAGAAGATGAAGGAGCAGTCTTGGAACATCCACTTTTCGGAATATGGCCGTGGCACAAGTATGTTCTTCACCAGAAAGACACGTGACTTGATTGTCCGTGGAGTTCCTGAAGCCTTGAGAGGAGAGCTGTGGATGCTTTTTTCAGGTTTTGTTTTTTTGTTTAATTTAACACCAAATGTATTTCTCGTGTCATAATAATCGTTCTTACTATTCATCGTTTTTGACGCGCCGTGATGAATAAGGAGCCGTCAACGACATGGCAACTCACCCTGGCTATTACACGGAGCTGGTGGAACAGTCTCTGGGCACGAGCACGCTGGCTACAGATGAGATTGAGAGAGATCTTCATCGCTCTCTGCCAGAGCATCCTGCCTTTCAGAGTGATACAGGAATCTCCGCCCTACGCAGAGTCCTCACCGCATACGCCTATCGAAACCCGAAAATTGGCTACTGCCAGGTAAAGTCTCTCCACATTATATATATATATATATATATATATACAGCTGATTGAGGATCATTAGATTCTTTCTTGATTCAGCTTTTGTTTTCGATTCATTAGAGTGCACATTTGCCAATAAGTGGATGTATTATTTGTATTTGTAAACAAAACTAAGGTGCATTCAATTATACTTTCCCATGACAAATTTCGAGCATTTATTAAAAGGCTGAGGTGCTCTGAAAAATGCACATACAGCACACATTAATAGTAACCTTTCAAGGCTCACAAGGGTGCTTAATACCAGTAATTTTCTGAGAGCAGTTCAGTCAAAAAGTGACTCATTCTCTCTTACTCAGGCCATGAACATTCTGACCTCCGTGTTGCTGCTCTATGCCAAAGAGGAGGAGGCCTTTTGGCTATTAGTTGCTGTCTGCGAGAGGATGTTACCAGATTATTTCAACCGAAGAATTATAGGTGAGAGAGGGGCTGCACACACGCACACACACACACACACACACACACACACACTACTACTTGCTTTTTATATCGATGAAGTTGAAAGATCAATGTAACAATTAATCAAATGATTAATTCGATTAATTAACTCGGGTGACAGCATGGTGACTTTGTTTCTTCAGGGGCTTTGGTCGACCAGGCTGTTTTTGAGGATCTGATTCGAGAGAACCTCCCCCAGCTTGTGGAGAATATGACGGACCTGAGTTTCTTCTCGTCCGTTTCGTTGTCCTGGTTTCTCACCCTTTTCATCAGTGTGCTGCCCATCGAAAGCGCTGTGAATGTGGTGGACTGCTTTTTCTATGATGGCATCAAAGCCATCCTGCAGCTCGGCCTGGCCGTGCTTTATTACAACATGGAAGCTCTGATTAGCTGCCATGATGATGCTGAAGCGGTTACCATCCTCAACAAGTAAGCGTCAGCCAAGCTGTTCCACTCTATCGCTAGTGCTACTCAGAGTTCACATTTAAATGTTTTTATTTTCAATTTGCTCTTGAGATTTTTTGATAGCGTGACAAACAAAGACAGCCCGTTGCCACCAACAGTGCAGCAGGCCCCTGTAGCCAACAACGACAAATCAAAGCACTTAAACGTGGACATCAGTGAACTGATCCGAGACGCCTATGAGGTACTGCAGCATTTTTTCCCCCGTATAGAATCCAATTTACAGGGTTCCCACGGGTCCTTAAAGTTCATAAAAATCCATTAAAAAAGAAGTTGTAAAATTATGTTCTTAATTGTCCTTAATTTTCAGTTTCAGTTTTATATTTTCTAAATTTAGATTTTTCTTAGTGTACTTTATTTGAGAATGAATTCAAGTTTTTTTTTCATTTTCCTACCTGTAATACAGGTAGGAAAATGAACATTTGACATACAATATGTCAAATAAAGCGTTAGCTGATTGCCCCAAAAAATAAAGATGTTCCCTTTCTTTGGCAGCAATGATTTGAACACTAGCCCACTGATATGTGACTTTCTGTTCAGCCCGCATATTGCTGAGCGGGCATTAAATCCACCGGGAATCCCCTGCTGAATGGAGAAAAGTCCTTAAAAAATGGCTACATTAGCCCTCAAAAGTCCTTAAGAGGTCCATAAATAAAAAGCAAGTGGAAGAGTGGGAACCCTGATTTATTGAGTTTTTGAATTCATTTACTCTTTAGAAATACGGCAGCATTCGCGCAGAGGAGGTTGAGAGTTCACGAAAGAGAAACAAGCTTTTTGTGATCCAGACACTGGAGGACACAACCAAGCAGAATGTCGTAAGTGGACACTATTGAGTGTGTTCCCTCACTATTTCGCCGTTCACTTACTACTATATCGGAAAAATTAAATGTTGATAGGGACTGTTTGTTTTGATCTGTTTTTACACCATACTTACTCGTTTTAATGGCCTTGCCTTTGGTAAAGGAGAGCCAATACTATTTTTAGCAATTTATTGAACACAGAATGAACATTAAAACACCATAGCACACTAGCTCAAGAGCTGTGGTCGACCGCAGCTCTCACACACACGCACACACACACACACACACGCACACACACACACACACACACACACACACACACACGATACCACCAGGCCCCTCTTAGGCACAGACCAACACTATAATACTGTATACAAAGTATTGTTATGCATTTTATGCTTACGGTACTTAAAAAAATAAATGTTTTCCAAATGCGTCTGCAGTCTTTTAAAAAGTGTATTTTACTGTGTGTATAGCCTGATAGCCTCTTGAATATAATAGTAACGATGGAATTCTTTGCAGATTCGTGTAGTGTCCCAAGAAGTCAAATTTACTCCCGCCCAACTTGACTGATCTTTACAATTTGTTCAAAGTGAGTGACACACATTGCTTTCCTCGAAAAGCAAATACAGTCAAACCTCGGTTTTCGAACGTCTCGGTTCTCGACTAATTCGGTTTTCGACCAAAAAGTTTGAGTTTTTTATGCCTCGGATGACGAACAAATTTCGGTTCTCAAACAAACTGAGCGCACTTGAATGCACCATTTGACTCCTTTCGCCTTCCTTACACGAGGAAGTGATGCTTCCTCGTGTTGCTTTCCATTGTGAGCAGACATGTTCAGTAAACATTTTTATTTTAAAAAGAGCGTGGTTTAGGTTTTCGAACAATTTCGGTTTTCGAACAGCCTTCTGGAACGGATTATGGACGAAAACCGAGGTTTGACTGTACATCCTGTCTCTTAAGTGGAATCAGCATTCCAATTATGTTGTTTCAGAGACAGCATTTTCTCAGCTGCTACTGGACAATGAAAAGTCCGGCACTGCTCCACCACGATCCGAGTCTGGCCTACTTGGAGCAGTACCAGCTGGGCTTCCAACAGTTCAGTGTGCTCTTCTCCCTGCTGGAGCCTTGGGCTTTTTGCACCAACAAGAGCACTCTTTCTCTATGGGTTTTCCGCTTAATCGATGAGAACCAAGATGGCCTAGTCAACTTTAAAGAGTTCTGTTGTGCTCTTGGTGAGTGTTCACACCTCCTTTGTCACAAATGCAGACAGCTCCAAAGACTGGATCCCCTCACTTCAGTAACATGATGCTTCATCTCTTGCAGATCATTTGTACTGTGGATCTTTCACAAATAAACTAAAGTTCCTCTTCAAGCTGCATCTACCACCAGGTAAGTGATATGTCTGAATTATACGGGTATTTATATGAACAAATGTCTTGAGTCACGCTCCTTTAATTCATTCGATAGGTAAGCAAGCTTACTTCAGAATTGCTATTTTACACCTCCGAGTGTAGTTTAGCAAATCATTCAGTCAACAGAGAAGGATGATCTGCATGACGTGGCGCTGAGTGATTGAAAGCAGCATCAAAAATAGTCTTTGGGGTAAAATGTCTTTGCTATGGTAACAACCGCTGTCTGGAACTTTGAGGGCAATTTTTGTTCTCTGTGTCATGAGGAAGACGATTTGAATTTATGATTTACAACTTGTGAGAGAGAGACAGACAGTCGCCAAGGACAGTTAAGTCCTCTCATGACCAGTTTCAGACCTTGAAGCAATATCAGGATGCATTCTCAGCGGCGCAGCTGATGATGGTCCGAATTGATTTTTGCAAGTGGATAAAAAAACGACTGTTGGAGATACTCACCTCAACAAGGAATTGAAATACAGTCAAACATCGGTTTTCGAACGTCTCGGTTCTCGTCTCTGAGTTTTTTATGCCTCGGATGACGAACAAATTTTGGTTCTCGAACAAACTGAGCGCACTTGAATGCACCATTTGACTCCTCTCGCCTTCCTTACATGAGGAAGTGACGTGTTCAATAAACATTTTTATTTTAAAAAGAGTGTGGTTTCGGTTTTCGAACAATTTCGGTTTTCGAACAGCCTTCTGGAACGGATTATGGACGAAAACCGAGGTTTGACTGTAATGTATGACACAATATGGAGAAAAAGCTGAGCCGCACTTGACATTTGAGCCAGGTGGCGGGGTACACCCTGGACCGGTTACCAGCAAAGGCACATATTGACAAACAACCGTTCTTCCATCCATTAATTATCCAAACCGCTTACCCTCACGAGGGTCACGGTCATACTATCCCAGCTGCTTGTATTAGTCCCGCAAGAGAAATTCCAAATCACCACGTGTGGTGTATTTGATGCAGAGTAGTAAACATGCATTGTGTGACTGTTTTCTTGGTCAATGATTGACTGCACTTCTGCCTTGCTAATGCTCAACTGTTTTTTTCATCTTTTCTCTGAGTACGCTTACAGTCAAGTCTCTTCTAGCTTTCACAGGTAGTCCTTTGCACGTACCGGAACAAAGACTCCCAAAGTTTTTTGCGACGACAGAGGGCTCTCCTCACTTGAGTAGACTTCCTGGTTAGCGTCTTGACTGCTTTTTCCCCTCTCCTTCAAGTCTGACTTTTCCCTTTCCCTGAATTTTCACCCTTCCTTCTGATTGATTTTTCTCTGGGCAATTTTCCTAATGAGGTTTTGCTCACATTTAGCCCTTGTATTACAGATTTTGAGCTTCCAGAAGATGGCGTGATTAAGAAAAGTCCTGAAAGAGGTACTTAAACAGTCATATACAGTCAAAGGCTTTGTGCAAATACAAACCATCTTCCCTGTGTTTGTGAGACTCTAATTGTGTGTTTGTGTCATTTAAAGGTCGAGGGAAAGTAGACCTCCAGGCCTACCTAAAACAATGGCAGAATGAAATACTTCGAAAAGAGGAAACTATCAAGGACCTTCCGAGAATTAATCAGGTAATTCGCTTCACTTGTTTGTTTACATTGGCTTATCAATTCATTTTAAAAATAGGCAGCTCAGGAAAAAATAAAGTGGTCAGCTAATTTCACACTTCATGCATAGGCACGCACTCCAGAGATCCAAATATTTGTGTAAAGAGTGCCATTATATTTTCACCCCAAAAAACTCTGTTTTGATTCTCCATATTACCAATGCATCGACAAGAAGAGTGGAAGCTGTTACAGCTGCAAAGGGGGACCTACAACAATATACAGTCAAACCTCTGTTTTCGTCCATAATCTGTTCCAAATGGCTGTTCGAAAACCGAAATTGTTCGAAAACCGAAACCACACTCTTTTGAAAATAAAAATGTTTACTGAACACGTCTGCTCACAATGGAAAGCAACACGAGGAAGCGTCACTCCCTCGTGTAAAGAAGGCGAGAGGAGTCAAATGGTGCATTCAAGTGCGCTCAGTTTGTTCGAGAATGAAATTTGTTTGTCATCCGAGGCATAAAAAACTCGAATTGGTCGAGAACCGAGACGTTCGAAAACCGAGGTTTGACTGTAATTCTCTTCTCTTTTTTTTTTCCTTGAGACAGCCTTGTCCCACTATTTTGCAGTTCACCGTTCGCAGTCGCACCACTGCTATATCACTGACTTTCACACAAATTCTGGGGTTTTACAATGTACTTACTTACTAAAATGCCCTCTATCGGAAAAGTAAGTCACAATCACTGATGCACTTTTAATAATACAGTAAGAGGAAGATCACAATGAGCGCACTCATGCAGAAGCTGCTGTTGGCCACACCCCTTGCCCAGACACAGAGTGTATTGTCTCATACAGTACAATCCTTGCTCTATTTCATTAGGATTAACCTGGGGGAAAAAAATTATTCCACAAAGTGAAAAGGTTCCTCCTCAAGATTGATTCGCAAAACTCCTCCGTAAAGAGAAAAAAATTATGTTCAAGTTTTTCACAGTATGTTCAAAAGATGTCTTGGCAATTCCATTTCGTGGTCCCCAGATCACAGATTAGGTTTCTGTACACTGTGGAGTCACCACCGAATGCATATTTATCTAAGTATGCTTTATTATTTCTTTTCAAATCTCAGGCTCAGTTCATACAGTTCTCCAAGACATTGTACAACATTTTTCATGGCGACCCAGAGGAGGAGTCCCTGTACCGCGCCGTGGCCCACGTAACCAGCCTCCTTTTGAGGATGGAGGAGGTGGGCCGGAGGCTGCAGGAGCCCAGCAGCCCGTCTGCGTCCTTGAAGCCTAACCTTGCAGACGGGAAGGACGAAGCTCCTCTCACACCCAAAAACTCTGACACTTCCAGTCCCCAGGAAGCGGGGCCTGAACTCTCCGGGGCGGATTGGTCTTTTTCATTTGAGCAGGTCCTTGCGTCGCTGCTCAACGAGCCTGAAATAGTCAGCTTCTTTGACAGACACGTTGACATTCAGAGTAGAGTGAAGCTAGCTAAAGTGGCTCAGCTGAAGCTAATAGGAAATAGCAAATAATTGGATAGATTAATATAACAAACAAGGATTAGCGGATGAGGGGCAAAAAGGGCTGACATGCATAATCCTTAAATGGTTTTCAAAGGCGCATGCAGACAGGAGGCATCAACTCCTGCATTGTTCACTAGGGGATATTCCTGTGCCACTATTTTCTTGTACCTGTATGTCAATCAACAGTGTTTTACACTCACAATGCTGAGTTTCTTATTGCTCATTCTGCAGATTTCATAGACAGTCTCCCATTTTCAGATTGCACCCAACCAGGAGGCCATGGGGCCCATGCAACATAGCTAATGTACACAAGACATAAAGTACTGTTTATGCTACGGTGTTTAAAAATGGTAGAAGACATTGTTCTATAACTTTGCAATGTCTTACTGACCTTCAGATCAACCTAGTGCAAATCAGCCCCATTGTGCGCTTATGACCGATGCGATGTACTGTATATACGCTTGGCTGAAGTGTGTTGTCCTGTAAACCTGTTTGGAGAAAAAGCATCCTGTCATTTGTTTCTTAATTTGCAACACTCACTGTCAGTACAGTGTAGCTAGTACCCCTGCACCAGTATCGCCAGTGCGGCGGTTCAAAGGAGACTCAACTCGTTCTGACTAGTAGCTCAGTAGAGAGCTGCTTCGAATGGATATTTTACTTCAAATCTCAGGGTGCAATTTGTATTCATTAAAATGTATATTATCCTGAGAGAAATAATTGGAAGTTTGACTGAGTTAAATATTATAATTGTGAAGCATGTGTAGCACATTTGCAACATTTTGATGCACGCCTTTAAACAACATGCAAAAGTGTGTGTTGTTTTCTCTTAATCTGTGCTTTTGCTGCTTACGTCCCAATGACTTGTTGCTCATTGTTGGAGATTATGCCTACACGTCGGAGGCGTTCAGGTCAAAAGGTTCTGGATGCTTGTGTTCTAGATGTTCTTCTCTTGGGGCCGTACACACATACACATGTTATTTTAAAGTTGTTCTTGTTGCACAGGAAAAGAAGTTCTAGAAGTGATTTGAGTGTCAGTGATTTTTTTGGGGGTCATTTCTGATAGCATTTGCCATGTGTAGACTATAGTGCGATTGTGAGTACAAACCAGCATCACCTTTGAAAACTGATGATCAATGTTTACTCATGTCAAAGAAAACAGTGCATACTCTAGACTACTGTGCCGACATCGGTAAATAAAGCCGAAAGCCATATTCATTATTTCAGTATGATGGCTTTCTCGATGCATTTAAATAGTTAAGTTATACTACAGATAAGACTTAAACCTAAATGATCAACTCTAAATATATTGAAGTGATTTAAAAGATAGATATTAAATGTATTTTTGTTATCCAACTGTCTGTAACAAGAATGTATTTTTTACAAATATGCTCGTCTTGTTTTGCCCATATGTGGGGACTGAAATGCATTGTGGATGTTTTCAGGCTAACTTCCTGTGAGACGATTTGACATTTTCATTTCGGTTTATTTCCCCTGTCGCACATTTCAAAAGAACTGCTTTCATTTTGGTCAATGAAGGGGGAAAAGTAGCCAGGCATTGATTCACATGACTGCTTTGTCGGGAGGTTTTTTTTTTTAACATAAGGGTAAATTTCAAAATCCTGGTGAGTTCTATTCGATGCACTCAGTTATATGTGCAGTTATTGTCTGCTGCATTTGACTTGTGACTTTTCTTGCTCTTTTTTTTCAGTTATTAATGTTGTTCCAAAGTAATAAAGAGTAAAGAGTGGTTAATCTTTAAATGATATGGTTTGAATCCTTCTTAGTTCCTCGATTCACTGGCCATAACACTTGCTTAATATGAGATCCAACAAGTGGGCGACAGCATACTGCAACAAGCCCTATTTAACACTGTAGTGGGAATGTTTTTAAATGATTTGATGATTTAGATTTGTCTTTTTTTTTTTTAAATCACAAAAAATGACATTTTAACAGAGGTGTGTAGACTTTTTATGTCCACTGCACGTACACTATGTACCGAACTCGCTCCGCATCACATGCATATTCTATCGATGGGAGGTAAACTGATCACAGTTGTCTAGGCAATATAAAAATTATTTTGTGTAGCAACCTGGCCTCCGTAAGAGCTCTCCAACTGTTCATATCAGTTATAGAACCCCAAAATAATCCTTTGTGAAATGAAGGAAAAGCAAAACCTTGCACGCGATTCCTTGGACAACCTTTATGATGTTCTTTGCAGTGGCAGCACAGAAGAAGTGGTCAAATTCCATTTTGTGGAATGAATAGAAACAGCATCGTAAGAAATATCAACATATGATATCATGTCATAAAGCTGTGAAGATTCACCAAGTTCTATTAAGCATGCAGTCTGTGTCTGTAATTTACAAACAGCAATGTGACTTGGTGACTTGATGATCACGGCGCTATTCTTGAACTGAGGTTTGGTTGCATGAATCGAAAGTTCATAGCCTCAACCCTGTCATCTCCACTCACTTTCACTTTTGAGAGGTGATTTGAATCTTTCTAACCATGTTGAATGAATGAAAAAATTATCAAATTTGATTGTCAAGTTTTGCTCTGGTCAGAGGCTTGAAAAATATCGACATCATCTGGCAGGAGAAGTTTGAAATCTGATTGGTTCAAGAAATTGTCTTTTTGCTAATTCAGTATATGTTATGTTGCATCGACTCACACTTGATATTCTGAAGATCCTGGGCAGATTAAGAGATGCGTCTGAAAGGTTTTTAAGACCCAATGACTGACTACAGATTTTCCTCTGTTGAGGTTCTTGGAAGAATCCTTGCAACAGCGCATGAAAATGTAGCAGAGAAGGCTGGGGGGAGTCTCTGCAGTTTGGATTTGGCTGAAACCTGATAAGGCAACCTGACACACACATAACGTGACTGGAAATAGACAGCCAAAAGAAGTGCCACAAAATGATTAGAATAGACTGTAGGAAATACCATCAATGACATTTCATGGAAGAAATACCAGAATTTAGGTTGTAAATGTAGGTCAGTGCTTGTGACGGTGTCAGCAGAATAAGGTCATGTAAAAAAATTGAACAAACAGCAACATAAGGTTTCTCTTAGAATGAATCTAATGAATAGATGTTTGCTTTTGAATTTGTGCCTTGAGCGAAATATTTCTGAAATCCTAGTCCTGTGTTTATTTTTGTTCCGTCAGTAAACGAATGTCAGATTAGTCCATTTACATCGTGCTTGGAATAGTGTTTTGTATTTTGATGCAGCGCAGACGAAATCTTGGATAAAATAGAGATGCGTTCTTCCTGAGTGATCACCAGTGTGACTTATGACTTTGTGTGACTGTCATTCATTTTTCCATTCCCTGTGCTGCTTGTCCAAATTAGGGTTCCGGGTGCACTGGAGCCTGTCCCAGCTGACTTTTTGGCGACAGGTGGGGTACGCCCAGGACTGTCACCGCTGAATCGCAGGGTGCATATAGACCAGGGGTGTCAAACTCATTTCACATTGTGGGCCACATACGGACTCTGTAGATGTCAAGTGGGCCAAATCATTAACGTGATACCATACTGTGCTATGAATCACCAAAATCTCATCTCTTTCCTTTGTTTTGGTCTCAAGAAGCATTGATTGGCGCTTTCTTGTCATTTGCTGCGTTGGGTCTATCTCGGTGACAGACTGAGACTGCTGTTTTCTTCCCCGATCAAAACAATGTTGTCTTCTACTGTGATCAAAACAGTGTGCCCCCTAGCGGATAATCCACGAATTGCATTGTATTTAAAATATTCCTTCTGTGTCTTTAATGCATTTTTTGTTTCACTTTTAAATGATCCCGCAGGCCGGATCGAACCTCCTTGGGGGCCGGTTCCGGCCCGCGGGCCGTATGTCTGACACCGCTGATATAGACAAACAACAACCACATTTACACCTATGGACAATTTGGAGCAAAGCATGCTTCTTTTTGGAATGTGGGAGGAAGACCCAGTAAACCCAAGCACCATGCTGCCCACTTCTGTCACTCACAGTTAATGAAAAACAACTTGAGCATCGGTGCAGTTTTTTTTCTTTTCTTTTTTTGCTTACGTTAAAAAAAAATTTTTTAAAGTCTATATTTTTAGGTCGTCCATCCTGCTTTTGTTACTGCTGTGCTTGCTGGACTGGCTGCTTCTGCGCTGGCTTTCCATGGGCATCTCTTGAAACGAGGTAGAGGTTTTCCTCTCCGTTCCATCATCGCCGTCTGTTTTACCTTTCTTCTCTGTGGCCATGTTGTCTCTGTTCTGTTTATACATCACCTTGCTGCTGTAGGGGCTGTAGGGTGGATTTGGCTCAGCGATGCCGTATTTCGCCTCCACTGGGAAGGATTCAGACCCCGCGGGGCGACTTGGGAAGTAGTTGTAGTTGGGGACAAAAGGGATGACCTTTTCCGTGGGTTCCCTCAACGCCTGCGTCCGCCTGTAGCGAATGCCCTGATGGCATTTGGTGAAGCCGAGATGGTACATTTCCACTAAGTTGAGCAGCAATGAGATGCAGGCCACAGCCAGCATGAAGAGGATGAAAACGGTCTTCTCGGTGGGTCTGGAGATGTAGCAGTTGACCACGTTGGGGCAAGGCCAACGGTCACAGCGGTACATTGGCTTGAGCTCAAAACCATACAGGAAGTACTGCGCTATGATGAAAGCCACTTCAAAAAGGGTCTTGAAGATAATGCTGAAGACGTAAGTCCGAAGTAGTGCTCCTCTCAAGTGCACATGCCCTTGGTTGTCCTTGATGGGCTTTAATGTCTTCTTGGCCTTGTTGCCAAGTATTTGCTGTTGCTTTTCACTCTGGAGAGCCAGTTCCTTCTCCTTGTCTTTCGACTTCTCCTCCATGCGCACCAGATGGAGGATGTGTCCCAAGTAAATGAGAGTGGGCGTGGACACAAAGATGATCTGCATCACCCAGAAGCGGATGTGGGAAATGGGGAAGGTCTTGTCATAGCACACGTTCTGACAACCGGGCTGCTTGGTGTCGCAAGTGAAACCCGACTGCTCGTCCCCCCACACCTTCTCCGCGGCGGATCCCAGCACCAGGATGCGGAAGATGAAGAGAACCGTCAGCCATACTTTGCCCACAACAGTCGAGTGCTCCTGGGCGCTCTCCAGCAGTTTCCCCAACAGGTTCCAGTCTCCCATGGCGGCTCACAATTCAATCCTCAGCCTTACTGACAAGACCACCTGGGTAGAGACAATCACATGCCACGTGTTAATGTATGAAATCTCTAGAAGAGTCGCTCTGTCTCTCATGGCTGGTTTGCTAAAACCTAAATGCTAGAATTTGTTCCCTGAATGGATATTAGATTATTTTTCCAATCAGTTTTCAATCTCCATGTCCTGCTGTGTCAATTTAAGATGCCAAAAGCCTTTAGAATTACTTCTGGATCACATAACTTAAACTATTAGCGATGGGAATGTTACTTTACTTTTTTTTTTCCAAACCTGTCTTCTGCAAATTATAGACACCTTGTTAATCATGCCTTGATTGGTTGTTTTTCCTTGGACGTAGTGGTTTCATAAATATCAAATTAGAGGTACGCAATTGGGCCAGAGAGGGATTCTTTTCTTCACAGTGACAATGCATATTTGGCTCAAAGAGATGTTGGTCTCTTTATAATCACACTAGCTAAACCCCGGTGGGACGAAGAAAGACTCAGTGGACAAGAACAAACTAGTAGAAAAAAAATATCTTTGGACAGAAAAAGGGAAAAAAACACATTTTACCACTGAAAGCGTGTCCGTCCGACCTCGAGCGTCGTGTCGTTTGTACTCGTTTAGCTGTTCTAGTAGATCAAAGCTCTTTGAATGGCGTCACTACAGGCCCCCCACTAAAGAGATTTTGGTCTCTTTATAATCACACTAGCCAAACCCCGGTGGGACGAAGGAAGACTCCATGGCACAACTAATATGCAAATGCTGAAAAGAGAATAGGTACACTTGCACGATCATATTTGATTCATTTCAAAAGCTGTATCAAAAATGCGGAATTGTAATGCTTTTCTGCAAAATACCGAGACCTCTCGAATAATTTGCCCCTCCCGTGTCACCACACAACACGACAGAACTGTTCTACACTAGTGTTTTTCAAGCTCTGTGCCGCGGCGATATATTGTCAGGTGTGCCGTGGGAAATTATACAATATGTATGCTTTGCGGTCGATCGCCTGGAAGCGTAATCATGTAGTACTCTTTCAAACCGGTAGGGAGCAGCAGCAGCTAGGAAATTGCCTTATGCTTCGAGACAAGCGAAGTTTCCGACGCGAGGCAAAACAATGAAAGGTATCTTTTACTGTACAGTATTTAGATTTACGTTTACCAAAGATGCAACGGCACTGTCTTGATATGTGATTGTGAAACATATAGCCAACAGAGGGCGCTATAGGTTTAGAGTTGATAGCTTATGACAAGGCTTCCGGTAAACACAGTTCACGTGCTGGCAACAATAAAGTTGAGCTCAGGCTAATTTATTCACTAAATGATGGCTCATCATTATAAGATGAACAACACATGGTACCAGGAGTGGGGTTCGAATCCACACGGGTATATGTCCAATGTTCCTTCCAAGATGCGCAACTGTGCACTGGTCGTACACTCTCAGCGCATAAGAAAACCTATCCAGCGCAGTGAACGCACTGCAAATTAATGAACTTTTTGTTTTTTTCTGTATCAATTTGCTTTGTGGTTCAATGAGTGACAGGTGTCCTGCCAATCACACGATACGATGCAATGACTCTATGCAGCCAATCACGGCATTGACAGTAATTGCGCATGTTCTCTGCTCCATTTTTTCACATTTTCAGGTAGTGGTGTGCCGCGGGATTTTTTCATTGTACTTCAAATGAAGCACGAGCACTACGTGGAAAAACAAATGCAAATCAAAGGGTTTCATTACAGCATTAATTTCAAAATGCATTTCTATAATACAGCATGGATCCATGCCCACAACCTTTCGCACCCACATTCCATCACTGAATGTGAAATGAACTCATGTGCTTGTACGAAATTAGGGAACCACATTTTCAGTGACTTACACAGAATAATAATTATGACTACGCTGATTGCCGTGCTTCTTTTAGTACAATAAAGCATTCCTACAAGGGTTCCACAGTAGATTCAATGCAAAAAAAAAAAAGGTGTCATAGACGCATAGAGGAAGGACTGAAACCCATACAGTTGCTACAGTTTAAATTCTTGTAATATTATTTAAAAAGAATATTAGTTGCATAGGCTGTATCAAACACACCATTTATTGTATAACACATACGTACTATTTTTACATCAATATTCTACTATATATATATCTATGTAAAAGTGCATTTTAGTGGAATAACTTTTGTTGACTTTTGATTCTGCATCCAGCGGGTAGGCATTGAAAACAATGAACTTAATAAATGCTATAAAACTGTATTCATAATGATCAATTAACTTAATAACAGGTCCTTCTATACATATATACACAGAGGGTTGAAACATGAGAGACTAAAACAGGATATGAAACAAACACTCATTATAAATTTTGGGATCATTTTCATAGATTAAGCAAGCGTTTCAACTAGGTTACCTGGATTGAAAGAGCAGCCTTGTCTAATAGTTTGTACTAACGTCTCCGCTTGAGGATAGAAAATATTTCAAGACATTTTGAAAATATTATACGAAATGCGTAGAATTGAAGGCAACTTACGTTCGCTAGTGAACCGCCCAGCAGAAAAAGAAGGCGCCTGAGCTCGCAGTCGATAGAATGTATTGCGATTGATCATGAATCAACTACATACTTGTCTTCTCAAAGGTTGTGTCTTCTCCACTCATGAAAGGGAAAATGAGGGTGAGAGTGTAGCCGAGCTGGAGCTGCCTGCTGTTGAACAACTTTTGCTGGAGGACAGATCTTGTGACACAAGACCCAGATTTAGGTTTCTAGTTTATATTTCAGGCCCTCTTAGTGGTGACACTGCAGCAAACTTGAAAAAACACTTGTGCCTGTCATTTTGGGCCCCTACCAGTGGATGTCAATTCGAGCACCTGTTTGGAATAATTAACCCATGTCAGTTTCAATAAAATAACTCCATTTGGGTTTAGATTGTGCAATTTTTGTTGTGTTTTGGGTGGGGCTGAGCACTTAACTGTAATTGAATTCAAATCAACACATTGTCAAATTTTGTGAAGACTTAAACGACTGTTATTTCATTATAAGACCAAAACAATTGTGCATGCTATTCTGTTATTGAAAATCTGACAAATTGTTTCTTCAAACATACTTAAGGGTCAACCTTTGACTGCATGTAAGCAATTGACCTTCTTAAACTATTGCGCTATTATATTTACTTGCTTTTATAGTATTTGGCGAAACATCACACATGATTTCTTCATCAGTCATCCCACGACATACTGTACCTGATCACCTCCTTTGAGCTCCACGGTGAGTGGGTCAGGAATTGTACTCTTCAGTTCACATGAAGGTCATGTTTTTCTGAACCGTTGATGAGCGCCAAGATAAACTTCTGTCGAATAATTTCCTTTTTATGTCTGTTCTTTTGATCCCGCAAACCTCCCCTCCTGATCTGTCAGAATACTGTGTATTCAACAAACCGCCACAAATGAGGCTTTGTGCCTCTCACGTGAAAGACGCATTGCCGAGAATCGTGAAAGCCCTTACTTGAGAGTTTGAGTTTCTACGCAGACAAACGGCAGCTGAATGCTCCTGAGGGGATGCGGCACGTATGTGTGGTCTAAATATAAGTGAAGGGGAAGGGAGCGTTTTTGTTGTCATCCGAGTGGCGGCGTTCTGGGCTTTTTGGGTGAGGTGACCCTTGGCTGTCGAGCATTCCTCACCCTTCAAGAGAGTTCTCCAAACTTGTGTTCTCACTCCTCACATAATTAACTTGTATTGTTTCTAATTACCAACTGATTCAGGGTGTCCCCCGCCTACTGCCCGAAGACGGCTGGGATAGGCTCCAGCACCCCCCGCGACCCTAGTGAGGATCAAGCGGTTCGGAAAATGGATGGATGGATGGATGTTTCTAATTACCACATACGGCAGCTTCATGCCAAATTGACGTCTCCGGATCGAAACGTTCAAGAGTGACAGCCAACAGTACAAAATTGTGCTTGGATTGCAACTTTGAGACTTTTCACTACACACCATTATGTGGTTTAAGCTTAAAAGTGCTATTACGGAAAACACCATGATGACAACTATTAAAATTCCGATGTGGATTTTCATCCATCATCAGAATCCATATACCCTCATGAGTAATGGAGCGTCATTCGCACTGTTGTCAGAATGCTGATGGTTTTAACAGAATTGATCAAAAGGTCAACCAAGGACATTAAATTATCTGTGCAACAGACGACCCCTAAACAGAAGCATTTTGCTCCTAAAATTTCAGACAGTTGCGCCTATGTGACCACTAAATGTGATCATTAAAAAAAAAAAATTACTGTTGCTGAATAGTTTTTGTTACCGAAGAACTATCTACTCCAGAAAATGCATTCTCCAAACAATGTTGTCATTATTTGTGATTGTCGTGAGCAGTGGTGTCGGATGAGAGCTCAGCTCACTCTCATGTAACTAATTTCGGTATGTTTCAATGAACTTTTTTTTTTGGGTACTTTTATAATCAAATGAGGGAATCTAAATGTTTACACACGATGGTAGGTCAACATTTCTCATGGCTACCAAATATTTTTAGTCGTCTCAAGAATGCCTGTTCAAAATAACCTTAAGTCTTGTAAGTAAAAGACTATCAGGATCGATTTGTTTTTTTTATTCCTGTGTGCTTGTAGTGAATTTCACCTGTGCATGATGGAGTGTTGACACTTTCCATAAAAAGAGAAGTGCCTCTGCATGTCTAGCTGTCGGCGGGCTAAACAGTTGTCACCTGCCGTCTGACCCCTGACACGACGAGGCTATTGATAACCCAGAACTCTGAACTCTGGGGCCTTAACAAGGAGAACCCAAGCAGCCCGAGATGTTTAGTCAAATGTGATAGCTCACGTCTAAAAATGGCAACGTTGCCACTAAATATGCAGTGAAGCGCCATGCCATTCACATTCTTTTCTGGTTGGGAAACATCACCATGAAGATCAATTGCACTAGTGTAAAATCACATACACTCTTATTAGATTTAGTGCTTCACAAATACCTCACAGGGACTTTTTTTTAACTGATATCCATAAACACTGTCAGTCCGAATGAATGTATTGCACTGTATGTTTACTGTTCATTCATTTCTACTTAATCACCAGTTAGACAGAAGACATTTGTTACTTTTCAGTACAATGTATACAATTCAAGTTCAAAAGAAGCAGAATGTTGACACTGCATGTACAACACAAAAATATACATGTATTGAATCTTAGTGTATTGTACTTTCATAATGTAAATCAAAGGTTAATAATTGTCTGTTAATGCTAAAATCACTGGTTGTATGCGACATTTTGAAGGAGATTTATTTCCCGATTACGAGTTTATGTTGGAGCCAAGCCCCTGTGGTTGAGTCTCCAGCATTGTGCATGTGCTTGCCGCAGGCCTTCCCCACCAAGAAGACGACCTCTGCAATGTTGAGCAGGATGCAAACGCCCGACACGGCCAACATGAACACGGTGAAGACGGTTTTCTCCGTGGGGCGGGATACAAAGCAGTCCACTGTGTTGGGGCAGGGGTATGAGTCACACTTGACCAGACGGATCATCTTGTAACCGGGGTAAAGCATGTAAAAGATGTACATAAAGGTCACCTCGAATGTGACCCGGAATAACAGGCTGATGACGTATGTCCACCAGAGGGCGCCGGTGATTTTCATTTTTTGGCTCTTGATCTGCTCCAGTTCTTTCGGATTGCTTTTTCCTGACAGCTTGTAGAGCCTCTTGTCCACATGCCGCCGGTGGGCCACGTGCATAGCGACCAGCAGGGCAGGAGTGGAGACCAAGATGAGCTGCAGGGCCCACAGGCGGATGTGAGAGATGGGGAAAAAGTGGTCGTAGCATACACTGTTGCAGCCCGGCTGCTGGGTGTTGCAAGTAAAGCCAGACTTCTCGTCCCCCCAAACGCTCTCCGCTGCAACCACCAGGACTAGGATGCGGAAAATGAACAGCACCGAAAGCCAGATGCGACCGATTCCAGTGGAGTGTCTGTTGACGCCGCTGATGACAGCATAAAATGAGGCCCAGTTCATTTTTTGTTCCGGGTCTGAAAGACACACAGGAAAGTTGGTGTCTCACTGATATGAATCATATGAGTCCATTTAGTGTTATATTTTCAGTCCTCTTTTTTGGATTGTTGTTTTTGGTGAATCCTGTCTTTCAGTGGAGTGAGGACCTGTTATTAGGTACACTTGCATACATCAAATACAATACATTAATCAGTATCTTCAAAATCTCTAATATAACCAGAATGGCAGTTTAGTTTTGTTTGTTTACCCGCTCACATTTGACTGTTAAAAAAAAGTTTCAAAAAGAGAAATGAAAACAAACTTGAATCAAACATGTACACATACATTAAATTGAACATTTACATGATTTTTGCACACATTTAAAAAATGTCTTATTACTTTTGTACACGCCACATAATGATCCATGTAGTTGTGCCGTTATTAGAATTTTGCTTCACCTGCATATTACCACGCAAGTTTGCACAATACAAATGGAGAGTTAAGAAGTTTACTTCACAAATCACATGACCAATGTAACTTGAATTTCATCCCGAAGAGGTTCAATTTCCACCCCCAAGTGATGATGTTAGAGGTTAAATGAAAAACAAGTTTAAAAACCAAGCATCAGTCATGTTTCATTAGTCAGAATTGTTCATCTGCATGAATAATGATGAAAGCTTGAACATTTTTAAAATACTGTCTACTCGACGGCATCATCCCTGCATTGAGTATAAATATATGTTAAACTATGTTACCCGGCTCAGGAAGAGGCGTAAGAGGCATATGAGACAGTGATGACAACTCTTTTGACCCACTTGCTTGGCATGGAGGATCGACTGTCCAGAAAGAGAAGAAGGGGGCCTCTCTGCCCTCCACTGGATTTGGCAGAGTCTTTATGAGTGACCTGGCACCGTGTGTCATGTGACACGCTCGCCCCTCATCAGAGTGAGGCGTACAAATTGCCAAAAGTGACTTGTGCAAGTTTTGCTGATTTTTTTTTTGATAGTGAATCAGAAGTTAAGCAAGACAACCCATCTTTAAAAATGATCACACAAGAAGCAAAGCATCCTTACCTTCAGATGATGCTTATAACAAATAACATCCGGACACATTTATGCATGGAGGCTTTTTGAACAAATCTGTGCCAGTGAGCAACGGAGCAGCAGGACTTTGCATTGCTAATGGTATCACACACAGACACGCACACGCTCACACACATACACACTGCTCCGCACAGCCCTGCACTGAGAGGTCATATGCTTCTACACACACTGTTTGCATACAATAGCTCCATTTAGACGGACCAAACAAACAACTACACAATTCAATTCAAATGTTTTAATTTCGGCCCAGTGGAGGAATCTGTGTGGGGGACTGCAGTCTGCTCTCTTGGATGAACTGGGCTTTGTTCTGGACAGGAAGTGTAGAAAGGTATAAAACAGCAATTGAATCAAGAGACAGTAAAAACACTTCTTAGTGTGCTTCCATCCAGTTTTTCCATACACAACATTGTCAGGCTTAATATTTCACTCTATCTGACTGAAATCTGGTGAGCATGTAGCATATTAGGATTCATATTTACCCCATAGGTCTGGGTCACAATCTAAAATAAACAGAGATGGGTATTCCATCCCTGGGACAGAACGGTCCGTCTGTCTCGGACAGAGCACAATACGTTTTTTTTAAGGACGGATCAAGCAGGGATGGATTTTGTCCGGCTCTTTAATCGTCCCTAACGGGGTTAGGAATGTGGTGTTGGGAGGCAAAATAACAAGGCTAGAGTGTAGCCAAACACTGTATTTTCTTAACAGGCTATTTCATTTCAACAGTATTTTTTATAGCAACACTGATAGTTAGCGTACAGTCAGAGAACATAACAAAGTGCCGAAGAACACCTATTTCACTAATGATGTTGAACCGTGTTCGCCCCTCCGCCATTTTGTATGTGGCTTTAATATTAGATATAAATTCCACAAACAATATTATAACTTTGAACTAGGATAACATAATCAAAACCAATAATTCCATATTAATGGAGTGAATTTTTGCTTGATCATACATCTTCATGGAGGAAGCATATTCACAATTTGCTTCACTTTGCCACATCCAAAACGGCTGCGGCGTCAACGTCAAAGTGTATTTGTATATGTAATGTTAATGTTGTCTATGATAATGCTTGCGGTTGTGGCAAAAAGCGCCATTCAAGATGGAATCAGCAGTGCTACGCTAAAGTATGGAGCAAAGTAAGTGCTGTCTCGTCTGTTGGGCAGAGGTGGTGGGCCAATGTCACGGACGTTTTTTTTATTCCGTTGGGCGGACTGGTTCGGAAGCGCTTTAAAAGGACGAGGACGGTCGGCACGGAGGACTATTATTGAATACGTATCGACGAAGGACGGACCGGCAAAATAGGGTAACGTGAAAACAAATATCGGAAAATAAAAATACTGTATTAAAAATAAGATTCAATTAACCCTTTAAGTGCCAAATTAACAAAATTGTAACAAGTAACATTTGCACTATGGCTCTATCACTATTTTCAAGCGGCATCCTTTTGAAATACAGTATCACAACTGGACATTTTTTAAACTCTGGGGCCTAAAGGGTTAAAATTGCGCCTAAAAGTTCCATCAAAATGATTCCTGATTAAATGTTTAAAAACAACCAGTTAAGTTAAAGATTGAATGCGAATGATTTTAAATTGAAACATGAGCTACAGGTGAACTGTAATTTGACAGTAAATCTTTTGCATGCCACTAGAGGGAGTCATTGTCCCGTGAGTTATATGCAGAACACACTGGGAATGACTGCATGTTTTGATCATTACTGTAATTAGCACTTAAAGTCCCTGTATAGTTTATTTCTGTGTCTGTTATTAAGTCACTTGAAGATACAAGAATTGCTTCCCAGTGTTGTTTGGAGGTACTGTACAGCTTAACGCTGTCCACCCTAATATGCACTCGTTTTTCAGGATACTCTCAATGGGGTTGAAGTCAAGGGATGATGTTGGCGACACCATTTTTTTTCTCCTTTTCCATCCATATTAGTTTAACTGGTTTAATGGCTGCTCTCTTGGTTCAATTTCCTGACAGAAACTTCCCTTTGTAAAGTAGTACAGTGATTTTCTTGAAATTACCATGGCTGTGCTATTCTGTGCTTTTCATTGGCAAAAAGATCCTTCTATTTTCACCATTATGCTCAATCTAAAAAAAATCATCCTGTATAATGAATGAATGAATGAATGTTATTCGATTCAGTTTGAAGGAGGACATCTAGAGGTAATTGTAGGTATATGCAATGGATCAGAACTCGTCTATTTTAGTGAAATGTGAAAGCAAGATGAAAAGAAAAATCTTGTCTGATTGACTTTAAAAAGTTGAACAAATAGTAGATGTGGCAAAAGTAGTCACATCCTGTATTTAGTAGAATTACACATAGATGTGTAAAAAACTGTGGGTAAAAGCACAGTATAAATACTGATTCAACTCCTTTAGTGAATTAAGAAAAGACTCAGTACAATTGTAGGCACAAATGTAAACATATTTTTTTCTGCACGTGACTGTTTTGAAATTGGCATAAACGACAAAAAAGCTAAATAAATAAGTTTTCTGCACACAAATCTGTTTCAGTGATATAGTGAAGAGGAAAAAAAAATCCTGGACACACAGCTTTGTTGCAACACACAAGACAATACTGTACTGTAGTACACAACAGCGGGAAAATCCTCGCAGGCTTGTAGTTCCGAAATTTTTTGTTTCTCCTAAGCTTCCCATCATCGTAAGTACAGATATGTGATTTCAAATGAAGGGAATTTAAATAATACATTGTCAGAAAAATAAATACTGAAGTACTGTATGTCGTCACAAATCTGACCAAAACATTTTAATATTCAGTGGTTAGCCATTAGCTTGCCATTCGTTTTGCAGCGGGCCCTTTAAGAACCTCCTGGGGGTGTGTGTGTAGAAAAAAAAAGAAAAAAAAGGTTGGTCACGGCCCTGATTGGTAGCGTTCCATTTCGCGTTGACGTAAATTTGTACTATTCCTTGGGTTGATATACAAATAACACCACCCGTAAGCTTGCAGTTTACATTTAAATTTCAATACAGCGACTGTTATGGAGTTTGACTAAAAATGATGACAGCAGAATGCCAAATATGACTCATGAAAATGCAATATATTTTGGAATGGGACGTGTCCAAAATGAAACCAGCCGCTCTTCTGATAGCGACATCACAACACTGGAAAAGTGGCAAAACGGGCGAAGATTCGTGTAACTAAACGCCGGAAAGAGTCTACCAGTCGCGGAAAGGCGAGGAAGTAATTCACACCGTCCGTCTTCCCCCTTGGGCTTGGTAAGTGACCTGCGGCCATTGCAGGCTCCCACGGGTAACATGGTTGCTCAAACTGGGCGGCAATAAGCGGCGTGCAGTTATAGGCGAGCCGAGAGCTGCGTGGAAACCAAATTCGCTGTTCCAATCATCTTGTTTGTGTTTGTTTTTGTTCGAGAGACTACAAGCAAGATGGGGCATCCCCCTCTGGAGTTTAGCGATTGCTACTCGGACAGTCCTGACTTTAGGGAGACGCTCAAGTGCTACGAACTGGAGCTGGAGAGAACGAGCAAATTCCTTAAAGAGTTGATAAAAGATGGCAACAATGTAATTAATGCAATTAACGGTAAGTATCTTATCCTCTTGTTTGAATTGAGCACTTTTCGCGCAAGATTGCACGATGCGTTGCTATGGTGCGAGAGACACATTTGGGAGGTGCTAGTGCTCCCCAATTACAACAACAAAGCACAAACTGGCAGAGGTGGGAGTAAATGTATGACCTGCACATTTAACTACTGTTACTGTAGCAAAACAAACAAGCAAGTCACCACAAAATTTCAAGCAAGTCATGACTTGGGTTTAGCAAGTACGAAGTCAAATTGAGTCACACACTTACTCGGTGGTGGTCAGGGCATGCAAAACCTTTTTTGCTGCCCTATTTGAACAAACTAAATTGTAGTATATGTTTCATGAAATTGTTTACACTTTTTTTAGAAGTTTATTGATTTCATTTCGTACTGTTTCTCTAGGCTGTGTGTTATTTATTTCTATATTTTTTGTACAATCAGATTTCATTCTCTCTGTGCTGCCTTGTCAACATAATTTGGTCAGGTGCTTCACAATCATAGTGCTGGATTATATAGCAATATTAGAAGAGGGACTTTTTGTTTAACCAATAAGATTTGAAATTCATCTTCACAGGGCCAGAGCGCTGGCCCCCGATGACATCACCATTATAACAATCTGATTGGTCAGAGCAAAATGTGTTGCAGAACTGTCGCGATATGCACACTTTAATTTAATTCAGTCATTAATCAATATATATGGTGATTCTGATGTATTTTATAGGGCCAGGCCTATCTTGATTTTATTTTATTTTTTTTAGGCCAAGAAAAGTGCCAGATTAATCGGCCAGTTAACTCATTCACTCCCAAAGACGTTTTTAAACGTCTTTTCGGACTTGGTCTAGAATTGGCTGGTAATGAATGAGTTAATAATTTTTTTTATATCGCATAATATACCCCCCTCCAGCTCCCATACATTTCAAGGTTATGTTATAGATTTATGTGCAATAAATAATGAGATCAGGGTACAGTTCATGGCTACATTTGGGTCAATGTGGCACCCCCCCCTTGAAGCTACACACATTGGTTTTGTTTTCCATGCAAAGATCCCATTTTATAGCACCCGCAAACAAATAGTGGCATTGTTGTTGGTGTTGGCACACTTCCGGGCATGAAATGAATGTGTTTTTTGTTGAATGCACCAATGTTAATGTTTATTTTAGTGCTGACAACTGTCGTTGAGCTGCAACTGCACGTGCATCTATGCACACGATGCATGTTCGTGACTAAAGCAGAATTAAAGAAAAAAAGAAGTGAAGCATACACATACACAGATCACAGTAGATTGAAAAGATGATTTCAAATATGCTACTGGATCCCAATGCCAAAAAGTATGGTAGTATTGATTTACCAGACCCAGGTTTGTTTAGATAATGAAAGCCAGATGTAGTGGTGTTAACGCTGACCACATACTAGCTCCTGCTGACTTTCCTATCTGGGCAAAAATAAAAAGGCAACCTAGAGCCAAATAGGAACCTTTTTTTCCCCGTAGGATCCCAACAGAATGTATCAAAAAATGTGATGCAGTGATTGAACAAATTTATTATTCTTATGCATAATGAGAATTTGTGGGGTTTTAGGTTTGAAGATCATTTCCTTTTTAGGTTTTATTGTATTTACGTGACTAGCAGGATGAAATGCTCTGACTGAGATTCGACACCTGTGACAGATCCAAAACTTTGTCTTGCACTAAAGATTTGAATGCAATGTAGTCAAACACCTTCTGTCACTCAACTGCTCCAACAAGTTTTGTAAATGATGCTGGCCTCAAAGTTGAAATCCAATGTTTTTTGCATTGTTGTCATTCATGCTTAGCAGTGGAAAGATTTTTTTTCCCCCGCTTTTTATTTTTTTATAGAGGTGCAGCAAATTTTCAATTGGTGTAAAGGGTGAATTGCTGTTTGGCTACATATCACCTGTGATTGGGTGGTAACCAGATCAGTGTACTCAACTGTCACTCAAAGTCATCTGGAATAGTCTCCAGCTCACCCATGATCCAAATAAGAACACACGCTATAAAAACGGAACGGATGGATGAATGGTTTTCAAAGGCTTTGTGTATCTTTCAATAGGTTATTCTGTGGCTGTGCAGAAGCTCTCGCAGACTCTCAATGTGTTCCAGTTCGACTTCATTGGTGACTCCCTGACCGATGATGAGATCAACATCGGTACGTTAGTCAATATCATCGTCAGTTGTCTATCGACTGCCCCATTGAACTTATTCATTGTATTAAATAAGGATGGGCGAGTACCGATACCAATTATCAGAATCTGGGTGATACTGGCCTTATTTTTAAGTCTTGGTACTTGTGAAGGCTGCTGATACCAGCGACCAATGCGTTAGGCAAAGACAATCTGACATTGAATTCTTGGCAGTAGTTGGCGCTCGACTGCAGCAGTCCGACACGTTGGCGAGTCATCACCTGCTTAAGAAAGAAAGGTGTACAGTAGTTCACAATGTTTTGTCATAATGTTGAATTAAATATACGTCAAAAGTACGAGCGGTATCAGTACCCCTTGTCGTGAGCGCTCAAATGGTGAATACTCAGACTGGTGTCGGTCTGAAAAAATTGGTATTGGACATCTCGAATAAATAAAGATGTTATTTGCCATTTTTGATTCACACTGTCAGAGCGACTGAGCAAACGTGCTTATTATTCTTGCTCTAGAACTGCAATGCATCATACTGATAACTGTGTCTAATATTTGGACTTTTATGGTGCAAATAAACCGCGAAATGAATATTACATCCGTTTGATTGTGTATTTCCTAAGCATTCTGTTACCGTTCATCCGCAGCTCAGTCATTCCAGGAGTTTGCGGGACTCTTGCAGGAAGCGGAGCACGACAGGATGATGCTGGTGGGTTATCAATTTCCTCCATGCGCACGCCGCATTCTATTTTTGGACCTTCATTAGATATTTGGACAGACGCATTAATATGCATTTTTATCGTTTTCGTTGCAAGTTGTTTCCTTGTTCTGCGAGTGTGATAAACTAGTTGGCACCTGAATGTTTTCCTTTGCTCTTGTCATGCTATGGTATTTTTATGGTGGATTACAACTAGAAGCAAATGTTGTTCGACTGGCGTGTCTGCCAACTAAACGACAGTCATTTTAAATCTGGTGTCATGTGCTAACCCCGTGCTGAAAACAATGCGTCAGTTGTATGGGCAAACGACAACAACAACAGGTGTTTGGAAATCATATTGCCAAAATTTGACTGAACGACACATTTTAGGATTGCAAAGTAATGCCATGTTTTCGCTTTCCAGGTTCAGAATGCATCAGATCTGCTCATCAAGCCTCTGGAGAAGTTCAGAAAGGAGCAAATAGGTTTAACAAAAGTGAGTGTTGTCTTCTGCTGTGTCACTTTTGGGCTTGAAGTCAAATGCTTACACAGCATGCATCCAATCCTTTGTGGTGCCAAACAGGATGCCATGAGCTACTTCCCCATTACTTATTGTGAGGATACGTGTGGCAACATGAAGAGCAGTGCTCACATATTTCCCCATTTAACGTTGATTGTGAAAAGAGTAAAGCATTGTTTCAAATCCATCGAATAAGCATTCTTTTCAAATTCAGCCAGACTTTTGTTTGGGAGCTATTACACCCCTTATGTACTCAAAATGTCAATGAAATGAGACATGCTTGGTAATTTGCTTTGATTATATCCTTGTCACATCACCTTTGATTACTATTGATGATTTTTTTCCCCCTTCACTGATTCTCTCTGTACACTTTTATAAGGTGTAATGACGCATTTGTCGCAATTTAAAGGCATTTATCTATGTTTGATCCTCTCAGCAGATAAGTGTTATGATTACAGGTAATCACATTTGGTGATAGAAATCATCCTTGGATGCAAATAGTTTTGCCAGCACAGGCTTAGAAGCCCTTTCATTGTGGATAAAAGAAATGCTATTAAGTACGGTATTGGAAATTATGAGCTCGAGTATTTTTGTAGCTGGAGAAAACGTCTTTTGGACACATTCTCTGGAAAAATGTAACTTTATTTTTATGCAATTGACCAACATAATCCACTGAATCATGTTATTTTCTGTAGGAAAAGAGGAAAAAATTTGAGAAAGAGGGTGAAAGATACTACTCCCAGCTGGACAAGCACCTGAATCTTTCTGCTAAGAAGAAGGAGAGTCAACTTCAAGAGGTTAGTGACATTTGTGGGAGTGAAAGCGACACCGCTCGGCCCTTTTTGTGGCTTCATTTGTCTTTTCCCACCACGCAGGCTGATGAGATCTTGTGTAAAGAGCGAGTCAACTTCTACGAGTCCTCTGTGGAGTATGTGTACCAGATCCATCAGGTCCAAGATAGGAAGAAGTTTGACGTGGTGGAGCCTGTGAGTGGTCTCTCTCTCTCACACACACACACACACACACACACACACACACACACACACACACACACTTCGGAAATAAAGTATTGACAGACATCTTAATCCATTATCAGAAGTTTCTTCCTCTGTATTTTAATTGATCTTTTTACAAATATATTTTGGCCAACTGCTTCTTACTTGGTGCGATTAGTTTTGGGGAAAGTCATTTTCGGTTCCAACACGACTGTTTATCAGTGCACAAAGAAAAGCAGCATGGACCATGAATTTGGTATGGAAGGCCTTAAGAGTCCTGGTTCCAAAGCCATTAAACACTTTTGAGATGAACTAAAATGGAAATTAAGAGGGTAAATCTAGAACAAGAGTGCAAGCTGTTGTAGCTGCAAAAGGGAGACTGCTTCTCCTCCCCCCCACTCCCTGGTTGTTCTGAAGGCCAAGCGTCACGAGACTTTGTGTGTTAACTACAAACGAATTACAAAAATACTTTAGTGGCAAATTTTACATTCCGGTTTTGTTGTGCAGGTACTGGCATTTCTCCACAGCGTTTTGACCCTCAACAACTTAACGGTGGAAATGACACAGGACTTCATGCCCTACAAGCAAGAGCTGCAGCTCAGCCTGCAGAATGCAAGTGGACTTCCTTGGCAACTGTTATCTGTTGATGTGACTACACCAGCTACAAACAGATCAGATTGACGTTGTCAACTGTAACCTGACATTACTGAAATATGTTGATGGGTGACAAATAACTACAGTACAATAAATGACAACTCAGGGTGTACCCAGCCTTCCGCCCAAAGTCAGCTAGTATAGTTTCCAGCTTTCGTGTAATCCCAACCAGGATAAGCATGTTTACTTAGCTCCCTGAAGTCTATTTTGTCCCTCTAAACACTGTTTTTTAATTTATCCCCCCACCCCATGTTCATCGTAAACACTCAATGATGTCAGGTGTATATGGCTAACTTGAAAATCCATCTGATAAGGACACTAAATCCCAAATGAAGACTTTATATGTCAATCCACCCTTAATAAGAATCCCATCAAGCTCCGTGTGGTTGTGCCCGCAGACGAGGAACCACTATGAGAGCACTCGTGAGGAGATGGAGGACCTCATGAAGCGAATGACACACTCATCGCAGATCTGCAAAAGGCCCAGTTGGCTGCCCATGGCCGGGTATCTGTATTGTCAGGAGAAGTGTAAGTGGAGCAGGTGTTTACACAGGAGTGAGAGTACAAGTTTGTTTAAATTACCCCTCTTACAAATTTGGACAAGGTGTGCTCTGTTTTGTTTCCATCCCAACAGGGGCCCTCGGTGTAACGTGGGTCAAATACTACTGCAAATATCACACAGAGGGAAGACTGCTGGTCATGGTTCCTTGTGAACAGAAACCCACCACTAAGCAGGTGTCGCTTTACAGCATCCATACTGTACATTTTAAACCAAAAAGAGCTACAATGTTTGACCATATTACAATTATGATTCCCTTCAGGGACCCACGCAGCTGACCCTGAAATCTTGTATGCGCCGGAAGACAGATTCCATCGACAAGCGCTTTTGTTTTGACGTGGAAGTTAATGAGAGGTTAGTGAAGAAAATGTGTTGAGTGTGTGAGACGAGCCGCCCGGACGGGCCTCGCGGGGTAAACAGGCGACGTGGTGAGGGGACCAGGTGGTTTTCCAAGGACAGGGAGTGAGAGTGAAACGGGCCGTAGCCCAAACATTCCCGAAGCGTCAGAAACTGATGGCATAAAAATGGCGCTCGCAAAGGAAGAGGAAAGAGACAAGCTCATATTTATCCCATCAGGCCGTTCATGACAGAATGCATTATAAACACATGGCTCTGCTATAATGACTTGGAGTTGGCTGAGACACTTGCTTGTTGCGGGGTTGTTTTTCAATGTTTAAATGACTGCTCAATGATGCATGAACGTGTCCTGTAATGTTGAGCAACTCCTTCGAGCCATGTTAACAACGTAATGAGATTTCAACTTGCATGAGAGACTGAAGGTGGCAGTACTGTCTTTGCAAAGAAACTCACCCTGGCGGCTCACTCTTAAAAGCAGCTTCCAGTAAATTTTCATTCAATATCGGGCCAGATAAAGGACAGAATGACGTTTTATTTAATGGGAATATATTTCTGTTATATTGTGTAATAAATAAAAATGTATTTATACATATGTTACTGTTGAACATATATTTAGAAGTTATGTGTCAACAGTTGGTTGATCAGTGATGCTTGAGTTAATTTACTGACATGGCTGCTAGCTTCAGTTTCAAGTGTTATGTTGCTTCTGGAGTAGAAAAGAAATTGTAACCCAGAAAAACATTTGTGATTTGCATCATTGCTTTGCGCTCTTTTTTTTTTTTCCATGACTGAAATAGTGATTTAATCAAAGTTGCATTAATATCATATATGAAGCATTGAGATGATCCAGGTCCAGCTTTCAAAGGCTTAACGAGAGCTTAAATGCTAAACTTAATCATAGTCAAGCAATGCTTTTTCAAGCTGAATCTTTTTAATGGCATTTGTAACTGTTTCCATAGAAACACGCCCGTCACGTTCCAGGCTCTGTCGGAGGGAGACAGGAAATTGTGGATGGAGGCCATGGACGGAAAAGAACCAGTGAGTTGATTTTTGTCTCATCTTAGGTTATTCCTCCAATAAATATTTGCTGGAACTGGACTCCTGAGTACATAAAATAGGTGGTAAAGCAGGCAGACAAGTGAGTCCCCTGCCGCCAATGTCTTCTTCCAGTCTGTGTGGAAGCTCTTATCTACACTTTAAATAAGTGATATCTTGACTTATTTATTGAACAACACAATCAGCCAAACAGAAATGCAAGAACACTTACAAGGAGATGCTTTGGTCCACAACATACACCCAGACACGCACATGCAAACGAATCAACTCCGGCTATTGATGCCACTTAATATGCCACGCCCCTTAGGGGCACAAATCCAACATACAAATTCTACAGTACATACAGGAATTACACTTTTCAAATGATCAAACCAGTTTAGCGCTTTACATTACCTTTCAGTGTTTAGTTATGAATTTATACAATCCAGTGCTATTTTTCTTCATTAACACCTTGCCAAAAAAACATGGGGGGGGGGGGGGCTGGAATGGATTAAAGTCATTTCAGTTCATTTCATTGGGTAAAATTAAATTATTAAAAAAAACATATTCTTAAAATTATTCAAGTTGTCAACACGTCGATTACTTGTTTATGAAATTACACCAACTTGTATGTGTCACTTCAATGAACTATGTGGGCTGAAAAAGGATAAAGTGGACCGGAAAGAAGAAATGCTTTTGTGTTCATTTCTTGGCTAATCATGGCTTCTGAAACCATTAGAGGAAAGATCAAGTTAGTTCAGCAAGGTGGTCATTGGCAAAATTAGCACTTTGAAACAGCACTATGAGTGTGCGGTACACTTTCAAATTTAACTGTGTTTCAGAATTACACCTGGTTCCTGTTAAAAGTCCTAACTCATAGACCAAGTCACACAATGGGAATTTTTATGTCTCTTAAGTGGTAACAAATAGAGCATTTGATTCCTGCATTTGTTGTCCCATAAAGAAATATTCGCAATGGTTTGTAGTGTGATGGATGCCCCTGAGTCAAGTAAACAGTTTTTGTCACGAGATGGGGCAGGAGAAGAAAAAGAGAAGTTTTTGGGTGCCCTTACCCATTGCAACTTCCTCAATTATTCATTCAGTTGTGAGTTTTATAACCAAAGGCTTTTCCACTCACTTAGCAGATATTAATCTTGGACGGACGTGTGTGCTCTTCCACTAAGTCTGTAAAATAATCCAATTACACCAGGTGTGATTTTGCAGTTTTTGAATTATATCATTATGAGAAGAAAGTCGTGTTTACGAGAATTAGAAGGAAGAAAAAATAAATGTGATCAAAACTATATATAGCATTTATAAATTACAACTTTTTTTTGTCCCACAAAATGTGTGTACTTTTCGAAATAACCAGCCACACTGTCAGGGAAGTTGCAACAGTCCAGTGTCCATTGTAAACAAGTCGAGCTGGTTGCGTAGATGCTCATAGAATTGCCTTGGTGGAGAATTAATTGGCATGTAAAACAAATACTTTTCGGTTTCTTACATACAGTAGTTTGATGATTTTTCACTCCATCTGATATTCAGTTGTGCTTCAGTTTTACAGTGTCTTCAGTGCATCTAGAGTGCTGGCTTTTATTTATTTGCAATGCTAAAATAATTAGGTATAATTTATAATCATGAATGTAGCAATATAACCTTTATTATAATTAAAATAAAACCAATAAAAGTAATCTACTTTATTGTTAAACAAAAAAAACTGTTCTTTTCTTACAAATAATATTTATACACTTGAATTTTTGAACAGAAAAAAAATGTTTTTTATTGGTTCAGTGTTATACTTCATTAATTTCTGGCATCTCAGAGAAGCCTGCTCAGATTTCTCTATAAAAAGGGGAATTCCGTTTGAAATTGCTCTATTCTTTTTCACAGGTCTAAAATGGCAAGAACAAGAGTGTGCATGAAAGCAATTCATGTGGTGGGGTGGTCTCTGAGACAAATAGCGTGATGGTCTAATACATTTGTGAAGCAGTGTTTAGCATATGTTCATTTGTTTTGCTGCCAGTCATGGCCAGGTTGCTCTTGCAGTAAGAGATTCTTCATTTCCGCGTGAATTGGTTTAAAATAAAAGATAGCAAGTAGCACATTCTTTTTCAACATGTATTGACAACAAGTAAACACGTTTTACAATCAAACCCTCCCTGGTGAGAGTTGAAAATGCCATTTCATAGTTGTGTCCTAATGTTGTATTTAGTCTGTCATTTTTTCCCATTTCAGATATATCACTCCCCGATACACAAGCAAGCGGAAAGTAAGTGGGCTATTATTACGCTGAGTGGGCAGTGGTGAAGAATGCTCTGAGTTGACCTTTCTTTCTCCAAACAGTGGAGCTCAATGAAACTGGATTCAAGTTTGTGCGGAAGTGCATCAACTATGTGGAGGAAAAAGGTGTGTGGTATCACATATGAATCTCTTTGTTTGGATTTACTCTACGCGGTTTAAGTGACTAATTTCTTTGCCAGACATCATCAAAATCAATCAGATTTTGCCATGAAGATGCTCTTCCTGTCAGTTTTTTTTCCTCATGCGATGCTAATCGTATTTCTACCATCCTTAGTAAGCAGTCAGCACTGAATGATCACCTCAGTGCTCCTACTGCCGATCACAGCCAGGGGGCATACATGTGCCGTCAGTATCTTAGAACTGCTATGATAGTGTCAGTCAGTTGTTTCCTTCTGAGCTGAGCTGAGCTGAGCAGGGACTCAAAGCCCTGAACATGACTCAGAACTGTGAGGCAGATGTGCTAACCACTAAGTCCGCGGGCTGCTGTTAATGTGTTCACTTAAGTAAATAATTTATCTGCATCTCAAGGCAGATCAATAAGTCACACATGTTTTCAGATTAATAATTTTATAGGAATTTAGCATGTCCCTTTGTTTGAGACCAGACAAAGTAATTAAATGCCACATTCCTAAACGAGGAAGACCATCTGTCTGTCTATCTTTGTGGAGAAGCATGTGGTACATTTCCATTTCTTTTTTTGTCAGACCAAACTCACGCTCTTTCCCACCCCCATTTTGCAGGAGTCACACAAGAGGGTGTGTATCGAACAGTTGGCAGCAACATCCAAGTGCAGAAACTTCTCAATGCCTTCTTTGGTAAGGATATGAGCCGGCGAACCTGATTTGCCGCTCATTGACACTTCTGCTCGATGCAGCTCGCATGTCCGACTACAAAACACAAACGGTTCCGCAGCTTCTGTCATGAGTAGAGTGTTAGCCACCGACTCGCGCTGCACAGGCTCTACGGGACGCTGCCTTGACAAATTGCGTTTTGTGAAATTAACAGAAAAGCAGATGTGATGCATGTGTGGCGGTCCTATTTCATGAACTGTTTTTATTTTATTTTTTGCCAAGCATCTGGCAAACAATGAACTGTTTAGTGCCTAAGTTGTTGGTACTCTCTCAGGGGGAAAAACAACCCCAAAAAAAACTCGCTAAGATGTAATCCATATTGAGCTTTGATTAATCAGATTCACTAATGCATTCTTAACACAAATACCTGAAACCAAAATATGTAAAAAGGCAGCTTCTAATAATCGAATGGGAAGATGATACATTAAAATGGTTTCACGATCAGAACGGCATTATGAGTGAAACCATAAATACAATGAGGCCGGCGACAAAAATGAGTTTGATTTCGCCTTCAGTTAACCTAAGCATCAATGTTATTGGAATGTGTGAGGAAGCTAGAGTTTAATACTTATGTACAAATTTGGGTTAGGTTGCCACTGTAGGAACAGAGTTCTTACCCAAGGACCCCTTTTACAGCGTTTAATTCCAATCTTCAAACTTGATACAACTCTGATTTGGAGCTCATTGATTCATACAGGCTGACTTTAAAAAAAAAAAAAAAAAATTTCCAATGGATATAATGTATCAGTGTGCGGCTTAGCTTTCTCATTGCATGCCCGCATGTGTGTCTTTTGGGTTCTCATGACACAAAATCTACTGTTAATTGTAAGCGGAGGGCTTTCAAATAAAAAAACTAACTTAGAATGTGATTTCAACATTATTACTTCAATATCATCCCAAAATTGAAGTTTGATTGATTAAAAAAAAAAGTGAAAATAAAATGTAAAATGTGTTGATATTATAATGTCTCCACAACAATGGCAATGGTGACTGTAAAGCATTTTGCTTCTGTGGTGTGTGTCCATTCTGTTATCCAGTGAAACCTTATGAAAGTACATTTGACACATTACATATTTCTATAATTAACAAGAATGAATGCTTGGAACCAAATTTGGGATGGTGGAGGATGAACTTATCGGCTGCAATAAACAGACCAAATCTACAAGCGATAATCACAGTTGTTCACACTTACACTTTTCTTACTTTGACAAAATATCTTTCCTTGACACTAGATGGTGTTAGACCTAGCATGTATCTAGTGTAGCACATCATTAATATCTGTAACACCTCATCTGCTGCTTTGTACTCCTTTGCAGCTCCTGGAAACTCGGGGGATGTGGACCTGCATTGTGGCGACTGGGACATTAAAACTATCACCAGTGCAATGAAGTTCTATTTAAGGTGCGTGAGTACATACGTGTATGAAAAGCGATCATTTCGTCCATCCTTTTTGTATTTTCACCGAACGTACACATGTGCACTTCTGGGTCAAGATGCATGTGCTTCTCTGACTCTTTTCCTCTGTGGTAGTAAACCACTGAGTGAGTGCTGCTCTCTTTGCCATGCGGTTACTGTCAACCCATCTTGCTCTGGTCCTTTTAAGAGTGCTTTTATTCATTCGCAGAAGTCTGTCTGAACCTCTGATGACCTACGATCTGCACCGAGACCTCGTTCTAGCTGCAAGTAAGGCACATCAATTTAAGACCCTTACTTAAAAACCCACCGAATTTGGTTCAGGATCTGAACTACCCATACACAACATGAACAGAAGTCTTGGTCTCACCCCTTTATTTATCAATCATGAATTAATAGCTTGACCCCTTTGTTCTCCTCATGAAAGGCAATCATGACATTTTGCTTCCACCTTGCTCCCCCAGTTCACAAAGCAAGCTCCATAAAGGTAGAATTGGAAGTATTTGGCATGGAAGAACTTGACTTTTTGAGCATCTTCAAAGACTGAAAGCTGTTATAGCTACAAATCTTGTGTTCTTTTTGAAATTGAAAACTTTCCCCGGGTGTCTCAGTAATATGTCTTGTAACATGCATTGGTCAACATGCCTCAAGGATCAAGAATTAGACCACACCTTTCACACTCTATTTCTTGTCACATGGGCAACTATGTGCCTCGCTTGGCCAAGTCTGACTTTTGTGACCATCACCAAACACGAATGAAAACTCCACTCCACCACTGAGTCAACCATTTCGCCCGCCGAGCAATCAAGTTTGAGTCGCTTATCACAAGCTAACAGTAGTCTGTGCATCCAGCAAGCTTCAATGTAGCTCTGCTCACCTTTTAGCTTTCATCTGATAGCCGGGGCATTGCACCTGTGGGTGGAGCCAGACTCGCCTGGCAGTGAAGTTGAAAGCGTCTCTGGATCTTTGCCCACTCTCGCTGGTCAGCAAGTTATTATGTAAATGAGCCAAATCATGACATCACAGTTCATCAGACACCTTTTTTGAAATGGACATTTAAGAAAAAAAAAAAATTTAGTTGCGTAATTTCGCACTTGATGGTTGGGGTGGCACTCTAGAGTGTGGTGGTCAGGGATCTACCGATTCTAGTTTAAAAAGAATTTTTGGGATTCATGGCCATTACTCCAATATCCAGCCACGTGTCCTCCCCAGAAATGTTTCCAAGCCCAAATAAATGGAAGCGAAGGGCAACCGGCGTCGAATGTTAGCGAGTCGCCGTGGCAGCCACTGATGGGAGAATACAGTACAGTATGCACCATACGGTGTGTGTCTTGTCAATTAAAATGTAAGAGAATCCTTTTGTATCCAGTGTCTTCTCCACACTTGGGTTGGAATGCGTTGGCTGGAAGTTCAGCTGCAGGACAGCTGATTAGTTTGAGGGGGGAAAAAGGAAATTTGAGTAACGTTAGTCAACATCATAAAACCGATTTTAATAGCAGAAGTCTTTCATTCTAGCCAGATGTCCCACTGGGAGAACCTCAAGACGAAGGATGGTTTTAGTTTCCTTCAAAAGACTCTTCCGCAGATGAACTCAACCTTGTTTTATTGGTTGTAATGTTATTTCTTTTGAGTTTTATAGCCACCCCACAGTTTTACACAATTCGGTTCAGTAGCAGCTCTATTGAATGCACCATTCGACTTTTTCAAACTTGTTCAGTTTGGTATAGCAAGTCTGTCAAGTGTGTTTTTGATTCCAAATATCGTCCATATCCTTTATTATATTAGAATCGGACAGTCTGGACTTCCGACTGAGCGAGATTCACTCTCTTATCTACAAATTACCTGAAAGAAATCGGGAGATGCTTGAGATGCTTCTCAAACACTTGGTTGTGTAAGTGCCGGCACATTTTGTCCTCCTGCATACTAATATCAGAATTGTCACAGTGAATTTTACACTCAAAAAGTGTGATCCATATCACCAGTGTGTGCAGTCACAGCAAAGACAACCTCATGACAGCTTCAAACATGGCCGTCATCTACGGACCCACATTGATGAGAGCAAAGGAAGAGACGGTGGCCGCCATGTTGGACATCAAATTCCAAAACATTGTTGTGGAGATTCTGATCGAGGAATACAAAAAGGTACGCGTGTCTCGACCGTAAACCATCATGTTGGCTCGGGGGAGCGCATTTTTAATTGGAGAAATACGGTCTAATATTTTATTATAAAAATGTATCTGTATTAGGGTTGGGCAATAAATTGTTACTGTATCCATATTTCGATATGAACATTCATGATATTAAAATCGAAAATTAAGACTGTCCTACTGTAAGTGAGCGAGACAGCGCCGTCAAGCAATAGAAATACAGTATAGTATATGGTACACATCTGTTTTACAACAATCTACCATAGTTACAATTTCATATGTGGCAGTGGCTTCTTCTATCAATTAAGTTGCCTCTGAGAGTACAGAGGAGTGTCGAATTTCTGGTATCATCGTCACTGTTGCTGCTTCACAGGCTCTACAATGTGGAGCGGAGATAAATTTACTGACTGGAAGTTTTGCCGTGATCACAGATGTTCAGTCATAAGCCGGAGGACAGCAACGCCCCGCCCGTCCCTCCTCCACGCATCACCCCGAGAAAGCGGCAGCCCATCACCATCTCCAAGCGGCCGCCTCGTCTTTATCCACCTCTGAGTCACGAGCACTTCCTCCAGCCGCAGCACATTGAGAGTAATTATCACCCTGCTTTCATCATCAGCGTTATCATCTTCGTCCTCATCATTATCATTATCCCGTCATGTCATTATTTTGTAATGTTTGGACACATTTCTGGAAGAGCTGCACCAAACACACTTGTGGGTGTCATTTTGTTTCGGGACAGAAAATGTGTATTTAGTCTGTCCATTAAATACAGCTATTACTTGTAAAACTCGCCATCTTATTTGATCCTTCATTGTATTGTATTTCACATTTTACTCACGGATTTGTTCAAAATCGTGTAATTTTCCGTCCATTTAAACCTCTTCTTAAGTGGGTGGGACTGCAACAACTCTGGTGGAGGTACTTGGCGCACCTGCAAATTGTCCTCCCTCTGCATTTTGAAAGTTGATAGAGCTTAGCTCTGCGAAACCAACCACCACTGTAGTTTTGATGAATGTTAATTTTCATACACAGCTAATTCCTTTGTGACTTGAGATTGGGTAAAACAATTTTGATTTAAAAAAAAAATCAAGGTGAACAAAAGCACGGATGTTGTTTAATATTATTAATTTCACTGACCCACCCCTTTGAAAAATTGACAAAAAGACACCCTTCCCAAAAAAGAATACCAAAAAAAGTCCCATTCAAAATGTTAATGAAAAAGCTCCACTCCTTTTTATTCCGATTGCAAAAAAAAAATCAATAAAACGCTTTCCCTCAAGGATCGCAAGACTATCTCTGTATTTTTGCTAAACCCTGTCAGGCATCCACAAAGTCTGGTGGTTCTCGTCAAGATTCGACTCAAATTTATTTCCCCAATCGTATTTAAGTTCCCTATTAAGAGCCAACCTTCAATTTTGTACATTCCTGGTTTATTCCCGTTCATTCCCATAAATTCCCATGGAAATTTTTCAACTTCCTGTAATTTTGCAACCCCCGAGTAGTCATTTGAAGCCGAACATCCCGTAAAGACTTTATGAGCATTGTTACAGTCATGTCACCGCTGTGTAACAGATGGCCAGAGTAGCGACTCTGCGATGGAAGGCGACGTCTCAGCGAGCCCCGTTCCCTTGCAGAGGACCAAATCTTCAAACTGTGCTCCACTTGTTCCTCGAGAACCTCTTCGCAGGCAAGCACCGCTCTGCAGAGCAGCTACCAGTAAGGCCGACTTTGATATCAGTAAAGTAGAAAGGCCAGAGTCTTCTTCACTGCCAAATGGAGAGCCTGGAGTCCCCGTGAGTCGAGTAACTTCAGCCCAGGGCAGAAGACCTCTTCCTAAAGGTTCGCTCGCCAATACGGAATATTCCGCAAACACTCAAAGCTCGACGTCACGCAAGTATTCAAATGATAAGAATTTTATATGCTGCTTTGTAGGCGAATATGATGGTCTGAGCAGAACTGGCAGAACACCTCCAATTTCCAGACCCCCGATTAGGCCTCCTGAACCCCCCTCCAGGCAACCCTCTCTAAAGCTACAGAGTGCAGCCAGCAACGATGGATCCGCTGCATCCTAGTAAGATGCCCCTCACCTTATGCCTTCTTTTAGGGCTGGGCCAGATGGCAGATAAAATGTATTTATCAGTTGTTGTTTTTTTTATTTCAGTGTCAAAATGCATCCCTGCTGAGATGCACTGCTTACACTAACCACATGCCTGTGCACAGGCATTGTTGCCAACGCTGTATTTTGGGACTATTCCGCCCCCCTTTAATGTTTTTTTTTTTTAATAAATGTTTTTAAGACGATAACACATTTAAATCACGCCAAGAAACCAACAACATGAGCAGAATCTTTTTCATATTGTTTTCCGTATGACATGAAAGGAGCCCAATGAAGGCAATCACAGAGTAAATCGCGATGCACTTTGCCAAAGACATGGTGCCCATTTATGTTGATTATTTATCGTCATGTTGTAAACATTTGACCTGAGGTATGTGTTTCCAAGCCGCAAATATTTTGCCGACGTTGCCTTGCCTCTCATGCCGACTCAAGAGCGTGAGAGAGCGAGCAAGGGACATCAGGACCAGCCAAGCCATTTCGTTTGACGACTCATTTTATGACATGAATTTATTTAGGATTGCGTTTTGACAAAAGGGATATTTTTCCAAGAGGAAATTGATGCCGGGGGTGTGGTGACTGCTTCAAAGCGTTTTTGGTATCGAAGAAATTAAAAAAAAAAAAAAAAAAGCAAGTCCCAAATGGCAAAGCAAACAGTTGTTATTCTTCTTCTCTTATAAACGGATGTGGGGGAAAAAAAATTAATTTGATTTGATTTGAGGGGCATAATCTGATATAATAATAATAATTTTATTTTGATTGCCTTTATGTACATCCCTACATTTAAGATTTTTTTTTTGTGTGTGTGTGTGTGTGTGTGTGTGTGTGTGTTTAATGTTAGAATTGTGTTATTCAAGGTATCATCATGGGCGCTTAAAAAAAAAAATTCAAATTCATTACATTGTATTGAAATTTGAGCACACTTTGTTATTGAAAACTGATAGTAACGTTTATAGTACAGAAAGACAGAGCACTAATTTGAACACAGTGGAAATTCACGGTTCCATTAGTTTCCACAATGGAATAAAAAAAAATCCCAACGACTCCAGGCAAAGCAGTGATGCCTCACTACTAATCATGATTATAGGTTATGAAAAATATTAAACCTATATGAGTCTTTTTCTTTTTTCTTTTTTTTTTTAAATTCAAAAATAAAAAAAGACAGAATAAAAGTCGTAATTCTAGTGCAGTCTGAAAGTCTGGAATATGGCGCATGGTGAAAATGATGTCTGGTGGGATACATGATGTTCGTCTACGATTGCACATTTCGACTTTTATGTTGCCTCGCAAAATAAGTCAACTCAAGGCTCTTTTCATGAGGACAGAGAGAACTCCTTTAGAGCAAGCCTTGTGTGTGGCGACCATCTGCTTTGACCGATGGGGTTGACAGTTTACCGTCATTGGAGAACAATGCGCGCAACTGTCCAAGAGTAATAATTAGGGGAGCGAATCGCCAACAACGATGAGTGATAATTGATTTAGTCGGAGAAAAATAGCTGCTAGTCAAAATGGATAGTGTGTTAAAAACAGCCATCCAATTTCTATCCTGCGTATCCACATGAGGTCCTAAAATGTTTCCTCGGTCATTTGCAGTATTGATAGGACACGAGAGCAGAAGAGACATTCACGGTATATCAAAAAGTGCATAACGTCACAAACTTCACATCCGTGACCTGGCGCGCTCTTCGTGGCGTGGAAGTTTGAACCACACGGCAAAAGCCTCCCGTCGACATGAGTGCTGATTACATTGACGTTCATCGCTCAAAAAGAGGAGCGAAGAAGTCGTCCGCATAGCAGCGCTGCACAGCTGGACTGTGACGAGTGAAGGAGCCCAGATGGAAACAGTGAACCATAACCTTTGACCGTTTCGACCACGTTACTCTCACGGGTGGCTGCTTAATTGACTGATTTGTCCTTTAAACATGTGGAGCATTTTAGTCCTCCTGTAAAGATGCAACTACAATCACAGAATCAAATGAGTTAGTCAACCGAATATTAAACGGCCCTGTACTTTCAAATCCTACGGCAAATAGATTTGGACTCGTTTCTACATTTGATCCAAATGTCATCTTTCACTTGTGACCTATAAATCACTTCTTAAGTCATCATGAAACATCTTCAAAATAAATAAGAAACCAGAATCCATCTATTCGAGTGCAGTTGCCGCCGATAGCCAAGACAAAACAATAGTTGAAAAGTTGATTAATGGTTTTAATTCAGTTTTGTGGAAATAATGGGAGAGGCCATTTACTAAAGTTGAGGACTATATGTATACAATACATATTTATTATTTGCCATTAATACATCACTGTACTTCCTTTTTTTCCCCCTGCAGTGTTGCTTCAAAGGCAAAATTTTTCGAGAATGCCTCAAGACACGGCAGCAGGTACGTAAAAATCCCCACTATGTTCCCTTCTTGGTATGTTTCGATACTCCCAAGTAGATAAAACCATCGACGAGTGACAAAAATACATTCATTGCAGCTACACGCCGCACAACACAACCAGTTGTGCAGTGTGCGGGGTTCCGCAAATAGTTTTTCACTAGTCGCCGACTTCTACTAGTTCACCGCGATTCCAGTCCAATTGCAAGAGAATAGCGTTGCAACTGCGCAGACACTACTGCCAATCAAAAGCCCAGGCCAGGTCATATCAGATGACGTTTCACAAAAACAATTGCGTTTGCAGGTACAAAGGAACAAACATCCAGATCACCAACGCCAGGTTAAATCTGCAACGGGTATTTTAATTTCAAGCGTAAAATGAAAAGAGTGATACTGCTCATCTTATAGTGTCAGCAGACATTCTGACTTTCTGCTCGTCTCATTTCAACGGGGACAATGGATTCTTTGTTTTTTGGGAGTGCAGGCCACAGGTAGCAATGGTCTGCAGTGTCTTAAAGTCTCTCCTCTTATCTAGTTTACCGGCTTCCCAGTCATCAGCAGCAGCAACGCAGGAGAAAAAAGAGGTAAGACTTGTAGCGGAATCTTTTCATTTTTGCCAAACGTAGTCCTTATCGCCGGCGCTATTGCTTTTGAAATAGTCTTGTGAAATATATAACGTCTTAAAAAGTCTTGTGTTCCTCTCCTGTCAGACTTGAAGATGAGCATTGGGAAGCTGGAGGGATGACCTGTCGTTGGCCATTGGGAAGAGTGGGACAGCAACTGCTTGAGTAATTCCTGTGCCTTGTTTGAATTGTTTTAAGGCAACATGGCCGCAAAGTGACATTTGAATGTGCGTTCAAGGCCATCGTCCTGTTTCTGAACATCGTTCCAATGTTTCGGCGTTCACGTCTCTCTCGCCTGTGAGTTTGTTCTACAGTGTTACATTATTTGAATTTACAGTACTCCTAATTGGCTCTTAAAACATTTGGGCACTTTTTCTAGTCTATCCATCCGTAACCTTTGTCTCAACCGTCTGTGATAAATCCAAAACTTATTTCGTTTGAATATGTTTGTTTGTTTAGAAAATTGTAATATGAACTTAATATCAAGCCGAATATCCGACAAGACTGACCAAAGTGTAAAAGAAAACGGGAAATCAAATTTTCCATTTCAATTCCAGTGACCCATCCGCTTCCACCGATTGCACATCGTACATCGGCCATAATTAGTGTTTATACATTTCCGACGTGAAAGGTATTTTATGCCTCCATAGGTCAGCTTTTGCTTAAAAAAAAAAAGATTTTGTTTGCACTTCCAAAAACTTTTAGAGCAGATGTTGTTACACAGTGTGATATTGAACTCCATTGTTTCATATTTATCTGCCAAGTTTTATTCTATTCTTTCCCTACGACCTGGAAATTGCAGTTGTTCTTTTGTTTTTCTAAAGAAAATAAATATGGGGAAAAAAAGTATAGTTTAAGGGGGAAAAAATGCCTGTTACCACTTTGTTGTATGATGAGATTAGAATATTTTGTGTTTCACATCTTTTTTTGGTCTGTCAAATCTTGACGTTAACAGTAGGATGCCTTCCTGGTGCATGCAGCATATGGTTTGTTTCAAAACAATTGTCAACACTAAGATTAGCACTTTTTTTTTTTTTAACTAGACCGCTTTCGATAAACAGATTGTCCCAACAGTAGTATAACAGCCAGTATTGTTTGTGACAGTAAACAGCTTGACTCTTAACACGTTTGTTCTTCGCACGTTTTCCATACACGTAGGAACTGTTGTTCACAAGGTGACCTGATGGGTACAAATGGATACAAAATAAGCCATTTGATTGAGAGAAAAAAATATTTTACGATGTGTAAATAAAGAGGGGGGTGCTTTCTTTTTCTCACTGGGGATAATTGGGTTTTTTTCCCCTAGAGCTGTAGCACATCGCTCACTGGGGATAATTGTTGTTTTTTTTCCTGGAGCTGTAGCACATCGCTCACTGGGGATAGAAATGACAAATGATGGCATTACTCTTAACAAGGGATGCAAGGAGGGCAACTTACATTTTGGAACGACACCTTTTGTTTTTGTGTAAACAGTAGAAACGTTAAGTCTGACACAGGCATGTGCATGCGTGTTAAGTGTTCTGTTTAGGCATAAGGGAGTACGTCACAACCAAAACAAGCTTTGACCACAACACTGTCCTACAAGCGGTTTTGGATAAGATCTGGGACAGGTGGGTATGTGTGCTTTTATTTCCCTTTTTTTTTTGTTGCCAACTGTAAGACATCATTATCAATCTTCATCATTGCTGCTTGTATACAAAACCTTTCAAAGACCCAAAGGAAAAGTGGTATATACAGAAATTAACTCAAGGGATAAACAGTGCGGCCCCGCTTCTCTACCTTGTGGTATCCCCGTCTGTTTTGTGAAACAACTGTAGATTTCTAGTTCAATTAAAGCTATATTCCTGTGACTTTTTAATACTCGCAGCCCATCGGAAAGGTCAGAGATTATAAAAACCCATTTGTAATCAGGCATTGTATTTATTTTCACATCCACTCCTCCCACCGCATTCCAACCTAGAGTGGAAGTCAGACTTCTCTCCGTTTTGCACCCGCCAAGGAACCACACCAGGAGCTGGTGGAAATTCCTTGCCTGAATTCAGGCCAATTAGTACACCCTGCAGCTTGACTCTATCCATACCGCGGTTAGCCAATTGCCAGTGTATGAAAGGTGTGTTCTCTCTGAAATCAACATTTATACAAGACACTCGTCAGCCTTAACCGCAAGTTAGGTGGAGGGTTCACACCAGCAAATTCACACTTGTCCAACTTCCTGAAACTTACCTCAAATGCTGACTTGCCATAAAACGTAAAGCGAGGTGCAAAGTGATTCTGTTCTGAAGAGTTTTATTTCAAATAAACTCACATTGTATCATAATGATTTTTAATTGCCTTAAAAAGACGAAGCAGCTGTTACATGATTGAAAAAACATGACACTGGGAAAACACTTTTACATTGCCGAGAACAAGAAAATGAACCAAAAGGCCATTACTGTACCACAAGACCAAAAGCAACACTGATCAATATATACAGTAAGCATACAAGTGAACCACTTTCATATGCAGTAGACTGGGCACATACCAGCTATACAAAAACATTGCGGGCTACGCTGTGAAATTGTGTGCGTGTGTGTGTGCGTGCAAGTTTTTCCACATTTTATTTATTTATTTATTTTACATTTAATCTTTGAAAAGCACATTACGGCCATAATGAACATCATTAAAGATTAAAGTTGACCGAAAAATCATCAGGAGTTATATACATTTTCAAAACATTCCAATTGTATGTCAAATATCCTCCCACAGTCGCTTTGGCTTTCTACGTATTGTAGCAAAACACAGAAAAGATATTCATAGTTTCAGATGGAGTGAATACACTATGTACAGCAATGCAATGGACGTTGGCTGCTTATATTTATCACTGCACCTCTACAACATGATGTCTTGATCAATAGCTCAAGGGTGTTAGCTGATGTTCAAGAAACTATGTGATACGACACAGGAACCACGTGTATAAAAAAAAGCATTTTGAAACCAGAAGACATGGGAGGTGTGGATAACCTTATTTTTAAATCTATGCAACTTGGTATTTAGTTCCTACCATGCTTAATCTGTAAAAATTAAAAATTGCTCGTCATGTGGTTCTTTGGGGGGGGCCTTTGTGCAACATGTTGGTGACTCTTGATTTGAAAATTACGAGGCGCCCATCTCATTAAAAACTCATCTGAGCAGTGCCGCTTATTTTTAACGATTTCCTTGATTCAAATCGGTCGATGTTCTCTTGTCAAAAACATGCAGTTGTGCAGAAAAAAATGTTTTTTTTTTAAAGGAAAAAAAATATCAATCTTCCCTTCTTTGTAAATCTGCAGATCAGTTGGATAGTCACAAGAAACAAATCTGCACAATGGTTGGCAATTCTCCCGACAGTGAACTTGATTGATTTGAAAGTCACCACACAAGCGTGTTGAAGACTGATTTGTTAATTTTCAAGGCATAGAAAGGACATATTTTTTCTTGGCTCAGTCATGTCATTCTCCCGACAAACAAATCCGTTCCAGTTCAGAGCTGGCTGTCATTTCTTTGTATTTGTTGTCCTCTTGGAACATTTCTAGCCTCTTCTAATAAGGATGGATCTGGCAATGAAGTCGTCATTGGGTAGAGACCGCCTTTCAGCACAGCCCAAAGGCGCTGGTGAGTACAGCAAACTTTTTGGATTGAAACTTTTTTTTTGTCGAAGGCTGCTGTATCTCAATTCTGACGCAACTCTTGTTTGAATTTGTCTGCCACGCCACTAATATTTTAGGTACACCCCGCACAATGCAATGAGATGCAATACAAAAGCTTGGATCAAAAGGCCTGCTTTTACGAGGACGTTACTGCTGTCAAAATGTACACATGGGGCCATTTCCCCCCTTTCAAAACATCAAACAAGTCCAATCACATTTGGTGAATGAAGTATAGACAATTGTTTAAGATTAAAAATGGCAAATCTATTCACATCATTTCAATGAAGTGGTGGTTTGGATGCTGGTTGTTTCATGTGCTCATTTTAATGTAAACACAGCCAAATCAAATATGTGCCAAATGAAAGGTAGTGACAATCGGAATTGGGCATTTGGCTAAAAAGGTGCAACCAACATTAATGATTGGGACTGATTTAGGGGTGACGAGCCAAAGAAGCGCAATTTGTATTTTGATAGCATGGTTTAAAGAAATATCTAATCATCATTTTTGGCTGTCTTGGATCTTTTGAAGTGGTCAGCACCAGATGGGGCTTATTCACTGGCCAAAACAGATCCATTGCAAAGCTGTTAAAACAAAGAATCTCAAAGTAAGCTTCCACAGGCACTGTCAAAAAGGTTTTCATTTAATGGTATGTTTCTCGCGTTAAAAGAAAAAAAATTCTGTGAGTCAGAAATATAAGCCATTATTTTAGATTAAAAGGTACATTTTACTCAGTGACAGGTGTTTAAAAAAAAAGAAGGTAGAATTGACCTACAAGTCACCGGTCTTACACTGCAATGATGCAACACATGGCCATTCAGCGCATGTGCACGCTCGCCAAGTACCAAATAAGATTGCGGCACAAATACAAAGTTTATATGCTGTGTCAGGGTTACAACAGTTTTGTCTTTTTTTTTTCTTCCAGTTAGTTCATTTTTAAGAGCAGCTGGTTTGTTAATAACAGTTTATATGTATGTATGTGCAATACAGTAAAAGCTTACTAAGTATTCTCTCATAAAGTGCCCTTCCTTCTGTTATACGGATGTACAGCAATACCAAAATACATTAAAAATGAACCCTAAAAGTTCAAAGGCAAAACAAGAACGATTTTTTCAGGTTTTTTCTTAAAGCCTTTTTTTTTTTAGTTCATTTTGTTACCAAAAATGTTTTTTTGTTTTAACTACAGTATATTAATGATGGGCGTCTGCCATGTGCCATTATGCTTCCCAAAAGTATGAATTGGCACCATGCACCTGTGTTCGAAAGAACGGCCGACGTAACAAGTTAGCATGAGCAATACGCACGTAAACGCAATTGTGTTGATGGAAAAGCGCTGTTTGTTCCACGCATCTTGCTCATGTTACTTTCTGGACTTCTGTGCTGATATTCTCATTATGGTACTGTGTAGCTCTGACATTAATATGATTCAAGCCTCTGCAAACTCCAATTTCTGAGAATTGTTCGCTGGAGTGTTTTTGGGTCCATATGTTGTGTAACCTTGTGTTGGTGGATGGAGTGAGTCACCTTGACCCAGATGTGTGCAGTTGGGATTCATGTCTGGGGAACGGGCGGGCCAGTCCATTGCATCGATGCCTCCTTCTTGCAAGAACAGCTGACACAATCCAGCCACATGAAGTCTAGCATTGTCTTGTATTAAGAGGAAGGCGGGGCCAACCACACCAGCATATGGTCTCACACGGGGTCTGATGCTCTCAACTCTGTACCTAATGGCAATCGGACCACCTCTGGCGAGCACATGGAGGAGTGCAGCTCTCCAAAGATATGCCACCCCCACACCAAGGCGGAGGTAGCCGTCCTGCAGCTGAGTTGTTGCCCTCATAGGACTTCCTCCACATCTCCTGAGGTACTGCCCTGTCTCCTGGTAGCACCCCATGCTGATAAACACTGCACAGCTTTTGCCACTGCTCGCACTGTGACAACCTGGATGAGCTGCACTACCTGAACCACTTGTGTAGGTTGTAGACTGCGTCTTATGTAACCACTGGAGTGAACGTACCTCCAGTATTCAAAAAGTGACCAAAATATCAGCCAGAAATGATAGGAACTGAGAAGTGTCACCACCTGCAGAACCACTTTATCATAGGGGGGGGGTCCATACTAATTGCCTATCATTTCCAATTGTTGCCTATTCCCATTTGGGCAACAGTATTTGTAGAGCATGCGTTGTCGATTCTTTGCAAAGTCCGTATAATGCACATATGAAGCATTGACAGTTTGCAGCCTTCCACGGTGAACATCACATGCACGTGTTGCACAAAAAAAAGCAGCGTGACAGCGGCAGTAATATTTTACACGCTCTCTCATACTCACACACACACACACACACACACAAAGAAATCATGTTTGTAGAATGATGTTGATGTTTACTGCTGTTGTTAATGATGAGAGTACAATCGTGTTAATTATGCAAAGTGCTACAAAGATTTTTCTACTTTTCAAGTCAAACAAGTGATATGAAACGTGAATTGGTTGACAGTTGATGTACAGTATTTCCCCAAAGCAGCCTTGTTACTGAGATGCTCTTAGCCAGTCTAAATAAAGGTGACCACTTCATACTGTAGATTCCAACTTTAATATCAATGCATTAAAAAAGTGAATGTTTTATCCAAGCGTCCAGAAATGATAAGAAACTCAAAGAAAAATTAAAGATGCCTTCACATTTACATTTTATGTTTAATCCCCAACGTACCCCACTGCAACTTGGCTGCTTCTCTGAAAAGGTACCGCCACATTTCTCATTTTAGTGCCCATCAATTGCCCCAAATATCGCCCAAAATTCAGCAGGGACTGATTAAATTGAGATCTGAGTAACAAGCGAGACGAAGCAATATTATCTTTGGAATCTCAGATATATATAATTTTTTGATCTGGCTTTCGTTTCCTCGGTTTTGACTGTGCAGGTGTACCTAATGAAGTGCCCGGAGGGTGTCAAACATGTTTTCCAGCCTGCTGGTAAGTGTGATTTTGATTTGTAGACTGGGTGCACGTTTGATTAGTAGCCTCTCAGCGTGGACTGCCAAAACAAAAAACGTACAAGCTGAAGTGGATGTGAGCCACCCCCCCCCCTCCCCCCACGCTCCCCTCCCCTCACCCAAAAAAGGCAAATAGTCAAATATGGCTTAAAAGAGGAGATAAAATTATCCGAGAACATGAATATGAGCTCATAATTATCAAGAAACAGTACAAAGCCATTGTTAAAGATTCTGCTGGCAGCAAAAGATGTTACTGGATTCCAAAAAATAAAAGAAAGTAAAAAATTCCACATTTTACTCGTGAAACATGATGGGATTGGCCAGACCCGCCAGGATCCTTGGCACATGGACTGAGATGATTTCTCCAATCATCTCTGGGAAGCTCACCTTGGTGTTTATCGACTGAGCTTGAACAAACAGGTCAAATGTAAACTGCTGCAGCTTCTTCACCATCTAAAGTACAACAGAATTGACACGTACAAGTAAGGGGGCACACTTCTTCAACACATTTGAACACACCGTTTGCTCTCTGAGTGACATAACTTTATTCGTATGATGATTTTCCCACGAACCTCGTGAGGTCTGCTACACTCAGACTTTAGCCACAGGTGCTTCTGCTCAACCAGCAAGAAGTAGTTTGTGACCGGTGAGTGGAAGCACTAGTGGCTAGAACCAAACTGGCAGGAGTTTTTACTTTCTGGGCCTGGATTTGACACCCGTGGACAGCATGATAGGAAACATGTGTGTTTTGGACTGCCCACAATAAAAGGCCACTCAAAGATGCAAAGGGTTTTTATTCTCAAGTCAGAGAAGGAGCTATTGTTCCTTCTGTTTCGAGAACAGCAAAGAGCACATCGGAAAGTAGCGTATTTCACTTACTATGTGGAGGGAGTCCATCAGTCGCGTCAGGTGGAAGAACCTCTGCGAACTGGCTGTAATGCGATGATTAACCAGGCGGTTGAGTTCGTTGATGTAGGTGTGGCGCAGCTCGTCAAAGTATTTTTGGCTCTTCAGACCTTCCACTGGAACTAAAAAGACAAACAAAACAAAAACAAAAAAATCCTTTTTTTCAGTGGCCATTGCGCGTTCTTTAATGGGATCCCAACTAATTTTTCCATGTATGGAAGAGTAGACGTCATGTCTTGACGTGTTGAGAAAATAAAAGTATTCCTTGAACTCCTTTACTTGTATTGAAGTTAAAAAGTACACAATGAAATGTACTTTAAATATTTTTACTTTCAAATTGTATGGAGCATTTGCATACATCATTGCATTTCTTTTTGAATGACATTTTTTTTATTGTCATTTAATTATTGGCAGTTGTCATCATTCCAAAGGTAAGAAAAAAAAAATCCCATTATGTTTTTTAATGCCAGACTGTCTGCAGTCTCCCAAAGGGAAGTTTCATGATTTGCAACTTGTTTTCTGAAGATGCCACCAACATTTTTGAATATCCCGTATGGGATTTTTCTGATACGTCTTTTCCATAAAAACCAACCCAAATGTCACTTTTATACAGATAATAGATTTTACGATTGCTGTCACTGTGAATGCCTACATTTTAAAATCGGTAACTTTTTTAAAAATGGGACTCATAAAATGACTTCATGACCCATATAAAACCAAGGCGGCATAAGAAAAATTGCCAAATGTGATTTTTTTTTAAACTTTATTTTCAAAAGTGTATTTACCGTTCGCGATCAATGATAATCTAAAAGCCCCATTTTGATACCTTGGCACAACAACAAAAACAGTTTCCCTCTTGGTAACTTGCGTAGTGTTATTAGTGAGAAGGGGGGCGGGGGGGTGATCACTGCACACGATCAAAACAATATGTTCCCACAGCTTTGCTAATGTTGTGAACTGACTAACGTTTTAGGCACAATGACAATACGTTAGCAACAACTCATTCTTGGAGTTGCAACATCAAACAATTCTCTTAAATTAGCCCACGGACGGGAATACGTTGCATCATTATCGTTAACGCTCCCTCGTTAATGTTGCTCCATTTTGCTGTTGACCCAGATTTTTTTTATGCTTTACGTAACCCAGATATCAACCAATCAATTAATCCACCAGTTCAGATCACAACTGCAGTTGACCCCTCTCCAGTTACTTTGTTTCTTCATCTGCGGAGGTTGAACAAAGTAACAAGCCTAATTCGACAAAGTTGGGAGTAGAAAGTACAGATATCTCCTTTCAAAGATAGGAAAATTGTCATTCGAAAAAATATAATACGTAAAGTCCAGATGCTTCATTACTTCCCATTACTGCTCTTGAACATTGATGAGAATGGGAACACATTGCCCGGTCAAACAAACAAACAAAAAAAAAATTAGTCATCACTGCAGTGGCTCCATTCTTCCCTCAGTTGTGGAGAAGACCCACGACACTTGGGGAAAGATCTCTTTCCCAATTCGTAGAACAGAGATGGGTGACTTTAATGATGGAAGTCACACTTTAACATCATCGCTACTAGGGGACTCTCGTGCAGGAAAAAAAAATTCCAATTAAGGATGACACAAAACTCAACGGCAAGCCAAAATTATGTTTGTCCTGCATGTCATTCCAAATTCCCAAAACATTATAGTATAAGGCAGTATACGCCATATTGTAAGTGCAGCTAAGCCATGTCTACCATCTAGTGGTAAATGCTGATATTTCAACTTAAAACTCAATCCAGTGAAAACCGCTGAAAAACCTGCAATGTGAATCTTCCGGGGAAAATGGGAGAAAAAAAATCAACAAAAGTCAGAAAACTTACGAATGCTGAAGAGGAGCAGGGCCTTCATGCAGAGGTATTCCTCCTGCGTGAGTTGCATCAGCACAAACTCCTGCGACAGGTGTTTCATTCGGATGCAGTGCTCGTACATGGTGGAGATTTGCATCCGATGCCTGCACGCGGTAAGAAGAGCGCAGGGTGAGGGGGGCGAGGTCATGGAAACACTCAAATGGCGAGAGAAAAGCGAGGCATAAAAACGTTTTACACGTCTGACATTTGGTTGTGTGATGAGCTGCAGGAGAGGAGTAGTGAGGTTGCCGCCAAATTGATGACAACTGTAAAGCGAAGGGAATAAATGAGCAGTTCCCTCCTAGCAATGTTAGACCAGGAAAAAAAATATAAATTGGGTATTTCCCATTCTGACAAGAGCAGGAAAGCGAGTGACCAGAGGTTGGCCGCAAATGTTAAATCGTTTCGCTTCTGTTCTATTTGATTAAGATTTGGGAAATTACCACAAAAGCTAGGGACGCCAGGACGAAGCGGGAAGAAGAATATTTCATCAGTTCTAAATTGAAGCGGGGAAATGTAATGGAACATTTTAGATCACTCGGCAAAATATGACTGACCCCATCTGCCCAAACCAGCGCCTTACAAATGTTCGACTATACTTTCTGATCAAATCTGTACTTCTTCAGATAGAAGCCAGGAGCCTTTTAGTTATGCAACAGCAAAATCACAGTTGTCTGTGGGCAAGTGTATTTTGGTTTTGTCAAATTTCTCATTGATTAGCTTGAAGGGGACATAAGAAAATATGCCCCTGGGATCAAAATGTACAACACACTTTTCACTCTTTATGGCTGAGGTCCTGTCAAGACTCTTTTCAATTAGCATAGCGGATCCGTGCACGTACAGTGAAACTCCTCTACAACGAAATCATGTTTGCAGCAAGAATTTTTCACAACAGGGGGTTTTTCACTGTAGCAAATTTGAAACAGGAAAGTGGGAATGGTGTTAATGCATGAAGATTTTTTCACACTAGGGGGTATTTTTACCCATGTAGATTTCGTTGTAGAGGAGTTTCACTGTAGCGTAAATGATGCAGGTTTATCGCCAAACCCAAATTAAAACAGCTCCCTAAGTGACACAATGTTGTTAATAAGCAGCTAACAAAAGATTTACTCACACTAGGCTGGCACGCCAACTATTTGGACACAAGCAATTCAAGTCAATCTGTTGGTGTTAATTCAACACTGTAAGGTAAGCATTTTAACACCAGCACAGTGTCTGTATGCATCCACGCTACCCGGTGTTTAAGTGGCACTTATGCAGGTGCTAAATGTTCAACACTTGAGTGTGTTACACTAACAAAATGTCGTGTTGACAGCGCAGTGAGTGAGTGTTTAGATTGACACCACTGACTGCTCATGCTAACATTATACAGTGTTAAAGCTTCAGCTGCACAGAGGCCAAATGTGTTAAACCGTGACAACTGTTCATAGTTACAGACATTTCGTGGTATTTAATTTTTTTTTGTGGGAAAAAAGGAAGCGCCTATTTGAGGTTGTTTTCTCATAATTAATGGGGAACAGTGTGAATTGGAGCAAAGGCCATTTTGAAGAAACTCCAGTACTTTTTAATGAAACGTGATGTGACTGTGAAGAGACGTGACAGCAAAATGCTACCAAACTGATTAGACTCCACTAATGCTGCCCCGCTCCAACTCATTCTCATTTTCCCAGATCTCTTCCCACCTGTGATAGCTCGTCTTTCATCTGCAGCCCAATCTCTTCACGACAATTAGAAGAGTGCAGTCGGCGCAAGAGGCGCAACGAATCGGCTGAAGCTTCGACGCGATCGGGAGCTCAAGGTGCGCTACGCCTCCACATCGCTTTCGATGAAAAAGCCCCAACAATTATTCAATCCCCGCTGAATTTGGTGTCTCGTGACAATGGACTGTGCCAGTTTTTTTGTCGAGGCATGGCTTGGCAAGAGACAGTAAGCAGCCAAGTGACAGGGAGCACTTTGGTCCATTAACACTTAGCGCTCACATTTCTTTCAAATAGCTCAAATTACCCAGCGTTTCTGAATTACACGGTCTCCACCAGCCGTAATTTACTTCTCCAATTTGGATCTGATAATCCACCACATCTTGAAGAACAACTGAGTAATCGGTCTGCTATCCCGATGCTGAACTTGGTGACTTAAATTCACCTTTAAATGTAATTTTCACAACTTGCAACTGTTTAAGTAGAGCCTAATGTAGTCACAAGAACGTGGTTGGAAATATCATATGAACGCCCGCAGGACACATTTTAATGCGCAATATCCAGCCAATTTTCTATCCTTCTCAAGGGTTACCGGTTGCGCCGGAGCCTATCGTCGCGGACTTTGGCCAAGAGGCAGGCTACTCCCTGGATTGGTTCCCAAAGAAAAGTTACTTGTTTGTAATGAGTATTTCCAAATGAGATGTGGAAAATGTGGCTTTTGTGGCAGCACTGTGGCCTAGTGGTTAGCATGTCTATCTCACAGGTGTGAGGCTCTGGGTTTGAATCTCAGTTCAGACCTTCCAGTGTACAGTTTGCATGTTATCTTGGTGCGTGCAATTTCTTTTTTTTTCTTCCGATACTCTGGCTTCCTCCCACTTTCCAAAAATATGTTTGGTTGATTAGACTAAAGTAGGTAGGTATGAATGTGAATAGTGTCTATTGTGCCCTGCAGTTGACTTCTCGCCAAAAATCAGTTGGGAGACAACTCATCCGCAAACCTTGAAAAGGGCAGGCGATATATGAAAACGAATGAATGGAAAGCTTTTGGATCTATAAAATAGACACTCACACAGTGTCACAACTCTTTAAATATACAGATGGCTAAAAACTGGAATCATGATTAAAAACAATATACTATTTTTTGTAGGGTTGAATTATGCATGGTCTATCTATATCTAACCTCCCTCCCCTTAAAACAAAAAACAAAAAAAACACCTACTCCCTTTTGCCTGTTAAAATAAGCAGAGAAAATGACCGAAATGCATTAGTGTCTTTAAACAAAAACAAAAGTGCCTCATTCCACAACTTTAATCATTTCAGCAGGACCTTTTTGCGCTTTGTTTTTTAGAATGTTGGTGCAAGCTGCCAGCCCAAACTCATCTATACACTCTCTTTGTCAAACACTTTGTGTTGCTGCTTTGCATAATTGCAGTGTGTGGTGTCACGTTTGAGGAGTGCAAACGGCAAAAGGGGAAAGTTAAATAGCAGACTAATGGAAATACAATTTATGCTTTTGCCCCACGGTCTTATAAGCAATATCATCTTTCACACTCTCAATTTAAATAAATAACCTACAATTAACACAGTGCAGTTAATGCTTTAAAATAAACAATTTGATTAATCAGTGGGCATACACTATTTTTGATCATACTTGGGTGAGAAAATACCTTCTAGATATGAATACGGTCTTCCCTATTGTAAGCATTAGAATTCTTAACACGGGTCGCCTCGCTGTCTGTGATAACCAATATTCTCATCTGAATCTGTTTCACTCAGCAGAGCCATCAGTTGAGAACTAATGTTCCTCACTTTAATCCCATAGTAATGAAGGGACAAGGCTGAAAAGCATGCAACTATTTGTCGTTGATGGAAAATCCTAAAAAAAAAAAAAACTTTTTTCTGGGGGGGTTCTACAAAAACAGGGCCTCTTGAACAAGTGGGTGGAAAAGACATGCGCCAGCAAGAAACTGGTGTTGTAATGCGTCAATTGAATTTGATACTTTACTCATTAAAGACGAGATCAGGCGCAAAGTACAGCATCCTGGCGTTGGCGTTCTTGTAAGACCTCCATCCTAAGGCAAACACCATCACAGTCATCCACGAATTCTGGATGACAGTCATTTGGTCATCCACATGTAGAGTCCTAAAACCTACGGCGATAACATCAGAAATTTTAAACCACCTGAACATGTTTAAAAGTTAAAATTCAAAAACATTGATTTATCTTGGGCGGTCCAGTGGTTAGCGCGTCGACCTCATAGTGCAGAGGTACCGGGTTCGATTCCAGCTCTGGCCTCCCTGTGTGGAGTTTGCATGTTCTCCCCAGGCCTGCGTGGGTTTTCTCCGGGTACTCCGGTTTCCTCCCACATTCCAAAAACATGCATGGCAAGCTGATTGAACACTGTAAATTGTCCCTCGGTGTTAGAGCGAGTGTGGATGGTTGTTCGTCTGTGTGTGTGTGCCCTGCGATTGGCTGGCAACCGGTTCAGGGTGTCCCCCGCCTAATACCCCAAGATGGCTGGGATAGCCTGCAGCACCCTTGTGAGGATAAGCGGATCGAAAAATGGATGGATGTTTATTTTGGATGATCTAGAAAAAAGAAATTAATTCAATGTGTCGGCATTTCCTTCAAATACCCTGTAGGATTCCCCATAGATCAATTTTATGGTCACTACTTTTTCATTGTTTTTGTTTTGCCATGTGGTTTTGAAGTTCTGTCAGAACCAATAGACAATGTTTTTATTTATTTATTTTTTTGGGGTGATGATTTTTAACTGTTCATGCCCAAAAAAATGTAAACGCATTTCTCCATCCAAATATCATCTTGTGGACCACAATGCATTCTTTCTTTCATTCATTTTTAACAATTGTAGTGAGATTAATGCCAAAACGGACTAGCCAGAAAAAAAATATGCATTATTTTCAGCCCACAGGCGTCATATGCCGGTCCACAAAGTGAAAAAAAAAAAGCCTTGCTTCGTTTGACTTTAGCCACAGGTGCTTCCACTCAACCAGCGGCTAAACGAGCTCCTCGGCAGCACCTGTGGCTCAAGCCCAACTGTGGCAGTCCTGTGACTATCTGGTCCTGGATTTGACACCTTTGCTAATATCTTCAAAAACTCGATTTGAATAGACTTGAAACCAAGTTTTTTTTACCTGGGAGTCCTTTTGCCCATTTGACCACTTTGACCAGTTGTCTTTCTCCAAGCTCGTTGAGGCTGGTGAGCAGAGTGGCTGCTGTGTCAGGCTGGCCATAATCGTAGCCGGCATTCACCATCTCCGGCTCGATGGACTCCAAGATGTTCAGGAAGACCATTTGGGAGTTGGCATTCAGGATCGGCATAGGGGTGAGATTTTGGATCATCTCTGTTTTATTATTGACAGGATGATCCTCTGTGGCATTTTTGGGTTGTCCAATTTTTTTCAGTTTGCGTGCTACCAAAGGGGGGAAAAAAACAAATGCAGTGTCAGTTTTATGTTGACTCAATTGTGGTTTACATACAGTATGAAGAGATGGTGCTTGAAATGATGGATTAGACAGGCTTTTTATTTTCAGTCTTTCAGATTAAAAAAATATATATATATATCGATTGGAGAATCATTTTTGTTTGTATGCCATTATTCTAAAAAGCTTTGAGTGATGACTGCAGTACTGTTAATTCAAGTCATCCCACTTTTGAAATCAATTTAAACATGCTTAACCTCCTAGGACCTGGCGTCCATGTGTGGACAAAAATGCATGCATTTGCAAGAGTTCGGGTTTTAGGAGGTTAATGCATCCAGTGTGTGTGTAATTTTTTTTAAAACCCTCTTAAAAGAAACTATTTTAGCGAACAATACCAAGACTAATCTTCTAATCTCTTAAACTTTTGAGTCATATTGAACAGATGAGTCTCATCTGGTGGAAAGGTCCGCGGTCATCTTGTATGAGGGGTATCTTTTTTTTTTCTCTCTCACTGGCTTTTTTTTTTTTTAATTCTTTCCTACCTAGAAGGCATTGCACGGTTGGAAAGGCATGTTTGAAGCACACAACTCGGTAAATCATGGCCATTTGCATTACATTTGGTATTCACCCTCCACTAAAAAGCAGAGTGAAATTGAGAGATGTGGAATGGAAAAAGTGCGCGGGGGAAATTGAGAGAGGGCGAGGAGGAAAAAGGTGCACTCGCCGACCTGTGGCAGATGTTGTATGTGACAATCTACACTGACAGACCAAGTGACACGTGCTTTGGTGGAGTAGAATCCACTGTTTTTGTTGCTCTTAACTTTTAACGTTTATGGCTGTTCAAAAAAGTTCCTTGGTCATACCAAACAAAGAGCAAAGGGTTCTCCTCAAAGAATGGTCTCTTAAAATAGTGGCTTTTTTTTTCTCCTCATAACTACAGAGGGTACCAGTCATTTATTTGAAATAGGGCTGTAGTTTGGTTATGTTACTGTTTGATGAACAGCGATATTATTTCAGATGATTAGTTTTAGAACATTTTATATTCTCCAGAAGCGCTGCCCGATGAGAATCATGCCTCGTACAAAAGAGTTCTCAAAATACCATACAAAACGTTAACTTGTCAGCGTGATGGGGCCACAAACGTACCTTCAAGAGGCCTGCGGTTCATCAGTTCAAGGTAAAATGCTGACTAGGTCTGATAGTAAAGTTAGCACTCTTAAATCCTGGAGCGGTGATGCTAACGGCTTGCTTTACTGCTTCGGGGCCTGGACGTAAATCACCAAGGGTATGGCGCCAACTGACTATGCGCTTTCCGGAGTGGCCAAGTCCTGACCTTAACTCACTGGTGGCATGAACCCGCATGAATATTACTGAACTGAAGCAGTCGTGTAAAATGAAATGGTCCAAAATTCCTCCTGACCTATGTGCAGTTCTGATCTGCAAGGACACAAAATGCTCGGTTGCAGTTCTTGCCGCCAAAGGAAGCTTAACCAGTTATTAAATCCAAAGGTTCAAATTCTGTTTCCACCATGCACTGTTGCTGTGACATGATGCGTGTTGTGTTGAGTCCAAACATGGAAACATAATTGTGCGGCGTTCGTCTATTGTCGGGACTTAGCTGGTGATCAGACCACATTTTCTGACCGATTTATGCAGAAATCCGGGAAATTCCGTAGACTTCACAAACTTTTTTTTTCACAGTGGGATTGTAATATTTATTGTATTTATAATTCTTTTAGCAACTGATCACAGTTCAAACGCTTTGCTGCAGTTCTGAAATTAATTCAAGATGTATCTCTAAAAAGTGAGAAGAAAGGTATTTTTAAGATGCATCATATTCATGAGACACTGTCGGCATACAAAAAAAAAGATAACTAAAGCTTTCCGGGGGTTACGTGCTTATTGTGGATGTTAAAAGAATGGGAGGAAAACAGCCGCATCAAAAATGTATGTTTGCGTTTCCTTCCTTGTGGCGTTCTCGAAGCATTCCGCCCGAATGGAAGTTCCAATTTGAGGACATAGAATAGTTGTATATGGGTCAAAATCATTTTTGTGGTTACTTTTCCTGCTTTGCCGACTGACGGTGAACGTTAATTGTCTCGCGGTTGCCTCTCGCAGCTTTCTGTGGACAGACTCTTATTAAAACTGCCACTTCGCTTTGCGGCTCACTTGGCTCAATATTGAATTGCCGATTTTAGACACACCTTAAGCCAGCCTCAAACGAGGTGGAGGTGAGAGCAAATTGCAGATTATATAGGAGTGTCATTTGCGAGGCTAACCTATCTAAATTTTGATCCCATGACAAACATCAAATAAAAGTGCTTAATTAAAAGTTCCCGCTGGGGATTGTCAGGCGTGGCCTTGATCCTTTCGTTGTACTTGTAAACAGGATCTGTTGAACTAACCTGAGTGTCTCCCCCCCCCCCCCCCCCCTTCAATTTGAAGCCAACATAAACACAAGACATCCAATGAGTGGATTCAGAAATGTTGCAAGCGCCAATAAAGCCTTCAATCAGGTTGTTTTCAAATTTTGCAGTGTACAAAAACATTGGGCCCGTGACCAGCTCCAACGAGCCGTGCTTGTGATGTGAAAAGCCAAATTTTTACATTTGAAAAGCTAGTGGCAGGACTCATGATGCCTCCTATGTCATGCTGATACATTGACAGATACATTCGCTGGAACTTGGTTCGAAGCCATACAAGGAGATGAGCTGTCTTGTGTGCAGAGTTGCACCCTTCCCGAGCCTTCATTTTATTTATTTTTTCCTATTCATTCGTCAGATGAAGAGCTCTAAATATCACCGCGGGACGGTCGGTGAATGACGACAGCTTGCAAGAGCTGCATCCTGCTCTTGCACTATCAAAAAAAAAAAAAAGCTCCTTCGGTCTTATTTGAGGAAATAATTAACATTCCAGGAATAATAAGGAATTCATTTCATCAAAAATGGAACCTTTCAAATGATACTTGAGCAGATGCCAAACTGAAAAAAATTCATAAAATTAACTGCCGTTTTCCTCCCTTTAAAGACTTTCCAGAACTGAAAGAAATAAAATTGTGTCTTAAAAATTAAACTACTACATGTACTATTCCACGATGAACTAGTAACAGGCACTCAAGTAGAGTGCTGACCTTCACCATGCCCGAACAATGCTAATTTGCACCAGAATGATGAAACAAATCCAAATCTGGATCATAGTAAAAAATTAATCACTTTATCCCATTATCCTTTCGCAGCTGCACATCAAAATTATTCTGTTTTGTTCTCATTGAGCCGCACTGTTAAGTGCAAATTATTTGTTCAAAAGAAAATATGCATTACCGAAGAGTTGTTTCTTTTAGTACAAAACGAAAAAATATTGCATCGCCGAATTTCCTTTTTCTTTGTTCCTGGAAAATACAACCGTTACTTTTGCATTAAAAGGAAAAAAGAATCTGCTTTTCAGATAGAGAAACCAAATCTTCCCTTTTAAAAAAAATATATATTTTAGATGACAAAAATAAATTTTGTTCAAAACGAACAAAATTGCTTTTTAGGAGGATAATAAAAATGGGAAAATGTCTTATATTTTGCCCTCTGAATCTCCACAAAATGTGTCTAAATGGTGCTGTGACATGCCGCAAGTGAATGACACATTTATGATGAGAACATACGCGAAAAAGGAGCCTCTTTCCAGCCCCAACTAGAAAAGGTGTGCCTTTTTATGACCAATCACTGCATTAGAAGGCATTTTTGCTCCGCGGGTTAGTCACTGACTAGTGGCCAAATTACCGGCATGTCTGCTGCTTTAATTCGCATGTCTCATGTCAGCTTTGTGCCTGCCGTACCATTTTCACTGTAAACAGAATGAGGAAATGGAGGGGAGTGGAAATTGAACACAAGACCAAAATTAGTCCACTACTTGTCAATTCTTACAGCCTAATATGACAAGCAGATGTGGCTGACGGTAAGGGGAAGTGAATGAAATAGGTCTAAATTGCACGGCGGCTCAGTCAGGGGGCTTGATTATCAATAACATCCCCTATTGTGATGATGCCGCCATTGAAGAGTCGTCGAGGATGTGCCGTGGGCAAAGACTAAAGTGCTCGGTCTTTCTTGGCAAAGCACTCGTTCTTTTTACAACTTCGCCTTACCCGTAATGTGTTTTGTTCAGGCAGTGCACCGAAGCTTATTACCATTCATTAAAACGGCAACTGAATTCAGAACATGCTTGTGATTACTAATAGAAGAGTTGAGAATTAATGAGCATTTTTACATTAAATAACATGATCATTTTGCATTTGGGTCATTTTCCCATCATTTGCTCAACGACAATTACGACACTCGTAAAACGAATGAATAGTTGAGCATTTTTTTTGCGATGATGTCGCCTTGGTTTTTATGTGGGTAAATTGTCTCCTCGTGGTGAAACGGCCACACTTGAAAGTGCTTGTTTCAAAAAGTTATTGATGATTTCAAATTTTAGGCTTTGAAAGAAAGGACAATCCTGACAGAGCAAATTATGTATCCTGACACTTCAGCTCTCAGACCGACCCCCTCTGGTGTATTGCAACATCATAACGAGGCTCGCTCCAGTGGCGGTAACGGTATAGAAAGCCTCAGTGTCAAACGGGGACCATTTGTAAAAAGAAAAAAAAAAGAATTCTGCAGTAGTAGCAAAATGCCATATATACAAAAATGTTTGGAAATATAACGGTAAAGACAATTTGGCATTAAAAGTCTTTTTATATAAACATATAAACAATTTTCATCTTTTGGCCGATGACTCCAGTCAGATTAATTGATTTTCAGAAGGAAATGATGTGTTCATGTCTTTTTGTTATTGATAAAAGGATGTGAAAATGACCCATATATTTGTTTGTGTGTTTAAAATTAGTATTCACGACAAACTGAACCGGTTTCTGAAACGTTCAAGGGCCACACACGGAGCTGTGGATCCGGCATATTGTTTATCATTGTGAAAGCCGATCTGCAGCCCTTTTAGAACAGTTTTACTCACGTACAGTGTAACGCTGAAGACTATAAGGATCCAATCTACCACTATCTGGCAGTTTTCTTTTAAAGTTTTTTTTTTTTTAAAGATAGTATTTTCGTCCACCCTACCTCCAAGAGTCATCCCAGCTTCAAAACACTTCCTCAGCCGACAAGATGGACAGTTTTTTCTCCTCAGTTTGTCAATGGTGCAGTCATTCTTGCTCGCGCACAAGTATTTCTGCTTGCCTTCGGATAAAAAGGAGAGGCAGATGTCACGTTTAGGTCAGCAATGAAAGCAAGGGGCAATATCGAATGTGTCATTTGAGTTTCAAGTAAAAGGTGCGCGTGAATGTGTGTTCGACCCGCCGGGACTCCTTTCTAACTCTTGTTTACCTTCTGCTGCTCTTTTGAAGAAAACCTTGCAACTGCCGCAGGTGAGTGCGCCATAATGGCACCCAGAGGCCTCGTCCGAACAGATCAGACAAGCTCTCTGTGGCGGGTAGAAGAACTCCATGGGGATCATGTGCTCTCTGCCGGTCTCAAACCTTCAGTCCGCCACAGAAGAAAACACGTATGTACACTCATTAATATCACAACATTGGGGAACCCAATATAATCAAATGGATCTAACTACTGCATATTCAGAACTTTTTACAAGCTAGCGTGTTCATTGATGATAACATTGTATCCTCTAGGCACTCTTCAATTTATTAGGATACCGCCATGTCTCGATGGCTTTTAACATCATTTGAGATGTTGGCATTTATTGCTTAACTTTTTATTGTTTGACTATTTCTATTTGGGTTTTTTGTTTTTTTTCACATAGTTAACTTCACATGCCTGTATAATGTTGATTTGTTGTTTTTACCTCAATGCTGTGTACAACGCTTGCAGTGTTTGTTTGTTTTTTAAATATATAAACGTTAATCCCACAAAATTGATTGTAATGTACATTGACTGGCCTGCATAATCATGCGTATCAAAAAGCTGTAAATGCCTTTTTAAAGTTATTTAGTTTCCACTTGGGGGGTACAATTCATCTCCTTGGGCACCGTTTTGTATTCAGTCTTTACCAGCGCGTTTGTTGAAATGAAGGCCTCCAGTCAAAATACTGTAGCTTTCTGCTTCAAATAAATGTCTGGGAGACAGTTATCTCCCGTAGCTATCTTAAATTTAGGAGAAGTAAAGCTGGACTTTAAACCTGTAATACAAAGCATGTGCAAGCACTGAGGATGTTATAACCGGGTGAGTTATAGGTGTTCACGTCGTGTAATAAATCGACAGCCCTTAACTGTTTGCTTTTGCGACTGGGGACGGTGTGGGAAATATTTGTGCAGCCACGGGGGCTGACTGGATGGGTGGTGGTGGTGGTGGTGGAGGGGGAAAGGCAAAGGCGTGGCAGGATGCGACCAGCGTCAGCCTTTGCGCAGACAGAGATGGGGAAAAATACCCAGACATAACGACGACTCGGACACAAGGTTCAAAGTAAGGGACAAGGGCAGAGTGTGCGGTCGCTGGGACATTTATACAAGACAATATCAGTTTGACTCCGGTGAATAAAATAAGGAATGAGTGAAGGTGTAAAGCCAGCAAATAGTGGAAGCGCCATTCAGGTTAAACGTGCCAGCTCAAATCACTGTGGCAGATCTTAAGAGGGCATACATTAACAAAGGCAGCTGCACGTAATTGCAAATGATACAGGAAACCGTTCCAACCCATTTGTGATAATTGTGCTTATCTTAAAATACAATACGTTAGTACAACATCCAACTTCACGTCAACGTCCAACAGAAATTAAAGCCATGCGGCACCAGGAAGCTGCTACTTTGTTTGTTTATTTTGGCTGGGATTGTGTTTGTAATTGTGAGCAAAGACCTGCATGGACAGTTTACCACAGATGCGGTACAAAGGCTTCTAAGTTGACAACTGACAGTGAGGTTCCCGGGTAGTTGGTGTTGCTTTAATACGATCGCAAAAATTTGGAGTGTCAGTGCTTTGATGTCCTGTATTGGGTCAGGGTCATTGTCCATCAGAGTTTATTTTACGATCAGTCCCCTGACCCCCACCACATGCACTGACTTGAGGGACACCTGAGAATGGAGCCGGCCTTCTTAATCAGCCTGCCCATGTGTCTTTTGCCAGGACGTGAGAGCTTGCTTCCCCAGCAGAGCACTCTCTGAAAGATGGCTGCTGTGATTGAGTCATAAAAAATTAGATCTCATGAGGTCCTCCTTTGTGCCAAGACAAAGGACCTGAGCCTCCTCCCATGAGTCTGCTGTGGCCCTTTTTTTTTTAACAGCAGTGTTACGGTTTTGTAGCCTAGTCTCCTTTTCGGAAACTTCTCCAAGTGACAGTGGGGAGAGGTGGACATCAGTTGTACAGGGTGAAAAGGAAAGGTGCCCTGAACCGTTTTCTGCGGGGCTCCCATTCACCGCCATGTTTTTAAACTCCGCTCTATGACCTCATCAATGAGGTCATTTACGCTTTCTACTGTTGTGTTGTTGGTTCATCCCTCCAGCGCGGTGGGTTACATCCCAGAACACCCCCACTACAAGTGAAATCTGCGATTACAGAAATGCACCCTAGGCTTTTACGGCACTTTAAAAAAAAAAAAACACAGTTGAAGATCTTTAAATGTCATGTTTTTGTCGATTTGGTTCTGGCTGGATTTAAAAAAAAAAAAAGAAAAAATCCCCATGTCTGTCTCGTTAGGTTTTTGTGTGTCCACCTGTTGTGGTCAGTCCTTATGTCTACCTATCAGCTGCCTCAGCCACTCGTGTCTTGCCCCGGTATTCCTTTAGTCCCCTTTTGGATTTTTTCAGTCATTGACGGTTCGTTGTTTGGGTTTGCTGCTTCAGCTCCTGTTTTTGTGAGTCCTGTTTTCCCCATTTCCCACAGTCATGACCTATTTCTTTTTGTAGTTAATACATTCCGAGTTTTGGTTATTTTGAATCTCATAATCACACGTAGTTAATTTAGCTTTGATTCCTCAGAGTACCTTGTTGGCCTTTTTATTCTTTTGAAATTAAATTATTTTTTGGAGAGCACTCTTGCCCTGCACGTCCCCGCAATTTGGTCCTCTACTCTGCCAAGCCGTGCCGTTAAACACGCTTACAACCACCTTTAAACGTGTAACATATTTTGAAAAGGGGGAAAAAAAAAAATCACAAACTAGTGTTGACGTGGACAGATGAAAATGTAATTCAACCAAAGGCACGTCAAGATCCCAATCCGCTTCCCGTACATCACGTACAGCATGAAAGCAAGGCGAACAGCGCGCTATGCGTCTACGGACAGAACACGTCCTCCGATCATCTGCTGACAAAACGATCGCGACGCTCCGATTGCCTGAATCAGCACGTACAAGTACTTTCTCGTGACACGTTTAGTCTCCAAATGCCGGGAAACGGGAATAGTTTTACTGGACCAGCTGTTGATGACAAGTGCAGTATGATTAATGTAGTAAACATGAAAATAGGCATTAAATTAATTTACATTGCTGGCATTTCGTTGGGCTGCAGCATGAGGCAGTGACATCATTGTACACAGTATTTAAAGAAATGAGAATGTAAATCCTTGATCATTTAAAAAGTATATTTGTGTCAAATCATTTTGGATTATTTGGAGTCATCTATGTGGTATTTTGAACAAATGAGGGCTTGGATTACGTTATTAATCCTCAATTAGTCCACTTGCCGTTATGCTGCCTTTTAAAATGGAATAATTAATATATAGTACTCAAGTTGAAACGCATGCAACACCCAATACTAAAAACATATTCCATGAAAACAATCGACAACATTGCCCATATACTTCCAACAAATTTGAGAAAGGTGAGACAGTATAGCTTCTCAGTGTCGACTGGCACTTTAAGTGAGGTGTTGATTCAACAATACGTTCGGGGGGGGGGGGTTCAGCGTGCGGGGCTGCACCGCATCAGGCTGTTTCTACTATTTTTGGGTTCTCGTGTAGCTACAGGGAGTGACAAAATAGAAGCAACTCGCATGCGGCGCCATACCGCAACATAGTAACAGTTTTACACTAAAGTGCCACTTTTTGGATACACCTGTTGTATTGTCTTTGCTAAGTGGAAGCGCTTTGATGGATGTTGCCGATCTGAACAGCATTTCACTAAAACGGAATCAGTCACCAACCTGTCAAACCTCCGAGCACAAATTCTCAAACAGCAGTTACACACACACACACAAAAAAGTGAAAAGGGGGAAAGAAAAAAAAATCTGGGGAGAAAAATTAATTAAAATGCACATCTGGTGTCAGGCACCTGCACAGTGACAATTTTCAGTATCAACGCAAACAAAAGCTGGACAAGATGAGTGAGAGCAGACCTAATGTCATCGTGTTCAATTTCTACTCAACACATGAATAAAATGTGATTGTAGCTTATCCTTAACCTGTTTCCCCCTCATGGGGCCTCACCTCTGATTTGGCCGCTGCAGACTTCACTGCCATGGACGCGGTTCAGTAATTTGTTCTCGGTCTAATTTGGATTGGTCTCAAACTACTGCTCTGCATTAGAACGGGGCCACCATTACCAGACAGTGCTTACAGTCATCAGGGCTGACATCAACGGGACGTACGTCGCGTCGCCTCTGTCTGCAGTCCACTAAGCTCTTTTGACAGTTTGTTTTTGTTCTTCATAATTCTCGAGATTTCCCATTCATCTTTTTGTGGTATTCGGTTAAAAACACAGTGGACTTCAATTAAGATTAGATCAACATGCTGTAATTTCATGCGCGATACAGATGACATCATTTATCACTTGCTGTATACTGAACAAGTTCCTGTCTTATAAACCTGAATTTTACATTTCTTATTTATGAAAGAGAAAAAAAATGGCACCGTGCTGTTTAATATATTTTGAGATATCGTTTTGTTTGTTCAGAAATGTGGCCATAAATATTAATGTACTATTTACCCCTCGCGCTGCGAGCTCGAGCCTATCCCAGCTTGTTTTGAGAAAGAAAGCCCGGTCCACAATCACAGGGCACATACAGAAAAACAACCATTAACACTCACAATTTTACAAAGTCATCGATCCAAATATGCACATTTTTGGAATCGGAGAGTAAAATGGAGACGCCGAAGAAAAATAAAACCTGTCACGGAGAAAGATGTGAGCCAAGATGATAAAGCAGAGCCCCCCCCCCCCCCCAAACCAGACCTGCACGCCACATGCAGCACTTTCATGTCAAGCCAAAAAAAGAACTGTCACTTAGGGCAAGTTCAAAAGCTTGACATTAACTTAAAAAGTATGCTTAGATAATGAGGAATAGGTTCTGTCATAAAGCGGTTTTGCCAAAATGCACAATTCAATGCAAAGGCTTGAGGCACCTGTTTTGGGGAAACGGTCAAAATAAATATTTGTACACAGAGCAGCGTGGTTAAAAAATAAGCGTGTCATTCTATAGAAGTTTGAGAGACAGTTTATTGCGATTGGTTAAGTGCAAGGGGAGATCACAGCTAATACTTGAGCCCTGCCATGATCCTGGGTCAGTTAGTCACTAATCTGACTTTTTTTTTTATTTTTAATTGTTTTTTTAGGGGGCAAAGGGCTTTTCATGTCATGTAATATTCAATGAATGCCCGTTTGCGCTCTGCTACATCAAAAAGTTGAGCAAATGTCATCCCAGGAAGAAAATCTTATTTGGCACACAACTCATTCTAGTAACATAAGTGCAAGTGATTCTCCAAGACAGTCAATAACGGTGATTTAAATTTAATCAAATGACTTGCCTGAGGTTACATTTTTATTCAAACTTTTGACCGATATTGTTTCATTAAAGTCACATTGGTCGTGTTTAGGCTCATTGTGGATACCAATTTTTTTTTGTTCTTTCTGTAAAGTCTACTTTTAAGTGCAGTTTCTGATGTTTACCTTGAGTCGTTGTAGGCGACGTCCACCCACTGTCCAACTTCGGGCTTGGCGTAGTTGGCGTAAGGCGGCATCAACATCCCACTCGGGGGGTACCACTGCTCGGCGCGTCCGGTGTTCCTCTCGTATGGCTCGCATATGAACGCCGCATTCACCCCACTCGGATGCGCCGTCGCCACGAACTGCCTCGTCCCCCAAAGCTGAGCGTTGTATCTGTCCCCGTGGGTGTAATTGGTGCCCCACTGCTGCTCCTCCTCAGACGCTTCGTTGGGCTCCTCTGACTTGACACTGACGCCGTATTGCTCCAGCTGGTATCCACCGGCTTCTTGTCGGTAGTCTGGAGACGCCTCCGCGTGCCTGTAGGCTCGGCACGATGGTTCCACGGCGCAGTCGCGCGTCATGGATGGCGTGAAAACGGTCGCCATGTGCTCAAGTTGTTTCGAAGTTAGGTCAGGGGGGCTTCCGAGCGTGAACTCCAAAGAGGAGGTCGGAGTGAGGTGCTGATGAGGCAGCGTCGTCTCGGGACTTTGAAACATCGCGGTCCGCTCCTCTTGCACCGAGGAGCGTCTGTACTTGGTGGCGGGGACGGGGACGGGGACGGGGACGGTCGCTCCCGCTTGGTATAAACAGCCGGTGGCCTGGAGGTGGTGGTCCTTGGAGGCGCACTGCGGGGCTGCGTGCTCCGCGTCAACGGCGTCGGCCGAGTCGACGGGGAGCCCCAGAGACACGGACACGGCTTTGCAGAGTTCACGGGCTGTCTCCGATATGGTGGCGCAGGCAGGAATGGAGCGGGGGTCGTCCTGACAGCTCTGTTTGCCCCTGTCATACGCTCCGTAAATGTTCTCATTGTCAGCTTCCGTCAGCCGACTCGTCTCACCTCCTGTGGAGTTTTGGGCCAAAAAGCGACTTTCTTCCGGCACATCTTCGCCAGCCGCTAGTTTGTCCCCCGCTGGCCATAATGTGCTACAAGATGACTGTCTGCTACTTTGGCTCATTTCCCAAAGAGTGTGTGGGGTTGTTGTTTTTTTTTTCTTGGTTGCTGTTATTTTGGGCCACTCAAGAAGTCCGAAGAGCGAACTTTTTTTTTTCCGGTGCTCGGCGGGACTGTGGAAGCGTCCGAAGAAGTGTGCGAGGATCCTAGAAACCTCGTCCCAAAAAAAAAAAAAAAAATAGTGAGTCAGAATTCTCTCACTGGACGAAAGCAGTAAAGTCTTTGCTGTTGTCTACTACTAATGGCACACACAAACACGACGCCCTGTTGCGTGGCAGTAACGACAGTCCTTATTCAATTCAATGTTGATGATGCGCGCAACTCACGCTAAAGCCACAAAGCAATCCTTTGGATCAAATGCGCTCCTCTGAGCGTTCTTGCGTAATTCCAAAGTGGCACGAGTGGGCAGGGCAGTTCGCATGTTCTTGTCTCCATGGCTGCTATTAGGGGAGGGGAACGTTATTCTGCATTATAGGGTGTCCTGGATTTTGTACCCGTTATATAGTAAAAGCTTTGAGCGAATTGGTTTGAACACAGATTCGTCCCGCAAATAAGAAGTGGCGTTACTAGTGTTTAGTTAACTTTATATTCAGCGTGACATGAAAGTAACTGATCCACAATAGAATATTCATCCCCCCCCCCCCCAGTTTGCCTTTGATCTGTTTGCCTCTTCTGGGAATTAGTTTCGGGTTTGTACTGACGGTTGTTAGATTGGCAAGTGCTTTGACGGCCTGAACATGTGTCATTTAAAAAAAGATTTGCATGGGGGTTATTTTGAAGCAGAAATTGGAAGAATTTGTGAGCATTTATTTTGGGGAAAATCCCTGAACCCATGTGACTGTAATTAGTCCGATAGTATCACTACTCCTTTGTAGACTTTGTTGTCTTTGACTTTGGTAATTTAACAAGCATTTCTGCAGCTGCCCATGTTTGGCACAATGAATTATGCCATTTTCTCAAACTTCTTATTCAGAGTCTGCTCCCCCTGAGACCCTTTGAAAAAGTACGAGGGTAGCTTATACCTCAAGGGACAAAAAAAAAAAAAAAAGGACTTGTACTGTACTCCTATTTATGAAAAAAAATACTACGCATTGCCAAAATAAGTCAGTTACATCCGGTGACATGAGCAATGGAAAAGTATATTTAGGGAGAGTTCCGTGCACAGCAGTGGAAAAACTTCTCGGGCCGATGAGCAGGCAAATGCGCATGAGCTCCATGCAAAGCCTGCATATTAGTCTCGGGCATTACTGTTGAGCTCCTTCATTTGCATTTTTTTGAAACTGTTCGCTACCTGACTCCGTAACAATGTACTCCCTGCTCCTTCACCAGCACAATCTAATGAGGTTGGGAGAAAAAAAACAACTTTTGACAGTTATTTTTCCTTCCTTTAGAACAATGACTACATTAACTCTATTCTTGATTTAATTTGCAATAAATTACATAGATTCCTTCTAAACTGTATTTTTAATTGCTGACCATCTACACATCCGTCTCCTGTTCTTCAGGGTCACGGGTAGCTGGACCTGAGCTAACTTGGTGAAGAGAAGACTACATCCCGACTGGTCGCCAGTCAATGAAAGGTAAATGGCGAGAACGACCGTTCGCGTTCACACAGTCATTCACTCCGTCACTTAAAGAGAACTGAACCCAAGCTGTCAGCATTAAGCGTCAGACAAGTGTACCACTACACCAACAATGACCCAGTTCCTGAGCAAATTATGCTGAGAAATTCTGTAATGTGACTGTTTTTGTTGTGTTTTTTTTTTACCTGAAGTTTACTTTTTCTTGTCGTCTGGTCAGGTCAGGATTGCAAATGAATTTGCCTTACCTGAATAAATACAAGTTAAATAAGTAAATACTAAAATTGAATTTTGCCCCAAAGCACATCCTGTGCCCTAATAACAAATCAAGAATAACTTCAAAGCAACCTGAATTTGTACATGCTTTGCGACGATGCTATGGCATCATTTTGACATCATTGTTTTGTTTTTTTGTCCATGATCACCTCTTTGATCTTTTTCTAGAAACAAATGGTCAACTGTAAATAGACCTTGCTGTTATGAACTTAACTGTTGATCACTCCAATGGTTGCTCCCCCCCCCCCAAAAAAAAAATCTGTATGATTTCCTTGTGTAAATTATCATAAGCTAAATTGTCAACATTAGTCTAAAAAAAACCCACCATGAACACCAGAAAGGCCTGATTGTTCATGGAATGGAGCGAGTACCATGGAGTGGAGAGTGTATGAACATCGCGTTCATGATGTTATAGTTAAAAAAAAAAAAAAAAAAAGTACATTCTGTTTCAAGAAATGAGCTGACCCAATGGAGAAAAACAGTCAACGGGAGTCAGCACACACACCTGCCACTATTTTAAAGTGTCTGCTGTTCTAATGCAGGCTTCATGAAAATAAAGGAAAATCTTCATTTAGGTCCTGACAGAAGGTTGTGTGCAACCCCCACAGCGTGATGTTGCCTTTTGTGTAAAACGTCTGGCTTCACGGCTAAAAAGTTCCCATCTTGGTTTCATCGGCCCCTAACACGTTGTCCCGCGTTCGTTTAGTAGATTGCAAGTATGTTTTTGCCAAAATGTAGCCAGGCTCGGATGTTTCTCTTTTAAAACAAAGCTTCCATCTTGCCATCCTACCCTACGGCCCAGACATAAGAACTAGACGGGAGATGGTTGTCATATGTGCTCAACAGCCAGTAGTTGCCAGAACTTGCTGTGTCTCCTTCACTTTTGCTGTGGGCCGTCTTGGCAGCCCCCCCCTAACCAACTTTCTTGTCTTTTCATCAATTTCTCTTCTGGAAATGGCTTTACAAAAAGCTTTTCCACATTGTTGTTGTTGTCGAGGCCTCGAGGGTGGTAATGGGGGATGGCGTTAATGCTCTGATACAAAAATAATAATAATAATAATAATCCCCTAAGCATAAGACAAACATTATTTCATTTATCCGCCGATTGTTTTAGTTGTTTTTTTTTTAAATGGCCACTCGGCGACTTTCCAGCACTTCACACGTCTCACTTTTGTTTCACGTCTCAGTTAGCCGACAAGCTCAACACGCCCGCTCGGATGACCACAAACAAACATCGCGAGTGCGCTTCTTTGAAACCAGGAAAAGTACGCGCCGTGACTTCCAACAAATAGAATGCCTCATTAAATAAGAAAATAGCAGGAGTCTTCATCACAACACCTTATTCACATGTTCAGTCTGCTCTGGATGATTTAGCGACTGGCCTCGGGTGTCAACATCGTCTCCCCTCGCCCCCCTGTGTGACTGTCATTAACCACTGTAAATGTCGTTTACAATGGCCGTTGAATTATTTTGAGTCGAAGGGGATATGAATTGCACGTTAGCTCACTCCTGTGTGGTCGGTTCCATGCTGCGCCGTGCATTTATGTTTCTTGTTGTTCAGCTCAGTAGTACCGGCTGCCTGTTGCTCCTGGCAGCCGCACAAGTCCAACTGAGCATGAAACAAGTGAGCACTCGTGCCAAAACCACATATGGGCACTGTGACTGCATGATGTCGCACGAAACTCCCGATTAAGTCTCGCTTGTGTAGAACATCAAGGCTGATTTTTGTTTGGATCGCCCGACACGATTTATCGATAGTCTGTCCATGTTTTGCGACAATATGTCTTCAAACAATCCCTCCTGTTGAGAGCCAACCTTTAAATCATTCTTTATGAATGCCTGCTTGCTAAGTCTATGTACAAACAAAAAGATGGTGATCGGCCATTTTCCACTTTTATGAGTTGGAACTCATTTCCTATTTTTTTTTTTTTTTTGCTCCTTTAACTTGAGTTTTAATGATGCGTTGCATGTTCAAGCATACAGATCCTTGTATTTTGCTTGCATGGCTTTACGTTAACGGTCATTCATTGCCGCGTTCTGTCTGGATCTGAGAAGAGCACATCGGGTTGATGACAGAATCCGCCGCTTGCCGCGATGCGGTTAGACAAACAGATCCAAATATGAGGCGCCACAATTTGTTAAATACTTGTTGACAAATATCCGTAGATCAACCATGACAGTGGTCTACGCTCTGTTGAGTGCAATTCTATTTGGAAGAAAGATTTTTGCCGAACCAGGCGTACAGTTTTTCCTGCCCCAAACCTTTTTTTTTTTTTTTTTTTGGCAACCAAACAAGAAGCAGGCATGAAACTTGGTGTGATATTTATCTGCATATCATTACGCAACCAATCCCAGAGGATTCGTGAATTGGAGAAAGACATTTTACTGCAGAACGGTTATGCCTACCATGGCGACTCAATCCTATACTTTAATAGACCACATCATATTATTTCCCGATTCTGTAGAATTAATCAAACGCGGGTCAAGATGCACGTAAGTGAACTAAGTGTTTCTCATCTGTGGAATGACAATCAGGGAGCACTTGTTGGGACTTGTTGGTTATGTGCAGCACCCGTGAAAGCCCCCCCCCCCCCCCCACACGCACCACGACACACTGCATACGAAGTGCCGCCTTTGTAATTGAAAGGATGTGGCTTGCATTCGAATCTGAGCATAGTTGGGGCCTGCTGGACCTCGCACAGACGCCACAAGTGCTCGTGGACACACTGCACTCCCTGTACTTTGCTTCACTTTTCAAGTGACCTGCGTTTCAGAAGTAGAATTTCTGCTCAGGCGTATCAAATGTTTAATTTACATCATGTACCTTTTTCGTTTTTATAGCTTTTGCGTAAGAGTGACATTGCATGTTGTCACACTGTTTTGCGTCGCACGATTCGGCGTTCTCACGAGGATCCCAAATTCTTGAAAATGCCCGACTTGACTTTTTATGCTGCATTTTCACAGTTTGTGCTTGAAATTGAATTTCTTTCGGAAACAAAAGCGTCTCTCTTGCTGATGTAATGGGGAAAATAAATGATGCGCTTAAGCCTTCTGATAAAAAGTGCTTTCATTTTACTTCATCTCCTGAACTGAATTTGTTTGTTTACGCCATTCTCTATTTTCAGTTGACAATTAAATGTGTGTGATTAATTATCAAATGTAATAACACAAATAAGTACAAGTTTGCTGTCAGATTCTTGTTCTGGTCTCAAAATGCGTAGAAAGGTCTGCTTGCATAACAATTTCCACTGACGCTACGTTAATTTAGTGTTCGTCTTTTTGTGGTTAGAAAAGTTTTTACTTTTCAAAGACTGGGGAGATTGCTCCACAACACCTCACACTGAGTCAATCGCGCTGCCAGTTGTTGCTCGGTAGAATTCTTCAGGCAATATTATTGAGGGGGGGAGACAAGGAGTTGGCACAGTCAGGCACATGGGCAAGACAGTAAGTCACTCCGAAAAGATTCGCTATATCAATAATGAAAATAGCTTTCATGCATTATAGTTGCAAATGCATCAGTACTCTGTATTAACTATCAAAAAAAACATTGCTTAATACAATTTAAGTATTTTCAGCACAGTGCTAGATCTACTATTTACCCTCTGCTAGATCGACTGCGGTACGTACCCCCATTACGCTAACGCTTCGATTTGGCGAAATGAAATCATACGTTACTCAGAAAAAGTTCAACGTTTCAATATTTTTACAGTGGCACTCTCAACTCAGTGTTCATTTCCCTCTGACAAAATCTTGTTGGAAGCCTCGCGATGGTAGGCCACTCTTGATAAATGCTTCGGTGTTGCAATGAGGTCGAAATTTGAACAGAAAGATGCCGAGTATTTTGTGCGAATCGCAATTCTAATTGAATCGGGGAAATGATGAGCCACTTGTCAATGTTGTCATTCAGCTCCTTTTTGGAGAACAGCAAATTGGGCGGAAAGTATTAAAACATGTGCGAAGTTGGAAAGGTGCGTTCAAAAGTTTCGCAAAGTTCAAATTAAGTTCAACTTGGAAGACTGTGGCGCATTTTACCCCAAATTCAAGCAAAAGCCGGCGAGCACACGGGATATTGGTATACACATGACCTTAGAACAGTTGTAGTTTAAACCCCAAATAATTCTGCTGTATGTGCGGTCGGCCGACTGCGGAGAAGGAAATCCGGTTGGTGTAGTTGATCTGTGTCCAGATTTCTTGTTGCAGGTGGAAACATTCAATTAGCCAAGTAAGGAGAGTCCAGTGGGCCCGTCTAGACTGCGTGTCACATTTGGGCACCAGACAAATGGCAGTTTGATCGGTGCAAGGGGGCGTATGTTGGTTGTCTCCAAGATGCAGTCTTTTGTGACAATTCCAATGCCAGGAAAAGCGAGCTCAGTCGTCGCACAATCTCATCAGAAAACATTTTCAAACTATTTTCACAAATGATACAAGAGAGAACCAAAAATCAGTCAGTCGGATAAAAATGCAAATGCCTTCCGGTGCGGTGTCTTGCGTTGCTCTCTCGTGCTCATTTGGGAGCTATGCAAAGAAGCCAACACATTTAAAATTTGCTTCATGAAAAGCTAAACTATTGTCTTCCCTATAACAGACTCGTGTCGAGTCACTTGTCTTGGCAGAAAAGATTGAGAGCTAAAGGCTTTTTTTTTTAATCACTGACAGCATAATAGCCAGTCAAAGAACAAGAAGTCTGATGTATATCCAGTCCCCTCCAAAAGTATTGGAACGACAATGTCAGTTCCTTTTTGTTGTTGTTGTTGTATCCTGGAGACATTTGGGTTGCCGACCAAAAGCGCTTCAACGTTATTTCATCATAACCTCACACACACACACACATCCAAGTCTAAACCTTGAATGGTGACCATCACGGACGGTCATTGTAGGCCGAGGATGTTTCTCTTTGATTCAAGTTCACCTTGATTGTGTCCATCCTTCCAGATATGAGGCATCAGAGGTGAAAAATCTTGAGTTCATTTCGTCTTTGAGGGAGTCAAACAATTTTGCGCCTTTTTTTTTGTATTTTTATTTTTTGCAGGTCAGTGCCACAATTGCCCCCCCCCCCCCCCCCCCCATAGCTTCAAAGGAAATCAAGGATTTAAAGCATGATTGGTCACAATAGCGCATAAAGCAGGATTGAATGTTTTTTTTTATTTTGTATTTTTTTAGTTCATCCATGACCACTTATCCTCGTTATGGGATCACCATCCCAGCTAGCTTTTGGTAAGAGGTAATGTACACCCTGGACTGGTTGCCATGTATAACTCTCAGTAGTAATGTGAAAAAATGATTGAAAGGGTAATCAATATTTTTTTAAATATGTCCCCCACTAGTCTAAATCTGATATTCTTATTAATGTATTTTTTTGAATGAGAATAATGCAAAAAAATCTAATTTTAATTTTTTTTTATTAATGGAGCTGAGGAAGCTGCCATTTTGCTTTGGATTGCAACTTGATGTCGACTGAAAATGACATCACAGCATAGGGGTCCTCGAGGACCGGAGTTGGTGATCCCTGCTCCAACCAATCATTCAGCGATTAAAATAGTTGTCGATTCATTTGATAATTGATTAGTTGTCAATCAATTTCATTTGACACCTCCAGTGAGTTTAAATATGTTGACAATGTGTTTGAAAAGTTGGTGTGTTTTGGGAACATCTTGAGATCACAAATTTGTAGTTATGGCAAGTGAGCCTGAAATCATAGCACCTTCAATTTTATTTTATTCTGTGACTTCAACAATAAACATTTCCTTTTTTTGTTGTGAAAACGTTCAATGGAAAGGAGCTGTATTAAATCTGTTGTTTTTGACTTTGATGTCTTGATCAAGGTCAGCGATGGCTTCAGGTTAAATGTCAAATCATCCCTCCACAGTTTTGGTGAGCGTGACTCAAAAGCAATGGGAATCCTATATTAGTTATTATATTTGACCTATCTCTGTATAATACATCATTAAAGAGAGCGATCTATGGTCGCCTTTGCAATAGCAGAGAAACGTTTCTTTTTTTTACCTGCCAACTTAGCAAATGATTTAGGGGCCATTATTTTTTTTCATATAAACTGATAACATATTGTTGCTTGAACTTTCTGCTAAGGAACTCGCCCCCCCCCACACACACACACCCCACCCCAGTTGGAGCCGCTTTCCCAAACTTACACTTGAGTTTGCGTAACCTTGAAGCTTCATGTTCACAGATTCCCCACTTTTTTTCAGGGGAAGGTCTGATGTCTCAGCCTTGGCATTTTGCCGCTCCGAAGCCTTGCTTTTTTGTCTCTGCTCTCCCACACATTCCCTCTCCGTTATCTCCACCCCTCTTTCAGCTCCGCAGTGAAGTGGAATATCAGGCTTCATATAGTACGCGCCGGCAATAAAAAGTCAAGAATGAGGACTTGGTTATTGAGAATTCCTGCCAAGTTGGAATACTCCAAACTGCAATTAGCGCTTGGTATTTACTCGCTATGAGGTCAAAGCCAGGTGTCGCTCGAAGTTACCATCATGGTGATCAAAACTTTAAACATCAAACCTTAAATGCTTGACATCAGCCATGAATTCACATAACAATGAAGTCATCGATTCGATGAAGTTGCGGGTTGCCGTATTTAAAGCAACTGCTGCCCTGCCGTGCTTATGTAAACGACTATTACGAAACCATTCCAGCAAGGCTACTTTAAGGCCCTTCCAAAAGAGCAAAATGCAGGTGTTAAGTGTTGCAGCTAGTGTTCTTATCTGGGACATTTTAGTCTGGCAGTCATTCACGGCCTTCATAGTGCCCCCTCCTGCTGCAAAATAATGAAGTCCTTCAAAAGGACGGACCCCAAAAAAACCCCCAGAATGACCTAAAAAGCAGTAGGGGGACCTTGTAACATCCGAATTGCAAAATGATATTATACAGTACCTTTTTAGTGATGCGCTACATTACATCAATGTACTCCTCAAACTCTCCCAGACCTCTACTTTTGCTACGCATTTAGTTTTGTCCAAAGTGGCCCGGCCCCGGTCTGTAATGCTTTCATCGCAGACAGCTCCGCAATATCTCAAATCAATTTATGATGGGGAAAGGAATGTACAAACTGTCTTTTGATTTGTTGAATGAGAAATCTGACGGCGCTGGCAACTAACTGACTTGTGGTTGTGTTCCAAACTAGCTGTGATTCATGTTTAGTATTTTTTTTTTTTCCCATCATGGTGAGCATCCAACATTTTCCCTCTAAAGCAAACGTGGTCATTTCCAAGACCTGCCTCGGAAGCAACGCTCTCTGTGCTTGCAACATTAGACTGACACAACATCAGAGTAGATGGTAACGTGGCAAGTGGCCGTCGTTAATCGTACCTCTTGTTCCTCCGCCCAACCTCACAGTGAAAACCCCGCGAGACAGTCAAAACACCGGAAATAAGTACCACGACAGGTTTATGTGTCAAAGTTCCAATATCCGTATCGCTGTTGTCGTTCCATAAGCTTATTTGAAAGAGAGGAAAAAGAAAAGCAGACTCTGCAGGGTGCTTATCTTCACTCAACATTATTCAGATTTAGTCACAATTCAATGCGGGTGATGATAGTCAATAACGTGCTGTTATGTCTCCATTGAGTTTTTGCACAAGGAGCAAAAGAGAGACGTTGCCAGTTCGTTCAAAGCGCGCCTTGGGTGTACTTCTGAATAGATTTCAACAGATCCATCAGAATAATGTAGCTGAATGTTGCACACACTTGGGGGGGAAAAAGATGATTTGTTTTACCTTAGCTTGACTGTTTTCCTAAACTGGGCTGTTTCTTCATGTTTTAACACCCTATGACTTCCAAATGTTTTTTTTTTTTTCTCAATGCATAATTGCGCTTCAAATGTCACCAAATGATTGTTTCTCCACTATTGACATTTTCCACAACGCAACCTCATGTGGTCTGCCATTAGAACCTGGAAGAGTCTCTTTGCACATCCCAAAGAGGCTGGCGATAAAAAGGGATCGATAGGCATGATTATGTTAGTATTGCTCATGCCGATGATGGCTCTCCTGGGGAATTGCTGTGCCGTTTCTTGAAATCTGGGGTTTGGATGTGTGTATGTGAGACGGATGGATAAAAAACTGCAGGGAAAGTTTCCAGGGGAACTGTAAAAATTAAAATCCCTGGTGGAGAGCTTTTGTTTTTCCTAATAACAGAAAAAAATATGTTTTGGCATGGCAAGAGAAGCTCATATGTTAAGAAGCCGGGCATATTTCTGTCGTTCCACTTTGGCTTGCTCGACTTGCTTTCACTTTTCGATACCGTGAACACGAGCAAGAAGACCTCCTCATGGGCGCCGTCATTTTCAACGACCCCGAGCTTCTTTAATCTGTGACAGGTCATGGCATGGGGGCATACGCTTTGTTTTTGCTGTAGTAGCCTCACCAAAAAAAAAAAAAAAAAGTCACTAGGTGTGTCAGAGGAGCGTGGGGAACCCATTCGAGCACGTGAGTCGAGTTTTTGTGGCTACCGAGTTCCAATTCAGCCCTCTGGATTGGCTTCCACTGGTTTTAGGCTAACACCTGCCCTCGGGAATTAGCTGTTTTCATCAGTGGTGGTATGAGCAGGCCTTCCGCTGCGTAGGTTGACAAGGAGAGATCCAGAGACATGCCACGGATAAATTGCACTACGGGTTGGAGCAGACTGACGTTACGAAAAAATAAATAAAAATCTGCTTAATCTTGTGCTGAACTGCAGATGGGCGACAGAAAAAAAACCCCACTCCAATACCTAAGTGACTGAATGCTGATGGCCTTGCATCTGTCTAAATGATACCTAAATGAAATACAAAAAAAAGTAAGATTAGAACTGTAGTGACTTGTGGGACGCCGTATATTGCAGTTGGAAGTCTGCCATTTAGCGACGGTCTGAATGTGTGAATGGTTTTTCTGGCATCGGATTTTGAACAGCTGGCTCGATGCCCTCTACCATGCGACCGTTGTGGTGTACTCATCTGTCTCCGGGTACGTGAGGACTTCTGTGTTCCATAGACACCACCTCATCCTACCAGTAGTGTTAAGGGCTCTGAGGGGTTTTGCAAAGACTAGTCTGGAATCGGAAAGGATGAGGAAAAGGTCTTCCTGCAAAATCATTCTTTAATTTGGAATTGTTATTGCTTCTCAACTGGTTGATATGATTGACTTCTAGTTCCGCTGATGATGATATCTTCGCCTTTCCTTTTAGCACTACAGTACGAAATTAAAAAAAAAAAAAAAAGTTAATGGATTTATTCTGGCCAGAGAGAAGTCCTACGTAGAGGCTACAAAAAAAAAAAATCTTGTGTGTCGCATACTTGCAACTCCAGTTACCCCGAGCAACCAATTTGTCTGTTTGTTATTTCAGACCTGCAAGTTTGAGCGCCCCCCCCTATCCCCTACCCTCCGAAACCTCTTCATACAATCAAACAAAAATCTCTTCCTCAATTAAATAGCATTGCATGAGCTATGACTGCACATAATAAAGATGCGCAGTCAATCAATGCGAAAGTAATTATGTGAGCTTGCCGATGTTTCTATTTGAGTGACTTTTTTAGTAGCGGGGCCGGGAACATGTAATCCTCCTTCAAGTAAGTTTCTACCTCAATTAACCATGTCTTCCAAAAGGATGCTTGGCTCCTCTAAGCACAAGTCAGAGTGACACTGAGAATGCAACATCCACAATAAACGGGGTCACGCTGCACCTTGGAGCGGGAAAAGCGCCGCTCGGCCCATTCTCATCCCCTGCGTCGTGCACTTATAAGGCGACACGGTTGTATTTCGTGCGGCCTCGCGTGAACGAAGAGAGAAAACGGTCGTTCTGTGACGGAGTGACGAGCGGGACTCGGGTCTTTTGGTCACAAGCGCGACCTGGCGCTTTAAATTTGGCCTTCGGGGTTTTCCCAAGCAAGAAAAGATTTACAATACCGTCATGATGTCGCCGGCGAAGCGTTGCTTCCCCTCGTTGCATACACCCTAGTTATCTTGTCAACAAGCTCCAGGAAAGTAGCAATTACCTTATCTGATATTGTCCTCGTAGCCACATCTTAATAGCTTATTTCTCGGCTCTATTACACGCATTGTTGTCCAGAAACGTGTAAGTGATGCAACAAAGTGTTGTGTTCCGGAGTTCATCATGATAATGAGCACTTGGGTTTGTTTTGAGTGAAGCCGAGAACTCATATTTAATCTGCTGTGCCACTTTGCGTATTCGATTCAGTTCATCAATACTCGTGTCTGCGGAACCCATGCTAATATAAACGCTAGTTGGGCTAATCATTGACTCTTGTGATGGCTATTTTGAGCTTTTCCTCGGCCATGTTAGGAAAATACAAAAGTTTGTGGAGGGTAACAACCCGAACACTAACGAGCCATTGAAACTCCTTACATTTATTTTAAACCTTACTTTTTTTTAAAAAACTTTTTTTTTGTTTTTTTGAGCGGCCTCTAGGCAGTATCCACGTGGCCAGTGGGCCCCCTAGTCCACTCCAGGGTGGTCACAGGCAAACAAGCAGCCACAGTTACATAACTCCTATGACGGGGGTGGGGGGGACGGAGAAATGCCAAATGCTGGAGGAATCAACTCCAAGGAGCAGCATATGCTTTATGTTTACATCCCTTTCGGCTGCAGGAAGGCACCGGAGCACTAGATTTCTGGAAAATGCTTCCCCACATGTCTTACCTAGTTTCTTGGCACCAAGGGACTACTTTTCTTTTAAACGGGGCTTTGGTACCATCTTGTGGCGTTTTATAGGGAGCTTTAAAAAGACTTTTTCAGCAAATAATGGAGGAGATATTTCTTTCATGCGTGAGTCGTGAATCACAAATAGGTTGCGGGCACACTTAGAACTTTTAATATGTTTATGAATATAACTTGGGGGAAGAGTTGTACCTGTCTGACTCAAGTCAGCTTAGAGAGGCTGCAACTGGATAAGAGTCGAAAAAGGGATGGATGGTTTCATTGTATTCTTGAAGCACAAGTCTCAAAGACTGAACAAAAGGTTTGGTTGAGTCTTGCAAAGGTGAGAGCGCCACGTGCGGCTGAGCATGCAGGAGACGGAGCACAGCTTGATTGGCTCGTGCCGTCTTCAGACATCAACACACCAATGCGCGTGAGAATCAATGACAACGTGGATTCTTCCTGATCTCTTTTTTTTGCCAGGCTTCATTGCGCTCGTACGTTTTCTTTTCTACTGCAATACACGCGAGACTGTTTTTCGTGCTGTCCAGAAGGGAAACGAATCATTAGTGTCACATTTAAATGTAATTTCAAACAGCGGTCCAGAATGCCATACCGTGTTACAGTTAAGTATTTAATTGTATTCCTCTTCCTCTCTATTTAGATTTAAAGAAAATAAAGAACAATCATGCCCTGAGTGTTTCTGATGTGATTTAATTGTCAAACAGGACTGAATGCAAAATCTTAGATCCCTTTCCTGATACGTCAATTTAAATCAGTGTGTTGTTTTAGTTAATAAATGGGAAAAAAACATATCTTAAAAAAAAATCACATCAAAGTTAAAGAAATACATAATACAATTAATGACGATGTGCCGTCGAGGAGATTTTAAATGCAATATTGTTTCAACACTTACTGCTTGTTTGTACCCCTTTTCTGAGTGAGTGAGTGTGTGTGTGTGGGGGCAGGGGGGGGGGTAACAATGCTCACATCTTGTTCAGTTGGTGACATGAACTATATTAGACCAATATCACCACTTAGTGGACAAACTACTACATAGCAGCAATGAAAGGCGGACTGTGTCAGCAAAGTTCCAGGACTGGCATTTCAAGCTGCGAGTTTTCCCTCTTCAAAATAATAAAGCTTCAGTCTTATGCACCTTCTCTGCCAATTCCTTCATGCACTTTTGGAAGGATTCTGGCAAGATCCCCCGCCGCAGCTCCATCATCAGACCCATCGTGATGTTGTCCATGTCCTCAAAACTGGTCCTCTTGATGACCTAACCCTAAACCTGAAACTTTGGAAAGATAGTCGTGGGGGGGTTGGGGGTGATCACACTGAGCCAACCCAGGTGAGTCAGGTGGTGTCTCCAACACAGCAATGTTCTTCTTGTCCAGGAACAGTTGGATGCTTAGGACACTGTGAGCGAGTGCGTTGCCATGGCGAAGCAGCCACGAGTTGTCCTGTCACAACTCTCTCGCCTCTTCTTGCACAATGAATGGAGCATTGCAGGATCTCTTTGTGGACTTGCCGGTTGATTGTCTGGCGCCAGGGGAATAACTCAAAGCAAACGCTACCTCTCACACCGAAGATTACGATTTTGACCTTGAATTTACACTCTCACTTTCTTTGCCCTTGGCAATGTCAGACCCTTTAGTTGGACTTAGAGTCGTCAATTAATCTTATAATATATCTAACTACATTGTCTATCAGCGAGACATTGTCAGGTGTGCCGCGGCAAAATATCCAATTTGTATGCCTGTGCGGTCTATGGCCCAGAAAGTAATCGTGTAGTACCCTTCCATACCGCTAGGGGGCAGCAACAGCTAGCCAATTGCCATGTGTTTCGACCACGAGAGACAAGCGAATTTGTGCCGCATGAATGCAGGACGACAGTGAAACAATAAATATGAAAGATTATAAAATACTTTTTTCTTTGTGCTCAGTTGATTCCAATTCAAGCTGTTATCGTGTCATTCTTCAATTTTAAAAACGGTTATAGTAACAATATAACACGTTAACTGTTAAAATAAGTGGGGTTTTTTTTTTTGCATTTTCAGCTAGTGGTGTGCCGCGAGATTTTTTTCAATGAAAGAAGTGTGCCATGGCTCAAAAAAGTTTGAAAAACACTGGTCTATAGGTATGAATGGTTCTTTTTCCATACTCTATGTTCTTTGTGATTGACTGGCGACCAGTCCAGGGTGTATCCCGCGTCTCATCCCAAAACAGTTGTGATAGGCCCCAGCTCACCACTTTATTAGCTAAATTGCACTGATGTACCTAATGAAGATGCTAAGTGTGTGTTCGTTTATCTGTGGCAGGCTTGCTTAAGTGGCCCATACCGTCGATCAAAAGGTGTCAGTTTATGTATGTTTTATTAAATTTCCAACTAATGCTGCATTTTGGCAACATGATAAACCGAAGTGGGATTATCCATACTTGCAAAGTGTCATTATTTAGAAAAAAACAAACTGTTTGTCAAACGTTTATAAAACGAGCTTGAATGATGTGCAAATGCCCTTTATTTTCCCCTTTGTTAATTCATATCATACATGAGCTTTCGGGTTTCATTATAAATGTATTTCATTTCACCATTGCTGTACATTTGTAAAGAAGGAGGAAGCCAAACAGATTGAGAATTATAGTTTGCTTTATTACACAATGCTTAGTGACCTTATTTTTAATCTTTTACTCTCTATATTAAAAAAAAAACTAATACTAATAATAAAACTAACAGAAACTGTAAAAGGATTTTTGAATCATAAAAACGTAATTAAAAAAATCAAACTAACTGAAGATAAAACATTGAAGTCAAATGAAATAAAAAGTAATCATAATAAAAAAATTAAAAAAATCCAAAACAATTATAACAATTCTTGTCCACAAGAACAGGAAGCGCGCGAAAGGCTGATAAGCATTTTGTGTCTTTGAGAAGTGTGTCACGATGAACCAGAGCGCAACCCACTTTGACTTCAGCAGCAAACCTCTATTTGTGTATTTTTATTTGTAGGGTACCAAAGAGGTTCAGATAGGATTTCATAATGATAAAAAGAAATCAATAAAAGCTGTAATTATTTCACGGTATTTGTTTCCAGTAACACACACACACACACAAAAAGTTCAGCAATAATCACTGAGCAGAATTTCTTCCATTGTGTATTATTCACATATTTTGACATTCAGTCATACCGCACGACATATTCTATGATAAACCACCTCAAATAATTTGTTCACATGGACACAAGCTCTTGGCCGATTTCCTTCGTGATTCATCAATAAGATACAAATGGAACAGATCAATAGAGAAGAGGTTCCCTCCAGGCTCGTTGACTTCTCGGTTGAGGTCGACGTCGTCTGGTAGGCCAGTGACGCCTCACTTCGGGTATTTGACAAACTGACACTCACAGAATCAGAGTGTCCGACTCAGCTTGTCAAATACACTAAGTGGGGGGCCGGATCTCCCCGAATCAAACTTGACTCCTTCGGAGAAATGAACATTCACCGCATGCCCACCCCTCGAAAGCAATAATTTCTCGGTTATTCAACAACGAGCTGAATGAGTTACCTGCGGGGCGTGTGGGGTGTTGCCGCTGAGGGCCGAGGACTCTCGCCGCTCCCGTCCTTTGACTGCGACGAGCTGACACTGACAATCGGTCGGAGCGTTTCGGCTGCATTGCCGCAAAGGGGAAGTCAAAACGAGGAAGATAAGTTGAGCGGCTCGCTCGCAGGAAATGTGTGGAAATAAAGTGTCAACATGTCACGGTTGTGAAATGCTCTTGAAGGCTTTCTCGGACAGACGTTTGTCCACGCCTTTCGTTTTGCGGCTTTTCAGAGTTCTTATCGATGCATTCAGAAGTCACTTGTGGTGCTGATGATTGAGAGTCTGTCAGTTTATGAGCTCACAAACACCCCATGAAAAGAGAGACCACTTTATTTGAACCCAAGAATTACTTCCTCCATCATTCACCGGCTACACATACTGTAATTGTTTCATGATCCTGTTCGCATTCACTTTTCACGGCCAGTCTTTGAACTAACTGACCAGAAGTGTTGATGTCTTTCTCCTGAGACCAGCAGAGTTCAAATTCCTGCCCGCGGGTCATTTCCTGGTTGCCAGCCAATCGCAAGGCACATCGAAAACAACCATTTGCACATATCCATACCAATGGAGTCTTCAATAAAATTAGCATGCAAATGTGTTTTTGCAATCTGGGGAAGAAACCCGGAATGAAATCTCACTCAAGCACGGGGAGAACACCAAAAACTGCACGTAGAAAGGTCACAACCGAGGCTCAAACCCACCACCTTTTGTCCATCCAATTGCGTTGTGCACTGGAACAGAAAAGCTCAAAATTGGAAGTGATAAATGTGAGGAAACAAGCACAGTCTGTGATTAATTTATTGCTCAGGAGCTTTGTTCCAAGATTTTCTGCCTGCTACTACAACAGCGCCGATACACGACAATGTTGAAGAGAGGCTCTTGATTAAGATGTCAAATTCGAGTACTTGCATTCCTTGGCAAAAATAAAATGGCTAGTTTTAGTGGTTTCATGTTATGCTTGATGAAATTCTGACTTAACAGAGAAACCCAGTTAAAACTCATTCACTCCCAACGACGTTTTTAAACGTCTGATCAGACTTGGTCCAGAATTGGCCGGTACTGAATGAGTTAACCAGCTTAAATTTGGTTACAGTACCAATCGGCAGTGTCAGGGTAGAAATCCCTTTTTTATTGTTGTTGTTTTGTTTGAAATTCCTCATTCCTGCTGACTGAAAAATGAAAGGGCCTGCATTTCAAGCAAAACACGACCCGAGATGGTCTCTGAGACATAATGGTGCTGGTGGTCTTCACAAACGTGCTAAGCGCTACAACGGTCATTCATGACTGCATTGAGGCCGCAAGTCACATAAGCGGTTGAACCAATTTATGCTAGCAGCAGCAGGCCAAGATAGAGGAAGTAGGAGGTGAAGAGATGCCTCCCAAGTGTGCTCTTGAGAAAGAGTAGAGTGAACTTTCATCAAGTTGTTCCCCAACAATTAACTGAAGAAACAGGCCGCTCAGTTCAGTGGCAGCCACATTTCTAAATTCAAGAACTCACACGGTAGTAAAATTGTTGGCGGGATTTGTGGTGACAGGAGCTTGCGGCAATGTGACGCGTCCTATTTTACCTATTTATTTATTTATTCCACCAGACTGACGCTGAACTGCGAGCTTCTTACTCGCTCACCTGTCACCCACCTGCTCTATTATTTGTATTTAGTCTCAAAACGGTGAGTGAGATTTGAGTGAGGAGTGAGATTTCTTTTTTTGAGTGAGGAATTTGTGTATCACTAAACGCAAGACGTTGTGTTCCTACTAACTGTTAAACAGAGTTGAAAACATGTTTTTAGCAAATAGGACCATATAAATGGATCAATAATAATATAGTGTGATGCAAAATGAAAAAAACACGTTTATTTGTAGTATGTATTTGTTGTAGTGTTTTGGATTAACACTCCCCTGAAAATTCTCTTCTTGCCAAATCGCCGACACTCATGAGCCAAAGGCGCCATCGTGTGGCTCATCGCAAAATTGCAAGCACGGTGGTTGCAAAAAAAACTGCAGGAGGCGATTGTACGGTGGTTACTCGTTCTTCGGCCCCAACAGACATTAAAGGTTAAGTACGAACGCTGTGCGGCCTTTGTACTTTTTTTTTTTAATGTACAGTTATCATACCCTTTTAGAAGAGTATTTACCGATTGTAAACCAGCGCGTTCCAATTTAGGGTACACCTTTGAACGTCGTCGTAAATCGAGGACCCTTTCAAGAGGCGAGTTGCAAACAGAAAAGACAAGACCAAGCACGTTTTTTTCCTGGCTTTTATTCACTAGTGAAAGGAAGACGAAGCAAAAATTGGGCAAGGCACTGTCTGTCAGATGGAAAAAGATCATTATGATTCAATCCTTCATATTACATCTTTTAAAGAACTCCTGGAGGCAAACATGAGTGAGGTCACCTCATTCACACAATGATTTGACTAAATTTAAAAGGATTGTTTTTCAGGTAAAACATACAGTACAGCTTCGTTTCAGTTGTCAAAGGCATCTAAAGGTATCCAAAATAGCAAATGCATTCTTATGTTTGACGGCATTTGTTTGAAGAAAAATACTGTATTGCAATTGCATCTAAGTAAAAAAAAAAAAAAAATCATTTAGACACATTCAAATAGAAAGCAACACCTACTGCTATAATACTTTTATTTTGACCTTTGAAAATAATGTCAAGACATCTTTCAGAGACTATGAAACAAGCAAAACCCTTCTTGTGCCTTGATGCCAAAAGGAGGCTAAAACGATGGCGATGACATGTTTAATTGAAAAAGAATGTTTGCTGTCAAGAACTGGAATGTGGATTTTTCTTTCATCGGTGCAATGACGCGGTGTGCACGGGGTGTTGCTTGTTCCTTCAACTTACTAGAAGAGCCGTCAGCCACTTCATTAGTTTACAACTAATGGCGTGCTGCGGATGCTGAAGTTGTATCATACAAAAATATCCTCGGTGTTTTCTTTTTCTCTCTATTTTAACACCGTACATGATTTGATCACATCAGAATAATCCAAATCACAAAATACAAAAGTCATTAATTAAATACAATACAGCATATTAAAATGTAAGAACTAGAGATACTACTCATTGTTGTTTTGGTTAATATTGAATACTGTGATGTTCCAGTGCATGTTAAGGGAATTATGCAAAAAAAAAAAAAACAACATACCAACTTTAGAAAGACATACTGGAGGATGTTGAATTGAACAAAATAAATGGTCATGCCTTGACAACAGAACTATTTGATTAAAAGCTTATATATTAAGCCTAAACCCAAGAGTCAAAAATATAAGTCTGATGTACGTTGTGTACGTGTAAAGAGCTACAATCTGACCAAAATCATCCAATCAGATATGAACGTTTCAGGGTCACTTTTTTTTTTCCCATCCATTTTGAAAGCTTCCCCCTTTACAGACAAACATGATGAGCATCATCACATCTCATCACGCAGATTCAAATTTAACACTACAAACTAAAAGTGTTTCTTATGGCACAAGTTTATTCAGTCTAGATCCCAAAAGAAAAACAATTCATTGTCTAATTCTGCACCACCACCGAAATCAATTCATACGACTGTTTACATTGTACAGTATTTAAATGCTGTGCATCATGAGATCATTAATACGAACGGAAAACTCAGTTTGAATGTGTACAGCAGAAACATTAAATTTATAGCTAACAGCCACAGAGTCGGACTGGCCATCAGGTGTTTAATACTGGATACAAGGAAGTGACAGAAATATGAGATGAAATTATAATTGGTTCGCTTGATGTGTCAGAAAATGTGGTCCATTATCGAAATGCTACAAACCCCCCCTAAGTGAGGAATGCGCTTTAAAAAAAATACATGTCCCTTATTAAGCAGTGACTTACCTAAATTCAGTTATGAATGGTAGCAATTGCAATTTTACAGATCCATATTTGTACATTGTGCTGTGTTTGTGCAGCCATGTCATGATTTGCAGCTGATAATTTTATTTGGGGGTTTGGGGGGGGGAGAAAGAGATCAAGCGACGCAGGACAGCAGTCCAGTCAAGTGGGCTTGGCGACTTCCGCATCACATACATTCAAACTCATCGATGCGCTGCTTGGTGTTTCCTGACCGGATCTGCCGGAGGGTCTTGTACTTGTCTCGTCCTGCCCGCATGTTCTCTGCGTGGATCATGTCGTTGACCGTCTTCTTGGTCTCGTCTCGGGCGTTGGCCAACTCTGAACTTAAAGCCTGGAACGACAGGTGGCACACATGTCTCAGTGAGGCGTCTTAAACAACTTCCCTCTTCCTTTCATTCTGGTAACAACTAGACCTCGAGGGGCACAAAGGACAGCTGAGCTTTTCCAGTCTCTTGTTATTTGCTGGAAAATGTGTACTTAGGCCAAAGCACTGTGAAATATTGCTTTGGTGGCAAGGAAAAATGTTCAGGTGAGTTGAGGAGCTTCATGCAGGGCTTCGCCATCGTCTTGAAGCATCAAGTTCTGTTTTCATGGTGTAGCCAAAAAACACTAAACGGTCTCATAGCCCAGTATTTTTCAAACTTTTTTGAGCCAAGGCACATTTCTTTCATTGAAAAAATCTCACGGCACACCACTAGCTGAAAATGTAAAAAACAAACAAAAACAAAAACAAAAAAACGCTTATTTTAACAATTAACGTGTTATATTGTTACTATAACCATTTTTAACATTGAAGAATGACGCTATAACAACTTGAATTGGAATCAACTGAGCACAAAGAAAAAAAGTATTTTATAATCTTTCATATTTATTGTTTCACCGTCGTCCTGCATTCATGCGGCACAAATGTGCTTGTCTCTAGTGGTCGAAACAACAATTGGCAATTGGCTAGTTGCTGCTCCCTAGCGGTACGGGATGGTACTACACGATTACTTTCTGGGCCATAGACCACACAGGCATACAAATTGGATATTTTACCGCGGCACACCTGACAATGTCTCGCGGCACATCACAGGGGTTGAAAAACACTGTCATAGCCCAACCAAACAACTTTTTTTTCCTGGCATTTTGGGAGTCACGGTAGTGTTTAGGGAGGAGCGTTGACATACCGCTGTCCGAGGATTGGTCGACATATAATTATGACTTACAATGGAAGATTTGAGTGGAATGGGAAAATATTTTGGCTCATTGAGTTTCGAAGGAGGACGGGGATAGCAGGTCTGCCTCCGATTTGTGATACTCGGCTGCGACCTTCCTTTGTGGATGCTCATGAGTGCTATAGAAGATGGATGGTCGGATGAGTGACAAGTATGTGCTTCTTGCTTTAAGATGGTCTCAGGATACTGCAGTATGCGGTGACCTTTGCTAATTCCACCGGCGATTTATTACTCTTGCTCAAATGTTCTGCCTGCACGCTCCACGGTGGACGCTGAAGCCAGCTCAAGGGTCAGTACGCGGCGTTCTGAACTGTGCCACTTGAATACCTTTAGAGCGCAGTGCAGACAGTCGGTTCTTACCGTCGACTGCGCTAATATAATCGGGTCCGCTAAAAAAACAACATTTTGATTCCACGTGCATAATATAGCCCAAACATTCAACCCTTTGCTGACTCCAAAATACAAGACGAGACAGGATCATCATTATTTCAGTCTACTCTGTACTTTTAGTGACACTTTTTGTTGTTGTTTTTGTTTGGCGTGGATTTTCCTCATGTAAAATGCGTGCCTTGGCTCAATGAGATCGTGAGACTTACGAGTAAGTGTTTCTGCAAACGTTCGTTCTTCTCCGCCTCGGTCATGCGCTCCTCCTCGCTGCGGTCCTTGTACGTGGCGGCAGATGTAAACTCGGCGCTGGCTTCGGCGCTGCTTTCGTCATTCTCGTCGTGCTCGTTCTCGGTGTTGAGGGGCTCCTGAACATGGGTCACCATCACTTTGTTTTTGAGCTCTTCTTTGGTCTTCTCCAGGTCCTGCTGCACCATGGTGGCCTGAAGTCAGAGAATGCTCGTTAAGGTGTGGATGGAATTGCACTGCAACGTATTGTGAAAGTGACTTGTTTTTCAACCGCTGTAATAAGAACAAAGATTTATCGACAGTAGCGAGATAAATCCGCCAGTTGCACACCTTCTCTTGCCACAGCATTGCCTCGTCTTCTTTCTTCTTCTTGGAATCCTCCAGGAGGGAAATCTTTGAGGTCAGCTCAGCCAACTCGGTGGCCTAAAACAACATCGTCGTCTTTGTCTGAGTCGCTGATCATCAAAAGCGCCAAACCGATGTAACCTGTACGTCGTGTAACGGACCAGGTGCTCTTGGTTCTTCATCTGGTTTTCTGACTGCTGCAAGAGAGCCATCTTGGAATCCTCGGCGCCTTTCAGGTCCGACTCAAGGCGCTCAGCGTCCTCCTGGGCTCGTTTCCTCTCCATTTCCAACTCCATAGCCCTCAGTGTTTGCTCCTCCAGCTCTGCGCAAAATCACGTCGCATGAAGATCACTCCGGAACAACAATCTTCGCCGACATACTGGCCCGGTCGGTCACCCACCTTGTTGGGCTTTTTTAGTCTGCTCCTCGATCTGCTTTAGTCGCTCCATTAATTCCTCTTTTTCCTTTTCTATCTTCTCCTTTTCCTTTTCCACGGCTTCCCTTTTCCTCTTTTCGTTATCCAGCATAGCTCTAATAAAGCATTGAGAAAATATTTAACAGTGTACTTTGAATGACGCAGCGAACTTTGTCGAACTGAAGACAATACAGTAATTCTAACGGTGACTGTTAGAGCTTAGGGAGATTTATTAAGTGATGAAGCAGATGATTAACGCAGTATTGATGCACATAATGTTCGGAGACTTGGTTTTTGTTCCTTCATAGCCAATCCATTTTAATTTTGTTTTATTTAATATATGTTTCGTGAAAAAAAGTGACTGTTACCGTTCCATCTTCTTGAGATTCTTATCCTCCCGAGCTTGCGCCTTCATCTGCTGTACTTCGATGGTGTCGGGCTTGCGGCGGCGCATGTACAGCTCGTGGTTTCCCATGCAGAGGGACAAAATGCGCTTGTTGATGCGCAGCCTCGGAGCATAAAATACAAAGTCCTAAAAAAAAAGGATGGAAAGATAAGTGCCGGCCGGGTATCGCTAAATGAATGGGTGAAGAAGCAAACGTTTAACCCACTGGTGCTTTCTTATCAATTGGTTTGATGACAAATTTCTTGTCATTGAAGGAAATGTTCCTGATTTCACTCCAAGGAAAACCAATTTTGGGCGTCATTCTGTGAAATAAACACACAGACTTCAGTATTGATGACGAGCCCCAAAAGCTACAAAACGGGTGGCAGTATGAAACACCAAAGTCGCGTCGACGCTTACTTGTCAGTCTGCTCATATATGTTAAGTCCCAAAGCGTCCACTCCCAGCCATAACTCCGTTCCTTTCTTATTTTTGATGCTGAAGTAGTTGACTCCATACATCTCCAGGTCTTGGGCGATCTTCAAATACTCCATCATGGATTCCTCTCTGCGCACACAAGCGATGGCTTTGAAATACTGCATTGGTCATGCTTTCGACTTTTAACTAGACAGGGAAATAAAAATCTCTCATCGGTTTGCCCAACTTAAAACCTTCGGATCCCAGCAAGCCGCAGCCACTTGCGGAGTTCCTCAAGGCAGTTTTAAGACTTTTGTACAGTAGTTCTTGAATAGGACCTCGCGGGAGACCCTCAACCCAAACATAGCAGACTTGAGGTGTCAAAAATGCCTCAGGCAAGAATCCAATGGCCTAACCCGGGGGTCGGCAACACGCGGCTCTCTAGCGACATCTAGTGGCTCCCTGGAGCTTTATAAAAAAAAAATTGAAAATGGAAAAAGATTTTGATAGTATGCTAATATAGCTCAAATAGATATAGATACATGTTGTAGCTCCGAAAAAGGAGAGCGGTGGTGTTGTTTTCTAAAAACGTACACTTTATTTCTGCTTTTAACAGTCTCGACAAACACAGACACGTCTGCGTCCGACTCCGTGCCTTCTGTCTTCTCGTTCGACTCGAGAGGCGTTCAAAGACAGCCTCAGAAAAACAAAACAAAAAAAATCAAGCGAGGAAATCATAAATGAAAAGGGTTATCATGACCTCTGGGTCCTGGCCAGTGTTATTATTTGAAAAGTCATGCCAAGACACTTGAAGAGGCATACAAAGGAGAAAAGGCAGAGTCAGATAAAGTTTGGCCAAACAGTACAAATAGAACTAGTAACCCGTATAATGAGCTGGGAACTTCTTATCTAATGAGACCGAGAAGGAGGAGGATCGGAGATTACCTCATCATTCCCTTGTGTTCTTCATGCCATACTTGAATCCTTTCCTCCCACTGGTCCTTGCTAAGTTTGTGCTGGTCCAGAACTCTGCCGACATAAGCGGGTCAGAGGTCACGCGGAGGTCTTTAAGAGGCTGATCCGAACTCCAGATGACCACTGCTCGTCTCGTCGATCAATTAATTAGTGCGGTCGGAATTACCTCTGAGGGAGAAGATGCTCGTTGGATAGATAGCCAGGTGTGTGGACCTCCTTGTTGTAGTCAGCGTACTTGGCCTGCACGGCATAGGAAGCCAGCAGGACGGCCGTCTCCGGGGGGCAGTAGATATCGTCATTTAGAATTCCCTCCTTCACCTGCAGGAAAAAAAGCCGCTGGGTGGCATCCTGGATCAACTCCTCTGAGACGTCCTCGGGAAAGAACTTGGCACGGAACTTAAATAGTAGCGGGCTCTCCTTCCTCACATCTTGGGCGGTGACCTGAAACGATAAAAGTCGAATGTAATGTCGGTGCAATATTTCACTCTGCCATTCGATAGCGACAAAGACAGGAAAATCAATCAAGCGCTCACCTTCTTATTGAGCTTGAGCCACGTAGATAAACCCTTGGTATCCTGGTACTGGAGTCCAAAGTACCAAACCTCCCGCAGCCCAATTGTTTTAACAACCTGAAAAAATATACATACAGTATATATTAAAAAAATGAATAAATAATAATAATAATAATAATCCCTAGACTGTTAGCACATTCTCTAACAGGTATTTTAAAAGTTGACAATAGGCATGTATTGTTTTGGGAAACAGTCTATAATGTTGTTCTCTGCCATCTGTGCGCACCTGTCAACTACAACCACAAAAATATATATGTACGGTATAAATACATCTAATACAGTGAAACTCCTCTACAACGAAATCTATATGGGTGAAAATACCCCCTAGTGTGAAAAAATCTTCATGCATTAACACCATTCCCACTTTCCTGTTTCAAATTTGCTACAGTGAAAAACCCCCTGTTGTGAAAAATGTCTTGCTGCAAACATGATTTCGTTGTAGAGGAGTTTCCACTGTATCATTCAGTCGAGGTGAAACATGTGACATTTGTATCGTTATTGCCAACGTGATGTAGTATGACCGGAGGCAAAACTAAATGACTTTTAATGTGTGTCCTACCTGGTCAAAGAGTTGCTTTCCTGTTGTTGTGGGCTGAATGGCAAACTCCAGTTCCGCATCCATTGTGGTGACTCTTACACTAATCTAGGGTCAAGAACAAATGGGATGAATGAACAATGTAAAGTGACAATAACATAACTTGGACATGAGCGTTCATTTAGAAACCACTGCATCAATGTTGTTTGTGTGAATACTGCATTTAACCCGGGAGAACTCAAGAACCCTTTTCTTCTTTGGAAAATGATGAATTATACATTAAATGACTGCTATATGTTCACTGAACACCAAAATATATGTTTTTTCAAATATTTAATGCTTTCATCCTAATTTACGATTAGGGCCAAATTTGACCCTTTGGGATTTAAGGGCAGCATTTGAGTAGCAGAATTTATTGGGGGCAAATTTGACCCCATGGGTTCTCCAGGGCTGAAAAAATAAAAGTAAAAAAAAAATGCAGGCACGAAGAGCATACTTGTGTTAATTTCATATTCACGTTGGTCAGGTCAAATGAAACAATTGAATATCTTCGGAATTGGAATCAATAGAAAATCATCAACAGTGACGAGACAGAGACATTTACATAATCCTTAACTGAACACTCAACGGTGGACAAGCCCCCCCATTATATCTGACTGCATAATGAATAATTCTATTTTTTTTCCTGCGACTCGACTCCATGAAAGCCCATGCGCCCGTCTAGCGGGTCTCAATATGGAACGTATCTCCAGGAAGTAACCACATCCTCTGGTGGTGAGACCTTGCGAGGCCTTTGGCCGCTGCACCCTCATGAGAGCGGCCGACTTCCTGTCATGTACCAAGCAGTCAGCTCGCTGCTCTGCGGTCTGCCAAGAACATACTCGTACACCTATTTGCAGAGAGTTTGTCACCACCGGGAAACTTCCTGTTCAAGTCAAGAATGCACTGAACTCACAACAGATATTGAAACAGGAATGCGGAATGTATCGTAAGAACCGCCTTAATCAAGTCAGACATTTTCTTTTTCCCGTGCTTTTGCAGCAGTGATGTGACGTTGAACTTGTAATAGTTAGGGAGCGGGGGGAATCAATAACGTGCATCTCCTGCATTAATTCCAACTTGCCAAGGTCATACAAATATTATATTTAGCCTGGAATCAGCAAACCGATTGTCTGGCAGTTTCTCATTTCTCTGCCCTCTTGGAGATGATGAAAAAGGCAGCAACACACGCCTGTTGGGAAATAACTGTGCAGGCTGAGGCCCACGCCTGCCTTCAACAACAATGGTGCGCATTATTTCCCACTAGTAGCGGCTGACGAGAGTGTTGCGTTCTTTCCCATTCATGTCAGCAGAACCCCATTTACAGCTCAGGACACTTGCCCCTCTGTCACTTCCTGTCATCGCCAGCAGTTTGTCAATCGGGGTCGACGCCAAGGAGCGACAGAAGTTTCTAGAATCCGATCGGGGAGTACCGCCAGTGGTGCGCAGGATTCCTCGAGTGGGAGACAAAATAATCACGGAATGAAATGCTCAAACTGCGCATAATGTTAGAGTGGGTTAAATATTTTTATTTTTTTTAAACTAGGACCGTACATTTGTTAAGTACAGTACATTTGCATTGAATCTTTTAGGACCGTTTGTCTTCAAACATTTACTTAGGTACAATTTAACATTTATGTGTCAAGCTCGATCATTGATTAATTAAAAAAAAAATTTAATTCAAGCACAGCATTATGTTAGTGGCTTACAATGAATGAATTATACTTGACAGGAAATAAAACGGCCTACTACGCTTACTGTATTTTTAATGTTGGTCTTTTTTTCAAGTTGCACTTGCCGTAACAAGTTTGAGAACAATTCCAAGTCTAAAGAACCAAGACGTCGGTAAGAAAACCATTTAAAAAAAACTAATTTCATCTCGCGATGACTCGGCTGGACTTTCAGCCACTTCATTTCCTCAGAACGAATGACTAACGTTGCATGAAAAAAAAAAAAAAAGGAAGCACACGGCTACATTCTCTGCTTGTGTTAGGGTGTGCCGCCTACACTATTCTTAGCGCGGGCTCACCCGCGCCCTCTCGACTCACGTGCCATGTTTCCATGCGTTCGACCTCATCATTTTCCCACCATGGCAACTGCATAACATACACTGCCAAAATAACACTTTTCACCATCACCATCTTACGACAGTGTCCGGTGATACTGAAACCTTTGTGAGATTGGCATTTTTAATGGCGGCGTTTGCTTTACGATGACTTAACATGTCTAAGAGAGCCACGCAGCTCAAATCTCATTTTCCTATTGACGTGTCATCCCCAAAAACAGTGATCGCTCCATAGATCACCATAAACATGATGTAGACGGCCACAATATCCCAAAGTACAAATGATATGTTGAGAAAACGATGTAGCCGCCTTCTAATTACCGTAATTTCCGGACTATAAGCCGCGACTTTTGTCACACGCTTTCAACTCTGCGGCTTATTTAATGAAGCGGCCTATATAAATACTTTTTTAACGGCCGCCTGCGTACCGTCTTTCTTTGTAAATATCTAATGTAACAATATGGGCACCTGCGGCTTATAGACAGGTGCGGCTTATGTGTGTACACAATGTTATGTTGAGGGGGAAGAAATTTCATCTGTGCTGTATGTTACACACACGTACAGCACATATGACAATAAAGTGTATTCAATTCAATTCAATTCAATGTTTTTTTCCTTTAAAAATGTAGTGGTGCGGCTTATAATCAGGTGCGGTTTATAGTCCAGAAATTACGGTATTTATATTAAACCTATGCTACATGTCTTCACAATGATGTCAACTCTAACACAGTGAACATCCAAAAGTAATTGATACATAGAACTGGTTGTCTGCGAGGTAGAGTGCAACAAAAAAACATAAAAAACTATTTTAATGCAGTTCATACTGCGTTTCCATGCCTTGATCCAGATTCTCATCGATATACTATGTAGTCAAACCTCGTTTTTCGAACGTCTCGGTTCTCGACCAATTCGGTTTTCGACCAAAAATTTAGAGTTTTCTATGCCTCTGATGACGAACAAATTTCGGTTCTCGAACAAACTGAGCGCACTTGAATGCACCATTTGACTCCTCTCGCCTTCCTTACACGAGGAAGTGACGGTTCCTCGTGTTGCTTTCCATTGTGAGCAGACGTGTTCAGTAAACATTTTTTATTTTAAAAAGAGCGTGGTTGCGGTTTTCGAACAATTTCGGTTTTTGAACAGCCTTCTGGAACGGATTATGGACGAAAATCGAGGTTTGACTATGAGTTTTTTTTCTTGGTCATTCGGCAGTCCCTCAACAAATCAGCCAACAATGTATTTACAAGACATTTAACAACACTGTGGGGATACTGTAATATTTTTTTGGCTCAGGCTCGTGGCACTTGTAAATGATCACAGAGTTGGGAAGATGAGTTTAAAAAAAAAAAGGGCGTGTGACATACTATGTAAGCTGTCGGAACGGTTGTACAGAAAAAGGCTGTTAAACCTCCCACTCTCGGTTCAAACGCCCTGTGGCTGTGTGTACTGTTGTGTGTCTGCTGTCCAGATGTGTTTACAGCTGAGGGGCTGGACGCAGCCGAGCATTACGTTTCGAGAAACCCTCCAGTTGAAGAGTGTAAACTGGCAAGACAGGAAGAGGGAGGGATGAAAGAGAGAGGATGAGCTTTCTTTACAAAAGCGAGGAAGGGTCTTTCCCATGACCATTGTTCCTAAAATATACACACTTGTGCACATTCATCTGCTCAGACATCTCTTAGCGCCGGAGCCAAGTCCCTTTTTGTTGGCGAGGTAGTTAACATCGGTAATCCTTCTCTACCCTCCGTCCAAACTGGTACTTTGCTCAATCAACTCATGAAAGGCCCGTTCACTCTACCTTCATACCGTTCACTAATACTTGTGCGTGAAACGTGTCATTGAGTCCGGGGCAGAACTTAAAATACAAACGTTTGGCAAAACCTCAAGCTTGTTCTTATCTTTCGACAACCTTGATTTGATGTGAGCTAGAAACAACAGGGGGAAAAAAATGGGTCGAGCGAATTAGCACACAAGTATTCGAAATATGAACATAAAACGACTTACTTTCCGAAGTGTAACTGTCACACCAGATCCGAGGTGAAAATATTCCACTATTTGTGTACAAAAAAATTAAACATTCACTTTTTCTACCACCTCTACTTCTACAAACTGCTAATCTCCTCCGCTATGCGCACTACGGCCTCCTTAAATCCCCTGCTAGCATACCTCCACGTCTTTCCATTGACCAAATCACCATAGCCATACACACTCAATGTTTGTCCCTTTCGCAAGAAAACCAACCAATGTTGTTCACCTACGACTAAAATGGTAAGTTATACCCTCGCCTTTTTTTTTTTTAAGAAAACGTTTCTACCATCATGGATATTTGAATGACAAAGTACTGGTATGCTGAAAATGTTGACGATACCGAATGACCGTTTAATACTAATGTCCAATGAAAATGTGTCACGATGACTTTATTTGGGAGTGTTTTAAACCCGACAAAGTAAAGGAATCACAGCAACTCGTGATAAAATGACACTTGGCTGATAGAGTGCTCCGGTGCAATCTTGAGTGGTGCACGGCATGTGAGGAGCAAGCTGGGGGAAGCTGGGAGGAGAGAGTAGCTAGACCGTGATGTGAAAGTCCATATAAGGCTGCAGGCGAGGAAATTACCAGAAAGGAACTGATGTAAGAGCAGAACATTTGAGTCACACCGTGACTCTCTTGAGAAACTTGAGTGAAGATGGCAGAGAGGCGCAACTTTTGGAATCATTGCGATTCATCAAGACTGAGACAATTGATTAAATCGTGGGATTTTTTTTTTTTTTTTTACTGTGGCTACAGTTCTCCAAAGACAACTTTCACTTGGCAAAAACTGAACTTTGTTGCAGAGTCAGACTATCTCGTTTCCGTCTTTTCTTTATTTTGCCTCCTCTGGTTTCCAAATAACCTTACCGAGGCACAAGTTAACAGCAATCTCTGATCATGGGACGTACTAAACTTTTCATCGCAAAACCATTGTTCCTTCCTCAGTTATTCCTGCCATCATTTATGGCCAGTGACCTTCCTCTCGATCAGATGTTTGTCCCCTTTCAGGTTCCGTTTTATTCCCCCTAACACTAAAGCAGAACATCGAAACAACACAGCAGCATTGAACCACGTATTGTCTTATTGCTTGTAAACACATTGTAAAAGCTTCTTTTGAGCTTCTCCTGGTCTGTGCAAACAGGGGACCACGCCACCGTTGTAGAGGCTAACCGTATTCTAGCTGCACTACGCAGACAATTGGCACACAGACGGTCACCTAAGTAACAGACTAAATATATTTCTAAAAAGCAGTTAGCACATTCTGGGCTTTGAACAAGCCTCATATTTAAATTCAATGTACATACCTATATATTGGACATTCTAAAATAATAATTAAGTTCTGGTTGTGCCTCTCACAACCCCAACAGAGTTTATTTCAGTTTGCGTCGTTATTTCTTCAGACTTTGTCATATTAAACCGCTCAATGTGAAGGCGGTGTTGATGTTGCGATACATTTTGTTTTGTTGTAATGCAACGACTTGAAATCTCTTATATTTACAACCTTTTCCTCCTAATATTGCAACTTTATCCTAGTAATAATGTTAGAATTTATTTGTCATAATCTTTAAAGTTGTTTTGTAGTTTTATGGCCCTACTTATTCATACCGGTGCATTTTAGCTGTTTTTAATAGCTGAAATCCTCACTTATAGAAGTGATGATAACCGTTAAGCGCAAACGCCAATTGAAACAAATTAACTTAAAAATGCAGAGCCCATCAAAAGTGTACTCTATTTATATTGGGTGCAAGATAAAATATAGTGAGTGCAGCTGATGCCATTCCGTGTGGATGACAAAGCACCAGTTCCGGTTTTATGTCTTTGAAGACAACCCGTGTGAATGCATTTTACTTTTTGCCTTCATTAATGCTGTTGATATCAAAGAGGGCGGGGCTGCTTAAACACTTTCCAGTTAATTTTTTTCCCCAAGGAACCTGCTTAAAACGCCAATTAAACCTTGCATCTACAAAACCATTATTTTTCTGAAAATTAAGGTCACATTTTTGAGTTATTCAAAACTGTATTGCTAAACTTCTTTCGTGAACTTCAATTTCCCAAAAATGACAGAGCCAAGTGGAGAGTGACACTGACAAACTTAGTGATTTGTGAAAAAAAAGTGACATTTTCCAAATAGGGGGCTTCCGCCCGACAGTTACAAAGTGCACCGCTAAATGCCATATAACTTTTTAAAAAATGTTTCTGCCTAAATATTTATGGCCTGTTTAATAGAAAGGTCCTTCACCAAATGAAAAGTAATTAGATTTAAATATTTATCCATCGCCTCAAGCTAGGAATGCTACATGCATGCAGGCATGTCAGATTTATCTGATGAGACAGTATGTCACAATCATCAGAGCTTTTAATTGGCCCAAAGGGAGGAGTAATTGCTTTATTGGCACACAGGGCCCTACGTGTACATCTGACATATCAGTTTACTGCAGATTTTATGCACCCCTGTTTAAAGTGAATTGTCTGTTTCAACTTAAAGTTTGTATCCAAAACACCATTGATAAACAAAGATGGCCATTTAAGCATTCATAGTGTAGAATCATCATAAGTCATAGGTAACAATTTTACTGTCCCATCGGTGTGTAAGATTTTTATTTCATGTTTTAGCTCTTCTACGTCAAAACGTGCAAACAGCTCAGAAACATGAGCTTTATGCGGGTTGAATTAAACAAAGAGTGTGTGTGCTACCCCCCTCATTCCCCCAACAATGAGAGGAGGGGTCCTCTTCATTGTTCCCAGGTATGCCATGCTAAAAACGGATTGCTAAAGTTAATCAAATATGACGTCACCCATAAAACTTATAAAAACATATTTTCATGCAATCAGTGCCGGGGTTGAAGGACACACAGCTGGGCCGGCTTGACAGCTCCAATCTCGGCTTCTTAACCCGCTAGCTAGCTCTGGCTGGATGTGGAGGCCTCCGGAAACACGAACTCTATGGCGACCGGGGAGGGGTTGGGGGAACTGGAGGGCACCCTCCCAGGACAAAGCCACACTGGGACGGGATCCTCAACCGTGCCTCGTTGGGAGACGTAGGAAGCGAGTGTGTGATATAAAGTAGCTTCAAGGCCTCCATGAAAGATGTGATTTAAGGCGCTCATTTGAAGAGGCACTGGGGCGGGAGCGCGCACGCGCACTCTCCTAACGGAAAGTATTGTGTCGTCGCGTTCATGTAAAAAGACTAAAATAAACCAGCCGAAGCACCTAATAAGTGATACACACTACAAAACAGCAATCGCATACCGGTGTTGGTCATATATCTTCGTAGGATTCTGTTAAATGTGAGCAATAACGATTTGTTTGCAAGATAAGAATAATTACGATCATTCAAGCTTACCGTCTTCGGCATCTTGTCTTTTGTTGGGTCCGGTTCGGGTTCGAAGAAAACAAACACGCAGAAAAAAACCCAAACGAGGACTAATAGAACAGACGAGCGGTTGTCGAAACCACCAGAAAACTTTTTCCCATCAGAACAACGGCGCCAGTGAAACGCCTTCCTGTCCAAAACGAGTCCAACCTATTACTTGTTAGCTCGATTTAAACACACACACAAAAATAAGTATCTCTTGAACTTTCGAGGGGAATATTATTCTTTGTGTCGCCCTCGTCAAAAGAAACGGATTCGAAAGCTCGATTTCCTGCTAACGGTACCCGGACTCTCTCTAACCACACCCAGGCCGATGACAGGACAGAAGCCAGACAGAAAGAAGGAGAAGCTCGGTTTGGGTCGATTTAGTTGGAGCCCGCAGACTCCGCCTGCTGCCTCTGCATCATCATGGCCGCACACATTCACTCTCTTGGCTTTTTTTTTTTTTTTTGTCAGGCAGGCTAGTCTGTCTGTACTTTTATTCATTCTACCTCAGCGTTTTACTCGTTTTTTTGGGGGGGTGTCAAAAGCCTATTTTGACAAAAATAAAGCTAGAGTGATGAATATCACCTGGGGATCCCAAGTAAGAACTTTGAAGGCCATCCTGTCCTAAAACCCCCCGAAAAAATCTGCGTGATGGATGACCAAATATATCTTGTATTAAGTGTTGTCTCACAAATAACATTAATTACTTTACAATAATCCCTTCCATCGTGGGCTTTATGTTCCAGCCCAGCCCATCTATATATGACATCCATGATATAGTATAGAAATACACAATTTAAATACTCTTGGCATGTTTTTTTACATTACACTACAGTGTTTACAGTAAAAAGATGTACAGTAGATTATGAAATAAAACTTAAAGGCGGAGATTGCAGTATTAAAAGGTTTTGATGTATAGTCTCATTTTAAACATTCACAGATCGTAGTTTTTTCTGTATTTCTGTACATACCATCTACACTATGAATTTTTCGTCCGGACAAAATGGTAGGCTGACCTCAGTAGCTACAGAGATAAAACATCAGCTAAAAGAGAAATAACAATCACCTTCAGTAAGAAGTACTTTTTTTTCTTCTAATGTTTTATACAGGCAGTGGGAAAAAAAGGGGAGTCATTTGCCTTCCCCACATTACCAACAGTACTGGAATAACGGAAAACACGCCAGCAGACGCCACAGCAGAAATGTTCATGTGGGCCCACAATGTGGTGAGCGAGAGCATGCAGCAGTGAAAGGAGGTAAAATCATTAAACTTGTGCTTTTATGGCTTCACTTGACCTATCATATTTTTTAGGGTAACCTGGAAAATGCAAGCCTGATCCATCCAGATTGCTTCCAAGTCAGAGATCCTATAGGAAGGGCTAAACAGTCAGAAGATGTTTCACCGCTTTCAAAAATATGCTTCATCTTTGAAGACAACGGCCTCTGGCTTTTTGACTTGTTCTCCTTGAGGATACAGAGGGATGATTCATGACACGATTTCCTCAGAGCTCCAGAAGCTAAATGATGTCTTTGTACTGAAATCTTAACATGCAGCTCACATTGGTCTATCACACTTCCTCACCACATCGAACACATTGGATTTTGCAAGAGCAAAAGCGTTTCACAACCCCTTTTGCATTCAATCGAACGAAACATTTCTGGAATGAACAAATAGAAAGTGATGCGCAGGGCGTGTCATCTAAAAATGTGTGTCGTATAGTCATCCAAACTATCCAATGCCAACACTGCAATTAATCTCCCATACTAAACTCAGCTTCATTTATAAAGCAGAGGTTTACATATACTGTACATACATTTTCAATGAATGATTGATTTAAAAATTGTTTAACTCATTTATACTACATCCATTTGGGGGGGAAAAACGAATCTCGGAATCACCTGGCCCATTTGTACGTTTTAAAAATCACACGTAGCCCTTGAGCAACCCCCCCCCCCCCCCCCTTCAGATACAGTACAAGTCTTGTTCACTTCCCATTGTCTGCCTTGTGATTGACAGGCCGTCCAGGGTTGCTCAACGTCAGCTGGGATGGGCTCCACATCTCCGTAACGTCCACAATCCATTTGCTGCTGATAAGGGATGAAAGGTGAATAACACAATGCCCGAGGTGAAATTCTGCCAGCATAAAATATTTTCCTTCCTTTAAAAAGTAACCAACTCAAATAGCTTCGCTAAGTTACATTGCCACGAGTTACACTTCTAGGGTAAGATGACTTTATGTGGAGTGTTCGCACAAAATGAGAAACTTACTCAAGTTCACATTCTTTAGCATCCAACAGTAAGCCAAAGAAAGCAGTCGACTGCCCATCTATCCCCCATATGCCATGCACAAATCTTGCCAGCAGAGGGTGCTCGAACTCAAATATTGACCTAGCTGGAAGTTTAGCGTCTCGAAATGAGGGTCCGTTTTGACTTATTTTTATGGTATAATTCATAAATGACACGAAGCGCGTTTCGATGTGACAAGGGTTTGCTGTGTTTAAGTGTCTTGAGCTTAGACAAACTACATACGTGCCCATTATTTGCACAACCAGAGCCTGAAGGCAAGTATGCAACAAAGAGCACAGGCTTCTCCCTATCTTACCTTGTAGATCAAAGTTTTTCTAGGCTAGTTTTCTCTCTACCATTAGTGGTACACAAAAGAATGACTGCCTACCTACAGTTCGGTTGTGTACGACTTTTAAGGGGGAAGTTTGACGTTTCATGAAAAAAATCAAAAAATCACTGCCATATTTTAATCTGTCAGTACAACCTGACAGTAGTACATTAGTAAAATGATCTTGAAAAAAAATAATAAATCAGCCTTTCTGCCGCCATCTTGCACCTCAAATGAGATTTTCGAGAAACTGTGCACCAAAGGGAAAAAAAACAAACAAAACAATCAGATGCAGAAGATGGGACGTACACTTTCTCCTGTCCTGTGGCTCATCATTTAAATAACCCTCATCGCATTTGGCTTACTTGCACACTTGCAGATTTTCCCACACACGTTTTTCGGACTGGTCTCCCCCAAAGTGTTCCGATTATTAAAAGAGGAGCTAGCACAGTATGAACATAATATAGCTTTATTAATGGTGAGAAACACATGTCATTAAGACTTACATTTTGTTTGAGCCCACAGACTCAAATAGTCTAGTTTGGTCTACAAAAAAACAAACAAACAAAAAAAGCAATGCTTTTCAGTCAGTGTGGATTACAATACCGCAGATAAGCACAACACAAAAAGCTTGCTTCAATGTTTCCCTTGTTACATTGCAAACACTACAGTCCACGCACACCACTTTAGAAAAGTCACCGGTACAACTTACTGTTTTTGAACCTTGTGATTTTGAATGTTAGCCGGGTTGAACCTGAGTATTACACTGTAAATATGTACAGTCATGTTAATGGGCACGCCTCTTGTTCTGACATTCTGCATAACAAGTCTGTCCATCTGGGAGGATGCTGGCATCAAGTGTCATCGGTACACAAGAAGTGTGAAGGTATGTTTGGATCACTAATCATAATGTGGACAGTTAAAAAAAAAAAAAACAACAACTTTGGTTTTCATCTCATCCATTAACATGCTATTATTCAACACACAACTTCAAAATAGCGCAAGTCCAATTTTCATAGGGCACCAGCTGAAAGTACGTACAAACCGGCCACCGACAGTAAAAGTATTCATTTACACGACTTCAATATCCTACTGCAGTGGTCAAAGTAACAACAAATAGCACAAATCTGCTTGTCAACATTGTTTAGTCATTCAACCCCCTGCCAAACATTCCACTAAATTTCAGTTTGAAGAGAAAATAAAATAACAATAACATGAAACCTCAAAACACAAATGATTCAAAACTGGCACTGTGCTCTCATTTCATAGTTTTTAGTCAAAGTATCCTTTAAAGTAGATTCGTTTGGTGCTTAACAATCTCAGTGTTAAACCATTGTTTTGGTTTTTTTAAACACCCAAATATGCAAAGTTTACACAAGGCAAAATGAACAAATCAAGAGAAAATAAGCACAGGTTACAACATTCATGTGAAGTGAAGTAATGTTTTACATTTACACATTAAATCCTATCCACAGGAACACGCAAGTATGTACAGTGAGGGCGTGATGCTTAGTGCGGCACAGTTTTGTCTTGCTGCACACTTGACCGAGCACATCAAAGTCCCAGGAAATTAACGACTGTACCCAATAAAAGATAGTACATACCTATGGGCTACTCCCAGTGACACACAGTGTCACACAACATTAGGCATTTTTTCTCTTTCCCCTTTATTTCAATAAAACTCTTTTCATAATATACATTTGATATTTAGTTTACATTCAAGGTAGAGATACAATTTGTATCAACAAGTAAAAGTCAATTCTGGACATTTGTGGCTTGTTTGCGGCACTTACAAAAGAAGGGATGCGGGGGGGGGCGTTGAACTACGACGAGAAAATTTTTTTTTCCCGCAAAGCTGGATCGTTGAATAGGGTTTTCTCTTAAGACTTTTTTTTTGGCTCATAAGTGCAGCCAAGAACAATTTAGCACGCAATGTAATTGAATATAATATAAACTTGTGGATCCCATTTCCGACAAGTCATTCAAAATTACCGAAGTGCATTGTGACAAAAATTAGCATGTCAGAATATGTCACTTCATTTGAGATAATGAGTCTAAAATGTTGTTTTTTTTGTGTAGTTCAAATTCCCAAAATGATCAATTGGGGTTTGTGTACATTCATGTACTGATTTGATGTCTATTTATGTGTAGAACATTTCCTCAAATAGTGGCCTCTGGTGGAATACGCCGTGCCCAAATTAATCAGATGGAACATTTTAAAAATTAAATTTGACATCACACCTCTTATAGATTATTTTGATTTTTTTTAAGTGTGTCTTTGGAGGGGGGGGAGAGATTCTTGACATGTCTTTTGTAGTAATTTATTAAGTACGTTATTTGTCGAAAATGATAAAACACATCTGACCACGGCACCCTCTGTAATTGAGTACAAAATGCATCCCAGGTTACTATACGAGGAAATATGCTAATTTAGTTAAAACTGCAATCAGACCTTGCAGGATAGAACACAATAATTCAACTTTCACTTGAGTAATGTTGTGGCTTGAGATGTACTGTGTCGTCTTAAAATTATCAGTGCAATTAACTCAGTGTTCTTTCAGTCACCGAAACAGTAATGATAGCGGTTGTTTTGTTTTTTTCCCCTTCGCACCAAGAACATTTGGGGGGAATCTGTGACAATATAACTAGCTGGGAATGGGGCGGGGTGGCACGCAAACGTTGAGCCAAATGCCAGAAACAACGGTGACGGCAGCCTTGCAATCTGACTGTTTCATATGAAGAAACATTTAGGCAGTTTGTTTTCACCTTCTCATGAACAGACAGCTGGCCTCAAGTGGCCTTGTGTGTTTTCATGAAAAATAAAACAAAGTCAGCAAAGCCCAAAAAAATCTTTTGGGCTATACACATTCATTTTTTTTTTCCCTTCCCTTTTTGGATGTTTATACACACTCCGACCATTAGCGAGAAATCTATATATTTGTTAAAGAATCACCATTGAGAAAAATAATCAAGCTCACATCAATTCCCAATTAAGGAGTAACACCACTTAATGTCGAAAATCTGTGTGGCCCTTTGTCATCGTGTACTTTTGTTAGAGATGCCACTTGCATCCCTTTTTTTTTTTTTTTTTTTAAAGAACGGTTCGATGCTCACACAGGTGATCATAGAGATTCAGTGAAGTGGCATTTCCCTTTCGATGCATTCCGAGCAACACCTTGCATTTGGGCTGGCTTTATACGATAGCTGTGATGTTTCTCAGCGGTGGCATCTCAAAGTTCAAAATTCCCTAAGTGTCGTCCGTTTTCACAAGATGGAAAAGAATTTTCCTGAAAAATATACAAACTACAGTACATTTACACCACATCAGTGAGATCAGCATTACGAGGCCCACACTTGTGGCATTCACGATTGCGATAAGTTTTGAATGCTGACGCCAACACATCCGCATCATGTAAAGCCGCCCAAATGACCCAGTCTTAAACAACTCAAGGTGCATACTTCCGAGATAGCTGTACAAAGTTTTACAAGGCAGTTTTTCCACACTGCAACTTTCTATACATGTACAAGTTTTCACAAAATAGATCGCTATTAGAAGAGAAGAGACACTTGCCAGCAGTAAGCACAGTTTTTTTTAGTTTTGTTTTTTGGCCAGTGAAGGTGAAAAAGTGAAAGCATCCTGAGAGCAATGTGCTGCAAGGCACAGCCAAACTGTATTTGAGCCATCCACTCTCACGATAAAAGTCAAACATCATACTAAACATGCTTTCTTGCATTCATGTCAGTTGTTTTTTTTCCCTCCGAAAAATACAACAATAAACCCCTCCCTTATAACAACCTTGCAGGCCTAATACTCGTGGATAGATTTTTAATCTATCCAGCGAAATATCAGAAGAAAACTGTGCAAACTCTTGACGGTAAACATTTTTTTTTTTGCAGTAATCTTTTTACTGTAGATGCATCTTGATCGTCCCAATTCAAACAATTTTATTGTCATCTCAGTGTCATAACGTTCGCTGCATCTAATTTACTGTGGTTGCATGAGCAACTTTGCAGCTTTTGCTAAAAAAAAATGTATTTGCACTGACTGACTCTTAAAAGTAAATTGTAAGCGGGCTCGGAAATACCTCAAGAAATGTTCTTCAAGCCAAAGCCCACTAGAAATAAAAGCCGTCTCACTTTCTTATGTGTCTCAGTCCATTTAAGTGCATGGAAAAGTAGTCTTTGATACAAATGAGCAACAAACAGCTCTACTGACAACCTGAAGTAGTTCAGAGGAGCGTTCTTTTTTTTTTGTTAAGATAATCATATACTATATCTAGCCTGGGAATAAATTAAATTGAGAAAAAAACAACAAGTGATATTGTGAAAACATTGTATTTGTGATGGGTCACTCGTAGGTATGAAACACCCAAATTTAAGAGTACTTCTTAAGTTATACTAGAGAAATAGAGGTCATTAAAAAAAATCAGAGCGCTGACTAAAAGCCTAAGATACATCGTTAGCGCTACATATATATTATAAACTATTTTCACAGCAAATCTGACAAAAATATACAAGGCAGTTGGAAATGAGAAATAATTCCAATTACGTGAAGCAAAATGTAATGTGAAGTCAGAATAATGACCATTTTTCTCTTTTTTTGGCATTATTTAGCAGCTTATAAATGACTGAAATAATGGCTTTTGTGTGATTTTCTTTTTTTTTAATGTACATAGATATAGACACGTGCACCTGTATACAAGACAAATCTCTTTTTGGCTTGCTTTGTGCACTGTCAAATTCTACCAAAATAGTAGCTTTGTGAGATTGAGAAAATAGATCTCTTTCCATACTGAGATAGTGCTTTAGGTTTGAAAGTAGGAGGCTTCAATGCCAAAGACGTTCATTGAAGGAGAGACTAAAGCGTGAGGTCACTCAGATATAAGGCCATTAAATATCAGTTCATGCTTGGAGGTATGAGTGTACCTCCCTCTTACTCGTTTTTGAAAGAAATGCACAAAAACGGGGAAAAAAAAAATATCACCACCATTTTTTTTTTTTACAGTAGAGGCAAAGCTCAAGAAAGTTATTGATAGTTGCACTGCACCACAAACATTTGTGATGCCTTTCACAGCACATCCACATGACCTGAACAAGAACGTCTTAAAAGCTATGTGGCTAAAACCAAGAATATTTTTGATTAAATGAACCCAAATGCTGAAAAGCAGCAACTCGCGGTGATGTTTCTGGCTGATATTAAAAGCAAGTGGGACAAAGTTTGGCATTGGTTAACCTCATTTCTTGAAATCGGATCGTTAACCAATTAGTCTGACAAATTTTGGATAAAAGCTAATCAAAATACATTGTAAGGGAAAAAAAACCAAATCCTTATTTGATATTTTTGAAAGGAAACTCCGCTCCTGGTCAGGTATGATAAATGCGTTATGAAACACATACAGGAAAGTTTCCTTTTACAATTGCACCACACTTCTTAGAAATGTATAGCTTTCTGTGTGCGAAACATCTTTAAGTTGCACTAAAAAAAAAAAAAAATGTCAGACAATCTTCATCTAAGCTGTTGACTTACTGCCATCTTGCTGATGAAAATCCAGAGAGCTGGGTTTTGTACCAGGGACATAAAAAAAAAAAAAAAAACTCCTGAGGGCAAATGTTGCACATTTGGCAACATTTAGCAAGTGCCTGTGTTTGCAACCAAAACACTCAAATCTATTTTCTAAATTTCCACCTTATTATTTACTTTTTTTTTTTTAACCTTTTTGCCCTCAGTGACAAGACCTCAAATTTGTAACAATGACAGCCGCCAGTTGTTGGGGGTCTGTCAAATGAGGGTTCTTCTCCATCACCGAATGGACTACATAAGCAGGAAAAATGTTGCAAAGGTTCCGATATGTTTGATACTGGTGCTCTGGGATGACATACCGTTCAGGGTGTTCCGTTGCGGGCGGGGCCTCCCACGGCAAGTTCCAAATTTGCTCCATTTTGTCAGGCATGCTGCGGACCATGACTCGCTCGCAACACGGCATCAGGCTGTTGCTCAGCGGATACGAGTGATAGCCGTAAGACTCGTTCCCGCAGGGCAGAGGGTCCCAGCTCGCGTGCTGCTCGCGGCACAGCGGCGGTCGCCTCTGTCTCATCGGGTTGCTGTCGTACAGCCTGGAATCGGATATGCTGTCCATGCGAGTCATGCCGAGGGAGCGCGTCGGCTGCGATGACAGCGGCGGGAGGACGTTTTGAGCCACGGGGTAGTCTCCGGGGCAGCTCGACCTGGCCCCCACTGCGACGTGCTGGATGTGCGGGGCTAGATGAGGTGCGGGCTGCTTACATGGACCCTGCTTGGGCTCCTCCGGCCCGTAACTCTGCACCCGGGTGAGCGCTTCGTGTCGAAAGCCGTGGGGGAAAGTCTGCATTCTCCCTGTCGCCGGGGACTGCTGCTGGCCCTTCATGCTCTCCTCCAGGCTCCCGTCCACAGAGCTCGGGTACATGTCGCCGTAGGAGGAGAACGAGTCGCTGTTGGAGTGGCTGAGGCAGGACTCGGGGCAGTGGCTGCGAGTTCTCAGGCACACCGCGTGCTCGTGCTCCATGCTACAGAAACTGTCGACGTTGTGCATACTGCTCATGCTCATGTTTGAAAAGTCACTGTGCAGTGAATAGTAGCCGTGGTCGCTGACCGAGTCATACTTTGGGAACTGGTCGCCGTAGGTAACAGAAGCGCCGTGACTGTTGGTGACCAAAATGGGAGGGTACTGTACACTAGACATGTGCTCGAGCGAACTATGCGAGAACTGCAAAGAACCTGGCACCGGGCTGCTAGCGGATCGCGTGTTCAAGGCCCCGGCTGCGTGGCTCTTGGCGGGCTGCATGGTGGGCACGCTGAGAGCAGTCACAAGGGAAGGCACTGAATTTGTCTCAGACTTCCTCACAACGGACAGGCTTTCGGGAGACTCGTATGCCACCGAGCGTATACTCGGGTCGGACTGGCGTTTGGGCGCCACGCGTTTGACTTCAGAGTTGCTGTCCCGGTTCACGAGTGCCGGACCGGTGCCGCATTTCGCTAAGGCCCCCTCGCTCATCGTCTTCACTGCAGACAGTTTTGCAAAGGCCCGCAGTTCATCGGCCACCGACCGCAGCGGTTGGTTGACACGCTCCGGATGATAGTATTTGCACTTGTGTCCGTATGTGCATTTTTTGCCTTTTCAAGGAAAGAACAAATCAATTTAGCAATATTGAAGAACTTCAACAACAACAACAAAAGTAACTGACTCACTCACCATAGGGGCAAGGTTGTTTTTTATGCTCTGGGACAACAGGACGCCTGCGAAGGAAATTTTCCAAGCTAGGACCGTGTCTTCCCAGCGGGTCATCGGGTGGCATAAATCTGAAGACATGAAAATGTTTCAAGAATTAATGTGATCAGTAGGATGTCAGTAGTACATTTGCCAACGTCAACAAAACTAGTCACGGCTGTAATCTTCAGTTTTATTTTAAGAGCACCTTTTGAGGCCGTAATTTCTGGTGTTGCATCACTGTGCGAGTATAGACTAACTTCTCCAATTACAGTCAAACCTCGGTTTTAGAACGTCTCGGTTTGACTGTTTTTTATGCCTCGGATGATGAACAAATTTCGGTTCTCGAACAAACTGAGCGCACTTGAATGCACCATTTGACTCCTCTCGCCTTCCTTACACGAGGAAGTGACGCTTTCTCTTGTTGCTTTCCATTGTGAGCAGACGTGTTCAGTAAACATTTTTATTTTAAAAAGAGCGTGGTTTCGGTTTTCGAACAATTTCGGTTTTCGAACAACCTTCTGGAACGGATTATGGACGAAAACCGAGGTTTGACTGTATATGATTTAGACGAAAGCGTGTACATGGCTCCTTACTTGTCATTGACGAATGAATACATTAGGAGACGTTCCTCGATGAACTTCTTCCACTCTGGTTTTTCATTTTGCAAGTCTCTGTAGTTGTCATTTGACACAATAATTCCATCAGAATCATAAGCCAGCTTCACTATGAAGCGATCATCATAGCACACCACCCGTCTGCCTTGGACTCTTCGAGATGGGGTGAAAACCAGGATCTTCTCTTTTTCGAGCTTGCGTAATATTTCTTGATCTGTGAAGGGGAAACACAGTTTTAGCTGGCTACGGATGCAACGAAACACTGCCTGGGCAAACATAAAATAGCAGGATAGCTTTAGCACTTAGCGGGTTTTAAGACTGCTGACAAATGATGTGCATGATATATCAGGCAACTTTTAGCAGCTAATCTTAACTCATTCAGTACCAGCCAATTCTAGACCAAGTCTGAAAAGACGTTTAAAAACGTCTTTGGGAGTGAATGAGTTAAACGTCCGCATTTATTGTTGCAATGGCCATGAATGCGGTATTACGCGCCCTGACACTGCATGTTGTTGCAACGGTCGAAAAATGTCTTTTGCTACCTGTAATGAGAGCATCGGGCCTTGACTGTTCCTTTCTCCAGGCTGGGACAAACACAGTAATGTCTTTGTGCCCCTTTTCGAGGAACCATTCGACAGCCAGTTGGATACCACGGCAAGAGAAAACCTCTTTGTTTCCATGGCTGAAAAAACAAAGATGCAGTCAACTGCCATGAGATAGAAACCAGATGAGAAGTAATTTGCAGTAGTTGTCGTGCTACTTTGAACACATTTAAAGTTAGTCAACGTTGTTTGCATCTTACCTCATAGCCACATTGGACCCATCAATGACAATAGGCCTGAGGTTGTCGTATGGGTCCCCAGATTCCTCTTCCACCGACACCTCAGGACTAACGGTCTCTTTAGCGCACGGCGTGAGTGAGAGCGACGCGGTCGCAGTGCTGCAAGGTTGACTTTCAGGCTCCACTTTGTTTCCCAGCCTTACGAGCTCAGCAAGAATGTCATTAATGAGAGCGGCGGCCCCCAGCTTATTGAGCACCATCTCCACCTGCTCTCCAGAGTAGCCCAGCTTCAACGCAAAGTCCATTTTTGTCTGGTACTCCCTCTCGCTGGCCGCTTTGATCGCTGACCCCGCGCTGGTTTCATCCTCACGGGAATCTTGCACCGTGCTACTCTGGGAAAAACTGGGCTGGTCGAGGCACGGGGAACGACACAGCTGCCGATGGGGTTTGGTCACCGCCAAGGGCTCCCACTTTTTACAGCCGCTGTTGTTCAACTGAGCCTTCTGGAGCTGCTGCTGCTCCTCAGCGTCACTTTCTGAGCTGCTGCTGCCGTCCCCTGGCTGATCGGTGGCATGCTGGTCCCTGCTCGAGTCAATGTTCTCCTCCCTGCATGGGTGCTTTTCCATTTTGAGCCTCTCCGACGCAGAACATACTGTCACGTTTGCCTCAACACTTCGGATTTACGCCCCATGCTTCTTCCTCACCTCAGCTGCAACCGGGGAATCTCATTCATCGCTGGACTGTTCACACTCCTTGTGTCGGACTGAAGGATTACACTCTTCCCTGTGTGAACTCTTTAAATCTGTAGGAGAGCACAAAAAAAAAAGAATATTTGTTATGCAGTGGGATTTACATTTTTCAATATAATTTTTCCCCTCTTTTCGTGGGTGATAGCATAAAACGTCCAGCTTCTGACACTCCCCAGTTTGTTTATAATTGCCTATAGATGCTATGGCCTGTCTTATAGAAGCTCTCCTCCTCTCACTTCAACATCATTCGTTTGCACAAAGTGTACCTAAAGCACTACTTTTCTATGAGACAAGACTTTTTCAGCAAAGAGTTTTAAAGCAAATAACAGAATATTATTTTTTAAATTGTAATTAAAAAAAAAAAATCACATACTCATAATGCTCTTGTCATGAAAATGGTTTTATTCCCATAAAATAATATAATTTATACAACACAAGGTAACTTTAGACTTGCACGGCTCCTAATAATGATAAAAGTTTAACATAAGAAATTTCCATGTTCATTCAAAAGGTTTTACGATGTCTTGGAACTAAATCTTCATATTTCATATGGGAAAAATGACTGAATAATCAAAACAGAATGGATAATCTGATTGAAAAATCAAATTGCTGTAACACAACCGAGATGCTTATTCACGCCGTGGATTCAATATGCACCAATGTTGCATTCATGAACATGTTTCCCCTTGTCGTTGGTATGCAGCGAGAATATTACCAATGGACCAAATGACGAAAGCATGAATATTCAGAAAGCGACGACGCCACCATTCTGCATCTGATCTGTTTGGAAGCCACGCAAAGCTGTTATCACTCCATTTCTCTTTTCAATCTAAGTAATGTGTTGTAAACATTACATCATACAGTCCAACAATAAGTACAAAATCAGCCAACCAGTATCACGATTGGCCCCGAAAGAAAGAGAATAATGAAACCGACCCCAAATATCTAAGTGACTTCCTTCTTCCTTCAGCCTATTGCTTTTTAAATAATACAAAAAGAGCAGGCCCGGCCTGCTAATGTGCTGCAGAACAGCCCTCGCCTCGACGCACAAAAGCAACATTGAAGGCAGACACGCATGAGTGCATAGAACCTGAGACAGTGTGGGCTGATCAGCGCATCGGTGTGCTGCCAGCCCTCTGAGAGGGAACATTGCTTGGCAACTCATCTGCTATGGGCAACGAGAGCACATCTTACAGAATCAAATATGTTTTGTTACACATGAAAATCCAAATGTCTTCGTAACGAGCCCGTTAAAGGTGGAGAGCAGATACAAGACTGCCAGATTCAAGAGGCGCAGCCCATGATGTGTGTTGCCTAGCAACGCAGCCGTGTCATCAGCTAACTCCTTTTTACAAGTCACGACTAAAGCAAACACAGCTCATCGTCTCTCTTCAGGCGGCCAGTAAATGCACAACACTTACAGATACACTCCTCTTTGCACTGCGACTCTCGAGGCAGCATATTCCCCAATTAAAAATGGACTTTTACTCCACAGTCCTTTGTCTCAACCAACCATTGCAGTAGACCATAATCTAAATTAAATAAGATGTTCAGGAGGAGTAAATCAAAACCTATTCCAGATCATGCAGAAGGCAGTTAAGTTTATACGATTTCCATTTCTTTCAAGATGGCATCATTCCAGTTTTTCCGGTCAACTTCAATGTAAATTGTAAATACACATCTATTAAGTGCAAGGGTCCCTGTAAAGTTTTGTAATGAGGGTAAAATCATCCAATAATGATTTTTCTTTCGCAACAAGGGGTTTCATTCGCTGGTTTGTTTGCCATTGACTGGGATCAGAAATTTACATAAAGGTGTTGACCTGCGTTTGGGTACAAAATACAAAGATAGTTAAGTCAATCTGATGCAGCCAATGCATACATTTATAGTCTATTAAAGTCGCCGATGAATTTAAGCACATTTCTGAGCCACCATAACCTCTCTACTTCTAAATAGCGCAACTGGAGTGTCAACTTTGTGACAAGACAGTCCACTGATGGTCTTTTCCGGGGAGATGATTATATGATTCTAAGTTTAATGGAGCACAGTAATCTAATCATTCACCTTTCTGATTCACAAGTTTATATTTTACAAGGCAAGAGACTCATCTGTTTATGCACGTGTAGTACTGTTACATGGCAACAAGTGAAGAGGACCTTGAAGAGGTCCTTGAGGCCATCCTGTATCTTGTCTATATTTGCAATCACTCCCTATCCACTATAGAGTGAATTTGATATTTTGTCGTACTGCTTGAATAAATAGTGAATACAGGTTATCCGCTATACTGCATATTGTAGTGGTCTCAATGTATCCTAAAATGCATCTTGAAAAGTTGTGAACCGACGGTCACTAGAAAAGCAAGGCAGTGGAAGCGATCATCCAAATGTTCCCAAAGTCATTTGTTTGTATTGTTTTATAGAAGGTACATACCACTCAAAACGTACAATTATTAAATACTAGTTAAATATTTCATACAGAAGGTCCATCAGGTAACGCTGATGTACATCACAATTATGTGGAAGCAATGGCGCAATTAACTTGTTGCCCGAGTAGTGTTCAAAAACAATTTTTCATTTGACCGATGAGAGAACTTTATAGTCCACTATATAAAAATCCCTATACAATGATTAGAGTGTAGGGAATGACGGAATGATTCTGAACATGGCCATTATATGTTATCAATTTTGGTGATTTATTGCCGCACTAGTTTGACATCTTGAAATTAAGAGCCTTTCAAACTATTTTGCAAAAGGTTCAACATTTGGCAGCAATTCAAGAATAAGATAACAGCTCTGTATCAAAAACTAACTTGGTGCACATCTGGAAATTATAGTCACAGTGTATGTACAGTTAAATTAATATTTCTGACAGTCGATCACAACTTACCAAGTCATCATCCAATCACATTATGTTCTCTTCAACTTTGCAATAACGCTGACTAAATTACTGCGTGACTAATTTGTGCGAAAATGTGTGTAGATTCACATTTCCAGCCATAATGATGCACATTTGTTGATTTGCCAAAGCAAACAAGCATGATATAAAGTTCTAGGTTGCACTTAATGACACACTTACCCGATATAAATAAACTAGTAATATAAAGAATTTCAATGAGTCACGGCTTGTACTTTAAATAGAAACTTCGGTTACTTTGATTGAACTCATTTTCAAACGTGTTACGATTAAATGCACGTCAATATCAACGTTGGATCATGTCATCCCTAACAAGAACATCGCGCCTCTAAATGAATGGTGACCAACACAACACCGCAGGAGAGCATAGATTTTAAAACGGAACAGATTGTTTTCAGCGCTATTCCACGGGATGTCAAATAGGCGACGTTTGCCCACAAGTGATTAATTGTTCAAACATCATTTAGGCCCCGATTTAGCACAGGCTTACGAAGGTGCTCTGTGCTTACTTAGCCAGCTGGAGTCAACATGTTAGCCAGATCCACTAACCGGGTTAGCTTTCTTAGCTACGTCTGGTTTGGTTAATGGCTAAAAAGTACCACGGTGGGGATCCATCGAGGAGTTTATGGTTTAACTGTAAACCATAACAGGCGATCGGTATCTATAACTGCAGATTGAAGAAAAAAAAAAACATACCAGCCAATGAATAGCTCCAGATGCTAACTTTGACATACGCTTGCGAGCGTGTGTTAGCTTTTAGCTGACGCGCGCGTGCTAACATTTTTCATATAACTTGAGATAAAGTGAAATTAAAAATCTTACACTGCGGCGAAGTTGCGGCGTCACGACGGGCTCTTGCGTGTGTTGGGAGCGCACGGAAATCGGGGCGCTCGTTGCCATGCAGCGAGAGCAGTCTCACCATGTTGCTGTCATCCTCCTCGCCCGCTCCGCGGATGTTTGGCTGCCATTGGCGCTGCGGTGCTGTCGCAGTTTGCTCAAGGTTGCTCGATCACGAGAGGATGCTCGCTGATGACACCTCAGCGCACTCCTTCCACGTTTAAGCATCGCCAAAAGGCACTGTGCTTGTAGAGGAGCACGATGAAGTTTTGCAACTTAAATTGTGATGCACAAAGCATTTGTTTTTGCAGTACTGTACAGTAAGTACTATTACCACTGCACTGCTTTTGTGGGCAGTGTTGTCATGCAATGTACATTCCGTACTAATCGGCCACCAAATTAGGTATGCTGGAACATCCATTTAATCCAGTGTTTGCCGACCTCCTCTGAGCCAAGGCACACGTTTTAACATTAGAAGAGTCTCAAGGCGCACCACCAGACAAAATTCATGAAAAGGACACAGTGAACCCACTGCATATTCGGTTTGGCATTTGCAAAATTGCCGATCTGTTTTGCTCATGGCGAAGCAATAAAATTGTTTTGGCACCAATTTAGTGCTGAGGCGAGGTGAGGAGCTTCATTTAGACAAAAGGAGTTATTTGCCGCCCTGTTTTGGCATCTGTCGTCAACTAGAGTACAGTATAAAACTTTTTACAGAGGTCATTGATTACTCAGGTTGGCACTATTCGTGTCAGGACATGGCCCCTATCACCGATAAATTCACAAACATTTGTAAAAAAAAAAAGCTGTGGAATGACAACAGAGTCAGGATTGCACATACTTCTTTGACTGCAATTACTGTATATTTGCCAATTTTAGGGTGTCATACTTTACAGACAATTGTAGTGAAATTGGATAATTTTTTCCAGCGCACCAAATGATCTTTCACGGCACACTAATGAGTGTTAGCTAAAACTCAGGATCCAGGATGCTGTTTATACTTAATGAAGCAGACAATTTATTGTCACAGAGCGTTTCAATGTTGTGTTTGGTGCTGTAATTTTGCACCTTTTGGAGCAGTTTCTCATATAGTTGTCCGTCTTTCTGTCGAGTTCATATGTAAACATAATTACCTAAAGTAAAAAGCTACATTTGGGGATAAATACACAGGCTTTATCCATATGAATTTCATTGTCTATTGGTGGTTATGTAAAACTTGAATCACTCTTCTAGTCAAGAGTGCACTTAAAAGAAGAAAAAAAATATGAGTGGGCTAGCAGACAGGAATATACCTGAACAGGAAAATAACAAATGTAAACTCAGGAAAGTCTTTTTTGTTGTTGTTTACTTTAAGGCAGTGCTCAAATTGACAAAACACATTTTCCAAAATAACATAAAACTGAAGCCATATTGACAATTTTTAACAGCATTTTCAGTACAGTCCTACAAGGTACAAATGGCTGAAATATAAATACAAAACATTTCATGACATTTGTTCATGACACGAGAAAAAACACAAGTCACCCAATCAACGAAAAGTGGAATTCACATGATATGAACATGAGGCAGGGATTTCTATTCAATTCCTTCTAATGCAAAAAAAAAAAAATGTGCATAAATTGTGCCAGTATTCTGCTTTTGCACTGCACAGGCAGTGAAGCAGCATTCCACTCATGTGCTACACAAATAAACCAGCTTTATCCTGCCATACTATCTAAACTAATGGTAGTTGAATGTGCAAAGACTATGACTCCACCTTTACAATTTCAATACCACAATCGAAACTAACAACAGACTTTCAGTACTGCAAACCAAACGACTACATTCTTGTGACGATAGTCACAAAAGTGTTGCAAAACCAAACGACTACATTCTTGTGACAAGAGTCACAAAGTGTTCTCTTTCAAAATCCCTTGACCTTGAAATGAGGTGAACCAAAACAGAAACAAAACCAACTAGGAATTTAAGAAAGCTGCACTGTGCAGTGGAAACTCCTCTACGACGAAATCTACATTGGTGAAAATACCCACTAGTGTGAAAAAAATCTTCATGCATTAACACCATTCCCACTTTCCTGTTTCAAATTTGCTACAGTGAAAAACCCCCTGTTGTGAAAAATTTCTTGCTGCAAACATGATTTCGTTGTAGAGGAGTTTCACTGTAGTACAAATGCAAATGTGATCAAGTAAGAGATTTAAGAGGCAACTGGTGTTTGATGCAAACCAGGCTGATGAGGAGCCATCAGAGAAAGCTCAGCAACAGATGAAACCTGGATGTAAGGGAAACATGAGATTGTTTTGGAAAACATGCTTGGTGATGCCACAATGTGAGCATTGAGTCCTGCAATGAAACCATTCGGCTGTCTTAATTCAACATGACTGGGTTTCGACTACAATTCCAGTTTTTGTGCAGTAAATTTCAAATGAATCGTTCAAGTAAGCCATAATTAATCACAAAGAGTAACACGTAAAGAGCAATCAATGGCACCTCATTGTCTTACCAACCGTATTATTGGGAGCCTTTCAATTTCAAGGTCATTTTGGGAAGTTTGTCACATCTATGTGCGGCTCTTCCGTCGGCACACCCGCCCGCCGAGGACTTCCGGAATGAGACATTCTATCCATATTCGCCGTTTGTCCGCTTTGACCAAACTGCATATACGACTGCCAATCGGCAGCAGCTTTGCGAAACGCATCCTCATCTGAACCGTACGACGTGTCTATTCCCGAATAAACAAAGGTGCTGTGAGGTAAACAAGGATCTGACGGCAAGGGGAGGTGGCACGGCCGACCGTAAAGCTCTGCGTCTGGCGACATGACATCACAAGACATTGGCACATCGGAGTGAAGGTGGGCTTCATCGTCAGGTAAGCCCCCGCTGAATGAATCAGAAAATATGTTACGTTTCTCAACCGTTCCGGTGATGTCCTCATCAGTCAAAGGAAAGCTTAAAGCCATTTCCGACCGACTTTGCCACGGTACGGCCATAGCGCTGCCACCATCTGTCACCTCTGATGAGGACATCAGTACATTCTTATCACAATATGCTGAAGGATGACTCTCAGGGTCTCCTTCGGCTTTAGGACAGCAAAGGGTAGCAGCTCTGCTCTCTCTGCAAGCACTCGGCATCTGCAACTGAAGGCTTTCCGTGTCCAGAGACCGACTCCTCCTGTCTAGGGACAAGGGGTTGGACATGGACTGGCTTAGTCTTGTAAGGCCAAGGTGCCGTGGAAGACTCGCGATGGCCCACGTGTTACTGATCAGACTCTGCTCGTACAGATCTAACATTTGATAGTCGCATTCAGCAAATGCATCTTTTTGGAGGTAGCTGTCTTCAAATTCCTGATAGGGTGACGAAATGTCCTCCTCCAGCTCCATGTGAATCTGCTCCTCGTATTCCCCCTCGTTATGCGTGTCCACTACATCGAACGTGACGATGGTGGGTAAGGCCTCCATATTTGGAGTGAAGGCGGCGCTCGTCTCCAAGACGCCCACGCTCGCGTTGTGCAGGTTGCACAGCAGCTGAGAGTTTTTCTCATAGTTTACAAGCGCTTGGGAGAAACAAACGGTGTGGCTTTCATCCAAACAACTGTCGCAATCCGGAGAATGGGAACCGACATTTCCGAACGGCAGTGCAACAGGCTTGTTTTCCTCTGGATGTAGCTCTTTGGGATCACATAACGTTTTAAAATCTGGGTCAGATGGATTTGCAAAGTTGCTGTGCCTCGTCTTACAGTCAACATTTATAGTAGTTGGGGAAGCGAGCTCAGTTCCCTTTTCCTTCAATTCACCTGCCTCCAAATTCTTGCTAAGCGCTGCCTGTGATTTGGAATTCAAATTGCAGTTCTTCTTCCAGTCAATTTCTTGCGCAGATACTGTATTTCGTGTCAACTTGAAGGGCTTGCATGCGCTTTGCACCTCAATCAAATCCTGCACTTTATACTGGCCGGCACTTGGTAGTCGTTTCATCTCAGAGAAAACAGAATCGGGGACATCCCTTTGCTCAGTCTGTTTGGAACTCGGCAGTCTGGGTTTGCTTTCATGATGTGGACTGACAAGACTCTCATCAGTCGCAAACAGTTCATAGAGGGCATCCCCGCTGTAACTGTCCCTGGGTAATCTGTTTGTCTGTCTTAGCCGGTCTGTTCTGTCCTGTCCTTCATCTGGACCCGGGGTAGTCGAATCATAGTAGCCCTCGTCACTATTAGGAACTGATTCTTGATGCTCACTTTGGGGTGTCAACACATCAGCTGAAGTGTTCGAAGTGCTGGCTTGCTGTTCGCTGTCCATATTGTGTGATGGAATTATGCTGGCAGTCACATCCAGGTAGTCCTGGTTGCAAGGACAGTGAAGTTCCTCAGATGCATTATTTTCCCAGAAATCGTGGAGACACTGTTCGTCGAAATCTTCAGGGGAAGCCATTTCTTCACCGCCGCCCTGGAACGTGAGAAAGCAGGAAGCCCGCTTTCCTCCATTTCTACTTCTTTCTCCAGAAACTGGCGTCTCTGTGATGCTGTCAACCTCTTGATCCGCAATGATGTCCCCGCAACCGGTGAGTGAATCGAAGCTCTTAAGTGAAGCGACCTCACCGTAAATCAGGTTCAGTTGATCAGATGAGCCAGCCGGTGTTTCGGACTTCAGTGTCGGATCAGGCATCATCTCAAGTAACAGACAAGGCTCACTCTGTCCTCTCCCGCTCTCCTTGTATTCGCTGGAAACCACAGCCATCAAATTTATTTCATCTATTTGATCAAGACATGATTGAGCATCACACTCAATCGGAGTGTTTTCTTGGTCGCAACTCTTCTCTAAGGTTACGACTTCAGTGCTGTTACATTCAGGTGCCAGTGAACTATCACACATAGCATTTGCAAAATCAGGCACATCCGGTTCAGATTCCAGGCACTGTGTGACATACTGGTCAGGGTTGCTCTGGACAGGAGGCATCGCTTTAGGGCAGTGAGGAGAGGACATTGCAATCATTTCCGTTTTATCGGAGCCATTCCTATGGTTTTTGTGATGTTTAAAACTACTAAAAAAACTTTTCAAACCCCGTTTCTGTCTAGTGAGGGACTGAGATTTCTGTTCGTTGGGGAAACTACATTCATTACAATGCAGGTTTTCAGTGCAGTCACTCTGGTTGAGGTACTCGAAGTCCCCAGTGGAGGTGGATGCACCTCTCGGGCTGCCATCGTGACTTATTTGGCTTAGCCCATCGTGAGTTTTGCTTTTGTAGAGTCCCTTCTTAGAATTCCACTTGCTCTGGTTTTTACTCCTTCCTCCGAAAAAGCTCGGTAAGAGACACATGCTTTTGCGAACTCCAAAGAATGTAAGCGCAGTCCTAAATTTTCCAGATTTTGGAGCTTTCTCGATAGAAGTTGCTTTATCTGGAAGATGCTCTTCTGCAACGTCAGGACGGCCACATTTAGGAAGGGATCCCGAAATTGTCTCCAAGTCCCCGGTGTCACTTGGGAGCTTGTCAACGTCACGAGAAGCCATGGCCAGCTTGTTTACAAAATCATGACTTTCTGAGGTTGTTTTAGCTGAATGTCGACACCCAGCAGTGTGGTTCACGTGTGTCGCTTCTTCATCCATCCATCAGGAGCCCTACAGTGAAAGATATGGAACCATTACTGTGGTGTTTTCATATCAAAATTACTGAAGTGAAATTTGGCGAACTATGGCCTTGAGCAAGTTTTTATTATTTGAATTCTTTTCATCAACTACTGATAGCTGAAGCCTATCCACAAAAACTAATAACTCAATTAAAATGTATTGCATATTTAGTAATTAGAAGAAGAAATACAGTATGTGCTCAGTAGGCCTCTAATTCAATTGTAAATAAATTAGCGGTTTACTGGGAAAACCTGATTTGTCGTGCTTCAAAACGCATGTCACTTAGAATCCCCTCTAAACGTATTAGACGGCAAGGTCAGTTTATTTGTTTTTGTTGTAAACTAAGGACATTTGTGTTTCAGATCAATAAATGAATATGAAACAGAAGTTGAGGAATCCCGTTTTTATTTCAACAAAGAAATCAACAACCTCGTAAAGTAAATGGGTTGAAGGCTTGATGCAGTTATTGCAAGTAAGGTTAATGCCACCAAATATTAAATGTTATTCACTTTAAATTCTCAATGTAAATACCATGAAATAAAAGCTGGACTTTTCGCTTTTCAAAAACAACAAAGGAATTTACCTTGCCATTCCAATACTTTAGGAGGGGGCTGTATATCTGTATTTATTTTGACAGACAATATTCATCAATGGATTATAGCAGGGATGAAAAAAATACAACTACGGTAATATACCTGCATGGAAGAATGACAAATGTTGCCCATAAAGTCGAACATTGTTAGAATGAGTAGAGAAAATAAAAGCACAATAAATAATACAACAGGGACTATAACCTATTCATAAATATGTAGATACATATTTATGAATAGGTTATTGCAAAGATGTGCTGACACGGTCAATTCTTCTATCCTGGCGTTCAGGGAATGACAAACTACTTTACATTAAACATGTATTGTGAGACAATTGGGAAAGTCTGTAAACAAACTTACCTGCTGCAGCCAAAATCTCCCATCACGTACCCCAACGCATGGTCTGCGGCATCACGAACTTTATTTTAATTTCTCGCTTCAAGCGTTCTCATCGTAGATTAGACGTGATAGCCCAAAACGCATTGACTTGCTTTGCGCTAACGCAACCTTTCGCTAGCACCTGCAGCCTGCTAACAGGCTAAAATCCGTCACCGGCGTGTAAATTCCACGGTTAGTGACGACAATCCTGCCTATTGGGGAAAATATTGTGCAAAAAAGCAGAGGTGTTGTGACTGTGATCGATCGGGCTATTGCGCGCCGATTTCACTTGAGACGTCCAGCAAAGACGCCAACGTTAAAGGCTACAACAGCAGTCCGCTGAGTCCAGTCGGCGCATGTTAGTGACGCAACACGTGTGAACAACTGTTCTTTAGCCTGGGCAGTGAGTGCATAGAAATGGGCCAGTGGTTCTCAGCAATTCCCCTTCTGTCGCAAAGTCGCGACCCACTTGTTTTGATGTTAAGAACAATAAATAACATGTTTTTTTCAAAATACTTCACTATATATAATTTTTTTTTAAATGACGATGCATACATGGTCAAAGTGCATTTCCCAACACAAAATAGTGAGCATTAAACTCGTAACTGCTTGATAAAAAGCGAATAAATTTAAATTCGTTATTGCTTTGGCTCAATCTGAAGAGCCCAGGCGAGCCAGTTTAAATGCAGAGTTGGCAAAAGTATTCTGTAAATACAGTCCCTTCCCAAAGTATTGGAAGGTCAAAATCATTTCATTTGTTTTGTTTTATGTTTCAGATCAAAATATGAATATGAGACGATATTTGAGACGTCCAGATTTTATTTTATGGTATTTACATCTGGATGTGTAAAACAACCAAGGACACAGCACCTTGTTTGAAGCCAAAATCTACATCAAGCCTGTGACTCATTGAGTTCACCAGATCGTTTTATCCTTCATTTGAAATTCTTTTCCAGGCCTTCACTGCAGTCTATTTAAGTTCTTGTTTGTTTCTGGGGGTTTCTCCCTTCAGTCTCCTCTTGAGGTCAAAGGCATGCTGTATCGGGTTAGTCTGGTGATTGATTTGGCCAATGTAAGACATTTCAATTATAAGTGGATGCACACTTGTGCACCAACATCTCAGTTGTTTAGGTACCTCCCAAAAAGATTAAATAAAATCCAATTGAGTTGTTGCAATATGTTTTTTAAATTATTTTATAACACAAAACATGGCATTTGAACAGGGGTGTGCAGACTTTTTGTTGTTGTTGTAATGTTGTGTTGTCATCTACAGAGGTGGAATAAGCAGTATCGGCAATGGATTGATGGAATTCAATATTTATGAGCAGAGTGGCGGTGGAGTGGTTAGCGCATCTGTCTCACAGTGAGAGGTCTCAGCTCAGATCTTCTTGGGTTTGCATGTTTTCCTCATGTTTTCTCCATGCACTCCGGCTCCGGGCAAATCTGGCATACTTTTTGAACACTCTAAAATTGTCGATGCAGTAAACATGAGTGGTATTTATTTTGGGGGGAGGGTGGTCGGGGTGTCTATACAGGATGTGCCCTGTGATTGTCTAGCAACCACTTCAGGGTGTACACTGCTGATTGCCCAAAGTGACTCGAATTAGTTTCGAGGGATATAGTTCATAAAAAATAGATTGATGAATGGAACAGTCATGAAAGTAAATGCTAGGCAGCAAATCCTGGTGTGATTCAGGTCATTCTGAAATTCTTCACAAACACATACAAAAACATTATGCTACATTTCAGACCGATGAGAACTCATGAAACAGATTTACTGTAATTTTTCCAGTGCAAGTTCAAGCTGCTGAAGCTTTTGCTTCAATATTGTTTCTGTGAATATCAGACCAACCAAAATAATATTTGATATTTACATTGGGTCTTTGCCACTTATGTTTTGGACTGTCGCACATCTATCCATTCCATCTTGGTGTTTTGTAATGCCTGAGTCTTCTTCTCATCCACCAGCACGTAATCCACCCGGTCTTCATCAGACAGAAGAGGCTTCTGTGGGAGACACATGAGCAGAATCAGGTGAGGTAAATGTCAAAGGTCAAGTTGAATATCGCCACGGTGGTTGTGTCATCCATTGCACCTTCTGGACAGGAGAAGGAGAAGCTGAATTGAAATGCAGTGACAAGTAGTCAAGGTTGGATCGTCTTGCCCAAGGTTGAACGACTCCTTCGACGTTGAGGGAGAAGTGTTTTCTTGACTCCTGCCATTAGAGAAATAGCTGAAGATCTGAAGAGTCATCAATGTTCCAAGTTTATGGTACGTAAAAAAAACATTTCTATTGCAATGGTTGAGCTACACATTAGTGCAGTGATGACTGTTTTTTTTTAAATGCAAAGCTACATAATACAGACCTACATTATGGGAAATTATGAGAATTACAATTGTGTCATTCTGTAACCTGTATTTTTGTAAAGGCTTAAATGTGTGCAACCCACACACACTTAAATGTGATGAGAATACGTTGTTCCTTCAAAAGATATTTTACCATTGTGGCACAGTTTGGGTCTTCTTCATCTGTGTCCCCATTCTCTAGACTTCCTTTATAAGGTCCAGAAAAGTTGAAACTACAGCAAAGAAAAAAAAATAGAATAAAGAATCTTCTTAGCTATATTTTGGTCATTTATTTAAACAGCCTCTTAAGTGTTGAAATAATGGAAGTCAAATGTTGTTCTACCCCAATTTGTGAATTCAATAAAAACATACCCCCCGCGACCCTAGTGAGGATGAAGCGGTTCGGAAAATGAATGAATAAAAAAAAAATATATTTTAATAGCAACTCTTTAAAAATCCAATCGCTATGTTTACATTACAAATGTTTTTTTTTAAATGACATAACATGCATGAATAAACCTCAAGATGCAAGTTCCAATCAGTCTCACCATGAATCCGTCTTTGTTCTGCTCAAAGGATGATGAGCGGGACATTCAGTGATTGTCGAGAGGCCTCTCAAATCAAGAGGTGGGGGTCGAGCTGTGAATCCAGAGAGGACAGCAAGGTCTTTAATATGGTCTGAAATGCAAACAGAGGTCTGACATTTGCATTAACAACTGCCTATTTTTAGCAAAGCCTCAAAATATTACTCCAATTGGGCGCAGTACCTTATGCGCAAGCTTCAAAACATTCAGACCGCTGTCACGTTTACCTCTCCTCAAGCAAGGTTTCAGATGTCGGTGTATCGGAGGAGGTGGAAATTCTCCCGGTTGGCACATGAGGAAGCTGAGGGTCTTTGAGGCCTTGACTTTGCTGTTTGTATCGGGAATGCTGATGGGACTCATGGGAATGTAAGCATCACCTTCAACGGTGCTAACACATGAAGAGATGGAAACCATGGGGATGTAGGACTCGTCTTGCTGGCTTTGAACCTGTGTGGTATTTAAAGAGGATTTCTGAAAGACAGAGATCACAAGGGAATCCGGATGTCACTCATCTACAGTGGGGAAGATGTGTGGCCACACAGTGGTGTTCAGTCTATTGTCTCATCGAGTGGCCCCGGGCACTTACTCAACTGCAGAGGTGACTATGAGGAGTGAGACCATGTCTGCAGTGCAGGTAGTTTGTGCTGGCCATGATGTCGGTTAAAATGGCAAACAATTTTTTGAGTTTGTATATGTATGAAGATTTGGAGAAAAAAATACACAGTGGTCAGTTGTACAGTCTCTTGTTGTGGAGCAGAATTTTAGGATAGCCTTAATTTGTGTTTCAGCAGTATCGAGATTATGAAACACCTTTCGATGAACGTCAAGTATACCCTACGCTGCATTAATATGAGCATTTTATTTGTTGTTATCATAATGCTGACTGACTAGAATGCCACTCTGTAGACATTGTTTAAAAAGATGCATTTTAGGACTCTACATTATCCTAGGTGTAGTGAGTGTGGAATTGGATGATAGTTCGTCCTCATGTGCGCTGTGATTGGCTGTGACTAGTGCAGTGTGGACTCTCGCCCAAAGTCAGCCGAGATTGGCTCCAGCCGAACGGTGACCCTTGTGGGAAGAGGAGCCGTGTCGAAAATGCATGGAGAATTGTTAAAGTGTAAAAGCTTTGTTTGTCTATGATCCTTTGTGAACGTGCACTACCAGTCAAGACTTTGGCACTGTGCTGTTATTTTGCGTCTTATCTGACATTTTTCTGATCATTTGCTGTGTTCAATTTAATCAATTTAATTTTGCCAAGTGGTTGTCGCCAATACAATCATCTGGCTCTATATACATTGTTAAAGTACATATAAATGCTCGATTTATGTCAAACTGGCCTCTCTCCATCATTCAATAGACAGCGGACCCTAAATGACTGAGCTTGTTCTGCCCATGGCGCGATTGTCTTACCAAATTAAGAGTCTGCCTTCTATTCCCTGTTGATCTGCTGTCAGCATCTCCTGAAAAAAAAGAAACTGCTGAATACAAATTATTTCCCCATCTGGCCACGTCAGTTTGCATGCTGCCCCAGAATACCGCAAAGAGGACTTTCAATCTGATTTTCCTATCCAAAGCATACCAATCGTGAAATGGTCCAGGCTTGACAATGAAGTCCTCCGGGAAAGCAGTGCAACATGTTTTGGGAAATGCCGTACACTCATTGCCCTCGGCCTGCGAATGCCTTCATCGGACAGATGGTTTGGTTTAGGTGGCAGCGGAGGAGGTGTTTGCCTGTCATTCGCGGACTCAAATGACGCACAGGAGTAGGGTTTGTCAAATCGGAAGACGCTCATGGCACAGAGGTGCAGCGGAGATGAGGAAGGTGGTGCGAGGGAACTACATGGAGCGCTGAGAGGAGGGTTGCTCAGCATCCCATGTGCAAAAGGAGATGGACTGAGGCGAAACTGAGAAATGCAGTGAAATGATGAGGAATCACTGCAGGGAGGGGAAGGCACGATGTCCTTGAAAACATCTTCTGTCGACCTCTGCTCCAAAGAGGTCTCTGAGATTGAAAAACTGCTATGTCTGCAGATACAGGGATGTCAAAAATCAATGAAAAATATGAACTTTTTTTTTTCATCTCGTGATTTTATGTAAGAGGTTTTTACATGCCTACAAGTGCTTCCGCTCCCCGTCCCGCATTGTGAAAGGACAAGATAATCTGGTGGGTGACTGGAGTCCTGATGACTTGACCGAGACACCCGGTCAGAGCTGTCACTTGACGGCTGAAGTGAGGTCGAAGTGTGAGGAAAGCCTTCTTCCGAACTCCCTGTTGAGAAAAAAAAAAAAACAACAACAACGGATAAGTGGCACTGAGAATGTGTTGTTTCTGAATTTGTACGAGCACAAAGGTGACAAGAGTGACACCAAAAGGCAAAATAGTGCAACTCTAGCACAAAAAAAAAAAAAAAAGCAAAACTATCTTAATCCAAACTAGAAACATCAAGTTGGATTTTTTTTTTAATGAAGTATAAAAAGGTGATTGCTCTCTTTATTCTCTCTTTATTGTCTCTTTTATTTGAATAGTTCCTACTTGGATCGTCAAGTTGGACCATCTTCAGAAATTCAAGGCCTTCTCTTCAAAAGGTACAGCACACACACACACACGCAAACATCTTTGCATATTCTCATCACAAATTTCAGCTACAATCGATGCAAGCTTTTACAGTATATTTTTCACTCGTTTAATATTAAGGGCACCGAAGTTGAACTCTTGACAATGATCAACCAAAAGCCAAAAGGTCAAACGCCAACAGCAAACAAGAACAATCCAGTTGACTCGATTCAACCTTTGACTTTCTAGACGATGGCTTTAAATCACACAAACCTTGTTCAAGGCACGTTGACGGTACTGACGATTTCATTCAAATGCGTGTCAAATGACGACAAAGTCATTGCATCATACCCTCTTCAACTGAGCCGTACCATATATCGAATCGTAAGGCCACTGGGTTGAACCGAGAGAGAGAGAGAGAGAGAGAGTTTTGCATGATAACTGTACCGTACCTGCTTCCTCCTGGTTGCCAAACTGGCAAATGTGACTGATGCTGCTGATCCAGCTGTTCATCTCCTCTTCAGTCTTGGCCACCAGGTAGAACATTCGAGCAGAGGTCTTCACCACAAAGAGATGCTTCTCTGTCAAGTCACGCTTTATCCCAAGTTGTCCATTCAGCATTTCCACCTCGCACTCTTTCAGGTCAATGGTGCGGATTGGCTTTTTGGAACTTTTACTTTGGTAGTATTCCAACACATCGGGGTTACCGCTCATGCGTCCTCTTCGTAAGACAAACCAACGTTTTCTCCATGCCTGCAGGAGAGAAGGTGAAGTTGCCCTTTGGCCCGTTTTCCAAATACAATTCTGGGTATCATACATTGAGACAGTCTACTGGTACAGTAATGAAACACCCATCAGCACCTTTTTAAGTCATGAGCATGCAGTCATGGGAACTAGATCACAGCTTACTTGGCAACTTTAAATTCACATTTTTTTCCCGTACGGTCACTAAGCGGAACATTTTGCTCAAATTCCCCACAAGAAGAGGAAGTTGACTGTATTTAGCAGAAAATGTTTGACACAACAAAAGAAAGACGTATGTACTACTTCAAAATTGATGACTGCTCTCTAATTGGGAAACAAGACTGAAAAGAGTTTTAACACGTATTTCATAGCAGAACTACATGTTGGATGTGACACCTGCTGCATTTCGTCGTCAGACATTAGATTTTTCGAAATGGCACGTTCTAAATTTACAGGAACTTTAACGTTGAGCGCTTGATTGTATTCGGCATTTTCACACTTGGTTTTGTGGCTTTGTTTTCATCAACTTTTTTTTTCTTTGTGTGAGACTTATCTGCTTCTGCACGTCAGTTGGGACCAGGAAGTGGTGAGACTAACCACAATTAACTATCAATACCCGCCCAATTTATGGGAAAGTAAGAACAATGTTGGTGATCATCTGACCTTTTGAGAGATTGGCATACTTCAAATGATAATTTCCTTTCGCTATGTTGTGGCTTTCAAAGAAGCATGCTAATGTTTGAGCAAATGATGCACTATAACATCTAGAAGGATTATGGAGGGGCGGGGTGGACCCGATTTAATTCAAATTAATTTTCCAAATGAATTTTAAGTAACTTCAGGTGCAAATACAATTACATTGAACTACCAGTAGCTTATTGCAGCCAGTTTGATAAAACAGGCAGATAAATTGTATGATCACATAGTTACTTTTTTTTTTTCTTCATGCTTTTACATCATCACTCCAGCATCAGTAGAGCCACCCGGAATATAATAATGCCACCAATGTCCCATCTGTTCATCATTCTGCATGAACCAAAATGTGGCCTATTAACTAACAAAACAAATATGCTCCCTTCAAAAAATGTTGATCCAAACTTTTGTGACCACTTTAACCTATAGTGGCATTCTAGTGAGATAAAGTCATGAGAGCATTGCAAGCAACACGTTGATGATGGGTGTCTCTCTACTACGATGAAACTGAAACGTCTGCCACATACAATTTGACACGGTATGCAGGAAAATGTATGTTTGTCCAAAATTAGGCCTAAATCATTGTGTTCATACACAGTGGGTTGGACCTGAGACAAACAAAGTCTGAAGTCTTTTCACACAGAAACTGCAACAGAACAATAATTTGGGAAGCTTTTGATGTCAAGGATGAAGAATGGCCCGCGGTCAGACCCGGCCTGTGGGGACATTTGAGCTACACCACAATTCCAATTCTGAAAACAAATGAAACATCAGAGGAACTAAAAGTCCATCATCATTTGGCAACTTTTTTTTTTTCAACATTTGTTCAATCATTGAATTCTATGTTTTCATAAATGAAGTCTCGCCCATAGACGAATTCATAGAAACTGAACTGGCGCCTGATAGGAACAAAGTTCCCTACCCTTGCTTTATGTCATCGGATCCCATTCCATCATATAAACCAAGATAACAGATAGATTTTCATACTGCTGAGGGTATTTGAATAATAAGACACGCTGCGCTCATCAACATGCCTGGAATCTGTCATCTGGCACCAGATGAACTGCTCTGGTGTCCTTCAATAAGTTTCCTTTTCTCGCCTTCAAACAACACAGACCTTCCACCGCACTTGTTTTGACAAATTTCCCTCCTCCTTCTTTTCGCACAGAGGAAGTGCAAGCAGCCCATCAAAAAGCAAGACTATTTCTGCTTGCTGCTCATGACTGATGTCTGGCTGGGCTGACATGACTTCCCATGTTTCACAATGCATGTGCTCCTTGTACCCAAAAGGTGCAGTCAGTGGCTAAGCCCAAGATCACATGACCCCAACAACTGCATGCCGATCAAGGCGACGTGCCGTTTACGATCGTATTTGTTGCACAAGTTGTTTTTTCCATGATTTGTGATTTATTGCTCCTGTCATAAATACATGTGGTCATAATAACGGCAAGAATGAGGAGAAAAGAATAGAAAGGAGCCTGAATGGCAGCTATGAGAATACATGGATATATTTCAAATCATTAAGATATACATACTGTTTCGAGAATGCACACAGACAGACACACACACACACACACACACACACACAGTCACACAAGGCTCAATAGCACAGGGTGGCATTTCTGCTGTCAGGCTGCTGCAGTGGTACGAAACAAAAACAAGTGTCCGGTGTGTGCTTCTACTCACAAATCGCTTGAGTTTTTTCTCCGGGGGAGATTTAATGAGCCAGCCAGAGCAGACCACATCCCCAGCACTCATCTTGACTGCAGAGCGTGTCGTCCTCTATGCTGCTGCTGCTGCTGCTGCAACTGCTGCTGTTGCTGTTGCTGTGAAACTGAGAGCAAGCATATCCTGTGTTCTGGTATTCAGCCCAGCCACTCCAAAAGGAGGAAGTCAAAAAATTGATTACACTAACAGAGAAAAGAGGAGTGAAAGAATCATCTGTTTACGTTACCAAGGAAGGATGAAGCTTTTCAAATAAAAACTGAAAACTAAGCAGGCGGCAGTTAAGTTGTACTGAAAAGGGACAAACTCGATATCCTGCTGTTGAAAGACTTTATCCTGAATGCATTGTTTACTTTTTCGAGTATATGACATTTCTGAATATTTTTGTGCAAGTGTGATATACAGTAATGAGTTCTTTTCCACTGCTCAATCATTGCTGACATATGAAAATCAGTAAATAATATGATAGGACTCCATTTAATTCAAGTCATGAAAAAAAGTTTGGAAATGTAAATGTCTCAGGAGTAAGTTGTGTTTTTTTACTTATACCTTTTGTTGTCCAGGCTGTCCACACACTGTAAAAATGCACACGCATCTGATTCTTCACGTTTTGTATTTATATGAGTTCCCATTCAGGGTAACGACAAAAATGCCTCTAGGACAGGGGTGTCAATCTAATTTTTGTCGTGGGCCACATTATTATTGTTATGGTGTCCTTTGGAGGGCCGTTAAGACTGTGAACCCAAATGCACAGCAAATTGATATAAGGCCTTTTGCAGGCCACATAAAATGACGTGGCGGGCCAGATTTGGCCCGCGGGCATTGAGTTTGACACCTGTGCTCTCGTGGTTCCTGCAAGTGTAGCACCTGTTTTTAAAGTAAAACGGAGAATTCCAAATGACTGACTAATGTTGAGTTCATTTGAAAATGTATAAGTAATGTGAATGTTAATGCCTGTAAAGATGTATGTTAATTAACTTTTAATGTACAGTATTTGTTCGTAATAAACGAAGGACCAGCATTGCCAGAGTTTTTATTTTTCGACCACTAGGTTACCCCAGTGAGTAAGTAATTACAGTGCCATACAACCACTTGCGATGTCGACGTGTACCGTTCAGATATGGCTGCTGTTATACGCATGCCAAGAGCGCTTAAGATGCTGGGTGCGGTGTGTTTCGCGATGGGCAGGCTCGATATGGAAACTAGTCCCTCATTGGCCTAGAGTGGACACGGGGCTGATTTCCACCAATCAAAACCGTTGTGAATATCAATGACGTTGAGCCAAAGATCTTCAAAGAAGAGAAACCATTTATGTCTGAGTCAAGGTCACTCAGCGTCGAACTGACATTACATTTACATATATTGACTCTGATTTGTATTTTCAATAATGGAAAATAAAGCGGTGGATGAATGACAGCATTGTTATTTCCGACTGTAAGGGTATCGACTTAACCCAGTAAGTTTCGGCGCCATCTTTAGTCATCAGCCTTCCGAGCTGTGTCCCTCTTGGGCATTTTAAGCTCTTTACAAATTACCCATGATTCCTCTGAAACCTGTGACCTGTCTCTGGCCTTGTGCAGCGCGGCAGGTAGCAGGACCGTATGCAGGCGGTGGTAGGATTAGGTAACTAAGTAGCAATAGTGCACAATCCTGACAGGTCTGCAAGTGAAGAAGGAATTGATAAGAGCGGAGTTGCCACAATGCTTAAATGTAGAACTGTGTGGAGAAAGCTTGCTCCTCTTGCCAGAGCCTCGTCAACACTGTGTCGGCAAAATGTGAAGAGAACAGGTATGCAAAAACCACAAAAGCTTGCAGAAATTCTTATTGGCTCGTTGAATGACTTTTTAAAACCAGCTAATTAACGATACTAGTTATTGCCTTGTGTGTTCTCGTTTTCCTCTCCGGGCTACTAATTCGACGACTTTTAGGTAGAAGTGTGACCTTCAATTCCCCGATAAAGAGCTAAAGTAGCCAGCCAGCGAACGGTGATATTACTTTCAGCCCCTGTGTTATTCCTCTGCTTGACTAAAAGTGTCACGGGTTTGTTTTTGGCTAACGCGGAGCCAATTGTGGTTTGACATTTCGGACTGTAATCGATCTAACTAAATGTTTACTATTATGGTCGTATTGTGCAATGGTGTGACAGCTGTTTCGAATATTGTGATTTCGTGTGAAGTATTAGGCGCAAAATCATCTTTGCAAAGGCAAAGTGATGATGCAGGTCTTCAGTGCAAGCATGTCTAATGTTGTGGTCTTTGAATATGTCGATAAAGTCTCTATAGAATTAGTATTATTATTTTAAAAGGCCACATTTCTACACCTCAATATGGACACCATAAAGGTATTCTGTATCGCCATAAATTTCGTGGGCTATGCAGGAAAAGATGGACTGTAGTTTTACTGAATCCACACACTGTATCTGCTTGTGCCTCTTCTAATGTACAAATGAAATATAATTAAAACATTGATTATAACATCAAGTATATAATATAGAACAAAGCTAAATTGTTTAAAAAAAAAAACATGATAAAGAGACTTTGTGCAAATGCTGTCATGTACAGAAGGATGTACAAGTTAAGTAAGAGCCCAAATACTGTATACCATTTTCTCACCATTCACCAACATCCCAAAATACTTAATAGCAACTGTGAAAACTGATCAAGATGGTGCATTTCACATTTGTTTTCAGGTTTGCACAATGCCAGACTACCTGCACATGTACCTGCGGCTCAGATGGCGACAGGGCCTGCAGGCAGCGGTGGGGAAAACCAGCTGTATGTCCTTCTGGTTGGGGCAACCTGCCTTGGTGGAGCAATATACGTGAGTGAGCTCATCTTTACGGTGCATGTAACAAGTAGACACACCTCTGTTCAAATGCCATTTTTTTGTGTGTAAAAATTGAGACCAAGGCAATTTCCATAACTTTTTCCACCATCAATTTGGAATGCGCTTTAGATTCAAATTCTACCTGTTTGTATCCTTCTGCAGTCAGTACAGTTGATGGTGTGGATTGTTTCACTGTCCAGCGCAATAATTCTGCTGTCTTCCCAGGCATACAGAACTGTTAAAGGAGACAAGCAACGATATCAGGAGCGAATTGCAGAAATTGAATCTCGACCACATCGAAGCACCAAAGAAGCAACCAGTACCGTCCAGATGGAAGCTCCTGGTTAGAAAGTTTGATTTTTTATTGCTGTTGATTGTTGTTGCAACCCACCGTTATCTGTGACGAAGGATTTATACTGTCAGTTTTTTGTAGCCACAGAGACCATTGAAACAGAAGGCGAGTGATTACTGTAGATTTAATAAAAAGTGTTTCATATTGATTATAAGGAAAACATAGACTATAGATTTGATTTCATGTAAAGAGAATTATTATTATGATTATTTTCTTTTTTTTAATGTATTTTATTTATTTACTTACATTTTTGGGCAAAGTGAGTAAACTCGACCCAGTCTGCAGGACTTGTTCCAGTTTCCTCTGTTGAAACTATTGAAACACATCATCCGTCCATTTTGGAAAATGCTTCTCCTCAATAAGGTTGTGAGAGCTGGAGCCTATCCCAGCTACCTTTGGGTGAGAGGTGGTTTACTTACTGGTCACGAGTGAGTCGCATGACACATATAGACAAGAAATTATTCACTCTCACATTCCCACATAGTGGATAATTTCGAGTCTTCAAATAACGCAGAACACATGATAGTGGAATATGGGAGGAAGCCAGAGTGCACTCAGTCAGCCTGAACAGTACAACTGCGATTTTTTTCAAGTCTCTGGGCCTCTTTCATTGCGGATAGAAATCCAAAATGTATCCGATGCGTTTGCAGTATGAATGTTCATTCGCATAAATTTTACCGATACGTCATAAAAAAAAAAAAAGCCCTCCGCACGGGGAGGGGAGAGTGCTTGGGAAACTATTGACAATCACTGTTCTAATTTTATTTGACTTGAATGTATTCTCACCTGGAACATGAAGCGTAAAGTGGACATTGATGCTGATAGTCGAGGTTTATTGATGCAGACAGTTCGTTACGTGCGGCAACGTGACAATGAGGGGATCAAAGAGTGTGGTCTCATACCTCCTCCCACCTCGCTACTGGCGATATGAGATAAGATGAATGTGTGCATCTGTGACAGCGTCAGTTGCAACTGAACGCTGTCTTTGTAAACAGCCCAGAAAGCGAGTTGTATTGAGTCGTAAAGTCTGTGGTACTCTTTTGTCACTCAGCCGTTCCTGAGTCAGAAGCTCAAGCCACACCTTCGCCAGAAGAGTCGAGCCCTCCTGCGCCTGATGCTGAGACAGCAGCCCCAAGTGAGACGACTGAACCTCCACAAGGTTATTTGCTGACTTTTCTATTTCATGTCTGTATGAAATGTGGCCTTGGGCCTAAAAGTTTAGAATCATTTAAAATGTATATTAGTCGTGGTTTTGAGTCTTAATTTTTTTTTACCACGCAGAAACTCATATTGCAGTTTAGACATATATTGTGCCACCAACTGGTCAATTTGGGTAATGCAGTTTGATGGACGCTCACTAAATGTGGAATTCAGCCAAAATTATATTATAATTACTTTGATGATTATGTAAAATGTAACGCATCCCTTAACACTTTAGATGCTAGAGTCTTTTTCAATAAAATATTAAATTTTGATGTCACTATTTCAAAAGTTTGGAGCTTGAAAATGGTTGGAATTCAAAGGTGTACTATATATGTCGTTTGAGGCTTCAAGGGTTAAAACATTGCTTGAAGTGTTTTTTTACGTCCTAGGGTGGGGACACTTTGACTTATCGATTGTTTCAATTTCTGTTATTTGCTGTGGGGGGGGGGGGGGGGGGAATCCGAACAATTTGCACTTTGACCTGCAAAGGTGGTATCAGCATCCTACCACTGATAATATGTAATAAAAAACATTAAACAATAATATTTGGCGTGCATTTCAGATTGGATTGCGTTTGAAGCTTTGGTCACGTTACCATCACCTTTCAGACATGAGCCCTCTGAATGCTTTGTGAACTCCGTCTTAGTGAACTGCATGCACGACTTATCCTTTTCCATGTTGATTTTTTCATCTTATTTTCTGGACTGATGTATGCATTTTCCCCACTCACAGTTCACCTTCCTGTTTGTTTATCTACCTTTTTAAGTGCACTTGTTTGTTTTCGGTTTGCCTCTCTGCACACAGAAACTATGCTTATGATTGGGTCCATGCGTTTTTATGGTCTTGCTTTTAAATGCAACTTTTCTGTCAATGTTGTCTATTTTATGCGATTGTTTCCAATGTACAACATATTGTCTTTAGGCATAGTTGGAAGTTGCACTCCCAAGTAGACTACTGCTGCATTTGGATTAAAAGGGAACTTTTACAACATAACGTTGAACTCTGTGAAAATGTGTTATGACATGCAGGAAGTGGTTGACTTGAACCGGGCAGCATCCAGCTATGATTCATTAGACGACGCATGGTCTGTACTCATATTACCTCGGCCAGCAAACGCATGAGTCTTCGTGCTCCTCCCCGTTTAATAGTCATCTAAAGTTCTAAGTCTAAACTCAACAGCAGAGGAACCTGTATTAGAAGCGGCACCAAAAGTATCAGCAGAAGTGCCTGCTGAGCCGCTAGTTGAGGAGGGTAAGACATGTAAAGAAAGGATTTGATGTCCTTAATGCCATATGTGAGGGCATGCCAGCAATTTAGTTGCCTGTATTGACCGAGACAGTAAAATACCTCCAGTCACAGTCACAGGCTAATAACTAATATTACCACTTTACTACCAGAGCCCTGCCCCACGTCCGAGCCAGGACCAGGCGAACAAACCGACCCGTCCCCGGCGACTGGTAAGCATGGAACCGCTGATGTACACCTTTAACATCTTTGACGCTTTATTTTGACTTCACTGCTTATGCCGCTCCGGTCACACCAACAGAACCTGGAAGCCCTGCAGCAGAGCCGTCTGAGCCACAGGCTAATGTGACAGAAAGTGGTAAGACGTGTTAATTTCTCTGCCTTTTGGTTATTTTTAACATTTCTTTTCTCTCAAGTCTGCTGGCTAATTTCTCTTCGCTCCTAACAAGTTTATGGGTGCAGCTTACCCCCCATTCTCTGACTCTTTCTCTCTCTCCCTGACATGCAAGCTGCAGGACTCGACACGGCACAGCCCTCACTGACTCTGCCGTCACACGCCCCCTACCTCCTCATCGGTGGAGGCACTGCCTCCTTTGCTGCTGCCCGCTCGATTCGGGCCAGAGACCCCGGCGCCCGCGTGAGTTTGAGTTCGGCTTCAAAGTAGCTTCATATCCTTTTGTCTGAAAGCTCAGCTTTTTGTCTCTCACCTTAACTGTGACCTCGACAAACAGGTTCTGATTGTGACGGACGAGCCGGACCTCCCGTACATGAGACCGCCTCTGTCCAAAGAGCTGTGGTTCTCCGATGACCCGGCTGTGACAGATACACTACGTTTCAAGCAGTGGAATGGAAAAGAACGAAGGCATGTCACCTTATCTGTCCAGTTCGTGCTATTTACCATGAAAACAAAATTCTAACCTCTTATCAGGAAAAGTGAACCGCAGACGGCATACTATAATGGGGAGCAATTAAAAGTTGACGTTGACTATATTTCTTTTTATCTTCCAGTATCTACTTCCAACCACCATCGTTTTACATTACTCCGGAGGAACTGAGTAATGCAGAAAACGGGGGCGTGGCTGTTCTCTCAGGCAAAAAGGTTGGTTGGGCATTGTTTCTGTTTTGCATGAAAGTCATTTACAGTATTTAAGGCTTTGTCCAAAGGCATTTGATTAGAGTGGGGCGGGTTGACTTTTAAAAGCTTTTTGGGTACATGTAGATATCGCCGAATTATTGACATACAGTCAAACCTCGGTTTTCGTCCATAATCCTGTTCCAGAAGGCTGTTTGAAAACCGAAATTGTTCGAAAACCGCAACCACGCTCTTTTTAAAATAAAAATGTTTCCTGAACACGTCTGCTCACAATGGAACGCAACACGAGGAAGCGTCACTTCCTCATGTAAGGAAGGCGAGAGGAGTCAAATTCAAGGTGCATTCAAGTGCGCTCAGGCATAAAAAACTCGAAATTTCTGGTTGAAAACCGAATTGGTTGAGAACCGAGACGTCCTGAAAACCGAGGTTTGACTGTATTAGTAAACTACCTTGGTGGAGGTCAATTGTGCTGATGTGATTTTTACAAGCAAAAAATCTTTAATTGCAGGTTGTTCACATGGATGTGAGGGGAAACAAAGTAAAACTAGACGACGACACCGAAATTTCATACGACAAATGCTTGATTGCTACAGGTATGTCGCATCAGCATACTCATGTCCTCTGAGCAACTGTTTGCAATTTATAGAAGCTAATTTCAAGTTATGTAAGGTGGCGTTCCAAGAAATTTGCAAGTCATCGACCGAGCAGGAGAAGAGGTGAAGAAGAGGACAACTTTGTTCCGTAAGGTCAGTGTCACCATCAAAAAAGCAGTGCTGGAGATTTATCTTGATAAAACGCGCGTTGTCATCTTTCATTTTACAATTCAAATAAAATCATAATAAGGTGGGAGGCGGCCTAACGTGACAACCACAACAACACCAAGATCGTTCTGCATTTTCTCCACTCCAGATTGATGACTTCCGATCCTTAGATAAAATCTCCAGGAGCATCAAGTCCATCACAATCATCGGAGGCGGCTTCTTAGGCAGCGAGCTGGCCTGTGCCCTTGGCAGGCGATGTAAGATAAAGATCATGAAGAGGAGAAAACACTTGACGCAGCAAGTTACTCATGACTTCTCCCATTTCAGCTCAAGATTCCGGTCTGGAGGTCATACAGATGTACCCCGAGAAGGGCAACATGGGCAAAGTTCTGCCCGAGTATCTCAGCAACTGGACGACCGAAAAAGTCAAAACAGGTCTGCCTCTGTTTTGCTTTGCAGCTCATCGAAATGCCCTTTCGTTTCCATTGGACAACAATCTCAATTTGATCTCCTAGAGGGTGTAAAAATCATCTCAGAAGCTCTCGTCAAGTCCGTGACATGCAATGAGGATCAGTTAGAAATAAAACTAAAGGATGGTCGATTGGTAAGTCCAGTGCAATTCAGAGGATGAGACTTTTAAAAAAAAAACATTTTTTTTTTTTTAATGTCTTACTCAACCATCCATGCTTCATGTCTTAGGTAAAAACTGACCACGTCATCGCAGCTGTTGGGCTGGAGCCCAATGTTGACCTTGCCAAGTCTGCAGGTCTGGAGGTGGACTCGGACTTTGGTGGTTATCGTGTCAATGCAGAGCTGCAAGCTCGATCCAACATTTGGGTGGTAGGTTCAACGTTTGGAAACTGCTGCTTCAGTAAACCACTTGTTTATCATTATTAGGAAGAGGATAAATGTCAGTTGTATACAAATATTTATTTTTGCATGAGTAAACTCAAAATGATGGTTTAGATTATAAATGCGAATGATTATGTTGAAAAGAAGAATTGGCCATCAGTTGCGGCACGTTAGCGCCCTCTTGAGGTGGACTGAACTTATGGCACAAAAAAGAAAGGTCGGCCTATTGAGATGCAACACTAGATTTTTTTTTGTTTGTTTTCCATTTGATTTGATTTTGAAGAATAAAACCTCTGCGCTGTCATGTAAAAACCCTTTCAGTCTATATCCAAGCCGATGATGCTCTCGGGTGTCCTCTCGTTCATTCAGGCGGGAGACGCCGCCTGCTTCTACGACATAAGGCTGGGCCGCAGACGGGTGGAGCACCACGACCACGCTGTTGTCAGTGGCCGACTGGCAGGGGAGAACATGACGGGAGCCAACAAGCCTTACTGGCATCAGTCTATGTTCTGGTGCGTATTAGCAAGTGAACCTTTTTTTTTTATTTATAGACATTTGGTCGCAATTGGCTTTCTGAAAAGTGTAATTATATTTCATAAATCTGTTTAATCTGATGCATTTAATTTATTTAATTCATAATAATTCTAATTTATTTGAATGCAACCTGCATACTTATGTCTCACGTTGGAAGTTTGTATTTCTCTATCGTTCGATTGATTGATTGATTGTGGTATCCATATAGGCAGACGCTTGGCTACTGTAAAGTCTTTGTGTCCCAATATTGCGCAACAGGAGCGACCTGGGTCCTGACGTCGGATACGAGGCCATCGGGATTGTGGACAGCAGTTTGCCCACTGTGGGGGTCTTTGCCAAAGCCACAGCCAAGGATACACCAAAAGCTGCCACCGAGAAGTCAGGTATGAGCAGTAATAAAATATCGAAATAGTATTCCTCACGGTATCGCAGCTCTTCATTCATACCCCGACCACGTTTCCAAATGTTTTGACAATTGCGTTGCAGGAACTGGCATCCGCTCAGAAAGTGAAACGGAGGCCGTGGCATCGATTGCCGTGGCCTCCACTACACCCGCTCCGGCCGTGACGCACAAAGACGACTACGGCAAAGGAGTCATCTTCTACCTGCGAGACAAAGTGGTGGTGGGCATCATCCTGTGGAACGTTTTCAATCGGATGCCCATCGCGAGAAAGGTCAGTTATCTTATTTAAAGAGCACAAAAGGTCATTTCAAGATCAGAGGGGTTTTTTTTTTTTTTAGACATCTTTTTTTTTTTTTTTCATATCTAGATTATCAAGGATGGAGAGGAACATGCCGACCTAAATGAAGTTGCCAAGCTGTTTAACATCCACGAGGATTAGGACTTTGGAGACCATTGGCAATGGAGTGAAACATTTTGTGAACTTTGTCCTTTACAATCGCTGAACAAGGTTTCTGGAAATTGTATCATTTCACCGAATTATTTTCATATTGACCAGAATTCCTACTCCCGCGCAGTTTGTCCCCGCCCTTAAAAAAAAAAAAAAAAAGAAAGCACTGTTTCGCCTTGGTACAAACATTTCTCTCTCAAACTCCTGGTCACAGTGTCATGGTCACACACCATGGCGTCACAGCAGCTTGTTGAGAGAAAGCCTGAAATAAAATCTATTTTTAAATCTGGAGTTATCCCCTTATTCTCGCATTGGCACTAATGTGAGATGCGTTGACCTCAAGGGATTGTTGTACTCTGTGCGCTCAAGTTCAAGATGGAGCAAAAACGGATGTAGGCGGCCACCCTTGGACTCGTGTCTGTTCATAAACAATTAAATAAGCATGTCGTTTAAGGAAGAATCAAACCGATCCGCTGTGCTGCGACCGTAGACCAAAGCGCCATGGCCTACTTATGTTGTCTAGAGGTAAAAAAAAAAAAAAGAAAACCGCTCAAGCATGCAGAAACGGTTTTCTTATTCTCTTTTGAGTTCCCCCGTTATTAGTAATACATCCGTGTTTAGTCATCACACGCATTTCTTATTCTATTTGACACTGAAGGCTCCAGAGCCAATTGAGGCAGACTTGCAGCAATAATGGGCCGTCTCTTCCTTTCCTATTCGTTTTACATGATCAAGCGGATGGAGCAATGAACATGAGCTTCCACATTTATATTTACATTTTTTTTTCTCCCCCCTCTCGCTCATTCAAAGATGCACCCAGCAAGCCGGAAACATCGGACATCTCTGCTTGAGGTGGGAAAAAAATCTAATATCCGCTGCTACCAATAGAAATGTGAACTGTGCAGTAAACATTGTGCAAAATTCCTTGTAACTGCTTAAAATGGAATACTGGATGTCGTGCAAAACATCATCAGCTCCCAAAACTGGACCAGAAGGGTCCAGGAGAACCTTTAAGTTGAAGTATTTATTCATGTGTCAAAATAGGGCATGTGGATGTTTAGTACAAGTGCTCTAAATGTTATGCTTTGAAGATTTTTTGCAGAAAGATGTTAAAATTTAGTTTTGCTCAAAGAAAACCTTTTATGGGAGGTATCATGTTTGAAAATGGGCTAATATAGTTGTGGCGACTCGTTCTGTTCCTCAACTTAAATAAATGCATTTACTGTCTCTTTAAATATTCTTGCAGTGGTTCCTTGAACATGTGTATGGCCATGAAAAAAAAAAAAAGAGAGAGGGAAAGCTTGAAGTCATTCCCACAAACACAAGCAGTGTGGGGGGGGGGGGGGGGGGGAGGAAGTTCCCAGGCTTTCTGAATTATACAGCAGCAGCGTCCCGTAGTTTACACCTGCTGGGGGGGAGAGGGAAGGAGGAGCTGCTGAGTTCAGACGACGGCTTTAGCTGGAGGAGCAACAACAAGTTCCCAGCATCTGCATTTTTTTTTCTCTTTTCAGTTTTATTTTCCCTCCAGAGTTGGGACTGTTTTTTTTGTTTTTGTTTCGAGGATGCAACTGCACGCCTTGTGTTTGCTGTGGGCTCCTTGTGTGTTTTTTCTGCAAGGCAGGTACTGTAACATTATTTTATTACATCGCATCCTTGTACGCAGAAGTCAGCTTGTTGATGGCAATTTTAGAGAGAGATGAGTTTACAAAAATGAAGTCAATTATATGTGATTCGCTGAATACAGTGATGGTTCCTTCTTGATTGAATCAGACAAAGCCATCTTCCCGGGATAAGAGAGTCAGACAGCACAGTTAAAGTACGAGCGTGCACTCAATATAGATTTATCAGTCTAAATTCTGTATTTGCATGACAACAATTAAAAAGCAACTGAATATTCGCTGAAATATGAAACGCATCATACTGTATTTGAATATCATGGCATGATGAGAATCATCGCGACCCAAAAATGTTCCCCATCTTGAAAGTCAAACATGCACGCGGTGCCAAATGTGTCAATGCGGTCGTCGCCCTGCAGGTCAGTCCTGTGTAAGGACATGAAGTTACCCGGCGGTGCATCCAGACCGCCCTCGCCATCTGACTTTCTGGACAAGCTGATGGGTCGCACATCTGGCTACGACGCTCGCATCCGACCCAACTTCAAAGGTAACGCCGGATGCGGCGCTGGGAGTTACCTCCCTGTCGTGACAGGTGTGAGGAAGCTTTGCCGCTCAATTTGTCCGACAATGTGGGCGTTGACGCGGCACAAATCCCTGACAGATGGGTCAAGGGGGACCAGAGATGCTGCAGGCTGGAATGCTTCCCACACGAGCCCGATGTGTGGTGTTGTTTTTTTTTTTGTCACTATTACTGTTGACCCACACCCTTGGGTTGTGATATTTTTACACTTCCTTCAGATCCTTTTAATTTGAAAAGCACAGCAGTGCCTGTGTTGTTACCCCACAGGCCCATTTAAGTCCAATCCTGATCTCAAGCTCTAAATGAAGCCAGAAGATTCTCTCTGACACACTTTATCCCCACACAAGTCTCCAGGGTTGAGTTTCATATATATTTCATATCATATTTGATACCTCGCTCCACTCTGTCGTCAGCGCATGCTGAGCAAAATCCCAGCTGATTATCTATAAATACACTAATGTTACGAAAGTAGAATCAATAAATTATCGCCTCTGGGGAAGTGAGGCACTTAAATATTTCATGTTTAGTGGTCAACATATGGGCTACGCGAATGGGAGTGTACTAGAATTCCTGGATGGATTTGTTTATTAAATGTGTTAGAGAAATAAGGCAGTGTTTGTGACCACGTTGTGTAACATTGCGCAACCTTTTAGGACCTCCTGTGAACGTCACCTGCAACATCTTCATCAACAGCTTCGGCTCCATCACTGAAACCACCATGGTGAGTTTCTAACACGATCTTCCCGAGCATAAGAACAGCTGCATGATCCGATGCAAGTGCTGTATCGCTATTTCTGCCTTAAAAAAAAAAGTTTTGATTGACACTATGGAGCAGTGTTTGTTTTACAATGTTTATTGTAGTTGACTTTCTAATTTCCAAATTATGCATTTATGAATTTGCCTATTCAGTAGTCGCCTAAAATAATAGTATTGTTTTTGCTTTTTAAAATGTTTTTTGAATTATTTTTTTAAACCCGGTGTGTCATTTTCACTATTTTGGTCAATTTCATTACGTTAGGGTGTCAATTTCGCTCCTGTTACACGCATATAGCTTGGATTCACTGGAAATTTGCTTTTCCCTATTTAACTAGAGTACTGTATAAGAATGCAGTATATAAATATTAACATATTAATTAAAACGTGATTGTGTAATAGTCATTTGACTGCACCAACCTGGAAAAGAGAGTTAATGTAATGGGGGGGTTTGGGTTTGTTTTTTGAACAATAACACTTCAATACATAATAACTTTCAGATATCAATTCATGAATATTCTGTGACTGCAAACACCATCAATAAAATGTGAAAAATCTCAAATGGAGTTTCCATATCAAGGTTTTTAAAATGGCTCCCAAAAAAGAACCCTCCCTTATTTATGAGGCCTGAACACTTTCTGAGGCGTTTTATTTATTCACATTTAGAGATAGTGAGACTCATGTATTTTCTAAAATACTTAAAAGGCCGCCTTGTTAAATATTAATTGCCATAATTGAAAGTGGAGTTTGCTGCTGTCTTAGATGATGAGCACACAAGCCTGTAAGTGTCCGGATTTTTTTACAGCCTTTTCGTTTTGGGCCTTACCGACTCACCTGTTTACAGACGGCAGAATGACTTGTTTCGAAATACATACTTTTTTTCTTTTTTTTTTTAAATCACAGTTTGGAGTGTTGTGAGTCACGCCTGGATGACTGATAGGCCGCACATATGTGTTTTTTATTTGTATGTCCATCAGTGCAATGCAAATAATGTGGGCCATCTTCAGGCCACTTAAAAAAAACACACACACTGATTAGAATTGTTATCCAAACCTCTAACTATTCCACGTATCAAAATGATTGCAGGACTACCGGCTAAACGTCTTTCTGCGCCAGCAGTGGAACGACCCTCGACTGGCATACAAAGAGTACCCGGATGACTCGCTGGACCTGGACCCGTCCATGTTGGACTCCATTTGGAAGCCCGACTTGTTCTTTGCGAATGAAAAGGGAGCCAACTTCCATGATGTCACCACTGATAATACACTGCTCCGAATATTCCAGAATGGAAATGTCCTCTACAGCATCAGGTAATCCATATTACATTCTGCATCTGACTAACAAATGACATTTCCTATTGTACTTTGTAAGTTAACCGTGTTTTACATATAATACATAAATCATTTTTGGACCATTGAAGTTAAATTGGAGACCTGATAGTCTCTCATGGCATTTTATGTGCTGGTTTGGAATCACTGAGATAAGCAGTATCGAAAATGGACGAATGGATGGATGGATAATGCGTATTGGACAGCGTCAATCAAAATTGGACATATTTTTTTTCAGCTCTTGTACTGGAGTTTATTAGATTACATTTCTCAAGAATGGTTCAAATTCATAAATCTGTATCCATGAATATATGCACTTCTACAACAGCTGGTTTTAATATCTGGCCTCATATTTCTTTCCACTCCAGTTCAGCTGAGTTGTAATTGGTGTCCGGCTAATCCTGCGAACATGTTCATGGTAAACAATAACTGCAGGCTACATACATTCCCGCCGCTAGAGTGACACCAAAGCAGCGTGGCGTAATAATTAGGAAACACAGTATAAGTAGATGGTAAGAAATATGAAGCCTTGATTACATTTCGACAAACATATATAATATAGCAAATGCAGCTGAAAATCTGGTGACAAAAAAAAAAAAATAAAAAAATAGGGACTACTGTACAATCCACCTGGCTGCTGTTTGCCAGTTGGTACTACTTTACAATAATGGTATCCTTAAAAAACACTATCATGGGCCACTGCCCCTAATGCTGAATTAATTGCCACTGGTAAAGCCTTTGCTCAGACCTTTAAAAAAAAAAAAAAAAAGTGATTCAAAGGCAGTGTGCCATCTATGTCCTCCAGGCTGACATTAACCCTCTCGTGCCCCATGGATCTAAAGAACTTCCCCATGGACAGCCAGACGTGTATCATGCAGCTGGAGAGCTGTGAGTGACTCTCACTTAAAAGCCAACCGACGGCATCGCATTGAATTCCGCAAAACAAACTTCTTTCTCTCGTCTAGTTGGCTACACCATGAATGATCTCATCTTTGAATGGCTGGACGTGGGCGCTGTGCAGGTGGCCGACGACCTGGTCCTCCCTCAGTTTGTGCTAAAAGAGGAGCAAGGCCTCGGATATTGTACCAAGCATTACAACACAGGTAAAACAACATATAGGATGACCCCCATCCAGCACCTTCGAGGGCCTGTGTCACTCTACTTCTAATGAGCCCGTTAGTTGGTACCTGTATCTCCTCCTGTGGTTAGGTAAATTCACCTGCATTGAGGTCAAATTCTACCTGGAGCGCCAGATGGGCTACTACTTGATCCAGATGTACATCCCCAGCTTGCTCACCGTCATCCTTTCCTGGGTGTCCTTCTGGATCAACATGGATGCGGCTCCAGCCAGGGTAGGCCTGGGCATCACCACGGTGCTCACCATGACGACGCAGAGCTCCGGCTCCAGAGCGTCCCTGCCAAAGGTTGGACTCCTTTGCTTTGTGACCCGTAGTCCCAAGGAACCATATTTGATTTGAAGTGCCGAGCAGTTTCATACCAAAATGATCTGGTAAAACATGGCTATATACTAACTAATAAGTGAGGAGCTATTAGCGTATTGGCCCGAATATAAGACGGCCCTGATTATAAGACGACCCCCTCTTTTTCAAGACTCAAGTTTGAAAAAAGACTTTTTGAACACCAAATGAATTTTTATACAGAAAATAATTACAGTACATCTGAAACAAATGATTAGAACAATATATTTGAGAGATTTTGCCTCATTCAAATCTTATTATCTGAACATTTAAATATGTAAACTAAAGTGCATTCACATTCGTAAATGAATGGCTTCTGGTTTTTGAAATGTAAATTACATCATAACTTCTCCTCAGCTACCGGTTAACCTGATCTTTTCTCCAGACTATTGCTGTTTTTCCATTTTCTGTTATCTCTTCTATTATTTTCTTCTCTTTTCTTTTTTACTGCTATTTTTTATTTTTCTTCTTTGTGCTGCCGCTATTTTTATTTTTATTCTTCGTGACAGGGGTTCACTTTGGCCTGGGGAGTCGAGTTCAACATTCGCTTCAATGGTATCTGGCGCCATCTAGCGTCGTGAATGGGTATAATGTCTAGACCCCGAATATAAGACGACCCCCACTTTTTCAGTCTTATTTCAATGCAAAAAAACACCGTCTTATATTCGGGCCATACGGTACTTGTAGTGTGAAAATAGTAAAGACAGTTCCCTTCCCTAAAGTGAACGTACCGCAGTCAAGTCAGTATATATGCTGTGACAATGCATACGGAGAGAAAATGATGCGATGAGGGAGGTCGTTTGTGGCTTTTGAGGTTTGCAGCTTGTGGTTGCATTTCACGGAGGCGACATGTCAGAACGTTTTGTTCAAGTATAAATCAACAATGTGGCAAGAGGAAAATGAGTGCTTCTTCTCCACCCATTAGCCCAGTGTCATACGGAGTCTTTGGATTAATGTGTCATGTCACGATGTCACTAAAGCATGCGCTATATCGTCGTTTCCTCAGGCGAGATGATACAACATGTGTGTTTACATAGGAAAGCTCCGCCCTAAGTGAAATGCCCGCGAGGTGCCAGTGGTAGCCATGATGCGAGTTGCTTGGATTCCTCTTAAGCTTGAGGAAACATGGGGCCCTATCCCATAATTCCTTGCGCCCTTCGATTCAATGACAGTATTTATTTCACACTCAGCTAAATGGTGTAAAATACTCCCTCAGTAACAATACAGCAACTTATAAATGTGGATGTAAAATAACATGACGCAAAAATAATAATAAAATAAATAATAATAATAATAATAATAAAAATAAAAAATAAAACAAATTCACCAGAGAAAAAGGATACCTGTCATTCTAAAATAAGGACAAGTGCTTTTACGTAAAATTTCACCAAGGGTTGTAAAATTCAGCCATCCTGCTGTTGCTGCAAAAAAAATATGGAACTGTCTTCGTTTAACGCAACCACAGATGAGAGAATAGAGCTGCGTGCAAAAAGCGTCAGATCTAAAACTCATTTGTTTGAAAAAAAAAATAAAAAGACTTGAATTTTGTTAACTTTTGTAGATAAATTATATGCGCTGCATAATAGTGTAAGACGTCTTATATAATAGCCATATCTTAATAATAATAATGTTAACTGTTGTTGCATCATGATCATGAATTTGAACAAATGGTTCTACTCCCTGTTGGTCAAGAATCTCCTGGCCAAATTTGGACTTAAAGAGAATTTTTATGTGTGAACTGAATTTTTATTGCAGGAAATGAAACAAGTGAAAATTGTACGATATAATAGTTTGTAGCATGTTTTGATCCCATATTGAAGACATTTCTGTTTTTGCAGGTGTCCTACGTGAAAGCCATTGACATCTGGATGGCGGTGTGCCTCCTCTTTGTGTTCGCCGCGCTCTTGGAGTACGCAGCCGTTAATTTTGTTTCCCGGCAGCACAAGGAGTTCTTCAGACTTAGGAAGAAGCTCCGAGAGCAAGAGCGGCAACGGACTGTGAGTGCAAGCCACCCACTCAGGCGCAGCCCCTAGGGCAGCTGTCACCTGCAATTCCCTCTGCCCGGCGATGCACGGGCTCCACATCTCAGCTGCATGTTGCTGGGCCGACAGCGTTGACCTGTAATTAATTCAAGCCGTCACCCTTTTCCACTCTCGGCTGCGCACACCTTAACATCTTGCTAGCTCACCTTGACTCTCATGAGGAAAAAAAAAAAAGGGGTGACAGAATGTTCTTTGGTCCTCTTTTGAATGAAAAGCATTCCTCGAGAGAAGCAGCACTGTGAGACCAAAAACACGATTCATGTCAGTGTTCAATATTCATATCGCAATCCTCATAGCATTTGCATGAGTCATTTGCATTTATTTGTCAGGATGACAACGCGACGCTTCCGATTACTTTTCCTTCACGACTCTGCTAATGGACACAAATATACAGTTGGATGATTTCATGAACACTATGTGTTGCTCTCTCTCTCTCTCTCTCTCTTCCATTAGCAGGGAAGTGGAGAGAGTAAGACGAAAGGCAACATGTCAGGCAATGACGTGACTCACGGGAGCGCAGGGCAACAGTGCAGTGCCTGTGCTCGGGTACGTGCCGCCGCCTGCTTCGCTTAAAAACAACGAGCTGCAAAGAAAACACACCACACAATTCTCCAAATCAGTATTTTCTCTTTCAGGAGGAGGAGCTAGCACGCCAGGGTTTACTCTTCCACACTTTTGGTCTTGGACTTGCCAGTGCTCCAGAAATGGATGCAACTCCGGTCTTTGCCGACCTACCTCCTGGCTTGGGCTACTATGATATAAGGCGGCGCTTTGTGGACCGAGCCAAGAAGATTGACACCATCTCTCGCGCCCTATTCCCCATGAGCTTCCTTATGTTTAATGTCCTCTACTGGCTCACGTACAAGGTCCTACGGCATGAAGACGTCCAATTAAAACTCTGAGCTCACAAGAAGGATCATAGGGACACTGGACGGTGTCATTCAAGCATTAACAGGCCTCAGCTGACCCGTGCAATGTGTAGTGACTGCATGTCAGCTGCTGTTAACATACTCCACCGCTAAGGTTCTTTTGATGAATTATTATTATTATTTATACTTTGAATCCTCTCCTTCGAAAGAAATGCACTTCTTGTTTGCACGCATGAGCCATACTGTATAGCACACATTGGTTAGCGCCTCGAGTATGCTTGTGATTCCTAATGATCAGGCTGTGTGATCATTTTTACATCCCACCGACCACTTTGCAGTGCAGCAGCACAATCTAATTGATCACAAATTCTGCTCTTATCATACATTTGAATCTAAGTTTTCTTTCAAATTACAAAGGTTTATTGTATAAATGTGCATTTTATTCGCAATAAAACGCTCTCGGCCATACACCTCAAAGCATCTCACTACAATTTGTACTGAATAAGTGTATATGTAAGAAGAGTGATTTAATTTCAATTCTACAGTAATGTATTTTTGCGAAGTATTATTGTTATGAATTTATTGGATTAGAAACAGCCCTCAGGACGATTAGGTCCAGCAAACCTATGAACTACCAGCATAATTGAAAACATGAATAAATTAATATTTATTTCACAGATGTTGAGAGTAACACAGCAGGCTTTTCATTTCTGCTGAAAACAACAGAGGATATGTTTTATTTAGTCATACAGTTCGCTCATCTCACAATATGTGTCTTCGCATTTTTTCCCCTATTCCTTGCAATGGGAGCGGCTCATATTGTTTTGTAATGTATTTCAATGTCTTTCAATAAATAAATTTCATTCTGTCAAGACCTAATGACATATTTATTATTTGCTAGTGTTTATATGCATGCCTGTCAAGTTTCATAAAGATAGATCATAAAAAAAATAAATTCTAGTCTTTTTGGATTTTATATGTTGGAGCCTCTTTGCCTGTATGACCAGAAGATGGCACTGTTGTTCCTCCTATTATTTATTGTGCACGTTCAAAGACGCATTTACATGTTGGAACTTCAGTGAACCAGTGAAAATGTCCTCGATTGGCTGATTCATGGCACACTCTAGTCTAAATTGTCCCGAGGTCTGATTGTGAGCGCGTATGGTTGTTCGTCTTTGTGTGCCCCGCGATTAGCTGGCAACAAATTCAGAGTGTACCCTGGCACATCCAGTACACCCGCGACCGTCTATCCTCACGACGACAGATTAAAAATGGATGGATGGGTCACTAGTGTGCTGGAACCGATCTCAGCTGTTTTCGGGCAGTAGGCGGGGTACACCCTGAACTGTTTGCCAGTCAATCGCAGTTTTCAAATCTTACCATTAGTTAATCTAATCTAATGATTTTTTTTCTTCTCGATGCAAGTTAATAAAGAAGGGAAACTATTTTTCCAAGTTATCAAAATGTTTGATATAACTGACGGTTCAAATTTTTACTTGTGCACTCAAGTACATTTGAGAGTCTAGTATTTTCCTGTAAGACGAATTCTGCTTTTATTGGGTTTTGTTTTGTTTTGTCACACAATTATATGTACAGTAGGTATATTATGGAAAGTGTGAATACTTTTGCCACCGCTGTTAATAAAATATGACCAAGTATAGACTGTAGTTTCATTCTGTGAAAAAAAAGTGGGGCTGTTGTACTCTACCGGGACCCTCCACGAAACGTGTTGGAGACGTGGCAGCGCCTCCGGTCTAATGATTTGAGTTCAAACTGCAACTCCACCCGACATAAATAATATCATCGCTGGATTCTCTTCAAATTCCTAACGTGCCTTCAAACCTGTGATAATGTCTGCTGTATAATTAACTCGACGTGGACTCTTGTAAGGGCGACAAACCATTTTTAGACGTTTACTGCTGACGTTTACAGTCTTCAAATAGCTTCCGTTTCGCTCTGGCAGTGATTGGACTGGTCTGCACTTTTTTTTTAATCTCCCTTCTCACCGGCGAGCTAGCGTAAAGCGCCCGTTGAACAAGTTGCACATTCTCCACTTCAATGGAGGCGCAGCCCAAAGATCGGGCACGGGACAGTCGAAATCAGAACCGCGGAGACGACGCCAGCCCTCCTCGGTGGACCTCTTGCCTAAAACATGATCAGAGCCACTTCCACCAGCGACAGCATCAGGAAACGAACGCGAAGAAAACAGGTTTGGACATCCGTAAAAGTTAGCTAGCACTCGCTAGCTTTAGTCAGCTAATGTCAACTAGCCACTACCGGGCGCGTCCTAAACAGCCTTCTAGCAAATGTGATTTAAAAGTTAACCTACGCTTCTTGTTTTACGGTACAATATTACGCGTCGTATGTAAAGGGTGGGTTATTGATTAAAACCACACGCACACAAAAATCAGCCGCTATCTCTGAAGACGCCGTTGGATGTCTAGCTCACTGGCTAGCTGACATTGCGTGACAGTTGTGGCTGGCGGTGGTTTGACATATCGGGAATTGACCTTGTGCGCCGGTCCCCTCACCCACTTTTCCCCCACAGTACACGGAGAGCCTTCGAGGTTATCTCAAGCTATTAATCTTTGTGTACACGCTAAGAAGAGCGGCCGCCGTGGTCGTGTAATGGGAGTTCATTTCAGCACGCTTGTGCTGTCGTTCCGTTTAGGGAAATGAGCCGGCTCCACTGGAATGTTCGGAACTGCCATTTCCTGTCGGCCATGTTAGGACACAAATGACAGGCTAATGCTCGAGTTAGCCGCGTAGTAAAGTTATTTTTTTTTAAGACTGGAACGACATGCTCCCACCGTGACATATTTGAGCATCTATTTTCCTATTCTGGTTTGTTTAGTTTACGGGGCCAGGCAATGACTCGTTTAGGCCTGGTATAAGCCGACCTGCTAGCTAGTTGACGTTAGCTCGTGCTAAGCAGCTTTGACAGGCCTGTTGCAGTGGCCGAAAAACTCCCTTAACAGTTAGATCAAAGTACACGTTTAAAAGTGTCATACGCGTTACACGTCACTATATATTTGTATGTCAACTCTGCTTTGAACGTTAAGTCCTTAGTTGCTCTTGAGCAGCGTATGTAGTACTACTTGGCTAGGCCAGATATGGGTTTTAATTATGTTTTGAATCGCATCTTTTACACCGGTCAAACACACATTTTTTAAAAACGATATGTTCAGTCCGCTTTCAAGAACCCGTTTGACAGATGTGTTCTGCTGCATATCACATTGCTGTAATGCAAGACACTGAGCTCATCCTCAGATGTGTCAGTCGTGTATTTTTGGGTGAAGGTTCATGTTTAAGCCAGCAGTGGCATGAGTTGGCCTACTGTTGTCGAGTTGAAGCCATGATGACAGCAGCAGTGTTTGTGAACTTTGACCTCTGCTGCAGGCAATAACAGAAAGGTTGGCTTTTGAAGGAGCAGATCACCAAAGTGCTCTTTGAGGGCTTTGTTGTTCTGTGCAGTTAGAATGGATTTCATATTGACACCTTGTGTTTTTGCATGTTGTTCTAGGTCAAAGGTAAGAAAAATTAGGAACTATGACAAATTTAGATGAGTGGGCAAGTTCAAAGTGATGAGAATGAAATCGAGGGTGCGGCATTTCTCTTCACTGTACTATAAAATACTTGAAAAAGGATTTGACATAAACCTCTAGATTCATTTTATGAACAAGTTCTTTTCTGTCTCACTTCTAGGCAACAAAAAAGTAATTGGTGGCGAAGAAGAGGTGGAGAAGGGTACGCGTTTGTTTGCTGCTGTTGGTATGACACATCCTCCCAACAGCAATGGAAACAGACACACAAGTAACACAAATGTGAAGCAGAAGTCAATGCAACGGCTGCACTCAACAGCTCCAAAAGCGAACATGAAAGGACCAGACTACAAAAAGATTGTGGACCTTAAAAATGACAAGGTTGTTGACTCGAGTTATCACGAGGATAAGAAAGACTGTGTGATGCTACAAAATGGTGTCACACACTGCGGTGTGATTATAAATGGCTACTCGAGCAAGGACAATGATGGCAGCGGATCCGAGGGTGGATATACCACGCCAAAGAAACGCAAGGCCAGATGTAACAACCTGAAGAACACTGACAATGCAATGAGAGAAAATGACATGCAACAGGGAAACACTACACAGGAGCCGGCAGTTTTTAATATCGAGGCGACCGAGAAGGGAGAGACTTGTCAACTTGACTGCTTGAAAGCCACACATAAACTGGAGACTCAGTCAGCGCCAAGACGGACTGCGGTCTCTGAGGCCTCAGTGGGGGAACTTCAGAGGAAGAACTCTGATGCAAAAGCTGTTGCTAAAAAGACTGAGGAGCGGCACAAAGCCAAGGTTCGCTCACCTTCAAAAGAGGACTCGTGGACTTTGTTCAAGCCCCCTGCGGTGTTTCCTGTGGACAATAGCAGTGCTAAAATAGTTCCCAAGATCAGTTATGCAAGTAAAGTCAAAGAGAACCTCAACAAAGTAGCTCAAGGTGGAGCAGCAGAAGCTCTGCCTCCAACTGTAAGACTCTCACAGGTCCCAATGTCTGCTATGAAAACCGTCACGTCAGCTAGCTTTACTAACGGCTCTGTTTCTGCTAGTGGAAACGGCTGCCCATCAGCGGGTACTTTCTTTGCTCCTGCTGCTCCAGGAAGTGGCGACAATGTAGCATCTCCGTTTGAAAGTAATCGTAGCTCTACAAATAGCCCCATTGAAGAAGAGGTGTATGAACTGAGAAAGTGTTCCCTCTTAATTTACCCTTTAAATATGCAACCCGCGCTCCCCAGTGCCCGTCACCTCCCCCCGCCGGCTGCTCAGACAAATCAGAAAGCCTTGGGAGAAATCTTCCACAATAAATGGGGGCTTTCGTTCATTAATGAGCCCAACTTGGGGCCAGAAGGGGGTAGTGGGCCGGCGCTGGCAGAGGACAACCCATCTGTGGGCCAGTGTCAGGCCAAAGCTGGCCAGCCGTGCTTTGAGGATGGCCCTTTCTTCTTGGAGCCTGGCACTTTGGCTCAAGATGCAGTGAAAAGGACTGTAATTATTTTGCCAGCTTCTTCTCATCTTTGTGTCCCGGCCAAGGAGGAGAACGGCGAAAAGACGAGCGTAGATTCTCCCTGTAAGGACAATGGTGCTAAGCCTGTACTGGGCCACACAACCACGGTGTTGTTTGGCAAGTCTAAAGAACAAGCCTTGTCTAAAGATGTCTGCAGGAGGCGGAGCTGGGGGTCCTTCGACGTCAAAGCTGCTGTCACTTATCACACTAAAGGTATCAGACTCGAATGATTTGTGTAATCGTAAAATGCTAGTTTGCAGTGAAATTGTCTGTGTCTAAGCTTAGCAAACACCTGTCAGCTTTCAAGAGCTTTTTCTGCTTAATCGAACTGATAAACTTGGTATTAAGTATGCCTCATGCCTGTTAACATTCACTGATGTTTTTTTTTTTTTTTTCTTCCTCCACAGAAATGGAATACGTTTTCAGCTTGCAAAAACAATGTAAGTGACGTTTTTAAGTGTTTGCCAGTTTGGTTTTGACAGGGAAAGAAATCTGAAGCGTAAAAAAAACAAAACAAAAAAAACCCTCCATAGCCACAGAGACTAAAACAATTTCCTGAAAATAGTTAATCATTTTATATCCAGGACCAAAGGTAAGGGTGAACAATGTTGACTAAAGCATTGAGCTGTACCCTTCTTATAGATTGAATTCATACTGTATTGGTCATGTGAGACAGTCCAGAATCTTTTGCTCTCTGATTCCTGGCAAAGTAAATAGAGAAAAAAAAAACTGCATGAAATGGGATATCGTCAGATTGGAATCGGGGTGCTTCCAAACGTGAATATAAATCCAATTCATGTTGGATAAGCGCCAGCGCGAGCTAAGGCTGAACACAGTGTCTGCTATCTTGTAAGTGTGAGCTTGATGTCAATGAAACGACACTGATTGCACAAACAAACAAAAACATCTACTGTCAGTATAAATTTAATTTAAGCATAAACAATAAATTATATATATGATATACATCAGAGGTGTGTTAACCATCAAAGAAGGAATATAGTTTCACTGGAGTAATTTGGCAATCACTTTCATTTTAGCCAAAGGCGGCAAGTGTCGGAAGCCTAACTAATGATAAATACACACAGCTCGGTACTGATGAATAAAAAAATAATATACACATAAGTTTGCATGACGGGCTGTACCATAAAATGTGGGAAAAAAAGCGAAGCGCCGTGAATGCTTTGCGAATACGTTGGAGACCAGTGACGTGCTCAGCACTGCTGTAAGTAGTCTTAATGCAGCGGTCACCACATCCAGTCCTCGAAGGGCCCCCTTCCTGCATCTGTCAGGTGTTTCCCTCATATGATCAGCTGATCAGCAAGCTGATCATGTGTATTGGAGAAGGGAGACATCTGAAACGGGCATGATAGGGGCTCTCGAGGACCGGAATTAGTGTCCCCTGGAAGTGTGCCATCACGACTCTGATTGTCGACCTCCATTGAGATGGACATATTCTGAGGCCTGTTTTTCCTGCCACATTCCTTCTTCAGATCCAAATAGAGTATTGATTTATTCCGAGACCAAGGACGGACCCCACCAGTGAGGTAGACAGACGTCCGCAGTGCTTGGGTCTCTTCTGGGTGCTGTGGTTCCCCTCCTTGGAAACCCTCACCGGTGTAGGAGTGGAAGAAAGTGGACAACTGTGAAAACACTTGCTCATTTTAGCGCGGCAACAACTTCTTTGAAGGCGTCGGACGAATACGATACGATAAAGGAGACGGACGGATCGGTGCCTCTACAATACAACGAGCGGACTGTGACCAATGTGGCCGATGACGCCCACAAAAAACTGGTGTCCTTAGTGAGCTGCATCTCCTTACAAGCCTTTATCGCGGTAGGCCCGTGGCGGCCAATCCGTCAAACTGCCGAAACGCCATTGAGGCTTTTCACACAAGTTGTACATAAACGAAACACAGCGAGCGACTGGAGAACACTTTTTGAAACGAATGCCTTCAAGTGGCTCAGTTAAGTCAAACTGTACACGTTAGTAAAATGGAAGGGCCGGAATCTTTGTCTTAAAAATCTACAGGGCAACTCGCAACCCGCATTGTAGTGGTTCACCAAACGTGAGCATCATCTTATTCTTGACTGTGACCCCCCCCCACCCCTCTCATCACCCTGTCGTCGGCATGTTACAGGTGGCGACGCCTTTTCAACCAAAATGCCAAGTTTCCATGTCAGGTTCAGTTCAAATGTTTAGGATTGTTGCTTCCATGACTCAGTATTTTATTGATTTTATTTTGTGTCGATGGCGGGGTGAGCTGAAGTAACGCGGGTCACATTCTCGAACTTTAACCCCCCCCCCCCCTTTTTTTTTTTAAATGTTTTTTTTGTGTGCGTCTGTCCTGCATGTTTACTGGTGGAATTCATCTACAAGGGTTGCAACGACGCCTTCTATTAAGCTGTTCTTGAAATGTGACAAGGGGTTGTCTGTCATGTTTTGCTGCCGTTAGCGAGTAAGTGTGCAAGTTGCAAGTTGCAAGATGGCCGACCTGGAGTGGTCTCAGTCAAGCTTCGCCTTGTTGAGGTGTTGAAAGCTCCGATTAAGTCTAGGAAGCCCAAATTTGCCCGCCTTGACGTCACATTCATCACCTTCTCCCCAAATCAGTATTGAACACAACAAAATTCGTTTAACATGTGGATTGTTAGCACTTTATGGAAACTAATTACTTTGTTGTTAGCTACTAGAGGTCTATTGACACAACTCCTCCCTAAAAGAATGGCTATGGGCTGTTACTTCTCGGAACAAACAGAATTATTAAATGTAACTCAGGTAGTGTTGATAAAGCCATGACTATGTTAACCCTTTTTGTTTTTTTGCCAAAAGGCAGCCTGTTGTGATGCCCTCTTAATTTGGAAATGTAGAATGGGAATCTATTTAGTAAATGATTGATGACATTCCAGAAGAGCATTTCATGGAACACCGAATACTAGTTTTTAGTGAAAGCCCTTCTGGTGTCTGGAGTCATGCTGGACTACATTTCGAAAACTGTTTTTAAAGCACGGTTTTTAAATGTGCTGCTCCCCCCCCCCCCCCCTTTTTTTTCCCCATAAACGTATGCTAGCCTGCAACGTCTAAGCGTTCATTAGCTCCTTGATGATTCTTGATCTCTCAAGCGAGCGAGCATCCACCGGCTCACCGCAATCTGGCTGCCCGTTCTCGAGTACTCTTCTTGTTGCTGTGGCCTGATTAGGCCTCACTGCAGAGGCGGACACAATTTCAACCACCCCCGCAATTGCAAGTCAACTTGACATTTAACTTTTCAATGTCGTTCAAAAATGCTTTTGTTTTGGCTTCTCCTGAGTGTTGAAATGCTTCCATGTGTGAGTGTGAGAGAGAGAAATAGTATGCCACAAGAAGAAATATATATGTAAGGAAATGCCGGGTTTTCTAGCAAATCTCTTGGGGTGGGTGGATGTTATACTCATGGTGAGCGTTAGGTGTCACTATTGGGTTATCGTTGGGCATATTTAGGCTTCAGCGCGTCGAAACAGGGTGATCAAGAATGAGTTAGAATAGTTTTGCAATGATTCCCTTTTTATTTTTGTGTCAAACTGTTTCTTTAGAAAAGGATGGGAACTAGATTTACTCAGTGTCCTTTGTCCAAGCACTTAAATGAGCAAAAAACAAACTCCCTCCCCCACGGGCTTCTTATGTGAAATATCTATTGAGAGATTGCCGCCTGCAAACCAAAAACAGCTTCTTGAAGCAGCGTGCGTGTGAGTGAGTGAGCGTGTGTGTGTGAGTGTGTGTATATACACGCGCCCATGTGTGTATACGCGCACGTGCAAAGTCAGGCCTGATCATGTGGAGTTGAACCCTCCACTTCTCAGGATGTGCAATCACCTCAAGGATGCTGATGCAGGCTTCTACATGACCACAGACAACTTAAGCCTCTCAATTGTTAGCGCCTAGTCAATTGTTCATGTTCTTATATGCAAGTTCCTCATTTCATGTAACTGCACGCCCTGTTAAATGTTCAGGTGCCTGAGTGGAAGATCTTTTTACAGCAATTTTGATTGTTTTCAAATCTGCTTCCAAGCTTCTCTTGTGCCATTTGGTCCCCCCCCCCCCTCGTTTCCCCCCCACCTAATTTTTGCTATGCTGAATTTCTTCTAAGCGACACGGACGCAAATGAGCGTTTGACGTGTTTTGTAGATGAAAATGAAAACATTATGACCGGCTTGTTTGGGTTGTGTGTGAGGGGAAAGCTAAACTCAGTCGGTGGACTTTGCGCGTTCCATTTTTGTCAAGTTTGTGTCTGAAGTAGCACATGGTTAATTTTAACAAATATAAAGCGTTTAAAGAAAGTTATTTTCAAGTTCTGAACTAACTTATCAATAGATGCACAAATAGAATGAGATTTAAAAGGAATTTATGACAATGAAAAGCAAGTTGTTTTTTTTAATGCATTTCACATTGTTTAGTTATTTAAGTCTGATGTGAACAGTTTTTTTGTCTGTAGCAACAATGTTGATATTTGAAGTCACTCACAAAATAGATTGGGTTTCTTTAAGTATTTTGGGAAAGATGGAAGTACACTGCGTCATGTGAAAATGTTTTTTCGAATTGGAGCTCACTTTCCAGTGCTTTTTCTGAGGAGTGACATGAATTGTAATCTAATTGTCATTGAATTGTCCATCTTCATTCTCAATTTTTGTCCTTTTTTTTCTTTTCTTGTTGCTCTTATCGTCAAACCCTCCTGAAACACAAGGCAGGAGAATTTTCTCTCAAATGTCTTACACGTTGACATTGAAGTCTTCAACCGAGTCGTCATGTTTTGTTTTGCATTGAACAGAATGCTTGCCATTTGTTTGCAGCATGAAAATTCCAAACAATGTTATAGAATTGAAAGAAGAACTATAAATCTTATGATGTCACAATTTTAGTTTTCATTAAAATGTTAAATTAAAATATAATGCGTTTTGGTTTTTGTGTGTGTGTGTTGGTGGTTGTGACCTTTCTCTGTCAGTCCATAAACTACAAAAAGCATCTCAAACCATTTTGGTTGAACGACGCCCCCGTGTGGAGTGTAGTTTGTACTACGCATAGAAACCAAATATGCTGTTCTGTGACGTCCTCCAGACCTGTGCTCTGTCTGTCCGTTCCTCCATCTTTGTCTGTCTTTCCGTCCGCTTGTCTGTCTGTTGGTTCATCCGTTTTTGTCCGACTGTCTGTCCATCTGTGCGTACGTCTGTCTGTGTCGATCTGTCGTGTATCCATTTGCCAATCCGTCTTTCTGTTTTTCCAGCCGTCTGCCTGTCCGTCCGTCTCTGTCCATCCGACTGTCTGTCCGTACGTCCATCCGTTCGTCCTGCACGTTCGTCCATCTGTCTGTACATCTCTGTCCGTCTGTTCATCCGTGCGTCCTGTATGTTCGTCCATCTATCCGTACATCCATCTCTGTCTCTGTCCGTCCCTTCATTCAAATTGTGGAACTGTCTGTCTGTCTGTCAGTTTATTGCTCCTGCCTGTTCGTCCCCTCGCCCACCACCCTGTTCAAATTGTAGAACTGATTTGACTCCTCTCATTTATGATAAGCGTTTAAACTTGTTTCTTGCTCACATTATAACAGAGTGAGCAACACGTTTGTGCAACCAGGACAACCGCATATAGATGAGTGATGTTCGTTGAAATTGATTTTTTTTTCATCTTTTTGTGGTGTGATATTGTCCTGATGTACATTGTTGGTGGAATTCAGCTTTGGACCAGTGGACTTACGTGGGGGTGAAGTGAGTGGGCGAGCAGCGGGTAGTGTGTGCACGTGTCTGTCTGTGTGTGTACACGTGGGGTCGTCTTGTGTGATGTGGGCCATTGACTGCTTTTCCATAGCTAAAGAACAATAATGAGTTTTTTTTTTCCCCCCTTTCTTGCCGAATATCTGTGCCTCCATTCAGTGCACTGATTGTGTTTATGAAATTGTGCATACATCTGTGAATGTGGAGCAAGGGAGCGCACAGCCATTGGACAAACATGAGCAAATTGTTTTGTGTTGTGGTGTGGTCGAAGGCGTGATAAGGCTATTTGTGTGCTGTGTGAAACACACACACACACACACACACAAACATACTGAAAATAAAACATGAAACATAAGATACCAGCAGCGGTACAGGGAAGACACGATTGCATGACATAGTGTCAATTATTATGTTATTTTGCAGTTTAATTAGAGCTCATGATTGATACCACAGTTGACCTTGAGAGTGTCCTTGCGTGAGAAATGCAGCCGGTTCTCCACTGTGTATGATACACCAGCAGATATTGTGACAAATGACTTGATATCTCACACAAAGACCTTTTATTCGATAGGCTTTAACCAATGGTAACGTTTTACTTGTGCGCATGAACGAAGGTCAAATCACTCGTTCTTCTGAGCTGTTTCTTTGAGCAAGTTGTTTCATGAAAAACAATAGCATACTATTGTAATTTATTGTAATGTATTATAATGACTTAAATTCTCATTACTGAATGCCATTTCTCCTCATGTAAAGACATGTGAATTAGTTAATTTTTAGGGGAAGGCTGGAACAGATTCATGGCATTTGCTTTTATTTCAATGGGAAAAGATGATTTGAAATACAAGTGGTTTGAATCACACAACAAATGAAACCGGTAAAAACAAACATGGCAAAAACATACAATCCTATGTCATTCTATAGTACAGTATATTACAAAACAAATCCAGGAAAGTTTGTAACTAAGTGAATAATGTTTTTTTTTTTCTGTTTTGCCTCTCCATACCTTTACTCTTTCTGTAAAATGCAGCATGTGTGTGACTACAGTATTTGCATTGGCACAAGGTCATGTTGTTAATGCACATTTGAGTTGTCATGGACTCTTAAGTGGTTTTTAATCAGCAATTATTAGCGAATGGAGTGGCTGTGCGGGCGATGGTGAAAGAGTGCCCATCAACGTCATGTCAATTTGCATGGCGGCCTCCACATTAGAAGGTGCATTCTGGGAGGCAGCCACCACCTGAGTACCTCATCTCCACGAACACACACACACACACACACACACACACACACAGAGGCAAGCAGCCATAGACTCCATTACGCAGCCCTGTCAAAAAAATGTTCGCTGCCAATGAGGAACAACCATTACAGGGCTGTGTGGGGAGATAATTTAGTGATGCACATAAAATAAAGTGCATTAAATGTTGCTCATTATATTGAAATTCCGACAATGGCGGGCTGGTGTGGATGCTTCCCAGCCATTTTCAAGGTATAAACGAAGCGTGATTATTGAGGGTGATGTACTGTATAAATAGCTGTCATTTTCACCTATACCTGAAATTGCCAATTAACCATGCTGGTTTCTCTGAGCAGCTTTTAATTATCTTTAATAAATGCTGAGGCATGCGTGTCCTGCAATCACGAATATACATTGCCATGGCATCCTCTGCGTCCCTTTGACAAACTCGGGAGGGGTGGAAGTGGATCGTTTCTCCGTGCCACCTCCACGGATTGCGTCACCATGGTGCCAGGATGCACCCCAGCAGCAATTGCGCTGCTTGCCGTGAGGGGTGGGTCACGACCATGTATAGTAAGGCGTTTTTAGCCGAAAAAAAACAAGCATGGATAGTAAGGCGTTTTTAGCCGAAAAAATGACCATGTATCGTAAGGAGTTTTTTGCTAAAAAAAACGACCATGTATAGTAAGGCGTTTTTAGCCGAAAAAAACGACCATGTAGAGTAAGGCGTTTTTAGCCGAAAAAACCCGACTATGTATAGTAAGGCGTTTTTAGCCGAAAAAACGACCATGTATAGTAAGGCGTGTTTGGCCGAAAAAAAACGACCATGTATAGTAAGGCGTTTTTAGCCGAAAAAAACGACCATGTATAGAAAGGCATTTTTAGCCGAAAAAAATGACCATGTATAGTATGGCGTTTTTAGCCGAAAAAAAGACCATGTTTAGTAAGGAGTTTTTTGCTAAAAAAAACGACGATGTATAGTAAGGCGTTTTTAGCCGAAATTTTTTGCCCAAAAAACGACCATGTATTGAAAGGCGTTTTTAGCCGAAAAAACTGACCATGCATAGTAAGGCGTTTTTAACTGAAAAAAACGACCATGTATAGTAAGGCGCGTTTAGCCGAAAAAAACCGACCATGTATATATAGTAAAGCGTTTTTAGCCGAAAAACATGACCAGAGTAAGGCGTTTTTAGCCGGAAAAAACGACCAATTTCGGCTAAAAATGGTAAGGCGTTTTTAGCCGAAATTTTTAGCCGAAAAAAAATGACCATGTAGAGTAAGGCGTTTTTAGCTCAAAAAAACGACCATGTAGAGTAAGGCGTTTTTAGCCGAAAAAAATGACCATGCATAGTAAGGTGTTTTTAGCTGAAAAAAAACAACCATGTATAGGAAGGCGTTTTTAGCCGAAAAAAATGACCATGTAAAGTAAGGAGTTTTTAGCCGAAAAAAACAACCATGTATAGTAAGGAGTTTTTAGCCGAATATTTTAGCCGAAAAAACCGACCATGTATAGAAGCGTTGCAGCGTTCGATTCTGGCTCTGGCCTTCCTGCATGGCGGTTGCATTTTCAGATGCTGATGGGAATACCAAGAGAGATTTTGTACCATGGGCCTTCCGAGAAGCATCATTGAACTCAAATAAACCTAATTTCAGTTGAGAAGCTCGTGGCTTACAGATTAAGGTGACAGACTCCCGGTCGAGAGGTGCATGGTTCAATTCCAGCCGTGGCCTCCATGCTCAGCTAGTTTTGTTCCAACACTGGCCTTTGGAGAAGCATATCATGGATCTAAACTGACATTCACTTGTTGCTCAGTGGCCAACTGGTGAGCGCATGGGACTTCCAGCCAGATGTGCAGGGTTCAATTCCAGACGAGGCCACCATGGTCAGCTCCATGTTTTATTCATTAACATTGGCCTTCAGAAACATATACAGGTATCATAGAATTAAACTGATTCCCACCTGTTGGGGCCGTGGCTGATTGGTAAAGGCGGCAGGATGCTGATGCGAAGGTCAAGGGTTCAATTCCAGCCCCGGCCCACATGTTCTGATGGCAACTTCTTTCCAACGTTGCCCTTCAGAAACAAATATCATAGGACTAATTCAAAATTCTTTTGGAGAAGCGTGGTCCACTGGTTCGTGCGTTGACTTCCCAACTCAGAAGTTGCAAGTTCGATCCCGGCTCGAGGATGCTGCAGGCTGCCACCATCTTAAGACTTCTATCGACCAACCGGAGGCGGTGGTGCAAGACAAGTATGTATTTAAAGCTGTATCAGCCCAGGGCCCCATGGTCCAGTGGTAAGTGCGTTGAGGCCCCAGTATAAAGGTGCAGGGTTCAATCCCAGCTCAGAAAAAATAACCATGTATAGTAAGGAGTTTTTAGCCGAAAAAAACGACCATGCATAGTAAGGCTTTTTTAGCGGAAAATAATGACCATGTATAGATGTTGCCGGCGTCAGATCTGTGGTTTTATTGTTCTTGTTTTGATTGTAAAGTGTCCTTGAGTGTTTTGAAAGGCGCTTGTAAATGAAATGTATTATTATTATTATTATAGTAAAGCGTTTTTAGCCGAAAAAACGACCACGTATAGTAAGGCGTTTTTAGCCGAAAAAAACGACCATGTATAGTAAGCCGTTTTTAGCCCCAAAAAACGACCATGTATAGTAAGGCGTTTTTAGCCGAAAAAACCGACCATCTATAGTAAGGCGTTTTTAGCCCCAAAAACGACTATGTATAGTAAGGTGTTTTTAGCTGATAAAAACGACCATGTATAGTAAGGCCTTTTGAGCCGAAAAAAAACGACCATGTATTATTGTAAAGCGTTTTGAGCCGAAAAAAACGACCATGTATTAAGGCGTTTTTAGACGAAAAAAACGACCATGTATAGTAAGGCGTTTTTAGCCGAAAAAAACGACCATGTATAGTAAGCCGTTTTTAGCCCCAAAAAACGACCACGTATAGTAAGGCGTTTTTAGCCGAAAAAAAACGACCATCAATAGTATAGTAAGGCGTTTTTAGCCGAAAAAACGACCATGTATAGTAAGCCGTTTTTAGCCCCAAAAAACGACCATGTATAGTAAGCCGTTTTGAGCCGAAAAAAAAGACCATGTATAGTAAGGTCGTTTTTTGGAGCTAAAAATGACTTAATATACATGGTCATTTTTTTCGGCTAAAACGCCTTACTATACATGGTCGTCGTTTTTCTGGCTAAAAACGCCTGACTATATATGGTCGTTTTTTCGGCTAAAACGCCTTACAATACATGGTCGTTTTTTGGAGCTAAAAATGACTTACTATACATGGTCGTTTTTTTCGGCTAAAAACGCCTTACTATACATGGTCGGTTTTTTTCGACTCAAAACGCCTTACTATACATGGTCGTTTTTTTGGCTAAAAACGGCTTACTATACATGGTCATTTTTTTCGGCTCAAAACGCCTTACTATACATGGTCGGTTTTTTTCGGCTAAAATCGCCTTACTATACATGGTGGTTTTTTGGAGCTAAAAATGACTTACTATACATGGTCGTTTTTTTCGGCTAAAAACGCCTTACTATACATGGTAGTTTTTTCGGCTAAAATGCCTTGCAATACATGGTCGTTTTTTGGAGCTAAAAATGACTTACTATACATGGTCGTTTTTTTCGGCTAAAAACGCCTTACTATTACAGGGTGCATGAAAGGGTTAAAAACCCAGCCTAGACTTGCAAGTAGATATCACAGGATGGCAGCAAATGCATTTTTTTTGGTCAAAATCAAAGTCCTTAATTCACTTCAATATAGTTCCTTGGCAACAAATGCCACATGGTTGTCAAAACATTTTCAGAAGACAGAACTCTCCCAATAGGTTAATTAGCTTGGGCCCCAAGGCAAAGGGGTCCCCAAGAGACAATGAATGAGGGCCCATATCACTTACAAAAACTGCTTTGGACAATGCAACATCATTTGAAAATCCCCCGCATCAGGCCGATGAGCTGACGCTGTCTCATGGCTACGTCAATTATTTAACAAGACTTATCCATTGAGTGTTTTCTTTTTGTGTGTGTGTGGGGGGGGGGGGGGGGGGGGGTGGGGCTTCTTCACAGTCCTTCTTGCCTGGGGCCTCAAAGGTGTTGAAAAACGCCCAACGACAACTGGCGCTGTGACTGATCGATCAGGTTGTCAACAACACTGATGGAGTCACCACATTACACATCTTTGAAAGTGATATATGGCGTCTGCATGAGAGTGAATGTAATGTGAATAATGATGATAAACCTGGAATTGGAATGACCGAAATTTCAACCTTTATTTAGCCCAACTCATGTGTGCGAGTGTGCTTCCTCACATTGATTCATCCCCTTATTCCATCTACAGCCATTTAGTCACTGAGCCTTCGCTGATATTTACGCTCTTTACGATGATGCTGATGAGAAAAAACAAAAAACTGGTGGTTGATTAGCTTATTTTCCTCATTGCATATGTAGCACCAGGTATGGCCACTGGGGGGAAGCAGAACTATGCAGCATCACTTGTTTGCTCGCTGGAGGCATCGCAACGTTTGGGACCGCAAACATAAAAAGAACTTCGATTTATGGAGCGCCTTTCTATGCTACTTAACTCTGTGAATGGATGTCATATGTATAAGTGATTCAGTGTGGATTCCAACATTAATTTTAGTGTTTAAAAAAAATGTGACGATGAGTAATTTTCATCATTCAAAAAAAAAACAAACCCAAACAAAAACAAGTCATATAACAATTCAGTTTATTGTATTTATTTTCCAGACAGACACATCAATTTCTGGACCACAGTAGAGGATGGAAACCTTTCACAGACAATTTTTTTGTCAATATTATTATTTGAAAATACAAATATAAAATTAGACTTTCCACATTTGATATGTGAGAGACCCCCATCCATCCATTATTATTTTCCACATATTTTACACGGGGCTTTAGCAAGCCTATATGGTAACCTGAAAGATGCTTTCAGATCAGGTCAGTCGAGTCTGTCTGTCCGTCTCTCGCCATAAAAAGTCGGTTAACGGAATAAAAAATGAAAAAAGAGGGGGCAAGTGTTAGGAATGGCCCGAGAGCGATGCAAGACACATCTCCCACAATGCACATGGGATGGGCTCCAACAATGGAATCGTGATGGGACAGGACAGTCCTACTACACAAGCACGAGTCTGCAGGCTAGTATTAGTCAGACAGCTTCCTACTAAATGAAGACACACGCATATGTCTATTGCATGGGAGGTGGTGATGCTTTCAACTGGAAATTGACTAAACGCGTTTCTTTTCTGCCATCTTGAAAGCTTCTGTGATGAGCGTGTGATGAGATGTGCTAACCCCCCCACCCCCCTCTCTACAAATAAAAATAAAGACAAGACTAACTTTGTGGTCACGGTGACAGCCCACTTTTTCAAACAAGATAGCTTAGCGAAAAGCGCAGCTTTGTTAAGCTTCTTCTGGGGTGGCGATGACGGAGAACATTCAAGAGTGGAATTGAGTGGACGCGGAGCCGCTGCTTGTCTAGCGGACAAGATGACAGAAAAGTCAGCGTGTGGGCGAGCTAAGTGAAGTGTGGCCATTGCCTAGCACTTGCCTCGAGATTCAAGTTTCAATGGATACGGTAGTACATAAACGTCAACACCTTCCAGGTGGACTTTTTTTTTTTTTTAATTGCTTTTTTTTTTTCCCCAAAGATTTTTTTTTCTTAAACCAAGTCCCCCTCCCCTCTCCCTGAATGGAGAAGCTACGTCGACTAAAATGAGTAACATTCATCAGCTGCAAAGCGCTGTCAGTTTGCGATCAAATGAAATGAGAGCCACACATAGCCATGCTACCTTAAAGTCCAAGCTACTGCATCACTACACTACGGAGGCCATTGGTGGCAAAGAAAGTTCAAGTTTTTGTTCTGTTCAGGTGGCTTCATTCTAAAAATGATGCTAATGCTATTTCTCTTCTAAGCTATTGGCGATATAGACTAGAGTTAAACTAACGCGAAGGAACACTTTTTTTTTTTTTTTTACCCTGTTGGATAGAAGGCTAAATAGCACAAAGAGGTTAAAATGTCTTTGTTTTTGATTATAATCTCTCTCTTTTTTTTTTTGTGGAAATGTTTCACATGTTCAACATAAACATGAATGCACGTGATAGCGTCATTCCCATTCGGCAAGCACTCTTTCAGTCCGAGTTGCTGTGATTTGTTGTTCCATTATGCTTAATTGTCAAATAACAATCTTGATGGGAGCAATTTATGAATATCCTATCTCCTCAAATAGTGGCCTTCACGCTAATAGACCAGCTAGCCAAAATTACACTTTGATAGGGAATTACCTTAACTGTAGCTGCCTTTCCACCAACTGCTAACGTTTGGTCTGGCGCACAAAAAACCTGATTTGTTGAACATGAATAGGCTACCAAACAGCTACAAGAGTATGTAGCGCGACATCATAGCTTTTGGACAGCATTATTGACGTTAATTAAGAAGAAAAATGTGACAGTACAGTGAGGTAAGTGCATAACACCGTCCTTTTGGTATCCCTTTCAATTGTGGTTTTCGACAAACTACGGTAAATTTAGAAATGGCCGTTTTAAAAAGAAACGTGTCAGTTAAACAAATAACCAAACGATGCGCAAGTGTGGGATGGTCTTACATTCTTTGCCGCAAGTGCAAAAAGCGCTTGAGCTTCTATCGTATGCGATGGCGCAACAATTACTTCCATCTCCATTACCAGAGAGGCGCCAAGAATAAAAGGAGCGAGGCCTCATCCCAAACACCCCCACGGTCACTATTTGAGGAATCACGATATGAGAGTATCCCACTTGAAGCCCTTGTCATTTTGAGTATGACTGGTTCAAGCGATTGGATTCTCGGGCCCGGGTTCAAATTTGCCCCCCACCCATCCTATTCCAATATATTCATTAAACCTCAAGGAGTTATAAACTCCGCATAAATCACCCTTGGACTAACATAACAGTTTAAGACTGGTCTGGAAAGAGTCAGCGGTTCGATAGAAACGACGGTCTGGCGCTCGAGAAACGATGACGGCGCGCCCCTCTGCAGAGGGTTAGCGTTTAAGGTAGTATGGCACACCCCTTTAAAAACATTCAAGGGTGGGATATCCAAATAATGCCTTTGTGTACACTTCCACCTCCCAGCAAGTGTTTCCCTCTATCGTCCATCCACGAGAGCTTTGGTTCGCTGAAACCACGCGAGAGAAGTGACGTCAACAGAAGAAGAAGGAGTAGAAGAAGAGGAAGGAAAAAGAACTGAAAGGTCCAAGTGTGATGATGTGAGACTAACATGGTCGCTGAGAGAAAGGTCTAGTGTCTATCTTGACTGGTCCTAAGTCTACTACAGTCACTACATCTATCATATTCATGAGTTCTACAAAACATCTACTTGTACTTCAGGGGGCGGGGGGGAGAGGCCAGAGAAGGGAAGAGGAAGAGGAAAAGGAAGGAGAGGCGGAGCAGAGGGGAGAACAACAATGAAGCACTAGACTGGGAGCAAAGACAGCACAGCGTTTACAAGTTATTTCTTTACACACCCATGAAATACATGAATGAGTAACAAAAAAAAGTCTTCCGAGGATGGAAAGAGAGAAAAGCAATGGATGCACAGTACATTTTAATAGTATAGTACAATTATTATTCATATAGAAACCACAACAAAATTGAACTAGAAATCAGCAAATAAGCATCTTTCTTTTTTTTCTTTTTTTTGTTCTTGGTTTTTTTTTTTTTGGTCGTTTTTGTATTTTCTTTTACATGTGAACATTACAAGTTTTATTTTATTTTTTTCTCCTTTAAATTATTACTTGATCATTCCATACCATTGACTTTAAAGGTATCCAGCATATTTCTTAACCTGGTTGTTTGCAAGTGGGAGGAACAACAACAAACAAACAACAACAACAACAAAAACAACAGGAAAAAAAAAAAAAAAGAAACCGTACATAATTATTATGCAGCAGAATGCACACCATCCACTCCGTCGGATGACCTTGAAATAGCTGACGACACTCCGGGAGCGTATCATTATTATTATTATTATTATTACAAGCGAAATGTTTGTGGTTTGATAACGAGTAATTCAGTGTGAGACCCAGAATAAATACGTTCAGATGAGTCACGGGTCCAATAAAAGGAAAGCAAAGGTCAAACATGTCAACTACTATTTAGCAAAGCTGTTGAGTCACCTCACGATTCAAAGGTGTTTTGTCTATTTCAGAACAGGCGAATCCCCCCCCCCCCCCCAAAAAAAATCCTTCACGCTAATCCCAAAGCACAGGGGCCGCCTTTTAAAAAGCCAACATGAACATGTGCAAATAGGAAATGGCCTGTACTTCACTACTCACAGTGCAATGATTTCTTCTCTCTCTCTGTTTTTTTGTTTTGTTTATCAATAGATCTATTTCAATCATTCAGTGTTTTCATTTATGTGAGAATAAATTAAACCTGCCCAGGATTCCACAACAGAATTCACAAGGCTGAGGTATGGTATCAAAAAAACCCTTTCCTAATTCATTCTAAAAACAAAACAAAAAACCCCCCAACAAAACAAAAAAAAAACGAAGCGAGCTCATGCGCAGAGCCCATACATTGTTTGTTCCCAAAAGAATTTGGGAAGGAGCAGGATGATACAAACAATAAGAGAAAACGGAGACGAGTATAAAAGTGTCCGCATAAATGCATAAAATGCAATCTAAAAGTAGTGTGCTTTGGATTAAAATCTTTTTTTCTTCTTCTTCTTCTTCTCCTCGTCTTTACATCTTAACAAAAGATACCAATTCGGATCTTTTTTGTTATTTTTTTTTCCTCTTTTTTTTAATTTTAAATTTCATAAATCTTGACTGACTGAACACACCTTTCGTAAATTTGCTGGTTTGACACTATAAAACGATTCAGCTTTTGACTATTTACAGAGCAACAAGTATGTGTTGGTTTAAGGGCGGTTACCGTCTTTCAGCATGGGGGGGGGGGAGGAAAAAATGTATCATCATAATAACAATAACAATAATAATAATCATCATCATCAGAATAATAAGTGTTTACAGCCTTTTCTTCTATTCACACGCTATAACATGTTCTTTGACACACCATCACAAAAATATGCTATTCTTTCACTGAGTTGGTTATATGCAGTGACTGGAATAATATGTACAGCTACATTACTTTTTCGCAAGTTTTCACAATGTTTATATGAAATTTGTTATAGCATATATATGTGTGTGTATGTATATATATATATATATATACATACATATATATATACATATATATATATACATATATATATATACATATATATATATACATATATATATACATATATATGTATATATATACATATATACATATATATAAATGTACACACACACACACACAATATTTATATATTTCTAAACAACAAAAACAACACTTATAAAAAAAAAAGGACCATAAAAATATTGGAGTCCTCTTTGTATTGCCCAAAAATAGGTCATCATGGTTATCAATGAGACATCACAAGAAATAAAAGCGCTACTCAGATTTATTATTTTGACACCGTCGTAGCCGATTTGCCCTACAATTGATTTTTTTTTTCAAATCTAAGAATCTTGCACAGCGACTGTCTTTTTGTGTGTGTGTGTATGTGTGTGTGTGTTGAGCTTGAATGCTTCATTTCACCTTCAAGCTATCAAAGGCATTACAAGCTGATTTCTTCTTTTTTTTTTTTTCTCTGCCATGTCGACCACAGTTTAAAAAGCAGAAAAAGAAAACAAACAAAATGACACAAACCGAGGTTTGTGGTGCTAAAATCAGAGCAACCGACGCACAGGAAATAAAAAAGAGGCGGAAAGAGACGTGAAACATCAAACCAAACCAGGGCGCTGACGTTATAGGAGGTTTGGAATATAGTACAGCAGTTGTTGTTTTTTTTTTTTCTGAGATGACTCAACAGTTTCTTTTCTTCTTCAATTGGTTACCACTTGCTGGCTCTTTTAGCCTGTCCGCTGTGCCTCAGTAGCGCCACCTGCACACAAAGCCAATTAGAAACTTCGTCCCGTCTTTCCTGGGCCGCCAGACAAACTCTGCTGGAGAGAGGAGAGCGGGGTAAGAGCGGCAGTCACCCGAAAACCAAATAAACGATCGGGCTGACAGTCAACGGGACATCATGCAGGACGACATGTGCGCATGCTGCAAATGTGACATGAAAACAGACGTTGACTTGTCTTTTTCCGATTGTTTATGATGAGTCTATTTTGGTCATGGAAGCTGAAGGTGAGATGGAGACTCTGTCCTTGAAAAGCAGAGCTGAGAGTTTAAAACTGCTTCCCGGAAAATGTTGACAATGTGATGAAGAAAGTAACTTGGCAGAGCTGCAGCGCAGCGTGAGTGTCGGCGAAGGCCCACGAGCAACATCGAACACGAGACTAACACGACGCCATCCTCCCTGAGATGCTACGATTGAGCTCGGTTAGTCTCGTTTCCGCCAAGACGTACGCTTCACTTCGCTCTCGAATGTCACTCTTGACGTTAGCTATGCTCGAAGTGGTGGCGGGTGTAAAAATAACGGAGCCAAACTGTAAGTTAACATGCGATAAATGAGGGACGGTCGGCTTTTGAGTGAAATTTCAGGGTGAGCATTGAATATATCAGATATACCCTTTATGGGTCTCTAAAATTCATATTAACATAGTTCATAGTGACACGAACTTATTACATTGAATATTTACGTGGAAAACACTTCTTGGCCATACATATAGAACAATTAACTCATTCACTCCCAAAGACGTTTTTAAACGTCTTTTCAGGCTTGGTCTAGAATTGGCTGGTACTGAATGAGTTAAAAAAACAGCAGGAACAGCTGTAATGAAGTGTGCCTACTGTATGAAAATTTAATACATTTTAAATGAGAACAGAAATTTGGTTGACGACAATTCTCATGCAGTCGTGTCGATTTCGTCACAAATGAAGATCATTGCGTTTCAAATAAAAAAAGGCTTAGGAATTAAAAGTTTCATCCACTTTTTGGGAAAAAAAAATCACCTCTGAAGACAACTTACAATTCCCGCTTTATAGTGTAGATTTAGCCGATTGAAAAAAAAAATGCAGTGAAATTTAGTAAAAGCACGGTAAAATAATTCAGATGAATAAATTCAAAAGATTTTAGACAATCAACTATGACGACACCAAATTGAGCGCTGAAGTGTACATCTTGGCGTTGCTGTGGCCACTGAGTCACACTCAGGCTTTACTTGCCGCTCTGCAATGTGGAGGACGACGGATGGCACGGACATGAAATAAAGAGAGGACTGATAAAAAAAATTAAAAAAAAGCACAGTAAATAAAATGGCAATACCTCTGATGAGATGGCAAGCAGGCCACCTGTTCAATGGTATCCATTTGTAAAAGCTGTCGCAATCAAGGGGCCCTAAAAGTGTACAGTTAGTGCTGTTGTCAGTATGCATTTCAAGGAAAGAAAAGTGAGTCATATCAACTTTTTCATTTGATGTTCAACTGACACTCCGCTAGCTAGCTCAGCAGCTAAACGTCCGTCGCGTACAGGATTCACAGTTTGTTCCCAAAAATGGACATCGTTTCATATCTGAGTGACAACAAGTCTGAGAAAATGTTTCTTCAAAAATTGGCTTCATGTTAAAAACAGAAGATTTATTTATGAACATTTGCAAACAGATTTAGATCTTTGAACCGATTTTAACACTTGACACATTTTACTCTTTGCTGTCTTCATGGATTTTCTGCTAGCCAGTTTTTTTGTTGTTTTTTAAAAAAATTGAGAGTATTAAATTGAATTTGTGTTTTTTTTTAATCCCTTGTGTGACTTTGTTCACATATTTTAACACCTAAAAAACCATAACATTGTTGCTATTACATGCCATTCTTCAACTTAAAAGAAAGAAAACGTGAAACATTTAACTCAAAGGGGTGCCTGCAATTTTCAAAGAAAGAACTTTTAGTCACATTTGTGAAAAAAACGCAGTATAAATCTGACAGTGGTGAAGTAAAATGTAGTCAAACAATCTGTGAACCCCCCCTGGCCCTCCATTTTGAACCACTAATTTGACTTTTAAGAAATCAAGGTGTCAATCAAATTGCCGAGCACTCGTGGGCGGACTCAATCGACTGCCGGCACACAGCCGCGACCTCACACTGACCTGTGACCTTGAGCCACAGGAGCTTTGAAGAACCTACAGCGGAATATCCACCTCAGGAAAGTACTAAAATACTCATTCCTCATTTGCTGACTACTCGGCAGACTAACAAAAAGTAGCAGAGTAAAGGACTTTAATCACCTATTTTTGAAACACCTACAAGTTTTAAGATCAACTTAATTTTTGCGTATCTTCGGAATCAACAATGCTACTAAACTAGAAAATAATGCCAATTTTTTGGGAACACGCTGCATTTATTACGATTATTTGAGTACTATATGATTATTATTATTATTATTATTATGTTGGAGAAAGTACACTCTCTCAAATCAAGCATGTTACATTGACACTATCTCATACATATATGATGCTAAGATACAAACACACACACACACACACACACACACACACACACACACACACACACACACACACACAAGCGATTAGATATCAGCGCACGGCGAGATCATAAAACATCCCAGAATGCGATCATGGCGCCGCTCAGCTAATCAGGCTAGCGTGAGAGTGGCTGCTGACAGGTTGGTGGAAATCACGAGCAAAGAAAGGAGCAGCCCTTTCAGCTGTGATTAGCCGCCGTTATCGCCTCAATCAACTAATTGCGTTCTAATTGTCTTGCATATAAAAACAGTTAAAATCATTACGGCTTCTTTGCCGGCGCTATTTTGATAGCGGCTAAAGGGATTAATAAAAGCAGCCGAGCGTGACTCTGAAGTCGTGTGCAACGCCGATGACGAGGCCCCATCAGCATTCAGCATTGCCGGCTGATTGTGACGAGATGATTTAATAACGCTGGCAATATTGGCATCATCCACCCGGGGGAAGCCGGAATCTTGCTAAAAGGCACAAATAAATTCAGATTCTACCTGACAATAATAGTCTGAAAAAAATGATTGGAACGGTACCGCTTCGCTCGAAATTAATAGAACGGCACGGTTGCCATGGCAACCCTGGATCAACGACTCAGTGGTTAATAATATTGATGGACCGGTCAGGAAACACCCGTATGGGGTAATATAGGCCAATGTCGGTGGGGAAAAAAAAATGAAACGATCCATCCATGCACCTCGTCCGTCTATATACGGCTTCTCCCGATTGGAGTCGGGTTCAACTTTGATCTTTTTAAACTGAGCTCCATTCCAGCTCACACGTGTGTGTGGCAGAAAACGGATGGATGGATATAAATCTAGAGCACATAGAATGATTGGCTTGGCTTCTTTAGCTTCTGGTGGTGTTTTTATTCATGGCCCAATGTCTCTTTACCACCGTCAAATGTAAATTTACCACAGTGGTTTCACCATCCCAGAACAAAACAAAACAAAAACCACCAAATCAACTATTTATGACTTCAAATATGGAAATGGAGCTGCTTATTTACACATGCTTTCAACTATACTCTAAATAGTAGCCAGTGAAGCAACAACTGGAAAAGGATACGGCCGGTCCACATCCGTTGGTAAACTCACAGCTGGTAAATCTGCCTTGTAAACCAGCCAACCTGATCCTTCCTAACAAATATTTTGCTCCCTCAACTGATGCCAGCCAATGATGGCTGCTAGCCAGTGGACCTAAAACAATTAACAAAGGTTTCGCTTTTGAAGCAAATGAAAAACATGGTTTCAGTTTTTTTTTTTTGGATACCATAAAAGCAATTATTTGTGCTTGTTTCGATGCAAATCAGGCAACACGCTCTCACACGCACCAAAGCCCAGTAAAGTGATACACGCCACACATGCATGTGTTCCACCGCCGCTTTATGCTTTGCGCAACTCCGTTTAATGATGTGTAGTACTAAGTTTGCCTCACTCCGTAGTCCTGCAGGACTAATGGCCTCTTCATGATGCCACCTCAACCCATATGCTAATTACTTTTTATTCCCACAAAGCAGGTGTTATTTGCATAGCCTCTTCTCCCTCAGTCAGTTTAATCGTGTAGAACTATGCAACACATGCCCCAACAAGCCGAGTGCCAGTCCAGCGGTTCAGCCATGCTTCACCGTTCTAGGGCCATAAAAACCCCAATGAAATATTCAGTGAGGTCCACGAGAAGAGAAGTGCCAAGCAAACAAACAGTTCGCTGAACCATCCGGATCCGGACAGGAGTGTAAACAGGCGTCCGTTCACTGGGGTCGCTTGGTTGAATAGTCGTGAGAATGTAAGAGCCCTTTTTTTTTTAACACATCATAAATAAAAATGACGACCGACTACTTTGACCAGTTGTGTAAATGTGAGCTTGGAGGCCTCGCTTCAAATTGATCCCAGTTGCTCTAAAATCACTCAATGAGAATCAAAAGGGGCGGCCAATGTCACCGTGCGAAAGAACCCACAGGGGGCAAATTTGGCCCCTATAAATTCTGCTACTCAAATGCTACCCTTAAATCCCAAAGGGTCAAATTTGGCTCTAATCCTAAATTATGATTAAAGCATAAAAAAAAAAAGATATATTTTGGTGTTAAGTGAACATATAGCAGTCATTTAATCTATAATTCATCATTTTTCAAAGAAGAAAAGGGTTCCTGGGTTCTCCAGGGCTAAACATAAAGGTAGATGAGAGTATTCTTCTCCTTCGCACGCCATCGTTTTGCAGCTGTGGCCGGAATTTGAATTCTTAAATCGTTGGTGATTTCATGACCTCCGTCGGCATGCATTGCGCCCCGTTTTGCTGTTTCCGAGTCACACGGCCCCCTGATTGGTCTGACAGGACCATCATTTGCCAGCTTTTCGGTCATTGTGAATGCAATCATTGGTTTTCGTCCGTAATCCGTTCCAGAAGGCTGTTCGAAAACCGAAATTGTTCGAAAACCGAAACCACGCTCTTTTTAAAATAAAAATGTTGACTGAACACGTCTGCTCACAATGGAAAGCAACACGAGTTCGTCACTTCCTCGTCTATCCGAGGAAGCGTCACTTCCTCGTGTAAGGAAGGCGAGAGGAGTCAAACGGTGCATTCAAGTGCGCTCAGTTTGTTCGAGAAACGAAATTTGTTCATCATCCGAGGCATAAAAAAACTCAGAATGTTTGGTCAAAAACCGAATTGGTCGAGAACCGAGACGTTCGAAAACCGAGGTTTGACTGTACTTGCCAATTGTTATTGCAGCACAACTCGCCGTCTGTAATCTTCATTTATTTATTCAGCACGTGTGCGTGTAAAAACTACATTGAGAGGTGGTCATCGATAAAGTGCCCCGAGTGAGGTTGCCAATCAACAGTAAGTGTCGAAGAATATTTCAAATGTTGCAATGTTCTTTTTCGTCAGCGTCTTTTCATTTTCTCTGCTTGGCTTCTGAATGTTGTTCACTCTGAACAACAAGGCACTCTGAGGTGCCTTGTGTCAGAAATGTGCCGCGTAAATCAATAAATAAACTGCCTCGGATTGCGATAAAGTCATCTACTGTCATCAACCCGTCTTTGTTAATACCATCTCTGCCCGCCCCGCTCTTGTTTACATTTACGAGTTGACGTAGCAAGCGGCGGCTAACCGGTCAGTGAAACGGGAGGTGACTCAAGCAGCGGCAATCGGACGAGGACACTGACGGAGACGAAAATCTGTTTGGTGGGGAGGTGAACTCAAGCCTCGGGACAGCTGGCTTTCTAAAAATAACACCCATTTTGTTCCTACAAGCGTGACGCGCGGGGTAAAGCGAGGTAATCGCAGCTACTGCTGAGGGAAATAAACATTAGCATTTGACACGGGTAACTTTCAAAACTGAAATTAGGTTCATCCCCATGTGCACGCAGGCAGACAGAATTGTCACCTGAGTGAAATTAGGTCGGGACACAAAACCCAAACCTCATGACTGGAGCCTTACTGAGGTAACTGACACAAGTTGAGTAGTTTGCAATTAAGATGTGCGGTAAAACGAGCAGATTGTTGAATGCAACTGACAGCGAGGTGCCGCCAGAGATCATCGGTGAAGCTCGACTACTCACGGTGATGCTGGGGCCGAACCCGGAACCGGGCTGAGGGCTTGCGGCGCTGATGTAGTTGCCCACGGCTGAATCTTGGGCGCTGGGTCCGTAAAGATCGGCCACGGGCCCCGGGCTATTGGCTCCGTGGAAACCTCCGGGCCTTGACGGGTTGGCGCCTGCATGCAAACACAACGTGGAGCAGGGCAGCTCAGAACAACCTCACGACCACCCGTGCAGCTACTTCGGTTCCATTCAACGAATAGAGCTCATCACTGGATTCCTGAGAAACACGTGACAGCCGACTGGTGCCGGATTTTGTGATTTTTGGCTCAAATGAACTCAAATGAATCCAGTATGACGTTCTATTCACGTTGGCTCAACATGCATGGACATCAACTTCGTATCATGCACAACACGAAAGCAAGCACGCTGCTCCAAACTCCCGGCATGCGGATACTTGTCAACGAGGAGAGTGACGCACCGTTGGATAGTTTTGTTTCCCATTCGTGCGACAGAGTTGATTGCCTTTTTGTTTTATTGTACGACCCGCTCACGGCAAATACAAAAACATGGCCATTACTTCTGAATGCACTTTTGAGCCGCGTGCCAACTTGTCAGTCCTGCGCAATACGTCCGCGGCTAATACGTGCGTGAGACAAGAGATAGAAGGCATCGGGGGAAATATGAAAGCTTGACCCACGTTCATTTGCGGGTCCTGACTCAAGGGACCAGGAAAAGAAACACTGTACGTGACTTACCACCTTTGCCCTGCAAGTAAGAGCAAGTCGGACTAATGAAACGTCTTTCGACAATCCGGACGAATACTAAAGGCTCGTAACCGTGGGACTATAGGAAGGAAAGGCCGGTGAGAAAAAGACAGCCGGGGCGAGAGAAAAATGCGAATCTCTTCACAGCAATCTCCTCAGCTGTCTGCTCCAACATGCCCCTTTGTCCGGCACTCATTCTTGGATGGCAAAAAGCTGCTTTCAAAAAAAAAAAAAAAAAAATCCCCCACAGAAAAAGCTTGATCTTTTGCTCAGAAGCTCTGTGGAATCTGTCTATGTGTCGGGAAAATCCCATTTAGCAGCAGGACATACTTCCATTCTCAGTGGAAGCAACAAGACTAAATGCAACTCTACTTCAAATTGCGTCGGACTGTAAATCAACTGGTATAAATATTCCCATTTCCATGCATTTTTACGAACTTACTGATAAATGGCCTGAAGTGTGGAGCGGGAGTTTGTTAGCAGCAAAAATACATTCAAGAATTATTAAAAAAAAAAAAAAAAACAATAAAAAAAAAAAGGTCAGCAAATTTACTGGTCGCAATCTGGAGCCCTGCTCATTATCTAAGTACCGTATTGGCCCGAATATAAGACGGCCCTGATTATAAGACGACCCCCTCTTTTTCAAGACTCAAGTTTGAAAAAAGACTTTTTGAACACCAAATGAATTTTTATACAGAAAATAATTACAGTGCATCTGAAACAAATGATTCTAACAATATATTTGAGAGAAAAAGCATGTTATTTTGCCTCATTCAAATCTTAATATCTGAACATTTAAATATGTAAACTAAAGTGCAATCACATTCGTAAATGAATGGCTTCTGGTTTTTGAAATGTAAATTACATCATAACTTCTCCTCAGCTGCCGGTTAACCTGGACGATCTTCAACCCACTTTTCTACAGATTGTCACTACGTTTCTCCATTTACTGTTATCTCTTCTATTATTTTCTTATTTTTTATTTTTCTTCTTCGTGCTACCGCTATTTTTATTTTTATTCTTCGTGGCAGGGGTTCGCTTTGGCTGGGGAGTCAAATTCAGCATTCGCTTCATTGATATCTGGCGACATCTAGCGTCGTGAATGGGTATAATGTCTAGACCCCGAATATAGGACGACCCCCACTTTTTCAGTCTTATTTCAATGCAAAAAACACCATCTTATATTCGGGCCAATATGGTAATACAGTTGCACAATCTTCTCTTCTTTCATTAAAAAACATGATTTAAGTATATATATTTTTCCGAAGTTGTGTTTGCAGAAAACATTTCAAAGAACTCTCTTTTTTTTGCATGAAGACCAAAAAAAATTCCGCAAATAGGCAGTCTGCACTGTGGAGACGGCTTGAGAAATTCATTTTTTTAGGCACACGTACAGTATAAAGTCTATTCATGTGACCGAGCGACGTCGACTGCCTGCTACCTGGTGTCCGCATTCCACAGTGGCTTTGTGACCCTACGAAGACCTTTCCTACGTCACGATCTGCCTTTCTCTGAATCTGCACAACCCAATGTAAGAAAATTTCACCCATACTATACAATGTGTTAATTCAGCGAAAGTAATCTGCGCAGTTGAAAGAATAGCTCATGCATATTAAAAAAAAAAAAAAAAAAAAGTCACTCGGGAGCACAGGATGCTGTGATAATACGTGTTCCGTATAATACGAAGCAGCGCGGGTTTAGAACTCCAATCACATCCGTGGAGTTGAGCCTGTCTGCGTTTCTGCTGTTTGCTGAGCTACATGTTGTCGCGAGCGGCCGCGGTAAATGCCAACATCTGCCTGAGGCAGCTGGCCAACGTGCTATTAAAGGAAGGTTGGGACTTGTCCTCCAGCCTGCGAAGGCCACACTTCCCTCCTCGGCTTTCTTCCTCCTTTCGCTTCTACGAGCTAAGTCACAACTTTGAGTCTTTTGCCAGTAACAAGGCGAGCGAGTGCATGAGAGTCTCCGGAGACGTGGCAGCTAAGCACCAACGTGTAGGTCAACACTGTCACCTGCAATGAGACGCAGCACTCCACTAAATCACATTCCCTTACTTAACAATAGGTGCTGGTGGGCGGTCATGCCGGGAAGGACGGGAGCGTCGACAGACAATGTAGGCTGGCGTTGTATGACTAGTGCATTGTTGTTTTGTGTGGCGATCTGAAAATATGCTCCCTCAAAGGAACTAAAGCTTACAACACATTTACCGCCGGTACACATTGAATCCAGCCGGGGGGACAAATTCATTTTTCTCACGGGCCACTTTGTAGTCCGGATTTTCCTCCGACTGCTCATTGAACAATGACAATCAGATGAATATGTAATCACCACATCAGATTGAATTTGGCTGGTGAGTTGAGTCAAAATATATTTTTTTAACAACAAATTGATTTTGAAATCACAAGCGGCAGTGACAAATGATCAAATTAGGTACAGATTTTCTGCCAGGATCAAAGAACTATGATTTAGCAATAACATGAAGAGGCCCGTCTGCTTTTGTGGTAAATTGATATCGTGGGCGGGATCTGCCCCCCCCCTGGGCCTTGAGTTTGACTCTGTGATCTAGAAAATGCAATGGCCATGTGCTGTGTACTTAATGTGAATGCGTAGATCTTGAATAAGGGACACTTTGTGAAAAGTAGTGTCTTGCAAAATGTTGCGAATTTACTGATTCAACAATTATTCAGAAACACAGATGAGCAAAAAAAAATAATTAAATAATAATCACTTGAAAGAAACAATATATGCATTTTTTCCCCCATTCAGGAAAATCTGAAATATGCTTGGAGAGCAAAGTGTCATTCATGACCTCATCACTAGTCGTACCGCTCACATGCAAGTGCAAGGCCCTCGGGTGCAAGCAGGGGCTGCAACACAACTTCCCAAGGAAACAGAATCGGAAAGAATCCCCCCCACCCCCCGAAAAAAAAAGGGAACATGCATGTTCTCAGCAAGACAGGTTGATTTGTTTCTCTAAATAGGGCGGGGAGGATTTTATTTTTTTCTTGACAAGCGCAAGAAAAAATCAAACCAAACCAAACAATGCAGAAAGTGAAAGATCCGCATGGCGTAATGTCATGAATCAAAGTGAAAAGTCCGAAAAAACGGTTAAGACAGATACAAACCTGGGTTCTTAAACTGATCCGGGCTGTGTAGGTGCTGGAGGGGGGAGTTGCAGGCGGAGGTGGCATGCTCACTGTGCAGCATCTGAGCCGCTTGGGGCCCCAGGGAGCCATAGTCAGCAAAGGAGCAGGGCCCCCCCCTTTGGTCACCGGGTGTGGAGTAAAACCCATAATCGGGGAGGCCTGGGAGATACAGTAAAGGTGGGGAGGGGGAGGGGACTCCATCATTGTGGAAAATCAACTTTGTCAATGTCTAAGTCAATGTCCAGAAGTGTCGAGCAGCTTCTCCTTGTGTTTGTCAATGACCCCCCTCCACCCCCACTCACCCTCCCCCGCCGTAGCCCACGTTTGACACGCTCAGCCGCATCCTAAACGTCTCCGCAATTATTGCTCTCCTAGGCCGGGCAATTTATTTTTTTATTTATCTTTTTTTTTGTTTTTTTCTTTCCCCCTTTGCAGAATTGACCAACGTTGCGTGTGTGTTTTTGTGCAATCGTTACGGAGTGAGATGAAACGGAGGAATCATTAAAACACAGGTCAATACATTCTCATTTCAAACGGACAATTCTCTGTTGACATACCTGAAGGAAGCCTGACTGAAAGAAACACAAAGCGCCTCCCAATCAATAATTAATTTAATGGCTCCTCTTTGACCAGCGAGCGAGAGATGATAAGGTGCGTATGTGAATGAGATACAAAATACATCGGCGTTGACTGACGCGGCACGTTCCCAATGTGATCCAAACATGTCCCCCTCCTAATAACGCTCCCTCTGACACAGATGGTGGATTATCAACAGTTTAGAAAATGTCATTCAGCAGTAAGTCGTGCTGACATTTATTGCATGTCCTCTTAATCGGAGACAAGCTGCTCGTGGAAACAGGGCAATTAAACCAAACGTCCTCCTCACGCCTCTTTTAGATAGCAGCCTTAATCTACTCAGGAGGGGAGACTCAGCCTGGTGACAGCAACTTCTCCCTTCAACACACCTTCCACCCTCGGCGCTTGTTGTTTGTGTTTTTATTTGGCCCGCGGAGCACACGGCCATTCAAAGCCACTTCACCTCTACCCACTCGGAATGATAAAGTCCACTTGTGGCAAATGGAACGCGAGCGGCGGCCATGTTTCTCCCGCCAGTGCTTTCTAGCACTGTGATCTCGCCACTTGTGGGCTGTCGGCCCACTCGTCAAATTATAGGATCCAAATCCGGCAGGCTTCCCACGTACGTCACATAATGCCTGACACATTGAACAAAGCTCAAGAGCCAATCATTACATTTAGTCCACTTAGAAAAATGTCACCGAAAATTGATTGGCCTCGCTAATGAGGGGAAACTGGATCAATGGAGTCATTTTAATGGAGGGTGAAATATTCGGCAATATAACTAACTGTGTTAGTTGGAATTTATGTGGAATAACAAATGTCCAAAGGCCTTCTTCTTTTCACATCCACGCATGTGCAAAGTTCATCTTCATCAGAGATGGGTACGAGCATGCTACATTTATCCTCTTAACTATCGCCGGAGTAGTTTTGACTCAACATACTTTTAACTTTTACTTAATCATACACAGTAAGATGAAATGGTACTTTTACTCCATTACGTTGAGCTGCATTCCGTTGCGACTTGGTGTGCCTGCGAGACATCCTGCTCCTGCGCTCTTCACCCGGCAAATGTATTCGCTTGTGACGTTTGACTCCATTCCACCAATCAGAGCCTGACAGTCGCATGACTGCATGCAGAGTTGGCCGGCTTGCTCGAGTCTTTTTTTTCTCCGTGAAGTGTGGCCAGAGAAAGGTAACATACACCAGCTCAAAACTCTCAGTTTCAAGAAGAAGAAAGCCCCTGGCCTCACATTAAGATCATGTTAACATTTAAGTGAACGAAAAATGTGTTTCATAATGAGCTGTCGTCTGAACCCCAAATGAGGACATTTCAGCCTCCAATAGCTCAATGCCGAACTTGAGAAAGCGCGTTGCGGTCAGTTGTAGATATTTATAATGTATTGTATTGGCAGCACATATGTTAACAGCTTTATTTTTTATACACGTCAAATGGCCAATTTTTGGGGGACCAAAATGCTGCACTCCAGACCGTTTTTACATAAAGGCATATGCTGAATGAGTTTTTTAATTAGGGAGTCACATACTATTCTCTTCAATGAGCAACATCTTGTGTTCCATAGCATAGTGCTATAAAATGGGACATTGTAGACTGCCCCCCCCCCCCCCCCCAAAAAACAAAACAAAAAATCAAGCACTTCTTCCCATTTGTGCTTTTTTTGTATTTGAGAACGGACTTGGCTATTTTTTTTAGCGACTGCGACTACTGGTGTAATTTTTAGTTGAATATTTCCACACACCTAGCATAGCATAGTCGTACTGCGACTAGCATTGCGACACAGTGTCGTAAAGCAACACAAAGTGTATGCTACAACTTGTGTTCCTGGTAGCACACACTTGTTGTTTACGCATTGGACATAACATTTTGGCAATGAAGAGTGAGCTTCACTTGGCATCACTGCCTTTGTTCATCGCTACCAGTCCTGTGGTCCCACCGATATGCGTATTTCAAGACTAGCGGCAATCAGGATAGCAGAAGCTAGCGTTGCTAATTGCTATTATAAGATAAGATAATAAAACTTTTATATGTCTCACAATGGAGAAATTCCCACATAATATCTATCTATCTATATATATATATATATAGTATATATAATATAATAACACACAACTTTTTTGGGGGGTACTCTCTGGCCCGCACCAATGTGTCAAGACTGCATGTCCGTTTCGGACCAACATTTCACTGCCCCAGACAGTTGAGTGGCAAGTCCTCTGTAAATTGGTTGAGGGGGGAAGACTGCTGACTTTCAACCTAAACATGAAGGCAACTAATCGATACAATCCCAAATGTGATTCTAAGCTTCCTCCTGCTATTTAATCAGAATGTGACTCCAAACTTTCAACTGAGACTCTATGTCTCTTAAAAGTTCACCAAAACAATTTTATTCCAATCATGTCATCTGAAATGAATGCCATTGAGATCCGAAGCACTGTTACAACACAAAACACTATCGCGGCAAATGTGGCGGAACCCAAATCCAATGAACCCCCCGGATACATTACAAATAATAAAGTGTTACATATGCTTTAAGCTTTTTCAATCCAGAAAATCAATTGTTTGTGAAATATGTAGCCTATTAATAGACAAATATTTGGAGAAAATGCAAGTCTCTATCGTTGCACAGAGCCAAGGCGAAAGTCGAGTTTTGTTGGCTGTCCACAGGCAGCTGGACAAAAGTGCTTCTCAGATACTCACGCACAAACATGCCGGCCCATTCTCAGAGCCATATATTTTCATCAGTGGCTATCTGATCCGTTATGCAGGACGGGACTGGGCAGATTGTGCCCACAGCTGCATAAGTATCACCGATCATATCAGGGAGCTGCGGACCGTCCCATTATTAATATTCACACAATCTATCCAGAACAATGGGCCTTTCTTAGGCTCCTTTTTTTCACTGGCCACTAATTGGATGTAATTACTCATCTACAAAACAAATGAGCGTGCCGAGGTTGCCTTGGAGACTAGATCAGGGGACCCAGCAGTGCGAATCATTCACGGGGCTTCATTTATACTGATAATTATCTCGCCTCCACAACCCCCCCCCCACCAACTTTTTCTCCTGCCCTCAGCGACCAAAGCTGGCAGGGATGGGGGGGGTCCTGCAGTCATCTGTTTCTGACATCATCAGGGTGGCGTTCTGCGAGTGGATAAATGTCCTGCTCTGCTTGCCACTTTGCCAGGTGACTGCCTTTAAGGAGGAATCAGCAACCTTGAAAGCACTGCGGCCTTTTTTTTGTTCCTCACAAGTACTAACATGAAGCTAATCACAGTGATGATAAAATATCACATTGTATACAAACCACAACTTTCTCAAATGACTCCGGCAAGTTGAGCTTTCCAGTGGTTTTTAACGGCACTATCAGCGGCCCATTAGGAGCTGCTGCACTCTCAAAACTGATTGACAGCCCTCTTAACACTGGCACCACAACCTGTACTTGTCACTTTGTCATACACCGCCGCAATCAGCGCTGATGGCAAGGCCATCAGAAAGTTACATTGTGACCAAACTTTTTTTTTTCTCCCCTTCCTTTGTGCACTTCAACCGCTCAATCTGAGGAATACAATTATACAAACTTTGATTGATATCCACTCACTGACCACCTTCACGAGGAGATTCCAGACAAAGGTACGTCAACATTCCCCTCTTGTACAAAGGTATTTTTGCTCCACTTGCATGGCCGCCGTGAGAGAGATGTCAGAATATGCTTGTTGTTGTGGCAACACAACTGAGGGTCGTGCTCGGTATGTCTGTGCTGCTTTTTTGATGGAAGGACTGAATTGTGGCGATATTGCAATTTCGATTCCATTCACGATTTTCTTCAAATCAAGCTTGAGTGAAAGGTTCACGACGTTCAGAAAATTACACATATACCATCAACACCGTAAAAGCTATTACTCCACAAACACTTAATGAACCAGAAATGTTTCAAATGTTATACCAATAGATCAAAACTACAATCTCCGGTTCCTCCCTTCATCTGTGTGGTCCGTACAGTAATACCGAAATAAACTAATTTCCAATTACCCCCAAAATGTCTTTCTGAAAATACAGTCAAACCTCGTTTTTCGTTCATAATCCGTTCCAGAAGGGTTGTTCGAAAACCAAAATTGTTCAAAAACCGAAACCACTTTCTTTTTAAAATAAAAATGTTGACTGAACACATCTGCTCACAATGGAAAGCAACACGAGGAAGCGTCACTTCCTCGTCTACCCGAGGAAGCGCCACTTCCTTGTGTAAGGAAGGCGAGAGGAGTCCAATGGTGTATTCAAGTGCGCTCAGTTTGTTCGAGAACCGAAATGTGTTTGTCATAAAAAACTCAAAATTTTTGGTCGAAAACCGAATTGGTCGAGAACCAAAACGTTCAAAAACTGAGGTTTGACTGTATATCAGCTTTGTGTTCAATTAAATAGGCCCAGATTTCACACTAAGAAAACGGTGACGTAAATTTTATGCTTGAATTAAAACCAGATCATCATCATTTTATGAGTCTTACTTTTTGTGACATTTTTGATGGGTGGAGTGCCGTGATTTCCCCCCCCCAGTCGATTCTTTGTTTTATTTACATGAAGAATCGACGGGTTTGTGCAGAGGTTCACCTGTGCGCGTTTGCTAGTGACTATCAAGCAGCTCCGCTCATTTCTACAAGGAGCCATTCTCGGCGTGTTCCCTCCTCCGCCTTTTGTCACCGTGCCAGTTAGATTCCTTGGTGGCCATCAAACCACATCACTACAGAAGATGTCAATAAACCTGACATGGTGCTTCTCGAATTAGAATTGTATTGTCGGGCTCCCGTAATTAGCTTTTCCATTTTCGCCAATGTCATTTAAAAAGCGAGTGATATAAACTAACAGCTCTTTTTGCTGTCTTGCCTTGCTTTCACTTTCCATTTGAAATAATCTTTTCTGAACCAACGGCTGAGTAATTAACAGCACTAGACAGCCTTTTCAGAGAGCACAGACATTTCATAAATAATACATATTTAATGTCTTGTCATTTTGTGTTCACAGAAGCTTGGCTAATGAATTTTAACAGATGATTTCTTCTTGCATTTGCTCACTCATACTCATGCCTGTCTTTTGTTACCGTCCATTTTTATACCTTTTCTATTCTCGGTGCGTTATTTCCCAGTAATGGGCAAAATCAACGGCGCTCCCGACGAATATTTAGTGGAAGGGTGAAGTTTTAGAGGGAGCGGGAAACAGACTATCTGCTGCGCACACAGCCCCGACTAAAACCGATTCTAATGAAAAGCGAAGTCGTCTGAGATATGCTCTGGTTGTGACGGAGAAAGTAAACCGAAGGGTGACAGCCCTGAACCTCAGCTTCAACATTTTTTTTTTTGCTCATGTTCATATGAACTCATCAGGGATGCATTTTCAAATTCTTTGGCCGTGTACCGTCGAAATAGAATAATTATAGTCGACTATGAAGACGGCAATTAAACCATAAATCCGTGATCCTAAATGCCAAGCCGGTTGATCGTGGATGACTTCATCGGAGATCGCCAACGTTTCAGAATGTATATTCAGGTATTCCGTACAAACTTTGCCGCGCACTCCAATGTGCAGAAGAGCTCTGTCGGTGTTTAGCATGCAAATTCATTGGCTTATCTTCTTTGGCACTGGAGCGTGTCTTTGCTTGGTTGAGCTCAAAGTTAGTAAGATATTGGGCATACTTCCAACAAAATGAATTATGGAAGAAGGACAACATTTTGCAGAACAAACGGTGGCTTCGAATTGAATTTCTGCCCAATATCAAACCAACTCCACCTCAGTCAGCTAATTAAATGCACGCTCGCCGCTCTTAATTTGGAGCGACGAAGGCGGCCTTTGAGTTTCGCAACTGTAGGGGGAGCAAGGGAGCAGAAACCCCCCCCCCCCAAACAACTCTCCTCACTGTTGCATGCTTCAAGCACGCTTTCTTTCAAGATAGTGTTATGTATGCACACCCTGGAGGGCAAAGCCGCCATGTCCCCAAAGGGATGTGCCTGTAACCTCCGAGCATCTGCTCTCCACAGCTGCCAGAGCCGACGCTTCGTGGCAAAAGCGCAAAGGGACATTTTGCCCTCTCCGGTGTGTCACAACTTTTCTTGCGCCTTATACAAAATCCCAAACGGGATGGTCTTAGTATGCCTGTTAACTCCGAAGCAAATACAGGGTCGAGCTCTGCGGATTAACGTGTGGGACAAATGGACCCCAGGTTGATTGAGGCCGGAACACACGGCACACGTTGGTGTTCTCCCAGGCGTCGCGCAAGATCACTAAATTATTAATTTGGGAGGAAATTGATGGAAACCTTCTTTCGGAAATGACTGTCACATAAGTTGTCCGCTTTTCATGTGAATAAAGAGAGGAGGGGGGAATGCGTAATAAGCACAAAAAAGCCTGGAAAAAAAAGAGACTGCTTTAACGCAAGAAGAATCTTGATTTACAATGCCGCGCTATCTTGGCGGTGGTAACCGCAGTCTCACCTGACTTACTGTAAAGAGTGAGCTCCGACACCTGAATGCCACTTTCTGAGCACTGGAGGTGAAGCTGAGATCTGAGGCCGACATTTGAGCTTACGGGGAAGCTCCGAGGGGATCAGGAAAACACTTAACAAAGCAGCCCGTGACCCAGTGGAACCTTCTTCAGTCTTTTGTGTTTTGCTCCGCTTCTGTCTGGCAATGCCAAAAGCACAGGCTATTTCTGCAACTTTAATGAATAACAAACAAAACAAACCCGCAGCTGAAACGGTGCTCATATTGCATTAGCCGGGGTTGTAATAAATGCATTGGGATTATTTTTCTGTGTGTTCATCAAAATACGACACTGTTAATTGTGAAACATTTGCATTCAGCAAGCTCGTGGCTCAATGTTGTTGGCTCGGACACATTTGTGGAGGCTCATCCTTAACCCCAACAGCACAGCTGAAACAACAGCTATTGCAACACTTTCCTGATTGGCTGTATAGCATTTCCGACCGATTTATGGCGGATAAGATTGAGACTGACGTTGCTATCGACAGTGACCGATATCAATTTGCGTGAGATCGATATGTGAATTACCGTATTTTCCGGAGTATAAGTCACAGTTTTTTTTCATAGTTTGGCCGGGGGTGTGACTTATACTCTTATGTGTGAAATGGTTCACACATTGTACACATCACATGTTATTTTCACATTAAACCGCAAGAGGGTGTCCTCGGCCCGTGTTGATACTTTCCACGTTGGCGGTAACTGAGAAAAAAAACTGACGATGACTCTGGCGTAAGCGACGTAGAAGAGGAAGGGCTGCATCTTCTACCCCCGGAGTTGGCGGACTTGTTTAAAAGTGACACCGAGCATGAAGATGTCATTGGATTTCATGATTTGGAGCGACGCTGATGGTTTGGTAAATTTGTGAGCATGTTCTTTGTGCTACAGTTGTCTAAATAACTGTTAATATGTTACGTGAACATACCAGGCACATTCAAAGTTTGTTGTTTATGCGTCATGTAAGGTTAGCATGTCGTACACTTATTCAGTGTGTTGTTCTCTAGTTTTATTTTCATTTTAAAGTGCCTTTCAAGATGACATGTATGTTTTTTGTGTTGGATTTTATCAAATAAATTTCCCCCAAAAATGCGATTTATACTCCAGTGCAACTTATACTGTATTATGTTTTTTCCTTCTTAATTATGCATTTTTTGGCTGGTGCGATATATAATCCGGAGCGACGTATAAGCCGAAAAATACGGTACTGTTTCTATTCTCTTCTATTGCAGTTTTCAATGAAGCCAAGTTAACAACAAGAAGCCCCAAACTAGCGGCCAGCAGCAAACACACATAATACAAGCAGCACAGAAAGCTGATCCTTAAGGACAGCAAAGACAAAGACGAGCACCGCATTGTTTCATTTTCAGGCTGACTATTGCACAACTGGAAGAAGTAAAAAGAGGGGCACATTTGTGGAAACATAACATTCGTTCAAACGTTGAAGAAATCACCCATTAGATTGGGATCGATATTGGTGACCCGAGCCTACCGAATCTTACACACAAACAAGTATCTTGAATGAGACCAAAAGCACTTTGATTGTCTACAACCTCCTCCAGCTGCCTACAGTTTGACCCTCCTTGAAAGGTGCAACAGAGTCAAAAACCTACGGGGGACTTCCTTGTTTTGATCCATAACTATCTGTCTCTTGGGCGAGGCCGCAGTGAGCCGTTCAAATGCACCTCGTCACCACGAATGTTTTGTCAACGAGAGGTGAAGTGAGCATCGGGTCAAACGGCCGATGTCACGGACAGAAAATATTGTCAATGTCCTCCGAGCGATATTGATGGGACACTGGCCAGTCTACAAACAAACGTGACACGACACACTGATGCTGTGCTTTAGATGGGCATCTAAAATGCGACTTATACTCCAGTGCGATTTATATTGTGTTTTTTTCCTTCTTAATTATGCATTTTTGGCTGGTGTGATTTATAATCCGGAGCGATGTATAATCCGAAAAATACGGTACTGTTTCTATTCTCTTCTATTGCAGTTTTCAGATGGGCATCTCGTCTTTCGAGCTTTTAAATCAGTTTTGGTTTTGGATCGTGTGAGCAGATGGTCTTGCGTCCTCTTCAAGGGAACTGTCCAGTTTAGAACAGTAGAACCAAGTTTTTAAAAAAATGTAAGGAGGTAAAGTTTCCAAACCTATTATTAAAATATGGAGCTTCACATGAATATACGTCGTACGGTTAACAAAATGGAAATATTCATTCCACCTTGGTCACGTTTTTGGCCTTTCCAACAATAACACGTCTTATGTATACAAATTAAATTCTGCTCTTCTTAATCCAAAAGGATGACCGTCTTCTTTTAACCACCAAATCACTTTTTGCAGCCCGATCTAGCTCTTTTCCTTCCCTCTGATTCTTTTTCTTCAATATATCATCAATCAGGGTTGTCCAAATCCGGTCCTCGAGGGCCTCCAACCTGTATATTTTAGATGGTTGGCTCCTCCAACACACCTAATTTAAATGTTCAGGATCGTAATCAGGCTTCTGAAGAGCCTGCTGATGAGCTGATCGTTTGAATCAAGCGTTCGAGAAGGGGGGGGAAAAAAAATCTAAAACATGCAGGATAGATGCCCTCAGGGATACCTGTCGGAAAGACTCGATATCCTGCTCAGCCCAAGTACTGTACCAAACAGAACCTGCTACGTGGTAAAAGGCCTTAAGATGACTCAACCGTTCTGAATGTGGTCCTCTTTGGGACCTGTAGGTGGAGTCAAACACAAAAACTCCACAAATATGCCACTGTGAGACATTTGTGTCATTTTGTCAAACTTTTGAGCCAAAACAGAAAAGTGAGGCCACTAATACAGCAACTTTTGTCCTATGGGGAGCAATTTATTACACATGGACACATCCGCTTACGGAGGTCACACTCAGTCACTGTGTCTTTAAAAACAGGAGACACGTGGAAATGCTAAAACATGGTACAAATGGGTTGACCCATCCCTCTAAAAGTCATTTTGTAATTGCATTTATAAGTTAGGAGACGAGAGAATTTGGCTAATGGGTACGTCGTTAGCTCACACCATACAAAAGAGAAAACCCTGACACTGGCTCAGCAGTCAAAAACCACAACGCCACTGTTTATCAGTCCCTGTCCATAATGATACTTATCTCGCTTCCATTTGCAGCTGTCAGAAATAAACTGTTGATGATGGCTGCCATCACGCCATTTACTTTCTGGCTGCTGCCAACCCCGAATCACCATTCCTGCTTCTTAATGACGTGCGTTGCAATGATGGTCGTGCTAATGGTTTGTTTTGAAAATACAAACAGCCTGATGTGAAGGACGGAGCATCTCATACAGTAATGTTGATTGAAATGAACTTTGATTTGTATGCACAGACGCCGCGCTTGCTGCACCGTGGCTGTCTGCGTGCCCACTTCGGCGCAGACAACATTACACGTGGGAGTCACAAAGCCGACAACATTCGAGGTACAATTAAAACTGATTTTCCGCCACAAGCTTCTTATGGCGCGGTATGTCTGATGAAGAGAGCCGCTTCCTCGCTAGGCTGCAGGCGGTGCGCTCACTCAGGGGAGCGACTATTGACAACTATTGAATGATCTACAGTGGTAAGGGTGGAAAAAGCAGGCTGTCTAAGTGAAGCCGACAAGTCAATCGATGCTGTGTTAAACACACAGAGAAACTCTGTTACAGACTGAGACAAACTTGCCTCCATTTTTTTTTGGGGGAGCAAATCTCCTGGTAGACATTCACTAGCATATCAAAAAACTCGAAGGCACAAGGGGTAAGGATCGAAAGGACAGACACATTTTATGACTCATACACAATTGGCATTTAAAAACAAACAAACAAAAAACCCGACTGATTTTGCAATTTGTTTTGGCCTTTTATGGCTTGTCTCTTCGATATGCAGTTCATAGTTTTGCTCTGGCCTTTATTATACGTAGATGATTCTTTTTGGTTGTTTTCATATTCAAGTGAATGAATCAATCGTCAGCCACTTCAGTAATCAGTCCACATGTGCGATGCTCGATTTTCGCAGCATTGTTATTGAGCGCGCCCGCCCCACCCCCTAACTGCTTCAGGTTATACCGTATTGGCACGAATATAAGACCGCGTTTTTTTCATTGAAATAAGACTGAAAAAGTGGGGGTCGTCTTATATTCGGGGTCTAGACATTCTACCTATTCACGACGCTGGATGGCGCCAGATATCATTGAAGCGAATGCTGAACTTGACTCCCCAGGCCAAAGTGAACCCCTGTCACGAAGAATAAAAATAAAAATAGCGGTAAGAAAGAAAAGAGAAGAAAATAATAGAAGAGATAACAGAAAATGGAGAAACGTAGCGACAATCTGGAGAAAAGTGGGTCGAAAATCGGCCAGGTTAACCGGCAGCTGAGGAGAAGTTACGATGTAATTTACATTTAAAAAAACAGAAGCCATTCATTTACGAATGTGATTACACTTTAGTTTACATATTTAAATGTTCAGATATTAAGTTTGGAATGAGGCAAAATAACATGCTTTTTCTGTCAAATATATTGTTATAATCATTTGTTTCAGATGTACTGTAATTATTTTCTGTATAAAAATTTGGTGTTCAAAAAGTCTTTTTTCAAACTTGAGTCTAGAAAACAGCGGCAACTGAATTTGGTTGTCTTATAATAAGGGCTGTCTTATATTCGGGCCAATACGGTAGTTCCATTTGTTACTATGGCGTGTCCACCACCCCATATTTTTGGTAGCGTACGAAAGACACTCTAGTCTGTACTACACATACTGTACTAGCACATTGCTGCCTCGCTGCGTTAAGATTGCAGATCAAGCAGGAAGTGAGATCACAAGTGGTCACCGGAAGGTGCACGCTAAGGGCAGATGTGATGGGGCCAAACAAGATAAGCTGTGGCAGGAGGGCATGTCGGTCGGGCGGGCGGGCTTTTCCTCTACTGCTCTTAACAGAGCATACACTAAGCAAAGTAAAATGTTGCAAACTGCTAGTTTGGTTGACATTCATGACTTTTTTTTTTATGCAGCATTAAAAAACAAAAAAAAGATTTAATTAACACAAATGGTTATGGCACCACCACAGGTTAAAATCACAGACAAGAACATCACAGCGGAACCTCTTGAGTTGAACACACTTGAAGGAGGGTTGAACAGAAGCTATAAATGGCTGTCATGCATGATGTAATGTTAGACCTCAGGAATCTGGCAAGACTTCAGCTCATCAAAATATTGTCCTTAAGTCGAGACCGGGAACAACCAGAAGAGCAGAATGTACATTTGTTTTACGCAGGGACAGCTTCAATACTTTTGGATTGCGTTCGGCCGTAGGTTGCACTGCATTTAAAGATAAACCAAAAGATAGATTGTCCGGCTCAGAAAATTTTAATTTCATTCAAGGTACTATGGCGTATCGTGGTAAGCTTCTGCAGTTTGTATTTTTATTTTTTTTCCGTACTTATATACATATTTAAAAGTTAAATGGAAGAAATTTCTGGTCGTGACTTAATCGTATCCCACATCATGTAATTTTAACGAAGTGTAACCTTTTGATTTGAAGGTCGGGGACGTTTGTCTACAGATTGGATTTCTTTGTAGCAAACAGCGGCAACTGAATTTGGTTACGTTAGAATGTTGAATTCGTCAAACTGAATTCCGGTTATTTTTGCCTCGGTCCCATGAAGTCACCTCAAGCCCCGCCATCTCAATATTCTTGACGTGGCAAGAACCGCTCACGTCTATCGTGCGTCGTAGTAGACTTTTTGGCCAAAGGAATTCCACTGATCAATCGACATGATGATCGATTTAAATGCCTGTGAGAGCGCATTGGGAGCTTGGGTGACTATGTCTATGGGAGGAAGCAGAGCAGGAGAAGTTGAAGAGAGCAGCAGCCACACAGAACATGGACAGAGCGTTTACCTGGCCCTGTGCTCTGTGGGTACGCCAAGTAGCCGCCTCTTCCACGGGCCCCCCTACCTGAGCCACGCGCTGCTACTACTGCCGCCGCCGCCACCGGTCCGTATGCCGTCGCTGGGAAGCCTGCGGGCACAAACACACGCGCATGCATCATTTCCTGCGTACGGACAAGTATGTCCCAAAGCTGCGGGAGAATGTTGACACCAACGCCGAGCTGCGGGGATAAAACGAGCTGTCAGAGGCGGGGGCTCATGTCAGTGCGATATCTATCAGCAGACTCGGAACACGCTGCCGACCTAAAAGGTCCACGCGCGGTGTGAAAAACAGCCAGGAGCAAGTCACTTAGTATAGAGCGCAAATGATTGTTTAATCAGCTTGAAAATGGTTGCCGGTTTGTTTACAATTTGTGACGTATGGATGCATTATCGGCTAAAGTTCAGTGGTATGCGCTCACTGGCCAAAACATTAACAATCGGTTCGCCAAAGACATGAGGATGCCGTGAGCGACCATCAGTTGTGCGACGGGAATCATCCGATCTCACTAAACTGGTCTGATCTCTTATTTAAAAAAAATCATCTTTATTCATCTGTAAATACCAACAATGTATTAACTCATTCAGGACCAGCCAATTCTAAACCAAGTCTGAAAAGACGTCTAAAAACGTCTTTGGGAGTGAATGACCCTTATGAGGCAAAATATTAGAAAAAGCTCTCAGTTATATCACCATCATCTACAATAACGGACGTATTGTTAAAATAAATAACTGATCATTCTTTCCGTTATCGAGGCCATTTTTAATACGGTTCTCGAGTCGCATCTCATTAGGTGCAGCGGTGCCGAATGAATGGACGATCGAAATGAATGACAGCAATTTCCAGTGGGCTGATCGTATTAATTAAGATACTACTGGATAAGTGCATCATCTCCCTTCGCAGTCAACCTCTGCAAACGTGAAAATATTCAAAAACTCCTATGAAACTACAAATCAAGAGAATAAACTGGCTTGAGGTGGGTTTGCAAATTGCAAACGGTTGATTAGATTAATGAAATAATGTTGCTCTGGGGGGTGTTTATGTCACAAGCGCGTAGGAAAGATTACAACCACCTCTGAGCTGCACAGCCACGCGCACAATAGCCCTACCTCTGGGCACAAACCCGACAATTTTTTTTGTTCAGGTGCGCCTTCCCAAGCCCCCCCCCGCAACCAATTATTGCGAGCTTCTGAGTACTTTAAATCAAGCGCTGTAATTCATTGTTGCGGGCTCGTCAGACGGGAGATTAATTGTATTTTTGTGGACAGATGGGGACGTCTGTTCTCTGATTTGTCATCGTGAACGCAAATTCAAATCTGGCCTTTGGCTCCCTCTTAGCACGGTTTGAAGAACATTTAGTTTTAGACGTGGTCTATTTTGAGGAGGTTTCGATTGCTCTCGTGAAGTACAGACATCAATAGGGCGTAAGTAAATATGAATGCAATTCTTTGGGATCTAATTATTCGTAACAAATATCATCTTAGTAATCAGCCTGTAATTAATCCAAAGCAGTATCAGTGAATTGTAATTACATTGTTGGGACTTAATGAACATGGTAGCAAGAGGTGGGTGACAGAAGCTGGTCCATGCCCAGGGCCTGGACTCTTTCAACACAGGAATGGCATGTCATTAGCGGCGGTGATGAGATTCCTCACTCAGGGCTCCACGCCGTCGACGCCTAATCAGCCTCCTAAAATTATCTCCACAGGATATGCTTGCCTCTCTTGCAAAGAAATGAGCTCCAAATCCTCTCAATTGGAGTTGCTCCTGATTTTTTGAAATGAATGTGTGCAGAATGTGTTTGCGACGCCACGTCCACCCCCCCACCCCCCGCCGCTCTGCCCTCTTCCAAAGACGGTGACTGGGACGTTGCAGAATAGAACAGGACACCTCGGAGGATTGTTTTTCCAAAGCTGCGGAGGTGAGGGGAGAGCATGTGACCTATTTCTGAGGCAGCCTCCGAGTGCTATTCCATGAAGAGGGGCTCGCACAAAAGAATGATGAAATGGAGGGCATGGAACAGGGGGTGAGAGAGCAAGGTCAGGCGAGCCAAAAAAAAAAAAAAAAAAAAGAAACACATAGCTTTTCATTAGATGGCCGAGAAGGAGGTAATTCGCAACTCTGCCGACACAATACGACCACGACTGCGCGTGTTGGGTGCGAGATGCCACCACGCTGCGACCGGCAACGATGGCCGAGAAGAGAGAGAAATATAATTTCCACACACGTCTCGGGGGAGAATAATGTAATAAAGTGGTCTGGCAGAGTGAGTAAAGAAGTAAAACAATCATAAAAAGACAATCAAAAAAAGGGGCGACTTAAAATCTGCCACTTGAATGCGACTGAAACGGCTCCAATGAGGCCGTCCGTCCACCTCTTTTCACAAACGCAATGCTCGCGCACCCATGCATTTGCACTTGATAGCATCCGGGCGTATGCTTGTGCAGAACAATGTTTCATGCATTCCCTTCGCTCTCCCTCCTGCCATTGTCACGACACCCCAATAGACCCACTGGCTTGGAAGTTAGTTGCGAGCAAAGTTGTGGTGAGAGATTAACTTTGCAGGATTAGGTGGGTTAATTAATAGATGGCTGCTGCTCATTGTTTTGTGCTCACGCTGTAAGAAGCCACCCAAGAGAAGCGCCGCGGCATTAAATCAATTTCATGGCCCTTTTATTACTGAGGAGATAAAGCCAATATTTAGCTTTCAATTCTTCACAATTATTGGGCCCCTGCTTTGCCACTTGAGTGGCTGCACTTGGCTGGGGACAAGGACACATCTGTTTATGAGCTGCGCAGGCCCGGGGGGCCTTGGTGTCCGGACTCGGGGGAACTGTCCTCAGCTTTTGCCTCCGCGAGCCCGCGGCGCAGAAATTCAGCAATCATCAGAAGTGCCACGGAAATCAAGAAAAAACCCGAAATAAAACCGGGCACAGTGGCAAACGCTATCGACCTCTTCCTACAAGCAACATCTTTCTCTGCCCGGAAAAAAACCCCCCAAAAACTTGAAATGGCTAAAGGAATACATTCATTTGTTCAACACAGCATCAACCGCAACGGGGGAAAACAATCTTTATGAGACTTTGGTTCACAGCGTCGGTGGATGAAGCGGCGCAAATGGTATTCTATTTATCACTTGAATGAGGAAGGTACAATTGGCGTGGTGGCTCATTGAATGTAAAATCGGAGAGATGCTGCTGACAGAATCGTGATTGAAATGGAAGCAAGCATTTCGCAAACAGGACTTTTTTGTTAATAATAAGAAGCCCTGTCAGCTGATCGGAATGCACTCCTCCAGAAATGAGTGCGCCAAAGAAGTGGCGCACAGGAACACGGCACGATTAGTCACGGCTGTCACTGTTCATCATGAATGGGATCGCACAAAGACGCGCATTTTTTTTTTGCCTTTTCTATGACATATCACAAAATGTGGAAGCATGCTAAAATCATGTTGATAGCATAGCAATCATTTGTTGCCCGCACCCCCGCACCCGAATGAGGAGAAGCACTATGGATGGATGCGGATGGATGTTGCAAAAATGAAAAAAAATGGAATGTATCACTTGATGAATCGACTACTTTTCAAAGCGGGTGCACACGTCGTCTATGCCGAGCACTGTACACAATGTTACACCGACTTCAATGAGAACTACCAAATAGAAAGGCATAATGCACAAATGGCTCACTAAACGTAATTATGTTTTATTATTGGTGACATCATGCGAGTGACTCGGCGCTGCAGTGTTGGGGGTCCTACACTAAAAGGTTTATTGAAGAGCAACTCATTTTTATGGTTTGAAAAAGACAGTGATGGAGAGCCAGTGTCGAAGCCCCTCTTGACTTTCTTATGAACGACTCACAGAGTCCATAAATACCAAAAGGTTCCCGACTGCTACTTTACTCAGAGCACACCTCAATCATGAGGCGGCACGGATTTGCGATTTGAACAAAAGAGACCATCATCTCTTGTTTGTGTGTCAAAATGAAAGGAATTAATTTGTTGCACAACAGAAGTCAAATTGAGCACTGTATTCACTTCCAGTTATTTATGGCCTTTACTGCAAACAGCCACTAGGAGATGTAAGCGAGCGGTTTTTGTCTACTACATACACCGACCCACAAAAACTTGCACAATCAAATGAGATGAAACAATATAGTATTTGTGCTTTTTTTAGGATATGGTGAATTTTACAACATACATGACATCGGTTGACTTTCAAGTTTTTTTTTTTTTCTTAAATAAAAAATCTATATGATGTAAAATGAGTATTTCTTTCCCCCAAAGTGTCAAAAGTCATCATAAAGCCAAGATAAACTTGTAAAAGTGAATTAGGGATGCACATGTATTGATACCAGGTACCTGTTATCGGGCCGATATCAGGTGGTATCGATATTAGTCAGGTATTGGGCCCTTATGGATACTGCCGATACCAGTCACTGATACTTAAGGCAAAAAAAAACAAAAAAAAAAAAATCTGCCAATGACTAAATCCTCCACGGCAGTAGTTGGCGCTATGCCATTTCAAATTGACTCATCGGCGAATCATCATCTGCTTCAGAAAGAAAGGTCAGTTCACAAATTGTGCGAAATGAAATTTTCTATGTCAAAAGACTGACGGTATCGCCCATTGGTATCGGTGAATATGCTCTGGAAAAATAAGTGCTATCAAACATCCTTAAATTCAATCAACATAAAAGCTACTAGAAAAGTAAAGCTATGTATCCTCTGAAAGATACCTGACATACAAAATTGCGTGCAGAGTGACAACACTATCACTTTTTTTGTAGGGACTGATGGGAGTTTATGAATCTATTTCTGTTGACAAGAAGGCAGCATTAGAACACATCTTGAGCTTTGCGTTTGCGTCTTTGTTATGCACTGTAATTGACACTCATTATGCTTGTCTGTTACAACATAAATGTGCGCTTTGTTGACGTTGTCAGAAAGAGTGCACTGTGACACACGCACACACCTTATACCAATAGACAAACATCAAAGCATACAGTATTTAAGACTGTCATGCTAAAATATGAAATTGATCTCATGACAACCAAAAACGATGCCAACATACTTTTAATATTCAATTAAAACCGAGCATTTCCTCAATATCTTGCTGAACCCACGGACAAATATTAACACAACCGTCGCACAGCGTATATCCATATCCTTCCCTCCCTACCTGTTCCAAGCCTTAAGCCAGAGTCAAAAATTTACTTGGTAAAGCAGTTAAAGGTCACTCTCCGCAGTGTACCGAAGGAGCACAATGTACACTCTGTGCACATACAACTCTGTATTCGTGACAATGAAAGGGGCTTTATGGCCAAAACGTTTTCCTTCTGGGCACGCCGCGTCGTTTCTTGCAAGCGCATGCATTTGCGAGTCTTTGTGTAGCGCGGTGAGCAGCGGGGTCGCTGGTGATCAAATAGCTTCTGGTGTCAAGCTTTTCCTGGATGTTTTTTGCCGCCTGCCTACACAGACTCTGAGTCCAATGTTTTGCTTTCAAAAGTGCCAAAGCATTTGTTCTCAAAAAGGATGCGAGTGGTGACACATTTGTCGCTCGCGTCAGCATTTCACATCGCGCTTAAAATATAGATAAAAAGTACAGCTGTATCCAAGCAAATCTTTGACAAAATGGCAAACTGACAACATGCCCTCACTTCCTCGAACCAGGAAGTAGTCTGCGAACATGGACAGACAAATACAGACTGGTCCCCTTTTTTTTTAACTCTTTCATTACACAAGACGTAGTTGTACGTCTTTTTAAAATTAGGCGCCGCCTACCGAGGACGTACTTGTACGTCTGTCTTTTTTTTTCATAGAGAGGAGGAGGGCCTGATGCAATCTGTGAATGAGATGAAGCTGTTTGCACTGTAAATCATGTAAAAAAGCGACCAGTGGGTGGCAGTGGTGCCTCATGTTTTTTTTCTCCGTTTTTTTGCCCAGGAATTGCCATTTTCATGAAACCTAGCCATTTTGCAATGCTGATTGCTGAATAATGGAAAAAGATCAATTAATTTTTTTTTTTCTGCTGAAAGAAGAGAGTCTAAATTTTATTTTAGTAGGCTCCATGTTTATATAGCATTAGAAACAAATATCCTGTGGGCCTTGCAAGATCAGTCAAAATCCAGTAAAACGCTGGGATTGAGGGGGTTGCTCCAGGGAAAATGGCTGGGATTGAATGAGTTAACAGTTCACCCTCTCTCACTGCGGTTGTGCGTTCTAGCCCTTGCTCCTCAGCTGGCTTTCTACTCTTTATTCTCAGACCCTTCCCATTGAAAACTTTCTTCCCTATGCATCAATAAGGTTCTCCTTTGTGCTCTGACAACAGCTTGACTGATGTTAATGTAATCTGCACTGTTCTTTGGCCCAAAACTGCCAGCAGCGGCTCACCCGTCATTGACAAAAGAACTCCATCAGTCACAGAGCACTCCGCTTGCTTCCGCTTTAGGAAGACTGTCAACTGTCTAACACATAGGCCGAGCTCGGGGACAGCTGCTATTTCTATGGAGGCTCTATGGATCAAGTAGCCTCTGGCTGCATCTTGACAGCTGCCTGAAAGAGATGGAGTAAGGTTTGGGCACACTATTAACCACAATTACTCGTTAGCATCTGGACTTGCGGTACGCCGCTGCAGCGATGCGATTGTGACTGGACACATTTGGCGTCCTGCAACATTCATCCTTTTTTCCAAGTTGTATGGTTTGCTTTTCTGACACATAGGATGAGCTCCAAAATGCAGACTGATGGAGCTTGCGGGCGCACTTAGATGACAAGATATCCAGGGACCGTTCCAAGTCTTGCCAGCATGCTGGGAGCAGTCTAGCGCTTGCTGCACAAGGAGACCGACTCCGATGGGATGGCGGACAGTTATTAGTGCAGTCTCAGAGCTTTCGCCACATTTAGCAATGCCTTGGGAGTGCAGTGAACCAGTGCAAGCTTGCTGTCTAAAGGCTCATATATCCGGGTTGAATTGACGCTCAGGGCTATGGCGTAGCTTGTTAAGCGCTTCCCGTGTAACGCACGGTTTGCTTGAAAAGTTTGAAGCGATGCAGAACAAAGGTTAAAAATATTACCTGCTATGTCACATACAGCCCTCACCTGGGTTCTCTGTTGCGGTACAGGATAGCTCTCAAAGGCTGGACGTTGCCTGCGGCAATATAATCTATGTTTGGCGAGGCAAAATGGACAAGCATAAAAAAAACAGCCCACACACACAATGTCCACATTATTACACAATAATAATGTCTGATAACAATAGCGACTAGTAACATTTTTGAGTGTCGCATCGAGCAGCATAAGAAGGTTAAAAATTTGGATGGGCTCATATCGATATCGTGTATCGCTATCGGGTCAGTACTGACCTAATTTTATGGTATCGAGGCCACATGGAGGGTGCCGATACCAAACACCAATACTTAAGGCAAAAAACCCCAACTGACATCGGCTAAGTCGTCTTTGACACATTGGCGAACCATCATCAGCGCAAGAAAGAAATGTCTTTGGTCACAATATTTTGTTACTTAGTTAAATTAAATTTTATAACAGTCAAACCTCGGTTTTCGAACGTCTCGGTTTCTCGACCAATTCGGTTTTCGACCAAAAATTTTGATTTTTTTATGCCTCGGATGACAAACAAATTTCGGTTCTCGAACAAACTGAGCGCACTTGAATGCACTGTTTGACTCCTCTCGCCTTCCTTACACGAGGAAGTGACGCTTCCTCAGGTAGACGAGGAAGTGACGCTTCCTCGTGTTGCTTACCATTGTGAGCAGACGTGTTCAATAAACATTTTTATTTTAAAAAGAGCGTGGCTTCGGTTTTCAAACAATTTCGGTTTTCGAACAGCCTTCTGGAACGGATTATGGACGAAAACAGAGGTTTGACTGTACTTCAAAAGTACTGGAGGCATCGGTACTCTCTATCGGTGGGTAATCACAGAGCCAATATTCATACTCGTATCGGTCTGGTGTCGTACATCCCTCGTCAAAATGTTGGGAACGGCTTTCAGTAAACTGCAGTCTAGTTTGACGTCACTGTGTTAATAAACATGTCAGAGCAAATCACAATTTTTTTTTTTTTTTAAAAGGGAGCCATGTTTGGATTTGACCCTTTTCATGCGGAAACGCACACCCGTACATACAAACCGGTCGGGGAAAAAAAAAGGAGTCTGTTTCGCATGTTCACGTTGTGCTTGCTAAGTTCACTGTCATCCGTGCAAAATGACACCTCACGTTTGAGGCGTGAAAATGCAATCGCAAAGTCTGGCATCGGAAACAGAGACTCACCACAACAGTAGCACAATCCCTCCAAAATACTCAAATAATGCCGTCTTCATCTTAGTATTTAGGCTCACACGATGAAGAGAGAATTGTTATGGCTTTAGAAATAGTGACGGCATTCAGAAAATATACAATATATGTGCAAATCCACTGACATCCGTTGACTGACAACCTCACTGTAGTACCCAAGACGACAACAGACGTCTTTTTTTGAAGCGATAGTCAGAATTGTCATTATAAATGTTATTGTACACAAGATGGACCTCGTGTCAAAGGTCAAATCAGAACATGTCCTACGTCAACTTCTTACCATTACAGTTTTCAAGGGATTATCGATCCACGCTGGAGTAGGCAAGGCTCTTGATTACAAATGACAGGCACACGACTATAAATCCACCAAATCCAGTGCACAGGTGATGCCGGGGAATTTCGGTTTGAGATGGAAGCTGGTGATCGGTGAAACAAGTCTTTCAAGCGTGCCGCTCCAGTCCATTTCGGGGGTTGGGGGGGGGAGATGGACTGAGACAGATGAACTGTGAGGAGCGGAGACGAGTAGAACAGATGAACAGAGGAGGGCAACAGCCATATCAGTGGCAAAGGAAGACAAAGAGAGGAAATGACATACAATGAGAAATTTCAAGAGAGAGAGAGAGAGAAATAAGGCCAGAACACCAGTGTCCAATTCACTCTTGCGGAATTCTCCAAGGCGCTGGATAAAAATAGCCACGCCGCCATTAGCGCACAGTCTAATGCACCATTAAATACATGCACGTGTTTATAGTGTATGGGGGAAAAGGTCATCGATATGAAAAAAAATAGCTCGGCGGAACTAAAAGTACATGTTTAAAATCCATCGCGGCGTATCCCACTGGGCATCCTCCAATTATTTTAATTATGTCAATAATAACACTTTCGAATCCCAGGGATTCAGTGAGAATAAATGCCACTAAAAGCACTGAAGGAGATTGCCGTTTCAGCGCGTTGAGATCTCGAGAACGTGCGCGTCGTCCAAATAAAAGGGTGACCCGTGCTCTGTGCACATAAAACCGAAGTGAACCATGAATGCCAAGCATCACCGAGAGGGATAAAATAATGTCGCTATCAAATGTTATGTTGTGCCGCTGATTGTGACATAGAAGACGCATTTTTTTTTGTGGTCGTCCGTAATAGTCTCGATTCGATATTTGTTTGTAAATACAGTAACCGCGCCATTTTATTGGAGCATATTTCATGCAGAAGCTTCATTTATTTCCTGTCAGGAGGATGACAGTAAGAGGGACAAGCCAGCGGAAATAAGTCTGTTGATAAGTCACAGCAGAGGCGTCGAAGCACACTGCCGCCTCCTCACAGGCGGAGGAGGGCATCCTGTCACAGAGGGGAAACCGTGACACCACTTCACATTGCGTCCCATTTATAACCCCCGATAGCGCACAGAGAAACACGTGGAGACAAATTAACAAAACAAAAGAACAATTACGGATCAAAAAAATAAAATAAAAGGGAGACAGCCACCTAGCAAGACATCTTTTCATCTCCAGACTGACAAGTATCCCATTGTTGTCATCTCTCAGCGCTACTTTGTTGTAGTTGAAAGCATCTCGGGTTTGTTGTTATCAAAGGCATAAATCACAGAGCCAGGTGGCTTTCGTATGAACTGCTCCGCAGATGCTCTTGTCTCACCTTTCCTCTGAGCGTCGCGCAGCTACAGCGCGCGCCAAACATGAGCCTCACGTGGAATGCAGACAGAGCCGGCGAGGGAGCGTATGAACATTTTACACACAGTCTAATAATTCAAATATAAGCGGGCTGATCCACTGCGCATATTACCGTATTGGCCCGAATATAAAACGGTGTTTTTTGCATTGGAATAAGACTGGAAACGTGGGGGTTGTCTTATATTCGGGGTCTAGACATTATACCCATTCACGACACTAGATGGCGCCAGATATCATTGAAGTGAATGCTGAACCTGACTCCCCAGGCCAAAGTGAACCTCTGTCACGAAGAATAAAAATAAAAATTGCGGTAAGAGAGAAAAGAGAAGAAAATAATAGAAGAGATAACAGAAAATGGAGAAACGTAGCAACAATCTGGAGGAAAGTGGGTCGAAGATCGGCCAGGTTAACCGGCAGCTGAGGTGAAGTTATGATGTAATTTACATTTCAAAAACCAGAAGCCATTCATTTAAGAATGTGATTGTACTTCAGTTTACATATTTAAATGTTCAGATATTAAGTTTGGAATGAGGCAAAATAACATGCTTTTTCTCTCAAATATATTGTGATAATCATTTGTTTCAGATGTACTGTAATTATTTTCTGTATAAAAATGAATTTGGTGTTCAAAAAGTCTTTTTTCCAAACTTGAGTCTTGAAAAAGAGGAGGTCGTCTTATAATCAGGGCCGTCTTATATTCGGGCCAATACGGTATTGCAAATCTTGTGTAGACACTTTCACCAGGTTATCTTAGTCGCATTCAAGTCCTAATCGGAGGGAGCAAAACTTGATGTAGAGAGCTTGGGTGCTTGTCAACCATTGAAATGAACCTCGCTACATGCTGTGAATAAATTACGACTAAAACCGAAAATTAAACTTTGGTTGACACGAGTTACACTTTTCCAATCTCATGAGAGGCAACACAAGTGCTGTGTAAAAGACGTTTTCGGAAATCTTTGGCTTCACACACTATGAGCCACACGGAGCGCTCACTTTCTCTCACATGGCGTAAGACGACATTTTTGCAGGTATCTTTGTTTTTTTGTTGTTGTTTATTTTTTTTGCTGTGAATTAGCTCTCAGTACGGCCCCCAACAAAGTTTAAAGCAAAGTTAATTGTGCTATTAAGAAACCCGGCAAGGTTTCCGCTGAGCTCTCGCCGGTAAGGGTTGGGCGCTGTCGCCAGGGGCTGTTTGTGTTTAATTGTTTCTTGTTTCTGGAAACGCTGCTTCGCAAGACCAATGAAGTCCCGTTCCTACGACCGCGGATATGCGCACGGTCAGTCGCTTCTTGTTCACGTAAGAGAGCGGCGCAGGTTTTTGGGACGCAACCTTTATGAAAGAAAGACTGCCGGAGGTGAGAAGGCATTCGATTGGCCGCGTCATTTTCCGCGTGAATGTTTGGCTTTTGGCTTCATTACACTTCATAAAAGCAGTTCATTTCTCTCAATTCGATTTTGTTATGTTTTTACATTCATATCTTAAAACGCAGTGGTGTTTTCTTTTCTTCGGAAGTGATGCTTCCTCGGGTAGGAAGCATCACTTCCTCGTGTAAGGAAGGCGAGAGGAGTCAAATGGTCCTCTCATGTATGTCGGTCTGATACAGGGCAGTTCTACACAGCTGTTAACTAGAACCGCATCTCTAAATGGCCGCCCATGATGGACCTTAAAATTAGATACATTATTAGATACATAGTTGAGCCATCTATTGGACTACAGTGGAACAAAAGTGCTAGTTTTATTCCGCCTTGGAATGGGTCTGTATGCACTACTGAGAGTCATGCTGGGGATCTGTCTAATGGCTTTTGACACACACCTGTTTCCTTTTCCTACTCACACATCTGCTTGACTGCTATTCGACCACAATAAAACTGCTTCATTTTCACCGGTCTACAGCTCTAATCTCCCAATATTGCACTCATATAACACATAGATGTAGCTTACAGTTATAATGGTGGGTTAATAGCAGTCCATCTCACGGCACAAGTGGCCAAGCCGGTCAGACGAGCCAAAATGGCAACTTAAAAGCTGCAGTTCAGTTCAGTAAGTATTGCAGCTCGCCTCAGCCAAAGTCGGCATTCTATTTTAGAGCACAAAAAGCGATCCTTCGGTGAAATTCCGTCAAAGTGCATTTTTGGCTATGGTGTTATTTTGTTGCACGAGTCACACGAGCTTGGTTGATTTGGTACGATCGCAACATGTTTGAACTAGGTGAGGCGTCCGCGTCAGTGAGTTTATCTCTCTTGCACATTGTCACCAAAGCGAAATGTTTCTTTGAGTAATGAAAGCATTTTGGCACACTGATCCTTTGCCATTAAGACTTTGGAGTCTGTGATTGGAAATAGAAAAAGTCAATTACAGAGGTGAAGGGAGCCAGAGCTTGGCAAAAACCTGGCTTTATGTCAGTAATTGGGCCTGTAATGGTGTACCTTTGGAAAGATGAGGTCAAGAAGGAGATAGATGTAGTCCTCTCACCGGGCATGATCATGTGTTTGTAAACCAAGCTTGGGGCCAAAAGTTGACTTTGTCTTGAGCTACACACCGTGACCAACTTTGTATGGAAATGTGCCACCGCGTGCTGAATCCCTGCCTCGTACAAGCCTTTAATGCGGTCGGCCTCGTACACACAAAGAACAAACATCGCGCCTCGAGTGATCCATTCAGAGAAATCGCATGCCTTGTTCTCTGCGAGTTCAAATATGAGGTAAGGGTGAACTGCAGCGCATCCTCGCTGGAGCTCGGAGGAACGCAACGAATCGCTTTAAGAACCCTTCAGCATGGAGCGGAAAAGAAGGCTTGACCCGCAGGTTTTCAAGCGGTGGCCAATCTCCATACTAAAATGTCATCCGTCACTCCGAATTGGGACTTGCAGATTGCGATCCCAAAATGCAAGTATAAGTGAATCAATCATAAATTTGCATCAACTGAAATACTTGAGCTTCATGCTCCGGCTCTGCTTGCTGCCAAACCGCAATGCAAATTAAAACTCAATGGTTTCACATTGACAGCGATCGAGTACGCATGACAATATCATAATCACCCGTCCGTAAGGGCTTTCGGCTTTACATTTCTCACGGCAATTGCGTTAGGTTACAGATGCCATCGACGAAAGATGGACCAGAGCTAAGATCTAATTTACTAGCTTGAGAACACCGCTCGGGTTTTGCTGACATTGTCCACGATCGAATGCTTTGTTTATTATTACGACGCCACCGTTGTTTGCACGACACTCAATCCGACTGTGTTTCTAATATTTTGCCCCTTTCCTGTCGCTAATCTACTCAGTAAAACGCACTGCATTTCGACATAGCTGCACATTCCAACCACGTTAACTGCCACTCCCTTTTAAATGTTTACAAGTGTGTGTCTTCATAGTTGAAAAGATAAGTATCGCGGACATTGTGATCCAAAAACACTTTCGAATAATTCGAAACGCATCCACATCACGATCCTTCACTCATTCACTGCCAAAGACGTTCTGAAGCGTCTTTTCAGACTTAGTCGAGAATTGGCTGGTATTAAGTTAAAAGTAAATATCTGACAGGTAATTTTTTTTCTGGAAAGAAAATGCACCGAAGGTCGGCATGTGGATGCAACCAAGTAAGTGCCACCAACGACCCAGGCGAAACCTCGTCGACATCCAAAGATGAGTCTCTCAGTCGAGATGAGCCATTTGAACAAACAAATGATTACTTTCAGGGCTTTGGTGCCACATTGTGGCATTTTAGAGCATGAAAGCAATTGCGCAAAAACTGTAAATAATGTATGCGTTTTTCAGTAATTAGCTGAGTGTACGGTCCAAAGATTTTTTTTTTTTTATAGGCAAATATGCAAATAGCGTGACAATCTGGAGGATTCTCTACTTTCGTTTGTTCTCACGATTCTTTGGCTTGCTAAGTGAATGTTTTCTGCTTGACAAAATTTCACGTTGACTAGAGAATAAGAGGATTCTCCCCGCCTCCAAAATGACAGCTCCGATCCTCAAATTGTACAGCTGCGCACGGTGTGACGGTATGTGTTAAGCGCAAGTGACGAGCGGCGTCTGTTCCGGCACTTCTAAGTGACAAGAGCACGGGGTTCTTTGTAGCCGAGTTGCAAGGCAGCATCAAAGCGGACAAACTCGGCTCTTTATTGAAGTGGAGCTGCACTTTGGCCCTCGCTTTTGTACTCCTTCCCGTGCACTTAGGGAAAAAAGGAAACATCTCCTGCGCCGTGGAGCCCATCTTAACATCTCAACACATCTGCTTCGACACAATAATCAATAGTAGGTCTACTCTCGGTTACTTTCCAACAGCTGTTCGAGATGAAAGGGGCAGAGGGGCCCCATTTCTCGAGTACTACTATGGAGTGTAAAAAAACGTATGACAGAACAACTAAGGCGAAAGCATTTACAGTCATTTTGATTGCAGAAACACGAACACTGTGAAGAGGATGCGATTTGGGTTCATAACCCTTAAAGCTGACCAGGGGACGTTTATTAGGTGACTTTAATAGGTTAAGACAGATGAGAAGAACAAAGATGTCTGACCTTGCGAGAGGTTCTTATGTAATGGTTTCCTTAAGTGCATTGGACTGTCGAGCTCCTTCCCATCGCGGGATCAGAAAAGGCGACATGTCGCTGCAATCCACTTTCCTTGGACATCCCTTGTGATACTTAGCGTTTGAAAGGGCCGCGTGAGCTCTCAGTGAATCAGCTGTGTGGTCCCAATGGAGCCAATCAAACTAATTAAACAGGACTACTTAAGCCTCCTCTCATTAGTGTCCAAGTAAACAGCCTTAATTTTATATGCATTTTAATGCCCGTCATCCAGCTCTGAGAGCGCCGGTCGAGGCGACAGATGAATGATGCAGGCTGGTAATTTTGTGGCTGCGAGTATATTAAATGTCATTTCAACCAGAGAAATTGTGTGTTTGTGGATTTATGTTGATCGGCAAAAAAAAACAAAAACCAACCACTGTGAGTCAAACTTGCTTTTTGCAGGGATGATTGATGAAAAATTAAACGAATACGACATACCTATAATGCATTTTATAGCTCAAAACTATCCGTTATATGCCAGAGCAATGACACACAATCCAGCACGGGGTCCAGAACCAAAGGGTTCAAGATAGCGTGGTGCAAAAACATGCATTCGCATGTACCTCCAGCTGATTGCAAACGATATAGCCGACACGCTGCTTTCAGACCGAGTGAAGGCATGCGGAGGGGTTATGAGCTATCGCCGTGAATATTTGCATAGGTGTGAGTAAATGTCTGCACATGTCCATCCGCTGGGGACATGAGTGATGGGAGCAACTGGAGAGCTATTAGCACAGTCAGCAGGAGGGACGGCTGGGGAGGCTAGATGGAAAGGACGGGCCAACTGGGTAGAGATCTCGCAAGTACAAAACTCCCTGGGCCTGGAGCTTTCGAACAGTGGGTGGCAACAAAACAACAGTTGAGACGGCGCATGCACACACACATTCTCCTCTGTCTATTTCCATGCCCATCCTCCTTTTTCATCTCCATCTGATCTCCAGCGGCGTTCAAAGGTAGCAGTCATTGAGGAGGCAAGACACTTCAAGGTTCGCTTCAACATGATTGCCATTCTGCCTCTTATTAGAGCTAACTTGTGGCAGACCGTTCCTGCTTGGGCATAAAGGTGCGGTGCGAGATGCGTTTAAATGTTGCTGAAATTGGCTTGTAGAGCAGACAATCGGGGAGCAACGCAGCCCCATGAGTGCACACTTCAGCAGACTAGGCGTGACATATCGTGCTGGCCAGTGGCGTCACAGCGGCAGATACTCACTGCTGTCACTGGGAATGGAGTCAGGGCCCGAGGAGCTCAGCGTTTGTGTACGTGTGCGAGCGTGCAGTCAGCATTACTTTAGAGACAGTGAGTCAGACGGACAGGAAAGCAGAGAGGCCCCTGGTAAAGTGCCTCCGTCGCTCGAGACTTTGATTGTGCCTGTTTGATGCCCGTATGTGCACGAGAACGAGATTGGATGGGCCTGCTCGTTCAACTGTATGAGCTTCCAACATTCATTGTCAGGCCCTATTTTAAGGCTTGCAACTCATGAAGAGCTCTGGCCTCTACAGAGCCATTGGGCTAATGATCGGCCTTGGCAATTAAAACCTATCTGTGAGTCAGAGTGGCATCAGGAGGGCCATCTGCTTCCAGCCCAGTAGCACTTATTCTGGCCTGCGGGACCACTTGCTGGGGTCACAGCTCGCCCAGCTTGTAGTGAGATGGTCACAGGATCCAAAGAACAATCTGCTGCCTAGCTCAAGTTCAGCTGAGACTTGCCGCAGAGACACTGCTGTCGACGCACAGAGGGACCTCTGTTCCGGAGCACATTGTTGCACACACCCATGACACTGGTAACCTCCTCATCAGCTCCAGACCAGTGACTTTGCGCACCTGTTCCAGTAGTGTTGCCAAGAAATTGGGCAGTTATTGTACTGACAAGGGAGAGAGAGGTTGTCTGAGCATTGAGGGAAAAACTCTGGACATGCTGGTGATGACTGCACATGGTGTCCCAAATTACACTGTCCACGCTGGAATTAATGAGCTATATCTTGCAGGAAGTGAGATCGATTGGAGAAAAAACTTTGAAAAGAAATTACACACTTTTAACAGTGGAATTCTGTTGTTGTGTTTGCTCAGACTGTCTCAAAAATAACCGATCGCACTTTGCTAATGCCACATGTGAAGATTTAGGATGAAAAGTCAATCGACTGTCCAACCCCCGAAACCAGAATGCCTGCCACCTCTGTCTTGATCCATTAACAGTGCACGCACAATCTTTGCTTGAAAAGTTGAAAGCTCGATATATTCCATGTCAGCACCTTTCCATCTCTCTGCAGCAGACAGGTGCAGAACCCTGGGAGGCTACCTGGTGTTTCAGGCCAATGCTTTGCAGTGACCTGTTGTGCATTTATCATATGCTTGGTTGGATCTGCCCCAGTTTAAAGGGACATGCAGCCCTAAGGAACCATCACGGCAGACTCACAGGTCAGCAACTCTTTCCCTATATGCTACGTGCTGAGAAGACAGCTGTTCTGTCATTTATTTCCCCCTCCCCAGAAATGTGAATTGCGGTGAGGAGCGTCCTTAGAAGATCTGGACTCAACATCAACACCACCTATGCAGTAATTTTGCAGTGCAGATATGGAGAATGGAAAGCTAATTTTCTGCCAAGGACTTCTGTTCGATATTATAATACGATTCACCGATGAGAGGCAAAGCTACAAAAACTGCTCTTCATTTATTTGGGTTACTCTTCCTCGCACTGGTAGCGAGGCTAGCATTAGTAGCTCTAAACGCTGGCAACAGGCGCCGTACAATACAGTGTCAGCGTAATTAAGCCTTTTCAAGTCAGCCGTTAGGCCGCGCCACACTGCCATTATTAGCACTTTCAAAATAAAAGCATTCCAGGGCATTGATCTACACATATTATTTGGTCAGTTTTATTTTCTTCCTTCTTCCTGACAGTGCTCATGCACGTAAGTGGGCACTCGAGCCACAAAAAATGCCTCGAGCTCTTTTTTGAATTTGGAAAATTGTACAATGTGTGGTTAAAAAAAATACATGAAATTCCCTGTAAATTTGTTTGAACGCAGTTTCTTGGGCAAAACCATGGAAAAAAAAAGCGCATTTTCTTGGAGTAGCCCCAAAATTACCTGCAGTTATCCTCCCGCTCCCCTTCTTAATCATCGTTTCCATCATTTTTATTTTTTTTACTACTTAAAAGGCTGACTCAGAGGACCCATGTTGCTGTTTGTCTGTCTTGACATCTGGAGTAGCTGAATGACTGATTGTAATGCGTCTCTGTTACACAGTCTGTCTCTCTGCCCTGATGGGAGCTTACTAACATCTTCATCTCTGCTTTTTCAGAGTAGCATAATGACCTCCAAGTAGCAGCCCTAATGGAACCATAATGGTCATTTATGCCGGGGGAGGCTCTGAGGGCACAGCTGTGGAGGCAGCAAGTTGCACAAGACGACGAGAGAGCGGAGTGAAGCTGGTTAAGTCCCTCCACTTCCACCTCTTCCCATCATCCACGTCTCCCGAATCTAATTCTTCTTATGAATGTGGCCTTTATGTGCGTGCTGTGTGAGCGCAATTAACCGTTTATTCATGTGTGTGTCATGGAAGCTGAGGCAAGCCTTGTCAACAATGGAATGATTCTATAAATGTCATGTGGGGGCTTTATGTCTTTGCCTTCTTGTCTTCTTTAGTCTATTCACAGACAAAACACACACTTAATTATCGTCATTATCATTAGCGTCTTATTCATCGGACACATTATACGTTGCCATTCACACAATGGATGATGCAACGTGCCTCACAATACATTTGCGCTGTTTCTTAGCAGTGTTTCCTGCAGCGGCGGTTGTGTTAATATGCATGTCGACTTAAGGTACATTGCATATATTGTCAATGTAGTTCCTTGCTCATAAGATAATTGTCAATTGTTTCGTGTGAAACATGAACGTCAATATGGTTGCCTGGCCAAACTCATTCGAACCGTAGGAAAAACAACGTGCAGATCTGAAGGCGATCGGTCGAGAGTTCGAACCACATCCGTTACGGACATGCGGTTCAGTTCTATGTAGTCCATTAACATGGATACTGGTTACCTCTAGACTGTATACGCGGAGCAAGAAATGCCCACGCTATGGTCCTCTCCTGGGTGCTGCAAGCTGAGCAACACAATGACATATTAAAATAATGCTAATGAGACAGTTGCATAGAAACGAGAATGTACAGTCTGTGAAGTATGCTTTGGGTTCTTCTTCTACTTTGTCCATTTGCAGCATTACACTCCCACGCGTTATTAGAGAAAATGTACTGCACGGTAAAATCTGCTGGAGAGGGTGCATTAGACTGCATGGTACATGGATACATTCAAAGAGAGACAATTGCTCCACTGTTTGTTGTTGTCGGACGTAAAAATGCATTTATTTCTTACACTTCTTTTAATGCCATGAGGCAATTTTTCTTTTTATTATTTTTTAACCTTGGTTTGTTCTTAAAGGATCTTTTTTTATTTTAAAGCTATCTGAAAATCAAGGCGGCCCACAAAGTTTTTATCTGTCTTGTCCACGAAAAGATGTGCCCTTTAATGTCTGATTCTTTGAAGTCAGTCCCCTTTCTACTTCCTTTTTAGTGAAAGATGTCTTTTAATTTGAAATACAGGGAGTCAAAAACGTCCGCAAGTCCCATGCTCATATTTCAGGTTGATGTGCTATAACAAGATAGAACTTTTTCCACCATTCGTTTGACCTATGCGCAAACCAATGGGGAAAAACATAACCGAGAAAATGATCAAGTTGTCAAATTGTGTGGATTACCCAGCACAAAGATTGCGGAAAAGATTTTGACAAATTCAATTTATTGCTGTTACACAATTTTGGAAGCCTGGACTTCAATTGTGGCTTGATGCCAAATTGGGAAGTTTCGATTTTAATTTGGAGCTGGCTCAAACGCAAACCGCCAAAGCCGAATAGCTCCAGCGTCATCATTTCCCCCTCTTCATACATTTCATCTACATTATTTAAAGCTTTAACGATGAACTGTTTCAAGATGCCAAGCAATGAAATAATTTAACACAGCGATGCAACCTTTTGGCGAAGCTACATAACGACAACCATAATCAAACAATAGTGAAACATTATAAGACATGCACTCATTCATGTCACGACTTCTCAGCCAGCGCTTTCTATTACATACGTAACAGACGGTAAGGGGTGATGGAGGGGAGGGTCTACGCTTTGAAAGATGACAATATCCAGTCTTAACTCAAGACACGCTTTGAGCATATAAGTTAAAAAAATAAAAAGTTATTCGCATCTATTCACCTCTTACCATTTTTTTCCCTCTTGATTATCACCGCAAATCACTCACTTCAGGCATAATGCCCGAAGGCAGCTGCTACAAGGCAATCACTGTGTGATTACACAAAAATGCAGCTAGGGAGCTCGCAAACTGAGGGTATCAACGTGAAGATTAGGACACAAAATCACAGAGGAAGAGCTTCGCATAATACAGGTATTTGATCAGATTGAAATACGGCATGTGTAAGGACTAATTCTCTTTGTATGTTTTCATCCAGACTAAATGTAGTTTTGCTTCTTGTCTTTCCTTGTTAACTTCAGTGCGCGCGCGCTCCAAATTCATTCTGGGTGTCATAAAAACACATGCATCGCTTTCATCATTTGCAGCGACACTATTCTTAGCAAGATACTTTGTCTAGATATCATATCGCCTCTTAGCTCACGGGGGCATATTTCACTGAACTCTATTTACACATGAAGGACGCACAAGGAATACGTTGACCTGCTCATAGTGGGTCACAACCATTTTTTTTTTTTTTCATTTTAAACGATTTAAGCTATAACGACAGCGGGCATGGCAGAAACACATCACCACAAATCTGTCTCTTCAATTTATTTATTGACTCCAAATTGAGTTATCGCTCCACTTTTTCCGATAAATGCTGAGGGTGAATGCTGAGAGATGCTCATGCATCACCACCACCACCACCACCCTGCCATCGAAATCGGATATCACGCAAGAAGGTGAGCGGTATTGGGATGACATCAGCGCAATCTGATTTGACGCATTTCAACATGTGTTTTCTGACAGAAATTGTTGGTTGGCATGTAGTCTGAGACATTATATCCGAGACCCAAGAGACTCACTAATAATCTTATCCAATCAACGATACAAGTCAACTTCAAGATCTAAAATGTAATGCGGTGAATTTTTGGCTACCGGTAATTGATATTGATAAAAAAGGAAAATACACTTTCAGACGAATTCCAAGTGCAAAATAGTTTTGGGTCCATGAAATGTTGTCTCTCCACTTAGGCTGCTTGTATTTTTAAAATCTGCTCCAGGTTGTGTTTACTGTCAGTTCACATTTTTTGACCTCGACTTGTGCCGCGGGAACGCCAGCTTGAGTTTGCTCTTCCTGTGATTTTTCTCTCGCTGCCATCTTACTCAATTCAGTGTTTCATCACTGATCATTGTTTTAGCGCTGCTTTATCTTGACAACTGAACAATTGCCTAAACACGTGTTGCTGGTAACATTGGACCCATGTGGTTTGCTGGGTGTAAAAAAAAAATTGGAGCACTGCCCAGAATTTATGCCTCTTCGGATTTGGTCTGCCATTTTATCTGTGGGAATGTTTCAGCGAGGTTGTGTACAGTGAGAAAAACAGCCCGTTTCGAGGATGCTTCCGCCAGTTTAGCAATGAAGGACACGAGTCAATATTTGTCCCGGGGTGATCTAATTTGGGCAAGGGGGTTTGATTTATACATAAAGAAAAAAAAAAAATTCCAATTACGTTGTCAAGAGCCGAGCAAGTCCAGGGGACACTGTTTTAATCATCGGCTTTATCAAACTCTTTAAATTGAGTTTAACATGGAGAGGATAATGTATTCTGCCGCGGGGAAGGTGATATCACTTAATTTGCCCCAAACAGTAAACATTTTGAAAAATCCATGCTTCACTAGATTTATTGAATAAACACTGACAGTTCCTGGGCTCGTGTGCATCTTTTAAGCTTCATTTTGTCGATATGAATGAATGACGGATGCATCGTAAATTGGGTATTGCTATTTTAGATGCGACATTTTTTTTATCCTTTTGTCACAGTTGACATCCGTTCCCGATTGGTCAGTGCCATCTCGAAAGAAAATGCACACGTACTCCGCCATACATTGTTGATATTAGGCGCAATGAATGACGGATGCATCGTAAATTGGGTATTGCTATTTTAGATGCGAAAAAAAAAATAAATCCTTTTGTCACAGTTGACATCCGTTCCCGATTGGTCAGTGCCATCTCGAAAAGAAAATGCACACGTACTCCGCCATACATTGTTGATATTAGGCGCAAATCTTGTACACGTTTGCTCAGCAGGTGGTCACAGCTGGACCTGTCGTGGTCCCATTCCTGGATCCATTTCACAAAGATATTACAGAGATCTGAGCCGCTGTCAGCCCTTTCCCCATTCCGGCTTATCAGTGGCAGGAGGGATGTCTGGCACAGCAAACAAAGTATGTGTAAAGTCCTTAAATAAAGCATGAAATGGAAGGGATCCCTGTGAGGCCTCTCGCAGTGGTCTGCTACACCTGCTCACCCACCACAATCTAGCGCTTGGACTCCCCCCCTTCAAGTGCCTTTAGCCTCCAAGTCAACACTTTGAATACAAAAATTCATTCTTTGGCTTGCCGAGAGCGTATTTCTCCCTTCTTCATCGAGAAATTTGCATACGTTGGCTCGTGGAAAATGAAGAATTTATCCCATTTTACTCATTTGGTCATGGTAGTGTTCAAGTATGGCAGCTCGTAATTGACTTTGCTATTTGTCCGCTCACAATAGCTGGTTAAGCAATCTGGACACATCACATCCTTATAGCCCCGCAGGTGATTTAGTGACTGACGTGTATGTTGATGAGCATTTATGCATGCGTTCTTGTGTGTGCATGCGTCTGACTCGGTTGGAGAGCGCATAACAAAGAACTGCCGGCAAATTGATATCTTGGAGAGAGAAAAAATAGATATAAATATCATAAATGCTTGCGACTCACCAGGGAACTGGTAGCTGTAGCTGGGTGCAAATCCAGTGTATCCACGGCCATACGTTGCCACAATATTCGGGTAACCTTTAAACAGAGAGAGTGAAAAATCTCAGTGGCAAGGTACAAACAAAATATGCTTCAGACTGGAACTGTGACACCCATTCAAACCACCCCACCCCCCAAAAACACCATTTCGTGGAAAAATAATGCATTAAAGACATGATTCTCTTCCTGAACACCCACACTGAAAGAGATCAAATGTGATCCTCTTAAAAAGCCAGAGATTTAGAAAGAATCTTTTATCAAGCAGACGACCTAATATGTATCACGTCCCACCCTCATTTACTTTGCATGAAAAATGGCGAGGTAGAAGCAATTTACTTGGTTGCTTCCAGCCTAATAAAAAGAGGTGACATGTATTCATGGCTCATCATGTTTATGGTGGACTGTCAAGTGAAGGAAGAAAAAAAAAAACATCGCCGTGTTGGCAGAGTGACGACAAGGACCACCCCGAAATCAATGGTCAACTGTCTTAATTAGATTAGCAACTAATTTTGATCGAGCCGCTCGTGTTGTTCTGCCAACACATCACGCGATCACTGGAATCCATCCAACACTGTCAACCAGATTCCATAGAAAGTGCGCAAGTACCTGAAGGCCTGACGCAACATGACCACGCGGAAGTCCTTTTCTTGGTTCTCAGCCCTTTTTATTGACCAAAAATGTTGAGGCATTTTTATAAGAGAGAGTAATAACATTTATGGCCCTCCTGGGAGCACTCTTAGACGCCCACCGGTGACAGTGTTGCTGTACTTTATGTTCTGTGGCCTGTGCAGAGAGCTTTGTACATTAATGGCGCCGGATTCACTGGTCAGATTTGGTTGCTTCAATGGGATTTGGAATCAAACTCCTTATTTCTATGTCTGTATGTCTACGTCCGCAGCGTTTAACACGGCGATTGGAAATATGGGTAGCACGTGCGCTGGGGATAACGGACACCTGTCTTGGCTTTTGACTTTTGCTCTGCTTAAATGTTCCCTTTCGCTTCTCTTGAATATGTCACGCAATCTTTTGCCGGAGGAATAATTATACTTTGAGTGACCACGAGCCTCAAAGAGGATACGCGTGTCATGACAAAATCCTCAAAAAGCAGCAGATGCATTGTCGATCTGCTGTCACAATGCTTATTAGAAGCGCAGAACCTTCAGTTAATTAGCTCGACAGGTTGAGGCCGAAGCAGCTGTGGGAAACATATTGAGAGAAGGATGCCGTGAGGAAAGCAGTAACCACCACCTCCCCCTTCAAAAAAAAAAAAAAACCACGAGGAGAGTGGGTGGATGAGCGTGTGGGCCAACATGTGAGTCAGTGTGAATTTAAGTACCATCAAGGGCAATATAAACATACTGTCATTAACCTTCTAATTATGCGATATGTCGCAGTCTTTATCTGTTTTCCACAAGCTATTGGAGCCTACCAACCATAACTCTCCACGAAATGACCTAATAGGAGTAAGGACGGAAAATGTCATGAGTCTTTCTTCACTGTGTGCAGCAAAAATACCCAAACTGACCATGCGAAATTAAATTAGGCTTACGTCGGGTTACTTCACGTTAAAAGCCAGTAAATAGTCCGTGGTTGCCATGGTAATGCTTAATTAACCCATTCCTGCACCCTGTAACCCGATAACATGATAAACTGTCCACTGTCGTAACCGAGGTCCCTGAAAGGGTTATGTCACGTTGCGAGGTGGTGGTGGACCCCAAAAAGCAGGCAGGAGGGAGGGAGGAGTGCGGTGAACTTGACGAATTGTATTGAATAAAACACAGAGAATGCTGAATCCAAAACAAACAAAGTGCTAACGACCAAAACAAATCCAAAGTATCAAACAAAACCATGACTGACGCAAAAACTATCACTAAACAAAACATGACCGGAACAAACGTGACCAAAACATGACTAACAAACCTGACAGCAGCTAACAAGCAAACAATGACCCAACAATGAGGAGTCGGGCTGGGAGTCCTTTTAAAGCCATATTGCCTAACGACCAACAGGTGTGCAGTTGCAGGGAAACGCCCCACAGTGCCACCTGTTGGTCACAAACCGAAACATGACAGGTTAAAAGAATACAATTTTATTGAATCAATACAAGGAAGACATTTTCAAACAAAGACAAGCAAAATGCTCTAAAGTGTAACCGGAGCAGAGGTTCCTTCATCCATTTTATATGGGGAAAAACGGACAGTATTTTGCATGCATGCATGTTTCGGCGTGTGTGCGTGAGCATGTGTGTCGATTCTGTTCTGTATGCCTCAGAGCCGGTGTCGGTTGGAATCAGAAAGGTTGACCTTGGTCATAAATATCTAATCAGTGTTTGCTGTCCATGAAAAAGATCAATTTATTCCTGACCCAATGGGGAAAATGTGTCTGCCCCAACCATCTCCACCTCGCGCGCAGACAAAAAAAAAGAAAGAAATAAAGCGACTCGGAGAGGCGGTGAGGGGAACGTTAACCCGGTGTGGATGAATGCATGAAAAAAAAAAAAAAGAACAATCTTCATTAGCCCCTGATGAGAAGTCATCACCCGGAAGCCACAGATGGATAGCTTTCAGAAAAGCTCTCATTGTTTGTTTGGGCTGAAAAGAACTGAGATGTGATACAATGAAAAGCCATTATGGGACACCAAAAATTGGATATTATGTGTTTGATATTGTCAAACAGAAGAAATGCCAAGCCAAAATTGCTGGCTTAAATGGCAAAAGCCATTCTTCAAGGCTGATGTATCGCATTTAAACAGAGATTCCCGTTCCCAAATTTGCTGGAAACGGCTCGCGTTTTTGTGGAGGGATCGAGAGATAGATATATATTTCAGGTTTTTGGGACAGTGGAGCAAGACGCATACCTTATATCGTTCGCACACTTTGAGTCGAAGAAAAACAGAAGTGGCAGGTAGAGGAGAGGGAAAAAAAAATGCCACTATTCCGTTAAATGAAGCCCACCGTTGTGTTATTCTGGTCCGACGGCGGCGTCTTTGCCTGCTCTTATTTGCCTTATTAATATGCATGCTAATGTACCTATTTTATGGCTCACCGGCTCTGATTCACTTGAAAATCAATTATCCATCTGGCTTACCCATATCTCGCTCAGGCTCAAATGTCTATTTATTTCAAACAAACATACATCGGGCACGGCACAATAAAGATAAATGCCTCGATTAGAGGGAGTAAACAAAAGGAGCGGGGGAAGGCTTTAATGAGATTTGGCACAAAAGAAGCTTACACTTTCTTAAATAATGAGCCAAGGGTCTTGTTTTTTTTTTTCTGAATGCAAATTATATAAAGAAATGTTTCGCTGTCCTTGTTCCAATTTCATTTAGATAAGAGTGTCTCTAAACAAGTTGGCGGTTAATATTCCTACATGAGCACATCACTGCCTTTCTGTCCGCTTCGTCCCAGCGGAGGAGGAGAGTGCTCTCCTCCACGGGCACATTAGTGCGTGACAAGTTCTGCAAAGTTCCCGGTGCCTTTTAAAAGGTGCTGAAAAGAGGAGATGCAAATGACTGACGGGAAGGAGAGTTGAAAATGACTACATTTTCAGGAAAGTGAACATGTTCAAAATTTCTTGCCGAATTGAAGTGCCATCTTAGGGCAGCTCAGACGACTCCCTGCTAATTGGTTGCAAAGACCTTCGTCAGACGTTCGCAACAATTTTCACAATTTCTGGAAACGTACGTGAACGGCTTTAACAAACCCCGACCTCCCCCCCCCCCCCCCCCCCAAAAAAAAAGAGCTGCAACGTAACTATATATATGGGATGATAATACAATATATGGTTATTCTATTAGTAGTGTCTAGACCAGAGGTGCCAAACATATGGGCGGCGGGCCGGAACCGGCTCCCATGGAGGTCCGATTAGGCCCGCAGGATCATTTAAAAGTGGAAAAAAAAAAGGCATAAAAGACACGGAATGAATATTTTTAATAAGGTGCAATTCATGGAGTAACCGCTAGGGGACACACTGTTTTGATCAGAACAAAGGAAAGACATGATATTTTGGTTATTTATAGCAGAGTATGGTATAATTTTAACTCATTCATTCCCAAAGACGTTTTTAAACATCTTTTCAGACTTGGTCCAGAATTGGCTGGTACTGAATGAGTTAATGGTCCGGCCCACTTGACATCTACCGAGGCCGAATGTGGCCCACAATGTGAATCGAGTTCGACACCTCTGGTCTAGACAGGAAAGTAAGGTACTGAATATTCAAATATTATTTAAAAACCTTAATTTAAAAGCCATTAGCTTTTAGGGCGTCCAAGTTTGACCTGTAAGGCAGCGGTCCTCAAGGTGGGAGAACCCAACCAGTTATGCTCCCATTATAGTGGATTCTCTCTCTCTCTCCCTCGATCTCTCTCTTTCTCTCAAATTAGAATATTTTCAATCCCGCCACAAAGAACTGAGGACCTGTGAGCGGATGTGCTAACGGCGCTGTCACCGTGCTGCCAGGTTTCATTACTTACTGGAGGTACATCAATTCCAGTGTAAATACCTCAATTGAAAAACACTAAATATATGAATCTATCCAAAACATTGACAAATATATCGATATAAATGAGGAAAGTTCTCAACAGCAAAAACCAACATTTGACCGCAATCCACTTTCTCAGGGGCTTCTGATTTTGTGTTGCCTGGTGCAGATAAAAATGCATGAATATGGCACAGTGTGCACCTGCTGTACGGGGAGGGGGGGGGGGGGATATACTCGCAGAGCAAAACGAGGCTCATGCAATCAGCAGCATGTTTCTTTTGCTTTTGAATGAAAAATAAATCTTTTATGTGAGGGCAAGTCCATTTGGGTGGGTCGCACATACAAATTATATGCATAGGAAGGGCAGGGAGAGAGCGCAAGAGAGATGATGGAAGGATGGAGAGAGGCAAGAAGGGAGAGAGTGAAATAATGTTAAATAAAAAGGGCCACGGGCATGGGCAGGATGGTAATGAAGAGGGGTAGACCAGCAGCTGAGGTCCCTGTAGATGAGATCTCTCCCTGACATGTGTGTCCCCTTCATTACCCATTAAGGGGGGCACAGTGATGAATCCTTAATATGACATTACACCAATTTTCCTCTTCATTTAGCCTGCTAATGTGCTGGTCTGCTCCTATATGGCCAGGGGCTGTCTGTACCAGACTTCACCAGAAATAGACCACAGTGGCCACCGGTGGCACACCTTGAAGCCACCTAATTAGGGCCAGTGTTCAACTAATGGGTGCTTTCTTGACAACACTTTGTCTCGGTTGACTTTTCCTTCGCAGGTACGAACCGGTGACCAAACGGAATCCATTTTCCTCAGTCCTTCCGTAAAAAAATGAAATCATGTGAATTTAATGCCTTCGCCGTACACGCATTTAAGCGCTAAATTACTTTGCGAAATGGGACTACTTTGAAGCGACACGGCGAACCTCCCCAAAAAATTGCGAGGGGCTACCGCTGTACGCAAACAAGTCACGTCCATGCTGTGCAGAAAATGGAAGATTTGCCAAGATCAAAATCCATTGGCTCATAATTTGAAATTGTTTAGGGTATTATAGCATGTTATTTCCACAAGCTGTGTTTTTCAAGCAACCCGCCTAAATTCTCATTTGAAATGACTCGATAAGGCTTGCTCCTTTCATTGTTGACACAAAATAAACCCCCCAAAAAAAAGCACTTTCCAGGAATGGGTGACAAATTAACCAGCTCTACTTTTTGCTATGCAATGATAGCTTTTCTACTATTTCCAGCGTGTCGAAGGTGGAACGACACTGTGCTGCTAAAGGTAAAATGATGGTAAAAATGAACATATCGCATGTTTTAAGTTGTTCTTCGATAATTCGAGGTACAAAATACGTGTTTGTGTGACTGTTTGTGTGTATAAAAGAGTATATGACTCACTCAGCATGCCCATCCCCAGCATGAAGGCATCCATGGTGTAGGGCAGACCCCTGGCTCGCCCTCGTGTTCCAGGCGGGAACATCACCTCCTTGGGCTGGGCCTTCTTACATTCTACCTATGTAGGCAGACAAAGACACGCACGCACACAGAAACACACACGCACACAGAAACACACGCACAGACAAACCATTAGACTGTGCAGGCACACAAGCAGACAGATCTGACAGGGCTGTCTCGGCTCTTTAAGGTAGTTTTCTATTTGACTTGCAGAGCCCGGCGATGTGTTCCGTGGAAAGAAAACAAGACAGAGTCAATCCGAGCACCTCACATTTTTCAGAACCAAGTCCCTGTGGAAAACTTACAATCATGCTCGGGCTGCTTTCAAGCAAAGGTTGATGCTCTGGTGGGCAGGTGCTCAAATGCTTTGGGGAAATACAAGCTAAATACTTTGAAAGACTTTTGGAGAAGACAAGGCGGAAGGAAGCAGCTCTGGTCTCCGATGACACCGCTGTGTGAAAGGCGCTTTTGTTTAAGCGGTGAGCTAAATAATCAAAATCACCATTTTAGGCATTGGTGTTGTGTAACAAAGCGGCGTGGATGCCGCATGTGAAATATACATACACACACACCAAAAAAATACAATTTTAGTGTAGGTGTGCGGGCTGTCGTTCCCCAGTGACCCACTGTCCAATTCCACCCGCCGCGCTCGTCTCTCGTCTGCATTTCGTCTCCTCACTCCAATTCCAATACGTGCGGCTTTGTTCATTTCCCATCCTGCGTGAATGACAGACCCTCCTCCAACATCACACATATCAAATGAGGGATGTGACAAGGGCAGATGATGTGAAAGGAGCGAGACGAGAGTCCTATTTACCACGCGTCTACCCCCACCCGCGACGGATTACGCAGAGGCAGGGAGTAGCTGACGAGGGTCGGTTGTTGGTTGCCCTTTGGGTCGCGGCCGTATGCATCTGCCGCGCTTGCCCAATCTATTTGCTCCGTTGCCTACTTGGCATGGGCCTGTCCGTACGTTTGTCGGTTTGCCTCCTGGCTTCTCCTCTGCTTCTCCCTACTGCCTCTGCTTAAACAGGGGCTTCCTCGGCTGCTGTGGTTTCACATGTCAACCTGGCCTGCTGCACGAGACAGGCGAGAGCACCCGCGCTGCGTACACCTCAACTAAGAAACATCGAGGCATCCATACAAATAGACATCCAACTCTTGACATGCACACACACACACACACAAACATGCACATGTACAGTGCAGTGAATAAAAAATATTTATGTATCTTAATACAGACAGACTAATACATACATCTTAACTTTTAGAATATTACACAATTAGATTCTAATAGAAGACGTGATTACATTTGCAAACATATTAAAAGAATGGTGAAACCTAACTCACAGGAACTAGCATGAGGTTTAGCTATGTTATTAGTGACTAAAACACTTCTAGCCCAATGAAGCAAAAACAAAAGAATTTATTTTTTGAGGACTACGGTATTGGCCCGAATATAAGACGGCCCTGATTATAAGACGATCCCCTCTTTTTCAAGACTCAAGTTTGAAAAAAGACTTTTTGAACACCAAATTAATTTTTATATAGAAAATGTTTACAGTACATCTGAAACAAATGATTATAACAATATATTTGAGAGAAAAAGCATGTTATTGTGCCTCATTCAAATCTTAATATCTGAACATTTAAAGATGTAAACTAAAGTGCAATCACATTCGTAAATGAATGGCTTCTGGTTTTTGAAATGTAAATTACATCATAACTTCTCCTCAGCTGCCGGTTAACCTGGCCGATCTTCGACCCACTTTTCTCCAGATTGTCGCTACTTTTCTCCATTTTCTGTTATCTCTTCTATTATTTTCTTCTCTTCTGTCTTATCGCTATTTTTTATTTTTCTTCTTCGTGCTACCGCTATTTTTATTTTTATTCTTCGTGACAGGGGTTCGCTTTGGCCTGGGGAGTCAAGTTCAGCATTCGCTTCAATTGTATCTGGCGCCATCTAGCGTCGTGAATGGGTATAATGTCTTGACCCCGAATATAAGACGACCCCCACTTTTTCAGTCTTATTTCAATGCAAAAAGCACCGTCTTATATTCAGGCCAATACGGTATTAGCAGTTATTGCCGCACTAATTTTGCCAGGGAACCGACAGTTCACTTTCCACCTGTAACGAGGTGGGAGTAAGTTCTTGGTGTCTGCAGGTTTACAGAAGCCGTAGACTTTTTACTTTTAAAGCTCTTCCATCAAATTTCATACCACTCATTTACTTAATGTCACCTTTAAGACGGACAATATGTGCTCGTTTTGTTTCAAGCGGTGCTTCCGTTACGTGTGGGAAATCTGAAAAATGTCAACATGCCAAACATTGGTGCTGATTATCGCCCCGGACAATAATCAGTCTATCACTAGAACAAACATATACTACGAAAAATGTATCATTTTTCTTTTAATTACAACATCATTTAATGCAACCCGTTTAGAGCTACCTTATCTTACCTCAACAAAACGAAACAAGGACTCAAATGTATATTTTTCCTTGTCAGCCGGCTTGAGACAATTGACATTCTAAGTACTTTAGCAACGGATGTGTTTTACGTGGTTTTTCGGGACGATTAAGCCCTAAATTTTTTTTAAAAGTCTAACTTAAGACTGTGTTGCTTAATGCTGACAAATGACTTATTTAGCCGGCAAACAAAGTCAGGCTGAATCAATGACAAGCAGTTCTGGTTGGCGAGAACTTCATTTTGGGTCTATTGCTTCAAAGCATCGCGGATTACACAACATAGTAAGACATGCAAGAACGGTGGTCACCAATATGGCACGGGTGGCCCGCAGGGCTTCTAAAAATAGCTCACCAGTGATAGCACATTGTGGTTTTTAAGGACTGCTATAGAAGTGTTCATTTAAAAATGCAAACACTTGCAGAGATTTATAAGGGCGAAAAACGTGTTGCATTCAGGGACGTAGTGACTTGAGGGCTGGGGTTTACGGCTGCCGTAATGAGCCAAAAATGTTATTGTCCGTTTGGCGGGCGGAAGCTGCAAGCTGTGACCATCATGCGGCTAAACGTCAGAAATAGACCGGCCCTTTGGAAGAATCCTGGATTTCACCTCAAATTCTCTAGCACGCCCCCTGGTTGCATATAAAACATATCCATTTCCTTCCTAAATATTCTGAGACAACATTAACATGATCAGTGTGTCAAACTATGACACATACTCATGTTAATTAAGGTCATTTGAAGAAATTTGTTTTTTCAGACGTCGCCCTCGGCACTCATCAGGACCCAAGAAGTCACATTCACTTTCAAAAATGTTGATGCCCCTCGTGCCGGATGTACAATCATCCATACAATCAACAACGTAAATTAAACCAACTGTCCAACTGATTTCTCCGGGTAGCCATCGTCCACAGAGACATCTGCAGCAAGAAAGCCAAACAAAACACTTTCTTTCAAAGTTCAGAGTTGTGAGAGGTGAAACTTCCAAAGACTGAGAAGGCTGAAGAACAAATTTTCCCGAAGCCGCTTTGCCGCCGTCACGGCAACTCTGGCCGCCTCACTTGCCACCTTGGTCTGACATAAGTGCTGAAAAACTGAAAGTGGAACGGACAAACATATCGGTAAGAAATCTCAACGCATTGCTGGATTTGTCAGATCGTTGACATCGGGGCAACAAATCCAGCAAGTCTCTGCCCACACTGTATACTGAACAGTAGCCCCCCCCCCCCCCCCCCCTCCCCCTGAATGCTCAGGTTACCCACTGCGAGAAAGACAGACCCTGGTGTGAGTCATGCCTACATGCTCTCATACGCAGGTCTTTGATATATTCAGAGAGAGGGCTCCTTGTCATGGATTCCGAACCAGCCAGGGGCCAGGATCTGGTGTGGTGTGAGTGTGTGGGTGTTCGCCCGCTTCAAACAGTCAAGAGTATGTGAAGGAGTGAGGTAGGGAGCTTTCAAGAGAGAACCAACGTGAAAAGAGAGGAGGACAGACCGAATGAAAAGTCAATTCCGAACATGATTAAGTAACGCGAGGATGCGGCAGTTGGGAAGTAGGGGATTCATATTTTTTCACATGGAAGCTTTCCAAGGCAGAATTTGTTTGTGTTGGTGACGGCTTCGGGAACTCCTGAAGTCTGGAAAGAGGATTATTGAACTAAAGTGCAATTTTGATGCAATGCGGAGCCAAAAATGTTCAATGCAAAACTAAAAATCAAATAGTTGTACTAATCTTACTCAAACCACGACACATTATTTTAATTTCCAAGTCCACTGATTGTGATCCCTCACGGGTAAATTCAATTTACACACTGAAGTAAATGTTTACATAGTTGTATGATCTCTTCTCGAACACAGATTTGTCAACAAATAGTATATTTTAGACATTTATTGCATCGATATCATGAAAGCGTTTGTTTTTGCCACGGGGCAAAGACAATAGAGAAAGACTCCAGTTATGACCTTTTCAGTATATCTCTCATACATATTAACCTGGTATGTAAAACGCAAAGGTGTGGGGGCGAGCTGGCCTGGAAATGATTGTCCTTCAGGGACAAGTGTTGTGTGTGTGTGTGTGTGTGTGTGTGTGTGTGGAGGGGGAGGAGCAGAGCTCTTTTAGCTTCAGTCGAGAAATGATCCATCAGTAGAATGGCAGGTGAAATAAAGGACTTCTGTCATTCATTGTGTTTCATTTATTTCATCGGACTATAGTCAAAATACAGACGGAGTGTTTCAGAAATGTTAATTGATAGAGGAATAGCGGAATCAATCAGACATTTCTGACATGTATAGACAGTCAAACCTTGGTTTTCGAATGTCTCTGTTCTTGACCAAATCGGGTTTCGACCAGAAATTTCGAGTTTTTTATGCCTTGGATTAAGACCGAAAATCGGTTCTCGACCAAACTGAGTGCACTTGAATGCACCGCTTGACTCCTCTCGCCTTCCTTACACGAGGAAGTGACGTTTCCTCGGGTAGACGAGGAAGTGACGCTTCCTCGTGTTGCTTTCCATTGTGAGCAGACGTGTTCAATAAAGATTTTTTTTTTTTTAAAAGAGGGTGGTTTCGGTTTTCGAACAAATCAGTTTTCGAACAGCCTTCTGGAACGGATTATGGTCGAAAACCGAGGTATGACTGTTGTTTGTTTGTTTGTTTTATTTTGAAACATTTAATAATTAAAAGGACACTAAGAGATGAACAGATCATTTCTGACCATGAGAGGACGTCCCCTATCGATCATGCACCCAATTATTCATACCTTTAAGAAGGGGCGAGTAAACGCAGCAAAACAAGAAACACGGGTACAATATGCTATTTCAAAATCCAAAACGGATGCGGTTACTATAAATGGCAGCCGTGGCAGATACTGGTTTAGTTTTGGAGGTGTTGAAATCCAAAGCGAACTTTGTCACGATGACAAATGTAGACGTTGCTACCATTTATTTTCAAAAGAAAAACACCACCAATGGTTTCTCGTTAAGCAGCATGTTTTCGTTCGACTGACTGGTTTCATCCGAGTAACTGGATCGGGTTGACTGTTTGAAATCTATCGTCGACGCAAAACGTTTTGCTGCAGATCCTGCAGATCTTTGAGCGATACGATCATTAAGATGGCTGAGCAAAGGGACGCAGTAGACTAATATTGACATTTCCTACTTTTAGATGGTTTAACATTTGGATAAAACAAAATAAATGCCTTTCAGTGTTTAGAATCTCAAAGGAATGGTGAGATCGGATGTTTGTTCTGTGCGGTTTATATAAACGCTGAGGAATATGAGGTCATTTTAAGGACCATACGCTCCCCGTGGTGCTTCCATATTCCAAGATGATAATGTCGCCACACATACAGAGACACTTTCGAGTGATGCCATCATCAAATGGCTTGCCATCAGTTGCAGATTTGAGCACTGTTTGAGCTCTCCTCAAATGTCCCAAGTATCGAGCAGGCTGGACTTTACTGCCATCGCCGCTCCTTGCGCTTTTTTTCTTTCTCAAGTGGAAACATCCCATTACTTACAGGCCAGAATTTGCAAGGCAACCTTCCATGTGGAACTGACTCGCCCAAACAGTGTCCCTTCTCCCTCATTGGGCACATGATGTACAAACACTGCTGAACATTTCCAACCCCGTTTTCAACAACACAATGAGCTCATTTATTTAAATAGTCATAATATGTCTAGAACATGAAGGAATTGGCTCCAAAAGACATTTTTACAATGTACGAAGGCTTCGACGATACACACACACACACACATATACACGCACGCCTCACACACCCGCGATTCACGATGTGTACTTTAAATGCTTCTTATCTATAATGTTCAGCGGCAGCGTGACTGATTGGTTTGCAGGGTTCACAAGCAAACGCACAACCAGTCCAGCTGGCAATTGAGAATTCCGAAGATGCGACTAATTAAAAGCTATTACGTTTGCTAAGGCAAACAAGTGGGTTTAGGTTTGCTTTACCAGTGTTACAAAAAAATAAAATAAAATAACTGTACGGCTTCTGATCTGTCATGCTTTTTTTGTTTATCAAAGCTATGAGAAACGGCAGCCAAGCGGTGGATCAAAACATCAAATTGTATTTTGCTGTTATACATTTGGCCTTTGGAGGAACATCAAGACAGCATTATTAATGTGGATATTGTTGCATGGTGATTGTCTTGTGAAGCATGTAGGCTCAAATGAAATACGTGGCCAGGTCCATGCAAAATGTCATTGTCGTCGCTATAAAACGTAGGACATTGTCACTTTACGAAATTGTCACGTAGCGAGTTGGTGGTGGACCCCAAAAAGCAGGCAAGTGGGAGGAGCAGGGTGTACTTGACAAATTGTATTTAATAAACAGAGAAAACTGAAGCCAAAACAAACAAAAAGAATCCAAAGTAGCAAACAAAACCATGACTGAAGCAAAAACTAACCATGACCGAAACTTGACAGAGAACAAACATGACAGTAGCAAACAAACAAACCCGGGAGTCCTTTTAAAGCACTAATTACATAATGACTAACAGGTGTGCAGCTGCAGGGAGAACCCTTCAGTGCCACCTGTTGGTCACAAACAGAAATCATGACAGATATTTTACATCTATTGAGTGGCTTTTCTCTTTTAAAACTCAACAAATATGATGAAACTATTATTGATTTATATATTTTGGCCTGGTTTATCCAATCAATACGTGACTAGACAATAGCGGCTTTAAAGTTCCATTCTATCACGAGCATGACTAAATCTATATCTTTCAATTCATAGTCTTTCAGTCCTTGTAATATGTCATATTTTGGACGGGGAGATTAATATGAAAAAAAAGCTTTCCGAGTATTTAAAAGGTTTTACAAAAAACATGATCTGAAATTATGGTTGCAAAATAAATCAATAAAACAGAATCACTTCTGTGTCTCCTGAGTTATTGTACGATTCTACAGGGGCACGATATTACTGAAAATATTACTAAGGTAAGTGAAAGCTACCTTTCCTTTTTTTTAAAAAATTCTTTTGGGGAAATTTTAAAGCAAAGTTGCAAAAGGTCTCAACCTCATCATTTCTGTGAATCGAGTATTTCCCAAACCACCTAATCTAAATATATCTCAATTTCCACAATTAGCGGAGCAGTCAAAGATTATTTGTAAATAAGTCCATATTTATTAGGGTAAACCCTTCGAGATGTATCATCTCGTTCTCCTCCTAGAGCAGTAATCGGGCGGTCGTGTCGGGAAGCCAGAGTGAGAAACTGAGGACAAAGACAAAATTCCTCCCTCCTGTTGTCAGCTTGTGCATTAAAAACAAAAAAAAGGGGCCTCTTGGCGAACACCAACTTGAGTCCATTTTAATCGAACACTGATTTTTCATCACAGTCTATGTGGTGTTAAGGATGTTGTAACCACTCCAATTTCCCCTGAAAGGCCTTTTCATGATGATACATCACATACAGAAACTGAAGCGATACTTAAAAAAAAAAACAGCGTGAGTGGCTATATCCCACCAGAAGACCAACAGATGACGCAGATTTGTCCACAGAGGTAAGACTGAAGTGGACGTCGGTACGGCACAGAGAAAAAGGTTGGGAGCGTCTTGCTGAGCGGCGCCCTAATTTTAATGATTAATAAAGGACACCACAGTGACAGAAGGGGAAGTGCTCCTGAGAGTACCGCTTGGGTGGTACATGCAAACAAGAGTGATACGGGGGTGTTTGACCGCCACACTAAAGGGTCACTCATTCATATCCGAGCCGGCGTTGACCTCCTGCACTTCCGCGGCCCACCAGAGGACACGGAAGGAGAAGGGGTGGGCTGCCCTACACATGCATCGCCCTCACGACTTGGGTGAATTTCTGTCGGCATCAATTATTCAAGGACCATCTTAGATAACACTCACAGGGAGGATGGATGAGGTCTATTTCTGTACCGTACTTCATAAAGATGAAGACAGGAAGCATTTTTTACTTTATGTGCTGGTGCTTCAAGAAAGAGAATAACCGGCAGTCTCTGACGCGACTCTTTGCAACCAAGGCAACACCGAAGGGTCCTTTGAAAAATGCTCTCAACGCTCTCCACATCCTTTCCTTTTTGCACACATTTCCACATGTCAGCTCTTTGTAGATGTGAGGGCCTCGCTTATTTCCTGCACACGAGAGGACATTTATCTTAGGTGTTATCAGGAGGACTTCTTGTAAAGGTGACAAAAGCCTCCGAAAAGGCCTAAAGCCCGGCCGAGGGCGGTTCTGGAACACATGCCCTGAGCCCAAATACTCTGATCTTACTGGGACTCATGAAAGACTCACAAGGATTCAAGGATGTCGTTCTTCACAGCTTTATGCAATCATGTCCTACGAGGCTGAATGGAGGTGACGTATAAAGAACATGTCAAGGTGCATCGCGTCATAGACCAACAGTGGCCATGTAAGTTTGGGGAGGCGTGAGCTAATATCTATGAACCACAACACTTAGAGAGAAATGCGGTTTTAGCTTTAATTGGAATGCTCGCTTGGTTTTGTTTTTGTTTGTTTGTTGGGGGTTCTTTGTTTTGTTTGTTCTTATTTTACTATAGTTAAAAAAATGGTTAAATAGTTATACTCCTTATTGGTCCTTACATGTTATGTATTGCTTACTCAGTCCTTGTTATTTTAAATTGAGCTAATCTTATGTAAGATCAGATGTATTAAGGACTTGTATGCTTTGTTTTTCATTGACTGTATGGATCTGTGAATTCACAATAAAAAAAGAATTGAAAAAAAAATAATTGGAATGCTCGCACTCTCTTTTGTATCATATTGGTTCTGTAAAAAAAAAAAAAAAGAATCCTTTCCTTTGTGTTATCCTACAATGAACCAGCAATGTGCTTGGTTGTGGGTATTGTTCACGCATTTGACACATGCATGAGCAACATTTTTTTTTCCATGCTTCCAAAGCCTTTTCTCATTAGGTGTTGCGGCAAATGCAAAGGAAAATGGACCTTATGCATTTTTATGGCTAATTACCCATTATTAATACAGTATAATTGTCATTGACACGTTCATATTACTCCTCAGAAACAGACAGCGATTTGGACTATCATTAGGCTTTAGAATGGCTATAGCGCATACATATTAGTTTGTAAACAATGGCTATAAAAATTCTCATCCTGTATATTGCATTACGCACAGGTAGGGGACAAATGGCAAACCCTTTGCTTATTATCTTAGGGTAGATAAAAAAAAAAAAAAATCTTGGGCATTTATATTCAAGCCTTGAGTGTAGAGGTATAAAAATGTCAACAGTGTGCTCCAACTAAATGTCACAGGATGTGACAGACTATCTTTTATACAATAATTTCAAAAACACTTTCGATATCCGCCTGAGCACAGAATGGGATGCAGCACTGAAGCATAGAGGGGTGCACACCGGGGTCATGTGTGACCCGGGCTGGTCCCTGGTGAACAAGGTTCTACTACACTGGTCCTGTCCGTCAGACAGCCAGTCAGTCTGTCAAGTTGTGGAAAAGGCCAGGGAGGGAAATGAAAAAGGGGAGGGACACTTTGAGAAAAGCCACAACGAAAGGCAGTAAGTATTCCCTTCAGTCAATCACAATCCACACAGCTGCTCAAAGATATTGCACCCACAAAAGTCCGACAATTTATGCTTTTAACACACATTTTCAGGAAAAATATGCTGGGCAGAAACTTGAGCAATGGCAGTACAATGAATCTGTCAAGAACGAACTCCACAAATGATGAACACAGAACCAGTAATAATAAATAAGACGAGATTGGGGGTGCTGGTGAAATTTGCCCTGCCCTAAAAAAACACACCGTTTATGAATCTGCTCTTTGAAAGAAGCGTTGCCTGATGTGAACTATGATTCACAATAAAGAGCTGTCAGAAGACCTAAAATTAAGAATTGTTAAGGTGCATGAAACTGGAAAGGGTCACAAAATGATCTCTGAAAGCCTTAATGTACCTGCACGTCAGTCCACGGTAAGACAGATTGTCGACAAATGGATAATGGTTAAGTATTGCGGTTGCTCTTCTGGGGAGAGGCCGTCCTGTAGAAATGATGCAAGAGGATAGCTCAGAATGCATAAGAAGGTGGGGGGGGGGGGGGGGCCTAGCGTGGCAGTTTAAGAATCAAGGTCTCAGCATACCAAGTCCACTTGTGTTGTCAGGCAGTCAGCTGAGTGTCTGTGAATGCAGTCGGTTAGGTGCGGCTCACGCTGTTGGCACTAATTTTTTGCCGGATTCAAAATAATAAACCAAAAACTAAAAATATTTTTTTTTGTAAAATTATAAAATAAAGTAAAAGGTGCTAGAGAAAAAAACAAACAAAAAACAAAACAAAAGAAAATGTTCATGTTATTTTAATTGAAGAGTTTTCGGGCTTTATATTAAATGTATTTCTTAGATATTGCCGCTTGGCTGTACATAAGAAGAAAGATCTAACAGCCGGAAATTGCACTTGATTTAACTTTATCACACACTACTAACTGTGACATGTTTTAAAGCTTTCACTTACATCATCGCTGTATTAAAAAAATAAATAAATAATAATAATTTAAAAAAACTAAAGCTAATACTAAAACTAATAAACAAAAACATTGCACTTTCCAAAAATACAAACTATTTCATAATAAATCCACTCTAGCAACTATCTTTCACTTACATCATCTCTGTATTAAAAAAAACAAAATTAAAAAACTAAAGCTAATACTAAAACTAATAAACTAAAACATTGCACTTTCCAAAAATACAAACTATTTAATAACAAATCCACTTTAGCAACTACTTAAAACTAACTAAACTTAAAAAAACGAAATTAAAAGTAACCATCATGAAAAATCCTAAACTATGATAACCTTTCTTCTCACACATGTGCAGTTAGCATGTACGAGTTAGGAGTCGAGGTGGGAGTCGGCGAATGTTGGCCAATTAGCCAAGTAACTAATGACTAGGTGTGTTGAGACCATTTCGCGAAACTCTGGCACATCCTAACATCTCAATTCTACAAAAGTAAAATACTACACAAGAATCTATGTCTCAACATCTGAGCACTGTTGAATTGAAACCGTTTGTGAAGAGCAATGCCCTTTTATGTTGAGATGTGTTGCTCCACCTATATTAAAGTTATTTTCTCGCCACAATTAATACATTTGTCTCATCAGAATCAGAATCATCTTTATTGGCCACGTATGTGGAACACACAAGGAATTTGTGTCAGGTAGTTCAGGCTGCATGATGAAAATCAAACAATACCCGCAAATGGAGATTCATTTTTTCTGATTAACCCCAATATATTCCAAGATATATTGCTTTTCTAGGAACCATCGGTTGTTCCCGACTTTTCCGGAATGACATGTCGGATACACTGAGCGCAATATAAAGGGATAACCCATATTCGCCAAACATTGGTACAACACTACAAAATGGCCGACTGGCTCACTATATCGGACATTATACAGTGGATTGGGAATAATTCAAGCCCATGCTTCAGTCTGGCATTATCCATTTCTTTTCTGAGTAGTTTACTTTTGACAACACTCGTTTGACACAGTGAATAAAACTTTTATATTTGTGACATGGGCCTCGAACTGGTTAATACAATTGACACGCTAAGGAAACAATTGCGCAATTGTATAATAAATAAATAAATAAAACAATTGTCCTGGGATGGATTGTTCTCGACTGTGGTGGAGGGGGCACTCAGAGCCATGATGCAGAGGATTGCTTACTCTAAAATCATCATTTAACGACAGGACAAGTGTGCTTTGAGTGCTGTGAGATGACCAAGCTCCAAGTGTAAATAAAACAAGCACCACAGGAGCCTGCGGAAGCCGTTAATCCCCAACTAATGAACTCAGTCTCTGCTAGCACCATCCCTGGACATCTTCACGTTTGTGTGTCCCTGTGAATGTGTGTGTGTGTGTGTGTGTTTGGGAATCCGGAAGAGGGACAGGCTCCAGTCTCCTGTCTCTCACCCTGACAGGCACAACTCAGTCACACAATTTCACGCTTTGTGGCCAGTACACACCACTACTTTCCCATCCCCGAAACCCACAGAACCACAGGGGGTGCGTGCATGTGATCCAGTCTCTCTCTCACACACACACACACACACGGCTATTAATAGTTGGGTAATATAAAAGGAACAAATCAAATATTAATCCCTCAATGCCCAACTGGACTTGGAAAAAAAATAAGAGTGGACTTACCATTTTATTATTGATTTCATGAAAATGAATTTCACAGACTTTCTCAACGATGTCTTCACTCTCAAAAGTTATGAAACCGAACCCTGTGCAGAGAGAAGCAGAGGGTAGGGAGGGAGAAAAGGGGGACAGGAAGTTAGTCACAACTTCAGGGGAAATGCACAACAAGGTAGAATCGTTACAGTGAGTCAGCCCCGCGGAGCACATCTTTGCGGCGAGCGGGCTCAGGCTTGGAAAGGAACAAGACATTGTCCTTTTTAAATCAGGAGGAGGATGAAATCGGCCCCGATATTAGGGGGGAACCCAGAAACTCTCCCGCAAAGAGAAGATGGGGAAACTGCACAAAGCTCCTTTAATGAGATTCAGGAAGCCAGGTTTCAGCAGCTGAATTTCATTACATGTATTTTGTGTGTGTTTTTCTTCTGTTATTGAGTTCTCACTGCAATAGCAGACACCGTCTTTATGTTAATGTGGGCTCCGTTGTCATTGACGGGGAGGATTTTCGAGCCAAATTTATAGCACTAAAGCACAAAGTCTCTTTCAACACACGGGCGAGAGTCCCGATGCTCTGCGCCTCGTGAACACAAGCGGAATGCGATGCTCTCTTCTCTATTTTCGATGGCGATACACAAAGCAATCGGGGCTTCTATACAAGCAGGGGTTGAAAGGAAAACCGATGTTCTATTACTTTTGCAAAAGGAGGAAACGACACAAAAGGGAAAAGAGTTAGTGGATAAAGCAGCAAGAGTGACTGAAAAGGAGATGAGTTTCTTTTCAAAGAGGCCAAGGCCAGACGATGAAATCAAACCAACTCTGCTGGAGATTTCACAGCAAACACACCGCCGCTCTAACTGGCATGCTCCACGGGAAACACCATCAAATTATTACCATGGGATGTCAGATGGAGGTAATAAGAGGCAAAATCTACTGAGTGTGAAAATGCTGGCTGGAAACATACTGGACTCGAGTATACTACCACACTGTAGTCAGCCAGAGCTGTCACAAAAAATGCACTCTTGACAAGATACTGCTGCTCAATTTTGTTTTATAGCGTTGTCAAATTTGAACGCTCGAAAGGATGGAGCGGTTCGGAAATCTACCAAATTCTCGGAAATTATCAGGGCAGCCAGCACAGATTTAGCGAGTGCTCAGCGACCGTGTGAATGGCTATTTCGAAGGGGTAGATGTGATCGGCGAATGCCTTGTGAGCAGTCCAGGGTGTCGTCTGCCTTTTACCCAAAGTCACCCGGGATACACCCCAGCTCCTTGCGAGCCTGAACAATCCCCTTCAGTCAGGTGTCAAACTCTCAGCTGCGTGTCACATCTGGCCCGCCACAGCAAGCGTTAAATGCTGGTAGTTTAACAGGTCTTTCGTACTCTCAGAAATGGTTCCAAACACATACTTCATGAAAGCTGCAAAAGACCAGAGTGTCATGAATAACATGACCATTTTTAGTCAAGGTGCCAGATTCACCAGCAGCAAAAGCAGAACAACTCGAACTGACACCACTTGAACAATTTCACCGTACCTGTACCAAATGACACATTATTAAAGAGGTACGATCACACAGTGAAATGTGATAATTGTAACTCAAGACAAAGCATTCTGGGAAATGCTTCCTCCTCCGATTGTATAACGCGACACAAAATATGTTTAATAGCGCCACGTGAAGTCCCGTCGATGAACAAAGTCGACTCGCATTCATTCCGTTGTGTAGCACAAAGCAGCAGGTGGCTTGACTTCCTGGCATGTCTTGTGACATTTATTAAAAAAGCTGTAAAAACATGATGGTGTTGTGGCATGACCATCATGACAGTTTTTGAATCGATAACGTAATTTCTTGACTTTAAAAAGAAACTGATTAAAACCGACAAAAGCTCAAATTAGCCAATAAAACAAATGTGTACAGACATAGGCCGCTTCATATTAATAGCCACTGCTCTTTCACGTAATAACATATATTTGCAATATTTGCAAAGAAAAAAGTCCACAGATGGATTTCTGCAAACTTTGATTTACCTTGAATCCGAGTTTTTAAATAATTGAATGTCGGATTTTGTAAAACATTTAGGGTACCGTATGGTGTAAATAAAGCAATTTCTTTTCTGGGTAAATACATTTTTTTATCCTCAAAATAAATCATATTAATTTACGGATCAATTTATATATATATATATATATATATATGTATATATATATATATATATATATATATATATATATATATATATATATATATATATATATATAACGTGCGTGTGCGTCTCGCCGGCCACACTGAATACAACATTTAATAATAATAATAATACATTTTATTTATAAGCGCCTTTCAAGACACCCAAGGACACTTTACAATCAGGAACAAAACACCAAACGGGTTGAGCAGCGGCAGCCAAACGCGCCAGCGTTCACTTAGCCCGGAAGTCGAAAGAAATCACATGGGAGGGAGAGGGGGAGAAAAAAAACCACGCTCGAACTATCCTCATTTTGAGGATAGTTTGAGTTAGGCAAAAAAAACTCCTGCACAAGCATATGACAATTACAACAGGTCACAAGACATAAACAATGAAGGCGGTGATACAAGGGAGTGTATGCGCGTGTGATTGTCTGGTTGTGTGGGCGTGTCAGGCCACAGCTGCTACGTCATTTAATCGATAAAATTAACAAAATAATTGTTTTGTTTAAAATTCCTTTTTGAACAAAATTCCTTTTTTTTTTTTTTTAAATCATTCAAGCTAGAATAAACTTGCATTGGATTTTCGGTTATGCACATCATTTGCGGTTGGTGCCACACAATATAGATTATGATTGATCAACGAGGCGGTAAGGAAGACATGAGACGATACAAAGCAAATGGTTAATGCACTTGTGTTATCGTGATTATTATTAGTAGTATAGTAGTAATAGAAGTAGTAGTAGTAGTAGTAGTAGTAGTTCTAGTAGAAGCAGTAACATTGCTTTATCCCATTTCATATCTAACAGTGTTCCTGTATTTTTGTAAAAGTTGATTTAAGATATGAAAACAAAAATACTTCACAGAAAGAGTATTTGTTTGAGCCACTGAGTGGTGCAGCAGGCGCACACATATAAGGTCACAACCGTACGTCCCCCGACTAAATATCTGCCTGGCTTTGTCTATTTTATACTTATTAACACCTGAGGGTGTTCATCTGAGGATTTTCCATCGGATCTTTGCATTGCCCCCCCCCCACACTAACTGTAGTGATGTACGTCATAACTTCATTGGCAGTTCCTTGACAAATATTGCCCCTTTCTGCTCATCCTCCCCCCCCACCCGTGGCGATAAACAAAGCCTTTCCTCTGTTGCGTTCACACGCGACAATATATCGGAACGGCTTTGTCGAAAGAAAGGAATGTGAAGTGAACGTTGAGTGAGCTGATTAAACAAGGACAACAGCTATTCTAATGAGACCTTAAGAGACCGCACGTCATTTTCCGCCGAGGCATCTGCAAACTGAGCTGTAGTGGTGAGAGCGCAGTGCACATTTTTTAGGGGGAGGGGGGAGCTGGGAAGGGGGGGGGGGTAGATGTGCGGACGAAGGGGCTGAGGGAACGCTGATGACGACAGGCAGGAACAGGAGGAAGATTCTTCTCCTGCTCACCCCACCTTCATGCCAGCGCGCGGAGCACTTTTGACAACCAACAAATCAACCGCCAGGAGTAATTTGTCACAGGGTGTTGTGGGAGGAGGGAGCGAAGTCTGAGGAAAAGGGGGTGAGTGTGTGTGTGTGGGGGGGGGAGGGTGTATCTGAGGGCAACGTGAAAGAGGAAAAAAAAAAAGGTGGAAATGAAAGGAGAGGGGGATGGAACGAGACAGAAAAAGTGACAGGGGGAGAGGTTAGCGCACATGGCCCCTGTCGCCACACTCCTTCCCGCTGCTACAGGCAAGCTCCTCCATCAACTGACAGGACATTTTCTACTGCACCATTATATCCACTTGGGTCAGGCCAGAGCCACATCAACACAGATACCACCAGCCGGGCCCTTCTACACATGACTGGGTGAGTTTAAAAGAACAATGAGATGCTTTGCAGCGGCGTAAACTACAGAATCCGCACACACGCACACAACAACATGTTTTTTTTATTTTTTTGTTCTATCCTTGGTTCAGCACACATCATCTTAGTCACTCCCTTAAGCATTCACTAAACTTCACGACCTGCCGTCGCAGTACAATCCCGTGCACGGCGATCCTTATTTTTCACACTACACCGACAATAACAGGCACAAAATAGCACCAATTGTCTTCATGTGTTGTGTCTTCCCGCCCCCGCACCTCCCATCCGCACATGGCATGAGGATGACCTCCACAAGACTATTAAAGAGTGTCAGCCCTGACAGACACAAGGAGAGAGGTGTCATCACGCTCACAATGAACCACCTCCCTACAGCTTAAACAGTAGCCTGTAAATGGAAACGCATGGTTGTCTGATAGGATTGGTAATAATAGGTGTTGTGGGGCCGCTGGCTGAAGCTACGACTGCACTTGCTCACACTTATTAGTCGGAGCTTGGCCTCGCACCGCGGGTTTGGCAGGGGAGGCGACTTTCACAGCCTTTTACCAGCTTCATCATAGTCGGGCCCCTAGCGCGACCGTCTAAAATGTCGTGCAAATTTGGCCGTGTTTATTTCATCCCAAGTAGCTCCGGGATGAATAATCTCTGTGTTAAATCAAGTAAACAATCGTCAGTAGGCTCAAAAAAAACGGAACACTTGTGCTCTGGTTTTAAGATAAGGGATGCAAACCCAAATGTTTACGGATTTTAATCACCCCGCCCGCAAACGCAAAATGTCACTAATATGTGTGCGGCCCACTTGCGGTGGCGACTGATCCTCCTCTCTTTCACCAGCCTGAATATTTGGCACTAATTCTTCTGCGTGATCAAACCCTCACCTGTCCAATCAGCAGGCAGACCGCAGCAAGCGTCTGCACTGAACTGTTGGGCGTGCAATGCCTCGGTCTCTAAAGTCCCATCTTTCAGCAGTGCAGAGACGCAGACATCCACGGCACAGTTTGATACCTTTGATCAGTATTTCCGTGGGCAATTACTACAGATCGAGAGCCCCAAGAATTAATCCCCTGTTTAATACGATTAATGCCATGAACTTTCCAAGACCATAGGACACTGATGAGAGAAAATACATCCTGGTGTGGAATACTGCTAAAACTAAGACTGCTACTCCTAATAAAAATTTAAATCACATCATTTTTTTTCAACTGACAAATATATAGTTTAGTGTGCCAGAGCCAGAGTATCCGGCGCGACAAAATCCACACAAATAAAACAATATGCGATAGTGTAGGTGTGCAAATTGCCTCCTGTAGATTGGACCAGTATTATTCTAATTCTGGACTGCAATGTCAACAATGTCACCAATGTCAACGAGAAATTAAGGTGATGATTATGTGTAGGTGGCCTGGAAAGCATCAGGTGATGGAACGATTGGCCTAAAGCCATTTTAGAACCTTTGAAATGCTGGCATGCTTGATCAGAGGCGTCACCCGAAACGAATGTATTTTTACTTATGTCGTAAGAAGTTTTGCATTCACGTTTCGATTAAATTTATACGAACGGAAATTAGGTAACAGTCTTCAGCATCACAAAAACAAACTAAATTGGATCCCTGGGTTCAAGAACGTAATACATTCCGTGACTCCATTTGAGGTGTGTTCATAATGGCTGAATGGAGGCGTAATTGCATGTGCTCGCTAGCTATATTGTTCTACAGTACACCGCTTTGCCGTCCCTTGCATGTCTCTTTGTTTGTGTGCACTTATGTTAAGTATCGTTGGGTGTTTAGAAATAAAGCTAGACAAATCCAGGACCATGCCAAGACTGTTCATGAATTCACCGCTGCCTGAAAATTTCATTCAAAAACTGAATCGTTTGTCAACCGAGGTAAGACTGCAATATAGCTAAAATAGCATGTTGTGATTTCCAGCAGGCTACTGTTTTGAGGAAACTTAACCTGAACTACATAATTTGCATTTGTCATCCACTGGCTAAAGTGATGAGAAGGAAATGTATGCTTGCATTAAAGTCCAAAAAGGTGTGCTTTCGTTGCATTTCTTGCAGAGCAACTTGGCTCAGCACGCATGCTGAGGAAACTAGTTTGTCTGCGCCTCTAAGTAGGTCAGCTTTCAGAGTTGGCCATCAATTTCGACTGTCCTACTTTAAAAGGTGCCCCGCCTCGATATAGACATACACAAACATTTGTATTACATTTAAACTCTCAAACCTCGACTTGCAGCATCAACTTGATTGATATTGTTATTCTCGATATTCATATTAGCGTTAGGTTTGTCTAATTGTACGGGTGACAGCAACTCCAAAATGCATTGCTCGACACACATTTCGGCTGCTAATGCATTCCTAGCTGCAGTGGTCAGCATTAATGTGCATCTAAATAGCAACACGGCGTGGGCATCTGGGAAATGAGTGTCTCTCCACTGACCTCTATATACTTTAAAAAGATTCCCCTACCCAAGAAAGAGCCTCATTAGTGCCAAACAATAAACGTCTAAGAGTTTATTTCTGTCTGCTGTATGATCAGAGGACTGCGAGCACCAAGTGAACGGAAGCAATTACCCATGGAGAAGGTGACCATGTACCCCCCCTTTGCTCTCTGGCACCGAGACAGCAAACGAAAAGCAACTGGGCTTAAAGGGCTAAGGGGAGCCCATCGGCCGTGTGGCCAAATTCACTTTAAATAAACAAGAATATTCGAAGCGGCTCTTTCTGAGCCACACTGAGGTAAAGTAGTGAAATCAGATGAAGTCGCACCCAAGTTTTGACAAGGGAACTTTGGAAGTGAGGAAGTATGAGAGAAAAGAGAGGATGATCACCTCCTTTTACACAAACATGAATGACCTGCAAATGCAGCACAATGACAGGCATTCCTGTGCAAGTGAATAGGCCGGACCAGTACCCTTCTGTAGCAAGTTAGGGACCCCTGCTTCAGAATGCGTATCATGAGACGAGATATGAAAGTTTAGACCACAAGGGGATAACTCATTTCAGAATGTCAGCCTCTTTTGTAGCAAGCAATAATCCAGGCCTAATAGATGTCTCCATTTCTATCATATGCAATAACAACCAATGGGGGGGGAAGCGTGCCAGCATTAGGTCAAGACAGGAGGGTTTTATTCGAAAAGCCTTTGAGACCCTCTGATGAATTTCTTTTGAGACGTGAAGCAATGAGGGGCTTGGATGAAATGAAACGCATATGCACCTTTTGTATTTTCTGCCCATTTGATATACAGTAGATACTGTAGCTGTTTCATTAAATTTAATTAGCATTTTTTTTTTTTTTGTTGCTCCACATGAATGTGGAGAATCAGACACGGGCAATAATAGGTGGTGAATACGTGAACGCAGCGATGGAAAAAAGAAGATTACAGACAAAGTTGGGATGAGAAGACTTGGAGAATGATGTTGAGGTACCAACAGCCAGTGCAGAACACCACTTGGAAAAACCAAAACAGCGGGGTTGAACAGCAGCTTTACAATTAGATGCAAAGTGAAGTCGATTCATGTCAATTAGGCCGAGCATTAGCCATGTTGTTACTTTTTATAAAAAGCAAAGACAGAGCTCATCTGAACTCAAGCACAATGATGATCCCATTTTGGTGGTTCTTTGCATTTAGCAGACATGGCTTTTACGGAGCCTTCAGATGAAAATACCACTAAGTGTGTAGCCTACGTCGCTAATGTTGCAATTTAATGCACAAGAAAAAGTACTACAGTCTCAGGGAGTCTGTACTCTTAAGACTAACTCAAATCATATCATTACCCCATCAAGCGCTGCGTGATGATGTCATTTTGATGTCACTGACCCACACAATCACGGCTAGCTCATCCAGTGGCTGAAGCACCGCTTTTCATCAAAAACGCACACACTTGTCAGGAATAGCACCGTAGTTCAGTTACAGAAAAAAAAAAACCCCGATCACAAGCCGGGCTGCTTTTTAATTTCTTACCGAACTGCGTATAGAATGTGTTTACACCCTCAAAGTGGCTCTCCTGCTTTGTAACTTAACGATATCCTTTCATCAGTGCTTTTGGGCAGTAATTAGAGGAGATGAAAAAGCGTCTAGGACGACCATTATCATCTTGCTTTATTTAGGAGTATATGCCTGATAAAAAGATTTGTCTACTTTAGTCAACAAACCCCTGAGAAACTGTAAAGGAAATCACAATTCTAGAGTGTTGCGTATGCATACATAGATTTGAGATGTGTTTATGACGATGACTTTGTTTCCTGGTTTCAGTTTGTGCTCATCATGAAAACTTTTCAGAAGAACGTGGATGAAAAATGTCATCCCTGCAAGTTGAACACTATTGTTGAACACAATTCTTTTTTTCAGTCCAAGATGACCTTGTGAATATCATGTGAAATTCAAGCGCCTTGCATTTTCATTCTGCCGTATCCACACCTTTAATTGCTGCATTGTATTTGTGTACAAATTCAAACCGTGAATAAGCATCTCCCTTATCGCTTCACCATATTCATATTGTCTATTTTGTTATTCTATTTTTATTTTCACAAGTCTTGGGACTTGCTGGGGTAACCTGGGACCTTTGGTATTGCATTTCCTGCCATAGCATGTGGAAATGTGAGTTAATGGGATAAGAAAAATTCCTTGAGTCCTTCGACATCTTAACTTGAAATATAACTTTTGAAACAACCACAAAATAAATTAATGAAAAATTAGAAAATACCAAAATAATAGCAAAGAAAAACAATAAATAAAAAATAAATACTGGTTGTTTGCACATCGGCCTCTTAGGAGAAGTGTGGTGCCATGCATGCATGGAATACACACTTAAAAGACATAAGAAGAGTATAAGAAGAAACTTGTGCTTAAGCTCCATTAATAGCAGTCGTGTTTCACTGATTGGGAAGAATATGTGCGTTTCATTATCGTTACACTGCTTGTCTGTATATGTTTCGACAGCATTTGACGATGAATATTTGTTATTTGAAGGCTAATCACTCCTTGAATTTGATGCTAATTTACTAGTAGCATGTCAATGGGATTTTACATTGAATGTAGCATTAGCATTAATGTTTTTTGGTTTTTTTAATAAAACATGTCTTGTATTTAAAAATACAATATGTGTAAGCATTTCATTTGTGTGTTTAAATTTCCAGTAAACTCCAACCAGGGTGTCGTTAGGCAGCTTAAAACATGCCAGGGGGAGCAGACTCACATGCTGCACAAACAACACGGTACATGCAGGGTACGTTCACCACTTGCAAACCCACAGCGTCGATTGACACATTAATCGTTTTTCTTTGACTAGAATGTTTTTAAGGATCTGAGCAGCCAAATTTGAAATCACGTTTCAATTTCAATACATTGACAAGCCCTACTAGTTCAGCTCGCAAATGTAATATACACGTAAGTCCTTACAACCACACGCACACAGACACACACACACACACACACACACACACACACACACACACGTGCTAAGTCCCACTTGGGCTACACTTAGGCAACTGAAAGGACTTTGCGTTTGTGTTTAGTTTCTCTCTGAAGTTTCCTTTTTCAAGCCAGCTCCTTTGCAGAGGGGGAGCTCATTTCAATCTCAAAGCTGACATCTGTGGTCGCAATGTGAGCTCTAAATGAGTAGATTTAATCCTGCGCAACAGGGATGGAGCACAGGAAACTCCCGAGCAAGAGGTGCAAGAAGCAAAAGCAGAGGGAGCACGCCAAGTATATGTCCTGTGTCCACACTCCACGTTAGCATCTTCAACGCTTGCCACTGTTAGCTCGTCCATCTTCACTGACTAGGCGGTTGACATACAGTATTTATCCATGCAAGGATAGCGTGGCAGATTTGGAGAGCGCTTCAAAAGGAGAGGATGCATGGCCTTCTCATCTGGCAAAGCTTCCTGTATTTGGCCTTTGACGAAGGGGTGGATCAATCCCGCAGCACGCTGCCAGCCTCTGGACCCCAACCATGTAGAGGATGCTCTTTGAACAATCTGGCCAGGGTCATTCTCCCTGCGCTTCATCATCTTAAAGGTCAGACAGTACAAATAGCTTGGAAGCCACTTCCCTTCCAGCATTGCCATGAACCCATGGCTGACCATGAAGAGCAGCTACAGCAGACATCCTTGCGGCATTTTGTCATTTTAAAAAAAGTGTAACACAGGCCACGTTTAGCATGGGCTTGTATGCATTGTATTTCTTATTTTTGCCAGCGGGTGGCGTTGCTTTAACAAGGTAATCATTTGAGACTAGTAGGCGTGGTGTCACTCGTGTGAAACACTTCTCCAGGCGCACTGGAAAAAATAAATCACTTGTGTCAAGAGAAAGTGTGACTGTTTAATATGCAAGGACGTTATTTTGTAGATGACGTGACAAGGAGCCAACAGAAGGCATTCCAAAGATATCTTGTGATATCTATGCATTTTTTTTTCCTATTCACGCTGCCATGCATATTCGAATTGTGCCACTTGAGAGCAAAAAATGGGAATTGTGTCAGTTGAACCATGCCGTGTAATTCCAGTCATAATTGTGAAGTCGAATGTACATGTAATTAGATTTTTTTTTTTCAACTCCGATGTAGCCATTTAATTGCAGGAATAATATGAACTGAGAAAAAAACCAAACTAAATTCAATGACTTTAGTTGGACATTTTTATGTTTACTTCTTGAGACGTAACAAGAGAGTGGATGATAGACACCAGTTTAACTCGTATCTCAAAGCATCGCTGTTAATGGGAATGCAATAGGTATATTCTTAGGATATTACTACATGGAACTTATGAAATCAATGCAATTATTTCCATCATGCAGCTTGTAGCATGTAGATGTCCCATCAATTGGGTGCTTTGCTGCTGCAAAACATCTGCGCAAAGGAGAAAAAAAAGTTACGCTGCATGTAATTACTAGACTTGCACCTGCACCCTTTCAGAAAAGTACGCCTGCTCAAAAAGACCGAAAAGACGCTTTTCAGTTGGAATAAAACGATGGTGCACACCTGATCTCTGCCACTCCAAGCAGAGATCAGATGCGCATTGATCATTTTACGTACTTCAACCGTCAAGATACATTCAAAACTCAGGAGGCTCTTTCCAGATGTGACAAAACCCAGAAAACCGACGAGTATTTTTGGATGATATAACGCTCCATGCAAAAAAATAAAAAATAAAAAAATTCCCATGAAGGAAAACTAACAAACACTTCTTCTTTTCTTGACTTGAAAAGGGAGACAGAATAGTATAATAATAGAAGTTATAATATTTAATTTAGACATTCAGCCACAAATGTTAACGGAAGGAAAGCGCCCACGGGGGATATTTAGATTTTATTGCCACTTTCCATCAACAGTCTGATTCATTAGAAAACATTTGCAGCAAGAAAATACTTTTCTTTTTTTCCCCCCTTTTGGCTGTCTGTAACAATTTGCCTGGTCAATAGAATAAACACATTTTAACAGTCAAACGGTTGTTTCAGCCAGCGTACTGCCTGCAGTTGCCTCGAGGATATTCAATGAGAGCTGCATGCAGAAAAAAAAATAATACATTGCTATAAAAACGATAAACAAAGTGCTTTACTGGTAAACATATTGCCACTTCATCAAAACTCTGTGAAAATTGTGCACTTTGGGTAGTAAAATGTCTCATTTTGTTTGCTGCCAAGGGTGAAAGTATATTGGCAGCGTGTCTTGATGAGCTTTGACAAGTCGGGCCATCTAGAAGAGATGTGCGGTGATTATTTGGATTGGGCTTCTCTCTCTGTCTGGCTTCCCCCATGCATTCACGATGCCAAAATGATCGCTTCCTGACTGAGCGAGTGTCGAAAATGGACGCGTGCCCGCTGGTGCACGGGAGTCATATTCAACAACCAGCACATAGGATATATCCATTATTTATGCGATGGTTCTATAGAAGCAGCTGGAGAAGAACCACGGTATTCTTGGTGGCACCGTTGAAATCTGCGGGAGTGGTTGTGCATGCGAAATGGCCATATATGCATACGGTGAAGCAAAGCATGTTGAGATATGCAATTCGATGTAATGCGCCCCACGCTCGTGCCCCCAGATGCTCGCCCACATGCCGCAGATCCTGCACCGTGTCGAAACAGATGCTCTATCAATGATGCTTGCTCCATTGCCACATACAGTAGCTCCCCGGTGGCCAAATCAGGAGGAGGAGAGTGAATGAAAGAGAGGGGAATGACTGAATGAGTCAGTATTTGGAGGCAAGACAAGAGGGAAGGATCACGGGCGAGGAACCAGATCTGCCAATGAGTACAGCGGGATGAGTTGGCTTTGCCAGAGGAAGCCAAAGGAGACCAAAAACCTGCGGATGAAGTGTTCTCCTTGTTCCATCTGCTCATCTGAGCGAGAGAAGGAGAAATATTGTGTCATATTGTGATTCTGTCTGTGATGGGAAAATGGATCAACACATGGTCAGTAAGATGTTGAAAAATGTGTCTAGAATTGTTTCACCTTCAAACTGTGACTGAATTCTCATTAGATCCATTTTTAACTGAAACTGGATACAAAGCAGTTTTTTTTGGGTCCTTCATATTAAGTACTCTACATGCCAAAGATATTTTACTTATTTGCACACGTCAAACTCTACACCCACAAATATGCCAATACAGTGAAACTCCTCTACAACGAAACCTACATGGGCGAAAATACCCGCTAGTGTGAAAAAATCTTCATGCATTAACGCCATTCTCACTTTCCTGCCCCCCATACAATGAAAAAAAAAAACCTGTTGCATTATATGAAATCTTTTTCTCTGCTCTTGCCTCGCAACGAGATTCACTACAAGGAAGTCTAATCCAACAGCGACCTCTACTGCTTCGTTCGGAAACGGCAACAGCAACCACCACATTGGTTTACACATGCGCAGTAGTCCAGGAAGTATTTCTTATTGCTAGTTTCAGACGTAGCAAGAACGTTGCATTGCTAAAATTGCTCCAAAACGGACCTTTGGATGTCAAGCAGCAAAGACAAGAAGAGCTCTGAAGCTGGAAGAGAGGGTAAAAGTGATCAAAATGAAAGACGGAGGAAACAACATAAAAGACATTATCCAAGAAATTGATATAAGTGAAAGTGAATGCTGATCGTTAATTTTTTCCCCTATTTTTTTCTTTCTACACTGACTATATGTAAAATAAGTGTATGCTCATACTTATGCACTATTGGAATAAAAATAAAGAGTACACATTCGTTTGTGCGTGCATGTACAAATACGTTTGTGTGCGTGTGTGTGTGTTTACAACTGAGATCAAATTTGCTACAGTGAAAAAAACCCTGTTGTTAAAAATGTCTTGCTGCTAACATGATTTCGTTGTAGAGGAGTGTCACTGTACTGAGCATTCAAAGGAGTGTTCTGGTAGGACACCTTACATCGCCAACTAATGGCTTGGCATACATATTACACCTTTTTAAATTGCTTATGTCTTGTAATTGTGCCGTATGTACCTGAAACCTCTCTAAAACCCACAGGGAAACCAATTTGTGTCTAATTAATGTTATCGAAACATACACTGAGAGAGTCCATCAAATTGTTGTGACCACTCACATTTGATAAAGGCCAGCTGCAATCTTTCACATTATCAAGCTTCAATTCCAAAAACCTTCACTCAACAGTGCAGGGCGCTGCTTTCTTCAGTGCTATGACACCACAGTGCGGGTGCACAGTGGAAAACAACCTCTGTTTCGTGTTTAACCTTCAATAGTTCACGCGGATATCAGTAAACTTGTAAAGCTGGTAAGTTGTGGATAACGACTTTTCAATACATTGATCATCCTTTGCCAAAGTTTCCTTTGAATTTTGATATTGTGATCTAGAATGAGGAGCCTTTCCGAGTCTGCAAAGAAGTTTTCTTCAATCAACCTCATTAAGATTTCACTCGCCAAATTAACTTTTCATGTACATGAAAGAAAGCAAAGTAGAAGTAACCAGGGTATAATTTGAGGTGATTTCCCTGCATTTCAGCAACAGTGCTGGCAGACAGAAAAAAATATATAAAAAAAAAAGAAACGGCTTGCATATTTTTTTTTCCTGATCAAACATTAAATCAAACCACGGCAACACATTTCACGAAAGCTTTCGGAGCTGTCAGGCTAGCCGCGTCTGGGTAATGAATGTTTTTTGCGGGTTTGAAAAATTGCAACATCATTTTGAACAACATCTGAACACACCCATCAGGAATCTTCATTTACGCCACAGTGGCACCAACCCAAAGCACTGCATTGAATGAACACTTTGGCACCAGCTAAAAAAATCAACAACACACACACACACACAAACAAATACAATGCCGCTTGTGAGATACGCCTGTTGTCATCATCCATCTTAATCTGGCCCGCCTTCACCCTGCTGTCAAAACTGTTCTCCACAATTCACTTAGACGGTGTCAGCTGAACTCTAATATTTTACCAGCCACTGTAATGAGCGCTGGTCTCAAGACCCAAAGACACATGGGTCCCTTCTCACACTTTTCTTGTCATTGTCAAGACATTTTTGTCACTGCTGGAGCCTTTTCTTCGATTGATCACAACAAATCATTCTTCGAAAAACAATTCATCAAACAATCCCTTTAAGTACCAGTCAATTCTGGACCGAGTCTGAAAAGACGTTTAAAAACGTCTTTGGGAGTGAATGAGTTAATGTGAACATAAACATTTGTCAATAAATCAGGCCTTACCGGGTGAATCTCATCTTTACTTGGCGCTTCTGTGTGATGCGTTGGTTGATCAGCGGCTTCACCGATGTGTAAGAGTACGCGTTTTGTTTGTTGCTGTCCGCACTAAGTGCCACATTATCTGCATTAGCTTGGAGGACAAAGCAGGGCGCACAAACACGCCGCCAAGAGACACAGACAGAAAATGGATGGAGTAGCGACACGCACTATTTTAATTATCCTCTTGTCTAACCTGCCCTCCAATTACAAATAAGAATGTATAATAATCCCTCTATTGATGCATGAAAGACAGGACAATAACACGGCAGATGAACACAAGCAGAATAAAAAGTGGTTTCATTAAAAAAAAAAAAAGACGACGGAGGGAAAGCTAAACTGAGCTGATTAGAATAAATGGTTATCTCGGTTCACATTCATGACTAAACTAATCATTTTTTTTCACCCTTATAGGTTGATCACGTTGCATATTTGTCTAAACTATGAGCGAGTGGAGAGGCTTTATCACCACCAGAGACTTGAAGAGAGAAGCCATGATTATGTTTATGATAGCGCAGTTAAACGATAAAGAGACTGCAGAGATTGGCGTAATGAATATGCACGGGCTAATTTATGATCACTAATTTAGAGCATCTTTTTCTCGGCAAGTGAAGCCTCGGTAGGCGTCGAGTGAACAGACGCCGCGATGACACATTGCTACTCTTATGTTCAAGTTTGGAAAATAACATACCATGAGAGCCGCACGCGGAAAAGGTTGGTCTGCCTCTCTACTGTTCGGCAGCGGATTACATTGACCCCGTGTGCCGGGCGACTTTGTATTTGGCACAATATCATATCACACAACTTCTCAGGGGAGTTTAATAGAATTTTTTTTTTTAAAAGAAACTCATACAGAATGAAATAGAATGAGGTCTGAATTATTTTATTGGCAATCTAGACATTTGGCCAATTGGGGCATCAATTTTTATTTCATATCGATATTTTTTTTTAATAGGGTAAACCTAACCTCAAAATGATATCCTCATAAATTCTTTCCCGCGGGGTAAAGATTAAAGCTTTTTTATCCATCCTCTTTTCAGCTTTGAAGCACGGCATAAAGCTATTTTTTTTTGTTTTTGTTCAGGTGTCTCGAATGATTCTCTACTCATATGTCATGTTGCTTGTCTGTGCCAATCCTATTCCCTGTACATTCAAGCCCCCCCAGCCGTGACAACAGCTTACAAAATGCTACAGTGCAGCGTGAAGGCATCCTCTTACAGCAGAGGAGAGTGATGGAGAGCGAGCACCATGTTACGTCCAATGGTCAGATAAGCTCCGGAGGCACCGAGGACAAATCGAGTCGTTCAGTTCCGTTGGAAGCTGCCTGCAAAGCACTGAGGTTTGTTTCGAAACAAACGACATGCCTTCCAACGTGTGTACTACACATACTAAAAGCGTTTTAGTGCTTGCCGAAAAGATGCTCTGCCGATATTATTTTGTGACGACATGCACTGCGGATTCCACATATGAAAATAGAAGGGATGTTTTCGGATATGATGTACTCTATCTTATCTGACATGATGCATTTTATCAGAAGTATTTGGCTTGACAGCTGTTGGTGTTGTGATTGATTGATACAGTAGGTCATTTATCCCCCCCCCCCTTCAACATGGACGAAAGGCTTGTCCCAAAAGGAGAAATGCCAGAAGATGTACAGCAAGACTGAATGCCAACTCGGGCTAACTGAGGGACACCTTCAATTCATGTATTGATTTCAAGGAAAAAGATGAACGGGAGATTTAATCAGGTGTTTACCTGATGTGTTTAGCTACGACTGATTTCTTCCTGTAATCCTGCCTTTGTGTTTCTGTTTAAGAAATCAATTCAAGCACCTTGACGGGGCCGCCATCAAGGTTCTCATCAAGGAAGCACAAACCATCAAACAAAATGAAGCGCCCCTCATCACATTTTTATATGGCAACTTGAATTTAGGGTTTGGTAGTTTACTATACACTGAAAAAAAAATGTATGAACATAATTTGTCGAAATATCTTTTATGTGGCAAAACTTTTTTTTTGTTTTATTATTTTTCTTTCCTATTATTTTTTTTGTTCCTATCCTTTTCTTTTTTTCTTTCTTTCTGCTGCGTTCCTGTCAAAGTACACATAATGTGTAAATTAATTTCAGCATCCTACACACTGCTCCCTGCAACCGTCTGCTCTCGTGCAGGTAGATTGGAATGATGTATCAAAGGTTGGATGCACATCATTAACTAAATGTGTGCGGGTACTCTATCACCTGACTTCACGTGATTATATGGTATGGTACACTTTTATTGTCAATCCACAGCATACGTGAACTATATAGAGGATTGAAATGTCATTTTTAAGGGCTCACAGTTTACCGGATTCCCACCACCATTTAACATTTCATTGTCATCTGTACTCACATTAAAACGTATTGCTATGGAGAGTTGGAGTCAACAGTTTACACTTCAAAAAAAAAAAAAAAAAAGTCTTGATTAGTCAATGATATAATTTAATATACAGTCAAACCTCGGTTTTCGTCCATAATCCGTTCCAGAAGCTGTTCGAAAACCGAAATTGTTCGAAAACCGAAACCACGCTCTTCTTAAAATAAAAATGTTTACTGAACACGTCTGCTCACAATGGAAAGCAACACGAGGAAGCATCACTCCTCGTGTAAGGAAGGCGAAAGGAGTCAAATGGTGCGCTCAGTTTGTTCGAGAACCGAAATTTGTTCGTCATCCGACGCATACAAAACTCGAAATTTTTGGTTGAAAACCGAATTGGTCGAGAACCAAGATGTTTGAAAAACGAGGTTTGACTGTATTAGAACATGGATATACTCCAAACCTGACAACTAGAGTAACTCCTCCGAAAATGGAACCCAAAGTCATGCCCCTCACCCCGAGGCCAAAGCCCCTTGATCATTCTCTCAAACTATTGTGGGTCACCACATTGCATTACTGCACTTCATAATATTAAAATGATACCAATAAAAGTGATTTTGTCTGCTTTCAAATCTTTTTGTCTGATATGAGAGTTCACATGCAATCGCAAGCATGTGCAGTAAGCAGTGCACGTGTAGGGCAAGAGATGTCAGAGGAGGACTTAGCAGTTCTTCTCCATCCCTGCTGTCTAGAAAGACAAGTTAATAAGATGGAGCAGTCCCCGGAGGCAACAGCCGGCGAGAATTATCACTTTGAAGGCAGCCAGAAAAACCCAAAGAACCCAAAGAGGACCTATTAATTATCCCCTCTCACTGCTTCGGGAAAAGAAAAAAAAAAGTTAATTTGACAATTTGGAAGAGAGGGACTGTTGAAAAATAAGAGATTTACCCCTCATGTGACAGATTTTTAAAAAAGTATTTCTCAATTCATATATTTATTTCCCGACTTTTATCATTCTCTCTACTCCATACACACGTACGACGACAAACTCATCTCAAGTGGAAACGCGGGGTTCCATGGCACATATGAGCATCTCTTCGACAGACATGTGGCGTGATGAATAAATCATGCTGCATGAGACCAGGGAGAGAGAAGCCCCTTCCCTCCTTGAGGGTGCGTGTTCACTTAGCATTCATCCCATTCAACTAAACGAGCCAACGAAAGCAAATACGAGCACAACTGTCAGCTCGCTCCGGAAACATTGATCATTACACAATTTGTCCCATTTTATTACAGCAATTGCAATTAAAACTAATTGAGGGCGGGTCCTGGGCAGCTTGCCTATCCCAACGGGCACAAAATTTTGCAGCCAATTAGCATGCATGTTTTTGGAACAAACTAGCTGGGATATTGTCGACTACTGGACTATATTGCAGAACATAATATTTGCATTTTGATGGACCACAAGCGCCTGCCTGCACGAGAACTGATCTCAAATGAAGACTTTTCGCCGAGATCGAGCAGAGAAGCGTCCCATCTGCCTTGACAGTTGATGAGAGAAAGCTAGCACATACAGCTCTCGTTGAACTATTGGAACAGAGTGGAACTGTATTTTCCATTGAGACAACAATCCTAAACGGTTGTCACTTGTGTTATGTCCAATAAAATATATTTGAAAAATTCCTTGAACATCAAATTTGACCAAATGATGAAAAAGGTTAATCATAACTCAATGTCACCAGTTTCTGATAAAGTCAAACATTTGTGTGATGCTAATTCTTCCTCAATTCTTTATTTCAGACCCAAAGGGATCCATATCAGGGAGTGAAAAAAAACAACAATTCAACACTTCCCATCATTGGACAGAGCTGTTACCTGACTTCGAATCAGCTGAGATTTACACAATCGCTCAAAAAGGCACATGGCAAAAATAGAGAAACAAAGACTTTCACAGATTCATGCCAACACTTGCAATATTTCTTTTGTGAGATGATTATAATGTGGCCATAGCGGCATAATCTAATATTCATGCTATCGTGGCATTTCGGAAAAGGCCCCAAACTGACAGGCGAGAAAGGAGGCTGAGAGGAACAGATGTGAAAGTGTGAGAAAAATAGAAAAGAGAAATGGAGCGGAGGAGTGGCGGGGACAAAGACGGAGAGAGGGAGAAACCGGAGAGAAAAAGAGAGGGATCAGAGGGCCGGCCGGGGACAGAAGAACGGCGGACGACAAACGAATTCCCAAGCGAAAAGGAGGGACACGGAGAAATTACAGAACAAAAAGAGAAGACAGAAATGACATTTCTTAAGGGACTGCTGTGTGGCGTGTGTAGGAAGAAAAATGAAATGTGAGGACCGGAGAGAGATGGAAAGGCAGGAGAGGGCATGGGGAGAATGGAATGAGTAAGAGCGAGAAACAAAAGAAGAAAGTGTGTGACAGGTAAGACTAATTCATGAGAAATGACGGGAGCTGGTGAAGCTCACGGCCGCACTCTACCGATTCGGGGGTAGAGGTGGGATTTTTTTGGTGTTTTTTTGGGGGGGAGTGTTAGTCGACAGAGAAGAGTGATATGGATCTTTGAGGCGTCTTTTTTTTTTACAAAAGTATTTTCTCCAGAAATGGGAGATGAATATAAAGTGATAAATACATAAAATAAGTAAAATAAACAGGTCTTTTTTTCTGAAGGCGATTTTCCTGGCAGGTAACTGGAGCAGAAAAAGACAAAGGTGAGGAAAAGATTGGGTTGGCAAGAAAGGAAAAAAAAAAAAAAAAAAAGCCCAACGGAGAAATAGCGAGACACGCTGGGGAACGGGGGAAAAAAATGTGAATAAGAAGAAATGTGTGAAGTCACAGAGGTGAAGATGAGAGATGGGAGATAAAGCCAGAAGAGCGACAAGTGCCTTTGATGCCACCGCTCGTCACCTATGGCAGTTCGGAAGGAGGCTTGTGCAAAGCGCGTGTTGGGTGCGTCGTTTTTTTTCCTTCGATGTATGCATAAGCGCACACGCGGCGCATTTGAGCGACCGCTTGAGCTAACGTGCTTGTTATGATGAAGTTCACACGAGCGTGAAAAGACAGGATTGATAAGGCCGCCGCTCATTTGTCGTGCCTAAGAAGTTGGAAAAGCGCATGCTTGGGCGTACACAAGCACTAAAGTTGCCACTGGAGGGTTCCGCAAAGATACTGAACACGCTTCGCGAGCGACGTTTGCTTGACAGACGAGGAGAGTGACACTTTTAAAATCTTCAGTACCAGGCAATTCTAGACCAAGTCTGAAAAGACGTTTAAAAACGTCTTTGGGAGTGAATGAGTAAAAAACAACTCGGTCTTGATTTTTTTCGTGCCTTACAGCACACCGACTCAAAGCAAAGACGCAGTGGCCACTGTCTACAAAATATTGAAATTCATCAGAATTCGCAAATCTGTCTCGTCGTCCGATTTCCACACACGTGCGTGCACAACATCGTAAGATTACAGGAGCTTGACTCCCTCGCACAAATCGATCCCACATATTTTCACCAATTGCGTGGACGAGTAGTTTTAAAAAACTTCCGCCTCGGCTTTTTAAATTCTTGCCATTGGCCAAAATATCAGTCGCAGCATGTCTGCAGTTTAAAAACAGTGTCGGGTAAACAGGCCCTCGGAGAACAGAGAAAGGAGAGAGAGAGAGGAGCTGGCGGTGGCGATAAAGGTACGGGCTCCAAAGTTGATGTCATTCTATCCACAAACGCATCACGCGCCGCCTTTTAAGTTTGGCTTCTTTCAACGTGAGCCAGTCAAAGATCACAGGCGCACATATTTCCACTAGCGTGTGGATAAACGCACACCTTCCGCGGCATCTCTTCCCACTCGTCTTGCCAATTCCATGCGGACCAAAGACAAATAAAGGCCACAGCACACAGGGCGTATTAATCGGCCTTAATCACTGCGCATGCATTCCTGAAATAACATGATGAACTCGTGACTAGCTGCCATATCGAGGTGCCTTATAGCTGGGAGGTGTTTGCATCGGCCAAAACCAGAATGTGATGATGACAGACGCCACCCCTGACCCTGATCATTTTGCAAATTCAGATTTATTGTGGGTTGTTATGAACTGTACACACAGTGGCTGGATGTCCACTTAACACTTACCAACACACATTTTTTTTGCTGCTGTTCATTTTTAGACTTTATACCTTTCATATCTGCTTGAAAATAATTTTTCATATGTATTCAGGTTCATAGACTGTCATTTCATATGGATCTGATCCAGACTGTGCATTTCAATTCAACACAGAACCGTTTATAACACAGGTGTCAAAGTCAAGGCCCGGGGGCCAGATCCGGCCCGCCATGTCATTTTATGTGGCCCGCGAAAGCAAATTATATGCGTCAATTTCCATAATACCGAAATCTCAAATTGTCAGACCAGAAATAATGGTAACGTTATGCAATAAGTTTGTTACCCTGTTTACACTCACTTGAGCAATAATCAAACAAATATTTGACTGATTTCAAAACTAGTTAGCTATAATTTTTTCGTGTACAAGTAATAAATGTGATGATTAAACACTTATTCGGCTTTACTGTCATAACGGCCCTCTGAGGGATGACGTAACTCCAAAGCGGCCCGCGACAAACATGAGTTTGACACCCCTGGTTTATAATAATGATCAGGGCCCGACAAACTCATTCACCGCCACTGACAAGTATACTCGTCAATTATTATTTTTCAATGGAAATGGGTGAGGGTGTGTCTGATGCTGCTCCACTGTAAATTGCAAACTTGGAAACCACTTGAAGAAAGTAAAAGAATGGGAAAACGCCAGAATCAACTTTTTTTTTCCTGGTGAAAGGAGCGAATCTATTATTTTTTTTATTTTGTGGAATTGTGTATACAGCCTATATAGTCTTAGAATCTCAGTAAATGCTGTTCAGTTTTGGAGTCACTCACAATAATGTCCTTGTGCCATTTCCCACTAGATAGATCTTTTACTCCATTCAATCCAATAGGAGACAATGACGTATTGTCCCATTTATCGTGTGGCCATGCGTGAACACTAGAATGCTTTTACCAGAAAATCTGCTGCTTCTCACCGTTCGCAACAAGTGGAGAGATGGAGTGAAGAATGTAACACGTTCTTCCATTCACCTTGTATGACAGGGGAAAGTTTTGGGTAGGCTTCGGGAATTGCATGTCTATGGACGCACACATTTCTTGATCGTTTCTGGGAACATTTTTTAAAACGAAGGGAAAAAATGGTCCCATTTCAGTTTCATTCTCCCTCTGTTGATCATATATCCACAGTGGAACTCATGCACACAAAACGTTTTGGCAGTAAGTCCGCTCAGGTTGCTTATGTGCAGAAAATATTTATGGTCGAAAAACTATAATTTCAATAAATATAAATTCATCGGTTATGCTTTTTGGTATGACTTTTAAAAACTGCTTGCAATTCTAATACAGTCAAACCTCGGTTTTCCTCCATAATCCGTTCCAGAAGGCTGAACCGAAATTGTTCGAAAACCAAAACCACGCTCTTTTGAAAATAAAAATGTTTACTGAACACATCTGCTCACAATGGAAAGCAACACGAGGAAGCGTCACTTCCTCGTCTACCCGAGGAAGCATCACTTCCTCATGTAAGGAAGGTGAGAGGAGTCAAATGGTGCATTCAAGTGCGCTCAGTTTGTTCGAGAACAGAGATTTGTTCGTCATCCGAGGCATAAAAAAACCTCAAAATTTTTGGTTGAAAACCGAATTGGTTGACAACCGAGACGTTCAAAAACCGAGGTTTGACTGTATTTGTTCTTGTCTGCGATAAAGTGACCTAAAAAGAAGTTATTTTTCCCATGTATTTTGGAAATTCACGAGCCGATTAATCATTTTTTGAAATTTTATCCTGCCAAACATCAAACATCAAACTCAAATTTGGCTCCTCATTTTATAAGGCGCTAGATCATTCACTCGATGATTCTGCAGTCAACAAATGTTTAAGCCTTAGTGCACGTACTGTACACAATGTTTTCAAAAAAAAAAGACGCATACTTAAAAAAAAAACAAAAACAAAGCAGCACACCTCCACAGAGGCGCGCGTTGAAACACACAAAGGCTGACTTGGAAGCTGTCAAGTGCAAACAAACTGATGACAAGACGCCGACAGATGGAGTCACCGAGGAGAGACGAGCGACGCATTCAACTCAATTAGCAGCGTGCTGCCGCGTGACGCTGATGGGATATGGAATCTTACCATGACTAGCAACCTGTCAATCCAGCAACAGAGCCGCCAAACAAGCGGCACGCAAGATGCAATAAATTAAATCTAATAAACCGATAAATAATTTAATTTATGAATTAATGGAATAAACCCAATGAGCTCTGCATCACAAAACAGGGCATAATGTGACCTGGGAGCCTCAACTCCCCCCACGAGCGCGCACTTTCTCTCTCACACACACACATGCATACACACCGGAGCCAACCGGCAACAGGGACGCCAGAGGACAGCGACAGAAATAAAAGAAGCGAAAGAACAATGGCTGCTTGCCTATTTCCTGCTCACTCCATCTCTTCCTCTTACCTGTGTGCACATTTGAGAATTCTGTTCATATATTATCCTGCCATGGTACCTAATGAACCAGGCGTCTCCACCCTGACACTTACGCTTGGCTAGGCAACCCTTATTACAGAGCGGCGGCGCACGCACACGCACACACACGGGCCATCACATAATCTGTACCACGGGGGTGCATAAAACAGCTCTTGCTGGTCGTGATCACCAAATCAAAATGCCGCTTCTCCTTTGCTGTCCCCCCCCGCATTTGTCATGTGTTTGTGTGTCATTCACGGGAATACCAAATTCCCAACAAATACACGAGACCGCACAAATACCCCCTGTGAACATGGTGACAGACACCACGTCCCTACTGAGTCGTTGGTTATGATAATGATTTATTGTTCCAGACTTGCTCGGTATTGCGAGTTTTCCCCTGGAAAAGCACAGAATCAAGCCCACCTTTTGGAGCAACATGCCAAGATGTATCCTGCAGCGTGCTGATTTTTTTTTTTGGTCTTACAAAAAAACACACACAAAAAACACCGCATTACTTGGAGGAGGGGGTGGAAGCTTCCTAGAAGTACTTAAGTGGTAAACCAGCAGGGCTGTGGGATGCCAATCAGCTGCAAATTGGGGCAACAATGGCGGAGTTGGCCCAATAAACACCCAATGACGTGACAGTGTGCAGGTGAGAATGGAAGCGGCTTTTGCAGAGGACGCGTGATTAAATTGCATGGGATGTCATTGTGAAAGGCACCCAGTTTGAAGCTCAATGCAGGAAAAAAAAAGAATGGCAAAAAAAAAAAAAAAGATGTAAGAAAGGAGAAATTGCTGTCCCTCATCCCTTTAATCTAAGATTAGATGCTTGGACTAGTGGTGATGTAATCTCTCTCTGAGAGGTGATTGCTGTGGCTCGGTTGCTGATTGTGATTTTCAGCCGTGTGGGCTCTGACCACCGTTACGTTTGAAGCTCTGTGTTGGAACACACACAAATTCATGGCTCGTTCAAGTGAACATGACGTTGTATCTTTGTGGCAATCTATCAAGTCATTAAGGTCAGTTGCCCATTCTGTTAACGTTTTTATTTTTTTATTTTTTTTATTGCATTTATTTACCCACAAGGGTAAAAGATACAATAATTAATTAATATTGTATTTATATTATATATAGTATATATACTATATATTATATATATTTATATTTTTAATTAATATTTTTATTATATATTTTAATTAATATTCATTATTAATTAATTAATATGAATTAATCTACAATATAATTAATTTCTTTTGCCTGCACTGTGGGTCAAATCATACTTGCACTATCTTGATTCTCTGGCATATTCAAACATTTGTTCAACATCAAATGTCCCTAAATTATTCAACTCAATTCTCAATAGATATTTATGTCTTATTATCAATTTATAGTTAATTAGAATGTTCCATATTATGCTAGAAGTCACCCAGATCCAAATAATAAACAAGCACATCGAAAACAATTACCGTATTTTCCGCACTATAAGGGGCTTAGGCGTATACGGTGCATCTTCAAAAATGGCCTATTTTAAAACAGTTTTCATATGAAGGGCGCCCCGCATTATATGGCGCAGAATATAAGATACAATAGTGGTTGAGGTTGCGTTATGCAGCCATTAGATGGAACTATGCTAAAGAGAATATAGTACAATACAGTTTTATTTAATATAGTGCTTTCACAACTGCTGCAGCTATCAAAAAGTGCTATACAGAAAATTTAAAATACTCCGTCCAATAAATCAGAAGATTGATCCATGTATAAGGTGCATCGGATTATAAGGCGCACCGTCGGCTTTTGCGAAAATTATTGCTTTTAGGTGCGCCTTATAGTGCAGGAAATACTTTATTCTGCTCAATATTATGCTAGTATTGAACACATTTTTTGGCAAAAGTGTGCCAGTTAAATTGACAATAAAGCTTATTGAATCTGAACCGTGAAACACAAAAAATTAAATACCAAAATAGGACTGCAGATTTTATATTTGTAAAGAACAGATGTTTGATTCGCATTTTGATTATATTCGATTGTGCATGTGCAATTTATCATGTGACTGACTGTGAAAGGCGCTGCTCATTCACTAAGGAAATATTATATTTCAGCGGAGCGTGGAACGTTGACATGATTGCTAAACGGCCAAACTGAAAAGTAGTCATTTTTTGTGTTCCACCTGCCTGACAAATCAGCTGTCTGTCGGGATTCGGAACAAAAACTCAAAGGATGCAAACTCAATCACGTTCCTATTCACTGCGTGAGATGTAAAGTTATACATTATGAATTAATCCGAGGCTAGGACCTCTCCAAAGAGGACTCTGCAGAGAGTACATACTGCGTATTAATGGAATGCCTTTGTTGGTGTGATCAGCATGTTTTTAAAAATGTTACAAAGGCAACATATTTCATGGAAGCGGCGCGGCAGACATTTAGCCAATTCCCTCATGTGCTGCACTCAGCTGTAAGACGCCTGGCTAAGCACCAATCGGGCTGTAAATACAGGCTACACTGCCAGGAGAAGTTTCATGAACAATTTCTCCTCAATAATGACGCACATACATGCCATAATGCAAGAGCTATATTATTAGCCGGATGAAGCCCTTCTCAACACGGAATGGAATTTCAAGCAATACGGCGTGACCGGTCGAGCTTACGTCTGAGTGTGCGTGTCCAATGTTTGTAGGGCGGTAGACATAAACTTGTGTATTCCAGGTCAATCTCACAGGAGGTTTAACCTTGGTAAATCCACTATTAGGTGTTCTGAGAATGATGATGTGAGCAGTCGATCCTGCGCGATGGTTTCACTTTCTAAGCGCATCCGGCGGGTCACAAATAGAGAAGCTATGGGGGTATTACAAGGTCAAAGGCCGGCTAACTCTCAATATGACGACAATCTCAAGATGGCATTTTCATTTCCTGAAGAGACTGATCCCTCTTGGCCGCTCAGGCCGAAAATGGTTACTTCTGCTTATTTTGCTTTCGCTTGAGAATGCATACCGCAAATATGTGGAATATGTGGATTCTGGATGTGCCGAATAATGGCATGCATTCATGTACTGCACAGCCAAAGAAAATTCGAATCAATATTGCTTTCAAACATCTACCCAAGCATAAAATCAGACCACTCCTCCGATACATAAATGTGCCTTTCTGGGGCCTTTTTGGTCCCTTTTCATTTTGCCCTTGAAATGTCTTCTGGGGTGCAGCTGTGTGGCGAAGCAGTGGGAGCAGCTGATGTTTTTAATGGCACATGGTTTGTCTCCTGGTGGTGAGATAAACATGGGGAAGAGATTAAAACCCCAGGCTTTCTTCCACAATCTCCTGCCTCCATCCTCCATCCCGTGCGGTTGTCATAGCCAAATCTCATTCAAAACCGGACACACCCGGACTATGAGGCACGGCATATCCACACGCACCAACCCGTGGTGACACACACAAGGAGATTCTTAAAATACACAATGTAGTACCGTATTGGCCCCAAATATAAGACGGCCCTGATTATAAGACGACCCCATCTTTTTCAAAACTAAAGTTTGAAAAAAGACTTTTTGAACATCAAATTAATTTTTATACAGAAAATAATTACAGTACATCTAAAACAAATGATTTTACAGTCAAACCTCGGTTTTCGTCCATAATCCGTTCCAGAAGGTTGTTTGAAAACCAAAATTGTTTGAAAACCGAAACCACGCTCTTTTTAAAATAAAAATGTTTTTTGAACATGTATGCTCACAATGGAAAGCAACACGAGGAAGCGTCACTTCCTCGTCTACCCGAGGAAGCGTCACTTCCTCGTGTAAGGAAGGCGAAAGGAGTCAAATGGTGCATTCAAGTGCGCTCAGTTTGTTCAGAAATGTGTTCGTCATCCGAGACATAAAAAAACTCGAAATTTTTGGTTGAAAACCGAATTGGTCGAGAACCGAGACGTTCGAAAACCGAGGTTTGACTGTAACAATATATTTGAGAGAAAAAGCATGTTATTATGCCTCAGTCAAATCTTAATATCTGAACAATCAAATATGTAAACTTAAGTGCAATCACATTCGTTAAAATATATGGCTTCTGGTTTTTGAAATGTAAATTACGTACATCATAACTTCACCTCAGCTGCCGGTTAACCTGGCCGATCTTCGACCCACTTTTCTACAGATTGTCGCTACGTTTCTCCATTTTCTGTTATCTCTTCTATTATTTTCTTCTCTTTTCTTTCTTACCGCTATTTTTATTTTTCTTCTTCGTGACAGGGGTTCACTTTGGCCTGGGGAGTCAAGTTCGGCATTTGCTTCAATGATCTGGCGCCATCTAGCGTTGTGAATGGGTATAATGTCTAGACCCAAATATAAGACGACCCCCACTTTTTCAGTCTTATTTCAATGCAAAAAACACCGTCTTACATTCGGGCCAATACGGTAAGTAGGAATCTATGCATTTAAGGCTGCGTTTACATTAGCGCCATTAAGTCGAAAACCGATTTCCTTTCTCCTCTTGGGTTGTTTGGTCAAGTGGTGAAACTCTTTTCGAACATGTATTGTACGTATTTTGCATCTTGTCATCCATGCCCTTTACTTGCTGTCATGTTTCGCTTTAAACAGCTAATCGCAGCACTTCTTCACCTTGTGATGAAACTTGCTGGTACATTGGTCAGATAATTAAAGTATTTGCTCATAGTGTAGTCACTTTATTCAACTGCAGAGAGGCCCAAGTGTCTATTAGGCATATGGCAGCCTCATATATGTACGTACTGTATATCAGCAGTCTGGCCAGAACTAATGTCAAGGCGCGGGCATAAAAACGTAAAGCATCGCGCACAGTGAATGTATTTATAAAATACAAGCGGCAGCCTCCTTCACTCAATTCATTGGAGAAATTGTTTACGTGTCTCGGTTGGTGCTCCTGCTTTGATTAGCAATATGAATCAAACGTCCTCGGCAGTTTTTAAGATCGGCGTAGGGAACGAGAGTGCCTTCGAAACGAGGTAATTAAAATTACCACCCATGTGTTCCTTAAGGGAAAAAAGGAGGCATACAATGAGGAAGATGGCTTGATTTCGGTGAAGTAACAACAACAGACATGGCAATTGCGCGAAGGGAGGTTGAGATTGTTATTTGAGGACAAGGAGATTTAAAAAAGGCAAAAAAAAGGTATTAACAAAACCATTTTTGCTTTATGTGGTGGTGTTTAATGATGCTGTTTCCTTACTCGTTCATATATCAAACCTTTGTGGAAGGGTGAAGTGTGTGACAAGAGAGAAATGGAGCGTGGGCTTTGCAAAGACATCAAGTCATTCAGACCAGAGAAAATGACCAATACCGCGAAAGCATCCCGAGTCTGCTGGTTGTGAATGTGGACACGGCATAAGCTAGCAGGCCAGAAAGCTGATGAGCTGGAGCCGTTATTAAGAGTGCAGGCGAAACACATAATTTCCTGTGTCACTGTGATTATGCCGTGGTGGGAGGCCCTCAGGTGGAGGTAGATCTATAGCGTATGATTAGCTCTGCCATTTAAATGACATTCACACTCGATGGGAATATTGGGTGTGTGAAGGTGAGTCTTTTCAGCACAGACCAAGTGAGCTGACAAGGGAAGGTGCAGAGATCGCGGCTTCTCCTTGATATGAACGCCACGTCAATCAGTTAAGGTCCGTCGCATACTGAGCGATGCAGCTGAAATGGAAAAACACATAACGCACACAAAAAAAAAAAAAGAAAAATAGTCGGCAAAGCCCAGCTGCACATTATGCGACTGACCCCTGCCAATATAACCAACTCACTGCAACAGAAAAACTGTCACTCCCCGTGTTATTATCTGCAAACAATGTTTTTGAGGCACCACACACACTCATCTTTTCTATGTGGTTCATTTAAAAATTTTATATATATATATATATATATATATATATATATAGATAGGTCTTTGGATTGCCAAGGAAGAGAAGGTTGACCCTGGCTGCTGAAGCTAGAATAATACAAAGGGAGGAACAGGAGCGAGTGTCAGTCCCATGACTGTACTTGTGTAATTTACATGTCGGAGTCTCTCCAACGGTGCACTTTTACATTCACGGGTACTTTTGAAGTTATCTAGTTAACTCATTCAATCCCAGCCATTTTCACTGGAGCAACTCCCTCAATCCCAGCGTTTTTACTGGATTTTGACTGATCTTGCAAGGCCCACAGAATATTTGGTTCTAATGTTATATAAACATGGAGCCTACCAAAATAAAGTTTGGACTCTCTTCTGTCAGCAGAAAAAAAAAATGTTTATCTTTTTCCATTCTTCAGCAATCGGCATTACAAAATGGCTAAGTTTCATGAAAATGGCAATTTCTGGGCAAAAAACGGAGAACAAATGCTTGTAAAGTGTCCTTGGGTGTCTTGAAAGGCGCTTATAAATCAAATGTATTATTATTATTATTGTTATTAAAAATAGCTTTTTGCAAAAGCACGAAAGGCACCACTGCCACCTACTGGTCATTTTTTAAAATTGATTTACAATGCAAACGGCTTATTCTCATTCACAGATTGCATCAGACCCTCCTCCTCTCTGACGCAAAAAAAAAAAAAGACTTAGATGTACAAGTACGTCCTTGGTAAGCGGGGCCTAATTTTAAAAAGACGTACAAGTACGTCTTGTGGAATGAAATAGTTAAGTGTTGTACTATTGGAATCGCAGCACAACCAGTTGTCAGCAACTCGTATAAACTCATTACCGTACTCGGCACACTGTGCGACAGTTTGGTCGATTTCGGCGGCGTCCTTTGGCGTTTGCCAGGGCTAAATCGGACCCCGGGGCTGATTGTTTACTCGGAATCAGTGAAGCTATACTGTACAGTACTCAGAGCAAAGAGCAGTGTCGATCTGCAAACACGACAAGTCCAGTGGAACCAAGAGGGATTGAGTTTGTTTAGTAAGGGATTACCAGCGGAGGATATTCACAATCAAAGTGGACCTCGCGGACGTGCTTGTGAAAAGATACTGTGTCTGAGCTCCTTCCAAGTAGGTTTTGTGCTCTTGTAATGATAACAGCGCTGGCCATTTGCTGGCACGGCTACTTGGGTGAGAATTGCTTAACTTGTCTCTCTTGGAGGAAATTCATCTCTTAAGTTGCGCCATCTTTAAAACTCAAATGAGCCGTCTCCCCCCCCGTCTCTCGCCTGAACAAAAAGAAGACATTATCAAACCTCTACTCTCACCATTGTGAGATCCATTTGGTAAACAGCCTGTGTCCTGCAGCAGTAATCAGGGGGTATTTTTTGAGGGATTTGCAGGCTGGCCAGGAGGCATCCGCTGGAGTGATCTCTAATTGCTAGAAGCGGAGGACGGGGTCGCCTGGCGCTCTTTTGAAGCCATCAGCAGCAGTTTGCAGCCTGAGGAGTTAGCAGGGGGAGGCTCCCCATCGAGGCACTTGCCTTTTTCTTTATATCCTCCTCCTCTTCTCCTCTCCATGACATCATTATACTTCTCCTTGTTCTCACTCTCCCTTCTTTCCATTTTCTTCTCTCGACTTCCCGTTTCTTTTTCGAACAGCACGTGTTCCCTGTCCCCACTCGGCCTGTTCCCCTTCCGCTCCTACACAGTCAATGAGCCAGCAATCACTTTGCAGCCAGACATCTTCTGCTCAGTCGGCCATGTTCAATCCTTAGCACCGGTGGCTGATGAGGCATTGTGGTGACGTCAAACACGGAGGTTTTTCTGGGAACGGCGGTTAACCTGCGGAGGCACAGCTCTGCTTGCTGGACTCATACTGTGGGAGCCTTTGGATAACGAATGGAAGATGCCAAAGAGATGAAAGATAATGAAGCCAATTATATTTTTCCTTCTAACCCAGTGGGGCGAAAGACAAAAATCTATGTCAAATAGTCATTGTATAATGACGTATATTGGGCAACAAAGAGTAAACATTCATTCGATGTCGCGAGATACTCACTGTTTGGACATCATGGAAATGTTTACTTCGGAGTACACTGGGAAAAAAATAATAATCGTACTTGATTTTTGATGCGCATGTTTAAAATGTGTTTTGTTTGTACTTGTAGAAAGCACAAGCAAATTACAAATGTTACCGCATTTTAATCACGTGTAATCGATGTCAAAATTTGAATTAGGGAATTCCAAAGGATCTTTTTTTTCAATGTAGAGATGAAATGGTATAAAATGGTCGTATCATGATTATAGCAACCAAAATGATCATGTTATCAATACTATCACGTGATTGTTACCTAAAGCCGCCCCCCCCCCAAAAAAATCACTAAATGTAGTGCAGGTACCAAAATGTACTTAAAATTAACCGCTAACAACACCAGGCTTGATTACAGTTATCGACAGGGATCACAGATGATTCGAACGATTTCACAGGTTGTCCCCCCTTCACAGTAACTTCTTGTTCTCTTATATTATCCGCAGACCGAGTAATTATCTCGTGCTAATTTTCCTTCTGCTGACACACACCTACACTTCAGCACGACTGCTCTTTGTCGGTGAAAAAAAAGATATCACCAGCATCTAGGGTGCCTTCCGTCATGTTACGTTTTGTCTTGAGTCGTGGCCTCTTTTTCTTTGTCGTCTTCTGCTTGTTCGTCATGTTTGTTTGCTCTTGCGGTGCACGTCCGATGGGAGAAGCTAAAAGACGACGACGACTTTCAAACACGCTCAATAAATGAGTAATGATATTCCAAAAAAAAAAAAGAAAAAGAAAGAAAAAGTGTCTGAAATGTTATCGGGAAACCAGATATCGTTTCATCCCCATGCAGGAGCCGAACTGCTCTCCTATAAGATAAACACCATCTAACAGTTTTGGATTGTTTGGAAGGCAGCTCGCTCAGTGTGACATTGACTTCTCCCTGCCAACTTCACACTGGGAGCTGCACTTGCAAGCTTTTCTGCCAATTCAGGTAAAGAGATTACAGACACACACCATGCGGTCTTCTGTTCCTCTGCCAGGTGGAAAAACAGCCCTTACAAACAGAAGGGGGAAAAAAAAAAATGGCAATACACGAATTAATGTCGTCCTCATACAATGCCATGAATCCTTTTCTTCTCCAGGAACATTTTTTTCCCCCCTAAATGCACAACACCGATACAAATGTTTATCCCGGTCCTCAAATCTGTTGCACATTACTGGCACTTGCATCAGTCAAAGCGAAGCAGGAATTTAGCTTAGAATCAGTCACACAATTAAAGCTAAACTAATGGGTGCTGTCTGCATGCGAACTTATACTGAGCAATATTTAAGAAACTTACACATGGATTTCATCATTCTTGTTAATGGTGCAATTAAAAAAAAAAAAAACGGAAGAGAGAACGTGTGGAAATAATCAGAGGTACCGCGTTTAATATTTTAGCTCGCAGCTTTGAAGTATAAGTAAATGAAATCAAGGTATTGAGGGGGAAAAAGGTCAGGATTGATCAAACTTTTATTGGGTTGTCTTGCTGCAGGGACATTTTCAAAATGTCTCTCATTAATGAAATGATAGCTGCTACTCAAAATGGGGTCGAAAAGGGAGCGATTTTAGATCATTTAGGTTTGTAAAAAGGTTTCATTCGTTTTTTTTTTAATCTAGATATTGTCATAGCACCCCCCCAAAAAAAACACGATTATGGCAACAATTATGGTACACGGTAGATGAAATTATTACTTTTCTGACACTACCAACACGAAACATTATTTTTGCCTTTCTAGCTCTTGTCCTGGATACCAATACATTGTCCACATGGTAACGTTATGTTCGGCGTTTTACACAATATTGTATGTGTGCGTGTGAGAAGCACAGAATTTCTGTGTGAGCGTCGGTGCAGTCGCATGAACTGGGGTAGTACTGCCTGCAGTTCCAGAAAGCGATCTGATACTTCTGCTTGCTACTTTCTGCTCTCAGCTACAGCCACTGGCTAGCATCTGAATTTCTGTGTGAGCGTCGGTGCAGTCGCATGAACTGGGGTAGTACTGCCTGCAGTTCCAGAAAGTGATCTGATACTTCTGCTTGCTACTTTCTGCTCTCAGCTACAGCCACTAGCTAGCATCTGACGGGATTGAAAGAAGGAGCAGAGCACGTAAACCTCCTCCTGCTCGTACAAAGCATTCCATGGCAAAGACTCCCAACAGTGTCTTTTCGTGGCCACAGATAGCAATTGGCAATCTCCCGGTCCAGTCGAAACAGCAAGAGATCTCTCAGCGGCAGTGGTACCTTGAGAGAAATCGTCCACGCCCAATGGTGTGTGGACATGCCCTGGTTCCTCTCAACCACAGTCCCTGCTCATCGGCAAATAGCTGGGGGTAGATGGTGCTCAGAGCAAAGGAAGGAAACTCATCTCGGAGTGGAACATGACACAAAAATACCTTGTTTTTAGTCGTAAAACACCTCAAAATCCGCCTCTTCGCTCTTTGTTCTGCAATGGCGCATCATGGCCAACACCTTGTTTCGACGAAAGAACAAATTCAAGATCTCCTGGCAACACCCCTGCTCTAAAAAACAGGATTGAGGTACCCACTTCAGCAATATCTGGACTGAAATCCGACGTTGCCACAGAGGGATTGAGAATGAGTGGTGCATAGATAAAAAGCGAGATGTTGCAACAGGTGAACAACATCAGCTTCCAAGCTTTCTATGATGTCATCAAGTCTATCTGTGGCCCATAAAGGAAGAGCATCAACTTGGACAGATAGGCTAAGCACTACCACAATTAAACTCCCTTCCCCGTCGTATGAGTCAGCCATTGAAACATACAAAAAAATTAACCAAAACTGAATGAATGTCACACATCCCTACTTTGTGTCTTGCGGCAAAATGAGTTTCAGGAGAAAAGAGAAGGTGGAATGGAGGCGGAGCAACTTGGGGGAATTGCGGCAAAACATGGAACAATAGGTGCCCTCTGGCATCAACCCCTGGACGGTCCAAGCTGCTCACCGAAGTCATTGAAGTCGTCCACAATGAACGGCTGCTGAGGCAAGAGCGGCTTTGGAGAGTTCAATTTCCAACACAATCGGCAGTATTCTACTCCCTTAAATGCCAAGGAGATGGTGCTCTACACGCGCCTTTGTTGGGGGCTTTGCTTATGGCAATTGTCCTCTAAGCAGGAGACACGGCGGGAGAAAGACGAGAGGTGGCAAAGTCGGACAGGCTGGGGGGAGGGGGGGACTGCACGAGATAGTGAATGAAAGAGCAAAAAAAAACTAAAATGGGAAATGTAGAGAATGTCTCTGGCATTCGTTCGTTTGGCCGCACGGGGACCGTCTGGAGGACAATGCTGCTACTATTGGAGTGTGACGTTTGTCCTCTATCCAATTCAGTGCAGCCTCACAGAAATCACACAATCAGGTGTCAATCACGCATCTTCTGCCCATCTTGACTCCATCACATTCAACTCAATGTTAGATAGAAATAAGCAATGACCTTTATTTCCCCATAACCTTTGTAGGGGTTTGTTTGATTTTTAGGCAATAATGTATGATTACTTATATACGTTTAAAATTTATGATAAAATGACAACTCGTGAGAAAATAGTCAAACCTCGGTTTTCGAACGTCTCTGTTCTGGACCAAAATATTTTGGTTTTTTATGCCTCGGATGACGAAAAAATTTCGGTTCTCGAACAAACTGAGCGCACTTGAATGCACCATTTGACTCCTCTCGCCTTCCTTACACGAGGAAGTGACGCTTCCTCGGGTAGACGAGGAAGTGACGCTTCCTTGTGTTGCTTTCCATTGTGAGCGGACGTGTTCAGTAAACATTTTTATTTTAAAAAGAGCGTGGTTTCAGTTATCGAACAATTTCAGTTTTCGAACAGCCTTCTGGAACGGATTATGGACGAAAACCGAGGTTTGACTATGTACAAAAACGATGCATTGGCGAATTGCAGGAAGCTTTATATCAGCATAATAATTTAAATAGATAGAAATGAGCTAGTGCTGATCTTTTCTTTCTTTTTTTTTTTTACATACGACAGCAAAACCTGGAATTATTTTTTCATGACTCAATCTGTAGGATAAAAATCTACACAGGTGGGAAATTGATTTGGACTGCAGGCAGCCTAGCTGTGCAGTCAGCGGACCAAGGCACTGGTTTCACTTATAATATATTTAATGCCCTTTCCTTTGTGGTCATGGAGCAGTTGAGTCATTAATATTACACAACCACACCAGTGGCACTGATGAATTATTGAAATGTTCTTACGGGTCTGTAATATTCAATGCGTTTCATCTTGGAGACCTGTTGTCTCAAGATAAAAGCGGTAAATGTCTACTGTTTCAAATTCCCACCGGAACCAAATATCAAAATGCTATTAAGAGAACCAGTGAGCGAAGAAACTAACTGCACCTGCCGCCTGCCTCATTGTCACACTCAATATAAATACGGTTGTTGTCATCACCCCCCCCCCCCCCCCACTCCCCCACCAAAAAAAAAAAAAAAAAAAGTCTTCATTTGAAGGGCGTTTTGTTGCCCAAAGGCAAACGTCTAACAAAGTCCCGGAGCAAAATGTCCGTACTCTCTCAAGAAAGGCTGCCTATGCGGCAGACAGGGGAGAAGGAGAATAGGGAGAAAACGCCTTTGTCTCAAAGACCCCACACCGGGTCCTGTCATGACAGATCAAAATCCCCTCAAAGCCATAGATCACTTCTACTATAGTTCACATGTTCCACACTTGAAAACTGTTTACCAGGCTCAAAGGGTTTGTCTGCACAGCATCCTGACACAGAGGAGAAAGGATAGCGGGAGAGACTGTAATGCACACTTACAGCCCCGTTTCAAAACAGCAAGGAGTACTAAACAGAGGTCAGGTTTCCATTTCCACCAGCGAGGTGCATGTCGTTGGGATGCCAATGGTCCCAGGTGAGCTGCGGTCTACACAAGCTGTTATGGTCCCCAATAAGCGAGACTGCGGTCCGATGATTGAGTAGTATTGTCACAACACAGAAGCAACGAACAAATCATCAAGAACTGAAGATTCCGCTTTTTGTCTTTTTTGTAATACATGGTGAAGACGGACTGAAAACGGCCTAATGTGCTCCGTTGAGATCCTGTTTACCATCTTACATTACATTTGGACATTACTATGATTGTTACAATCACAGTCTTGTTGCGCGCATGCCGAATTTCATACCCTCCGCCTTCTGATTCCAAAGCTACTACTGCTGCCCCCATCGATCTCGACCGGATAATTACCGTATTGGCCCGAATATAAGACGGTGTTTTTTGCATTGAAATAAGACTGAAAAAGTGGGGATAGTCTTATATTCGGGGTCTAGACATTATAGCCATTCACGACGCTAGACGGCACCAGATACCATTGAAGTGAATGCTGAACTTGACTCCCCAGGCCAAAGTGAACCCCTGTCACGAAGAATAAAAATAAAAATAGCGGTAGCACGAAGAAGAAAAATACAAAATAGCGGTAAGAAAGAAAAGAAGAAAATAATAGAAGAGATAACAGAAAATGGAGAAACGTAGCGACAATCTGGAGAAAAGTGGGTCGAAGATCGACCAGGTTCACCGGCAGCTGAGGAGAAGTTATGATGTCATTTACATTTGGAAAAACCCGAAGCCATTCAGTTACGAATGTGATTGCACTTTAGTTTACATATTTAAATGTTCAGATATTAAGATTTGAATGAGGCAAAATAACATGCTTTTTCTCTCCAATATATTGTTATAATCATTTGTTTCAGATGTACTGTAATTATTTTCAGTATAAAAATTAATTTGGTGTTCAAAAAGTCTTTTTTCCAAACTTGAGTCTTGAAAAAGAGGGTGTCGTCTTATAATCAGGTCCGTCTTATATTCGGGCCAATACGGTATTTAATAAATAAATGCAGTGTGTTTCAAGTCAGGGAGGAGGAGTCTCAATAGACTCATACTTTCTTCAATATGGCCCAGTTCATGTGCAGGGAGTGACGAACTAACAAGAATACTGACTGATGTGACAAAAAAGCCAGCATCCTTCTCTTGTGGAAATACCTGTCGGTGTCTGTTGACTGATCCGAGACAAAATGATCGAGACAGAGAGGACCGAGAGAGACCGACGCGCACACAGACCAACCGAGTGAGGCACGCTGTTACTTTTAAGTTCCTTTAACAGCCAATAGAAGCAGCACCCTGATAAACGACAGCCCGATGTGTGGTAACCAGCGGTTAAATCCGGCCTTTGAGTGCGATGTTTAGCTTACACGCACGGCGCTGGCTCACGGCGCAAAGAGGAAACCTGTCTTTGGAAAGTCCTCTATTTGAGAGAGAAACGTTTCGCTCATCGAAAGATAAGGCGGCGATGAGCGTGCGATAAAGTCGGTGCTTCTCCTGGGCGTTATCTGACACTGTTATCTGACTGCACAGCACCCGCCATCTGACAATCTTACAGCCTTTAAGCACATCTCCGAAACACGCAAACACCATGACCTGAACACACACACACACACGCAAGCTAATACTGAGACATTCTAAGCACCGTACCAACTTATTGATCAGTTTGACACGCTCTCATTGTTCAACAGATGAGACACCCAATATCATGTGAAATGGAACCGTTCCGTTATCGCACAAGGACATAAAATGTTTTGCTTTTTCGGTTTACTGTGCACTCACCTCTATGTCTGTTCGTAGTCTTATCAAACATAAGCATGGCGTCATCGACCTGAAAGAGAGGAAGGATGAAGCATTTTTAGTCACGGTTTTTTTTTGTGTGTCATCGTCTGATCAATTCATTCCATTTAATTAATGTCAGATAACATGAAAAATCGCCACGGCGACATTGCCATCCGGATATCGTTCCCCCCCCTTCTGATTCCGCGGCAGAGACGTGTGAGTTAAAAGTGGCAGAAAATGACAATAATGACAAGCGCTGAGGAAAATGGAGAACTGTTTGGACAATTTGTTTGATGAACACCAATGTCCATTCTTGGGGAAGGAGATGGATAAATGCATTACGCTAAGCGAAAGTGAGACAAATGGCCATCCGCGCTCATCTCACAAGCGCGGCAGCAGGAGCATCCACCATAATATCATCCCTCATCATGTCCAATAAAGCCACACACAGATAGTCAGGCCCGCATTTTTCCCCTCACGCATCTCCTATCCACGGACAACCTGTGATTTTTATATCTTTGAAGAACTGCTTTAAAAACAGAGTGAGGCAAGCTCATTCACTCCGTAATTTTGTCTTCGGGGGGAATATAAAAAGGACAGAGAGATAGGGAACAGTGGCAGACAGGGGAGGGGGAAAAAAAAAGTGGGAACACTGCATCGCTCGCTTCCTGGTTATGGTTTCTAGGTAAGTGTAACGATGTACCTCCAAGGCTTTATGCCGTGCGGGGGAAATGCGTGCGCACAGGCCTGTGTCTGTGTTTTTCATGGGAGGGTGGAAAAGCTTTGGGAGAAGATGGGACCAGACAAGAATAGGGGTCTCAGTCAAGCAGAACTGTCTGATTGGATAAAAAAAACAAAAAAAAGTAGTCCCTGGCAACCAGGCAGACTCGCACTGGCACACTGCTCTTGCCACACTCTGGCTGCACATTTGGCACAGATGTTGACGTTGCCATGCAAGATGCTGGCACGGTGTGGGGAACCCTGTGATTTTATGCACAGCTCACTAACCAAATGCAGCTCTCTGGGATTTTTTTTGATGTTGTTACGCGTACACCTATGCAAATAAAATGGGAAGATCATGCTCATTTGGAGAAGGGGGCTAACACACAAATTTATACCCGAGTATAAGCATCTACAATCACATCATTGCCCGTATTCACATTTGGTCACAGCAGACAGGGACAGAAAAGATTTCAATGAGGTTTTGGACCATCCTGCCACATGCTAACACAGGGGTCAGCAACCCAAAATGTTGGAAGAGCCATATAGGACAAAAATACAAAAAATCAAATATAAACGCCTTCTATAAAACTTACAATGAAGGAAACATATGCTGTAGGTATATGTAGGAGACTAGACTGTCTCAGAATTGTTTGTTATTCATTCCTTTGTTGTGTGTTCACAAACGCCCCCATACAATTTATTTTGTAATTTGCTCGCTTGATTTTTTGTTCTGGTGCATTATTTTCGATTTTCTTAGTGTCAGTGAAGTGATCATTAATTTCTCTTTTTCTGAGGCTGTCTTTGAACGCCTCTCAAGTCGAACGAGAAGAGAGAAAGCACGGAGTCGGACGCAGACGTGTCTGTGTTTGTCGAGGCTGTTAAAAGCATAAAGTGTCCGTTTTAAGAAAAACAACACCACAACTCTCCTTTTTCGGAGCTACCGCATGGATCTATATCTATTTAAGCTATATTAGCCTACTATCAAAATCTTTTTCCATTTTCAAACATTTTTTATAAAGCTCCAGGGAGCCACTAGATGTCGCTAAAGAGCCGCATGCGGCTCTGGAGCCGCGTGTTGCCGACCCCTGTGCTAACATGTTACTCAGTCTTAACTTTGAATGCTGCAGTACTATACTCCATAGTCTTCAATTTAACTCATTCTCATGCTGCTCTCAAAAGATTTTTCACCATATTGTGGCCAGAAGCTTGTCAGAACTTAACTCATTCAGTACCAGCCAAATCTGGACCGAGTCTGAAAAGACGTTTAAAAACGTCTTTGGGAGTGAATGAGTTTTAATATGGGAGGCCCTGTCGCATTGCTTGTGTCACAGTAAGTGACGCAGTCGAAAGTTTTGCGGTACTGTTTTCAAGTGGAAAACCCACCAAACGGATTGCGCAGTAGACAAGCGATAAAAACGGCAATCTGCTATGTTTATACGCAATTCTGGACACTTTTCGTTGGAAAAGTGTTCATCGCTGTTAGGATTGCGTTTACTTGTCTCTTGGGAGCTGTGTCACATAGTGAGAAGCAACATTGTTCTTTGATTTTTATTAGTTTTTGAGTTTACAGGTTTTGTTATGAATGTAGCATCACCTTTGGCTTTTGTCTTTTTAATTAAAAAGAAAAGATAGCCGCAAATGTGTATATAGCGTCTACATTAAAACGCAGTAAGACATGCCAGAGGTAAAAGTTAACCAGTTCATCACCTAAAATAAGCACAACACAAGAGACACATAATTTTAAAGCTAGACCAAACTTTTGTGACCTGTAAGAAGTAGTGCTACCTAATTATTATACGATGGGACAACATCAAATGTGAGTACGAAGCAATAATCCCAGCAGCAACATCTTTATCGAGAGACATATATAATATCATCTGTCCTCTGCCTTGTGTTATCTCCCGAAAATCACATTACAGTGAGAGAATGTGTGATAACTGCAGTTTGTCTTTGGGGCGTTTGTGACCTCAGTGCCTTTGTACAAAAGGACAATGAAGAAAAAAAATAATTTGCGACGAAGGAAAACATATTTAGAAGTACCAAGCCAGTGAGCGCACTGCCATAATTTTAATCGTAACGAAGTAAGAGGTGCATTTTATTTAACTTCTCAATACAAATTACGACACAATAGCATAAATTATGAGAGTGACAGATGGAAGAGCCGGTTAATCAACTCTGACTTTATATGGTGTAAATCCACATGAATTTACAACATCATTGCGGTAAAATGGTGACCGGTTGCTTGAATTATGTAACCATCTCACACTATCAACAACCGGGCGGCCCTTGATAGAAGTCAGCATTCCTCTATTTCTGCCGCTACGGATACTATCGAAACCGTCGAGAGCCTCGGGCGGAAAGCTGAAGTGAGATTTGTTCGAGGAAGTGTATTATATAAATGTATGATGCTGTGACATGATTCGAGGAGAACTATCCGGTCATACAAGAAACATTGATTCATAGTGAAGCACTGATGGGCATTTTAACAGAGAACGTGAACATCATTGTGGGGGTCAAACTCAAGTTTGTCTCTCTCTCTCTCTCTGTCACCCTCAGTCGGGCTCTCCCGTTCGCTCTCTCCGGCACCAGCAGACTCTATAGAACCATCTCCATTGCTTGAGGGCTTTTCAATGTAGTTATTCAAGCAGAACACAACTGTGTGCCTCCATCTGATAGAAGGTTAAGGACCTCTTCACTGCTCACAAAAAAGCCCGCCACATTGAGGTGAGGCCAGGCTCACCTCAGGGAAGAAATCTTTCTCTGTCCTCCTCCTCCTTGGCTTTCACTCGTTCCTTTTTCTCCTGGCTTGGTGAAAGGAAAGGTTCAAAGGATAATGGCTGTCTTATCACTATGTAAAAGGGGAAAGGGAACTCCAGCGAAGTGGCTGGCCTTTTGTGACAACGGAGAAAAGAGCAAAAGTCTATTCGGCGCTGGGATATGCACTAGAACCATCCATTACCACTTAAGGAGGCCAGGCAGCTTTTTAACCAAACCTGCAGCAAATAGCACATCCAAACAAGGCCGAGAGGTGACGGGGATGACATGAGAGACATCGACTGATTTTAGCTTCTTGAAGCTTCATGTAAATTTCAACGCACTTGGGAGAAAACCCGACAAATCGATACTCTTTTGCTGTCGCCAAGCGGTGCTGACCTTCCATAATACACAAGTGGCAAGAAGTGGAGCAAAAGAGCACAGGAGCGGAAGGATCGAATAATGGACGTACGTATTCCGGAAGGGTAGTTATCATTTTGAAATAAGGAGTTGTGACCACTTCTTGTTCTTTCGATTGTCCCACAATTGACTTCCAACGTCCATATCACTGAAATCAGACTATTTTTTGTTTTTAAAGGCATTTTTTTCCTGCCATGAATTGTCCCTGCTGTTTCGACAATTCCTGACCTCGGGAGTTTAGTCTTTTGCTTGCCTTAACTCTGGAGAACCCAAGAACCCTTTTCTTCTTTGGAAAATGATGAATTATACATTAAATGACTGCTATATGTTCACTGAACACCAAAATATGTTTTTTTTCCATCCTAATTTAGGATTAGGGCCAAATTTGACCCTTTGGGATTTAAGGGTAGCATTTGAGTAGTAGAATTTATAGGGGCCAAATTTGACCCCGTGGGTTCTCCAGAGTTTAATGTGTTCTATTCCCATCTGTGTCTTACTTTTGTTTATGTGTCTGTGAATCAATTGTTTGCTTACACCGATGTCACAACAATTTGATTTTGTTCACTTGAGAAACTGGTCAGTATGGTTAGGGTCGTTCTCGACTCACCTTCCTTGCAGAAATATCAAAGCTGATAGACTATGTTTGCATTTAGATCTATTTTGCATTCGTTCACGGATATGAGATATGTATCACAGATAAAAACGTGCTTTTTATCTTTTCTTTCTTTTTGCACTTTGTAAAATAAATCCACAACAAGACAAATACGTGATGATTTGGAAAAAGGAAAAGTTCTGCGAGTGATGAATCATGTATCAAAGGACAAAGGCATCAATAAGGGCTAATGTGCTATGTTTGGATTGGGAAAACAGCAGACCTGCCAGATGACAGGGGGAGATTTAAGAGCTCTGGAAATGAATTATGACAGCGATTTAGGTCGGTGTCAAACGCGCATTTACATTCAACTCATGGCAGGAAAGCGAGCAGAGGAGGTTTTCTGCAATTTGGGGTGGCACTGATGTGGATGAGATCTGATGCGAAATAACGTCAGGTCATCGCCGCATACATTGACCTGGGACTGTTGTGTTGACATTTTGAGCTGCCAATTCACAAAGCGTTGTGCTGCTAGTTTTGGGCACAGCAAGTTCTATGCTATATATATCAATTGATACACATTTTATAGATACCTAGTATCATTCATTTTTTGCCATTTTGATTTGATTTCAAAATATTCCCTATTTCAAAATACAGTCAAACCTCGGTTTTCGAACGTCTCGATTCTCAACCAATTCCGTTTTCAAAAATTTCGAGTTTTTATGCCTCGGATGACGAACAAATTTCGGTTCTCTAACAAACTGAAAACACTTGAATGCACCATTTGACTACTCTCGCCTTCCTTACACAAGGAAGTGACGCTTCCTCGGATAGACGAGGAAGTGACGCCTCTTCGTGTTGCTTTCCATTGTGAGCAGACGTGTTCAGTAAACATTTTTATTTTAAAAAGAGCGTGGTTTCGGTTTTCGAACAATTTCGGTTTTTGAACAGCCTTCTGGAACGGATTATGGACGAAAACAGAGGTTTGACTGTATATTTGCAAAGGGGCAATATCTTTCAGATGTAAATGAAAATAGATATGTCAACAAAAAACAAACCAAAAAAAAAACAATCCTTCCACTCATCCAATATAATAGCATGTTGCCAATGAATTGGAAGGAACACTTTTAAACCTCCTTGCTGTCAAGCATCCATCTTCCTTGGGAGTCATCGGGCAGCAGAGTGATTCCGCAGATTCTATTGGGATTTAGCTGCACCATAGCTTTATAAAAAAGGGGCGGGGTGGGACATTAAAAAAAAAAAACTCCCTATAGCGCTCAATGAAGTATCACATCATTAGGATCATTACCATTATGACAAATAAGGGTCATGGTCAAGGAGAAAGCTCAGCTGGCACTGCCCCCTTCATCAACACTCCCTTTGCAGAGTAGATAATCTCATATTCTATTTCAGTGATGACAATTAAGAGAGAAATGATCGCAGCCCAGTGACGATGGACAAATTTGTAACAACCCTTTCGATTGTTCTTTTGTAGAGGGGAGTCTATATCATTGTCAGAGGAGGTTGAATTGCGCGCAGAGCTGCATCCACGCTTCAGTGCTTTTACAAGTGGTGGTTTAACAAAGAGTGGAGGGCAAAATTTTTGCTTCCTTTCAGTTCATGCGGGGTGGGGGGGGTGTTAATTGTTAGCCTATGGGTGGCTTTTGGTCATGCAACAAAGAACCCAGGCTACAGAGAACTGTACAAAGAAGTTCCTTCTCGGCATCAACTGCATTAGGCTGGAGGATGTTGACACTGGAGATGAGCCTTCTCTTTTTGTAAATCTAAAATCGTCATGACTTTCTTACAGGGGCACTATTAGCAGTGATCTGACAAGCTGTCTTGTTATCGGGTATGGAAACTGATATTTCCAACTCCCAATCTATTTGCGAGGCCACCAGCAATGAGCATTGCGGCTGACTCCTCCCACCCGTCTCATTGCTGCTTGGCTCGTTCCGTCTCGGTGAACCACTTGGCAGTCTCGGTAGCTCCTTGACACCGTTTTGATTTGATTCGATAGTTTCCCAGGAAAGCTCAAATGTGTCTTGAACTAAGAGTTTGAGGCAGATTTAGGGTTTTTTCCCCAAAATGCCCCAATGAAGGTGAAAAGATTGACTATCATCTCTGCTTCAGTCTAAACACGAGCAAACACTTGATATGATTTATATGTGGACCCTTCATTAAAAACCTTATTACCTGGGTCAGTAAAGAATACAGGTATATAGATATTTGTTCCTGCTAAATGAGAGCGATCAAAAAAAAAATTTTTCAAGCAGTTATCTGACGATAGAAATCTGTGTAATTATTGATTATATACAGCGTGAGCTGAATGTCAACACTTATTCAAACAAGTTTCCTTCATGTTGACATTAACAAAATGGCTTGAAAGAAACACTTGAGGAAGACAATTTCTCAAATGTGTCACAGTTACATATTTATGAGGTCCCCTGCTCTGTATCCAAGGAGGTCGCTATGGTGATGCAAAGTGATGTTCTTGCGGAGAGCTTCGGCAGATCCGAGCACAGAAGCTCTGTGCGGCTCACAGACCAGCGAACGGCACAATTAAAAAGGCAGTCATGCAGAGGGCACATTCAGCAACGTACTGCTATAAAAGAAATGTTATGAAAGGAAAATGCCTTTCGGAGGTTTCTACATTTTTCAGGGGAGGCCGTAACATTGTTTTGCTAAAATATTATTTCATGAGAAGACACCCTTCAGAAAAGTAAAATGCAGTTGGAAAAAAGAAATGAGTCCCATTTTTTGGAAAATATAATTTTATGGGTACTCGAATGCCAAAGTCCTCCTAATTACGCATTCAAAATCTTTTGTTATCCTCCAGGGAATCATGTTTATATTTTCTTACTCTGGTGTATCGTATTTATTGCCATAGGAGTTTTCCTAATGGGTAACTTAACTCATTCAGTACCAGCCAATTCTAGACCAAGTCTGAAAAGACGGTTTAAAAACGTCTTTGGGAGTGAATGAGTTAATAGGAAAATGCATGGCCGAACCTCTACGATGCGCAATGAAATACAGTCTTGTCCAGGATCCACTTTGTGATTTGGCTCATATGTGAAGCACACTCGTTTAAAACTCCCTCTGACCCTTTAATAGCAATCTAGACATCACTTTGAAGGTCACGCCTTCCTGAATAAATGGGAAGTTAGCGTGGTGTGGTGCTCCGTCCCCCGTTTGGCCTTCCACAGTCATATCCTCATACTTGAACTCCGTATGTTTGAGGACGTTGGCCTTGGCCTTGTCCATCAATCTTCTTGTCTTCCTTTGCCAAGCTGCAGGAACTACCCATTATGGAGTCATTTTATTAATAGGGCCCCCTTTTCCTCTCTGCCACTCTCGTGCAGAGTGCCTCCTCTTTCTGTCAGAATAGAGTATGCCTGCAAGCCACCTCCATGAAACTACAGTGCCCGGGCTTTCCCTCATTCTCCCGTGTGAAAGCTCAGCCAGGGAAATATTTTGCTTTCAAGCGAAAATAGTATTTGGAGAGGTGAGCAATCCTTAAACCCCCAGAGCAAACAGTTTAACACCGAGGACCTATTTAAAATGATTTTCTTCCTCCCTGCAAAGCCAATCTGATTTTTTTTTCCTGACACGCACATGCACTGAGAATACACAATAGATTTTACAAAATGATGCGCCTTTTTCTCTCGTTTTGTCAGCGTTAAATAAAGGTTTTCTTATCTTATCTTAAAAAGGGCTACAGGTGGAAAAAAAAAGGTCAAAAGAAAAAAGAGGTTGAGGGGCAACAGTGCAAAAATACAATCCGTTGGAAGCAACGGATCCCTGAAGGACGTGCTGGTATAGTGAAATGAGGTGAAACAGAAGGTTGCAGAGGACACAAAGGCTTACACTCCAAATAACCAACATGGTGTTGGGGAATCCATTATTTAATAAACAGTTAAGTGAGAATAAAAAAAGTGGACACTTAAACCTGCCACTTTTGATAATAATTCTAGCTTTTTGGGCTTACATCAAAAGTGCTCTGATGTGCAGGTTTCACTCGAGGTTCTCTGACTTCTTCCCGTACAGTAATCCCCCGTTTATCGCGGTTAATGGGGACCAAAACCACCCGCGATAAACAAAAATCCGCGAAGTAGCGACCCCCCCCATATAGGTACATATACATAATATTTATAAGGCCAAAATTAATGGTATACATGCATGTAGAAGTAAATTGTTAAGTAGTTAACATGACTTAATGCTGTATACTAATAGGTTAGTTTATGAATAACAAAATACAGTAAACATATTTTTTTTTAAGTCCGCAAAAAATCCGCGAGAAGCTGTGAAAGTCAGCAAAACAACAGCGAGTCACATAGAGCAAAATATACAGTACAGTACTACATGTATATGAAAAAAAAACCACATTTTTTTTAAGAATGTTTGAAAAAATCCGCGATGCACTTAAGCCGCGATAAACGAACCGCAAAATAGCGACGATCATTGTATTCCCAAAATATGCACGTTAGGTTCGCTGAAGACTCCAAATTTTTCTTCGGTGTGAATTTCAGTGTGAATGGTTGTTTGTCTATGTTTGTCTACATATGCGCCAGAGGAAAACTTGATTTCCAGTTAGTGTCATTTTATAATGTAAAATAAACTCCTTGGAGGTAATAAATACCCACATATCAAACATAAATACCAATAAAAAGGTCACAATCACATGAAGTGGCCTTCTGCGCTACATGATATTTCATAATAGCACAAGCTCTTTGTGAAAAAACCTGGACTTTTTTTTTCCTTCAGCGGAAAGGAACAATTAGCTGGAAGTTAAACGAGTCTGGAAGAGCGCATGCAATTCAGTGTGCGCGTTGCTCTTTCTTTGAAAGTTGTGAATCTAAACGTGGCCTTGAATCGAGACGGTGGTTTCGTCTGCCTCTGTATGCGCTGAGAGTACTCAGGAACAGAAACGTGATGTGCTTCTATTGTGCCGTTTGCCACTGGCTTTGAACCACCATCGAGAGCCAAGAGTTATTTATCGCGCGGTATTCATGAATCAATGGCAGCCACTCACTGGCGGCTCTGTTCTCGTCGTATATCATCTACTTAAGATATCAACAGGTGAACACCGGGGGATCAAGCGATCTGCGAGTTGAAGAAAAATGGAACGTATTTTCCACCCAACGGCCGCCATTGCTAATACCGCGCGCTTCCCTTCCATTGTTGTTTGGGCTCAAAAAGCTTGAAGGACGTTTCAATAATTTGTCCCTTCTCCTAAGATTTGAATAGACCGAGCGCTGATGGAAAACTTTTGATCTCTTCATGCAAAACACTTTCATCTGTTATTTTGTGATAGCATGTCTCTCTTTGTCAGCACAAATACGGGAGGCCCGATTTGAATATGGTTACACATCCCTCTATTTATTAAAGCTTGGATTAACATGACAGGAAGTTTTGTCTGGGGGGCTCTTTAAGATGGCTCAGAGAGGCAATCTGGTGACAGTAATAGGATCCAGCTAATATACTTGACTGATGCTCCTTTCCCAGTGTTATAAAGCAGAACAATGGGAGTAGGGTTCTGGGAGTGAATACATTGTGTTTGGTAATAGTGTGTGTATCCATGTGTGTATCGGGAGGGCGATGGTGCGCTAATCAGCCAGAATACCATCACTTAGCAAATATACGGGCTGAGGAAATAAAAATACTAAAAGGTCATAGAGCAATTCCATCAGGACATCTCTTCTACAATTAACTGAATAGACAAAGGACCTGACATTAGCGAGTGCAAGAGGAAATATTTCAGCTCAATGTCTCGGAGTTTGTAGAGATTTGTTAAAGGTTGGCTTTGAATATATGGAAATCTTTCTAATTGTATTTCTTCCTTTCTTCTTTTTCGATGCGGTACAAGTCACAAAGAAAAATTCATTACGGGGGGACATTTAAAAGGATATTGTATACCGCCCAACTTCGCTCTCACCGTTGCTGCGCCACAAAATACACATCTTGCCTTCAGTTACGATTGGAAAAAAAATGAATCCCCAATACATCAAAGGGCTGTTTCATTTGTAGACGCGGTGCACACAGTACATCACATCCCCCCCGTTACCTATTTACTTTATTCATGTCTACTGATTTTAATTTCCTCAAGGGGAAATTCAGTGGACACTCTTCTGTTTATAGTGCCACTTGTTTTGCACGCTACACCAGAGAATACGAAGGCAGGCCTGAAGGGAGATATGTCAGAACGAAGAGGCGTGCAGCGCTGCACCTCTTGCTCAAGGGCGACCGAGACAGAAGTCAGTTAGCAGATTAGCATTTCTCGAACATTAAGTTGACCCTTTCAGTTCTTGGCTTTTCATTTTAAAAGTAATCGTGATTTTAAATGGTCTTGTTGTCGGATTGAGAAAGAGACAGCATACCGGTCAACCTCGGCTAATAGCTGCCCTTATACATGATTACGATTCCCCTTACAAAAGCAAAAAAAAAACCCGTACAACGGTTTACCGCGCATGCGCACATCATGCTTAATCAATCCGACCGTACGCAGCAATGAAAAAAAATATACCATTGAGGATTACTTTTGCTGGTTTGCCGTGACAATAGTAGCGATAGACGACGGCATTGTCGTTGGCTACCAACAGGTGAGACGATCTGGATTTGAGCCAAAATGGTCTTTGTGAGATCGGTTCACAATTCTTGATTTTTTTTTTTTTCCCCGTATAGAAGTTGTAATATGCCGTACTTGAATGCACCATTTGACTCCTCTCGCCTTCCTTACACGAGGAAGTGATGCTTCCTCGTGTTGCTTTCCATTCTGAGCAGACGTGTTCAATAAACATTTTTATTTTAAAAAGAGCGTGGTTTCGGTTTTCCAACAATTTTGGTTTTCGAACAGCCTTCTGGAACGGATTATGGACGAAAACCGAGGTTTGACTGTAATTTCATGTGTGGCGCTGAATTTTATTTGCATTCATAAATTCCGCTACAAGCAAAACCAACTTTTACAACAAATAGAGGACAGACTTGTGAGTGGGGTTAGCGGATCAAACCCGCATCTGTTTCAGAGGTAGAAGGAATGCTGTGCATCTTGCCCAATCTACAATTAACAATCTAGCGATAGCGGCCAAATGCCAACAGCCATTAGCGCCCAACACCAAGCGAGAACACGAATGTAATGCGCGTGCACTCAAACGTAGATGATATGCGCCTCCGCCACCCTCCCATACCAAACGGCCACAAACCATCTGTGGATTAGATATTAGACTACAAAATGTCTATTTCCAACCCCACCGTGAAACAGTAATTGTGCAATCTGATCTGTCTTGTATGGCGTTAGAATGGTGGGACTGTTTAACACATGGCTAGCACTTAAGCTTAAAGGAATGGATGACAACTTCAATTCTGGAATTGCATTGGACCTCTGACTCGTTCACTGATAGTGCTATTTGCATGCACTCAAGCGGCGTGCACGGTAAACGCAGCTGACAGTTATCTTTGATTTTATTTAGAAAGGATTTCAGCGGCGTCTGCATCAGAAAAGAGATCCTGCCAACCGCTCTTTCAGTTCCCGGTTGCGATTTCTCTCTCGCTGAATCTGTCACTCCGTGCCTTGGTGACAGGGTCAGATAGAGAGAGCAAAGTGGTGAGAGGTGTGACAGTGCGAGCAGATGAGGGTCGCTCCGTGTGGAGGCCCTCGGCATGACACCCATCACGGCGACTCAGACAGACGCCAGTTGGTCCGGGTAATGCCACCCACACCGGCTCTGGGAGGGAGCCCAGAAACCATATGGAGGCCAGAAGCCAATGGCACACCAGGAGAAGACTGACATTTCAGTCTGGCTATTGTTAATCAAACTGAGCAGTCATTAACGTCCATTAACCAAATATTTAATGATTGTACAAAGCTCTTAAAGCTGATCACATAACCGTGGTCGGTTTTCACGGGGAGAAAAACTCCATCCCCCCCTCTCACACGTTACCACGACGCCCACTCTCAGGAGTGCACCTAAAATTGTTTCGCCTTATCTCCTGACTTCCTGCTTCCATTTCATGACAGTGACACTCATGTTTCCGGTGCCCTCTGATCCTCGTGTCAACACACAGCTCACAGGAACGCAACCCATCTGCAAGGCATGCACTTTAAGTCGGGTAACCGCCAAAATCAGTCGAGAGTCTGTGTTCACCTGACAAGGTAACACGACGTAAGGTGGCTTCCGGAACAGCTACCCCAGCCGTTCTCCTGGGCGACACTGAGGAATTTTACGAGCAGCAGGTAGGAGATCAAAGCTGGTGCTGACAGACTTGGCAAACATCATCGCTTGTTTTCTTGGTGGCTTTCTGTCTTGGTGAGGGCCCCGCAATGACGGCGGCTTTTATGAGTTGTCAGTGGGCCAGGTTGGAGGGCTCCGCGGTTGTCCACCGCCGGATTCAAACTTCGACGGGCGCCGCGATGACAGGATACGAGGCACTCTGCGGTTACTCCGCCGAATTCGAATGTCAATCGCCCTGCCCGGTGCCATCTCCCCCCTCTCGCTCTCGTTTGTCATCGCTCCTCCCTCCCCTCTCTCCCCCCGGTGTTTGTCAGGGCTGGTGATTAGCTGTCACCCTCTGCAGAAGCAGATAACACCCCGCACAGCCTGTTTCCCCTCTGGGAGCATGCACACACGTAAAACAGGAAAACGCACAAATAAAAGGCACAAGTGTGCATACATGCATGCACACTAAAGAAACTTGATCATGTAAAAAAAGAAATGGTATCATCTGCAGCCGTTTTGGATTCATTGACCAAGATGTACTTATCCGTGATGTTTGCGGTAACTGGATGCCATTTAGATCTTATCAATCTTGACTGTGATTAATGTTCTGCACGTCGATTCTAATTGCAATTCCTTTCTTTTCGACAAATCTAAGATGCAATAAACAGTTTGTTGGCAATGTTACTCTGCATCTTTTCCAAGCGCAATTTGAGTTGGCCGCGAGAGCTGATTTTGAGACATTATGACTTGGCATTCGCCTACCCGGCTGCAGCTGTTGAATTGCCATCGCCGCATAATTCTTGCTCAACATTTTCCTGCTGTTTAAACTTCAAAGAGTGCTTCAATACTCCGGACACAGTTGCGCTTTTGACAAGCTTAGTCAAAATTGATTTTATTCATTATTCCTCGCAATCTCGGTCGGAATAAAAATCATTGACATTTTGCGAGGACTAATAATGTAGCAGTGAATCTTGAAGCTGCAAGAGGTCTGGTGAGATTTATAATATTTACAGCATTTGCCTTTTTCTCGTTTGAAATGTTAATTACACAGTTTTGAGTAATTTCTCACACCACGTCTGCTGCTCTATTTTATCGTGAGGCTTTGGTTGGCCAAACTGTTAAAATACACAGATTTGAATCAGTGCAGCAAAAACTGAAGCCATACTCTTTCAAATATAACTCCAATTATGCACACAAATCCCTTGAATTTGTCGAGAATCACATGGAAAAAAAGAAGGCGCAACCAAAGCATGAAAGGTGTCAAAATGTGCTGACTCCATAAGAGCCATTTAAAAATGTCAGCGGGTGGTGAAGGGTGTTTCTCAACCAAATGTGCAGAGGCAGACAACATTAGGTGCTTTTTCGACCTCAGTGGCAGGTGCTGAAGCAGCTGGACATGGCGCAAATTGTAATTATTATTTTTTTTAGATTTGAATGAAATGAATGGCTGCATATGAACTCATTAAGGAAAACATTTCAGGTTAGGAAAAAAAAACAACCTGAAACTAATTCACAAGATATATGTCACTAATATACTCCACCCAGTCTCAGTTTTGCCTTAAATTCTAATTCTCAGCAACTCGTAGTGAACGTGTTAATTGCCTTTACCAAAGGATCTGATCTCAAGGACTCACATAAGTTATATAATAATAAAAACTGCTCTTCCACATTCTATGTTGATATTGTGGCGTGCAGCCAAAGTCAATCAAAGTCCCACGGCATATCAACTGAACCGAGCGTATGTTTTTTTTTTTAATTTACACAGAATGTGTTTCAAGTCCAAAGCAAACCAAAAAAAAACATTGGCATATACATAAATTAACATGAGCTGCATAATATTTCATTTGATCAAGAGGTTGCCCAGCTCGCAGAACAGCGGCATCCATTTCCTTACGGTGTAACGTCATATTAGTAAGGAAGGAAAAGGCCACCTTAGCGCCCCACTTGTATCATTTCTACTGTCACAAAGAAGGATTGTAATGTCGCAGATAAATATACGGCACGGATTTATCTTTTGCCCCCAAGCCGCTTTGTTCTGGGAACCCTTGAACAATGTTGGCTAATCATAGCATTTGAAAAATTTCGATGTGTCATCTTGCAATAGTCAAAGTACAAGAGGTGATTTCTTAGGACATGACAGGCCTGTTATGGGAATATAATAGAAAAGTGAGGTAATAGCAGAGCAAAGGGCTGAAACGGCGATGAAATAGAGAGGAGACAGAAAGAAAGAACACAGTGGGGAGCACAATAAAGACAGCAAGACAAATACAGACAACCAAAGACAAGGCGAGATCGTGGCCCTGCCTCTGTGTACATACGGCAGAATGTACCAGAGCACAGAAAGACCAACACATTTGAGATAAGCCCCTTTACTCAGGCGTGCTTTTTATGGCTTCGTTGGCAGCGTAGCTTCATCGACATCAGCAGGCAGAAATGTATCAACAGCTGATTTTTTTCCCCCTTTTTTAAATTTGACTAGTCAACAGCAAATTTTAATCATAGACGGATTTTTATGGCCCTAAACATATTTTTGACCCTGATTTCAAAAAGGTATTTACTTGGGATATTCTCATTTTTGGTTTTCACGTTTGACTTTTAAAAGTTTGCGCAACATGAATTTGACCATGCGTTGTAATTTATAGCTACACTGAAAAATGGTTTTAATCCATTTATTGTTGATGTATGATATAGGAAGTACAGTCAAACCTCGGTTTTCGAACGTCTCGGTTCTCAACCAATTCGGTTTTCGACCAAAAATTTGGGAGTTTTTTATGCCTCGGATGACGAACAAATTTCGGTTCTCGAACAAACTGAGCGCACTTGAATGCACCATTTGACTCCTCTCGCCTTCCTTACACGAGGAAGTGACGCTTGCTCGGGTAGACGAGGAAGTGACGCTTCCCCGTGTTGATTTCCATTATGAGCAGACGTGTTCAGTAAGCATTTTCATTTTAAAAAGAGCGTGGTTTCGGTTTTCGAACAGCCTTCTGGAACGGATTATGGACGAAAACCGAGGTTTGACTGTACTACAATTCCAAACTCATCCAACAGCATAACTCTTAAAAATGAACTGCTCATAGATCATTTAAAACAAAAAAAATGCACCAGGAGTGCAGTTGCCTTCGCAATATTATAGTGTTCAATTACTAGACCCATACGAGGCTTTTCCTGACAATTTGCTGCTCCTACCGGGATTTTAAAGGATATGTGCAAACACCGACTAGTAAAGGGATTTGGAACTGTTCATAATTCCCATCACCATATATAAGGCCCAAATTGCAGCTGACAAAAAAAACAGCCTTATGCTGCAACCGCCATATTTCACGTGGGTACGGTCTTTTTTCGGTCATGAGCAGTGTTGTATTTGCGTGAAACATACCTTTTGGAATCATGGCCAAAAAGTTGCTTCATCCGAATAAAACACATTTTCACTTGCTTCAGGCACTCCTTTGTGCTCAGCGCCACCAGACTGTACAACAGCAGTGTGGGCCACAACTCACAGACTCCGTGCCAGTTTTTGTTTTGTTTTTTTTCACCCCAATATGTTGCTCTGTTTTTATGTTCGGTTAAACTCCTCCAAAAAATTAAATAAATCAAGAAAAATAAGATCACATGCTACTTTACAAAAAAAAAACGCATATGCAACCATTCATATTGTTGTATTTATTTTTATTCTGAACTTGTAAACACTCGGCTGTATCCTATGAGCTGAAATTTCCCTTTGAGGATCATTGACTGATCATCTTAATCTATTTGATCATTCCCATGTGCATTTTGGGAGATTGAAGATGAGATAAGGTAAGAGAAGATAAGAAAACCTTTATTTGTCTCACAATGGAGAAATTTGCCATTTACAGCAGCCAAATTTGGAGGGAAGAAAGTAGAAAAACAAAGTATTTGCATGCACAAAATAATTTAAAAATGAACTGTACATAGTACAGAATGCCATATAAAATATAAAATATAATATATAAGCTTATATGCAACTGCATATATGCTTTTTCAAGTAGTTCTTTTCTTTGCAAGCCTTATCTTGCAAAGATAGTGATTCCGTCTTGCCACCATGGCCCAGAAGGAAGATTGTTGTCCCATGTAATAATCAGCCAATACTTGCCAGAAATTGCTGCAGCCCCTTCAGTCGAGCTGTCAGCATTTGGCAACCTCCCCGAGCAGTTTTCCAATTCATCTTTTCTTCAATTATCCAGCAACGTCCAGTTCGTTGCAACGTCACAAATTGTGTCCACTAGATGTTGACAGTCTTCACTGTGTTTCAGATACAAATAAGATAGCAATATCTATACATACCAACCAGAATCTTCTGAATGCCTCCACAGGATTTTGAACACCGTCAACATGTTTTTGTCTTGCACCTGCTCTTCTAAATCGCGAATCAATACGTTATTTCATTTACTCGCTTGTGCCGGTAGTGCCCCATCTTCGTTGAGCTATGAGTTCAACCGAATTATGATAACCGAATAACATTTGTCCCAATTTTGAGGAAGCAACATCACATAACAGTTGCGGTCATCTGTCATCAGCTTGCAACCTAAACAATATATAAATAAGGACAAAGGATTCCGGGGATAAGACTGATATGTGACTGTGACCAGACAGCAAAATAATCTACGTAATCCGAATCGAAGCCCTCAAGGCTTTTATAGATCAACAGCATAGATTTTCTCTCTGTCTCCATTTCTACCTGGCTTAGGTTTAATTCAACTCAATTAAATCAAGCTCAGAGTTCCTAGAGAACACGGTCATTCATCTTTTGAGTCGAGCTACTTCAGCTCAGCAAAAAAAAACACTCCTTTCCCTGCTTTTTTTCTCCACAGACGCCATGAGGGCAGTCTATAGTTTCAACCAAATTAGCGTTGATGATCTCGCAAACAGCTTTAATAGATGTCCTGGCCTCACCATTACGTCAGAAAATGCGTTCACTTAATTCCAGCATCCTATACCGGTTGCGTATTTAATTAGCTTCTTTGTTTCTTTTTTCACATTCTTATCAGTCAAAAATGTAGTGTGAAATTAGAAAAGTTATCCCTGGAACCAAAATACACCCTGGGGGTAAAATGCTTCACACAGCGCACCACAAGCTTTCATTTTGACAAAATCAACACAATAATCAACGAGGGCAAAAACATCAACAAGTGTTTGTCCTTGAGTGACAGTCACTAGCAGCCATCGACGGAGACTTTGGCTTCGTCGTGACGATATGAAACAGCTGGCGAAATGAACATTTTCCAAGGGGATACATATTTCATGAGTTGTGGACTCACCGTTGACAATTTAGCATTGAATAATAGATTCATCAAACCTGGATCGACTAATGAATAGCTTCCTCGGGTGAAAAGAAGAAAGCAAATCAGCAATACGCAAAGTAGAAATAGAATTAATGAGCGGTTGTCAAAGCTCAAATCATCCGCTCGGTAAAAGCAGGACCGTTTCTGTTCCGCGCCTAACCCTTGTACCTGGTCAAAGTTCTCCATTCATGAATGCGGGAGAGGTTCCATAGTCTTCTCCGTGATTGTAGATTTCACAGATGTGTAAATGATGTTATGTGAGGCGCGCTGAGCGAAGCTTTGATCTGCTATTCCACAAACCAGGCTGTACAACAAAAGGCGAGGAAATCCTGAGCTCACGCAAGCCTTGTATAATGTAAAAACTCGGTTTCTGTGATCCTCTGCTGATCTGCAAGCACTGGCAGCTGTGAAAAGGAGATGCCCACAAGTATACTGTACATGGAGACGAAAACACGGACGGGGGAAAAGTTGCGCTTTCCAGAGCAATGTCATGCAACATAGTTAACGCGCCGCCGAGTGAACAGTCTGACTGATGCGTGCAATTCCAACTGGGTCTATCAATCAAAAGTCAATGTGACGCTTTGATGACATCATGAGCTTCGTGTCATTTTACTTCACTTAACGTCTTCGCCACGCGAGAGGAACGATGACAGGAGAGATGCGATCGTAATCACTTGTACAGTACAGTCGAACCTCGGTTTTTGTCCATAATCCGTTCCAGAAGGCTGTTCGAAAGCCAAAATTGTTCAAAAACCGAAACCACACTCTTTTTAAAATTTAAATAATTACTCAACACGTCTGCTCACAATGGAAAGCAACACGAGGAAGCGTCACTTCCTCGTCTACCCGAGGAAGCGTCACTTCCTCGTGTAAGGAAGGCGGGAGGAGTCAAATGGTGCATTCAAGTGCGCTCAGTTTGTTCGTCATTTGAGGCATAAAAAACTCGAAATGTTTGGTCGAAAACCGAATTGGTTGAGAACCGAGACATTCGAAAACCGAGGTTTGACTGTATTTGTAAAAATGTAGCACTTTGTCTTCGGCAGCGATTACACACGCGGGCACACTTGTTGGTGTAGCCTCGTATACCGTCATTGGACATCAAAATAGTATTCGGTTTTACAAGCTTTCACTGTGTCATTTACACAACATACCAAACTGTCACAAATATATTCTCATGGATGTTTTCTGATGGTTTTGCATTCTCTGGCCACACGCTTAAAACCAGGAGTGCGAGATAAAGTCAAGCACAGGTCACAGGCGACTTTTCCCACAGACCAGATGGTCCTCTTTTTTTTCTAATTAATTACTTGCGCAAAACTGTGGAGACGTGTTGATTTTTCATTCGTCTCAAAAATTTAAAACGTGCTGAATTGTTACTAAAAAGGTGACCTGAACACGCTGCAGACGATTGGATTGGGAGAATTTTATGAGATTCATCAGTGTAAAACCCAATCTATCATGGCGGTCACATTTTTTATTCATTGGACTTCAAAATGGGACAACACTGCTCAATGTTTGTTGATCTAAATTATTGATGAGGGTTCAAATGATTCAAATTGTTCCATAGGATGAATGTAAATGGATGTATAGGAGCAAAGTCCTTCACATAAATGAGATGGTCATACAAACAAAATGGAAACATTTTAATGGGGGTGAATTATATTTGATCCTATATCGATATGAGCAAGTAGAACTAAACCTGGTTCTAATGTGGCTGGACTTCAAAAAAAAAAGAAAAACGAAGCAAGCCGAGCGCAAGTGTAATCTCTGTGAAGCTCATTACCTGCAGGTCAGTTTTCTCATCAAATGTGCCCAATGACAACTGGCACTCATTGCACTGCCCATCATTTGCTGCTCATGACACCGCTACGGCAAATCGGTTCACACTCAAATTACCTTTGCTTCAATAAATAAAGTTTGAAGTCCAGTCAGGTGTTAGATTGCAAGTATTATGATAGAATTCAACCACATTTGTCTGTTGTGACATTTGAATGGCAAGGATGAGTGGGTTCAGTTGCTTGTAGTGAGGACGGTGAGTTATTGTCTCGTCTTGCAAAACACTTTTGCTTTTAAAATATCAATTCATTCCTCAGATAATGATTTTCGCGTGCATTTAGTTTGTGATTGCGACAGCATTTCAATCATTTCGGTTTGAGTCGAGCGACTCCAAACTAAGCCCGGTTGGGTTCACTCAGCACTCAGCCCTGGCTACTAAGCATATCGCCGTATTTAGACAGGCTTAGTAAAATGCCACAGCGTAATATGTGCTGGCTAATTTTCCAAAAGGTTTGATGTGGACAATCTATCTGAATGTTCTGGTTGGGCGCATGGCCTGATAGGATGGCACCCCATTAGCTCAGTCAGACTGCAGGGCCCCACTGTTAACATTAGAATGTGTACTGGAGCATCACAAAGTGGAGCGGGGCTTAATCTTGCCATACTCATGTTCTTTCCTGCCTTATTGTGGTCAATGTGATGATAGCATTGATACAAGCCAATCCCAAGTGCAAAATGCCTCGCAATTAGAGCTATGGGCGGTATTAATATTTTCATAACACCCCCCCCTCACCCCCACATCACCAATTCCCCTTCTCTATCAGAGGTTGGTAATCAGTTGTATCAAACTGTTTAATTACAGCTTGGCAATGACTACTTCATTTGATTAGACCGTTTACCTTATTGTTGCCTCAATTATATTAAAGAGCTGTTTTCGAGAGGTTGCGGCGTTTGCTTGTGATATAGGATGCCAAAAGGGGCTGAGTGACAGGGACTTCTTAAGACTTAATTTTACAAATACAGTAATAAATACAAGCGAGCGCACACCACGTCTCGCCACACAGCGAGCTGTAAGGTCTTTTGCATAATTGCAATAAAAACGTGTATTGGTCTGACTGATTGAATTGGGGCTTGGTAATTGCAGCATAAACAATGCGCTTGACTGTCACATTGCTACAGTGCCACAAGGCTGTCAACGATCCAGATATTTTTCTAGTGTCTACTATCATATTAAGCGGATCCACAGCCTGCCGTGTAATGACTATAATTATGTGGTGAGCATGTGCTACCTGTGGGCTAGCGTAACACGCATTCACGCATGCACGTGGAATCGAGCACACCACTATTTATTTATTTTAATCCATGACCTGTCAGTCAAAATCAGTGTGTGCGATGCCAATTTTTTTTTTCATTAGTTTAATAACTTACCAACAAGATATGCTCCCTCTTGTCCAAACATCATCTAAAATGTCAATATTAAAAACTACTTGGTGAGTCTCTGAATGATGGCACATTCACAACAAAACTCAAAAATGTCATTACATTAGATTCAAGAATGTCATTACATTATAACGAACGTGTAATGACAATAAAGCAATTCAATCAATCAATTCAATCAAGATGTATTCTTTTTCTGGAGAAATGTTTATTGCTGGAAATAAAGGGGGACACCGCCACACATTTTTCAGTGTGATGGACAGGGGTGGCCACCTGCACACATGCACTCATACACTCCCTCTGAAGTCACTGTTTAACATACCATCCACAGTCAGTGTTTTTCACCAAATAAAAGTGCACAAATATACAAATGCTTGCCCAACATACTCATAATACAAGCAGCTAAAATATGGATATAAAAAAGCGCAATTGACTAGAAAAAGCCATTGTGCACGATAATTTACTTCTATCTCATGCAGTGATTCATGAGCTGACTTCCATTTATTCAAATCATATCTAAATAGCACTATGAAACAAATATCTCTGAATTATTCACAATTCTAAACATTATTTTTACTTTGGTTTCTCCCTGCTTGTATTAATGCTGGGCACGATTGGCATATGTGTACATTTTATTTCATGAAATGGTGAGCTAGGATGGAATGATAAGCAATGACTTCTCGCCAGATTGGTTGTTTGATATGTTGTAAAAGTCCTGATTTTGAGTGACGTTGACTGTAAGAATCAAATGTTCTTCACCTAAAAAAAGGCGTCTTTTATCCAGATCAATTAGGATATGTTCTTCAAATATGCAATGAATGTAAGTGGAATCTAGCAGAGTATTAAGGGATCCAAGAATGTCTGTGTGAAAATGGCAGGAAATTTACAGATACATTCAAACATCGGTTTTCAAACGTCTCGGTTCTCGACCAATTCGGTTTTCAACCAAAAATTTCGAGTTTTTTATGCCTCGGATGACGAACAAATTTCGGTTCTCGAACAAACTGAGCGCACTTGAATGCACCATTTGACTCCTCTCGCCTTCCTTACACAAGGAAGTGACGCTTCCTCGGGTAGACGAGGAAGTGACGCTTCCTTGTGTCGCTTTCCATTGTGAGCAGATGTGTTCAGTAAACATTTTTATTTTAAAAAGAGCGTGGTTTCGGTTTTCCAACAATTTCGTTTTTCGAACAGCCTTCTGGAATGGATTATGGACGAAAACAGAGCTTTGACTGTATCAAAATATCTGGCATCTCGTAGCTCCGCCCCTGAAAAACATAAAATTATATTGCCTCATCTGAATAGTGACCCAAGCAGAGTTGCAATGATTTGGGAAATTTTTACCTACTACTGTTCGTGCACGGCAAAGGTGAAATGCATCGATGCGTTTGACTGTTGCCAACAAGTTTAAAATGTGCATTACTGCCACCTACAGGAATGGAAACAACCACAACAGGAATGGAGAGCGAGAGCAGTCAGTACTTTAAGTCAACAGCAGACAATGGATATTGAAATTGAACACTACAGCGCCAAGCATTTTTGATGACAATCCGTTTTCTTTAACAGTCACTCATCATTGTGCGAGTGCTGACGGCCGCCAATACAAGCACCCGTATAGTCAGCCGGCTCAACCCCCTAAATATCGACAGCGTCTCCGCAGCAGCCCGTCGTGCAACCTCCCTCCACTTTCGAGTCTCTCTTTCTCGCTTCACTTCTTCCTCCTCTCAACCAGGAAAAGCGCCACATGCTACCGCAGGAAGTCGATGTACATCTCTTGTCTCCCTCGCGCGACCCATATCAAAACATACTGCACTCATTCCTCACCGTTGAGCCTTGCACACATCATATCGGAGTTGTAAATAGAGAGAAGCTTAAATGACAACAGCCTTTCTTCCGGAGGGATTTAAGGAGGAGAAAGGTACTGATTTGTGCGAAAGACGGCTGGCGAGGATAAAATGTCGGGCTTTGGGTCTAAATTCCACATGAATGCCTTTCCCTTTAGTGGGCATTATGATGGCAATGGACCATATCATAGTATTTGTTTTGCTTTAGAGCTGTCCCTGGTGATTTATGTTCCCCGGGGACAAATATATCATGTCACAATACAGTACAAGCAATGTTTCTGTCACACCGAACGCGGGGGGGGGGGGCTGAAATGAGAGATTTGTGTACATCTGTGGCAGAGTGTGTGGCTGGGTGATGAGACACTTGTGGCAGTGCCAGTGTGTGACCGCTGGCCCCCCGACTAGGGAGCGGCGCCTGGAAAGGTTACCCAGCAGAGTGGCTTTTGTATGGTAATGTGACCTCCAGCTCCCGAAGGAGGCCAAACACCTGCCCAGCACCCCCGCTGGGCTCATATCCCTGACACGTTAACTGTTTTCCCTGATAAGAACGTCACCGCTGTTAAGCAATCGCTTGTCACTTAAAAGTCAGTGTTCAACAGTGGAATTCCGGTTACCCGTTCTAAAATATATTCTTATACTGTGGTTTTGTAACAAACAGAGTGGCAGGTGTTCTTACTCTGACAAAGACAGAACAATACGCATTCAGAAATGTGCGTATGCATGTCACTTTTTTTCAGGAGCAGTAAAAAGACGGGAGACTGTCGAATACGTTGAGAAAAAAAATAGACACCTTAAAAAAAATAGTAATTGTGTCTTTGTGCTACTGTATGTTGTATGCATACAATCAAGTTTTCAAAGCATTTATAAAGTGGAGCTGTCAAGAATGTCAAAGTAGGAAAGAGGGCATCCTATAATACAGTCAAACCTCAGTTTTCGAACGTCTCGGTTCTCGCCCAATTCGGTTTTCGACCCAAAATTTCGATTTTTTTATGCCTCGGATGATGAACAAATTTCGGTTCTCGAACAAACTGAACGCACTTGAATGCACCATTTGACTCCTCTCACCTTCCTTACACGAGGAAGTGACACTTCCTCGTGTTACTTTCCATTGTGAGCAGATGTGTTCAGTAAACATTTTTATTTTAAAAAGAGCGTGGTTTCGGTTTTCCAACAATTTTGGTTTTCGAACAGCCTTCTGGAACGGATTCTGGACGAAAACCGAGCTTTGACTGTACAGTATATGGAAAAGACGAGCTGGGAAATCTTCCATTTATGCTCTTTTCATATTGTGAGAATAACTTGTAAATTAGCATGCTATCATCAGAGAGTTCCACTCATATATAACAGAAAAAAAATCTGCATATTTTTTAGTATTAGCCAAATTTGACTTACCGTTAAATGCATTAAAAAATAAATCAATAAATAATGTCCTTTATTGCCCGTCATCACCCCGTCACTCATTGTCAGCTCTCTCATGATGAACAAACTGAGGTGGCATGGTGTTATAAACCACATTTTCAGCGGGAGTTTGGCTTCATAGTTTCAGCAGTCCGCGGAGGACAATACACACAATTTCATTATGTTAAAACGTTGGGATCATCCTGAAGCAGACATTTCCAAGGCAATATGTTGATTAGTGACGAGGATGCCCATGGAGACAAAATAGTCAACGTTGCAGCATTGAGCCTTCTTGGATGCTTCCATGCTACCTTGGTCCACTGCTATGAAAATCCGAATGTTTTGGAATGAGCCGATGAGATGGCAATGATGAAGCCAATGATCGTCAGTGTGTTCTTTCCATCTATCTATCCACCTCGCCGTCTCGCGTATCTAAATCGCTACAGAGATCTGAGCATCAGCTCAAGGTCTTGGAACAGCTATCCCTCAGGCTGGCATACACTTGCGTGTAATTCGAGCACCAGTTTCCTGTCCCTGAGGCAGCCCACCTACTGAACCAATTTCTCCGTCGTCACCATGCTGAGCATCGCTAACGCAGCCCTCTCATGCGGTTGTGTTTTATGTATTAGCTTAGCGGCGACTATAGTTCTTTCCTCATTAATGTCACCCTTCAGTTCTGTCATTAAATATATATACTTCAAGTCATATCCATACGAGTCCTTTGCTACAATTTTGTCTATTTATTTATCCATTAAAAGTTAATTATGAATGAATGTCACTCTGAATAATTCATGTGCACCCCAGTGCTATGAATAAATAGCTAATACACCTCTGCTTCCACCCCTTTCGTGTTCTTCAAACCCTTTTAGTCGTACAATGCACTACTGTAGGTTATTGGTCTTTCTCTCTCCCCGGAGGGTTCTTGTGCACTTAGTCCTTATTAAAATTCCTATAGCACATAAACACACAATGACATCTGCACGCACGCACACACAAGCGCTCACGCACAGGCCAAGGACCGTCTGTTGGTACAAACCATTTATTAAAGCTCCTGTGAAGGTCCTGGCAGTCAGCCAGAGGGAGACATGACTTTGGATCTCATTCATGTCCACATCAGCAGAGTGAAATATTTCTAGGTGTTGATCCATGGCAGCCATGATTGCTGCAATCCACTTTTATCATTGTCAACTTTTACAAAAGGGGGAAAATGAGCCTTTTTTTTCTGCACTTTAACAGGTTGTCAGTATAGTCCCTTCAAATCAAACGGTTACAGGGGCAATCTCTTTTCGTGACATGTTTACGACATACAGTAGGAAACAGAGAAACAGCTTTACTAGATTCTTATCTCGGCATGGCCACTACATTTCTGAATCTGTATTCAAGTAGGAGACGAGCACAACCTTCAGCTGGACTTGATCTAATGCATCCACGGTGAAGTTGTCATCTTTTTTTTTTTGGGCCTGTATGCATTCATTCAAAATGTAACAGCGGCAAATTAGAATCATGCATTTTTGTGGTCCAGTTAGTTGCGGATGTATGCTTAAAAATACTGTATATGTTGTAAAAAGTTCTGCTAGCACATTAAAATGATCACACACACCCCAAAAAAACATGACACTTGCACACTCGTCCCATTTAAGTAACTCCAGTTATTCTAGTTCACTGCACTCTGAAAATATGCAACCTTGGCCATTGCTCACATGCCATGCAGAAAAAGCGCAAAGTGCTCCTGAATTCTGCTGTGTCACCGCCATATATTATTACAGAGGTTGACATCAGGCAATCCCATCAATCTAATCTCCATTCACTGACAACGATATATTGCCTTTAGTTCCATATAAAAGAGAATGAATATGAAGACAACGGCTTCACCGATCATTAATGGGCAGCAAACTGTGCAATGCTAATTTACAAGTTCTTCATTACCTCCATTCTGAGTGGAGGGAATCATCTACAACAAGGTGGTTCGTTTCAGCAGCGAAAAGAAGATCTAACACATTTGGTAGAGGTTGATAATGGTGCTTCACTTTCACACCGACCACTCAGAGGGAATTACAGGGCTGCAGAGAAGAGAATGTCTGAGTGCTTTAGTTAAAACCAGGGGTAAATGCTATCTCATGCTTACATGGTCCTTGATCCATGGGTGCCGAAGCTGCCTGATCGCTTCACAGCCCGGCCCATTTACATTTCAACCGACAGATTCACCCGCATCGTACTGTATATTCTGCTTTACAGGAATCGATTCTTTTCTTACAGTCCACCGGTCTCCAGCACGGCCGTTACCTGGATAGAGTGATACCGCAATCAAAAGGATTGGATGTAATGAAAAAAAAACATAGAATTGCAGGGTAAAGCTCACAGTGCGAGGCTGAACATAACGCTCAAAGAGATGAAGGTCTCTCGAGAAGACCCCGGCAGCAAATAAGGTTTGAGGAGCTATTAGCTTTTTTTGTAACTGCTGTCTATCAACTGATCGGGTGTATTAGCCTTCAGTGGCTAATCTATCAGTCAAAGCTAAGCCTCTGGCTCGACAACTCAGTGACTGATATGCCTCATCATTAAGAGTACTGTTTTTTTTTTAGTAAAACATGCTTACCAAAGACAAGACTCACAAAAGACACCCTGACCACTCAGTCTCTCGCTTGACAGCGACTACTTCCCACTAAACGAGAGAGAAACCGAGGCAGTTCCCCACTGTCAGCACGGCACAAGACTCAGCCGAGCGCTGTTCCTCACCCTCACAACCAAGGCTAAATTTGAGCACAAATATGAATATATGAATAACTGAACAAGTGGTTATTGTTATTCACCTGCATTCGTGCTGCCAAGTCTGCAACCTCTTTTGTTTGGAGCCAGTAGTTCTGCTGAGCACGGGCTTTCTGACAGAACATCTTAAGTGGGGCAGAGGGGAGTGGGCACAGGTGTTACTGAGTGGCTCTTTTACTGAGGGAGAATGACCTGTGTCTGAAAATGCCCCCTCTGTCTGTCTTCGGAGGCTCCCGCTATGCCCTCGTGCCCTTTATCCTCAGTGGTTACCATACCGGCATTAAAAAAAAGAAACTCCCAGTTGCCCAGATGGCAGACAGCAGGGGCCCCCTCACGCTTCCTGTGTCACTGAAGGCTTGGCCCCCTGAGTGTGTCTAAGATGCAGTTTTGGACCATATGTCCCCATGAGTGACTGAACCATACAGATAAGACATCTGCACTGCCCAACATAAATCATGTGGAGGAACAGTGCATAAGTACATTGCCTTTAAATGAAAGTAACTATATAAATGAATACATAAATACAATTGAGTGGTGTTTTTCAAGACGCAAGCCGTCGTGCATTAGAAATTTTGGGAGCAAAATTTGAGAGACAATTCACAACAAGCAGAAGTTTGACAGGTAGTGAACAATTATTTAGAAAAGAGGGTGCAAGCTGTTTGGTGCCTCTCCCAGTCAACGTTTGCTATCAAACTACCGGTACACATAAAACTAAGAGAAATACTTGTGTATTTAAAAAAAAACAAAAAAAACACTACATTCCTTTACATAATGGGAATTTGCCATGACGCTTTAAGCAATGGCTAGTTAAACACAAAGGGTGCAGTGACACGTGCAGACAGGCAATGGAATACGTACCGGCACTTAATATTTGTCCTCCTCAACAAGCAACATATACCGTTTTACTGTCGCTTACTGAGTCATTTCGAGCAGCTGTGAAACTCTTCCTAGTTCGTGTCAACTATTATACTGTTCCCCTCATTACAATTTTTTTTGGGGGGGATGGGACTTTTGAGGAGACTGGAACAGATTAATTGCATTTCCTTTCAATTTAATGGGGAAAGATGATTTGAGATTGGGTGCTTTGTGTACTGAGTGTGGTTACGGAACAAATTCAACCTGTACCTCAAGGCACCCGAGACAATTGGAAAAAAAATGGTTTTTCATCAAGGGGATGCACAAAATAAAGTCATCTGGATCCAAACGCATTTTTTTACATCGATGTATAGTCCATTTTAGAAATGTGCCAGTGCCAGGGGTGATGCCCAGGAGCGAAGGGAAGGTCAGCAAAGCTTCACAATTGAAGTGGTGCTGATGTCACAGCATGCATGGCTCAAGTGCTTGGCAGTGCATCTTAACAACAAAATGTGACATTATTAGAAGCTGTCAAATTACAGTCTAAAAGCAGTCTTGACTGGGGAGTGAGCCAGAGCGCCGCTGCAGGGCTTTCAATCTGCCCGTAATGGGAAAGATGGAAGAAGATAAGATTCCAATTCAGCCATTTCTGCACAGCCCAATGTAATCACACTGCAATCCGAGCAGGCATTGGGGGAGTTGAAAGAATTCTTAAAAAGACAGAAAATCTTCAAGTGTGGTTTCACACACAAATCCCATCACTGCTCCTAATTGTTCCACTCATTCAAAGTAAGATTTAACAAAGTAACGTGTAATCAGGGAGTTTAAAGGATTCTCGCGACGATCAGAGATCATAGAGTTGACATGGAATACAAGGAAAGCAAGAGCGCTGAAGGACTTGCTTGCGGGTTCACATATCAAAATTGCTTCGGAGAATAATTTGTCCAATCCTTATACACCTCATTAAAACACAGACAAAATGAGTTTCAAAAGAAATAAAAGTCAGAGCACTGACCTCCACCAAGTCCGATTTTCATATTGGGCAGCACAAATTTGAATCTTTTTAGACGCGCACCTTCTGCATTTGCCCTTATTTTGTTATGATGATCCATGTGCTACTAATTGAAAAATTAAGGAACAAATTAGGTCCGCTTAAAAATAATATATAATTGCGGGTACATCTCTTTCCAGTGTAAAGCCAGGCCTCCAAAAAATTTGGTGGCACTCTGTTACGGATCTTTTTATTAATCTAGGACAAGGGTATGGAAAGTATAGCCTGCAGGCCATATACGGCCAACCCTGTACTTTAAAGATTTCAGTGATTTGCTTCCAAATACATTAAATATGTTTGAAGATAAATGCTGAAAAATGTGCAAAGAAAGAACAATTTAGCATTGAATTCTTGAGCTATCAAGAAAAACAGCTTTCACTATGTCTCCATTTCTGTTGTCCGGATCGTTTAGACGGCTTGGGTTTTCTGGCCACCAAGTACTGAGCACCGTCATTTCAGACTATCCTCCCACCGGTCCACCTGCTAGCCCGTTATGTCACGTGGACCCACGAACGACACAAAACAGAGTGAGGCAGTGACTTATGAAGACGGTCTGTTGGCTAGCAAGCCTCGCTGCCTGTGAACCGGTGTCGGCATCATCCAATAGGTCACCGCCTCAGTCGGTTTTGTGCCATGCGTGGGTCCACGTAACAGAGACATTTCAGGGAAAGTTAACTGTTTTTGAACTCAGCGGCTCAGCACATGTTATTCAGATTGTGGCTCGCATTACTGACAAGTGAGCACACAAGTTCTTGCAGAAACGTATTGAGCGACAGAGAAGAGTCGAGCAGAGCGTGTTTTCAGTCCAATCAGCGGGCACCCTCACAGCGTCCGACAGCTGGGAGAAGGGCTCTATTTTCTCACGATTTTAGAAACTCGTTTTATGTATTTGGCACATTTTTATTTCTTCAAATGTGGCAGGCTCATAAGATGATTCTCTGTGGTGAGTCAAATGTTTACATTTTAGTTTCACTTTAATCTGGCTCAAACATTTACATTATCAAGAGTTCTGTAATTCAGATATTAGCGGCCATTTAGCCACTTTTTTTCCCCCTAAAATTATTTTATCCATCCACCCATTTTCTATCTGCTGATCCTAAACATCCGCGCTCAAACTTGGGACAATTTTGAGTGTTCCATTAACCTACCATGCATGTTTTTGGAATGTGGGAGGAAACCTGAGTACCCGGAGAAAACCCACGCGGGCAGGGGGAGAACATGTAAACGTCACACAGAAGAAAGCCGGAGCTGGAATCGAACCCTGCACATCTGCAGACGTGCTAATTAGTCACCCACTGTGTCGCCCTTTTAAATTATTATAACATTATAATTGGCTGGCAACCAATTCATGTCCCCCGCCTTAGCTGGGATAGGCTCACCTAGTATGATCGGAAAATGGATGGATGGATAGATCAACGCTTTAATTTTTTATTATTAATTAATCTATGAATGACCTGCCCATATGTCTGTTTTAAAAATGAAATGTCGCCCTTTAGTTTGCCCAACCCTGATCTAGGAAATAAAGTAGCAAATAGTAATGAAAAAAATAAGGCGGTCATAAATAACAGATCAAATGTAAAGCAAGGTATTGCATTGTGTACGATAACTGATTCAAAAAGCATAACTTTTTTCCCTCAAAAACGAGCAGTCGCCTCAACTTTCTGCAAACATGCTACACCCTATGTGTTTTAAGTGCAGAGTCTGAGTCATTGGCTCGGTCTTAAAGTTCTTTGTTCCTAGAAGTACACTTTCTTTTGAAAGACCAAGCTTGGTGTGAGAAATTAGGAGGAATTTCTGCTCTGGCTCTCTCTAATTGGGCCATATTTAACCTGTCGCATTTTAGGACACCCTAGAGCATGGGAGAATCCAAAATAAGTTGCTTTTTTTTGTCTAGCCTAATTCCCCTTCACCAAATCAAGGTCCAATTAACATCAGGAAGGCTCCTACCAAACTTCCTTTAGTGTGAGTCAGATTATGATTTAAAATCAAAACTCTCTTCCCTCACAGTGCTGATTTTTGTTGGATATAATCAGCCCTAGATAATGGAACAATTTAAAGATACATAAAAGGTTAACATCCAGTGATCTGCACATTTTTTGGGGGATTGACCTCTATAACCTTACCTATCAACTCACTGAAATGACGGTTCACCGTCACCAATGGCGCAACATGCCATAGGCACTGCAAAATTATGACGTGGTGGGCAATGTGAGACGATGAGCCCAGAAGCACTAACATTCAGTAAATACGAAGAGAGGAGAGGAGATGAATAGGAGAGGATAAATTGCTATTTGTATGTAGCAGAAGCCTTTTGTCAACAGTCACTATCAAAGGATTTGCTTCCACGTCCTCTCAGCCTCTGTCAAATTGTCACCGAACCTTTCCTGAAAATCAAAGAAACCTTCTCCCCTTGCGCTATGACATCAACTCTCTCAATAACACAGGCACGGAGAAAGGGTTCATCTTGAAAGAGGAAAGGAAAGTCTCGGGAGATTCCAAAGAAAGAAAAAAAAATGTATCTGCTTTCATTTTCCTGAACCTTCTTCGTGAGAAAATGCCATTATTGTGCTCTCGAGCTGTGAGAATTAGAGGTCCATGCTGACTAGTCAAACAAACAGCATCCATCCCACTGTCTCATTTATCTCCTCAAGTGTTGCTCAGCCATTACTGAAGTAATGATGTGAGGAAAGGTTTATAAAAGTGCATCTCCACAAAAGATGCCTACCTCCTCTAATCTTCCTCTGACAGGGCCGGAGAAATCCAGCTCAATGTTGCATTTGGCTGCTTTGTGTCTTGAGTGAAGGATCAGACAAGAAGTTCTGAAAAGTAGAACTGTGCAAGATGTTGGACAAAAACATCCCACAGTTGAACTTTATCCGCAAACAGTCTTGTTGTTTGACACGGCACTTGAAGTGTAAATGGATGATATCCTACTTCTGAATACCAGGGAGATTGCATCCAGCGGCGGTACACGCGTGCCGGAGATGGAAAGTTGTTTACAGGTGTGAAGCCAATGTGTGAGAACAGAGTGCAGTCATCAGGGTAAGGTGTGTGATGTACAAAATACAAACTGACGCCGTTTGGTGTTGGTCACCAGAGGCACACAGCACTCAGGTAGGACACTATAATGAACACTGAGTTACCCACCTATTGAAATGTCTTCACTTCCAGAACAATTTGTCGGAATTTCCACATTTTGAACCTTTTGTCAAACTCATTATCGCGTACTCACCTAACTAAAATTATGGCATTATACTGAACAAATTCATATTAATGGTGTATTCCAACAAGTACAGTGGTACCTATACTTGCAAAATTAATTGGTTCTGGAAGAAACGTCTTAACTAGAAAATGTTGTTAGTCGAGACGCATTTTCCATGTAAATGCCCTAATCCGTTCCATCCAGGCAATATTTTCCTGTTGAGGCGTTTCGTAACTTGAAAAGTGTCATATGAAGAGACGTTCGGAAGTAGAGGTACCACTGTAACTCCTCTGGTTGCACTGTAGTTGAGAGGAAATACATTTAATCTGTGCTGTATGTTGCACATAGACCATATTTGGCAATAAATTTGACTCTATAAGTGCGCTGAGACTGACTGACAACTATTGCAATGTGTCAAGCCTAGTTTGAAAAAGCCTATTGTCGCCACGGTCTCAATTAGAGACTGGAATCAATCATGCTCGTGTGCATTATTGTTTAACTGTGAAGAGCCGAGTGCTTGTCTGAGACACTGGCAACAGCTATAATGGGATTCTTGTATGATGAAGCACAATTAATTAGCACTGGATCTCAACTGCCGCAACAATACATTTTCTTTGCAGATTGCAAAATCATTTTGAATATGACCAACATCAAGATGTTTAACCAGTAACTACATGGAACAATTACAAATGACATGCATTTTTTTTTGTCTTCGTGGTACAAAATGTAATCCAAATAATTAACAGACAGTACTACAATGTTTGCCGCAACCACAATCCATTCGTTTTAATTAGGTAATGACTTCATCCATGAATGAATGTGTTGGTTAATAAAAAGAAAAAAAAAAACAACTTACTGCACATTTTCAAAAGCTACAAGGAAATGACCAAACGAGAGGGAAACTCCCAAAAACATTTTGAATCATACAGCCAAGTTCTTTGTGAGATATGGTGGTTGTTGAGGATGTGGACACCGATAAAATTACCTCTCTGCCAGCGGTCGCCAATCACGGACTAGTTTCGATCTGTGGGACATTTGGTACTGGGCCGCAGAGAGATAGTGAGCAGAAAATATGATTTTTGAAAGAGGTTTTATTTTTAAAAAAAAACAAAAAAAACGGATTCCCTGTGCCTCTTTACATGTCAAACCACTCTTCTCTGTCTCTTAAAAAAGTAAGCCCATAAGCTAGCTAAATTGAGTAGTTAAAAAATAAAATAAAAAAAAAAGTAGGCCAAGTGATGAGACGGAATTGTTGAGACCTTCCAAGAACAAGAAAGCTGCATTGAAGAGACAATATCCGGTGCTTCTCATGGACCAAGAATGGGTCAAATTTGGCAGCGGGCTTGCAAATGAGGCAATGAAGCCTTCAAAATACCCCGAAAAAAGCCTTTTTCTTTTAACTCGCTTAATTCCAACATCCAAAAGTTGTGAAGTGAGATTTTTTGCAACAAGGACAACAAAAGTAAAATCACAGAGTCGACTGGCGTCATTTTCTAAAATTACCCCAACAAGGGACATGCCTGTTGATTTTGGGGGATGGTGGGCAACTGCCGAGGTGCCGTTCAGCAAGACACAGCTCAATTGGTTCATCACTGAATATAATGAATCCAATTTTCAAAAATAAATAAAACATTCAGCACACTCGCGAGTTGTATCTTTACGCACGTAACATTTGTTTCTATGCTTGATCTGTCATGATATTACTTCATGTGAAACCACTCAGTCACATGAAAAATGTTGGGGACCGCTGTTCTATGAGATGGAATGACATGGACAATAGGCAAGCTGCTTCCAAGGTCATCAAATACGATAGAATAGCCCGGGGGGCAAGCGCACCCACTCTTTCAAGCAGAGATGGAAAGGAGACAGCATACTGCAGCTGTCTTACACTCTCTCACGAGCTGACAGCACTCCCTTCTACCTTCGTAGAGGGACGCGGAAAGGTACACAAAGGAAAGATGTTGCGCTCCCACACAGATACAACCGTCAATGCATGCGCTCGCTCGGTAAGTCTGTTACAGAAGTGGAATTATTTCATCTCTCAGGGGTCCTGTTAAGCTCTTACAAAGCCTCACTGCGTACAGCAGGTAGATTGATTGTGACTTATTAACTGTGAGTGAGCCTAACAGAGTGCATTAAAACAAAAAGGAAACGCAATATCCCCCGACCATCAAGCGCTTGTTAAAGCTTTAATCAAAGCCTTTCCATATCTGCATCTCCACTTCGGCTCATGAATTCCAAACGGCATCTTTATAAACCTGAGGAGACCACAAAGGCACTACGCACAATGACCCAGAAGATACATTACAGAAATAAGACTTTAAACAATAGAAGCGCCTTCTCAATAATCACCGCTGTGGCTTTCATTGTCATTTAAAAAAAAAAATTCATATTTCCTCCAGGACTGCAGAATTGTTCAATTGCTCAAAATGAGTCTAATGAGGATCATTATCACCAAAACAAATACCTAGAACTAATACATAGTCGAGAGGCGCAAAACATCATGATTATCATCATCATCATGAGCAAAAACACCAATAACTAATTCACTCTTGAGTGGCGCAAATCAGCAAGTGACCTCAGCTGATCGGGGGATGACCACTGGCTGTTCAACAAGCCGCTTCTCGCTGTCTGCAATCAAGCAAGCTGCACTGATGGTGACACTTCCATTTCAGCCGTGTGAATATGACTAAAGAGTCCAAAATCACAGCCATCATCTCATCTACTTATTGAGGCAAGGCGTGGGCAAGATGACCATCCCAGTGGGAAGCGGAATTACAGGTAGACATGGATGACCATTAGCAGGGTTGGTTAGGTTTTTTTTTTTCTGTTTTTTTTCTTTTTCCAGGAACCAATTTCATTTCAAGTTTCCCCGGCTACACGTGATAATGTTCGCATTCATTATTCACCTTTACCCATTACGCTGTATGATATCGACAATGTAAAAATATACTTTGTATATAGTGTGATATGACTTTTTTTTGTAAATCACAAACATGGCAGATATTTTTGCTTCACATTTGTATGGATCATTTAAAAATTAGGAGTAACCATGGTGCGGCCTCTTTTTTTTTAACCTGTTCTGTAATTATACAATAATTGATATGCCAGTCATTCTTTCTGTAATTGTAAATTGTAGCATTTTTGCTAACGTATGTCATTTTAATTGTGATGAAACTGCAAGTTTTTGCTGGCCAGGATTCCCTTGAAAAAGCGGATTCGGCGCATCCCCGGATGAATAGATAAATGAATAAATAAATGGGCCACTAAATACCGTATTGGCCCGAATATACGACGGCCCTGATTATAAGACGACCCCCCCTCTTTTTCAAGACTCAAGTTTGAAAAAAGGCGTTTTGAACACCAAATTAATTTTTATACAGAAAATAATTTCAGTACATCTGGAACAAATGATTATAACAATATATTGGAGAGAAAAAGCATGTTATTTTGCCTCATTCAATTCTTAATATCTGTATTCATATCAACATATTGTATCTTAGAGGATTCTGTTCTTATCGATTTCCTTTCCTTTTGACACCTTCATATGAGTTCCGTCTTGGATTTTCAGTGACGACCAAATCAATGAATAATCAATAAAACACGATAGGTATTGTACATCAAGCACATGAATGAGGGAAGGGGGTGGTGGCTGGCTGGCTGCTATTTATTGAGCAAACAAAAGATACAAACAACAGGACCGTGAACAGCTACTCGCAAGAAAATTAATCAGGCTTGCCTGAAAGCAACCAAAGCTTCAGTGGATGTCTAATTGGATTAAACCAAAACAGAGGACAGGGTTCTGCGTGTTGTTGCTCTGATGACTTGACCTCTAATGAGGGGCCCCTTTTTTTTTTTTTTTAATTTCTTCAGATCTCCAATCAGACTGAGACTAATGACTTGTGGCACATTTGGCGCATGGTGGCTTTTCCAGAGAGTGACTTCCAAGTTAAACCGTGGGTGTGGAATTGGTCAAGGTCATGCAGAGCTGCTCAGCTTCAGCCCAAGAAAAAAATAATAAGACACGCACGTACACTCGAATCAAAAACTGTGAAGCCATAGGGAACATTTAACCGGCTCCTACAGTGACCTTTTCACACAAGAAGTGCTGTCACCTGAGAGGTTTGTTTGACAACGTACCTGCCAGGACAGCTGATGACACATTTGAAATGGGATGTGCAAGCATCGAGTTTTTCTGTTGAGGCCAGTCAAAAGTAGAGCCGAGAGAAACGGCTTAAAGCTCTCTGAGGGTGATGTCAATCAAATCCACCTCTGCACAAGTCACCCCAACTGTAAGCTCGAATGCTGCTGCGGGCCACCTGAGCTGGAGTTCATCTTTGACCTTGTCACGCAAGGGGACACTATAGAGTACTGATGAAAAAAAATAAAAAATGCAATGAATGTGAATGGAGGCGAATGGAGAATATGCGTTCGGACACATATTCAACCCAATGGTTTTCATTCACCGTTTTATGCACACACTGTCACAGGACAGGCTCGGTTAAAAAATGCCCGTAAACTCCATGCCAGTGTGTGGGGGCATCTGTTGGTGTATTTGTAGGTCAGTTTTTCAATACTGCTTATCATTTCAGAGGCTGGGAGCCATCAATGACTAATGTGTCAGTCTGTCACAGTCAAGGACCTACCATATGGCGCCAGTTCATCCCCCCCCCCCCCCCACACACTTCCAATTGGGCTGCGTTTGTGTGGGCTTGTGAGAAATGCCAACGCTAGCGACAGTATAACTGCGCTATAATCAGGAAATGCAGAGGTAAGCCACTTTATTTTTATGATTATTTGATCATAGAGTGATTAGCTACTCTATTAGACCACCTGCCATCAAAATATACTGTATGCTTTACTGGAGAGTCTTTAAACATTTGGAGCAGGAATTAAAACCTTTCTAATCGATTCTACATTTTTACGCATTCGCACGTGTGCCAGATGACTGGGCTTCTTGAAGGAATCAGGAATCAACCGTTTGGGACTACAACTCACTATAATTGAATATTTTCATATCGTAAAAATATCATCTTGTATAGCGCATTAACCATTTTAGAAACAGTATTTGTGTTTTCGGGGGTAGCTTTGGCTAGGATCAATAAAATCAACATCACACTGCTTGGAAGAATAAAAAAAAAAAATCCTCAACAATTTTTATGATTTGTTTGAAGTCTGAAGGGGGCTTGATCAACGATCGATTGTTAATTAATATCCCTGCTGTCCATGGGAAAAAAAAAACTGTGTGCTAAAGCAGTGTGCTGTGCCAATTAGAACAAGTGCAGGCTGGTGAGGATGACCCAGAGGCAAAGTAGAGCTGTGGACACCTCTCCCAAGGAGCCTGTCAATTATCACCCAGCAGTGCAAGTTTCCGGTCGACTCATGAGATTCATGACTCACATGAAGAACCTTGTAGATACAAGGCCCAGAGCCATTTTTCAGTGTTAGCTTCTTTTGTGCATTGACCAATCTTTTCCCAGCATTGTTCCAGTAAGATTGCACTCTTCTAATTTGACAAGAATACATGAACTTTTTTTTTTTTCCTTTTTCTAAATACGACTTTTTCTTTGCTCTATATGTTGCGTTCGGAAATGAGCTATGAGAGCACGTTGCCCTGGTTGACTCCGCATTGCATAATGTTATTTATATTCTGGGTCCGAATGACGACTTTTCAAATGCACATGGTTAACAATCTTGATACAGATGATCCACATTGATCCATACTTGCGCTTGGCAGTTATTCTTATGCTGGTGTGTCTTTAATCTGTTCACACGTGATCCTGACTGAGGACGCTCCTGAAGCTGTCGCCGTCCACTTATTTTGGTGTGCACCAGGGTACTAATGACTGTGTTCAAGTGTGAACAGCCCAAGACACCGCTAAATGCAATTTGACAGTGAACAAGAACCATCAGCAGCATAAATGCGGTGATTTGGTGTCATCATGTGTGATGCTATTCTTCCCCCTTGCTAATCACTATACAATAAAAAAAATGGCTTTCGACTCTCAAGGTACCATGACCGCGTCTGATTGTTTCTTTGAGCATGACCGTTATCAGGATGAGAGGGAGATGATGTAACCTAACCTTGCCTTCACATGGGCACGACTGAGGCAACCGTCCTTGCATTCATGCTGATGAGATCCTGGCTAGGACAGTGAATCAGTTTCTCGCTGTGATGTGCCCCACCAGGGTTCTTTTCTTTGGCCTGTCTGAATCTGCCCCTAAGGTGTCTTCACCTTCAAACGACCAGTAAGCACATACTGTAATACCCGCAGCTATGGTAGGCCGCGTTGGAGAAATTAAAGAAAATGGTTTGTTATGCAGTCCAAAATATCAATTTTCTTTTACAAACCATACAGATGGAGAGATACACCATCAAGGAGAGATTTTAGAGTGACAAGGTGCGCAAACGGTGACTCATACCTATCAACCTCGGCTAATAGCTGCCCTTATAAATGATTACGATTCCCCTTACAAAGCAACAAAAACCCGTACAACGGTTTACCGCGCATGTGCACATCATGCTTTACCAATCCGACCGACCGTACTCAGCGATGAAAAAAAATCTACGATTGAGGATTACTTTTGCTGGTTTGCCGTGATAATAGTAGCGATCGACGACGGCATTGTCGTTGGCTACCAGCAGGTGAGACGATCTGGATTTGAGACAAAATGGTCTTTGTGAGATCGGTTCACAATTGTTTTTGTTTTTGTTTGTTTTTTCCCCCGTATAAAAGTTATAATACGCCGTACACGATTTGAAATGATAAAAAAATACGGGGAAAACGTACAAGTTGACAGGTATGAGTGACTGGCTCCTGAGTGAAAGTGGGGGTGCTACCTTGCTCACGGGCACCTAAACTGTAGTCAAGAAGCAAACTCGTGTCAGTTCAACTTCGAGAGTGAAATCTAGTGGATAACATCACACGGGAACTGCGCTTATCTCGCAACAATGTGAATTCTACAATCGTATTTTATTTTGTTTTGGTTTCATCTGTGTTGCTGTTTTTTTGTAATGCCACTTGAGTCGCGTACAAGAAGATAATATGATGACACCCATAAACCCAGAAATAAACATTTGGAAAGCTGAACCGCACTTTAAGATCGGCAAATGTATACTGCAACGGAGGTAGTGACCCTTGGAACTGATCCACCGACAAAGTCCTGGCCCCATTTAAAACCTAGCACAAGCAGATGTGCCACCCATGCAAAATCGAGAACAGATGTGGTATATGGCCAGAGTAATATAGTCGTAGGCTGCCTCCTTTGAATCTGATGATATGGAGCCAATAGGGGCATTTGTCAAATGCAATCAGGTGTGATGGGAAGAGAAGAACAAGGATGAGGAAGACGGCAGGGGTGGAGGGATTCAAGGCGTGCCAAACTCTTCCACTGTGTGGAGCACAAAGACCAAAACAGGGACACCGCCACAGCACAAGACAAAAGTACAAGTCTCTACCCCACTGGAGTTCAATCTAAATCTACTACATTCACACACAGAGGACACTGTGAATGAGTTACTATGTACACTGAAATATAACCTCAAAATACAGTATTTGCCGCAGACGGCTAAATTATCTCAAATGCCATGAGGTCAGATTTAATCAAATGTAAGCGACACACCACCGTTCTATTGGGTGCGGCGTTATCTACTCCGTGTTGCTCTTTCCCAAGCTTATAAAAACTTGCCCAAGGTCAGACTAAAGGCCAGTCCAGTTTGGGCCAGTCCCTTGAGTGGGGCACTTATATGGAAAGTCTGAATCTGATTTAGAACTGGGCCACGCGCAAGCCGCCAATGAATGGGCACCCAGCCAGCCAGGCAGGCAGGCAGGCCAAAAAGGAGGTGGAAGCATGTTCACAAGACTGTAAAATGAACACACAAACACTTGGGTTTGTTTTGGTATTTTCAATGTTGATTTGACAACAGAGCATGACATTTTCACACAACAACGATCGAGCTCAAGTGTCCAAACCCGAATGTAGCACTTATCGAGGAGCTGTTTGCTTGAACGTAAACAGGACTTCTTTCATCAATATCGTGCCACAATGCGCAACACACTTTTAAAACTCCATAAAACTGACTAATTTGCCTCTTTTGTACATGGGAAATTGTGTCTCAGTTGCATGTGGTTTATGTGCAAACCAGATGGTAATGGGGCAATTGAGTTAAATTATTCCTAATTAAGAGGAACACCACTGGTTGAACATAAGCAATAAAGCAAAACCCATTCCACTCATTTTGTTTTGCTTTAATAAAGCTTTCAATGATCCTCAATGCAGTGTTTAAGGCCATATAACTTGAAGGAACTGCTAAACACGATAAAACAATGCACTTCAGCCCAGGATGACCAATAAGAACGCACGTGTGTCACATCTACTTTCGACTGCACATCATGGTGAGCTTGAATGGCTGAATCCAAACCCACTTCAATGTTCGAAATGATCAGCTACGCCGATAAAAAACGAAACAAAAAAAAAACACTGGGGATGAAACGCAGCACTTCCACACTTTTATGTTTAATTTCATTGCTTTCTAATTTGCATCTAATGGTTGACTGTCTGCCTTCTTCTAAACTCCAGCAGGTGCCTTATTAGCTGTTTGGGGTGGGGGTGTGTGTGTGTGGGGGGGGGGGGGGGGGGGGGGGGGTCATCAAAAGCAACGTGGTTCTTTGAAATTGATGCAAATGTTTTGGGTGCACGCACGATTTGTTAATTTGTCACCATGATTCTCAGACCACTTCCTTGTAAAATCCAAAGTAAAAATAGTCCTTCCTGACCTGTATAGACTATGCACTGATTTCAAATGTCCAAAGTCTTAATGATTTACATCGGGGACAAAATTGTGTGTTCACACCAACAGATTGTGCACATTTTTTGTGAGCGCACTGTGCGTGACAATTTATTTATTTATTTTTTAAACAAAGATCTCAAATTGCCGTGCTAAATTGCGTGTTCACTCACTCTAATAGATTCCGCGTGCTGTCGGTAATAATTCTGGAAGTGGTGTAGCCCGCAATATTTAAAAAGCTGTGTTGCGCTTGGAAAATCCAAATTGCATTGCTCAATGGAGAATAATTTTTGTCTCGGGCATTTCAAAAAATATACGCCTCCTAAAATGTACCACGCTGCAACATTGCCCATTTGGCACACACATTCCTGGAGCAAACCTCTGGTAAATCACATTCATAGTTTAGAGCTGCACTAAATGCACTGCCACTGACGGCCATATTTTGCAGTTTCCAAAAACAGCAGGTTTCATCTGAGTCCCAATTCGCAAATTCAAACATTCCTTGGAAATCCTGTATTTGGCCTGTAATAGGCCTTTAATACAGAGGCCATTTTGACATATGACATTGTTGTCGACACAAGTGAGGTTCACTCTGACCTCTTAAAATGACAAATAGCAACCCAGCATACACTGCATAAGGATGAATAAGTTGACCGTTGCTTATTAACTCATTCAGTACCATCCAACTCTGGACTAAGTCTGAAAAGACGTTTAAAAACGTCTTTGGGAGTGAATGAGTTAAGATCTCGAGTTAAGGAATCGAACACGGTAGTCTTGGCAATTAAAGGCATACGCATCACATATCAGCCTTGCGCCAACAAAATTGTGCCCCCTGCACCCCACAAAGCAAAAAAATGCCTTTAGAACAAATGGTGTGCATAGTCACACTGGAAATAAAGTCGTGCAAACACCGCTGCTGTCTAAATGCTTTCGATATGAAAGTTAGAGGAAGTAACCAGGTGAATAGTTCACTTCAGAATTATATTTTTTCGATGCTGGTCCTTGTAACTGTTGCAAAAAACAAAAAAATACATAACAAAGAAAATACACAGCAGCCACCCAGAGTTAGTCCCCCTACTCCCTGATTTGCGCAAAACAGAGGCCATGTCATGTATTTGCCCGCAATGTTGTTCAAATTCTCAAGCCTACGACTTGCATGTGTTTCACTTCAGAGGTTCCACTGTAGCCCTGTGTTGTTGTTGGGTTTTTTTTTCCGCTCAATATCATGTCATTAAACACAAAGATGTCAGCAGCTGGAAAACTTGCTCATGATTAAACCGAATCAAGCTGTCACTCAAGCATGATACCGCCTGTCCACGTGAGTGCGTCACATACAAATCGCACTTTAACTCAATTAAACGTGAAGCTGTTTGAAATGAAATTGGCGGTCATTTTCCTCTCCCGATGAGGTAGCAGCGGCCGCCCTCTAGTACCGCGACTTTACAGAAGCGCAACCGCGATACACCAATTGTTTGGGATTGGCTATGCCGGGGTAGATGCAAGGAGGTTGTTTGTTTAATAAGGATTTAAATTCATATTCGGTTGCCATCATGTTACTTTAGTGGATAAATCATCTTCAAAGGGAATTAAGTGCTCCTTGGTGGCTTTTACAATGTGTGCTGAGCTGGAAGAGAGGATGCTGGGCTGGCAGCGGGGCTCAAAAAACAACTTGAGAAAAGCCTCCAGGTGGCACGTCTGGAAAAAGGATAACATCCATGCTTCTGCTCAACTAACCATCAAACCTAATTACCTGTGGATAGGACTTATGGGCCACATGTTGGGTTCAAAGCGTCCTCGATCAGGAAGTGACTTGAGTAGGTGTGCACGTGTGTGTGTGTGTGTGTGTGTGTCTATGGGTCTGGTCAACGTGTCCGTGACCAAAAGATTCGACTGTGAGATTTGATGCCACATCTTGGCTCGGTGCCACTGTTTCAATCAAACTGACTTATTTCGATTTTAAGATGATTCAACTGAAGCCATGAGAGAACGTTTTCTGGATAGATTGCTTGTCAGTCTGTCGCATGCTGGCAGCCATATCTGCTGATGCATTATTCCACTCTGTCGGGGAGCAAGCTGCTTCGAGGACTTGTTGTTGTGAAGGGTAAAACTATATCATAGAAATGATTGTTTAATTTGAATTAGTGATACAACTAACATACCACAACAACACGCTTGCCGAATGCCACCTTCGACGCTCCTCAGAATCCAATAAAAGCACTTTCTCTGTTAATAACCTATAAAAGCATATTAACTTAATTACAGATCACCTCAACATTTTTTTAAGACTTGTTGACACCACGTTTAATTAACCTTTGCATTTCTCTGCGCAACGTCGCCATTTCAGGCAATAAAAATTTAGACCTCCTGTGATATTTCCAAGTGGTATTTGTACACTTCTGTGCGCTACTTTAGTGCCATTTAAAATGCAATTTAACAAGTCCGGAGGATTTTAGATGGGCTCGCATTGCCTTCACACGCATCATCTACAGTTATATGGTAATAATCCTGTTGATATCTACTTTGCGTGTTAACCTTTTCCGAATACACCGTGTCTCAAATACTGGATGTATTAGGGATGAAACCGTTTCAAACCGCGACGGCATTTTAAACAGTAGACCGAAAATAAGCCGGATGCATACATGAGATACATTTCAGATATATGAGACAAAATAATCTTCCACTTGTGTTCAATCAGTTTTGTGGCGCTAAAGCAGGTCGTATTCGGACGGTTTACTCACATCTAATGGCACATACCGTATTGGCCCGAATATAAGACGGCCCTGATTTGAAGACAACCCCCTCTTTTTCAAGACTCAAGTTTGAAAAAAATACTTTTTGAACACCAAATACATTTTTATACAGAAAATAATTACAGTACATCTGAAACAAATGATTATAAACATATATTTGAGAGGAAAAGCCTGTTATTTTGCTTCATTCAAATCTTAATATCTGAACATTTAAATATGTAAACTAAAGTGCAATCACATTCGTAACTGAATGGCTTCTGGTTTTTGAAATAGAAATACATCATAACTTCTCCTCAGCTGCCGGTTAACCTGGCCGATCTTCGACCCACTTTTCTCCAGAGTGTCGCTACGTTTCTCCATTTTCTGTTATCTCTTCTATTATTTTCTTCTCTTTTCTTTCTTACCGCTATTTTGTATTTTTCTTCTTCGTGCTACCGCTATTTTTATTTTTATTCTTCGTGACAGGGGTTTACTTTGGCCTGGGGAGTCAAGTTCAGCATTCACTTCAATGATATCTGGCGCCATCTAGCGTTGTGAATGAGTATAATGTCAAGACCCTGAATATAAGACGACCCCCACTTTTTCAGTCTTATTTCAATGCAAAAAACACTGTCTTTTATCCGAGCCAATACGGTATATCGGACTCCGACTTTTAACACAACCTCTCTGTTCTCCAGCTTCCACCCACACTCAATCGTCAAGGCACCGTGACACTAGGAATATGTAAACATTGAATAAATTGTGTGTTATAGAGGAAATAAAGAGGCAAACTACAGTACAACGTTTCAGAACAAAAGATGTGAAAAGACATGAAAACTGTGAGGCCCCGCAGCATCATCTTTTTTTTCTGCAAGATATTTTGTTTGACCGACCTTCTCTCTCTCTCCCAACTAAATATGTCTGGATGCAATGAGCCTGTCACAACCAATGTTAGTCTCCACTGTTACAGCAAATAAAACCTAACAAGCAGTTACTAACAACTGTATTTATTATAGTGGATTTCTTTAAGACCTTAATAGTTTTGCCAGACCTGAGGCGATGAAGACATGCACTCATGCACACGACTGTGAGCTGCGCAGTGATTCAGATAAGTGAAACTTTTGAGACATCATTAGCCATTCACATCAAACTCAAGCACATAGTGCAAATTTCCATGCCAGTACATTTAAGCAGTGATTTTAGTCAAGCAATGGTATGCGTAGGAGGCATGAGCTGGAGGCGCCTATGGATCTGGTCACACAGCTGTGGGTGGCTAAAGATAGTCACCAGGCTAATAATTCAGATCTTTCATTGCTTAAGTACTTCATAATTGAGTACAATTAGGAAACTGTGATTTGTTTTGTATTATTACTTTTATTTCAAGCATCAATCCATTTTCTAATCCGCTAATCCTCACGAGGGTCGCGGGCGTGCTGGAGCCTATCCCAGCTGTCTTCAGTAGACGGGGTACACCCTGAATTGGTTGCCAGCCAATCGCAGGGCACACATAGACAAACTACCATTTGCACTCATAATTACACTTAGGGACAATTTAGGGTGTTCCATTGACCTGCCACGCATGTTTTTGGAATATGGGAGGAAACCAGAGTACCCGGATAAAACCCACGCAGGCATGGGGAGAACATGCAAACTCCAAACAGGAAGGCTGCAGCCGGAATCGAACCTTGCACCTCTGCACTGTGAGGCTGGCGTGATAACCAGTTACCCACCGTGCCACCCTATTTTTATTTTATTTTATTTTTGCATTGCAAATTCAGACTTGCGAAAGCAGCTTCAATTACATACTATGGAGGATACTATTAAATCTGATTTCTGCTGATGGGTGAGGAATCTCATGATACATTTGCAAATGTTTATCAAGCCAAAAATGATGTGTTCTCTTCATACTGGGTTTCCATCCATAGATGCATTTTGCAAGATTTTGCAAACTTTTTTTGCTGTTGGCAAAAAGTTCAATAAGATAAAAAGGCTGCCTTTTCTGTTTTTTGGCGCATTACATTTTGTCCTTTGCTGTATATCTCTCACACAGCTGCCGAGAGAAAGCTACAGCTATTATTTGTGGTCACTCTGGGATAAATCTATCCACAAGAACAAAACAAACGCCACAGCAAAAAATCCGGCTTGCAATAGCACTGGTGTCTTTGAGTATAGTGTTGTGGATTCTATGGAGAAAAATATTTCAGGTGCTGCTGAGTCATGGTCCAAATAGACAAATAGAGAGAAAGGAGGAGTTTGTAACTCAGCTCAGATGTGTGATTTTGATGAGGAGGGTTATCCGAGGTGAAAAGCAGAATCACTTTGTCCCTGAAAGCCTATCAGATCAGATAATTTTTTTGGAAACCTGACACCAACCACGGTGGGTTTTTTTTTCTCATTTGCCTGTGAAAGGCAGAGACAAAAAGTTGTGTCAATCACATGCGGGTATCATTTGCCGTGGATCGCAACTCACATATGCCTGTCCAAGCAAATCTTAATACCTTGCGTTTGAGCCGCTGCTGCGTGAATGCGTATCGTCCTTCTCCAACTGGTATTTATCGTGTTTCGGAGATTGGTAGTCATTGGCAGTTTTGGCGTTTGCTGATACACAACAGGTCAACATAAAGGGAAGGCATGAAGAGTGTTCAACTTTAAGGTGGAATCGATCCATGTCATTCAAAATTACAGACTGTGATACAGTTCGAAAGTAAAACGATGAATTGAGAATGCGATTACAAAACTGAGCAACAAAAATGAAGTTTCCCACTAAAATGTGTCTTTAGCTCAGTGTTCTCTTGGCTCCCTTTCCATTCATATTCTGCCAAGCTCTTGACCTTCAAATTCTGCCTTCCGTGCCAATCTTGAGAACACACATGCAGCATACGTCAATGGATGTCTCGCATCCATCAGCAAAATAACCTTTTTTTCCCCTTTTTTTTTTGACGCAATTCCCAGCGAACTATCCTCCCACATGGTGTTATCATGACAGAGGTGGAGATGCGGATATGGACGCCTCCATACTAATCTGATGTTAAGACCGCTGCAAATGACTCGTGACACTTCATCTGATGACATTTTTTTTCAACTGTTCCCCAGTTGAATGGCATCCGCGGCACCTTGTAAGCATCCGTCTACCACCCCCAATAATAAACCCCCGATCCGCGCATTAACACCCTGGTTCCTAGTCACAATGGCGCCTCAGCCTCCTGCCGTCACCTGATTGACCCCTTTGAGCAGGTGCTGAATCTGATCCAATCACAGTCAATCTTCTTTAAACATTTCATTCTTCAAGCAGCGGGCTCAAAATTTTGTCATTCAATCACCTGATCAGTCACCGATAACACAATCAAGCCAATCCAGGCTTATCCGAAGGGAGCCATTTCAGGAAAGACAGCTGGGAGATGAGACCAGAGACTTACAGAAAGGTGTCAATCTTCTCTGATCTGAAGCTCTATTTGTGAGCCGCCTATAGAGCACAGTGTCGAGTAACGGAAGGAGAATTGTTGTGTGATGGGTATTTCGAGACATCAGTGATCGTCAAAAATCTATCTTGAATTAAAGGTCTGGCCCTCAAGGTAAAAAAAAAAAAAAAACGAAACGGGCAGTCAATATAAAGACAGCAATATACACACGCAATCGTGTTTCTCATATGAAATCAAACAGACGAGGATGAAGAACGATGTGGATACTGCAGCTCAATTCTTCAGCGGCCATTTAAAGAGCTGTTGGAAATGTTGCCGGGCCAATGGGCAAATAAAGGTCAAGGGGGGGTATAAAATGGTTTGTCTAACTGGCCCTTTTCCCTCATGCGTCCCCGCAGCAGCACTAGCATACCCCGCATTCATAGCCAATTCATTTATATTGCTCTGCCCTTCTCTCGGCCAGTCTCAGTCACTAACTACAAGTGACTGCAATGAGATTGAAGCCTCTGGCTAAATCGGGACGGAGAGGCACAAGCTCCATCATGGCTGCTCTGATCACTCCTTATAATCACTGGAACCAGACAATATCCCCCAACTGATTAGGTCAGTTGCGGCAGCGAGAAAAACAATCACAGGACGTCAGCCGGTGATGGACACCGAAACGTTGGCGCGCTCGTCGTCACTGTGAGCTACCATGTAAATGGCATGCAAATGTGCACCTGCACCAGCCGAGGAAGTGGGATGAAGGACTGTGGCCTTTTGATTAGCTTCCTTTCCCTCTTTTAAAGTGCATTTTTTTTTCTGCATTAATCATCGGTGTTTTTCTGCTTCGCCGCTTGAACATGTCAGAGGCTCTCTTCATCATAGTGCCCGTCACTTCAGTCTATAAATTCAATGACTCGATTGTCAGTCAAATGGATGGAAGATCAGTCTGGCTTAGTTTTTCTTCATTGGCATGTGCCACCCCCCCACAAAATTTAAGAGTAAAAATCCTTTGTATAGTTTGCGCCTAATCCTTGTGACTATTGAGAAGAAAAAAAAAATCCAGAGCCAGCAATCAAAACGATACCTCCCATTCCATCCCTGGCATCACATGTCAGGGGCATTTCTCAGCTGACCAGTCAATCAATAGTAGTATGTGTAGCTAAGTCTTTTGATAGACCGTGATAGAATTTCCGTTTCCCTTTCAAACTGTAATTATTTTTAATACCATATTAAAAGTGGAAGTCAACCCCATGATTGGTTGTTACTTGAGCCCTGAGCAACTGTGATGTCATTTTCAGTCAACAGCAAGGTGGCAAAATGGCCACCCCGTGAGATGATCTGTGGCCAGCTTCAGTCAGACCCATCAACTTATTCGGACCTCAGAAGGTGAACGACAGATGTGAAAGTAAATACATTTTGTGGGGCATGAAAAATCATTTTGATTGCTGCTGTTTACAATTCATAATCTCCAAGAAGAGCATACGGTTGCCGATTTAATATTTTTTGCTTTCAAAATAAAACTTGTTGCAATGCTTTAGATGCATGCGTCTGCTTTTTGCGGTATTTTGTTTGTTTGTTTGGATTTACAAAATGTTTTAAGTAATTTTTACATGATGATACTGATAAGAGTGGATTGTGTTTACAATACTGTAACTACACTACCTGCCGCCAAAGTATTTTGTAATCACTGTTTTTATTTTGTTTTTGGCTGAAGTAATGCAATTTCCCAACATATTGATCCAGAGGCACCATTTTGAGATGGTCCGAACCTATGGTATATGGTCAAGGCAATCTATTAAACGTGACATATTTTGCTAAACTATTTCCCATCCGGTTGTTTCATGACTTAAAAATCGCAAATATTTCTAGACGCTCGTTAGCATGCTTGTCAACTATGCACAATAAATTGATAGAGATTGTACAGATGGTTTCAAACAGTTTTTTTTTGGTGCCATTTATAAACTCCAAAATGTCAGCCGTGGTATTAGAGTACCAAAGCCCCAGAACAAATGTCACACACTACCCAATGAATTTGTTTCTGATCCTTCTATCATTTTAGTTCATTGTCTCAATTGCTTCATTTTGAGCATGAGGGAAGAATATATGCGCTATTATCTTTTTCCGTCATGTCTCTGTAAATATACAGTGTGTGCTGTATTCTCCATCTCTCTGACACCCGGGTCCATTAATGGACGTTTATTTAAGTTCAATCATTTCACTGTCATCTTCTAGGACTCAACGCACCGCTGTGCTTGTCTGACTCATTGGTGACCTTTGTATCTACCTTTATCCCTCATAAGCCCAGTAGCAGTGAACTGGATAAGCTCCTCCTCTTCCTCCACCCATTAAGTTACACCTCCAGGAGCTGGCTCTAGACCAGTGGAGCATGAGCACCAGGATGGCCTGGACATAAAGAAACGATTGTGGGAGCCGAGTGACATGGAAGCAAGTAGCGCTGATGGAAATAAAAGTCTGCTTGAGGGCTGCGCCGCAAAACCCAGCCAAGTGACTGAAGTGGAGGCGGACTGATTCGGAGAACAGGACTCGTTTCTGTTGGGGGCTAAACGAGACCAGTGTGGGATGCACTCAAAGCTGATCAAAATAAACCAATGAGGACCAAAGCATTAGTCACCCCGTCTAATTATGCCTTTAGCACTGTGGCGAGCACTCTCGATGCCAGGGCTGGGCTCAGCTGGTACGCCACATCCAAATTTACAAGGTGTCTTCACACCAAATTCCAACTTTAATCAAGTGCTTGTCTCAGTGGAACCTTTTTGCGAAGGGTGGGTGGGGGGGGGGATCTCAAAACGTGTTTGAGTACTGCAATAAGAACCCATTTGGTCATTAAGAAAGAAAAGCAGCAGGATCAGACATTTTAAATTGTTGGTTCATTTTCTGGAGCAAAAAAAATCTCTGGTCAAAGGTGTTCATATGAATGGGTTGTCAACTGACTTCCTTGGTTACAAAATACAAGTACAGGGATATGAGAAAAATAAAAAATACCGTGGCACTGAATTACTACAAGCATGTCGCTTACCCTTCAACTTGAACTATAGAATTGAACTCATCTAAAAAAAAAAAAATACATGTGATGGACGAGCAACCTTTTTAGGGTCTCGGCTGCCTTTTATCTTAATTCATCTTCAACAGGGGCCAGCAACTGCTGTGACCCCAAAAAGAGTCAATCACAGGTCACATTTTGAACCACCCTTCCATCCATCCATTTTCTAATCCGCTCATCCTCACGAGGGTCGCGGGCATGCTGGAGCCTATCCCAGCTGTCTTGGGGTAGGATACACCCTGAACTGATTGCCAGCCAATCGCAGTATTCTGAAGCTTTACATATTTTGAGAAGTAAATAATCTAGTATAAAAACAAGAATGATCCTTGAATGGTAGCATTCTATAGTCGGGCAATATGTAAATCTGCACAGACGCAAATAACAGCTCAAGCACAGCAATGATTAATTTCACTTTATTGCGAGGAAGAAGCGGGACCAGCCTCTGGCTAAGGACACTTGAATATGAAGAAACGAGAAGATTTTCTCAACTGGCTCGCACGGCTAATATGCGGTGTGATGCCCTGAGAAACAAAATAGGTGGCAGGATGTGGTAACTATTAGCTAGGTAATGGGATCCATCCGAGATGCATTATAATCAGTCAAACACAAGCACACTTCCACTTAAATGCAATCACTTCCGATATACGCCTTCAGCGTCTAATGAAGGTAACAAAGAAGCGGCTCGGCTTGTGAAATTGTGCCAAGCGCACAGGCTTGTGCTGCGTCTTAAAGGTGACAGCACGGGAGACTGATGCTCCGAGACTGATGTGGAGGAGAGACGTCAACCTCCCCCCACTCCACGGACAGAGGAGACTGGGACTAAGGTGGTGGAGAGGGGAGGTGAGGTGATGTGCGGAGGTTACCGACAGAACCTGTGACCCAGTTGTGGCCACACAAGCTGTTTGCCCTCCACCGCTTCCCAACCCCCGCGACACCTCTGCAGACCACATCCTGATAATTGGCTTATGGTGCCACACGGACAGCACACACACACACACACACATACTCCTGCTGATAGGACTCACTGTGAAGAGGCGCTATTTCTCCTATGTGTGTGTGTGAGTGACACTTGCGCAATCTAATGAGTTCCAATACAAGAGCTGCATCAAAAATTCAGCTTTTTCTATGACAACATAGTTACGTTTCGATTTACATTGTCTGGGCGGTTTTAATTTTACAATACTTTTTGTTTGTAGTGGTGCGGCTCGCAGGACACGACTATCCCAGTTCCACCCCACACAAGAAGAAAATGCGGTTAAATCAGAATAGTGTTCAATGACACCTCCCTGAAAGATAAAATGTCACAATACTTTTAAAAGACTCATCTCTTAATTTCTCAACTGCAGCTGTAAGAAAGCACTGCAGATGAGATTGAAACAAAACTTTAACAACAACCAATAAAACAATAATATTGCTAAAAATAAAATACCGGCATCTATAAATACATACAGTCAAACCTCGGTTTTCGTCCATAACCCGTTCCAGAAGGCTGTTCGAAAACCGAAATTGTTCGAAAACCGAAACCACGCTCTTTTTAAAATAAAAATGTTTACTGAACACGTCTGCTCACAATGGAAAGTAACACGAGGAAGCGTCACGTCCTCATCTACCCGAGGAAGCGTCACTTCCTCGTGTAAGGAAGGCGAGAGGAGTCAAATGGTGCATTCAAGTGCGCTCAGTTTGTTCGAGAACCCCGAAATTTGTCGTCATCCGAGGCATAAAAAACTCTAAATTTTTGGTCGAAAACCGAATTGGTCGAGAACCGAGACGTTCGAAAACCGAGGTTTGACTGTAATTTCACAACTACAGCTGTAAAGAAAGCACTGCAGATGAGATCGAAACAAAACTTTAACAACAACGAATACAACAATAATATTGCTAAAAATAAAATATCCGCATCTATAAATACATATATGCATAAACCAATAAATATATATTATTTTTGGTCGCACAGTCCACCAAGTTTCAAAGTTTCAAGAGGATGTTTGTACATGAGAGATCGGAACATGATTGAAGTCCCTCAACGACCAGTTTAAGTGCGCAGACAAGCTATGTGCTGCCCCAGATCAAGTTTGAATGTAAACAAACAACCGCAGTTTTCGAACAGCCGTCCACTGCCGAGTAACACGCCTACACAGAAGGAATGGTGTGAATCTCCTGTGGGATTTAGTCCTCTCTCTTGATTCACTTTACTTTATTACCAGCTCTTGTCCCTGCTCTGGGATGCAGGCCTTGATTTGTGTTAGTGGATGTGGGCCAGCTCCTTTGGTAGCATTGTTGAGAAATTATATTTTTCAATAATTAGGAAAAAAAATGGAACGTCATGGCTAAAACGCTGTAACAGTGCAAACGATTTTGCACCACGCACAACGATGAAGCAGTTAAAAAGCACAAATAAAACTGACAAAGCGGTTGCCGAGTCACAGGCGCATTTTTAATATGCTTATATTTATATTTTATATTTATTGAGATACTTTTACTTCTTCCTTTCATAATTTTGCTGCTGTAAATTGGGAATTTCTCCATTGTGAGACACACAGATTTTCTTATCTGATGTTATCTTATCAAACAACATCGGCCAATATTTTCCAGAAACGACGTCACGGCTAAAACACCGTAAATTAGTCAAAATGCGACACCAAATCAACAGTAAATGAAAACCAAAGTGTGAAAAGTACGAATCAACACAAGTGGGTGGATGTGTTTCTTTAGTTACCGTATTGGCCCAAATATAAGACGGCCCTGATTATAAGACGACTCAAGACTTTTCGAACACCAAATTAATTTTTATACAGAAAATAGTTACAGTACATCTGAAACTAAGGAGATGTACTAATGAGAGAAAAAGTATGTTATTTTGCCTTATTCAAATCTTAATATCTGAACATTTTAATATGTAAACTAAAGTGTAAATTACATCATAACTTCTCCTCAGCTGCCGGTTAACCTGGCCGATCTTCGACCCACTTTTCTCCAGATTGTTGCTACGTTTCTCCATTTTCTGTTCTCTCTTCTATTATTTTCTTCTCTTTTCTTTCTTAACTCTATTTTAATTTTTCTTCTTCGTGCTACCGCTATTTTTATTTTTATTCTTCGTGACAGGGGTTCGCTTTGGAGTCAAGTTCAGCATTTGCTTCAATGGTATCTGGCGCCATCTAGCGTCGTGAATGGGTATAATGTCTTGACCCCAAATATAAGACGACCCCCACTTTATTTCAATGCAAAAAACGCCGTCTTATATTCGGGCCAATACGGTATTACTATTTCATGCAAATTCATTCAGTCTCTTGCCACTTTGCTGCATCAGTACCAGCCAGAAGGTATACATCGGAAAAACACAAAATTCATTTGAAGTCAAAATGCAGTCACAGTATGGATGATTCTTGCCTGGAACTGGATAGATATCAAGCAGCCCTTCCACCATGCTGGATAAATACATACATACTGATACATTGGGCCAATAATCTATGCAACAGAAACTAAATTGCTTTTCTGTTTTGAAGAATCCCCATGACGCCAACGGCATGTACCCAAAAAACAGACAGCAATAATGTAGTTAAGGAGATTGTAAAGGAAATCATTTAGCTTTACATCTTGCTCTACAGGTATTGCCACCAACATCTCCGATTTTTCATTCGCCGAGCTCCCACAGACCTGCACGCACACCTAATCACGACAGCCGTATAAATACACTTAATCGCTGGAACACTCACGCAAGGCGAGAGCAATCCTGCAGACGCACGGAGGCATGCGCAAGTAGGCTGGAAAAGAACACCGAGAAAACATGTGCAAGATCTTGCTCAATCAGTCTGATTTGTTTGTTTCCTCCTAAGCGTTTGAGGATTTCTCAAGGAGGGGAGGGAGGGGTGTGGGGGGGAAGGAAACTTTGTATAATCAAGTCAATTATGTCATTCAATCAAGTCAAAAATCATTTTGAGCCCTTTCTCAGATCCATTGATTGCAAAAGTCGTGCCGCATATTCGCTTGCCGAGTTCTATTGTGCAAATAAAGCAGCCGGGCCGTGGTAGGGCCTTCCAAGCATCCTCAACAGAAGAGGAGCCAAACAAAGTCATTCACCTTGCTCGCTTCCAGCCAGGAAAACAACGCTTGCCTTTTGGAGGAGGGGGGAGAGAGATGGTTGCATACTGGGTCTGAACCAAAAATAACTGTTTCCATTATTTCATAACAGCTCTTTTGTCTCCTTGAGGACACGGTGCATTATGTGCCCATGAAAAATCCATCCTCGTGGAAACTGTTTAAACTCAAGGTCAAGTGCTGATGTTCCAGAGACTGTATCAGCTGAAGGTGACCTTGGCGGATGTGGAATATGACATGAGGGAAATGGATCTCCACTCAGCGTGAGGAAATTATCTGTGAAATGCTGCCACTGTATCAAAGCCTGTTTGTGTGCACGTGTGTGGGTGTGAGGCATGCATGTCCTTGTATTAAAGGGCGTGAAAATATGCCTCGCTCAGCTGGGGGGGATTGGTCTGAGAACAGTTCACTGCACCATTACCACAAACTGCCGCACAAAGCTAGCGAAGACCATCGCAGCGAGAAAGCGACGCCGCTATTTTCATTTCCATTTGCAAGTTGCACGTGGAACCCGCAAAGGTCCGACCGACTCGTGAAAGCTCCCCAAAATTTTGGGAGCTCAAACGCATAGTGCACAATTTGGAGCATCGAGCTGTCTCAGCGCATTAGTCCGCACGTCACGCGCTGTTCGCGTAACTTGAAAGAACTCATTTCGGCCCGTTTTAAAGGATTAACTCTGCATTTGTGTTCTGCGTTTCACTTTGGAATGAGGTGTCTTTTGGCGACATATTATCCTGAGAGAAAGATAAAGGTAAGAAAAGAAGAAGGCGCGAAGAGGAATACCTTAAACTAAGCGCATATCCAAAGCAGAAAAGATTCCGGTGGTGTCTTAAGCACGTCTGTCCAGTGTTGCTCTATTTCAGTTCCATTACAGTTGACGATAATAGCTCTTAGCCAAAAGCGGTGTTTGGTGCTTTTATTGGTCTTTTTATGTTGTTTACTTCCTTTCTGTTCCCACTCACAATGGCTTGAGAGGACTCTCAGTCAGTGCTAGTATTGAAACCAGTTTTTGGTATACAGAGGACCTTGATATTGATACTCCGTGTCACGGATTTGAGTGTTTTACATTATAGAATGCTTATTCACACTCCGGATTTGTCATTAACGTAAACACCGTTTAAGAGTGTTGCGTTGCTTCTAAAAATATTGGACTGATGAAATTCTGTTTAAACTCATGTAAGAGTGAATAATGTAAAAATATTACGGTCCCGTTAAACGTATCTTTGTTTTTGTTTTTTTATGAAGTGACAGATTGGACTGGAGAAAAAAAATATTTCAGCTGGCCACGGAACAGATTATGAACAACTTTGGAGGTTCCATTTAAATATGATTTGGTGACTATTTTCTTTTTGCAATCATTTTCGCCACGTGTAGAGACATCATTTCCATTGTTTCTTAGTCGCGCTAAATGTAGATTTTTTTTTTTTTTTTTTTTGACATGCAATCGGTGTATGACACGATTGACAGGCTTATGAACAACAACAACAAAAAAAGCCTTACCTTCCCAAACTGTTCAAAATACTGCTTCACATCTTCCACTACTGTATTGGCTGAGAGGCCACCCACGAATATTTTCTTCGTTCTTGTGACCATCTGAAAGCAAAACGAATGAATGATTAGTCAGGTAAGACTTTCTATACATTGCAGATCTTTAATGAACGACACGTCTAATATCGAGCACGCATGCATTCTTCTTGAATGCAAGCACACAATAAAAGTCCCAAACCACCATTTGAAATTCTGCATTCGTAGCGAGCAAGGTCACAAGGCTGAACGTTTTGACAGAGGGTGGAGGGGGGCTGGGGGAGAGAATAAACACCGTTCTGTGATTCTCTCTGCCAGACAACATCCACAGCTCATCCTCAAAAAAGTTTGGTCCAACTTAAACAACTTCGGCATTCATTTACGAGCAAGAAAACAAATTAATGAGCGCTGATGGAATCAGGGTGCATTAAAAGCCTCATTTAATTCCAACCAGTGACAATATGAAGGATTATTACTCACAGCATCAAAATAGCCCCGAACAAAAAAACAAAACAAAAAAAAAAACATCTTGGTACTAAATTTGGAGGTGGAGACAGAGTCAGGGTACGATAGCAAAATGTCACACCGCTATGATTTCATGTGGGACGAAGGTGCCAAGTTCATATGGCGCTTCTGAACATTTAAGAACACAAAACAGATTCAAGCAGCGTTTTAACATTGTCGTTGGAAAGATAACCGCCGCTATGCATTCCCATGATATTGTAATCATTATGACGGGGAATATTCGTTTCAAGACAACCACTATGTATCCCATCTTGTGTTTCACAAAAAAAAATATAATAATAATAATAATACAGTGATCCCTCGCTATTCCGTGGTTCATTTATCGCGGCTTCAGTGCATCGCAGATTTTTTCAAACAGTCTTAAAAAAATGCATTTTAAGTCCGCAAAAAGTCTGCAAAAGGACCGCGAGAAGCAGCGAAAGTCAGCAAAACAACAGCGAGTCACATAGAGCAACATATACAGTACATGTATATGTTTACTGTATTTTGTTATTCATACACTAACCTAACCTAATTTATACATGTTTAAATCGATTAGTATACCGCATTAAGTAATGTTAATTTCAACAAAATTTACTTCTAAATGCATGTATACCATTAAATTTGGCCTTGTAAATATTTTTTTTATACTCATGCACATGTACATGTACCTATACGGAGGGGAGGGGGCGCTACTTCGCGGATTTTCGTTTATCGCGGGTGGCTTTGGGCCCCATTAACCGCGATAAACGAGGGATTACTGTAATGTAATAACGTCAGCTAAGGTGAATTTTAACTGACTTTCGAATGACACTGAATCCATGTACGTTTGATAAATACGTTATATGAGTACGACGCCATTTTTATGCTTTGCCAAAATAATTTCACGACAATGACAATCATTTTCCAATCATTTCCTCAATCTGTGCTTTTCCTACTGGAGATCTTAGTTTACATTTGCACGTTTGGCTGCATAGATAATCCAATAAGATTAGCAGAAACAACCCTAAAAAAATAAAAAATGTCAACCTTATAATAATTCTCCAGAATAACCCAGCTGGAGAGTTGACGGTTGAGGAAAAACTATTTTGATCCAAACGCTGACTGAAATACTTTGAATGCATGAAAGATAGGCTTAACAGTGATGAAAAGAAGCACGATTCAGCTCCAAGTCACATCTGTCAAGGGCTTTCCAAGTGCGGCGACTCTCACTGGCACAAAATGTGCACCATACGAACAGGCGCTCGCGCACTCGAGTCCTCTCTGGTTACATGCGGTGTTTATTGATCGTGCTTTGATACTTTTGATATTTGTGAAAGCACAAATTGATTTTCCGAAGAAATGAAAACATTCCAGAAAGATTCCGACGGCCACCGAAAGATGGTTTTAAAAATGTGTGGAATACATGTACAGTCAACGAAGCCAATATTTTCAAAATACAGCATCAGTTGAGAACAGCGCGGCAATATTATATCCAGCACATGCCGTGGTTAGAGAATGGCTTTGAGCAAATGACTTCCAAACTTTACATCGGGAAAGAGTGTGATGTCACTCAAGTTTTTGAAGGGGACAGTCATAGCGAAGCCAAGCGCTATTATGCTTTTCCCCTCCTTTGTACATCAACATGCCAAACGATGAAGCGGCTGGTCGCAGGTTGTACACAAGAATAGACCCGGCAGCTGCATCGTGCTCCTCTCCCCTCTTCCTTGCCAACATCATCCCTCAGACCTTGGGGGTTATCAGCCCTGAATGCCACCGCCGGCAACCCCGGGCCAGACAGCTGCTGATAAGCAGGCTGTGCGAGTATTCATCATCATCACTCACTGTTATCTTTGCAAATCAAAGTAAAAATAAAGAAATTGATAAATAAACAAGCCAACGTGAGCGGTGGCGTGCCTCGTTATATCAGCTCTTTGTCCCGTTTCCCTTCCAGGCCGCCCATTCCCTGGTCATCTTTCCATCTTGTTCCATCAAACCTGTTCCAGCCTGTCAAGTTTTCAGCCTTGTTCTCTCTCCTGAGAAGCTGATGGCATTGCTGACTCCCGTTATAACACAATTACTTGTTTTGTTTTTTTCTTTTTGGTGTTTTGGGGGGGGTTCCCATGGTGACTGAAGACATTATGGCTCTGTACTATAAAATGAAATAGGGAGGTTAGATTTTTTTTAAGACATTACATTTTGTCCTAAACGATTTTTGAATAAAATATGCAAATATATCACCTGCCTCAGTCTGATTAATGTTGATGAGCGAACTATTGAGGGAAACAATAGTTTGTCAAAAATCATTGCAGAGTAGATTTTGTAAAAAAAAAGAACACGGAATGAAGAAAACACCAGTAGCATTTTAACAAAATGTTGGAATGGACAGAGATTCAACACAGTTGTTTTTTTTCTGAACCCAATTTTTCAGCTATTTTTGCACCTCCAAAAGAGACCCTAAGGGTGTCAAACTCATTTTTACATATGACAATTTGAAATTTTGGTTCAGACTTTAGCAAGCATCATGGTAGCCACATAAAATGATGTGGCGGGCCAGATCTGGCCCCCCGGCCTTGAATTTGAGACCAGTGCCCTAAAGGGACGTGTCTGTCGGTGTGTGTGGGGGAAAAAAATAATAGGCTTGTAATCATTGGAGGGAATCTCAATCCAGAGAGGTTTCTTCGAGACTACCTTCAGAATTTGGGAGTGTCGAAGATTGGAATGGCCTGCCAGCAGTCCTGACCTCAACCCCATTGAAACATTGTGTGGTCCTTTTAGGCGTGCTGTTTGTGCCAGATTAACAAACACAACCACAATGGCTGACTTGCAACAAATGCTGGTTGAAGAATGGGATGTCATTCTCAACACCAGTGTGTGATTCGAATGGTGAGCAGCATGAAGAAGTGTCACCGTGCCAGGTTGTTGGAACTGTCTATGGTTCTTGTGGGGGCACCTGTGGTTGCCAAGTGGTTATGCTAGCTGCCTGTCACTGTGGGGGGACCTTGTAAAATCCCAGCCATCGACCAGCTGAAGAATGTGGGCGATGGACAATACAACCATAACATCATCCGGACTCATGGCTTCGGTTTTGCTGAGCTAGACATGGACACCCTGAACTCTTCCCGAGCTACTCCCCGAAACCCGCTGTTCCACTGTGTGATGCTAACGACGTGTGTGATGCTCACGACGTGTGTGAGTGCGTTTGTGCTATGTTGTAATGATTGCCGTACTATGTTAAAATTCATCAAAATAACTCAAAATATTTGCCGGACAAACATTGTCCAGAGAGCACTTACTGCATAGGTGTCAAACTCAGGTCCTGGAATGTTTTCCAATGCGACAACCTGATTCAAATGATCAGATCATCAGCAATGCGAATGCCTGACATTAAACCGGAATCAGGTGTGTTGCAACAGGGAGATGGAAACATGCCCTCCAGGACCTGAGTTGCACTTACTGCGTACTTCAGTTAACTTTTCCCATGCAACCCAACATCAATCAATCGTATGCCGTTCACCCACAGTGTACAAGCAAATTAGCACTTACAATTGGAAATACGTCAATAAGTCAAGACTAATCAGTTGAGGGGAAACGGCAAGAGGCCGAATGAATGGAAAGATTCCCTGTGTGAGATCATTGGACGTGACAAGGTGCAGCCTTCTTTCAGCATTCCATTTGCAACGTCCAAGTCAAGCGGTAACGTTGAACATTCAGGACTTGTCCCTGATGATCTGCTGACTGCAGCAATTAGATCATAGGTGTTTGTGAAGTGAATTACTTTCGAGCCTTGGAATGGTTTGAAGATGGTCAAAGTGATCGGACGACGGGCCAAGTTCATCAAGCAAGCACAATTTAGGGAATTGATACAACACAAGTAAAAGTATGGAGTCTGAGACATTGCACGTGCATATTCATCTACATCCCGTACAAGGGATCAATGGATCTGCGGTCAAGAAACAAAAAAATATTAATAAAAAGAAAATACCGTGAATAATGCCCACGTTGACCAGTAAGCAGATGCACTGCATGCTATGTGATGCAACCCAAGTATGAATGCAATCCAGTCTACACACCGTGCTGTGTAAATGCAACCCTAATCAGGGTGAAGAGATCCAAACCCAACTTTGTGGAAAGCATGGCTTAAAAAAAAAGCTGTGAAGCATGACCTGAAAGCTAAAACGTACAGGTGGTTCTGAATGAAAACTGTATGTACAGTGCCAGCACCTTTTGTCCCCATTTTGACTGAGTGTAAATAATGCAAAGCATTTTACATCCTTAGAATACCGAGCTGCTGGTTTGACTGTGTTTAATAACAGCAGGCTCGAACTACTGAGGGTGCCGAAGATGAAAAAGATAAGCCCGCAGCTGATATTGCAACACGCTATAATATTACTATTTGGTGAAATTCAGTACCTCGACCTGTGGCAGCAAACAAAATTCAAAGCGCCTTCATGATGTACCAACAAAAAGCTATTAGTGTTTCGAACATGGAGAACGGAAACCGCAAAGGGAAGCTGTGAATGTTATTAACTCCGCTAGAAGTATGAGATGAGATGATTATAGTGTGAAACAAAATAAAATGTAAGACAGAAGGCTTCAGAGACAGTGGGGGAGGGGGGGGGGGGGGACATGCAACATATTTCTGCAAATCTTGAGAGTTTTACACTCTAGCACCAGCAGTATGTTGTCTTCTAAACTCCATTCAGGGCCACATGCATGACTGGCAGATGGTGATAAAGATATTTAGCAGTTTTCCTGGCAAAGGTGTAAGATGACTCCATTCATGTCGAGAAGAGAGAAGACTCAACAAACAGTATTTTGCAGGGGAGGTGGGGGTGGGGGGGATTTCAGATCAATGTCCTACCTTTCTTAATCATTCTCTGCGTCTTTTCCCATAAAACAATTGTCCCAAACTGTTTTGAACACAATCAACTACACTTTAATTGTAAGACTCAAAGGCTGGATTTAGACATACTGTACATATATATATATATATATATATATATTTTTTTTTTACATGTACCGTATTGGCCCGAATATAAGACGGCCCTGATTATAAGACGACCTCCTCTTTTTCAAGACTCAAGTTTGAAAAAAGACTTTTTGAACACAATTACAGTACATCTGAAACAAATGATTATAACAATATATTTGAGAGAAATAGCATGTAATTTTGACTCATTCAAATCTTAATATCTGAACATTTAAATATATAAACTAAAGTGTATTTTTTTTTTTTTACAGAGGTTCACTTTGGCCTGGGGAGTCAAGTTCAGCATTCGCGTCAATGATATCCGGCGCCATCTAGCGTCATGAATGGGTATAATGCATAGACCCCGAACATAAGACGACTCCCACTTTTTCAGTCTTATTTCAATGCAAAAAAAAACAAAAACGTCTTATATTCGGGCCAATACGGTATTATCAAGTGAAGCATGTCCAAAATTCACAATGTTCACATTTACCGAAAACCTGAAAAACACCCATATACAAAAAGAGAGGTGGGAAAAAATTACACCAAAAACATAATGTCGGGAGGCAACCCCATGAAAGAAAATAAAAATATATTCAACCATCTCAATAGCTACAATCATTCAACATTATGTCCCATTTAGTTGCTATGGATTGATCACATGTCTACTGTTAACTACATGTAACCTTTTGGCCATGAGCAATCTTTTCTCCTGTGGAACGCTCTCTGCTCCTCTCATGTATTCTGTCGATGCTTTTACTTGGTGGTGAGCCACAAATTCAAATCAATCTGATTGAAGCCGCCTGAAAGAACAGCAAGAGGGCTCAGACATGTTTGCAAAGCACATGTCAAACGAACTTGCAAAATAAATCTGAAATGGCATAACCCTTCTAAAACCGCGACAATCGTTATTTGTGACAATGGTAATTTGCCTCTGTAAATTAAAGTATTGCTCTTATAACGGTCATTCCATCTCTGTCTCTTGTTTAATGTGGCTTTTTGTTGAGAGCCGTATTAGGGCCATCCCCTGCTGGTTGAAGCCCATTTGTAATCGTCACATCAACATGTATGACTCGTTACGACCAAGCGGCAAAAAAAGAAAAACCTCTCACCAAACATACCGCGGGTAATAAAACCATGGCGTGAACTGGTCAGACAAGCGTATCGCTGAGATGTTCTTCATGTTTCTGATTAACTCCCTATTACGTGTTGTTGCCAGATCTTTCAAACACCCACTGTCCTCATGAACCTGCGTTGTTGAGGTCGCACATCAAGCTATGATTACAAGGTGTAAGCCTTTATCACGGCCCTCACCTCTTCCACACACGGGGTCATAAACAGTTGTAAACACGGGGGCCTCAGACAGGCTGGATTCAGGCTGGGGATTTCAATGTCGTTTCTCATATCTAAAAATAATGGGACGCATCGCAAAATAAAAGCCATCACACTCTGTTGTCGGAGCCCACAATTGTTATGGTTCTCGTGCGGGGATATAATTACTGGCACTCGGATCCCGTCGGTCGCCTCGCTCATAAGGAAGCAGAAAGCACCAGAGAGCATCTGTCAATGCAATGCAGCATGATCAAAGCCCCGAGACGTTGCTCAGGCGCTCGCACACATGCAGGCAAAACATGGCCAGGTAAACACTGCCATTGCTCATTTGCATCACGAGAACAGAACCGCGAAGAGAAAACACAGCCAATAAATGACAAACACCAGCGCAATCATGTCTGCTTTGGAGGCATCTGTGCACGGGAGAGAAAACAGAAAGGAAGCGTATGATAGGAGAGCGGGATTAGAACATCAGCGAGAGGAAAAAGAGTGAATCGCAGCAATGGCGTCTTTGTCGAGCAACAAGTGAAAAAATGAGGGCCGCGGCCTTGTCCGGTTCCGCACCTCCACTTGTCCCATTAAAAAGTGGTCCAATCTCAGCTCTGGTGTGCATAAATAGATCTGTAATTGCTTATTACAATACAATTAGAGCAAAGGAGATGAGGGAAGGAAAGATGCTTAGTGTAAATGTGGAGTGACAGGCCCAAGCAAGCAGACAGGATTACAGTCTTCCACTTGCACACGGGCAGAATATGAGAGCGATAAGAGCGAGAGACAATGACAGAAAGAGCGAGAGAGAGCGAGAGAGAGAGAGAGAGAGAGAGAGAGGCTGTCAAGCACAGGGCAGAAGCTAATGACAACTCTGGCTTCAACTAGCACAGACATCTTTGAAGCGCCGCTCTGATCAGAGCCGTGATTGCCACCGCTGCAGGGCCACCACTCCTATATTAACCTAGACTAGAAGCGACTCGGGGAAAGTCACAGGCCCGTTCCTGCCCGTACCAGCCACCTGTGGACTGGCCCCGCGAGACGGCCGAGACACGAGAGTCAGGGACACACATGTAAGGACACTGTTTGCATATGGCCTCGCTAGAACACCGACAGCCAAGCTGAACATGGGGGCCAGTTAGGAGTGATTAGCTGCACTTCCCTCCTCAGCCCACTACTGTTATGAAGATTGATAGAAGCGGCTTAGAGCTGATTATATGGCCCTGGAGATGCATGGGCCCATACCCAAACTGCACATTCACGCTGCATTCACAATGAGCGCAGCATGCCGTCGCTAGGCACAGGCCAGGCATTAAGCAAACGTTACGGCGATACGCGGCAAATGTGAAACGGACGATGCCGGGCGTGCTCTTAAGCGCTTTTCACAAACACGAATATTATGCTAATTAGATGCAAGCTTCTGGCCAGTTCTGGGGCATTGGAGCGAGCATGCTATGGCCATTTAATGACATTTCAAATGTATATTGTGAACATGGCTGAATATTTCAAATTCACTGCAGGGGCGATGAGACACAGCACGGCTTCATGATATCGAGAAGATCGATTTAACATCGTGGATACTGAAATTAAGACCTGCTAGAAATAGCCAAATAAATGTGTTAGCAGCATGAACATTCATCTAGGTCTGTTTTATTGAATGGAAGCGATCAGATTTATGATTTGAGTCATGCTGAATCGTATTACCTCAACTTAGGGGGGCATATTTTTATTGCCGTTTGTTTGCAGGATTAGTCCAAATCTAATTAACTAACTTGTACTAAACTTTGTGTGGGTGTGTGTGTGTGGGTGGGTGGGTGGGTTGGGGGGGGACAAAACCCAATGTGTAACTAAATGCATGACTTTTGATGAACAAATTCAGATGAAGTGGCTGCCGATGAAGGTTGCATTATTGACGTATTTCCCATGCACAATTAAATCATATACAGTCAAACCTCGGTTTTCGGCCATAATCCGTTCCAGAAGGCTGTTCGAAAACCGAAATTGTTCGCAAACCGAAACCACTCTCTTTTTAAATTAAAATAAAAATGTTTACTGAACACGTCTGCTCACAATGAAAGCAACACGAGGAAGCGTCACTTCCTCGTGTAAGGAAGGCGAGAGGAGTCAAGTGGTGCATTCAAGTGCGCTCAGTTTGTTCGAGAACCGAAATGTGTTAGTCATCCGAGGCATAAAAAACTCAAAATTTTTGGTCGAAAACCGAATTGGACGAGAACCGAGACGTTCGAAAACCGAGGTTTGACTGTATTTTTATATCCCTTGCAGTGGTATATATGGGAAGCGCCTGGTACTGATGGCATTCACACGCACACAAACTGAATGCATGTCACCTGTGTGTCACACGACTGTATATAAATCATGATCTCAAGTCTGAGCAAGCTCGCTGACCTTTTATTAAAGCCTGTGCATTAGTCTACAGCTTGATCCTACGAGTGCCGAAGGTCACATCATGACGCCAGAAGCCAAAAGTCAAATCCAAACTAGGAAACGCAGGGAGACATCAACAACGGCGGTCAGCCGAACGCATACATCGGCCAAAGTCGAGCAATCCTCAAACATGGCAAATATCTGTACTTTTCCGTACCACTGCTAAGATAATTGACAGGTGTTTACTGCTGTGACTGGAGTTTGCAGAATCGTAGTACCGAGGAGTATTCGTAAGATTTTTTTTTTTCCTTCGTGTGGCTAAGCAAGATAACACAAATAATAGCAACGTCTCGATATGATACGCTGCTATTATAGTTACGATTGCAGTTTAGGAGGCGGGGAAGCACAAGTAGCGCAGCAGCGGCATGCGAGTAGGAATAAAATGCTGATGTCGAAAAGTGCAAACGGCAAAGTGTTGCGGTTATTATTTGGTCCGAGCAATATTTGATGACAGGGAAAAGAGAACATTAGAAAACGCAAATGTCACCGCAGAGGTGGTGCATTGGAAACCATTTCACAAACTCTCATAAGTCTCTCCTGCCTCAGCAACGGCATTTTGAGTGGCAGCATTTCCAATAAGATGACGCTCTCTTCCATGACGCCTGATATTGATAACAAAAGTTGATGTTCAACACAAGTCCCAGACTTGTGTACTGACAGTAAGCACTAGAGGGGAAAACAAATGGGATTTTAAGTTCCAATTACATTAATGGCTTTTTGACAGGCACTCCAACAATGCACCTTACACATAAACTCTCTCTCCCTCTCTGATACACACACACACACACACACACACACACACACACCCTTTGTGAACACAATGCAAATAATGATCCTGGATCTTCCATCTTTGCAATTGTGGTTGTGTGAGTGACAAGGCAACAAAAGGAGGAGGCGGAGATAAACAGTCCGGAGATAACAGGAGACGGTAAGGTCACATAAAAGAATACCTTTGTTTTTTTGTATGGTTCCTTTAAAGGTGCACTCTCTAAAGGCAAACCCAACTGGAGACATTGTCACTGTTATACTGACGCACGTCTGGCTACGGTTAATTTTCTTTCAAGTCATATGTTGTTTTTGTTAAGAATTGGCTTTTATGATTGTAGAGCAGTGGTTCTTACCCTTGTTAGAAGTAAAATACATTCACCGAACCCTTCATTAGTAAAAAGTAAAATTTGTGATTTTTTGTTGTTTACAAATTCAAGATATAAAAAAAAAAACATTTGTTAAAAACAGAAAAAAAGTAAACACAAGTATAAAGTGTACATTTTTTTAATTGTGCAAAAAATTTACCAGCCAGTGATGGCCTAGCAGGCATGTCATAACTAATTGACATGTTGAGTCGGGTGTGTCTTGACCTCCATGGCAGAGGCCCCCCGAGACTGTATCACCGAACCCCTTAGGTTCGATCGAACCCAGGTCAAGAACCACTGTTGTCGAGCAACACGACTCAATCACAATGTGCCTCCAAATGCACAAAGTGGATGTTGCATTCTGCCGGCAACTGAACACCAGCTTGTTTGCAGCAAGACAGAGCGCAGGCGGCCTGCAAACTGTTTTAATATTACAGTATTGGCCAGAGTATAAGACGGCCCTGATTATAAGACGACCCCCTCTTTTTCAAGACTCAAGTTTGAAAAAATGACTTTTTGAACATCAAATTAATTTTTAAACAGTAAATAATTACAGTTCATCTGAAACAAATGATTATAACAATATATTGGAGAGAAAAAACATGTTATTTTGCCTCATTCAAATCTTAATATCTGAACATTTAAACATGTAAGCTAAAGTGCAATCACATTCGCAAATGAATGGCTTCTGGTTTTTGAAATGTAAATGACATCGTAACTTCTCCTCAGCTGCCGGTTAACCTGGCCGATCTTCGACCCACTTTTCTCCAGATTGTCGCTACGTTTCTCCATTTGCTGTTATCTCCTCTATTATTTTTTTATCTTTTCTTTCTTACCACTATTTTTTATTTTTCTTCTTCGTGCTACCGCTATTTTTATTTTTATTCTTCGTGACAGGGATTCACTTTTGCCTGGGGAGTCAAGTTCAGCATTCGCTTCAATGATATCTGGCGCCATCTAGCGTCGTGAATGGGTATAATGTCTAGACCCCAAATATAAGACGACCCACACTTTTTTAGTCTTATTTCAATGCAAAAAACATCGTCTTATATTCGGGCCAATACGGTACTTCAGATGACGCCCGATTGGCAGTTTGAAGCCATAATCTTGTCAGATTTTATTATTCCCTTTTTTTCCATTAGCTAAAGGCGGCGTGACAGCCAGCATGTAAACCTCCAGAAATTAACACAAACTTTGCCTTAGAATGTAGAAGTATAATCACACATCACAGTTTCTCGAAGGAAATGCAGCTGCATATGACTAACACGTCTCAACCTTGTAAATCATTTCAGAGTAAAACAAACTTCAGGCAAGTGTCGGGATGATGGAAGCACAATTTATTGTACTAAGAAGTTCATTATTTGGATCACTGTGTTCCAAAAATAAACGCTTAAGTGTGCATCATCAGGCATGACAGCCAAGGTCATCAATCATTCAGCATCCTGACAAACACGATTTCGACTTGCCTTGTGCCGCACGGTGGGCTTCTACACCCTAATTCCTTCAGCATTTCACCGACAAGACGAGATCACCAAAGGATCGGCTGCCAACAGATGGCGTATTCTGCTCCGTGAATACCAAAAGAACCTCGCCATATAATAGCGAGTATACAACTGTTGCTGTATTTCTTGATCTTCGCTGTTAGACGGTTGCTACTTAGTTGATTGTATTGGCTATGACCAATGGCACCGATCGATTTTCCATTTTGCTCAGCTTCACAATTGCTCTTTTTATACCCTTAGACACCTCTCTGGTTGTTGATTACACCTCTAACTAGTGTAAACACTGGTAAAACCTATATGCTAGCGTCATTTATAGCTTTTTACAACTGTATGGTATACTCGCTATTATATGGGCAGTTGTTTTCCCATCAAACAGTTCAAGATCAAGAACAGCAGTAGTTGATGGCAGAAATATTCTGAGCATTGCAAAATAAAGACCGTAAAACAACCCTTTGTGACACGGGCTACAACTTCCAGAGGGCAGGACTAAAAGTATCATGTGCAAGAAGATGTCGTTTCCAAATGTACAAAGGATTCCTTTCGAAGACGTGAACCATTCATTAGCTATGAAAACAAAAAAAAGGAGACGGAGGCCAAAATGGAATTTACCAAAAAGATATGAGACTCAAATAATTTGCTCTGGACAGATAAGACAACAAAAATCACCTTTACAAAGTAATGAAAAGGAAAACGCTTCGAGGGAAAAAAAGATCTTCTCATGATCGCAAGCATACAAGCCCATCTGTGAAACACAGGGGAGGTGGTGTCGAGGCTTGGGCTTGCATGACTTCTTCTGGGACCGGCTCATTAATCTCTGTTCACGACGGCAGGAGAAAAATGAATTCAGAAGTCTACAGGAAAAAAAAAAATGGCTGCCCATTTCAAAAGAAAAATGCATCTAAATTGATTTTAAGATCCTTCAACATGCAACAAGGTTGTAACCCCAAAACACTGCCAAAAGAACCAAATAGTTTATCTGAGGGAATAAATAAAAGCTTTTATACCCTACAGAGCAAGCATTTCCACATCTTTTTAATACAATTTCCCGTCAATCTCATCACAAATAAAACTTTTCTCATAAGGGGTTGTTCATCTCGGAACCTTCTCCACCTCTATTGTTTGTTTGCATGAAAAATTGTGACTGATGAATTCAATGCGCCATGATTTTTTTTTTTTTTTGCAGTTTCCGACGGTACTTTTTTTTAAATAGAAAATTGACTGCGCCTCAGTGAGGTTAGTAGAGCGCAGTGGAGCACTCTGCAGGTAACAAGTGCCATAATAGAATGTTATTAGGCAGAGGTCTCACCCTACCGAGTGTCGTTCAACCTTTTTTTTAAGAGCTAACTTTGAGAGATTTAATGAATGCCCAAATTGTGTCTTAAAGCGACCCTGCGTGTATCACAGATTGTTTTGGTCTGTGTGATGAATTTGAGACTGCAAACGCCAGAGGAAAACAGCGCAATCGGCTCATCTCAGCAGCAAGTTTTGAAAGCCTTTTAAATAGCCAACGGTGTTATTCACAGCATTCTGCTTATACCGTCAAGTAAAAGACCTGTTTTGGTTCATACTTTGATAAAAATGTCACTGTAACAATTTGTCTTGCCGTATTTTCCGGACTATAAGTCGCAGTTTTTTTGTAGTTTGGCTGGAGGTGCGACTTATACTCTGGAGCGATTTATGGGTGAAATTATTAAGACATTATTATATCGTTTCACGTTATTTTCACATTAGACCACAAGAGGTCGCTCTAGACCTGTGTTGATAAAACGACGATGAGTCTGATGTAAGCGACGTAGAACAGGAAGCGCTGCATCTTCTACCTCCGGAGTTGGTAAAGTTGCTTTAAAGTGACACAGAGGATGAAGATTCCATTGGATTTGGTGATTTGGAGTGACATTGATGGTTTGGGGAACTTGTTAGCATGTTCTTTATGCTATAGTTATCTGAATAACTCTTAATATGTTACTTACTATGAACATACTAGGCACATTCTCAGTTGGTCGCTTATGCGTCATGTAACGTTAGCATATTGTACACTTATTCAGCGTGTTGTTTTCTATTTTTTTTTATTTTTTAAATTGCCTTTCAAGATGACATGTCTGTTCTTGGGGTTGGATTTTATCACATAAATTTTCCCCCAAAATGCGACTTATACTCCAGTGCGACTTACGTATGTTTTTTTTTTGTTCTTTATTCTGCATTTTATGGCTGTTGCGACTTATACTCAGGAGCAACTTATAGTCCGGAAAATACGGTACTTGGTCATTGAGTTCATTGGTGCAAAAGAGTAAGAACCACATGATGACAGTACGGAACCATGTTACCGCAAGCCTGATCGGGGTTTACCTGATCAGTACCGCAGCACTCGGTGAAAAAGCGTTTAGTGTCTAAAAACATTTTAATCCACGCGCTACAGAGGTCCAAAACATGGAATTCTGACATCATTGGGCTTGTACCATGTATTCTTCCATTCTTTTCACATGAATTGGAATTCGAGCAGATCGGTGTTGACTCATTTTGACACTGACATGTAAATGTACCGGTATTAATGTTCAGTGTCGTCTCTGCGCTTTGACATCATTGTGTTCTGGTATTGCCTTTGTGACAGAGGGGGTTTATTCAGCTCAGACAATAGCTGGGGTCGAATTAATTGATGTAATTAACGCTCATCAAGTTGAGGGTTTGCTGAACAACTTTAAACCCAAGTCTTTTGGCTTCTCTCAGGAGGGGAACTGTGAGAGCATGAAGCACTTGAGGTTTTTTTTTTTTTGTGTCATGCTTCACGGGAACCCAGAAATGAGTGGAATAATTCGCAGCTCTTCAGCACGCTCAGAATAACTCAGCAGCGAGGCTCAACTTTGTCCAGCCCCGCGGCTGGCTCCACTGCTAACGGTCAATCCGAGCTCTGGCCATTGTCCACTTACAAGGACAACCCCCCGACTACCACCGGCGCTGTATAATACAAAATCATTTGGTAGCAGGTGATGCATGGGAGAGCAAGCACAATCATCCTGACTGGATGTCATGTAAAACTGCCTGTTTACACTGTGGCTGTCTGTGTGTGCCGATGCTTCAGCGCGCGTACTGTCCTTGACGTGCCGAGCTCAAGCTGTCAGCAGGTGATTGGAGCAAAGCAGGAAGGAGAGTAGTGCGCAAAATCTTGACTTTGAGGGGGGGGTTCAAGATATTTTGTGCTCTCTTCTCGGGAATTAAATAAACTCCTTGTGGCTAGTGGAGGCCGCAGCTGTGGAGTGCACAGGCTCCCGAAATGCCTCTCTCCAAAAACAATCTCCACCATATCTCCAAATCTTCCATCTCTGCCCCCCCCCCCCACCCACCCACCCCGGGCAGTGGATGAGACCAGCAAAAATCCTCTCGCTCTCTATTTGTTGTGCATGTTTCATTTCCTCCCAGGAAAGGGAATGGCTTTGAATATTCAGTCATTTTTAAAGCAGCATGTAAGACACTCCATACTTTTTCTTTGATGAGCTTTAGTCGTAATCCTTCAAGGATACACCGCCCAAATCTGAGATCGCCTGAGACTACATGATACATACTTATTGGTTGAGGAGCAAAACGCTGGGTTTTCATGCCTCCCTTAACGCATCAGGTACATCAAGGAAAAGTGTGACGCCATTACGAAGATGGATGCGTACACACCAGCCACCAGCACACTTCCAGTAATAAGCTGCTGGGACATAAGATGGGAGGTAGGCTTGACCCCAGAACTCGGGCTGTCATTCACTCCTGACCTATTCCGTCACGTTCGGTAGTGAGCACAACATAGTGCCTCACCTGCCTCATGCTGACAGCGCAGCATTTTAAAGAGTAATAAGGGATCAACACGGGTTCATAACTTCACCAGCTTTCCCGCTAGTCTGTGCAATACATGCCAGATCAAGCCAACGCTGAGTGGATGGTGATGGGGTTTTTATGTCAAAATGCATTCAGTCATACTTTTGCGTTGACCAGAAAACCATTCATGGATTCAACAAAGTCCCATGACAATTTAGGAGGGTACCGTTGAATTCGGTGTTGGCAGCATTTTTGGTTCGGTTGGTATAGTCCGGGGGTCGGCAACACGCGGCTCCAGAGCCGCAAAAGACATCTAGTGGCTCCCTGGAGCTTTATAAAAAATGTTTGAAAATGAAAAAAGATTTTGATAGTAGGCTAATATAGCTCAAATAGATATATAAACATGTGGCAGCTCCGAGAAAGGAGAGCTGTGGTGTTGGTTTTTTATGCTTTTAACAGTCTCGATCAACACAGACACGTCTGCGTCCGACTCCGTGCCTTCTCTCTTCTCGTTCGACTCGAGAGGCGTTCAAAGACAGCCTCCGAAAAACGTAAATTTGTGATCACTTCACTGACACTAAGAACAGCGAAAATAATGCACCAAAACAAAAAATCAAGTGAGGAAATCACAACGAATACGAAGAAATTCAATGGGGGCGTTTGTGAATGAATAACAAACAATTCTGAGACAGTCCAGTCTCCTACATAACATACAGCATGTGTTTCCTTCATTGTAAGTTTTATATAAGGCGTTTTGGTTTTTTTTGCGGCTCCAGACATATTTGCTTTTTGGGTTTTTTTGTCCTATATGGCTCTTTCAACATTTTGGGTTGCCGACCCCTGGTATAGTCAATACCTGTGCAAAACCCCACACTGATGCACTTCAAAACAATGAGGCACCCTATCCCAGCATGTACTCAGGAGACCTTAGAAGTAAACCATTTGAAAGGTTAAGTATTTCATTCATTTCAAGTCTACTTTCGCACAAGATGGTGTATTAAAAAAAAACACCAAAAAACAAAATGCTTTTAAACGTATCCAGAATCAGTTTTGTTTTTTTCAAATTTACATGACAGCCTACTTATTTGAGCGATAGCAACGCTGTATTTAATTCATTACGGATGGCCATGATACTGTAAGCCATTAGTCAATGAGTTGATTGGTGAGTCGTTAATAATTCTGAGGATTTTGTGAAATTGATTGGAAGATCCAATGGAAAAAAACATTCAGGGATTTTTGCATTCCTCATTTGCAAACACTCACGCTTTCGCAATTGCAATTTCACGATCTCTGCTCTCGTTCGACTGTGTTTACATTTGCTGGACTCGACTGTGTTTATGTTCATTTTCTTAAGAGGAAGCAGTAGTCACTTTATTACGGGAATATTTTATGAGAGGCCTACGTTTAATGTGAAACCATTGAGTGGGATCTCCGTATCAAGCGTTTTCCTGTCGTGGGTTTTCCTCTCCTTGTCTCTGCCGTTGCTGTCTTGTTTTCTTTACTGGTACGCTGGCACAACATTTTTCAACATTAATCGATGGGTTAGCATGATACAAATGCTAAGAAAAGACACTATTTTTAAAATGAGTTTCATACTTTTTTTTTATTGTCTTCAGCTTCACTGAGTTATTGAAACGGACAAACTCATCAATTACCATTGCAGATAACGTGTGCATTATATATTTGCGAGGATGAGAGAGACTGTCTCCTCTGAGAATTTCTGTCATCAAAGCAATGCACGCCACAGTGCTCTTTTATCCGTAGATTTAACGTCCAGTAATATTAAAACAAATGAGAATGAAGCCCTATTTTTACAAGGTCATAAAAGCTTATCAGAGCTTTAGCACAGCATTCATCTGATCTTTCCTTTTTCTCACCTTCACTTCTATAAATTCAGAAGAAGAAAAAAAAATCCCCTTTGTCCAGCAAATACGTATTTTGACCTTTAGAGAATGGAGTTGTAGAGGCTGCACATTTATGGCGACGCATCAACCATTCTTATTTATGAATTCACTGCTTTCCTCGCTTTTCCTTTGGCTAAGCTCCCTAAAATGGGCAGGACAACATCATTTACATAAATGCACATGGCAGTTGAACACGCAGGAGGCAGGCCAACTAATAACAGTCCAGTCGGCTTCTGACAGCTCGCTTTGTACTATAGGTGAAATTCTAGTTCGGAATTGACTTGTGCACACAAGCGCGCCAACACAAACATCAACAGTTCCGGGCATGAGAAATGGGAGGTGCAGAGAGAGTGTGTCAGATTAGAGTCCATTGCACAAATCTTCCACTCACTGTGGGAGATTTGGCCTCAGGCCACGTTTCAGATTTGGGGGAGTTCCAGGTGTTACTCAGCACAGTTATAAAGCTTATCAATCCTTCTTCACAAGTCATGCCACTGTTCTTGCTTCCCTGACGGCAACCAAACCATTTTCAACAACAACAAAGAATGCAATTAGAAATGATTGGTTGTCGTGTTAAAAAAAAAAAGAAAAGAAAAAAAAAAGACGTAAGAAAAGTCCATTACTGTAACCAATTTCCTATCTTCTCCTCAAGGCCATTTGCAAAAATTCTTGATGAAATTAATTTTGTTCTGCATATGAAATGTGATAATGCATTCTCGACAAAAAGGTTATAATGGCAAACACTTTTTCCTGCTCTGGCACTAGAATTTATTTCATACTCATGCCCACCCTTGTAATAGCGCAACAGTGCTCGTTTTTGAAATACCGTATTTTCCACACTATAAGGCGCCTCGGATTATAAAGCGCACCTTCAATGAATGGCCTATTTTGAAACAGTTTTCATTGATAGGATGCATCGCATTATAAGGCGCATAGTAGAATAGAAGCTGCAATAGTGCCTGAGGTGGCGTTGTGCATCCGCCAGGTGGAGCTACGCTAAGGGGAGTACAATACAATACTTTTAGAGCACTTTCACAACTGCTGCAGCTGTAACAAAGTGCTTTACAGAACATTTAAAATACGTTTTACGTATTTACAATTTTACGTCCAAGAAATCAGAATATTGATCCATATATAAGGCGCATCGGATTATAAGGTGCACCGTTGGCTTTTGAGAAAATTGAATGCTTTTAGGTGTGCCTTATAGTGCGGAAAATACGGTAAGCCAGACTGTTGCATTTAAGAAACCTTCTTTTCTTTATTGTTAAAAAAAAATTCTTCTGGTTTGTTTTTGCTTTAGCTGAAGGACATTTTGGTGCATCCAGTAGTTGATTTGCTCTCGACGGCGAAACAACGCGTTCAGTGAACTGCTGTCATTTGGGGGCATTGATAAAAATAGCTGCGTTTCATCTGCATAACAATGATAACCAACACTGGCGTTGTGACCGTATAGAGAATGAAGAAAAGGGATCCGAGACTGACCCTTGATGGACCCCTTGTCATGGCCCTCCGATCACATTCAAAACTTCCAATGTTCACAAAGTAACTCCTTTCCTCCAAGTCGGACATGAACCATTTTAAGACTGTTCCATTTCATCCTACGCAAGTTTCCAACCTTTTAAACAGCATTTTATGATCAACTATATCAAATGTTGCACTGAGACACAATGAGCACCAGCATCTTCCCTGCATCAGTGTTCAATCTTATATCACTTAGTACTTTATGGATCATTTTAATGTACCTTTTATCTTGTTGCAATGTTCTTAGACATGTTTTTTATTTTTTTTATTTTACAGTGTCACTGTTAGATACTCAAAGGCAGACCTACATACACAATGCATTATCATTACAATAATGATTATTGTTATTATTATTATAGTGTGCACTAACACCATTCACCATCTACTGTATTTGTATACGCACACACACAGACACACACACTCACACACACAAACACACACACCGTGATTTCATGTCTGTGTGCTCGGTTGCCAACCGAAGGAAGCGCAGATCTGTAGAAAACAGGCTTAGACACACAGTTCTGCACGAAAACCCTTCTTTTCCATGAGCTGATCCTTCTTTGTTCTGCATAAATGCCAATTACATAATTCTCTCTGGCATGCAAATCAGATTAGATGAGGCCATGGCAGATCACCTATACTGCTCAGTCTCGAGCTGCCTTCAAATCCCCAAGACAAGAATTGTGGGAATACTCGCATTGATGTATTGAACTATAATGTGGTTGTCACTCAAGATGCAACAAAGCCAATATTTTTCATCATTTAGAAAATCCATAATTATGTAATTGATCATTTAAACATCATTGGCAAGCCCCGAGTGTCAGGGTACATGAAATATATTTCAGAAAGAAAGCCACATTTAACATGCAGGGTGGTATTTGATACATTTTTTTTTTCATAGAGCAAAATATCAAGGGTATTATCAAATGTTAGAGATGTCCAGGAGTATACATGACATCCGCTATCAAGGGGATATTTGTATTCTGGGAGGAGACATTGACATTCAGCTTGTGGGCACGGACGCCCTGAATCATGCTGGGGAAGGGAACTCATGCAAATTAGCAAATCGAAGGAAAGTGACACTTTGCTGCTGGCTGTAGGAAGTCATCAGGAAAAACGTTGCATCGCGCAGTCAGGAAAAACACAAAAATTGGTTCTTGGTATGCTGTTCTTTGTGCGCGTGTGTGAGTTTGTGTGCGCCCAGGGAACTGAAGAGCAGAACAACCCACACGTTGCCTGATGGCACAAGACCCTGCTCAGTGTGAACTATGACAATACAGGGACAGCTGGGTGTCAATGACAGGGGGGAAAAAAATGGGAAAAAATTATTTTTTTTCGGTTGCTGCAATGTATTACCCCCAAAACTTTCTTCAAAGACAGGAGATATTCATATGCATTTATGTACAGTGTGTGTCTGTGTGTGTGTGGGGGAGGGGGCATTTGCATAAATCTGAACAGACAAAAGGAGTGTCTACACCGACTAACACATGCGAGACCAATTTTGAAATCAACATTGAGAAAATATTGCATTTTACATTTGGTAACAAATTGTTGTAGGGATGTTGTCGGGAAATGAGGCTGCAGGCAAATTTCTAACATTGTCCAAGTATGCATAGTCCGAGTGCAAAGGCCACAGACTAGATGAGCATGTTACATTTTGTGTTAATAGATGCATACCCACATTCCTCCAGGCTCTTTTTTTGTTAATGTATGAAGCCGCACACAAGACCGCTGACATTAACTTGCTAGTTAACTTCAATCTCAGCACATTAAAATGTTAAGTTCAACTTCATTATCGAGACAAAACATGAATAGCAATTATATGCAAGAGTTTCGACTCAAGTGAAATGTGATTCACTGATACCTTCGTGATATATTTGGTGGAATATTGGCAAGTGATATCGGGTCTCCAAGTGCCCAATGCACAGTGGCCAACTTTACATCATCCATAAGTGGAGATCTTCTTTCAGTTCCTTTTAAATGTACAGTATTTTGCACAAACTGATCAAACGGCATCAACCTGTCATGTAGATCGCACGTCTCTCTGTGCACTGAATTTAAATGAAATGGAATGAGGGGAGCTGCTTTCAATGAAAAAAAAGTCATCTTTGTTCCCTCCCACAACGGCGCAAATTACCCACTTCATACCTGCGCCGGTTGAAAAAAACATCAAAAGAAAGAAAACTCCACCCATGTGCACAGTTTGACAGCACTTCATCGTTCGACTTGCGCTCGTCACAAAATTAGGGCTCGAGTTGTCTAGAATGCCCAAGCAAAGATTAATTGCAGAGTGTGAGTGTGCCCTAAAACATAAAATATAAGCTCTCACTTCGAGTGAGGTAAAATGCATTTGTTTATTTATAGCCACTTAGTGAGCATGTAAGTTGCTGTTCGATATAAATTCATGGGCCACAACACGAGGTAACAGAGCACTACCAACATACAATACAATGGTCTCTTTGTATGATGCACTGCAGTTGAACTGCAATCTATAAGTAAAAACTAATATCCGTTATATTAAGATTGCACAGTTGTACCTAACTCCAAAGGAAATTTGGTCAGATAGGCCAAAAAAAAACAACGGTACACTTTATTTAGACCTAAAAATCAGAATTCGCTGGATAACGTGACTGGAGTCCTGTAATTTGCCGTTTGCGTACGTTGGGAGTAAAATCAGTCAATGAAAGAGTTTTCCTAGAGCGCAGTAAAAGAGTGGAAACAAATTCAGTGAGCACAAGTTCAGTCCAAGTCAATTCATTGCTACTGTTTATGTTTAGCAATCGGTTGCTAAATAATTCGGATTCCGTTTCATCCCTACGTCAAACAAGACACTATTTTTCTCCATGTCTTGCTGTGATGCTACAGTGCGCACACGCCGTAATCACACCTGACACCTTTCCCAACAAAGTGCTGTTAAACTGAGACATCTTGGCTATACCTTGATATCATACAGCTCTGGCTGCATGCAGCGTGGCACAATTAGTCTAATTATGCATGTAAACTAGCTCTTTACTGCTGTGTCGGTCTGCTGAGAATGACCTAAGCGCATGACAGCATAAAAGAGGCTCATGACAAGACATGCAAAGGAGCATGCAAGAAAAAAAAAAAAAAGTGATTTGACTCACTGCACCGCATTGCTATTTAATTGGCGAAAATGAACACAGAACACTTCAAATGTGCAATAAATACCGTATTGGCCCAAATATAAGACGGTGTTTTTTTAATCGAAATAAGACTGAAAAAGTGGGGGTTGTCTTATATTCGGGGTCTAGACATTATACCCATTCACGACGCTAGATGGCGCCAGATATCATTGAAGCAAATGCTGAACTCGACTCCCCAGGCAAAAGTGAATCCCTGTCACGAAGAATAAAAATAAAAATAGCGGTAGCACGAAGAAGAAAAATAAAAAATAGCAGTAAAAAAGAAAAGAGAAAAAATAATAGAAGAGATAACAGAAAATGGAGGAACGTAGCGACAATCTGGAGAAAAGTGGGTCGAAGATCAGCCAGGTTAACCAGCAGCTGAGAAGTTATGATGTAATTTACACTTTAGTTTACATATTTAAATGTTCAGATATTAACATTTACTCTTTAGTTTACATACTTAAATGTTCAGATATTAAAATTTGAATGAGCCAAAATAGCATACTTTTTCTCTCAAATATATTGTTATAATAAATTGTTTCAGATGTACTGTAATTATTTTCTGTATAAAAATTAATTTGGTGTTCAAAAAGTCTTTTTTCAAACTTGAGTCTTGAAAAAGAGGGGGTCGTCTTATAATCAGGGCCGTCTTATATTCGGGCCAATACAGTAAGTGCACTAAGGTTGTTTCGATTTGTGAAATCTGGACATGAAATTGCACGTATATTATTCGAACAAGGTTGATTATATTTGGGTTATGTAAATACAGTTCGCCTACTGTCACCTTGTAGCAGGCTATCAATCATAAACAGTGGCCCCTTTTACAAAAGAGCCAGCATTTTTCTACCTTTTTCCTCTCCGCGTCTCATTTCTGTGTAAACCACCACTGTGGAAGTAACGCGGGGAAGCAATTTTACACCTTCGCCATAACAGTGGTAGGATGCCGCCTGTGTCGAAGGGTATTACACCCTCACAGAACCAACCTGTTAAGGTAAATACATCACTTCCACGCCCCTGTTTCTTTTTCAAGCACGGTGGTTTTTCATTGGACTAACAATAACAATAAAATAACAATATCATTCAGTATTTTGAAACCGAGTCATATATTGAGCAACATTTATGCATTAAGGGTTAGGTTTAGCAACAGGTGGATTTTTTTTCCTGACATGCCATAGCTATAGATTAAAAAACATGGTAAAATACGTATTGTGCAAGTGTTTAATGATCAAATTTAAAAGTCAAAAATGAAACTATCAAAAACCGAATAAGCTTAACCCTGGAGAATCCCAAGAACCCTTTTCTACTTTGGAAAATGATGAATTATACATTAAATGACTGCTACAGTGAAACTCCTCTACAACGAAATCTACATGGGTGAAAATACCCCCGAGTGTGAAAAAATCTTCATTCATTAACACCATTACCACTTTCATGTTTCAAATTTGCTACAGTGAAAAACCCCCTGTTGTGAAAAATTCCTTGCTGCAAACATGATTTCGTTGTAGAGGAGTTTCACTGTATATGTTCAGTGAACACCAAAATGTTTTTGTTTTTTTTCAAATATCAATGCCTTAATCCCAATTTAGGATTCGGGCCAAATTTGACCCTTTGGGATTTAAGGGTAGTATTTGAGTAGCAGAATTTATAGGGGCCAAATTTGACCCCGTGGGTTCTCCAGGTAAAAAAAAAAACAATTGTTTAGACATTTTTGATACCAGCCTCAAAAATACATTTTGGGACAGAAATAGCCATCTCTGATTAAAATTAGCCCTTGACCAGTGTAATCTGATATGAAACAGGTACAGAGTGCACTTGTTCCAGCTTTGGGTGGCTTGACATGAGTGTGCTCAACACTCTTTAAAAGAATGTCCTATAAAACTGCAAAGTGTTTTACAGCACATGCTCGACTTCATCAAGGTGAAACTACAGAATAGAGGACCGAACACTGCAGAACTAGAAAAGCTTCAGCGCACTGATTCTCAAATGTGTCGACGGGATACCCCACCAGCAAGACGCTTCTTTAAAAACCGTGAGAAACATCTGAAACGCAGATGTCTAGCAGATGCATAACGCCTCCTTCCTCTAACATGATGAGCAGTCGCTCTTCTATTCATATGCTAATGTACAATCAGGGTGCCCAAACCCAAACTATTTCCCATCACATTCTCTCTTCTTTTTTTCCTTTTTTTTCAAGCAATCAATTTACCTTGGAGAGAGATAAACGTTTAAAGAGCTACATAAGAGGCGTGCTGAGGAAAAGGTGATATGAAGAAGAAACTACCAAGACAGAAAAGAAGCAGTCGGGGAAAAGGCAGGATAATTTGGGTATAAACACACAAGAATGCCGAGGAAGGCTTGACCGAAGCTCATTCCCATCTAAGCTGAGTTTCCCTCCACTGCAGGAGGGACTTCCAACACCTTCAGCCGCAATATAAATGTTAATAGAGTTCAGGGTAGGAAAACGAGGCATAAACAAACAAATGTTGTATTCCATGCTTTGGGGCAGCAGGAGGGCCCGGCCATTGAACGGCATAACTGCGCGTGTTCATGCGTGTTCATTTGTGTGTCTGCGTACGCATGTCTAACGGGAATGAGGACGAGGGAATAAACTAGGGCTGCTCATACAATCGGCTACAGTGGACCTCCAGCGGTGGAGCTTCAAAATCCATTTTCTATAGTCCCCCGCCCTCCAAAGAAAGAGACAAAAAAAAAAAAAAAAGCAATGGCTTTGAGGTTCAGCAATACTTGAAAAATGAATCCCGAAAGCAAGAAAATGCACACTGAGGAGAACTCAAGAGGGACTCATGCTAAAGCGAGTGCTCTCTAAAATGTCATCTATACATTTTTTTTTTAACATACAGCTTGAGTCAATTCGCTACAAAGCTATTGGATGGCGCTAAACTGCTGAGGTTGAACAGTCTTTGTGTATTAGGGCAGAAAAAAAGAGAGTAGGATGAAGGGTAGGTGGGTGGTAAACACGTACATCTTCATTCTAAGCACACGGTCGCTCGCAACTCTCCGGCTGGCCTTGTTCGAAAGGGCTGGCAACCTTCAGACCAATTAGACATCACAGGGCAGCCCGCATAGCACCCAAGCTTTCATATCAACGCCTTTTTATGAATTTTTAATCAGATATAATTTCAGGATTTAAATAAAAATCAACTTCTTCCGGCTGCAATACGCTGAGGTGGCCGGCTCAAGTGAACTTGCGTGAATGTGCTCATCTGTTTCGCTCGCTGTCTATCTATCGTCCCTGTAGCCATCCCCCCCATCACCGTCCACCTTAAAGTTTCCTGCCTCTTCCCTGCTCACTCTCTCACCCCCCCCCCCCCCCCTCCTCCCCCTGCTCCCACCTGCCAGCGGTGCGGGCAGACGCCCGGCAGGTTGTCTAACCCCGGGCAGAGAATTTCCTGACTGACTGGTTGGCTGGCTGAGTGGCAGCATGTGAAGAGCAAGAGACAGATCTGCAGGGAATCACTGACAGATGTAATTAATGAGGTCATACTTGGAGCTGGCAGTCCCCTTCATATCCAATTTCTGACGATCACAACTGAACACACCTGCACCTCACACAGCCAGAATAGCCCATTCCCCAGACAAAGAGAAAGATAGATGTACGGGGTATTTTTAGAGCACAATGTCCCAGAGACTAAATTTTGCAATTCTCCAGGATCTAAACTACACGCAACATGAATGTTTTTGTTTTTTTTATTTATTTATCATTTCTTTAGGCAGTGGTGAATCAGAGGGGCTGGCCGACGCGGGTGGGAATTTTGGAGAGCACAAGGTTACTTAAGCTGTAAAATTGAACCTTGGAGAACCCACGGGGTCAAATTTGGCCCCTATAAATTCTGCTACTCAAATGCTACCCTTAAATCCCATAGGGTCAAATTTGGCCCTAATCGTAAATTTGATTTAAAGCATTAAATATTTGAAAAAAACATATATTTGGGTGTTCAGTGAACATATAGCAGTCATTTAATGTATAATTCATCATTTTCCAAAGAAGAAAAGGGTTCTTGGGTTCTCCAGGGTTAACGCAATAGCAGGAGTCGAATCTATGAGCGTCGTTGTGTTTCCTCTGTGGAAATGTTCACTCGATCGTTGTTGTGTGTCGAACTAAATTGTACCGCTTTGGTGGACACGTGGCTACTGAATTACAGCTACTGTCCCCCATATTTTGTTTTCATAAAGAGAATAAGGAGGCATCTGTGATTAATTGAGGCAGGTCTGTGACTGTATAGGTGACTGTGAGGATGTACGCTATAAATGACATTTGAGAGAGAGAGAGAGATGCAAGAGGAAAAAAATGGGCATTCAGAGTTGTAACCGTCAACATTTTGCTTTCTGTTGGATATGTGCTGCAATGTAATTGAATTTGACTTAATAATTAAGAAAAATAAAAGATTTTTTTAATTTTATTTTGTTATTATCTTATATATTATATAAATATAGTTATTAAATAATGACAGACATGTCAGGCTGCTGAATTAAAAATAGAATACGTGAAAAACCAGTAACAATTGTAAATAGCACAGCCACCTTATCTATATTTATACTGCACTTAATTGAACTGTGTACAGCTCTCTCTGAAACATTTATTTTTGTGCATGCAAACACTTTGTTTTTCTTCTTCTACCCCCCAATTTTACTGCTGTAGACTGTAAATGTCCCCAGTGTGGGACAAATAATGGATATCTTATCTTAAAAGCTCATTTAAAGAGTATTTTGGTATGCAGTGATCCCTCGCTCTAACGCAGTTCACTTTCCGCTGCTTCACTGATTTTGTACTGCAGTTTTTAACCCTTAAAATCAGAACGCGTCGGCGGCGACAGTACAGTATTTCCAAAAACTATTATAGTTATTTGTTGAAATCATTAGGTTTTTTTGTAATTGGGCCTGAAAACAGGTTTTGGTCTTTGATTTCAGTGTATAGTTAAGTAGTATAAGTAACTGTAAAAAATGAAGTTCACTACTTCACGGATTTCACTTATCACTGGTTCTTTTTGGAATGTAACACCCGCGATAAACCAGGGATTACTGTTTTCATAATCTTTCTGTTTTACTGTGCACTGTTTATATCAGATTAAGGTGTTTTTTTTTTATTTTAATGCATGATTTATCATAGGCCGAATTTATATCCTATTTGTTAAAATGTCATTCTTTTTTGCTGGCAAAAACAAATTTTGCTCATTTTTAGGTAAATCTAAACAAATTCATTTCGACAGGTAAGAAATGATCTCTTTCACTCCTATGAAAAGTAATACTGAAGAGCGTAAATGTCGCGCTGTCCTGAGAGATGTTCCACCTGAATAGTTACCATTCATCTATATTCCACCATTTTACTTGACCAGGTTGTATTATTTTCTGCACTAATGCACCTGTGGGACACATCTATTATCCACACAAACAGACAAACAGCCCATGTCACGTTTCAGCGGGTGCACCCTTGCTCAAGGCTAATAGATGAAAATATGTATTGAGGTCAAAGATATTAAACCTCCCCCAAGATCTTGACAGTCTTCGCTCTCCGTCTGCGCAAACATGGAAACAAACACATTGCAAAAGGGCACATGCTGCCGTGTTCCCGATAACACACGTTCGAAGAAATACTATTACACGCCGGGCCTTGTTTCAAAGAGCGCATTGACGTACACCGTCATTCCACCCCCAGCGTCTATGCAGATGGGACTGACCAACCAGTGTGGCTCCGATGGAACACATATTTACTGTGCAAACAAAAGAGAGCCTTGGCAATGCTCTTGTTATCCATCACCTCTTCAGTCTTGCATAAATAACCCTTAATAAATAGCATCATCATGTCAGAGAGCTCTCAGCTGCACAGCCTCCCCTGCAGCTGCCACCGATTCCCTCACCCCCCCCCCCCCCCAGGCCCCCTTCACCCCCACTCCGCTTCTGCACGGTTAGCCGCACTTGTTTAGCATTTTCGCCTCACTTAAAATTTGGGGATTCAAAATGGTTTGAAAATTGTGATCTGGAGATGCTTCAAGGGTGCGATGTGAAGGGGTTTGTGTGTGTGTGTGTGTGTGATCGCTTCATAGAGAAGTGGCAAGCTGGAGTAAATGTAAAAAGCACTCTGAGGGACCATCTTTGCCCTACAGTCAGGTCTTAGCAACCTGATTAGAGTGATCTATTTTAGGACGACAACACCTTCTACAAGGCACAGTCAATCACTGTTTGGTTGGATGAGCAAGCAAACAATATAAGCCCTGTTCCGCGACGAGCCCTGGTCCACGTCTAAATTGAAATGAAAGCTTGCAGCACATTTAATTATTGCATAATTCTATTTATTTATAGCAGCTACGAATGTAGCTGACTGGAGTGTTTTCTATTTCCTGTTGGTTTTAATCGAAAGTGCTCTCTGGTTTCACTTTTAGTAAACACACCTAATTGCAGGTAATTATAAACAGAACTATACGAACAAACAGGTAGATTTTCCTTTTTTTCCTAAAAAGGTTACAATCAGTGGCAGAAGTGAAAACGCTTGTGTTGCCCATTTTTCAGGCCATCACGGGAAGCGGTGTTCTCGCCTTTTTCAAAGACCGACAGAAATGCTGACTTCCTTAACGTTCAATTTACATTCCATCACTCACCTATGCTCATGAGCTTTGGGTAAAATGAGATTGGTGGCCGGCCTGGAAGAAACATACAGTACTTTTAGCTCTAAGAATCTAAGCACATCCATCTGCCTCTCTTCCACGTTACAGTGACTCAATATCACCTTGAGGAAAAAAAAAAAGGTTAATATTGCACGGGTGACTGACGCCTGCAAATTATATCACTATAAATTGTACCTCCAAAGGGTATTTAAGGATGTTGGGGGGAAGGGTTCATTTTGAGAGACGTGCTGGAAACAAAATCTCATGACATTTCATGGTTTTAACCATTGCATACGTTAATTCAGGGTCGGAGCTACGTGGTGGCTATGATCACTCTCTGGCCATCCGACTTCTACGTAAAAATGTTGATTTCCTTGCCATTCTCTCATGGATGCGGTATTCTTAGATCCACTGATTCACATCCACTATACATTTAAATTTAAATTACATTTAAAGATCAAATTTACAGTTATACTGAATGCAAACACTACTCAACTCAACTGTATTTATAGAGCACTTTCAAACAGCCATCGTTGCACACAAAGTGCCTACAAGGAGCAACTAACAAATAAGTAAAGCAACAAATCAGTAAACAAAGACGGTAGAACGCACCGAACAGCAAAACCAAGAACAAATCCAAGTCATGCTGAGTCAGAATAATAATAAATAATCTTTGCTTTTTTTAAAGTAAAAAAAAACGCTTGATTCTCACAGTCAATGTTCATCAAAATCCAGATTTTTCACACCACAGCAAGCAAAACGCAAGAAGTTATTTCTTATCAGACTATCCACAGCCATGGTTTCATGAAATAAAATCAGGCCCAACGCATTTATAACGCAAGCAGGGACAAACCGAAGTCAAAAAACAACGTTTAAAATTGTGAAGAATGAATACGTTTTTGTGTCATCTTATATTTCAGATAAGATTTGAATGCATGGGCCATCCATCCCAGTTTGCAAAACGGTGTCAATGACAATTGGATACTCTGATTCGCTGTTAGTTAGCAAATTACTGCATGACATAGAAGAAGACGATGTGACCGCACACAAAAGCAAAGCAATGGCACATAAAATGCCACTATTTATTAAATAAGCTAAGTAACATGTTGCTAAGTGTGCTGAGCAAAATTAGAGATAGGTGCGCATTTTATTTCATGAAACCCTGACTTTGGATGGTAAGATAAGCAATGGCTTCTCAGTTACAGAGAGGCGTACGATCATGCGAAGGTACAGAAGTGGTAATTTACAGAAGGAATTACTGTTAGCCTAGTGAAGTAAGATTCTCGAGCTTCCCGATCACCTCTGTGTCCATACAAGCTCCATTGGTAGATGGAGTTGCCCGGTTTTAGGACGTCGCAGTCGTGTAAGGGTCACGCTGCAATCCAAGACAAATGGAAACCCTCCAAAATATCCATAACAAACAGATTTGAACTGCAAAAGCTCGATCAATGTAAGGACCATATTTCGTGTTGCTTTGTTTTTCTCAATGCGTGCGATGCTCCATTTTTCATTGGAAGAAAGAGTGCACATCTGAGATGTCGTTGTTTTAACAGTGTTGTTTGGCATTCCCATTTTTACTATCACATACCACCCTCAAAGAGCAGTGTCAGGTTTTATCTTACCACTGCACAAAAGCATACATCTCATTTATCCAAACCCTTCCATTTTTCTGGGTATGTTTCCTGTCACCAGGTACACACACACACACAACCCCCACTTGAGAGTCTGCTTGGAGAGGATTCGACAGAAAAAATATGCTGTCTCTGAAAAATAAAACTGACCGTGTCTTTGAGGGAAAACAAGTCCAAGGTGCGGGTGTTTTCCCCGGGAAAAAGGTTACCTTGAAACAGCCTTCACGAGCCATCACAATCAATCAGCACTTAAGGTAAATGAAATCAAATGACATTAAAAGGGCAATACAAGGAGTCGGAAGGCATGTGGCTGAAACAGTGGAACTAGCTTCATCTTCACCTGCATATGCTCAATTCCCTTCCTCCCTTCAGGATTTCCTCTCTCTTTCTTCTTCCCTTATATAGAATTCCTTCTTTCGCTGCAAAAGATACCGCTTTGGTTATTTTTAGAAAGTGGAGTTCCACAGCAGATATCCAAAGTAGGGAAAAAAAGGAAGAAGATGACAACAGGTCATTAAAGCCAAAAGTGGCAGTTGAAGCAGGACTAGAACAAAATACACGCACTAAGTGCCTGAGCCCCATAGGTCACAACACCTCTTAATGTTGCGAGGTAGACAATGAGACTATATTAAATGTTCGGCAACAGGGTTTTTAAAGCGCCATGAATCCCGCAGGATCAACTTGAGTTAGAGGCTGCAACGGATTCTGGCCATTGGTCTGTGATAAATGATGGTACCCAGTATACTGCCTATGAGAGCTTATAGTCCCATTAGACTATAACTACAGAGAAAGGGTCAAGGAAAACGGTGCCTTCCCCGGCAAAAAAAAAAAAAAAGAAGAAAAACAGAATGGGCTGGCTGCAGAAGGCCAGAAAGAGTCATTTATCTAACATGATGAGACTTGGATTGTATAATTAGGCCTCCTGACACAGAGAACCACTCTACGGAGCACTGTGAGCTCTTTATGGCGGGGGGAGGTCTCTGTATCTCCGTAAAGTGCTTGTTGAGGTTGGTTCCAAAACAAAAGTTAGGTATGATACCACACAGCTTTACAAGCATGTATTTTTTTCTTGAGGTGCCCCCACTATTTCTGTGCCGTGTTATTCTTAGGGGTAAGCAGGTGGCTTTTCGACAGAAACGCAGCTCTTACTGGCATCAGAGCGACCAGCCTCGCTCACACTTTCTATTTATAGCTCTTTTTCCATGGCAAGGCCATTTGTGGGGCAGAGTTCAGAAGAGTTCTAGCCCCGAGGAGCTTTCTATTCTAAATGTCGGCTAAACTGTCACGGCCGGCAAAACTCTAAGCAATGTCGAGTGAAACATTTGCATCAGAAAACTATAGCAAAACGCTTTGAATAATGACTTCATCATCCTCTCAGTTGATGGGGAACAAGTCAGTCAGCTTTTCCAAGCCGTAAAATACAGTACGTGCATCAGTCTGTGTCCAATTAGGAGGCACTGGCTGGTGTGAAGGGATGGGGGGGGGGGGGGGGGGGGGGGGGGCGGGGGGGGAATAAAAGCATTCCTGTTTTCACCAAGTCACTGTTGTGCTCGCATACACTTCAGAAAAACAAAATCCAAACCTTTGCGTTTATGATTGTACCAACACAATACAGATATTTTTAAGAGACAGGGTTGACGATTGCACCGTACTTGAGTGCACATGACAGTGCACATTTTTCAGAAAATGTACACGTTGACCCAAATCAAATCTCCCAAGCCAATCTTTTGGAGTGCCTGCTCTCCACACCCGCAGCCAGTTGTGCCCCAGGTAGAACAACATATTGCGGCTGACTCCACCAGCCAGGGACTCGCAATTAACAGGGCCATTTAAACAAACCACCCTGCCCACGCACTTAATTAACACAATCAGCTCGAGCATTATTTGTCTTCGAGCAGCCCGGTTGATTTGGCACCATTAAGCAGTGTTGATGATGACTACGTCATGGAATTCCCGCAGCACCTACTCGTGTCTGCAACTTCGAGTAGTAGATTTGGTCACTTAACTCATTCAGTACCAGCCAATTCTGGACCAAGTCTGAAAAGACGTTTAAAAACGTCTTTGGGAGTGAATGAGTTAACTGTATAATAATGTGCCTTTCGGGGTTCAAATCAAGTCAAGTCAAGTACAACTTTATTGTCAAATGTACTGTATACAGCACAGATGAAATTTCCTCCCTCTTAAACAGACAACAGTCAGCAAGAGGAGCCGCTGCGGGTGCCCGCGCCGCCATCAAAAGAACACTTAAGATAAAATGACAAAATAATACAACACAACACATAAAACAGACAGTCGTGTCATCTTAACCACTTTTCCTCCATTCACTTTTTGTTTGAAGCAGTAATGGATGAAAGAGGAGCAAATCAAAATGTCCTTTTCACCAGTGGATCAAAGACATGCTGGAATGTGCACACGTCTGCTACAAACTAAGCTTGAAAGCAACAAGAAGCTGTAGCATCCATTAACGCAAAAGAGTTATTGGCTCTCTTCTCCTGTCCCATGTAAATCCGCTTCAATTCCAAGCCGCGACTCCCAGTTCCACATACGCATCGGCGTTCTGCGCTGACGTTCTTCACAAAGATGTAATTTTAGTCCGTTTTGTTTGTTTTTTTCTCTGCTTCTCGCAGGACAAAACCTTATAAAAACACATGCTTAACAAATGAGGTGGGACAAGGGGGAACAAGACAAAGATTGCTGCTTAGAAATTGCGAGTGTACATTCGAAGCGTCATGAGCGGTTGCCTCCGTCGGCCTTGATTCTTTTCAAGTTAAAAGCTTTTGAGTCAATATTTATGGTCATCAAAAAATCATCTCAAAGTTAAGTGCTGACTAATAAAATGCTGACTGCCCTATATTGTTACAAGTCTGCCAGAAGTGAATGGAAAAGACTACAAAAAAAAAAAAAAATGCATTCCCAAGGCTCTGTAAAATGCAAACACTGTGTCCTAAAAAATTACTCTTATCTCGGTGCAGTCTTGTTGCCCCGGTTGCGTGTAAATAAACAGTGAAAGCAGAGGAAGTGGAAAAAGATAACATACGGCAGGAATTCCATCAAGAGGCGGAATGGGATGACTCATGAAGTTAAGTGACTTTGAGGTTATGTGGGCAAGGACAATAAGGAGCCTTGAAGCGCCGAGATTACAGGGCGGCAGCTGATGGCGCAAACTCGGGAGTGCTTGGCATTGCTGCAGTAATGTAGCTCACACTGTACACCGGCTCTGGTGCTCAATCATTCGGAAATACATGTAGGGCACGGATTCACGCCCCCCCCCCCCCCCCTCCATCCCCCCCACGGGGATACCGGCATTACATTAACAGCTCACCTGGCGGCAAAGAGACAACTATGTCTTTGTGGCAGGCCAGGTTCACCCGTGTCCCGCACCAAGTGAAACACACTCCACTCCATTCAAACTGCTAGCATGCGCATGCCTGTGTTCATCCTTGGACTATATTATTTAGTGAGAAAAGAAAAACCCTCCGTTTATTGACAGGAATAGCCAATTATCTTTTGGGACATCGACACAATTCTCATGTTTTTAGTTCGAAAAACTACAATAATGGATTTGAAATGAAACAAACAATATATGCAGGAAAACGGCGGAGGAATTAGCCACCGTTTTTAAGGGACAAAAAGTAACAACTGTCAGATCAGCTGTTCCGTGGCTACTTGGGCAAGTATGAAGGATTAATTCTGATGTGTTTCAGGCAATATTACCAATTTATATTCAGCCAAATTCTTCAGAACACTGATTATTAGTATTTTTTTAATCAGGCAAAGAATAGGGATGTTATGTAATGGCCAAGTCAATCGCCTACCCTGAATACGATTTGGATGCCACTACCCTGAAAATAAAAAGTCTCCAGTTAAAACAGTTTTTTTTCTTTATTTCAATTCTAAAAACAAAAAAATTGACAAGTGCCATATTTGTTTGTCCCTTCTTCTGTAAGCAGGTTCATGAAGGACGACACCAGATGATTACACTGTTGTATCAGTTACTTCGATAGCAAAAAGTTGAAGAAATAAAATGAAATAAAAGGTTTGTCTTTGTACGTGTTATTGTTAGTTAGCAGGCTGCTTTCTGGTTCTTGGGAGTCCCTTCTATTCTATGTCAACGTAAAAAGATGGGGTGGGGGGGCGAACATTCATTTGGCATTTACATCGGTTTAATGGGTGTGTGTTTAGCAAACAAAACAAATGCTCTTCTTCATGCTTGAGAGACAGAGTCATTGGGATTTGTAAACGTGGTGCCTCATATCCAGCGCAACGAGTGCATACCTAAACTAATGTAGCGAGCCTTGAGAAAAACTGCAATCAAAAAGTCATGTCCACTGTAATTTTTGTCATCTGACTTGCCTAGTTTTGGTGCCAAACGAAAATCTACATCTGTCAGATTGAACAAACCTCTTAGCAGACCTGAAAACTTTTTTTTTTAAAGATTTTCAGTTCCCATAGTTCTAAACAGTGTATTTTCTTTAAAGAATTTAGCACAAAGTGAATCCCGACCCAATATGGATCCACTCATGCTATATAAACTGTTCCTCTATTCCCAAACACACACACACACAAAACGACGCTAAGTGATTTTCAAGTGGCTTCGTTTTAAATGAACCAGTGTGAGGGACGACCAGCAAGGGTCAGCAGTGAGTGCTGATGAGCAGGGTAGAGAGTAACTCTGGATCACGGCTTCAAATAAAGTCACCGTAGGTGGTGTTCAGCTGCAGTGCTGCCCCCCGGTTCTTCACCCCACGTACGAGAGCATCTGACATAGAATTGAATCAAGTCATGAAATGGGAAAAGACTCCACAGGATTAAAAAAAAAAATTAAATACGAGTTTAAAATGGCAGGTTGCATCCTTGATGTGTGAAAATATTGACCCCCCGGGTTAAAAAGCTCCCAAAGCAATCATTGCTGGGAGTTTGCAGGCGGGTCTAACGTCGTACGCCATGAGGATTGTTCGGGAAGGTGCGCGTCAATGTGACTTTTGACCTCAATGGCATCAGATGTCATACAAAAACGCTTTGTTTTAACCAAGACATCATGAGACTTTAAAAACTCAATTTCGGACTTATAACGAGTATAGCGTTTCACTGTATCCAGATTAAAAGCTAAATCGGCATGTATTTATTCAGTGCACAGAGAACGATACGGCCATAGAGACCGTAATAGTCATTGGCGAGTACCGATACCAGCCTTATTTTAAAGTATCGAGTACACACAAGGAGGCCGATGCCAGTCACCGGCGCCCTCTTGTGGCTGTATTATCAGGACTTAAATAGCATGTACGACTGATTAAATAGTTTTATAAGTGAACTGCAATCCATGTCATTAATGTCAAATGTCCACTGACATTTTTTTTATCTAAGTACGTGCATGTTTTCGAGTTTGCGTTAATACCTTGCATCATTAGGGTTTTGCTACCAAAATATATACATCTCTTTGCCGAGTCAATTTCTGCATGGCTGACAGTCTTTTCGTCTTTTTAATTCCATCCATGTCCGTCCCGTCATATGCCCATTAAGATGCAATTTCTATAAGCCTGTGTATGTTTACGTTAATGCTTGGAGGGCATTATTAGTGAGTTGCCAGCAAAATGTATACATTTATTTACTAACTCAGTTTGGATGGTCGGATGATTTTTTCCATTACGGTGTTTCATGCATGTACTTATTATTTTTACACATTTACTGCTATCATCAACTGAGAAAAATAGAATGTTGTTATTATTCAGTGCGTAACAAGGTCTATTTTTTTTTCCTGTTGAATGGACATCGTGTGGATAATACAAAGTGCCGTACTCACTTGTTGCATAATCTTTGTACTTACTATGAATGAATAATATTTGTACTCTGGATGGTTTTATTTTCTGATATTTTGTCTTTAATCCATTTAATATTTTTTTTCTTATTTTGAATAGGTTAAAAAAAATCAATATGCATCCGTATCGACTGATATGAAATGCATTGTCATACATTTTTTTAACAACCCCGCCCTATTTTCCTTCTTCACCGTGTCATGCTTAACAATTTACAGTTGAACCTGTACTATTTTTGAGTAAAGACTAAAACTCAGTTTTGTTTTTACAATTTTGTTAATATTTTAGTGTAATTTTTTTTGTGTGTATTGCAGAGTCACTATACTGTTTTTTGTTGGTGTCAGAAATAAATGAAAGGCTTTTTTTTTTTTTTTTAATGATCTGTCATTGTTTTATGAGAAATTGTATGCATCAAAATAGTGGTATCGGTGACTTGGTATCGGTAAGTACTCATACCGGTTTGAAAAAAAAAGTGGTTTCAAATTTTCCAAATAAATAAGGAAACTCGCAGTTGTATCCATGTCATCCACGACTTCTGAGGTTTACACTTTCACAGAATCTAATAAAAGGCCGGCCGGTCATGCTGCAAATTAAGTCAACCGCAAAAAAGGAACCCAAGCAAGATCCGTCAGCGCTGTCAGATGTTGATCTTCAAATTCTCAATAGAGAAGCACAAGATTATTTTGCCGTCAGAAATAATCCGAAGAAAAAAAGGAAACTGCAACACCTTTGCAAGACATGGGGCAATTTAACTTTTATTATTCTTTCAGGAAAATTCCTCCAACCATAAAAAAAAAAGAAACTGTACAGCGCAGTTAATATCATAAAAAGCAAATTTACATTCACCCTTGTTCACAGTCAAATGTCACCCACACACTCACCACATTCTGAGTGCTTTGAGCGCACAATCACACACGCGTGCACAAATGCAGACACATAACCAGTTACGTTGACGAAATTAGGGTAAACGAAATTGTATTTAAAATGTGGAACTTTTTTACCCCAAGGGATAACCCTTGCTATTTGAGAGAAAGGAAATGAACTATCGGGGACATCAATGATTGATGTTCTAAAACAGCTGCAGACAGTTTGTACCTGAGAGAAAGCAGACGATCGTCTCCACTTTCAGTCACATTGCTTTTTACACAAAACCCAAGCTTTACGCAAGTACCCGGCAGGAGGCAAAGAAGTAATAGCGCCTGTGACGATGTGTGGATTTTCACGCGTGAGGTAAATGATGGTTTTTCCTCATTGAAAAATCGGTGAGATGGACCTCTGAGTGCCACGAGGTGATTCATTTACCTCCTCGTTCTACTTGCACATCAGGGTTGTTCATCAGGGTCAGGACAAAATAATCAATGAGGTGTTATGCTCCAATATTACCGTGCCTTACGTTATTGATATACTTTTACACAGTATCGATATATTTGATCAAACTAAGTGAGATGTCAATGGATTTTCTTACACTGATCACGCTACTACCCCCCAATCAACGGCACTTTTGCTTGTGAGGTTGATGAGATTCACGTCGAAAGGGTTGGCTCGAAATAGCGCAAGGGTTACGTTGCAGGTATCCCTGACTTTTAAAACTCATTCAGTACCAGCCAATTCTGGACCAAGTCTGAAAGGACGTTTAAAAACGTCTTTGGGAGTGAAAGAGTTAAGTAGGAGATTGAGCTCACCTGCAATTTGGACTTTAATCTGGAGCGTCACGGAGAATGTACTAAAATCGGGAAAAAGTGCTTGAATGTAAAAAGTCCGATAAAGCATCGTCAGTGCCTGTATATGTGATTTTTCTAATACAGTCAAACCTCGGTTTTCGTCCATAATCCGTTCCAGAAGGCCGTTCGAAAACCGAAATTGTTCGAAAACCGAAACCACGCTCTTTTTAAAATAAAAATGTTTACTGAACACGTCTGCTCACAATGGAAAGCAACACGAGGAAGCGTCACTTCCTCGTCTACCCGAGGAAGCATCACTTCCTCATGTAAGGAAGGCGAGAGGAGTCAAATGGTGCATTCAAGTGCGCTCAGTTTGTTCAAGAACCTAAATTTGTTCATCATCCGAGGCATACAAAACTCCAAATTTTGGGTCGAAAACCGAATTGGACGAGAACCGAGACGTTCAAAAACCGAGGTTTGACTGTAGTGAGAACCGTGGTTATTTTGGTCACTGTAGTCATGGCACATTCACTTCTTTATTAGTGAGGGGTTTGAATTACTGTAATCCCCAACATAATTATGGTTCACCATTCACAAACTCACTTGAAGTTTTTTTTTTTTTTCCTGTGGAATCTATGGCCAACACTTTTCTGAAAAAGTCACCTTTTAGAGCAGTTTCGAAGGTGCCAAAGCCCGTCTAAACAGGAAAGTAGAACAGTCATTTGGGCTCAGGGAAGGTGAAGTGAAAATCTTGACAGAGCAATAAGATCTGGATGAAGGGGAGGGACTAAATATCGCCGGGGTTGTGATTAGAAGGGAGTCCTTCCGCATGTACAAATACACCTCCCAAATACACCTGCTAGGCTAATTGAATATTCTAATGCTATTCTAATATAAATTATGTTTATGTCTGTATATTGACTGACGACTAGTCAACTGGGATATGCTGTAGTTACAGTACAGTATATTTCTTGCAGACAAAAGTTGAAGAAGGAATTTGTAACTTTGTGAATAGTACATTCGAAGTCACGGTTGCTGGCTAAGAAAAGAGAAAGCCGCACTTTTCATTTTCAATGTATAATGATAAACCTAATAACCTGATGCATAAATATACGATAGCTTTTTTTTTGGGGCGGGGGGGGTTCAATGATATAATCTTGACAGGCAAATATCCGCTCAACTTTATTTATAATAAGGTATGCAAAGGCATCACAAAGTCACAAAATTATTAAAACCTAACTCTTAAGTCAGCAATTTCCTTCAAAAGGTTGCTCCGAGTGTTTATCTTGGCAGTATATCTAGCATGAGATGACTCTCAATTTGAGATTGACATATTTTCTAAAAGATCAATAAGGGGGGGGGACAAAAAAACAAAAAAAAGGTCGATTTGAAAGTACCGTCAAGCCCATGTGGTCTCTCCCCTCAAATACTTTTCGCCTTGAAGACTAAAGGTATCAAGGGTGTTTCGTGTGCAATTTGAAGGGATTTCATTTTTGCTGACAATCAACACAGGGAGAAAAAAAACAAAGAAGCAAACACAAGCGGTTATCTCAGACGTCAGACGCTGTACTGCAGGGATCATCTCGATTTGTGCATTTGGCCTGATTACAGCAATTAATAATCGACAGACTATGTGCAATGTCATATCCCCCCCCCAAAAAAACATGCTTTCCTGACATGGTGTGTGCTGATGAAACTAGCAGAAAACCCTCCAAGTGAGCAAGTAATTTTGCTCCCGTTTATACGCAAACAATGTGAAGAGCTGCAGCGAGACAAGCTGGCTCAGTAAACAAAGACAACATCGCATTTTCTCATTACCAAGATGCATGAGGGAGGCCGTGGAAGAGAAATTAGCCCACAGAACTGCAAGGGAAGCAAACCCGAGCAGGTCATCTGCCTTGTTCGGCAGCCGCTGGTTTTGATTCGAGCGTTACCCCCGCAAAAAAACCCCAAGAGGAGAGGATTACAAGATGAAGTCCTACACACGAACGACAAATAATGGCGCACGATCATGACAGTGCCCCCATAAGTGTGTTCACTATTTCCGATCAACGTTGAACATTGGCGAGTATGAAAGGGAGGGAAAAAAAATTCAAAAGCCACTTTTATTTCATTTTTTTTTGCCAATTTGCCAATCTGTTGATTATAACATTGCATAAAAGCTCAAATGTTCTCCCAGGGTCTGCGTGGGTTTTCTCCGGGTACTCCGGTTTCCTCCCACATTCCAAAAACATGCATAGCAGGCTGATTGAACACTCTAAATTGTCCCTCGGTGTGAGTGTGAGCGTGGATGGTTGTGTGTGTGCCCTGTGATTGGCTGGCAACCGGTTCAGGGTGTCCCCCGCCTACTACCCGAAGACTGCTGGGATAGGCTCCATTATCCCTCGTGACCCTTGTGAGGATAAGCGAATGGGAAAATGGATGAATGGGTGATGATTAAAAAAAAAAAAAAGAAAAAAATTGCAGTAAGCTCTATCCCTGACATAACGTATTCACACATTGGTCATATCAATAAAAAAAGGAATCACACAGAGCCAAAACGTTCACTCTGTACTGTTACGTCACTGACATGAGGCGGCCCCCCATCTCAATACCAAACCCAGAAATAAACCAAACCCAGTGCGGGATTAATTTTGTCATGTTTTATAGTTCGTCTGGTCCGCGTTTTGCAGGACATTATGCAATTTGCAGACTTGAATTGACCGTGCTAAGGGAGGAGTTTTACGTGAGCGTAACAGTTGTACAGTCAAACCTCGGTTTTCGTCCATAATCTGTTCCAGAAGGCTGTTCGAAATTGTTCAAAAACCGAAACCACGCTCTTTTTAAAATAAAAATGTTTATTGAACACGTCTGCTCACAATGGAAAGCAACACGAGGATGCGTCACTTCCTCGTCTACCCGAGGAAGCGTCACTTCCTCATGTAAGGAAGGCGAGAGGAGTCAAATGGTGCATTCAAGTGCGCTCAGTTTGTTCGAGAACCAAAATTTGTTCGTCATCCGAGGCATAAAAAACTCGAAATTTTTGGTCGAAAACCGAATTGGTCGAGAACCGAGACGTTCGAAAACCAAGGTTTGACTGTACTTGCATTAATTGTGAATTGCAGTGATACATTTGCAGTGGAACCTGGAAAGTAGAACTCCCTTGAAGTCAAATAGGTTAGGATTCGACCAAAAATGTTCACGAAAAATACACTTCGAAAGTTGCGTAATACAAGAGCTTCAACCTTAAACACTCACATAGGCGTTATTATTTAAAAGCCATTGTCATTAAGATTCCAAAGCTTTGATTTTAAGGTCAAACTACTCCAAATTGCATCTTTTAAACATAACCGGATTTATGTGTTCAATAAGAAGTGTGTTGTGCCGTCGCGCCCGCATGCATTGTTACATCAGTTATGACATTACACTATTAATCCCCCCACCCCCTTTTGCATAAATGCCACCGTATTTGAGAGGAGCTAAAAGTCACATCAGATCTTCTAAGGTAAGCCCAGCTGACATTTATCCCCATCACATATCACCGTATAAACTACAGCTGAGTGAAAGTGAGGTGTGCACAACCCAGCGCTATTACACAGGCAGACACCCACTGCATCATTTATCCGGGCCATAAATCAGCCCTCTGCTCTACCGCACTACTTTTTCTTTTCTCTTGTCCCAGCAGAGCTCACTGACGTCTCATTATATCTTATAGCAACACTAAAATGACCTGCCGTCAAAGAGCATAACATTTACAACAACAAAAAAACCAGGGACTTCCATTTTTGTGCACCTGCATGGACAAGGCTTTGCATGACTTAATTACACCTCCAATGGTGTTTTTTTTGTTAGTTTTTTTCCTTTTTTTTGTTGCAGCATGAGTAATGTTGTTCTGCGTTGCCACAGCCAAGCAAATGGAGAGTCCATGATCTTTCATTGCAAGTGAGTGTGTCTCCAAAATGAGGACATTCTGTAATGATAATGATAATTGAATGGTTGAACTGACACTTGCTGCATTAAGACCCACAGTATATTGTCTTTGTTGCTTATTTACCATATAGGGCATGCATAAATCAAGGTTCCAACATACGGCCCTACTCATTTTCATCGTAACGTCAGGTTTGCAGCCAAAGGCATCAATGGACGTTTAATTGTTTTATTTAATCTTTATGGAGCACTGATAGACTTTTATTGTTTCAACGCGCGCATTGGAGGGCAGTCTAATGTTACAATGTCTGCCCTGAGCAACGTTGTGTTCTGTCCACACAGTGGACAGAATTCCCGGGAGGTCATAAAATGTGCCTCCGAAATCGATTTATCAAAATTTGAACTGCAGTCATATGACACGACACATCGGCATCTACGCACAAACCTCAGCATATCAACTCTGTCCAGCTTTTGTGCGGCAATTATGACAAAATTATTCAAAATATTTGAGAGCTGCAGCCCTGATGGGCTCTCTTCATTTCATTTTGGATATTTTAATTGCTCTAGTTTTATATTAATTTCATCTTTACAACATGGATTCTTTTTTTTTTTTTTTTTTTTTACCCCAGACGTTCCACGGTAAGTGGGTGGTGTATTACACAAACATACAGTCAAACATCGGTTTTGGAACGTTTCGGTTCTCGACCAATTCGGTTTTCGACCAAAAATTTGAGTTTTTTATGCCTCGGATGACGAACAAATTTCGGTTCTCAAACAAACTGAGCGCACTTGAATGCACCATTTGACTCCTCTCGCCTTCCTTACATGAGGAAGTGACGCTTCCTCGTGTTGCTTTCCGTTGTGAGCAGACGTGTTCAGTAAACATTTTTATTTTAAAAAGAGCGTGGTTTTGGTTTTCGAACCATTTCAGTTTTCGAACAGCCTTCTGGGACGGATTATGGACGAAAACCGAGGTTTGACTGTATTTATTTTTTGAAGTGAAAGAAAAGCCAGCAGCAAGCAAGCAGAGTACCACTGAGTGTAAATGAACATAAGCCCATTAGATGAGACAAATAAGTCAGTGCTTTTGACTTGCAAAGAAGTGCTGGGCCTTCAATAAGAAGTCAAGGCTGCATAGCAAGACCCGGATGAAATGCTTTTTGGATAGTAGCGGTAAAGCAGCGCGGCACCATACATACTGTCTCCAGTGGACATGCCGTGGACCCCCATTACTTAGCCGAGAAGGGGGCGGGGGGTGGGGGTGATGAAGCAGTCGAGAAGGTAAAAGGCAACACCAGAGTGAACAGTAGGGGGAAAAAAGGGGGGGGGGGAGCCAATCTATTTTCTAAACTGAGAATGTGAAAATGAAGAAAACATCAACACAACACCTCCAAATAAAATATGTTTTTCTCCCTTTCACATATCCGCTTTTTGTCTTGGCTTCCCATACCACCCCACCTCCATTAATTCCTCTGCCCCCCCCCCCTCAATACCCCCTCACACTCGTCTCCCATTCAAAGAGCGGCGGCGTGTTTGTTTGAGAGGCTCTTGCATCACACCTGTTTGTTTAAGCGGCAAAATGACGCTAGAGACAAAGCATGTCTGTCTCGGTAGACTGCTTGGATATAGGCTGCGGTTGCCAACAACACAGGACTCCCTCTACCTCTCACCCTTCTCGTCGTTCTCCCACACCCTCTGTTTTTTTTCTCTCTCTCAACCCGGGAAATCCACAAGACTGAGCCTCGGTGATAATTCCGACAAGTACAGTAGAGCACTAAATACTCCCAGAGAAGCCCAGCTTAGCCCCAAGGATAATATGAGGTAAAATTCAAAGTGTGGATGCACTGGAGGTTGTTAAACTTTAACTTATTACCTAAACAAAATCAGCTGCCAGTCATGGGTGAAAATCAAGGTTGAGGCAGTGTATTTTGGGCCAGTAAACAAAATCTGGATGGCTGCTGTGTTATAAAGCAGTGTGAAAAATCATACCGAGAGCCAGCACCTTCTGCGCCATCCTGACAATAAATTTGATATATATTAAAAAAAAAAAAAAAAAGGAATTCGGTTACGAAAGCATGACCAAAAGAAAGACCTAGCGTGTGTGATTTTACACTTGCAGAAGGTTATGGCTCAAAGGCCTGGTATCAGCAGTCAGCATTATTCTCCCAAACAGACCTGAAAAGAATCACTCTCCAACCTCTGCTGTGCATCTAATTCCTTCCAGGAGGCATCAAACATGAGCAAAACCCACACAAGTGTGCACACATCACATGAATAATCAAAGCGGTGCCACATGAATACACAAAAGGAAAAGGCTGTTTTTTTCCCGCCACCCGTTAGTTTAGAAGAAGGGGGCAGGTTAAAGGTCGGAGACATAAACACTCAGGGTTATGGTTAATATTCCTGCTTGCTTTGACCTCTAAATGAACAAAACAACCTACAGTATGTCTTTATTTTGTTTTATTTAACATTTTTCATATATTTTTTTAATATTATTAATAAAAAATATTTTTAATTTTTATTTACATTTTTATTCCTTTAAAAAAAATACAAATTAAAATAATCAAAATTAAATAATATATATATATATATATATATATATATATATATAATGTATAATGTATAATATTTTATTATATTATTTCTGCCCCCCCCCCAATTTTGCTTCTGTAGACTGCAAATTTCCCCAGACAAATAAAGGTTATCTTATCTTATCTTTTGACAGACTGCAAAGCCGTAATGTGGAATGGCCACTCAATTGGTACAGCTCGACTTCACAACAGTGTTATTGTTTTCTTATTCAACCCACTGCTAGTCAATGAAAGCAAGATATGCAGAGTGAATTGAAGAAAAAAAAAGCTGATATCTTGGGTTTTGCCCTATTTGGGATTATTATCCGCATTCATTTCATTTTTCAGAATACTGTAAAGATGATTATCTGGTACACTAGCTAATACATGAGCTATGCTGTTAGTTGCTTGCGGCTTCAATTGAAACTCACAAGCTAACGGGTGGTAACGCGATAATGTGCCTTGTCCGCAATGATGTATTTGCTAAAACGAGTTTTGAATGTATCCCTGAAATTCCTGTCCACCCTGTCATTATCGACTAACTGCCCCTTTATGAAACCGTCTGCTAGTTTCTGCGACACGACCGGCATTTTAGCTGTCTTCCCTAGAGGCTGAAAGGGTGGCTAGCGCCTGAGTAAATATTGACACTTGAGGTTTGTAAATCGTATTAAGAGTTGGGTGTTGTCAAGCCAAACCGCAACATCAACCTAATACGATGAATATGAACTTCATTGAAAAATGTCATTATCTTGGTTGAAATGGGGACATCTCAAAGGCACCTTATGGTGATACTGACCGAAAGAGGATGTGGAAATGCCTGTAGCACTTCACAAAAGGTTCAACAACAACAAAAAATCGATATGTACTTATTTCACTTCATCATTTAATGTGTTTTCCTTTAACCTTGATCGAACTTGCGTCTTTTATTTTTGGGTTCCTACAAGAGGAGCAACATCCAAAAATAACAACTTTGATTTTGCTCTTTATCGCACATTATTCACGGACAGTCCTGTCAATATTACGCGGGAAGCGTGCGTGCCTGTTCCAGGGGCGGAGCACGTGAAAGCAAACAGTCAATTTGTTCTGTTCACGTTAATATTCATATCTACATTTGTGCTTTCTGTGGTCTGTGTGGCACAAGTGTAAATAAACTATTTACGGGTTAAACGTTTCCAAAGCTCAACTTGCTCCCCTGCTGCTTGACATTTAGAAAGTTGGCGAGTCAATATTAAAAAAAAAACTTTTTTTTTTAAATCCACAGAAGATTTCACCACTGGAGGAGAATCTAATGTTTAAAACAAAAGTGAATGCATTAGTCTGACCCTTCAAATACTCCCTCCACACATAATCAGATCTATACTGAATACGCAACATATTACACGAGTGCTAAAGCTAACGTGAGTTAACTTTACAGCAGGCTACTCATACGTTTTCAGTGTAACGGTAGTGTAATCACAGCAAGATGCTGTTTAAGTAATACAATTGAATCCAATGATGATAGTTTTCAATACAATTACAATTTCCATTTTGTGATAACAACCGCGCTAACCATCGTCCAATTACTGATGCTACAAATGCACTTCATTGACATAAACTCGCCTACATGTTTGAAAAACAAACACGTTTAATAGGCCGGAGAATAACAAACAAATCACATTAATTGAAAGTACACAATGACGTTTAAAACGAGATAATGTGCCTGCAACCGGGTAGGCTGTTCATGTTTCTGTCGTCTATTATTCCATTACCGTTTCAAATGTGCTTCCAAATCGGCATCACGAGATTTCACCTGTGGACAATATTAACGTCATAATTTGTGCGATTATGGGAAGAGAGATGGACGCCAAGAGGGCTTGATCCAGCCAGGGCCCCTGGCGGGCTGCAAAAAGTTGTCCGACTGAGTCCATGCGATCCTGTATGAGCAGGTCAATGTCATAAAAACGGTAACCGTGACAACTGATTCAATCGATGCCAGATTGTCAATTTCATTAGCCTCCAGGCAAAAAAAAATAAAAAAATCCCATTCCCATAAAAATCATGATTTACACGGTGATATCTGTCAAACTAATCACAATGTCAATTTATTTCCGTATTGACACACGCATGCTCTCTCGTCTCTCTCCTTGTCACAGTCGCCACATGTTTGCAGCTTCATAAATCAGCAAGAACTGTTCCCGTGCGTTTACGCTGGCTTCCTGTAGATTCATTTTCATATCTCCACGCAACTCCCAGATGTGAGTGCATTCCTTTCAAACATTGCGCTCCATTATTAATGTGTTTGACGTTAAAACAAAATGAACAATGCCCTCGGATTCTTGTTTTGTTTTTTTTGTTTTGTTTTTTTGTCACTGAAAAAGCTTATCTTCATTAGCAAACGCTTCAAAGCTTTGAACGTTCAGTGCCTTTCAGCAGGGAAAAATACTTAGGAGTGGCGCGAGCCAAGCTGTATGTGGTTTCAATTGCCGGAATATTGTTATCGTTTCAGAGACCAGATGGAACAACAGGCAGAAGACCCAAATCTTTATCCATCTGCAATCCACAGACCCTGGGAGTCGACCCCTTTCTCTTTTTCTGTTGACTCAAAGTGGCGTCGACTTGCCCCCTTTTTCGTCTCCGGTCTTCCCCTCGTCTCCATTTGTAAGCCTTCGGGAGAAGATACCTGTGACCAAAGGCCAGTAACATGGCAACCGAGTCAAAAAGGGCCTCATGCCTGGTGCACTGCGGGGTGCTGGCATTTACTTCCCCCTGTTTCATCCTCAAGGCCCCCCGAGCCCCACACAGGAGCTGAAAAGAAATCATCTTTGCTTTTTCAGCTGCCTCCCTCTTCCCATGTTAGGGAAACAATATTGCACATAAAGGGACGAAGACGACAACTTCCTGTCCCTTTGTCCATTGTGAGAGCTAAACTTGATGTTTATTGGTCTTCACGGCGAGGTTCCTGCCTGTAAACTCATGGATTATTTTTGAAGGCGAGAACGGTTAACCCTCATGAATTGGAGTACGGTGAAACTCCTCTACAACGAAACCTACATGGGCGAAAATATCCCCTAGTGTGAAAAAATGTTCATGCAGAAAGCCATTCCCACTTTTCTGCTCCCTCGACGACAAAAAGTCCCACTGTTCCATTATACGAAATATTTTTCTCTGAGATAAAATTTGCTACAGTGAAAAGTCCCCTGTTGTGAAAAACTTCTTGCTGCAAACATGATTTTGTTGTAGAGGAGTTTCACTGTAAATATATATATATATATACACACACACACACACACACACACACACACACACACACACACACGCACACGCGCAACATGGAGTGACACAATACCACATTTATGACAGAAAGAGAAGAATTGAAAAACGACGGTCCCCAGGAGTATTTAATTTTGTCCATGTCAGTTAAGGCCTTATGTTCAGCAGCGCAAAATGCATTTCATCACAGCGGCAGCGAAGGTCTATATTGTCATCGTGCCGTTTCTGATGAAAGCCGTTACGAGTTGTGGTTACAGAGCAGGTGCCTGCCTATATTGCGAGATTTATTATTGTTTTCGCACCTGCGTGTACTCTGCAGAATTCATATTACAGGGTACGACAGATCATATTTAACGGATGATAAAATAACGATGCTAGGCGCGTCGACGATACGTTTTAGCTGGGATCATTGAGTGTTATTAATTGTACATTGAATGTGAATTCAACACCGGAAAAGACTGACGTGACGTGATAGGTTACAAATCCAAACATTTTCTCTGCTGAAGTGAAACACCCTCTTCATAACAAAATCCCATTTAAACCCAGGGATTAACAAGTAAAACACACCAAAGATGCGATTACTGCGTTAAGAAGATTCACTCCCAAGTCGTCCTGTGCTGGTTAGCGCATTCTTTAAACAGCCCGATGCGTTGGCTTTAGTATTTCAATCCTTCAATGTCAACGAAATTGATGGCGATGATGTGTTTCCAACTGATGAACAAATCAATTATGATGATGATGACGATGAGGCATTGAATCATTCATGTTAACTCTAACTCTTGCTCTACACAGTAATTCAGTGTCCCTTTTTTTAAATCATTCCGAGTTCTCTGCTTTGCATAAAGCCAATGGGGATTCATGATGGATCTTCAGGGAAAAGTAGGCACTAACTTCGCCATCTTTCCGGAGTCCTCGGTGACAGAGAGAGGGGAGCCGGCAGAAAAGCTCATCGATCAGCGACTGGGAAATGCCAAACGTCAAGTACAAGGCGAGTTTTCAATGCAGCCTTCACGGCTGCAAGAGCTACACGTCGCTGAACGGTGCTATGAATAAGAAGGCATTCATTGCCACTTGTACAAATTTGGAAAAAAAAAAAAAAAATGAAAACAAGCAGCGGCTTATTTCCTCACCGCGAAAAAAAAAAATGTTCCCCTAACTCAAATAAATGTTTCTAACAAAATACCACTCAAGAGAGAAGGCAACTATCGGCTGTTGTACTACTGCAGCCTAAGCTAACACGTTGGATCTAGCGGGTCAGACTGAGTCTGACGTCGGAGGGTGAGGATGAATGGCATGTACACACATCGACCGAAAACACACCCACAGTAACGAACAACAAGATAGCCAACTCCGATTAAATACTTTCTACTAATGCTCACAGACCGTTAACTCATTCACTCCCAAAGACGCTTTTAAACGTCTTTTCAGACTTGGTCCAGAATTGGCTGGTACTGAATGAGTTAAAAAAGAATCACTGACAATGCCCAGTGGAGCATTGCTGAGATTGTTTACATTAAAACAACCCTAACCCTTTGCCCAGACCAACTAATTGTTGAGTTTCTATTCATGTTGCAGGTGATGATGATGTCGATCGCATGCGGTTGGCCGTGTGCGCACGTGGGTCGCCCTATATGGGTGACTTGAGAGTAGATGTTAAGAGGCAGTAGAAATTGGCTATAAAACACATTTGGAGTTGGTTACCAAGACCTGCTGTGTAAACCCAGTCTCGGAGGACAACTGGCAGATCGTAACAAAGAGTGGCGCAAGTTTAGCGCCGGGGTTCTCGCTCTCTTTAATGTTTGAAAAGAGATTCAACAGCAAGACTCCAAGCGAGCAAGGAGTGTCAAAGATTTTTCTTCCTTCGTGTGGCCGACTCTTGAATATGATCTGTCGATGCAGAATGCGGATCAACAAAATTGCATTGTGCTGAGAACAAAGGCTTTTCTGTAGTTTTAGATGGAGGGGTCGGGGGGCGGGGGTATCAGAAGGAGTGACCATGCAGCATATAGCTGCACTGTGAATCCATGCAGCGAGCTAACTAATTACCCGCCATCTCTGAAATATGTGCAGTGCAGCAGTGGCGGGGCCCTGCTGGATGCCACTTCACTATCCCACCCTTCATATTCAACATAAGCAAGAGGCAAATGAGGGGGGGCTATGGAGGATAAATGAGCGGTATTACTGGCAACAGGCTGATAAGAAGACAAGAGGGAGAGGGTGACAGAGTAAAAAGACAGGACAAAGAGGAGGAGGAAGACTGGCATTTCTGTCCAAGCCTTTACCTTGATGTTAGAGACACCAAGCGAGGAATGTTTATTGTTTCAGTGAATTGACCCATGGGTAGAACGGGGCGGAGAAACTGCATTGCAATTAGAAATCCCCGCAAGAAGGCACATTTTTACACGTGATGCATCTTCATATGTCATCCGCTCACTTTTTGTGATGCGCAATAGAACGGTAAAACGATGAAGGGGGAATAGTTAGCAGAGCATTTGGTCTATAGTTCTTTGAGGTAGCTAATATTCCTCCCAAGTGAAGATGGACTTTCAGAGATGACTGAACACGAATATCAGAATCAACATTAGCCCTCCCCGATCCCTTATCGGATATGTTGTGTTATCCACGTTCCTTCGACCTACAGCAGCAGTTGCAAACAATGAGCCGCCCGGGAAAACTCATTATATTCTTTCACGGCTAGTAAAGTAAAAAAATATACCGTGTTGGCCCGAATATAAGACGGCCCTGATTATAAGACGACCCCCTCTTTTTCAAGACTCAAGTTTGAAAAAAAAGACTTTTTGAACACCAAATTAATTTTTGTACAGAAAATAATTACAGTACATCTGAAACAAATGATTATAAAGAAAAAGCATGTTATTTTTCCTCATTCAAATCTAAAGTGCAATCACATATGTAAATGAATGGCTTCTGGTTTTTGAAATGTAAATTACATCATAACTCCACAGCTGCCGGTTAACCTGGCCGATCTTCGACCCACTTTTCTCCAGATTGTGACCATATTTTCTTTATTCTTTATTTTTCTTCTTCGTGCTACCGCTATTTTTATTTTTATTCTTCGTCACAGGGGTTCACTTTGGCCTGGGGAGTCAAGTTCAGCATTCACTTCAATGATATCCGGCGCCATCTAGCGTCGTGAATGGGTATCATGTCTAGACCCCGAAAATAAGGCGACCCCCACTTTTATTTCAATGCAAAAAACGCCGTCTTGTATTCGGGCCAATACGGTATATATACCTCATAGAGCATAATGAGGCTTCAGAGTGTTTTATTTTTATTTTAATTTTTTTTTTTGTACATCAGCGTCTGTGTTTCGTCGCTGCATCAGAGGACATGCCACATTGCCACTCGAAAGTGAGTGGAGGTAGCAGCTGAAAGCACTCCACGGCGGACGCGCGTAAAATGGCCAAGATGTTCCATTGCATACACAACAAGCGCCTAATCTCATGAAGCACAACCCAGATGAGCTGAAATGATAGGATGAAAATATGCAGCGGCTGCCTGTTTAAATTCAGTCTTCAGAGAAAAGACTGTGGCCACTGACATTTAATGGATAATAGAACTGAGAAGGGGAATAGTTATGCCGCTAGAAGAGACAAAGGGGAGACGAGAAACTCTCAGACGACCTCACGTTTTTCAGAGGGAGCTAAATAAAAGATGATAAATATGGATTATAGTGGCCGATGGCCTGGTCTTTTTTTTTTTTTTTTTTCTTTTCGAGTCTCAGAAATGTGTCTCTAAATTTAGCATTAGCTTTATCAGACAGCTGCAATACAGGGTAGGAGAGGACTTGGGTATAGGGAAAAGAAATACATAGGAAAGGTTGAAAGATATCTAAAAGACAGGTGCGGCAGACAAAAAGATTGAAGGGCGGGGAAAGGCGGCATTGTCCGGGTGATTCTGTCCATCACTTGCCACTTTTAGAATGAAAATACATCTCAACTAATATCCGCCAGTCAAACACACACACACACGCACACACCACCGGTGAGAGATGTGAATTTCAATTAAGGTAAGGATATTAAACAACTGCTACAGTTATAAAAATCAACCAAGTAGATAAGGACTCCAATACCTGAGGAAGGGTAGATAGATGAGGGAGAAAGACTAATTCATTCACACAAATGTGTAAAATGCAACCTAATATAAAAACCAAACAGAGCAGAAAGAAAAGGTCAGCCTGGGACAAGTCATCTTGGCTTTTTTTTGGAATGTATTTTCACTTCATGTCGACTAATTGTGCTCTATAGGGAGTGAAATGGGAACTCATTAAACGGTGCTACAACGAAGTTAAAATATTTGCTTCAACCCACAGTTTTGTGCATGGCACAGCTGCACATTAAGTATGAATTGTAGGTCTACCTCACATTCAAAGCGCTGGGGTTTAAATATCAGCTCGGACTCACTAAAAGACTCGTATTTGCCCAAAGGTGAGTATGAATGGTCAACATGTGCCCCGTGAATGACGGCCAACCAGCCCAGGACGTACGTGTCAGGATGTCAGTCTGATTCATTTTATAGGAATAGCTATATGAAAATAATCACTTGTTCACACCATTTGATATGTTTGGCTCCATTAAAACCGACTCGAAAGAGTTCTCTTGATAGTCAAGTTGATTTTTGATGAAGTGAGAAGCCCCTGTGTACCACACAATCATGATCAAGAGAACTGGAAGGGAGTGTGGGGGGGGGGGGTCTCTGTCTCTTTGTAAACAAACTGCTTTGCTTCAAGTCAGTTCACTTCAAATGTGAACCGCTGTACGGACCAAAAATACCAAACAGTCAAAATTCCTGACCGATGATCGTTCCCGGTTGGAATGCAATGGCGATTCCATGATTCGAAAAACTGCCGTTTGCCTTTTCTTTTGTGTCTTTGCGCCTTCACTGAATTGTCTCCTACCATCTCTATCTTCCTTATGAAAAATGCATTATTCATTCCCCTGAAATAAATTCTTTCACTGAATGAAAAGTAAAGACTTCCTGGTGTTGATTAATGTACACACATCTACTCAACGTCCCATGAGAAATTAACTAGTCCAATCGGAAGGTTTTTCGTCCTCGACGCCTACAGATGTTTTTTTTCCGCTCGGTCTGACCTGACTAACTAACTCCACTGACATATTCACATGAGCTAATCAAAGTCCATGTAGAGCATATGTGGATTAGGTTACATCCCAATTTTAAAAAAATAATAATGAGGAGAGAAGGTGAACATAATTTGGACCAATATAAATGCAAAGAGCCCATAAGGTCAAAGTTGGACTAATTAAAAGTGCTCTAAAATTGTCTGGCGCTGTAAAATTGCCGCACGTAGCAATCAATTAGAAATCACAAGATGGCGTTGGGGCAGTAGCAGCCAGGAAATGAATCTGTCAACACGTTTCATTATTGTCTGATAACACAAAGAAAATGAAGTCGCAAAAAAAGCTGTTATACGAGCTAGTCTGTTTGATTACTTCCTATTAGCCTCGACTTTTCAGTAGGAACACAGAAATGAGGCTCTCTTTGTGAGTTGGTTTGTCAAATGGAGCAAATTACAAGACGTTGGCAATTAACAAGTCTTTGGGAAAATCTCAATTTCGAGCGTGTACTGGAAGCACCGGCAATATTGTACTTCACGTTGGTCAATTTCGTAGGCAAAGATGCTGCCACAGCTGTAGCGCACCTGCAGTGCCATTGTACAAAAAAAAAAAAAAAAAGAAGATTGAGTGGAATATATTACCAGTCGATGTGGTAGGGGGGCCTGGTGTCAATCACAGTCAATTAAATTTGATCATCTCACTTTAAAAGCAATGAGCTCTCCGCTATGTGGCACAGACTGTTTCACCATAAATGAGTCCAAACGCCCGGCCTTATAAAATCCTCAAAACGACGAGAAAAAAAAAACTGTTGACGTATACAGTTTTAAGCAGAGAATGCAAGATGATGAAAATGTGCTAGCAAGTCAAAGGATATCTAATTTCAAGTAAAAATCACGTTACTCCGAATGGATAATGTGGCATAATTACTTCATTTATGAATTTGCCGCAATTAAAATGAGTGCATTGAAGTCCCTACAGTTCCGAGAAGATTTTTTTTAGTTTTTTTTTTTAACATTGTGCCTGGCATTTAGAATAAATGGTTATAGATTATAATTGGCATGGTTACACATTTGTTGGAGCTGGTTTCAATCTTGTTGTTAAGGAAACATGGATTATTTGTTTGTCAAATGATAAACACTGCTAATGCAGTCATTAAACATCACCTACCAGCCTGTTGTGCATCGACTCATGTTGATTTTACAGCTAAAGAGCAACACCGGCTCACGCAGTGTAATTCTTAAAAATCCAACAACAAACATGATTGCTTTGGTCCATTGGTTATTTTTAGAAACATTGGCTGAAATTCCTATTTAAAGAGAATTTGATCCATTTTCAGCAGTAAACTATTTTTTCATCAACTTAACTGTGCAAAGATGATACTCTTTTTTTTTTCTTCTATCCAAACCAGTTTACATGTTTTTTTTTTTACTGTGCATCAAAATGTTTGCATATTCTTTGCGCAAATATAATCATATTAATACACTCATGTAATTTATTTTTGCGAATACTGTACCAGTCTTTTTCTTGCAAGTCTTTTCCCACAGCTGCCAGCATTTTTTATTTATTTATTTATTTTTAATTCCAGTTAAATTTAATGCAGTATCCCATTTCTGGGACAAGCAAATAAACAAATACAAACTACGGCAGGCCAACGTGAGAACATGACACAAATGTATACAGATGATAAAATATGATGTGGATGACATTGCCTGCGATGAAAAATTAATGGCGTGAGCCAACATGTCAGCAGTAAAATGGTGACTGATGTGTGGAAGATAAAGGTCACAAGTGAGGACCGCAACATTAGGTCGGGCAACAGCCAACTTCTTTTCGCGCCCTCCGCTGATCCACTCATGTATTATTAAGTCTCTTTTCACATGATACAGTGTATCATTTTTATCATTAAGTGACATGTAACATATGTTTGAAAAATATGATTTTTCTTTTTTTGCTTCCCTTATAGTGGAAGCGAAACCCACCACCACAAGGCATGCTGAGGAATTCCTGTGATGAGGGTGTCCCCCTTGAATGTGAAGCAACATGCCACACGGTCTGTACGCTTGCGCATCCGTCCCGCTCCGCTATGTTCCTGCTCATTACTACCAAGCCAATGCACATGCCTGTCATTGGGACAGTTTGCTAGCTATGAAACAATAACCGACTGCGCAGAGCTCTGTCGGAAAACTATCACTCATGCGACTCCCGCTTCAGATATCAATTGTAGGAAAAAGCGATGAGGACTGAAGAGTCCTCAATGTCAGGTAAATTGATCATTCCAAAAACTTTTTTTTTTTAAATAGATGTCCATAAGCTTGGGAACTACACTATAGTATTGATATTATAGTATTGATATTTTTCAAATTAACATGACGTTGCACACTATGTTACATTTTCCGATCTGCTTATCCTCACAAGGGGGTGCTGGAGCCTATCCCAGCTGCCTTCGGACAGTAGGCAGGGGACACCCTGAACCGGTTGCCAGCCAATCACAGTGCACACAGAGACGAATAACCATCCGCGCACACCGAAGTACAATCTGTAGTCTTCAATCGGCCTGCCGTGCATGTTTTTGGAACGTGGGAGGAAACCGGAGTACCCGGAGAAAACCCACGTAGGCCCGGGGAGAACATGCAAACTCCACACTGCAAGGTCGGAGCCGAGATACAACTCACGATCTCTGCACTGTGAGTTCAACGCGCTAACCACTGGACCCACCCAGGAACACCCCCAAAATACCCTTCTGTTTAAATTCGGGTTTTTCGTGACATAAAATGTTTTTAACGCTTTTTCTGCCGTTATTGCTGCCAACAAGTTGTACAAATTGAGAGCTGAAGTTGAAATAAACAATGGAGATGTGGTGGCACAAGCGTGCTCGCACTCCTATTTGCGTTCAGAATGAACAAATTCCTTTGAAAGTCATGTGACTCAGCATGAACCTGCAATCATTTCAAATAGCTTCGATTAACCCCCTCCAAATTCTGGCCGCATAAGGAGGGTTTTCTGACACTGATGTCACCAAATACAGTGTTATAGTTAAACATGTTATTTGAACAAAGCTTTATAAAATTCATTCAGATTTGGGAGCGAATGTGAATTGAACTTTCTGCCGAATGAATGTTTTTATCAGCGCGTTCATTCGGCATGTCGGTGAACCTTTTTTTTTTTTTTGGGACGGTTCATTTTTGATCAAGAGTGCCAGGTTTCGTGAGACTTCCAGGAGAAACCCCGGCGAAACACACGGTCAACCAAACCCTCATAAGTAGGATGATAAGGACCTCATTTGGCCACGAGCCCAACACTCGCACGGCCTCCCGCGCCATCAAAACGTAATGCACGATGGCAGCTTGAAGGAGGAAAAAGTAAGACCCTGCGGCATGTTATCTCACTCAGGAAATTTGTATCAGTTTGCGACAAGTAGTAAGTTAAGTTCCCCTTTCTTAGTTCCTGGTAAGCCTTCAGAGCGTTTTCCTTTTGGATTGTGCTGGCACTGATATTGTGTTGAAGAAAGCTGGTGAAGCCGGTGGGTTGGGAGCACTCGGAAGTCGCAGGTGGGTAACTGTTTTACGGTCCCCTGAAGAATAGCCAGGGAGTTTCATTAAATATTCGACCTCAGTCTTGTTCCTACATCAGATTTTATTTTTGGTTGCTCATTACGGACAGTCGAACTGTTGGGTTTTTTTGTGTTCGAATGCTTCATTTAAAAAAAAAAACAGCGCATTGAAGCACATTTTGAGAGCGCAGGGGGGAATGGCAGTATTTTGAGGGTAATACCTCACAGCAACACAAAACCTAAAAAATAAAAAAAATAACTATGAATCGCTCATTTTTTGAATGATAAACTTGGATCAAAAATTGGAATTATGGACTATGAACTGAACTTTCCCAACACTTGCCAAATCAAACAGCACTCTCCACGGTCCGCAGACAGCTTCCAAAGCATCAGAGGGGTCAGATTGTTCAAAGGTATCAGTCAAGACAAGGGGAACAGACTTTTCAAAGCATTCGTGTGGGGAAAATGTGTTACGCGCCGAGGAAACCAAGGTTGAATCATTTTGACCGTAATTCCAAAAGGTACAGTATGAAAAGAACACCAGATCTACAGGGAAATGTGGATATGGCAGGATCAAGCTTTGGGGCTGTTTTTATTCAGCCGCAACTGAGGCCTTTAGTCAAGGTCGGAATTAGGAACAGTTTCAAATAGAAGTCAGTATTAGCCACAAACCCAGTTATAAGATGGTGCGTACCACATCATCTATAAGTTATTTGTACTGCCCTGGCTAAAGATGTCTTTATTTTCTTCATTTGAGTAGTAAATGTTATATATCACTTTAAATCACGGAGAAAAAAAAAAAGTTTGAAATGGATTTGTCTTGCTCGCATTTTTTTAAATCACCAAAAAGATTTTAAAAAGCCATTTGAACAGGAGTGTTGCCTTTTTGTATCCGCAGTGCGAGTACATTGATACGAAAGTTAAATCCACCACAAAAATTGCAGCTTTGTTGATATAGCTACAACACATGCATCTAGATCTGTCAAGAGTCAAACGTGCACGGACAGTACATACACATGACACATTTTTACCGGCATACATCTGATTTGTCATGCCCATTTATTTACAGCTGCACTCAAATCATCACAAACCTGACGAAAAATAATTGTTCAAATTAAATGACATTTCATTCTTGTCTAAATAAGGCAGAAATGAAGTTGGTGGGAAGTCAGAGGTGGACAGCTCAGTGAGCCCTGTCAACAATAAAAGTCAGCAGCATGATTAAGGAGTCTATTTATAATGACTTGCATCGAGCAGAACTATGATAGTGGCACATTCAAATACTATGTGAAAAACATTTTAGTCTGTATAGCTTCACCCAGGAAAGGGGGCCTTCCGTTGTCTGTTTATTTGATTAAAACCCTGGAGAACCCAAGAACCCTTTTCTTCTTTGGAAAATGATGAATTTTACATGAAATGACTGCTATATGTTCACTGAACACCAACATATATGTTTTTTCAAATATTTAATGCTTTAGTCCTTATTTAGGATTAGGGCCAAATTTGACCCTTTGGGATTTAAGGGTAGCATTTGAGCATCAGAATGTATAGGGGCCAAATTTGACCCCGTGGGTTCTCCAGGGTTAAAGTTTAAAAGAAAAAAAATGAAAACAGTAGAAAATGGCTGCCTTATCCACCTGTCATGCAGTGCACTAACGTAAGCCAGTTTAGAACTGCAGTAGTGAAGAGGGCCAAGGTCAGAGACACCGTTACGGTTTGTGCTGACCGTAAGCATTTACGATTAATTGTCTCGCGGTTAGATGACTAAGAAAGCCAAACAGATATTTTAGCGGTTAAATGCATTCAGCTAAGACTGCGGGCAACAACTCTGTACATAAATAAGACTGAAAGAAACGCATCCCTGGCAAAACGTGTTTTTAAAAAAATATTAATTCAGTACAAGCCAATTCTAGACCAAGTCCGAAAAGACGTTTAAAAACGGGAGTGAATCCATTCAATTTGTGTTTCAATGCCTATTTTACTCTATTTTTGTAGCCTTGTAGTTACGTGGCGTACAAAAAAGGCTTTTGAAAAGAGGTCCTTCAAGACCATGTCCTCTTCCGTGCTGCCCAGGCCACTATCCTGGCTGGATCACTGTCCTCATTACTGTCAGTCAGCATCAGGTTTTAGCAGTGCCAGGCTCCTGCACAGCCCTCTGTCCTCTCTGCCCTGCCAGCACTTGCCTGCCTGACTGCTGCCGTTGGGTTAGCATTGTAAGAACCCCTCATTCCCCGAGAAAACCTAATTACTCTCCGCCAGCAACCAAGGAGACCGGTGCAGAATGGGAGGCAGGAGAAAGAGGAATCACACAAACGTGCACTCCACTTACAAGAGATCTGACAATTATTCATAAAGGAAACAGGAACTAGTGTTCGCCATTTGCACAATTTATCTCTCAATGGAGGTATAACGGCTGGCAAAGAAAGCAATATGTTATGAAAACACACAAAAAGAACACGCATGAATCAAGCGCTTTGACTACCCGTTAATTGGGTCACTCTGTTGGCAATTGTACGGGACCGCCAAACAGTCATTCATTTGTTTGCGCTTTGGCCCCGTTTTTTTGTTTTTTTCATCTGGAGCACTTCCACTGCAGTTAAATGAACGCAAAAGAGTTGACAGGTCAGGGACTTAAAGGCAACACTTCCACACAACAGCTAAAACCACAAGGAATAGCGTCGCATAGCATAAGACACGAAACAACATTCAAACAGCGACACTGACTGATTCGGGTTTCGAGCAGTTTCTCACGTTGCCATTTGGAAGTGGGAAAAAGCCACCCGAGTGCGTACAGTGCAGTAGCTCAGATCGTAAGGACTCAGATTTGGTGGTCACGGGAGAACTGTTGTGGACAAAAAAAATATGAAAACTGGTACAAGTTCTCGGAGAGAGGCTTGAGCCCTGCCAGAGGTGACCTTGCCACTAAATTCCCAACTGCTGTTGCAAGCAACACTGTTAAAGAATTTAGGGACTGCCCGCGCTCGCAGTAGCGTATTAGATACTGTACACTGTTTCAGGGCCACTGGCAGTGGAGTGGTTCCAACAATTACAAACAAAACAAACAAAAAATACATCGACATGCACCGAAAGCTTTACAGCGGGGTTTCCTTTTAGTGTAAGAAATAAAGAAATTGGAACTGACAAAGATCAAGAAGGTGAATTTCGCCATGTGCCCTTTTTCGCAAGGACTTTTATTTCCTGCCTTTTTTACACAACGGATAATTGTCTTTGATAAATGCTCCATCTGCTGACAATTCTGTCCTTGCCCTGCTTGTAGATGAATAAATAAATAAACAGTACATACCGTATTGGCCCGAATATAAGACAGCCCCGATTATAAGACGACCCCCTCTTTTTCAAGACTCAAGTTTGAAAAAAGACTTTTTGAACCCCAAATTAATTTTTATACAGAAAATAATTACAGTACATCTGAAACAAATGACTACAACAATATATTTGAAAGAAAGAGCATGTTATTTTGCCTCATTCAAATCTAAAGCGCAATCACATTCGTAAATGAATGGCTTCTGGTTTTTGAAATGTAAATTACATCATACCTAAACTGCCGGTTAACCTGGCCAATCTTCGACCCACTTTTCTCCAGATTGTCACTATGTTTCTCCATTTTCTGTTATCTCTTCTATTATTTTTTTTTTTTTTTTTTTTTTTTTTTTTTCTTCTTCGTGCTACCGCAATTTGTATTTTTATTCTTCGTGATAGGGGTTCACTTTAGCCTGGGAAGTCAAGTTCAGCAGATGTCTGGCGCCATTTAGCGTCGTGAATGGGTATAATGTCTAGACCGCGAATAGAAGACGACCCCTACCCCGACTGACTGCATAGTTGATCACCTATAAGGAAAATGAATGAATGACAATTATTGGATTTTTTCTTTTTTTTTGTCATCAATTCTAATGGCTTATAGGCCATCCATAATTTAGGACCATATAACAGTGTGTTTTTTTATGGTCTTTTAACACAGTAGCTTGTTTTCCATGAAAGTCACACCCCGAGAATCATCCTTCATCTCACGGAGAGTTTATGGACAATAGCCGTGCATCTGTTTGGGAGAGGGGCATGACAAACCACCGGCTTGTGTTTGGCATGTCTTTGCTCACTATGGACTGTCTCTTGGTTACAATAGAGTATGTAAAACCCATTTCAAATCCCATTTATCCAGAGAAATACAACCAATGTCTGTTCTGCGGGATTGCTCGCTTATTTTGCAGCGACGTGTCGCGTGCCATATCTCCCCGAAATGTGATGTCAGCTTTGTCGGAAACGCAGCAGCAGTATTCATTTGGTTACTCGGGAGTCTATACGTGCTGCGGGAAAGCCCTGGAATATGGGAGGGGTCTAATTAAAAATATCCCGCTTCACATGACAAATATCTGGAAGGGCTCATTGTCAAGCTGAACAAAAGCGACTGATATAGCACTCTGTTCTTCAGTGAGGACTTTTGTCCTTGATTATTCTTTCAGACTCATGCAGCTGCGGAGAGTTGGAACAGGGAAGCTGGTGCTTTTAATAAACTCCCCGAGACATTCAAAGGGCCTGGCAGCCACTGAGGTTTCATTTACCCAGCAGTGAGCTGTGTCATTTAAAATAAGGATCATTTTGAGATGGGGGGCGAATATCATAATGCTAAATCTAGATCAAATAACAGAGCAAGGTGTACGACTGGATTTGCAAGGCGGGGTAATCCTCAAAGAGGTGCCAAAGAGCGCAATAGACAGTAGCCGCGCAAGGTATTGAGAGATCAAGTAAGACAGGAATATTAGAGTGCAATATGAAATATACATGCACATATGCATGTGCCTTTGCACGGAAGCAGTAACCCAGGGGATATATTTACTTCTCACAGTATTGTTATTTGAATTGATTTAAATGTAAGGCTTGGTTCTCTTGAACCACAATACACCGAATAGTCTTTTTTTAAACGTTCAACTCAATCATAAGCAAAGTGTCCCAGAGAACCGAGTGAGGAGACTAGTCAATTTGCCAGTCGCAGAAAATGTGTGCAATAGAGAGAGGAAATGAAACGGATAAAAAGGAGCTATGTCTGGAACGAAAAAGCAGAACTAAGACATAGCTGCCAGCCATGCAGCTTTGACAGTCTGCCGTTAAAAAGGGAAGCCACAGTCACAGGTGTCAGCCTGGAGTAAAATATAGGACAGCGCTTTGACGTTACGTCGTTGTTGTGAATTACCTCAATCAATGCGCGAGCATGCTTAGCCTTTCTCTTCAATGACATTCAAAACATACGGGTTAAGTAACAAGGGGGGGGTTGGGAAGGGTCTTACAAATAAAACACAAACCGTTCCGCAGAGTGTTGTCACAGCTGCCTCTATTAAGGTCACATTTTTATTTGTGGACAGTCTTCTTTGTGCATGCCGAAGTTTCCATGGAACAACAACAACCAGAGCAAGAGGGGGGGGGGGGGGGGGGCGCTCTTTGAGAGGTACAAGGAAAGGTTTACGGGCAACGCTCTCCCAAAAGATGCCGCTAAGTCCTTTACTTTTGAAAACAAGCCATCACGACTCATCTCCCACCGAAGTGGCCGCAAGTCCCGCCGGCGATTAAAATAATGCTGAGACCTGCGCCGTGATTGTGTGCGACTCCACCGTGGGAAGAAACTAAAGCGGCGGCAGCGGATGACACCTACCGATGAAAGGCGAATTTGGAGCGAGGGCGGCGGAAGGCTGGTTTTGATTTCCCCGAGAAACAGAAGGGGGGTTTGTCACGCAATTCCTGGGAAAGATCGAGCGAGGCAATCGGGCAAGAAAGTGGATCTGAACTGATGTGTGCTGGTGGTGCTTTGAGGTCATTGAAAACGCAACATTTTGACTCAAATAGTTTGAGTCCAACTGCAAAAAGCTGATTTGCTGCACTTATTGATGCGAGTCTGTTTCTTGACTCCTGCTGAGGTGCCTTTGAGCAAGTTTCCAAACCACCTTCCACTCAAGCTCAGACATTCTCTTCTACCTCTCCTTGCGTGCCTGCATGTGCAACTTAATGATCACTGTCAGGATTGTTAAACTTTCATTTGTCTGCAAAATAATTTGTCGTAAGGAATAAAGGAGGGAAGATCATTACACACACAACAAAGAAAAAACAGGCATAACTTCTTATGGAACGGCTGCATCAACATAAACCATCGGAGTGAATAGCTTTCACTTATATTTACTATGAGGAAATAAAAACGGAGATTATATAGACATGCCATAAATCACATGCTCATGTCTTGGCGCTCGGCCAGAAGTGCGCGCAGCTCCTCCTCGCAGCGCCTTGAGCTAGCGCGATATAGATTTAAGACGCGTGACGCAAAACACAAACTGGCTATATCAGGAAAATACGGCGCCATCAATCCGGAATTTGTTTAGTCTGTCGGTGGCCATCATATGTCAGTGACGTCACATTAGAAAAAGCGAGCGCCTCAGCGTACTGAAACGGCAACGCCGGGGCCTGAGATTAAGCGCCTAATTCCTTTTAGAGCAGGGGTGTCAAACTCATTTCACATTGTGGGCCACATACGGACTCGGTTGTTGTCAACCATTAACATTATACCATACTCTGCTATAAATAACGAAAATATCATGACTTTGTTTTGGTATAAAGACGCATTGGCGCATTGATACCGTCTGTTGTGTTGCATCTGTCTCAGTGACAGACTGAGACTGCCTGTTTTCTTCTCTGATCCAAATAATGTTGTCTTCTACTCTGATCAAAACAGTGTGCCCCTAGTGGATAATCCATTAATTGCATTTTATTAAAAATATTCATTCCGTGTCTTTTTTTCACTTTTAAATTATCCTGCAGGCCTGATCGAAACTCCTTAGGGGCCGCGGGCCGTATGTTTGACACCCCCGTTTTAGCGCCTCTTTCAAATGCTGACAGGACAAACGCCGTTGTAGTTTGACGAAAAATTTAAATGCTCACAATTTAAACAGGACTGCTGGCTTTTTGCAGAAATCTGATCACCTATTTTGAAATGGAATGTTTTGAGTTCGGGGCTAACGATGAGACACATTTGAATTGCTGACCTTTAAATGGAAGAAAAAGGAAGAAAGCGGCTGCAAGGAAGAGCCTCGTACTTGAGCGGCTTTCCCCACAAAGCATCAGGTAACAGAGATTCACAATCATCTCCCAACTGCATTCATGATGCAATGAGATGCATCGAGTAGGTGTTCGGTTGATTCATCCGGCCCGTGGCTTTTTCCGCAAACTAGACAAGGCCTCAAGTTTTTGTCATCAAAAGCCCCCTCGGCACATCTGAATACCAATTTACTGAATCTGTCAAAACAATGGCAACACATGGAAGAACAGCAGTGGAAGACGACAATGCTATTCGGACGCGGCGTTGTACAGACTAGTCGATTTGTCAACTTTACTCGACCAAATATTACGACGCCGCAGTTCTAATGCGTATGTTCTGTGTAAAGTCAGTAAATGAGCCTTCCATTGATAGTAAATGTACGCTATAACAGCATGCATCAATACATATAGCGATAGCACGGTATCAAATGATTATTTTCAGATGCACTCTCATCCGTGAATATACACGGCTAGTGATACATTTGATCTGCCTTTCTTTTGCGGAATATTTCGAGATAAGCTTCAGAACCGTGACAGGTTTCTGGACAACAGCTTGCATTTCTTAAGCATGTTTTCTATCATGCGCACAACCTGGGGTTGCCCCCCCCCCCCCAGCCCCTCCCACTTTGTGACCTTGACAACGCTGAAATACGCTGATGGGTCGCCAACAAGCCAGATCACAGAAATCAAACATCGACACGATCTGCCAATGGCACAGCTAGAAGCAGACGCCCGTGTGCATGCTTTGTGGTTGATTTGGTATTCTTCACCCTTTTGATACAGGTATGTCCTCAAATCATTTTCTCCCTTACTATTTTCCTTCCGTTCGAAGTTAGGCACTTGCAAGGTTTTCTTCTTAATAGTTGCTGCCAAAACACTTTTACCAGCGCCTTCCTCAGAGCGGAGGTGTCCGTGTGTTTGGCCACGGGGAGCAACGCCGTCTGATCCAAGTTGTTTTTCCCCGTGATCCTGTCATCCCTCGGTGCAAACACCTTCACTTGTTTACAGCCAAATGTCCTCTGCGTTCACCTTCACTTCCTGTCTGTTTCCAGCGTTAGTCTACGTGCCGTACATAATGCGGCGTTTCACTGTACCGCAGCATTCGGCAGCGAAAAAGGGTCATTGTCATGGTTGCCGATGAGGTCATCGATCGCCGTGAGAACGTGACTGCCGATTGGACGCGTCGCGATTGGATTGGCGAAGCACTGTATCGCTCGCGCAGCACCTGCCGAGTTGAGCTCCTCTAAAACTCGAACCGGGGGCAAATCCAACCAAAGCTGAGAGCCGCCAGGAGTGGCGAAGCAAGCGGGACAAACGAGTTTAAAATGCAAAATATGGGGGACGTTCTTTCTTAATGGGAATACGTATGCGAAACTTCAGAGAATCTCCGAGACATTTCCAAGTTCTGAGTCAAAAGTCCCAAAAGTGACGCACAAAAGTGCTTCGTGACACCCTGGCGTGCTACAGCTTTCACGCTAAACGCTAAGGGGAGGCGGTTGTAAGAGGGCATGTCAACAAAGCCTTCGACCGCGCCGCAGCACCATCTGCACGCGTTGCATATTTAACCGTCAATAGAGACGCTCAAGACCAGCAATCAAGAAAAACGATAATATGCATCATGAACAACAGCCCCAGTGTGATTAGAGTTTTGTCTCCGTGCTAATTGTGACGCGGCTTATATCAATCTCTTCCCTCTTTGACTTTGAATACGAAAAGAAAAGCACTGACGGTGAACGTATTTCATATTTGTCAGTGCAGAAGACAATTCCGTTCCTCATTAAATCTTCTTATGCACCATTCATGTCATCAAAAATTCCACAAAGACGTGCGCCACCAACGCTTGCACGTATTGCACAAGACTTTGTGTGTATTCCACATTCTTTAAGCTTTTTTTTTTTTTTTGGTCACAGCCAAGTCAAACAATGGTCGCACGCTAGTCTCCAAATGCAAATAAATCAATTTCCCCCCGAAATGGGTTTTATTCTTATACAATAGCGTTGAGTGGGAGCATGAAAACAGTGACGATAAAAAGGAGAGATATTTTTAAATGTGCAGAGCAGAAACAATGTGGGGAACAATGGAGCCAGACGAGGTATTTCTCTAAAGCAAACAGACAACCGCTGCCTCTTTGAATCTGCTGTGTGGCCACAGAAAATTACGTATGGTGGTGACACGAGACATAATCATTTTCTTCGAGCAGGCAAGGTGACCAATTTATTCTTCTTACCTTAGGCTGGGCGCGACGTGGAAAGGCAACCTTAGGATCAATCTGATGGGGGGTTGGGGGGGGGGGGGAGAAAAAAGAAAGAAAGAGCGGAGATGTCAAAATATGTTAAAAGCATTACATTGCCTATTTTCTAATCCCACATAAATGGCCAGAGTGCAATCAGTGACATGACTGAATAGACGGAAGAATAAAAATTGGCATTTCAAAAGCAACAAATTCATTATTCAAAAGATTCAAATGTGACTTTTTACTAACTAATCAAAGCATTTAAAAGGTTCATAAATGCTGCATAATCAACTCGCATTAAGCCATGCGGTCGGCTTTTTTTTTTTTAAAGTGGAAAGCCTTTTGTTAAACTCGGGCTGCATTCAAAATGGAATTATCGGAACCGCAATCACAAATTAAGTGCAGAAGGACAAAACAATATCAAACCAGGATTTGTTTTCCTAACGCCTGCGTCATAAATAACTAAATAAGATTATTAACGGTATTCCTCTTTGTCTTTCGCTCTGCTGACCACTTGAAATTTTCCAATTTATTGAACCCCAAAATTGAACCAAGCGTTTATTTCATTTCACAATGTTAGCGGTAGGTGAGTCCGTGATATCAGTCAACAAAAATCACATGACCCGTACGAACTTTTACATTTTATGCCATGTCATCCGTTCTACGGATAAGTTGCTGGTCATGTCTCCCTAATTACGATCCACGTCAACGCTCAAATGATGGAGCTCCTTTGTCACGTTCAAGGCATAAAATACATTAATTTGACTGGGCAATGAACCATTTGGGAAGAAGAAAAAAAAAAAAAAATCATATTCATTACTGCTGATCAGTGTCCAACAATATCCGAACATGGGATGAGTCTAATATCGATTAATTGTTCGTTAAGAACTTGGCCAATTGTGCGGAACTGACTGATGATTCAGCACGTCTTGAAGCCATTTAGGCAAATTGGGGTGCACTACTTTGCTGCAACCAGCGGAGGCACTGTTGAGTCAGTCTTCACTCCTTAGCGATGAATGAAACTCCGATATGCAATACCATTCGGTCATTAAAAAAGGAATTGTGAACATTCTCGTATCCCATTTGGAAAAAAAAAATTAACTGAATGTTAATTTTCCAGAATGGAACAAGGAAATGGAAGTCAAATGCCCATCTTTACTCGTGAAAACAACTTAAGTTAGACGGTAGATATGATAAGACACAAAACGTTACGGTAAAATGAAAAAAAATAAACAAAAGTAAATCTGGAGATGAGCTACAACAGCCACGGTGTGACCAGCCATCGTCATAATGGCGGCGGGTCGCCGTTACTCTGACCAGGAATCACTGATTGAATATGACACGGAGAAAATGAGAATCCCGGGCTAGTGACGCCTCCAAATAACAAGCTGGATGCATCAGATGAGCATGTTTGCCCGTCTTGTTCTTGTTATGTTATTAGCTTAATTTTCCCCATTAATTTCACTGGCATGAAGGTATGCGACACTGGGAAATGTGGGGAGGGGGTGGTGGCGGGTTTTCATTAACCTTGCACTTTTAATAAATCACACAGCAATGTCATATTTAAATGCATTGCGATGAATTTCTCCCAGATACACTTGGTGTCTTTTCATTGTATTTTTATGTTTGCTTATTATTTGGAACCCTTCGCAGTTTACGAAGCCAATTCCAACCGTTCATAAAAGTTATTCTTTCGGTGCAGATGGATCCATTTAAGAAATGCGTACCCTGCTGGGGGAAAACAGCAGAAACAAAATGAAGGCGAGAAGCATCTGCGCGGCTCAATTAAGCCAAGGAGACTGACTATGTTTTAATGCATTTGAAGGGAAACCATGATGCGCTTTCTCATTGCCATCATTTCTGCCAGTCTCAGTTATTACCGTTATCTCTCTAAATCAGGTCACAATGAGAAATGAATTCAATAACACCTGAGTATGGAAACCCTGCTTGTAATGAATTTCATTTAAAGATTTGTTTTAGCACTTAGCCTCGGGCTTAACCAATTGAAACTCAATTACTATGTCTGCCTCGTCTGCGCCAAGACAACATGTCATGCTCGGAATACCAAATTCCAGTGCGCCTTCTGACCTACTGTATCTTCCTTTTGGGTCAGGAGTCCTGTGTTTCCGCATTTATTATTTTGACGATTTATATTATCTTGCCGTGTTACAGTATCCATCTTACACTGCCGCTGAAGCTGTACGTATTAAAAATTGTGTGAAGAGAGAACGGTACGGCTTCTCTATCCTTTCTACACGTAGGGTAGAAGGCGGAGTTTGAGCCGTTGAGCAGAAATTGACTCTGAGTAACCAGACACATCAACGGAGCTCAGAATCTGTCTGCCTATGCCTCGATCAAATCCATCAAAATCGCATTACGCCACCTGCACCACAACTTAGACCTGCTTTTCGTTTGTCTAAAAAGTATTCTACTTTTGGTCACGAAATTGATAAGACGTGCGGGGCGTACGATAAAACGCCTAATAAGGCGCAGCGCAGTCTGCCAAATTCACAAAGGGACTAAACTAGACTTACCCCGACATTAAAATCAAGATGCACTGCTCTGTCCTTTTTACATGGGTGGATGAGCAACTATATTAAGAATGTACCTGTGATACGATCAGAGCCATGTCGACAAATTAGCCACAGATGATGCAAGTCTTTGGAGAAATGTTGCAGCAGTACCTTTTTAGGTCACAACTTATGATGAATGGCTCCTTTGAGGAAAGTGAAATCAAGGGCAGGTGAGGTGTAGCGATTGTTTCCCCACATTTTTACATACTCATGCATATGTAGTTTTGTGGTTCAAAACTGTCGGGCCCCTAAGGCCATCAAGCAAAAAATACGCACTGCCCCCTTTGCACCGGATAACCAGAGTGCCAGCAATTACGTCGTCTCCGTTTCACCTGGATCATCTTCATGACCATTTCCATATTAGTAATTTACTAAGATGTTCGGCCCATTGACTTTGTGGTTTGGGAGGAAAATGGCAAGATCCAGCCGCATAATAAATGTCAAGAAGGTTAAGCCTCTTTTGCCAGCCGTTAAAATAGATTGTGAAAATCAGCCAAAATGAAAATATGTCGAAGCGGGGGAGAGACAATCATTCTCGGTGAACAAGTCGTAGTAATCGTAATCATTTTAGGCCGGGCAGGAAAAGTACACTTTAAAGGGCTAGCAGATCATACTATTGATGCCGGGCGCGTAAACGAACCAATAAGATGAGATCCTTGGAAGCCCCTATTGGAACAGAAGGAACAATATACTACGAATGGCAGTGTGCTTTCACCTTGGAACATTAGGTTTTACTGTTACAGGATTATCTGCGCAAATGCGGGCAAGTAGCGCTATTAAGAAGCTTAAGACCTCGCATTTACCTTTTGTTTATTGTTTTCTACCCGTGCAAGTGTGAAGGTCATTGAGTTTTTATTTTACTATACCTACAGTACATGTGTGTGTGGGGAGGGGGGGGGGGGGGGGGCACACGTACTGTCCCTCCAAGTTGTGAATACATGCTATAAAACTATCGTAGCTTGATTTATTAAAATTAAATGGGGGCAGGGAGGAAGAAATGTAAAACGTTGCAACAGGTACAGTAATGTTTATTCGACAGGATCGTACATAACTTTACAGATGTCAGCAAGTCTAATGAGAGCAGTTGTTTTATGGTGTACATAAGTGCCGGCCTCTAATAAGGTGTGATTACCAGTTTGCATTTATTGTTATATAAAAAAAAAAAAAAAAAAAAAAAATCATGTGCAGGTTATACAGCTGATTTAAGGAGGTACAAAAGAGGTCCTTTGTGTAAATAGCGCCACACATGGAACAAAAGTGGTTCCCCTCGAGACATCATCACAACCTGCAGTGTCAAAGTAATAAAAATGAGAACAGACCGAGAGGTCACGACCTCCCCACAGCCACTAACCCACCATCTTTTATCTTCTGCAGCCTTTTACAACAAGGTCTCTACAGGCTGCTACCGAGTGAGATCAGCGGGAGAAACGGCATATATCTAAAAAAAATCTCACCAAAAAATAAAATTAAATTAAAAAAGTAATAATAATAAATCGTCTGTATATCAATGCAGCTCTCTGGTAAACTCCTGATTAACACATATCTGCCCTCACACGACGCCACGGTGTTTAAGCTTCAAGGAAAAAAGGCTTATCAAAGTGTGCAGCTTCTCCCAATTTAGGGCTGTGAGGAGTTCCACAGGTGTTCGTGTGTGATAGCAAACAGAATGGCCATGAAATTAAAGCGTAAATGATTCATATCAGGGCTGTCATTCTTCGCTGATCTTGCGGCTGAACAACTCCTGAAAGAAGCCGGTTGTTATGCTGCTAAATCAATAACCAGAATTTCAACAATTCCCCCCCCCTCCCCCCCCCAAAAAAAGACGGCAAACACATTGACCTTTCCTCAAAATAAGCATCAGTATGTTGGATATTCATTGGTGTACAAGATGTTACACACCTGCAATGAATGACAAGATATAAGCGATAACAGAGTCGGGAAAAAAGGTGGACTCGTCCATTTTTTGGTAAACAAGTTCGAATTAGACGACGCTAAACGAATTTATCAGAGGCCGTCTCGCATCATAATGCGCTTCAATCTCGTTTCAGTCAGCATTCATAATTTTGAAAAGAAACGAGGAATCACAAACTGACTGTACTTTTCAAACACAAATTTGAACCTCGAAGCCCTATTTACGTTAGCAAGTCTAGAGCACATAGCGCAGCCTAACGAAATGCGTCGGTCTAAACCCGCGCAGGTAGAAGGCAGAGTTTGAACCGTTGTGCTCCGTTCTGGTCTTTGACATTGCGAAAGCAGAAATTGACTCGTTGGGGTCACCAGACACATCAACCAGACACATCAACGGAGCTCAGAATCTGTCTGCCTATGCCTCGATCAAATCCATCAAAATCGCGTTACGCCACCTGCACCACAACTTAGACCTGCTTTTAGTTTGTCTAAAAAGTACTTGATCAAATCCATCAAAATCGCGTTACGCCACCTGCACCACAACTTAGATCTGCTTTTCGTTTGTCTAAAAAGTATTCGACTTTTGGTCACGAAATTGATAAGACGTGCGGGGCGTGCGATATAACGCCTAATAAGGCGCAGCGCAGTCTGCCAAATTCACAAAGGGACTAAACTAGACTTGCCCCGACATTCAAATCAAGATGCGTCCGTTTTCCCTCTGACTGCAAAATACTTTGTCATCAAATTGTCCCGGCATGAAAATGAAGATGAGCTTTACACAAAGCACACAGTCGCCCGTCTACGAAAATAGCGCCTTCAGAATTCAGAAATTAATCAAGTCTAACTTGATTTTTTTTTTCTGTTCATCAATGCAATTAAATAACTATAATTTGACATGTTAAGACATCAATTTGAGTATTAACTTTTTTTTTTAAATGGCTAATCCATTGAGCATGGGAAACAGTCATTTCGTGACATCGAGAAAATGATGTCGGAAGTTAAATCAAGGAATCAGCTCAAAGAGAAATAGTCATTAGCTGCAGCCCCCCCACCAATAGTACACATAAGACACGGACGCAGCAAGAACTAATCACACTTTCAGCCATAATTAACTGCAAGAGCGAGCCCCTGCTAACGCAAGGGCACATCAGAGTTCAGATCATTCGACTGACTTTCTTTCCAAATCCTACGTGATGAATATAGGGGAGATTTCTTATGGACTGCTCTTTTCCTACTTTGCAACTTGATTCTCAGAGAGAGCTCAAACATCCAAGCAAAAAGTAAAAAGGTCACCTGGGGTCACGAGTGAAGCACACAAGTTGAATGATACCACAGAGGTCGCACGTTCAGAATATAACATTTTTGGGGTTTAAGACCTATAAAATTTTGGAGACCCTGGCATTCGTCCTACAAACCAAGACCATAGTGTTAACTCCAGGCATTTTTTTTGCTTTCCTTTTTGGTTTTTGAGGCTTCTTTTTATTCTGGGTTTTCTTTTTTTTTCCAATACTATATTTACTGCAAAAGACGGACGGTGGTCAGGAATCCATGTATAATTTGTTTTTTTCCCGATTGGATATAGAAAGAACAATACTGATTTAAAAAAAAATAATTTTGTTTTGACACAAGACCCAAAAATTTGGTACGGAGTAGTAAAGATATGGTACCCTGTTCGATCCATCAAATGACATCAAGAACAAACGTGTGTGTGAAACCTAATTGTCATCGGGTACACGTCATGTTGGATTTGAAAGAAAGATTTTTGCTGCAGTTTTTACCAGTTTGTGAACGTTTTCCGTCTGCATGATCCATTTGCATCGTGCCATATTGACTTTTTTGTGCCGCGTCCCACATACCGCATAACCACAGTTCCTAACGCAACGTTGCTCAGTGGTTGAAAGATGAATAAAAATAACGGTGGTGTTAAAGCTGTGTGCCCCCGAGTCGACTGAGAATGCGGTTTTATTATTTACAACTCACCTGGAAAATATTTATAATAATGACAGTGACAACTTGACCCTATAGGAAATATGTCATTTTGTTTTGGCAATGTTTTTTTATTTTTACAGTTATTTACAATGCAGTACAATGGATATAAAATGTCTGCACACCCCTGTTCAAATGTCAATTTTTTTTGTGATATGAAAAATTTGACCTCCATAAATCATTTTAAAACTTTTTCTATCAATATTATCGCCTACAAACGAAACAATTCATTTTTTTGTCCTACTGGAACAGCTGAACTTTATTTGGGGTTAATCAGAGGCACTTTAACCCTCATGCAGTATTTTTAAGCGGCTGCATGAAGGGTATTACGTCCTCGAGGATTGTCCCAAAAATGTCCCTCTTCCAATGTGCAACAACTTTTTTCACTTTTAATTTTTTTTCACTTTCAACCCCTCAAAATGTTCAGTGGGAATTGGCCAAGACATAGATATACATTCTATGCAAAATTTCAGCTTCGTGGAGTTATTTTTCACTGTTTTGTCTGTGGTGTCCGAAATGTCCAATTTTGGGATAATTACTGCATGGGGGTTAAACTATGCCCGATGTGTGCTGACTCCCGTTTAACGCGAGTTTGGATGCGATTGGTTAATTCCGAGCGAAGCCACATCACCAGATATAAGAGAGTGCGCACATTTGTGCAGTCGCATTATTTCAGTACCCTCTTGAAAAGACCCCCCAAATAATTAGTACAGGTTTTGGGGAACATTGATGGTGAAAAATGTTTTTAAATTACTTGTCTTGTTCCTAAAAAAAATTTTATATCCATTATTTTTGCTTTAAAATAGCAATTAATGTGCAATCAATCTTCCGGCAATAAATCGGCTGCCTTGTAAAGTGCTCTTCAAGTGTTCATGCCCGCATGAGCTCCAAACATCATCAGGGGCAAACATATTTCGAACAAAAGCAATGGGGGGAAATGAGAAATATGTTCTGAATTACCAGCATGTGTGTTGTGATGCCTGAGGCTGTGCTTCCCCCATATGTCTTGTTCATATCTCCATCCAAGTGTTTTCATATCCGGTGGGGGGGGGGGGGGGGGGGGCACAAATTCATATATACAGTAAAGAATAACATGACTCTTGTGGCGCAGACTATATTTATCCTGCACTTTCCTGACGATCCGGACTGAAATCACATTGGCAAAGAAGTAAATTCACAGATCCAGTAATAACTTGGAACAAATGTAAATGAGGGATGGTTTGCACGTTCCCTCTTTGAATGCTCAAAATATGACTCAGCTCGTTCACAGTCACAGCCCCTGCGGCCTCTCAAAGACAGCCCAGCCCGTTCAAGGTGACCCGTGACAGGAAGGATTCACTGGACGCCCCCCCCCCCCCCCGTAAAGTCCCAACGCTTGGATCGAATCGAACATCTGCGCACAAATCAAGAATGTTTGCAGGTCTGCTCTTTTCCTTTTATTTGTGCCGAGTAACCGCGCAAGCGAGATGACAGATCCTAATGCACGGTGATTGTGCGATTGTTGGGCTAACACGAGAGCCGAGAGTGGCCGGTGACTAATGGCGAGGAAGAACACGCAGCCAGCTGCCTCAGATTTGTTCTATTCCGCGGCACGTTTCAACAGCACATTAGCAGCTGGGAAATATCTATTTCTGAATGTGTTCTGAGTCATCAGGATCATGTCGCAAGGCCGGTGCGTCAATCACACGGTTAAATATTTGTCTCAACAACAAGAGAGCTGAGCTCGATCAATTTAAAACTATATATCGCGGTCATGTATCACACTTAGGGTCCCCCCCCCCCCAATCATGGCATGAATGGCACCATAAAAACGTTTTATCTTTGTCTCCCTCCCAACACGTGCCCGTCAGGATACAGACTTGGAAGCAGATTATAAATAAATAAATAGATAAATAGATAGATAGATAAATAAATAGATCAATAAATAAGATAACCCTCGTATTAAAAAAAATAATCATGAACAAAAGGGCATTTTTTTCCACAAATAAACCCGTCATTATCAAGCAATCGAATTCAACCGTGTCAATGAAATTGGAAAATGAATAGAAAATCTCTCATAATTTAATAAGCAGCACGTATTGACGCATTGGTGATATAAGAAGTCTCATTTGTAACTAGGCTGTCGAAATGTATGCTCTCTGTGAGATATGTTTTTTTTTTTGGGGGGGGGGGGGCGATGGGTGTTTGACTCATGAATTATAATTGTGTGAAAATGTTCTCATATTGCAAAATGAAAGGATTACGTACGTATGAAATACGTACGTATACCAAATATCCTGACAGCTTTATTTTTCAGGACTGTAAATACAAGTTATGTTTTTGAAAAATGACTCACTAAAAAGTCAGGAATAAAACCGCGAAAATTGTCATTATAAACAGTTAATTTGAAGGCTCCACTAGAAAAGCAGTTTTAGACACTGACCGTGTATTTCCTCTTTTGAGTCCAGCTGAGCCTCTCTCCTCTCATTCCCAGCATGTCCGCTCACACAAGGACGATGCCCTATTTTTTTTTCTTCTTCTTCTTTTTAAGTTTGAAAAATGAATGTTTCAAAGTAGATGGGCAACAGTGTCAATGATCGCTATGATTCGAGAAGAACGACTGCGCGGAAAATACATTCAGTGTAGATGACAACTGTCATCGAGATGTCTGGCCGTCGCACGTGTACAAACGCTGGTGTGCAAAATAGGAGGACCCGACACAAAGTTGTCTTGAATATCCTTTATTTTGCATTGCAATCAAAATGACTCGGGAACACTAGAGAGGACTGTGTTTTAATGTCTAGAAATGTTTTTTTTATTTATTTCATTCAGCAGTTTCATGGACACTTTTGGTATCAAATTATTTTGATTGCTACGACTCAAGAGTGGCATTTTTGCTCTTTCATACAGGGTGATAGAAATCTAATGGGATATGTTTAGAAGACACACTGAGAACATCTCTATGAACCATAAATGGTATCCAAAAAATATGAATTTCAAGTGAAAGAGAAAGCTACAGAGGCAAGTCACATGATTCAAAGGACATCAAATTAGACATGAATTGAACGTAACATTTTGATTTGGGACTATTTTCCAGCAATGCGAGAATTACGACATGAAATCTGTTGGCATGCATAAAAAAAATCCAATAAAAAATAAAAATTCTGGTAGGAAAAAAAAATCAAATGTAATCATATGTATGCCACTATGAAAAGAAACGACACACATAAATCAATTACTTTTTCTCCCAGGCAAAATCATCCTTTCAGTGTTAAAAGACTCGAACCTGTCTGCCATTACTGTGTTAACTGCGTCGTATTCATTTTGATTAAATACTTGACACGCATGTCCTCAAACTCACAACCTCTGTTTTCAAGTACGTGAACTGTCGCATTATAATTTTCACAACACTGCGGTCACGTGTCATCAAATGGATCAAGCAACAGCGTTTTTTTTTATCTACGGCAATTTAAAAACGGTCTCGGATATACACGACCCCCTGAGGTTCAAGCCACCTAAAATAAACATTCTAGCTTGGATGAGAACAGGGTCTTAGATGTGGTCCGTTTAGTCGGCGTAAAGCGCATGTTTACTGCAGGGGGGGGGGGGCAGCTATTACAGTACCGGTAAGTCAGCTGGAGGTACTGTATACTGAATGAGCCCAAGGTCCTCAGGTTAAATCCTATGAAGAGCTTAACGGAATAATTAAAAAAGCGCGCCAGGAATTTAACTCCTTCCAACCACCGTTGCTTTCCTGTGAGCCGCTCTATAGTGACATGCTGTCAGCACAGGGGTAACTTCAGAGAAGAATAGTTGGAACAGTTTCCACTCTGCGGCCGTGAGCCCCGTTTAATATTTCGCAGGCGATTTCAAATACCTCGTCTCTTCGGGCATCCTCTAAATCTCAACCTTTCTACAGTTCCGTGATACCATCAGTCGTAACTTGCTGTTCATTTAGCTCTCAAGAACTTCTTGTCTTCTCTCTGTGGCTACTAATTGGAAACATATGGAACAAAGTGTGATCTTATCACCCTCATCCCCAGTAGCACGTAAATAGCGCTAAAGGCAATTTAGCGACACGACATGACAAGAGTGCAACGAGTGTGGGAAAGTGGCTAATATTGACTGAAATTAGATTTCAGAAATGGTTAAAAAAAAAAAAAAAAAATTCTCCAGCCCTGTGAGTCTAAAATTGTTGTCGTTAAAATGTGTAAAATAATTTTTCAATTAAATAATCATATGAATATTAATAATAAATACAGAAAGTCTAACCTGGCAATCGAACTGGCTCCCAAAGCAATCCGTGTTTTCTCAGTATGCGGAATTCGAATTTCAAGGAAATCCCAGCCATGTCAAATATGAGCCGAAAAGCCATTTATTCCGTCACCACACAGACGTCTTTTAAAAGTGACTCTCCTGTTTAATTATTCATCGACTGTCACATTTTCAAACAGCGAGAAAAATCCACAGTCGTGCAGCACTAACTCATGAATGAGTGTTTATTTACCTGAATTATCATGAGTAAATTCAACTCGCATATTAAAATAGTGGACGGGGAAAGTAAAAGCCTTGAGGAAAGTGTTATGAACCCGTTTGACCTTTTTTTTGTTTTTGTTTTGGGTTTTTTACAAATACTGGATGTGGTGGTGGTGGTGGTGAAGGGCGCACACGCACTTCACTGTACATAATCCACGCGTGTGTGTGTGTGTGTGTGGAAGTGTGTGCGAGTCCTGCTTGTGGAGCGGAAGTCAAGAAGGGGGGCGTGTCTGTCCCATTCATCCGGAGAAGTGAAAGTGCACGCATATTATTCAGAATGGTTCTGCGTTTTCTTGCCAGCATGAGTGCTGAAAGGACCGTCGTGCATTCAACCCTTATTCATGACCTTGAGCAGAGTGGGGGTTTCCCCCCCCCCCATCGGGCATTGAAAGCACATTCAGTTTCAGGCATTAGAATGTTTTTTTTTTTTTTTTACAGAAAAATGTCAAAAGAAATGAACTCACCGTCTTTGAGTCTAATTCGTGGTGTTGCTGAGCTAAGACTTTTTCTACGCTGGCAGCATCTGTAAATGTAACAAACCCAAATCCTCTGCAAAGCAAAGACACAAACAACAACGGTGTCAAAAGGGGCATGCATGCAAAACCTCAAAAAGAAATAACTTATGATTGTTCAGAATGCATAACAAAACTACATTGCAGAGCACGTCATCTCATTTTGACCTCACTAGTATTGTTTCTCGCAACAACAACAAAAACAGTCGCGGTTACATGTGCATGTTTATCATCCAGATTGCGGACGTCCTGTGGCAGAAACTGAAAGTGAGCGCGCTATTCGCCACACTGTGCTGCAGTCACAAAGTCAATGTCAAATTGCATTCGGTCGCAGCTTTACGGCAGCGAGCATTTAAGCTTATCTGGCTCGCTGTGGAACCACACGCAGGCGCGCGCACATACACACATACAAACAGTGGATTAACCACGAAACAAAAGTAAAGCGATATCGCTGCATGTGTCTGTGTCTGTGTGTGTGTGTGGGTGGGGGGGGGGGGCATTTCATTTACCTTGAGCGTTTCGTCGTGGGGTCTCGCATCACCATACATTCTCGTATCTCTCCAAATTTACTAAAATAGTCTCTAAGGCTGTCTGTGGAGAGAGGAAACACATCGGGTCATTAGAAAGACAACACACACGCGTTCGTCATTTTGAAAAAATACACACTCGCACACCACTCGCGCGCGTGCACACACACACACGCACGCACGCACCCCCCACCCCCACCCCCCTCCACCAGCAGCACCGCCGCGATGCGCATAGGGGTCGAATAGAGGACTTGAGACGGACGAAGATCGGAAATAACGTCGCGCACACACACACCAGCTGAGACATCCCAATAGTGTGCACGCGTGCACGCATTCGCATTCGCACGCCACCTCGGCGTCAACCGCCGCCGACACGCAGTCAGCAAACAACACGAAAACAACACGAAATACAAGGACAAGGGGGGGGGAAACACTCTCACCTGGTGAGGTTTGCCAGCTGAGGCCACCGATAAACATTTTACTGTAAGAGGGAAACACAACACAAGTGAGTCCAGATGTCAGTTCGGCCATTTTGACGACTAACTACTTCTAAAAGCGACCTGAAAGGATAAATCGCGACCGATCGAGTCGTAATAAGTCTCGCTTGCTGTTCGAGAAAAGGGGGGGGGGGGGGGACACTGACGCTAAAAGCTCTCGAAAACTGCCCCCCCTTGCAAAGGCAAGCGAGTGCGTGCCGTGTGGACGAATACAGCACGCCAGTCGAAGTCCTCTCCAAGATGTTGCAAACATGCACAAAACACGGCTTCAATTTAGCTCCAAGATTCTTACCCCGGGTCATGTTGTGAGTCATTTAGGCTTCCGGATGTGGCTTGACTCCCGTCTCCTTCCATAGCTGTTCCGAACTATCGGCTGGGACTACAGTAACAGTGACAGACACACAGACAGGCAGGAGATATGCAAAGCCCCGCTATGAGAATATTACTGAGCCGGGAACGACAGCGTCACACGTGGGATCAGCTCCCTCCTCCTCCTCCTCCTCCTCCTCCTCCTCACCCCTCCACTCCCCCTCCCCCTCTCCCTCTGCCTCTCTCTCTCTCTCCCTCTCTCTCCCCCTCTCTCCCTCACGCAGTACGCTCTACCCTGTCCCTCAGGGGGGCGGGGTCTCGCGCTGTCACCGAACCAATCCGATTGACGTCAACTCGGACAATCTGCAACGCAATCCTCCCTATTTGTCATTTCATATAAGCAATAAACCACAAGAGGTGAAAGTGTCCTATCGCACATCCGACGCAGGTGCACAGTCTAATGTGGAATCACAACATCGCTGCCTACTTAAAGGGAAAGTCAACTCCGACATTTTCTTGACAATAAGGGATTCTATGCGCACCCTCATAAGTGAAACAGTCCTCTACAACGAAATCCACATGGGTGGAAAATACCCCCTAGTGTGAAAAAATCTTCATGCATTAACACCATTCCCACTTTCCTGTTTAAATTTGCTACAGTGGAAAAACCCCCTGTTGTGAAAAATTTCTTGCTGCAAGCATGATTTCGTTGTAGAGGAGTTTCACTGTACTCTGATTGATATTGCGCCTGTGGAACATGAATTAAGGGAGTAGCCCAGGGGGTGTCAAACATACGGCCCGCGGGCCGGAACCGGCCCACAAGGAGGTTCGATCAGGCCCAGAGGATAATTTGAGTGAAAAAAATGCATAAAAGACACGGAATGAATATTTTTAACCCTGGAGAACCCAAGAACCCTTTTCTTCCTTGGAAAATGATGAATTATACATTAAATGACTGCTATATGTTCACTGCACACTGAAATATGTTTTTTCAAAAATGTAATGCTTTAATCCTAATTTACGGTTTGGGACTAATTTGACCCGTTGGTATTAAAGGGTAGTATTTGAGTAGCAGAATTTATAGGGGTCAAATTTGACCGCGTGGGTTCTCCAGGGTTTTAATAAGGTGCAATCCATGAAATATACGCTAAATATGTTTATTAATTTCAACATTTTCCTAATGTTCTTTTGCTTCTTTAGACCAAAACAAAGGAAAGACATTATTTTGGTATCATTTTAATGGTCCGGCCCACTTTACATCGACCGAGGCCGTATGTGGCCCACAATGTGAAATGAGTTTGACACCCCTGGAGTAGCCAGATACAGTATTACTATTGTTATTTGTATTTATTTTGTTATTTGATTGTTTTTTTCAATGGGGTGGGCAGGGTAAACCATCTCAGTAAAAGGGTGTCCAAACATGCGTCAGTGTGTCATTCCTTATCATCTGTCCAGATACTGTTGTTTTCAATTTTTTTTAACGTGCTCCAATGCTTACCGCTGCACACTTCGATTGGTGCATTGGGTCTTGCGTCACGTCGAGTGACGTCACAGGCAGTCAAAGCCGATTGGTATGTTTGGAGCTGTTCAGGGTCGTAAAATATTTTGATAGACTCAACTTGAATCCACCTATTCTTAATTGCGTTCTTCTGAAAAAGTTACCTGAAATATTTTTTTTTTCCGGAATTGGGGACAGCAAACCCTGTTGCAGTAACGCGTACATGTCCATTCATTCGCGTTGAGTTCGGCGCCGTTTTATAGCTGCATCTCACTGTTCAGTGCAATTTGCAATTCCCCAGTGCCCAGTTTCCTCCTTGTCTCTCCCCCGAGGTCGACCGCCATTGATACAGCAACATTATTTTTGAAATTGTTTTCGTCGTAAATCTGCACACCACAGTTAATAAAGCAAAAAGTCTCATTCATCTAAGGAGGGTGTTGAGCATAAAGAAATTTATTTAGTTTTGTGCTCGGGAAAATAGTATTTTTCTGTCTTAAGGTTCACGCTTGATCTAAACTGGACTTGGGAGCTTGTGGACTCGGACCTGACTTGGACTCGGACGGTGTGACTTGTGTAAGAGGTGGCCAAAGCCTGACAAGGAGTGGGTATGACCCTGTCGCTCTGCCCCTGTGAGTCAACCTCCCTCTTGTGTTAGCTTTCTGTTCTCTTATGTTAATGATTCAGTGTAGCCATAAAATACCCATTTTTCTATCATCCAATTTGTTTCTTACCCCTTGGTTACATTCTTAGGCTTCCTTATGCATGAAAAGATCGATGGCTGCGTTCGTTTCTTTGAAGGCCATGTAAACGCACGCAAAACCCTGACTATGCTGTGTTAGTCTGCGCTCTCACTTTGAATCACGTTCCAGTGCACTTTTCCTGGTCGGACGGAGGTCGGAAAACTCCAACTTCGCACTTTCCTGGAATGGAGCAGTACTTCGTTCTATTTGCGAAATTTTATGTGGCCAAACAAGGAAAACAGGTTAGCAGGCTCATTGTCTATGTTAGCATAAATACGGGCTGATGACATGGTGGTTTGAATCTAAACGTACTCAAATTATTTTTGGTACATCCTGAATTGCTCACCAGCCAATCGCAGCGCGTATAAAGATAAACAAACATTCACACTTACACAGAAGGACAATTTAGTGTCTTCCATTCACATAACATGCATCTTTTTGGAACACAGGAAGAAACCGGAATAGACTACCTGGAAAAAATCCACAGGGAGAGCATGTCAAGACCACACGGGAAGGCCGTACCCCGGATACAACCCCATAATTCCTGGCTGTATACCTGAGGACCTCCCACGGCACGCTAATGTGCAACCGAACACTGATTGGGAATCACTGTTCCAACTACTAATGAACGAATGAAGTACAATTCCATACATACCGTAAATCCCATGAATTACTCGATCTGTGGGTAATACGCCCCCTGTCTCGTGAGGAGCGGAATTTGGACCCAGAAGCAGACCTGACACGGAAGTTGAAAAAGTAAAAGACTTAATCTATGAAAATACAAAGTAACTACAGAGAGAAGTGCTGGATGAAGAAAACACGGAAGAGAGCCGACATTCTGACTGGGAGAAACCTCGACGTCCCGACGTCGTGTTCACGGAGTAATCCGAGTTTACATACTGTGAGACATCAAGCCTGTATGACAGAATAAAGGACCAAAGCATAAACGGGCCACAGCGAGTGCGTAACAACTGAAACATTAAGGAGGAACAAACAGTCACAACAGTGCCCTGAAAAAGGGCAGCATCCAATGCAGCAACTCCCGGTGCAATTCAGATCCGCCTCTTTACTGTAAAGAGCTATAAAAAAAAAACAATCGCTTACAAACGTGGAATTGATACAGCATAGGTGGAAACTATGAACTGTCACATAATATAGGACTGAACTATACTTGAATTATAATGCTTTATAGTTAATCTGGCAATTTTAAGATCATTACGTCGTTAGCTTTTGTTGATGTAAATTAGGACAATCTCGATTGATTGGTTTGTGGAAGCGGCATGGAGGAATGTGAACCAGGGAGCATTAACAATGCCGAACAGCAGATTCAGAGAAGCAAGATCCTCATCCGATACATTATTTAAGAGAGAGATTTTTTTTTTTTAATGAGTCGATACAAAATGATTCGTGGCATAACATTTGTGTATTGTGCCAGGGTTAAAAAAAAAAAAACCCTCACGATTACGCTTTGTCTTTTCAGTTGTTATCATGAGTCAATTTTGCAGTTTTTGGTAGCCAGTTCACAATGTCAACAAAACTGGGGGAACATGTTGTTTTGATAGCATAAAAGCCATGGAGGCCGACACGGACTGTTCAAACTGTTACACATTCGCTCTTACGGACAATTTATAATGTACAACTAACCTAACGGGCATGTTTTTGTCCATGTCTAATTGGGCACTGAGCATTGTCATCACTCTCACATGACGTTATATTTACGAGAAAACGACCATTGGCCACTCAAATATTCGGATGTTACAGAATCCGTGTATCATTCGTTCTTTCGTTTTTCAACTGCCAATCGAAAACCAAAAATTAAAAAGGAGACTGACAATTTCGTTTTTCGTTTTCTTAATCCAACATGAAAAACGAATATATGCCTGTTTTTTCCTATTTCGATTTTAGGCTCAGATCAAAAATACGAAACGGAAAAACGGGCCACTTGACTGAATTTGATTTTTATATTTCATCGTTTGTATTTACGTGACCCGGAAGTTCTGTGGGCTAATGAGAATTACCATCAGACTACGAGAGGTACCTATCGCAGCCATCGATAGCTGTGTCTTGTTTCGAGGAGCCAAGCGTGTCACCCTGAAGGAGTGAATGCTGACAAAATCAGCAGAATTTTCCAGGTAAATATTTTGACAAATAACTTTTTTGTGAAATTGCACCCATGTTGCACCGCTCATCGCACTTAAACACGCTAATTTGAGATGTGTCGACTGATTCACAGCAGCCATTTTGGCACTTGGGGTGACTCAAGTTACACGACTTTCGCTGCAATTGCTAACTTTAATGCTTAATGTAACATAGACCGCGTAACGTGTTTGAAACGGTAACAGCTACTGCGTTGCCGCGTTTGGTTGCCTATTTTCGAATAGCGTTTTTCTGCCGTGTTATGCTGTTGACTGAACTATCCGACCGCCAAAAGATTCTGTGTTGCAGTTAGTAAATATCTAGTACGTAAATGAAAGTTTTGTCTTTTATAGACAGATGTCTGTGCAGCTCAACTACCCATGTGCAAAAAGAAAAAAGATAATTTTGCACTTTCTGTATTAAAAAAAATGTTTTCTGAATCACATTTGCAGGTCAAGTGGTTGAGCCCATTGTGTCATCGTGTTGCCACAGCATTGTTGGCTGCAGGATCTGCATTGAACAATGGCAGAAAAATTCTACAACTTGCCCAAAATGTCGAGGGGATGAGTTTGACCTCAATATGCAAAAACTCTCCGCACTGTCTGATGCATTGGCTGTGCTGGAAAACACACTGTACTAGTTAAACTACACAGTATATAGTCATGCTGTGAATTGTTCAGATTGTTTCCACTTAACTGTTTTTTGCATTCAAAGCAATTTTGACTTGAAATGTCTGTGCATCTAATTATTTTATCTATTCCCAGTGTCTCTTGACAGTTGTGCTCAGGTATCTCATATTTGCAGTTTTATGTTTTATTTGTTAATGTGTTCCACAAGTATTGATAATTTTATACACCGAGGACTTAGTTGTGTTGCTACACTTTTTATATTACAGCCGAGTCTCAACACACAAATGTAATATTTTTCTATACCTGTGTAAGACTTGAAATGTTAAATAAAATTATTCAGAGAAATACATTATTTGCCAATTATTCATCTTACAACATAGGGACACATGACAGATTTGTAACATATTAATCACTTACGTCTTCAAAATGTAGAAAAGTAGAACGAATCATTTTTTATTCAGTTACTCAAGAACATCACAGGCTGTGAGCAAGCACAACTAAGTTTTTATTTTCATACATATCTCGCAGCATTAATTAGACAGATTAAAGCATCTGAAAGGACCATCATCATTGTTGACCACATGATTAAAAAGAAGAGAGATATCAGGGTAATTCTCTGCAAAGCTGTTCTGCATGACATCTGCCCTCGTCTGAGGAAAATGGATCAGCTCCAAAAGAGGACTCCAAGTTAGCAAAGATCCCAAGTCTTGCTCATACATGTTTGCCACAACAGAAGCACATGGCAGCAGCTCCTCCTCGGTAACTCTAGCTCTGCAGCCATCTGCTGCCCAATTCATTAGGTATTCCTCGACCTAAGATATGGAATCAAAGCAATAGGTCAGATGGATTGGGACAGGGAAAAGATAAATACTGTACTTTCTCTTAATGTAAATAATTATCTATACCTGGGATCTTGTGTGCATTCCATGAAACCCACCACTCTGTGAAGTCCAATTTGGCTTACTTGACATGTCGTTTGAGATGCAGAATCTCGTGAGGGTTGTCCCTCCATGTTCACAACCTCTTGGTCAAGCAGGTGCACCGGAGCCCGTTTCAGTGGATAGTTTACACAATTGTTCACCTCTGGCCACATCCTCTCCACTCGAAGGTTCTGTTAATCAAAATTCCAAAATGGTATAGATTTCAGGGGAAAGGGAGAACAAAACAACAGCACAAAAAACACTTCACATTCATAATTAATTTTTTTTTTTTTATCTGAATCATCTTAATATTATACTATCCTTTACACAACACTCACCCCTTGTTGATTGTGGTTTGGGGGTATGGTGTGGCCTGCTGAGGTTGTGTCTGTAGCCTGACAACATCTCCTGCATGTAAAGACTCAGGTAAAAACTCCCTGCCGTGATCAACCCGAACTTGGTCCCACATGCCATGATTCACGACTGCAGATCTGGGAGGGAATAGGAAAAAAAAATCAAGCTAATGTTGTTACTGCAATAATTTTAGCTAAATCAATAAGAGTGTGAATTTAAAAGATAATGCAGGCCAGAAAAGTTATGATTGTAAAGTGTCCTTGAGTGTTCTGAAAGGCGCTTATAAATAAAATGTATTATTATTATTATTAATAACAGTGGTTGTGAATATATTCACCTGTACACATCCTCATAAATCACAAGATTATTTTTCACTGGCATGGTCGAAAGTGCAACAATTTTGCTGCTGTAGCCATCAACAGCCAAGACATTGACGACGCCAAACATCCCAGGCTTTTCGTTTTGGTCGAGATGAAGTTCATGCCCCATATATTCAGCATGGTAGGGAGTTGGATTTAAATTACGAGCACCCTAGGGAAAAAATGAAATAATAATTACAATTACAAATAATAATAACAGAATGTAAACTAATCTGAATATAGGTTATGTCCAGGAAAGTTCTCAGAACGTGAGACAGAGAAGGGTGGATGTTATCAATACAATGATGAAGCTGCAGCTGCATACACATGCAAGCAGGTTATCCGTGCAGGTATTTCTCAGACTATCATCTACCCAGACTATCATGTGTTTGATATAAATATAGTTGGTTATGCCATGTAGTCATCCTTATTAATTATTTTCATAGCTCGGAGCTATCCCAGCCCAGTAATCTCGGAGTCTATGTAAACTACGTCATCTCCACATAGAGCAATTTGGCGTTGACAATAAATGACATAGGAAATAATAAATATGATCCAGTGAAGAACAACATCATCTCTTGTGTCGCTTCAACTGAGACGTGAGTGACGTAACACAGGACAAGACAGCTGTCAATCCGAACAACTAAACAAATTACGATAGCCTACATGACGGCCTGGGACCTATGATTATGATAATTAGAATGTTGGCAATTCTATTGCTAAAGGACAAGCATCACCTGACGCCGGTATTCATGGTACGGGTGATGGAGCTCTCTTAGCGTTCTTCCAACCCGACCCTCTCCCGCATGCAGTCCCAACGTGGACAGGTAGCCGGTCATGAATTTCCGGCCATATGATGGTCCTGTCTGTCACGAGATTACACATTGACTAGTGTTGTCTATATGGCTAACATTTACAACATGGTAGCCATAAGTGTAAATCTGAAAGAAAAACCTACCTCATATATTGATCGAAGCAACGCACTTTCCAGCTCCGCATCCGACAAATGCCCTTTTCTCCTCAGTTTTTGCTGAGCACAGAATCTTCTGACGCTCATTTCCGAGCATTGCCGAATGCCCATCTGCTGCAACTTCGAAGAAATTTCGGCGTGGGTCAAACCGCTGTTGAATAACTGTTTGACTATCGTAGAGTGTTGTTCCATCGCCGCCATGCCGCCACTGCACTACATGAACTGCTGCGCGCAGAACTTCGTAATTCTCATTAGCCCACAGACCTTCGGGTCACGTAAATACAAACGATGAAATATAAAAATCAAATTCAGTCAAGTGCCCGTTTTTCCGTTTCGTATTTTTGATCTGAGCCTAAAATCGAATATGAAAAAACAGGCATATATTCGTTTTTCATGTTTGGATTAAGAAACGAAAAAACGAAATTGTCAGTCTCCTTTTTATTTTTGGTTTTCGATTGGCAGTTGAAAAACGAAAGAACGAATGATCGGATTTTACAGATATGCTTCTATAGGCCCATATTTTTGAACATCTGATTTAAACAAGCACACAAGTTTAAAACAAGTATGGCAGGGGGAAAAAAAAACAATTGAATTCCAACTAGATTTTAACAATACTGTAATTTAATGTTCACCTAAGCAGCTTGCAATGCTGCTTTTACTAAATGATTTATGGTTGGTGAGTTTGAATTTTATGTTTCAGTCGGGTGCACGTGAATGCAGCTGCCAAATTTAAGCACGAACCATAAAATACATTCAGACAACAAGCCTGTATTTATTAACCAAGCCGTGTACATGATGAAATTAAAACATGTTTACATCAGTGAATCAATACAGCAAATCACTATTCGGTAATTCAAAAGCAGCCAACAATATAGAAGAAAGCAGAGTCTGCAAATGTTTCAAATCTTACCTACTCTTGGTTTGGAGGGTTAGCTGATTATCGGCGTAAGTCTCCTGAGCCATTAAACCTGTACACAAGCAGGTTTCAAGAGCACAAAAAGGTCCAAATCCTTTATGCCGACCCTGAGGCATGGCCTTTCACATCTATATTCATTATGGAAGTGTTTTCCCACGGGGATTCATGCTGTATCCATACACATCAGGTTCTAATGTTCATCATGTCTGACTCATTTTTGGGCCATTTTCTCCATTCAAAACGTGTCAAAAAGGACAGATTGCTGTAATTAAGCATCCATTTTGGGGTGTGCACACTTATGCAACCACTTTATTGGGCATTAGTCTCTCTTCATTAGACAGATTTGTTGATTCTCCATGTTATTCATAAAATGTATTTAACAATGTTCTCATTTTTAATATTGTCAAGAAAGTTATTAGAGGGCAGCGGGAAAAATCATGCAAAAACGAAAGCCGTTCTCTTTGCTATGGGCGTGAAGCCGCGCCCAACTGTAAATCAAATAGCACTGCTTTGGCTTGAAAAACTGACCCTTCTTTGTCGACACGCATACATGTTTGTAAACATATCCTCTCAAAGCCGCCGGTGGCTGAGAGAGATCCTAACGGAACACAGGGCAACAACGAGGCGCTCTAAAGCAGCCAACGCCAGCACGAAGCCCATGTCCACACGTTGGATGTCACGTTCGAACTTTTATTTATTTATTGAAACCTTTTGCTCTTCCGCCTTTCCCTGCACTCACCACCGACAACGAGCTGCACATTATTTTTCGCATAGATACGCAAACACATATCTGAATTTGCCCCACAGAGTCTTTAACTGTGGTGTCGTTTTACATTGAGCTTCAGGCTCAATATGTTGCATATACACGGTGCAATATTGTAACCAGTCCAGACTACTGGTGCGCAATCATAAATAAATGCTCGATATCTTTTCAATGTTTGGACTTAAACCTCCCAAGCTTCTGACTGAAATGTGACTACCGAGCTTTTACTATCGTTTGCATTCAGAGAACTTTTGGTGAATAGGCCTGTCTATGAGGAACACTACCAGAGAGGCTTCCTTATCTGGCCTGGCAGCATGTTTTTTCAAACAATGACTTCGATAAAAACCCAAATGACAACACTTTTCGTAGGGGGGGCATTTGAGTAGATATCTCTAGTCAGGTGGCCACATTGCAGCCGCCTGTGTCTTGAGGAAGAAGAAAAAAAGCAATCGGTGGCTATTCAGTGAAGCACACATCCGTCAAAATGCATGAAAGTGTGAATTCCTGTGAGAAAGGGAAATCTACTTTTTGCTTTGTTGTTGCTCCCTGTCCTATTTGATGTTATTTTCCACAATTATTCAATAAAAAATTCCATGTTTAGCTTGACTAAGGGAGCAGCATGTTAGCTGTTCCGCTCAAATACGTCTCTGATTTTGCGATGGAGGTTGGCTTCTTCAATTTTCTTTTTTAAACATTGTTATCCCGGCCTTTCCATTCTGTGATTTTCGACAGCAGACAGCAAGGCAGACAAGTCAAATGTGACGGAAACGGCGCTCCAAGTGTGACGTCTCGTAATATTTGATTGAGGTTTTCAAGCTAGCAAAATGAAATCTCCACCTCAACCAGCTAGCATGTCATACTTTAGCGGAATTTGAATGACTGCCCTTATTTCATAACAAGGTATGAGCAAAGATTCAATGATATTATATTATTAAGCCGTTGAAGGCTTTTTAAAAGGTCTCGGTGGGGAAAATATTCTTGGCAGGAGGAATTCTATGAACCAATCTGTGTGGAACCATAGTGAAACATTTACAGTCATATTTTTGGAGCGCAAGGATTTTTGAAAGCATAGTTGTGTCAGTGTAAATGCATCCCCGCAGTTCAATAGCAAAAAGATGAACCTCTTTTCAAAAGAGGGGGGGGGGGGGGCGGCACGGAGAAGCGCTTGTAACTAATCGAGCCTTTGCATGAAAACTGGAGGATTTGAGGCTTTAGAGAGAAGTAAAATTGATAGTGTGTGAAAGAGCTGAGAGGAGAAAGAAAGTGAGAGAAGCAGCAGAGTTATGAGATGGCGTTTTGGAGAGCAGGGCCTCCTATTTCCTGTTGCAGTAATCATTTTAAACCCTCGCAATATTCCCTTGACCTTGGCCAAATTGTTCTTGGATCACGTGTGGACGCCTCTCTCTGCACTTATTCCTGCTTTGGATTTGTGCTTGAAACACCAAACTGCTGTTCATGAGATTTCACATTTATGACGGTAATTGTCGTAATTGTTGCAGTTGCTCTCCGCATTGTGCACACACTCCCATTTGTAATAATCCGATGTGGGGGGGGGGGGGGGGGGATCTCCTTTCACTTCCACAAATTTGCTCAATTGCTTTGGATATTAATCCAACAGGATGTTATCTTTTGGAGGTATCAAAAGATTTTCTATTGATCACTCTGGATTGAGTCATCATGCTTTTCTCTGGAGGGTTTATTAGAGTGGAGGGAGGGGGCTGGGGGGGGGCTTGGCTGTGAACCCGTGAAAGCTGCAGATGTGCACAAACTGTCTCCCTCTAGTGTCTTTTCCCCTCTGTTTAACTAAAGCGAGCGAGAGCCTCAGACTGCAGGGAGGAAGCCAGGCCGTAACATGCATAATTGACAGTCCTATTTCAGGAATTAGCCACCCACCAAACTGCAGTCTGTCAGCCCTTTCATCTTGCTTAAAAAGCCCATTCTGGGCATAAATGATCAGTTGAAACTAGTGAAATGAATGCAAGATTCTTGTTTTCATCATCAACGTGTTTGTTTTCCCAGAGGTGGTTATCATATGGCCACCTTTTGTTACGACAGAGAGAATATTTGAAGGCAGATCAGTGGAGAGGATGTTCTGGTGATAAATGATTTCTTTCATTATTCCTGCTTTAACTCCACAGATGAGTTAATTAAACTGTGCCAGGGGCTACACACTAACATTCCACATAGATGGGGCCACTGTGATATGCAGACATTTAATCACATTACTAAGAAATGAAAGTGTAATATTGATGTTGTGATGATAACCACGGGACCGGAAATGGGACTGATTGTCACTGTAAATATGACTTGTACAATTAATTGAATATCGATTACATACACTAATTAATTTCGCCAAACAAATGCTTACGTGAATACTATGTAGCCAAAAGCATAATGGCGAATGACAAGCATGAAAATGACAGCAAAAATGTGATTAAAAAAAAAAAATGCAACCAACCATGATGCGCATCCGTTTATTAGCCAGACATTATACTCTTCACTACCTGACAAAGTTGCCGGTATCTACCTCCGTGTTCCTTTTCCATTATGTGTCAGAATGGGAAAATCGCCGTCCTTAACTGACTTCATGATCCGTAATGGGGAGGGGCGGAGGGGGGGGGGATCTAGAACTCAACTTTGAAGAAAACCAAATGTAACGGTGCAGATTGTGTTTCACATCAGAGCTTTCCGCTTGATCTAAAATCTATATGACTCAAGGTGGGATCATGTTTCTCAACCAGAATAGCACTTAGGAGAGCACGGACCTCTGCCAAGGTTGAGCTGGTGTTAACGGTGAGTTTGCTTTTTTAACTGCATTGTCATGACCAGCAGTTTAGGCAATGAGCAGAGTACCGGGTATATTCGGCCAAAAAAACGAGGCAGTCGATGATAATAATGAAGAGCTTTCTCTTTGAAGCCCAAAAAAGCCTATTGCACATCGAGCGACGCAGCCTAAACCGACTGAACTGCCTTGCGGTGTGCTTGGTGCCGCAACGAGCTTTCAAGAGTGTGAGACCGTCAGTTGCTGGTTTTGCGGTGATTCTAAATGCCGTCTGTGCGCGCCGTCGTGACATCACCGAAGTCACAGCCAATCAAAAACGGATATCTTGGTTTTTCGTGGGATGAGTGCGAGTTGCCAACTGAGTTTGAAGAGTTAGCGATTTCATTTTTGGGATATAATATATATATATATATATATATACCTATATATATATTCTGTATATATATTATATATACTGTATATATATATATATATATATATAAATATATATATATACTTATTATTCTTATTGTTATTATTTTTACGTAAACAAATTTTCAGTAATATTTTTACGTCAAATGTGATTTATTTACCGTTGTATATTGACAACCACTATGAGATTGAGATTGGTATTTGTTTTCAAATCAAAATGATGAACATGTCATTTGGACCTTGTATTAAAAAAGCATTTAGATGTGAGACTCTTTAGGCCAATGCTGTTCAATTACGAGCGGATGACGATGACATCATTTACCTGCTCCACTGGGCCAGGAGATAAGTACATGCCCCCGCTGCTCCCACCAAGCCTCGGGAGTCTCTGATGACTCCAGCAAGAGCGTTTGCGCCGCACATGATGGAGGACGGTGTTCAAGCCCCGCGATCCTGTCACCTGTACAGAAGGCAGCGGGAGGGCCGAGGTGCATGTCGACATTTTGGAGAGCTCTGTCGAGTATAGCTTCATTGAGAGAGGAAATGTAAAACACTGTTACAGGAGGTCTCAAATTTTGTTTTGTTTTTTAGTAGAATGTTTTAAATTCTTGTGCATTTGTGCTTTTGTTCTGTCTGCAAATTCTATTCAAATTACAGTAATGTGACATTATTCATGAATCTGGACGTGACTAAAAGAAACACTTTGACAAAAATACACATATTATCCCCCCAATTATATCTATATCTATATATATTACTTCTGCCAGCCTTTTCTATCATTTCTGTTACATTTTCCCCACTTACTGATGACCACCATGCATTCTTGTCTGATACTGGGAAAAAAAAAAAAGACCTTAACACTGACCTTGCCTTGTCTGCGCCATCGAGACAAGAAGCGAGATCCACCACAACCGCAGAACACCCCCACCCCCCACACTCTGACACCCCCCACCATGCTGAAGGGTTGAATTTTGCCTGTCTCATCAGTCTCTCGGCTTCGGCTGGTATACGCCTTGTTATTTCCGAATTCCTACACATTCCCTTTTCAGTTGATCAGCACCCAGATGGGAAAACATTGCTCTTGGCTGAAAGAGACGGCGAGCCACTTGGCATATAGACGCAAGCTGTCAATACAGATTAGCTTTTATCAGATAAACTTTATGTGCAACATTGGAGCGTCCTTTGGTTGGGTAACAGCCTGATTTGGGGTTGCGATTGATAGTGTGACTGTGCGGGTGGGTCAAAGCGGGTACAAAATGCTTGTTATTGTGTTTAATATGACAAGATGATGGCCCACTATAATAATGATAAAAGGTAAACAGCAATGCACCTTTTAGAGGTCAATACGAGGGAAGAAGGATTTCGAAAAATGATCTAATTGTGATTTTTTTTCCCCCCTGAATATTGCCATTGCACTTTAATATGTGATTATTTTATATCTTATCTCGTAATTTTCACAAAAAACAGCAATAAATGAAACTGTGTTACAATAAACAATATCAGCCATGCGGCTCCTCCGGGTGTGATCGACTTGGCCACCAGGCGGGAGCATAATACAATTGTTAAAAAAAAACGAAGAAGAGTTTGACCGATCTACTGTATGTGGCTCAGTAATCTACAGTAATATTCGTCCTTTGCGTTAAAATTATTTTAACGCAACTTTAAGGAACAGATATTTTAATAAAATATCTGTTCCTTAAAGCGTTATAACACCACCACATAGATGCGATGCAATATGATGCTAATGCTGTTTCCCATTATGGATTAGCATTAAGCTAGCTGATTTAAAGACCCGAGTTATGAGGTTGTTTTTTGGAGATGCCAAACTCCTGCTTGATGCATCAAAGCAAAATTCCAGATGAAAATCACATCTCAAACAACTCACAAGGAATGTTGCTTGTATCTCAAGGGACGGCTGTAATTTGATTGTATTTAGATCTTTCCCATACTGTTTTTGCAAAGGCTCAAAGAAACTATTCAAAACTAAATTTGTTATACAAGGCGTCTTCACAATATTTGATAACTGCGTTTTGTAAGCAAAAATGCATTCTGTTGTTTTCTGAACGTGGCCCTCAATAGCAAAAGAATGGACTCCCCTGGTTTCAAGGGCCATTTAGATGCATTTACCACAGACTGGGGAATAGTGCACCTAAGAGAAAAGTGTAGTTGTATTCCCCTTCAGTACTGCTTTTCTTTTCACCACACGTGGTGGGAGATGCGTGTCATAGTTGCATGCTGTGAAATCTGAAGGGATTCTTTGAATAGAATCAAACATTAAAAGGGCAGCGGGCTGTATTACGTGCAAAGGCGTAAAGCGTAATTGTCACTGTAAAAGGAAAGAGTCAGTCCACTCCAACATAGCAAACAAGCCCAGGCAGAGAGATGAAGAGGGGGAGGCAATGGCAGCAGCAAATGATACAAGCCTTCTACACCTTGTCAGTTATTAGGAGAAGAGAAATCTGACACAACTTTGTGTTGTCTGGAAAAAGCAAAATAATTGGCTAGTATGAGGCAGCAATACCTCCTCCAGTACACTACTTTGAAGAGACTGTCATAAAGTTCTGAAGCTAAGAGCAGCTGTGGAGCTGAAATACAAATGAGAAAAAATAGATATATTCGCAAATTTGTCATGGAGGTGCCTTTTTTTGAGGTTGAAAAAATGCATGAATTTGAGATCATTATGGCTTATTGCATTTCTCCACAGCAACTGCAGTGTATTTGTTAGTGGCATATTGTGGAGAAGTACAAACCATAATAAAGCTGCAACTAAAACATAACTTCCATCTTATTTCACAGCCATAGAATGGTGTTTGCCTTTGACGAATTACTTTCTGCAGAGAAATGTCCAACGTTCCAATCTTACATGACAGAACCATCTGTTAAGAAATAAAAATATGCTCGTAGTTGGACCTCTAAGTACACTTCAGGGCCGCTTTACAATCGTGAGCCAACAGGCATTATGAGATGATTACACCGGTCAAGGACTACATTTTTTTTTTAATCAGAGATGCATCTAAACTTTTAACAGCAACAATAATAACAATAACAACAACACCAACATTGGTAGCTCCACGCTTCCCCCCCCCCATTAGGCAACAGGCTATCGACTTGCGAATGTGCGAGAAAAAAACAAAAGTTTAAAAAAAATGTTATTTCTTTGTTTATTTATTTTAACATTTGGCCTACATTATATACGTCTGCGGTGCACAATTTTCATCTGGCACCTTTTTCCCGTAATGCCACAGGGTACTGACTTGCGCACACAGACTTTTTTTTTTTAAAACAAATTTAAGTACATGCAAAAGCGTGGAGTTGTCATCTGGAGTAAAAACATATTTTGACTGGCAAATACAAACGTATTTGTGAGTACGTTCGAACCTACTTGCTTGAATGTACTTGTGCGTACATTTGAACATATTTAAATATGCTTGAATGTAATATTTTTAGTCCACATTTGCATGAGTAAGTCAACATTGTCAGTCATTTTATTTTAAGGTTTTGGCCTTACTTTTAAAAGTGTTCCTGAGCCCCTCACTGACTAAAGAAAGTATTTCCTCAGCGAAAGGAAATCAAGCAAAGTATGATGCTGTTACCACCATAATTAACCGTGGGCATAATAATCTTCAGATGTTGTTTATGCACCAAGCATACCTTTTTTTTTTCTTCAAAATATAACCAGGCCTCAGATGTGTTCATTTTCAATAGCTGCGGTATTTGTTCATTTTGCAACCATTTTTCAGAAAACAAACGACCTTAAATTTGAGTTATTGCGCAATGATTACCTTTCAAAGATGTGTTTGGAGTAGGTAGTTGTCAACTGTGATTAAGTGTGAAAAAAGGTCTGACTAGGATTAATGCTTTTATGCTTAGTTATTAGTATGCTTACTCAGGGGAGATGTAGTTGCTGAATAATTCATCGTCGTGTTGTAGAATAAAAACACCACGTCCGAATGTATAAAGTGCAGCACAACAAGGTCTCCGGGAAAAGAGGTTTTGACACAAAAGTGACAAAACAAAGAATTCGGATTTGTGCATAATTTTATTTGGAGACACGCGTTACTCGATGCAATGGTGTTTTAAAAAATAAATAATCTACCTACTGCTAGGTCAGCTACATTCATCTGCATCAAACAAAAACGATGGATGAACATCCTGAATACTCTGCAGCAAATGACTACAATGTTAATCATTCCTGGCAGTTTGTTAAAATGTATTCGTGAACTGCAATTGTACACGCTGCGACTACAAAGGACTGGAAAAGTTAAATAAGCCCAATAAATCATTTCAGCTTTTTAAATAAACGGTAATAATGTTAAAATAATAAATCCTAATCATGAGATATTTGAGGATCTATTGATTGAAGGCCGCGCCTTCAAAGCTGCATTCAGCTTTCAACGTAGAACTTGAATGTAGAGTGCCATCATGTGCCCAAATCTGTTCATTGCAAGACACTCCACTTTGGAATTAGTGTTGGTCCTTTTCAGGGGGAAGCGCTTAAAAAGCAAAGCAACGAAATACCCGCAGCATATTTACAGTCGACTTCTCACATATTCACTTTGACGTTTTTTTTTTTTTCTCTGTGAATCCAATTCCCAACGTTGATCTGAAAAAAACTCCCCTAGTCGTAGTTTTGTAATCTTTCTGCAACATCCCCACGTTGCTACAAGATGTCACCAAACATAAACACTAACTGGTATCAAAGATAGAATTCGAAGTGACGTGCAGTAATCCCTCGTTTATCGCGTGGGTTACGTTCCAAAAAGAATCAGTGATAGGTGAAATCCGTGAAATAGTGAGCTTTATTTTTTACAGTTATTATACAATACTGAACTACTGTATGTATACAATCAATTTTTTTTTTAAAGACAATCATGATGTTATTGACATTAAACTGTTTTGGAATGACGGTTTGTGGTCTATTCATAGTTTAAACTTTGAATATAAGTACTTATATTTTTCTTTCCCCCTTTTCGGTCAATCTACCGTATTGGCCCGAATTATAAAACGACCCCCTCTTTTTCAAGACGCACTTTTTGAACACCAAATTAATTTTTATACAGAAAATAATTACACTACATCTGAAACAAATGATCATTTGTTTCAGGATTATAACAATATATTTGAGAGAAAAAGCATGTTATTTTGCCTCATTCAAATCTTAATATCTGAACATTTAAATATTTAAACTAAAGTGCAATCACATTCGTAAATGAACGGCTTCTGGTTTTTGAAATGTAAATTACATCATAACTTCTCCTCAGCTGCCAGTTAACCTGGCTGATCTTCGACCCACTTCTCTCCAGATTGTCGCTACGTTTCTCCATTTTCTGTTATCTCTTCTATTATTTTCTTCTCTTTTCTTTCTTACCGCTATTTTTTATTTTTCTTCTTCGTACTACCGCTATTTTTATTTTTATTCTTCGTGACAGGGGTTCACTTTGGCCTGGGGAGTCAAGTTCATCATTCGCTTCAATGATATCTGGCGCCATCTAGTGCCGTGAATGGGTACAATGTCTAGACCCCGAATATAAAATGACCCCCATTTGTCAGTCTTATTTCAATGCAAAAAACACCATCTTATATTCGGGCCAATACGGTACTTTGTTTCCCTCTGGCAACATACAGGGCAGTCTTGGTACTGCAGTGGTACAGTTTTTGTTTTTGTTTTCTCACTAGAAATCAGTTCATGGGCAGATATTTTGTGGACAATGGGGGTGAGATTGGGGGGGGGGTGGATTGGGATTGTTAACGTAAATAAATATTCCCGCCTAGGTGTTTACATCGCATCGGGTCTCGTACATGCTAAAAGTCTGTTTAGATGTGTTATGTTAGCTTCGTTTCAACCAGGCTTCAGAGACCTTGGGGCAGCGTGAGAGAAAGGAGCCCGAAGGTGACCGGAAGAAAGGGTGAGAAGAAGTTAGTCTGACCAATGGTGTCGACACAACCGGATGACGAGGCATCCTCCCTCCCAAGAGTGCTTGTCTTCTTGACCTGGATAGTGGTGCTTTCTGTCGCAAAGAAGTAGTTGGTTACCTTCAGTGGTCTTTTTGTCATGACTCGAGTTGTTCCTGTGAATGAGAAACCAGGTGGGGTTTTGTTAGCAACGCTATGGAAATGGACGTGCGGTCTACCATCTGCCGAAACTGAAGCCTTCGCGGAGTCCTGGGAGGACACTTGTGTGCTCTCCACCACCAGAGGAAGACTGAGGGAGGTTAAGTTCCATCGTCCTGTTTTTAACCCGCCGCAGATTGGTTGAGGGTGACAGGGGCAGCCCAAGACGAGAGCGGGGGTACGTTGCACCCAGGATTGGAAGTAGGTCACGTCAGCCTCTAGGTGACAGGCCCAAGGGTTGTTGCCCAGCGTGAGAACCCGAAGCGACGTCATCTTATCAAACAACCCGAAGGGGAACTCGGAAAGGCGGTTGGCGTGGAGGTAGAAGAAGGATAAATTGGGAAGTCGGTCCAGCGATCCCGGCAGCACTTGCACAAGTGAATTGTGGGACATGTCGATGATCTCCAGGCGTGCGGGCATGTTGGTCGGAAAAGTCCAAAGGTGATTGTAGCTCAAATTGAGTGAACACAAATTGATCAGCGTATTGTTAATGAAAACGGTCCTCTCTAGCTTGTTGCCGGAGAGGTCAAGCACCCTCAGGTTCCACTGGTGGACCGTATCGTTCTTGTCCAACAGGAGGATTCGGTTGGAGGCGGCGCGGAGCTGCCAAAGGGAGCGAGGCAAGCGCTCAGGCAGGCGACTCAGGCGGTTGTGCGAAATATCGAGGACGCGCAGGTGCGTGTAGGGGGCGAGCGCGCCGTCCAGGTTCTGAAGTCGGTTGTGGGACAAGTCGAGGGATCGCAGGTCGCGCCGGAGGCCGTCGGGCAGCTCTCGCAGGGCCCTCCGCGAGCAGTCCACGTCCCTGTGGCTGCGGCCGCAGGAGCAGGCGGCGGGGCACGCGGCCAGGGTTCGTAACCCAAGCAACAAGACAAGCAGGAGCTCCAGAGGGGCCTCATTAGGGGACAGATTCTGCAGTGCACGCCTGCTTGGAGAAAGAGAGGGAGAGAGCGGCGTATTATGGTTTGTCTTACGCAGCATCTTCACCTCAGGAGAGGATGCTGTGTAAGTAAGATTGATGCTTGCAGTGTGGACTGCGAATACGGAGAATATATAGACTGTACATCGACTCCCTGCTAGCAAATTACGGGTTGGAGGCCACTGCTCTTAACAGCACTGGAGCTGCCCCTCTCTCATGCTGGGGTTGTTTGCACACACACATTCTTGCAGCCCACAGCATTGTTTGCCGGTAAATACCATCACGTTGTATGTCAATTTAATGTCGGAGGAAATTCTCCTGTCAGGTTACATAGTATTCTAAATCCAATCAGGTTCAATTATTTCTTTTGGCACAGAACTGTATTGCTCTTATCGATTTTAACCTTTTTCCGGGACAGCGATGATGACAGTGGACAGCTGATCATGATATCAGGTTACGGGGGGGCATGAAAGGGTTAAAGCAGGGGTCGGCAACCCAAAATGTTGAAAGAACCATAGAGGACAAAAAAACTAACAAAAAACATATATGTCTGGAGCCGCAAAAAAATTAAAGCCTTCTATAAAACTTACAATGAAGGAAACACATGCTGTATGTTATGTAGGAGACTGGACTGTCTCAGAATTGTTTACGTTATTCACTCCTTTGTTGTGTGTTCACAAACACCCCATAGAATTCATTTTGTAATTTCCTTGCTTGATTTTTTTTGTTTTGGTGCATTATTTTCGCTTTTCTTAGTGTCAGTGAAGTGATCATTAATTTCCGTTTTTCAGAGGCTGTCTTTGAACGCCTCTCGAGTGGAACAAGAAGAGAGAAGGCACGGAGTTTGTCGAGACTGTTAAAAGCATAAATATAGTGTATGTTTTTAAAAAAACAACACCATAACGCTCCTTTTTCGGAGCTGCCACATTTATCTATATCTATTTGAGCTATATTAGCCTACTATCAAAATCTTTTTCCATTTTCAAACATTTTTTATAAAGCTCACTAGATGTCGCTAAACAGCCGCATGCGGCTCTGGAGCCGCGTGTTGCCGACCCCCGGGTTAAAGAATGCGATTTGTACATCATGTCTTTCAGAAAACTATTTCCTATATTTAAGCGCAATGTTCATGTTTAAAGTGTTATACTGTGCATAATGTTCGAGTTGCCGACAATAATACATATCAGGAGGTAGCTGGAGAACTTTTTTTTTTTTTTGGAGGCGTTTGACAACCATTGAAATAAACAATCGTATTTAAGTGAACTGCATCAAATGTTTTTTAAAAATCTTAATAAAAATGTATTTCGAGTTTCAAGCCTCTGTAGAGTGAGACACAAAGGATTTCGCTGTTCAACATGTCAATCTGAGATATACACAAATGACGATATAGAATTGAGAAAAACTGACATATCAGCTGCTTTTAAGGCAAAACATAACTCCTGTTATGCGAACTCAATATGCTTTGGGGAGGGGGGGGGGCGACAACAACAACAACTACAACTCGAGAACATAGTCCACAACTCACCTTCTCATTTTGACTTTTCAAGGCTCCTTTTTGTGCTGTGCAGACACTCACGCTTTCAACCTTGAGACAAGTTGGCTGGAAAAAGAATGCGAGCCTTGTACACGTCCAGTGTTTGTGACTGAAGACGTTTTCAATGGGGGTGGGGGGTGGGGGGGCCCTTTTTGGTCCTCAAATTGATGTCGCCCGTCTCTGAAGATGGATCCTTTGGGTGGGCGCGATCAAGCTGTTGCTGCCGAGTGGTGGGGAGGGTGTTTTTTTTTTTTTTTTTCAGAGAGAGGGACATTGGAAGGGAGAGGAATGGGAGAAAAACAGAATACATAACAGAGGGGCCGGCTCCTCTAAGGGAAACTCCTCATCAATCCGGCGGCTTTCACACTTTATTTTCAGCACTTAACCCACTAATGCTCTTGTAGTAGTTACACTGGGCGGTCTGCTCGTGTGGAAAAGAAATGAGAATGTTGACACTCCAATCAATGTGATTCCAATGGTAAAACATCCCTCGACAGAGGAAAATGAGCAACCGCGCGTTGGTATGTTAAATGTAAATAAGGAGGCGTTAGATTTATTGCGGATGATTCTCATCCACTGCATCATCCCGTTTGTCGGCAGCAGTGCGCACAGTGCGGCCGCTGTGGACTGTTTACGTTGAGTTGAGGCCGACGAGGGACAACTCCAGTGCTACACTGGAAGAAAAAAAAAGAAAAAAAAAAGGGAGCGTTTTTTTTTTTTTTTTTTTAATGCTATTGTGTACATGTGAAACAGATGGCATTGCTTTGCTTAAAACAATACTTTATTTTTCAAATAAAAAAAAATACATATCAGAATTAAAAATGTATATTTCGAAAAACGTGACCCTTTTCCTCATAATGTTCCAAATTTATTCTCGTGAAATTATAAAATAATTATTTTTTCCCCCCCAAAATTATGTTCTTTCAAAACTTTCCAAAGTAGAGTTACGTTTCCCTTTTTTTTTAATTTTTTTTTTTAACAAGAATGTAATTAAAAGTCAAAAAATGAACCGCTCATGTCAAGTTCTTTGAAAATCCTTCTCGCTTACATACTAAATAAATCATCCTTTTAAAAATGCTTTCGCCTCTCGGCGTGACACATGCAGCAGACAAGGCCGACATCCGTCTGATCACTTTTCACAGCGCTTCATTTCAACTCCGTACAACAACAGCACATGAATTCATATGAACAATTGTGAGACAAGAAACGAAGGAACAAAATTGCTTTCGATGGTTGCTTGCCATCTTTATCTGCTTGTCACTAGCAGGCCATTAGTACAGTATTCCATTGACCCCAATATACCACAAATTGGCACCAAAGCATATTTTTTTGTGTAATTTATATTTCTTCCTAATTTCAACATAGTTACTTGACACCAAGATGCGACAGGAAGGTGTCAAAGAACTATTTTGTCAAAATGAACAAACGTAACTCCAAGATTGTATTTTATATGAAACACCTTAACTCATTTCAACATAGTTCCTTGACCCCACTTTGCCACAAAAGGGCGTGGATGCAATATTTTGTGTAAATGATCGGCAACTCATTTTAACATAGTTAAGATGGTGTAAAAACACTATTTAAAAAAAGAAAATTAAATGAAAGTCCTTAACAACTCCAAAATGCTCCAAGATCCAAACCGCTACTTTAGTCGAAATGAAATTCATTTCAACATAGTTCCTTGACCACAAAATGCCACAAGATGGTGCCATAGCAGCATTTTGTTTTCAATTCAACTCATTTTAGCATAGCTACGTAACAATATAACACAATACGGCTGCAAAGTAAAACTTTTATTGCTTGAATCTATCAAGAGTCTCGCTACTTGTCAGTAAAATGAGAAACATTGACTGATAAGAACCCCCCCCCTGCCAAATGAGAAAAAATATGTTATGTGGGGGCTTGCTGCACATATCTTGGGCTGCAAATAAACAAACTGGTGGATTGGATGGCCATGCTGTAAAACAAAAGCTGTGTAGCGATTTGGCAATATGATGTTAAAGGACCCCCCCCCCCCACACACACACACACACACACAGAATGCTAAACCACATCTTTTTGTTTCTCCGTTCCATCAGGGGAGGCGGCAGTTGAAGCGTTGGCATCACCAGATTTTTGCTGTGTCAGACAGGATGAATCATCCACTGGGGTGACATCAGCAGCTTCTTCGCTTTTGGCAGCCTCTTCAGCCTCCTGCTTCCCTTCTCCCTTTTCTCCGTTCTCACATACCTTCACATCTTCTTCTTTGGGGACACTATGGTCCACTTTTTTCCGTGTTTCATTCAAGTCAGTCAGTAGCATACTGGTCTCTTTGGCTTCAGTCTCCAAGTTACCTTTGTATTTTCCGTCCGATTCCATCTGCTTTGCAAAGTCGCTTCCCAGCATTCTGATGCGTTTGCTCATCTGGTACACTTTGCAGGTCAGCATTGAAGTGGACAGGAGAAGAATGAGGCAGATTAGGATCAGGCTTCCTGTTAGGATCACGAGCGGGATACATTTATGAGTGTCCAACACGCCCACGGGTGCTGCGGCTCTGCTTGGCATCAAATCCGGCAAAGGGTTCGGTTTAGAGGTGCTTCTCACGGCGGAGGGCAATGGAGTGGTGGCAGCTTGGGATGACGGACGTGGAGACATAGCACTGGCTGCTACATTTTCTTTTGGTGTTCTTGGGTCAGGAGTTGTGGCCAACAAGGCTGGCACATTATACGAGTTGTTTTGAGCACCACACACCAGAGCCCTGAGCATAATTAGACTGTAAAACAGGGGGTGGAATGTGGGGGCTTTCATTGTTGCTAATGTAGCTGAAAAAGAATAATGAGAACAAGTGAGTCAGCACTGGTTAGCTAACTACGTCAAACAAAAATCAACAAGCAAGTGCGGAATAAGGGTAAGTCACGAGCAAGTAAACAACCAAGAAAATAATATAAGTCAATAATTGGTATAACATTTGCATATTGGTAAGTAACATTGGTGAGTAGATCACTAAAGATGAAGACGGTTCATGTAAATACAACAAGATCAAGGACGCTGAGTAACTAGGTATTAAAATGAGCATATATGTGCATATTTATGTAAGTGATAAGAACATGGTTATAGTAATAAGGAATCCAGTATGCAAGTATGGAATTAAACCAAATGTGTCTGTCAATGACTAAGCATGTAATTCAGCCGTAACTTGGCATATAATACGTAGCAAGATGAAATATATGGGTGGAGAGATGCAAATAAGGAGGTGGGTAAGATCGAACATGAGTGCATTAACCGTATGTAAGAAAATGCATCATAAGTAACTAGAGACTGTAAGCAACAGGTAAACACATCAAGGAGGAGGCAAATAAATAGGCATGAAACTCACTCGTATTGATCAGAAACCAGTCAGTAACTAAGCCCGTGACTATGGATTGAATTAACATGCTTGTGAGGGGGAATGAAGTACCGGTAATAGGCAACAAAAGGTGACAGAAAGGTCATAGAAGTATCATCTATACGTCACTAATATGTCGACAAATAACATGTAAGTAAACACTGAAGGATGCAATCAATTTATGAGCAACCAAGTATCAAACAAATCACATAAATCAAGGAAGTAGGATATCATAAGGTGAATACGTGGGTAAGAGTATGGGCTACAAGTCAGTTAAATAGCTGGACAAGTAAATACGTTATGACTAAGTAGCTAAGTAGTAACTAACAAAATAAGTAAATGAAGAGGACATATATAAATAAGCATGCAAGTCACTTGGAATATATTTCAGTATTTACCTCAACTTGATGGGAAGCTACCTTCATTCGGTAGGTAAGTCACCTATGTCTGCAAATAAGCGGGTATGCGAGAACTAAAATAGGTCGAAAGGTATTGGAAGAAAAAAAAAAGTCACTTAACTTACATTGGATGTGATTGATTCGGAGATGCCAAACTCGCTTGAGGAAAAAAGGAGAAGAGCTGAAGATGAGCGTGCGAAAGACTCATTGACAGTGAAAGAAATCAATGGCGTGTAAAAGCTGTCTCGGGCTTACTTCTCCATTTGAGTTATAATGAGAAAAGGAAGTGGCTTTGACTGAGAACATCTGTGGGGTGGAACACTACAAAATGGCAAGATCACAGCCAAATGATTCGTCTCGTTGGTAAAAAAGCGAAAGCGTATTATCATGGCAGTTGATGCAAGATGTTAAGTCATCATGCTTTGAAAAGATGCTGTGTACACAGACCACTTTTTTTCTCTTGACGCTGGTCGTATAACTTGGGCCTAAGCGGGCTACAAAGTATATTCACATTTGATTTCACTGATTTTAGAGTGTTGTGGGATCGGCTGAAAAAGGCACTTTATACTTGAACAGCACCTGGTGGGGAAATAAAGAACACGTGAAAGGAACTGAGAGCAGGTCCCAACCATGCGGTACAGACGTTTTTTTTTCCTTCCCCTTTTTGTTTCAAGTTATAAAAGCAGGTGCTTATAATTGATGAATAGAAGCAAGGGTAGCTGACTTCATTCCGCAAATATAACACAATGCAAAAGGACAATTTGTCATTTGACGGTCCAGTGGAGAAAGAGGACATTTTGTGTCTGCTCTCAGCCCCCTCCTCCCCCCTGGCAAGGTCATGTGATCCACGAGCACCTTCTTCTGTGCAGTATGAGTGTGCAAAAATCCATCCCTCCCCCCCCTTCTTATCAGTCAATGTTTCTCATTTTACTGACAAGTAGCGAGACTCTTGATTGATTCCTCGCCGAAATGACTCCCCGAGGCGGCAAGGTGAAACGCAAGGTGTTTTTGTTTTGCTGCTGTTGAGGCTTTAAAGTTTGGTCTAAAACAAGATGAGGACCAGAGGGCGGCCCGGTAGTCCAGTGGTTAGCACGTCGGCTTCACAGTGCAGAGGTACCGGGTTCAATTCCAGCTCCGGCCTCCCTGTGTGGAGTTTGCATGTTCTCCCCGGGCCTGCGTGGGTTTTCTCCGGGTACTCCGGTTTCCTCCCACATTCCAAAAACATGCATGGCAGGCTGATTGAACACTCTAAATTGTCCCTAGGTATGAGTGTGAGAGTGGATGGTTGTTCGTCTCTGTGTGCCCTGCGATTGGCTGGCAACCAATTCAGGGTGTCCCCCGCCTACTGCCCGAAGACGGCTGGGATAGGCTCCAGCACCCCCCGCGACCCTAGTGAGGATAAAGCGGTTCGGAAAATGGATGGATGGAAGATGAGGACCAGCAAGTAGATTAGGACACCCAGATAAATGCGCTTCACTGGAATGTCCAATCGATATTTGGATGACCCAGATGCAACCTGGAGAGGGCGAGTCGTCCTCTGTTGCCGGGTTGGTGACTTTCCTATGCGGTAAACGGCCACGCTATGATGTCAGGCGCATTTTTTATTCTCTGTAAATTTCCTGTTCATTGGGGAATTTTAAAAAATCCATTGTGATTCCCACCCAAAGAGGTTTGCGATTGCCTGCTTGCGAATGACGCAAGATGGTGTGCCTTTTCTTCTGTTAGAGACAGCCACGGCATGACTAATTGAATAGCTTCTTCTCAATTTTTCAGCAAATAAACGCTTGAACCACCCCGCCGCCCACTCATAAAAAATAAATACAATAAATATTGCAAGTAGGCAAATGCCAGCTACAGAATAAGCAGGCCTTCGATATTAAAAGCTGCAGTTAGGAGGGCAAGAAAAGCATGTCGTATCGTCATATGATGAGCCTCATTTTATTCTTTTCCATGGATGAAAACAGAACCTGCGTGTACGGAACGGTCTTCACATGCAATACAAAAATATGAATTTTTATAACATAAAAAAAAATAAAAAAAAAAAACAAACATGTATTGGCCCATTTTTAAAAAGAAAATGTACAGTCTTTATACATGACAAAAATATAAATATATATACATCTGTATTGGCGGAAGTGGGCCGTATTGCAAAAAAATTAGTTGATGCCTTTTACATAGAAAACGTTTGTACAAATGTTCAATCGTCAGAAATTGCTGTACATTAAATAATGTATTTACAGCACTTACCAACGGAATTTGCAACAATAAACAAATTAACCCAGCATGTTCCAGTCACACAGATACAAACACAATGCAAGCACAACTGCAAAAAATACACACGCGCGCACACACACACTCAGAGGAGGCAATGTTTAAGGAAGATAGGACACTTTTGCACCAGGTTCCTGATTTTTTTTTTCTTCTTTCCTCATGAAGTCCCTCCTCAGCTGTTTGAAATAACTAATCTTCTTATAAGGTGCACTTGACAGCTTAAAAATAAGAAATCCAGCATGTATTCCTTTCCCTGGGAGGATGTTGAATGAATAAGAGGGGGAGGGATATGCAAGTAAATGCTCAAGAAATCAATGGGCGAGTGTTGCGGGGTCACCAAATTAGCACAGAACAAAGAGGCGAATGTTTTCTTTTGAAAACAAATGCCACAAAACACTGCAATGGTAGGTTCACAACATTCCCAAAAAAAATTAAAATAAATACTGTAAATCAAAAAGGACCTTTTGAAAAACATGCAATCACTGTTCAAAATGGAGCCTAATGAACTGAGAGGCTTTGGATACACCACGCAAGCAAGATCGATTAAGGGTTTCGTGGTGCATTTAATGTCCTGCAAAGAGTGTGTGTGTGTGTGTGTGTGTGTGTGTGTGTGTGTGTGTGTGTGTGTGTGTGTGTGTGCGCAACATGTGGTAAAAACCAAAGCCTCAGATTTACCCAAAGGAAGGGGAGGGGAGAAAGTGTGCTACACATCAGTCCACTGATGCTCTCTTTTCAAACAACACGAAGACAAGTGTGTGTGTGTGTGTGTGTGTGTGCGTGCGCGTGTAAAAGTCAAGTGTGTTCGAGGCAATGCTTTGAACAATCCTGTGGGCGTTAAGGATTCGGGAGCATGCAAGGCAGACCCAGGCTTTGTGTTGCATTGCTTATGTTTGCCGCTACAACCTGGAGGCCGACAGGAGACAGAAGAGACAAAAGAGAGCAAAGGAAGAGGCGGTCATTAATTGACGGTTAGTCAATCGGTTAAAAGCACAGATTGGGAAGATTCAAAGAGAAGCAGGGCAGTAAACACACACTTGTAGATTAGGATGTATGTATTAGTCCATCTCCAAATTATTTCTTTGCTGTGGTTTTTGCTTACAGGAAAGTGCAAGTGCATGACGCAGAAGAAAAGGACACATTTTCATATAGTGCTGTTGAATGTTAGCTGTGGCAACAGGTTGTCGTAAAAAAAAAAAAAGCGTAAATACTGTTAGGAAAAGCACAAAAATGAGTGATGCATGTGAAATTAAAAAGAGAAGGAATTACTTCTGTAAAAATAATTGTAAATTGTAATGAAAATGGCTGTAAGCGTGTAAAAAAAAAAAAAAAGTGTATACCCCACCCTTTGCAAATTACTACGGTGCCTTGAGATACAAGTGATCCCCCATATTCGTAGTTCAAGAGAGAAGTCGTCGATTGGCCAATTTTCTGCTTAGACTTGCGAGCGCCAATTAAAGAAACAAGCGCAATCTGTGGCAGGAAACTCAATACAACCTGCTTCATATTTGGCAGTTTCACAGATATAAGTTTTAAAAAGGATAAAAAAAAAAAAAAGAGGCTTCGAGATATTTATTGCCACTCTCGGATGAATATTAATGTCAAACGAAACACAAAGAGACTTAAAAACAACCACATTATAACCTGCACTACCGAAATACAAAATACAGTACAATGGCAAACGCCACAGGCACACATGCTAACAATTAGCATCTGTGCGGCAGTGTTGTTACGCTTAAAATGGATACCTGAACTAAAATAAAGCAGCAACACATGTCGACATGTAATAATAGTCACAGGCTTATATAAATTATGCTCTGCAAAAAACATCTAATATTACGGGCGTACTGAAAAGCCAAGAGAGGAGCCGAGTCTACAGTACATCTGTATGCTTGTCTTATACTGCCCCCCAAGGCACACACAAGCAATCAAGAAGAATGTCTGATAAAATGATTTGATTCTATTTAAATCTTATTTCATCATGTCATTACTGTATGTTTTTCGTCACATATATTGTAGAGTGGTATTTTTTTTAATTAAAAACACGACAAAAATCTTGGGGTTGGAATGGATCAATGGGATTTCCATTGGTTTTCAGGGGGAAAGCTGATTTGAGATATGAATGTTTTGAGTTTTGACGATGGTTAAGGAATGAATTAAACTCTGATCTCAAGGCACCATTTATATATATATATATATGTGTGTGTGTGTGTGGGTGTGTGGTGTGTGTATACACCCACACACACAACACATTTTTCATCACGCAAATGTATGGTGAAAACAGCTGGTTAGAAAATAGACAATTACATGTTTGCAATGTAAAGAACAAAAATGTACACCAATTTTTGTTTTTGTTTTTGTGTGCTCATTAAGTGCATGACTGTTTGTGCAGAATCCTACAAAAGCCTGGCGAAAACGAGGCTGGAAAGAAAAATGTAGAATGTCCACACTAAAAAAGTACTTTTTGTGCATTCATTTTCATGCAACACCCTACTAAATTCTGGTGGAAACAGGTTGGGACAGGCTGTACAGTTAAACCCCCAAATTATTCATACACCGACCACATTTTGAGTTAAAGCATTTTTTTTTATTCATGGATGCCATCATCTGTTTGTTTTGTTTTTTTTTGTTTTGTTTTTTGGGAGATCTAAATAATTAATAGACAAATTCCACGCAGGAAGGCCGGAATCCAGAATGTAACACAGAATCTCAGAGGTATGAGGCAGGCAGGATAAACACTGCGACACCTTCCAACTCGTTGTTTACTAAATACACTATATGCTATATTTTAGAATGTATATTATTACTATTCCCAACAATTGGTGTCATTCAAAATGACCCTCGGGCATCATTTGTGGGACATACATAAAATATTCTTTGAAATGTAAACAAATAAAAAATTGAAGGTAGCTTTTTTTTTTTTTTTTTTTAAACACGATTTATTTAAAACGTTGCTCTGTCAGAAAATCGTAATTTCACCATGAAAGAAAAAATCCCTTTAACTCCAAATGTGGCCAGAATATGATTATGGATTTATTTTCTCTTAAGAATCTCTTCTGTAAATTGTCAAAACAACACCACTGGCATGTAAACCATCATTCAATTTAAAAAGCTTCTCTTCCACATAAACCGCAAGGATATTTTTGTGACTGAGTCAATGGAGCAAAGAAACCGTTTCCCTCCCCCAGGTGCCTTACGGTCCGGAGCGTTCATCTGGCCCGCTGACTCGTGGGATACCTACTCTGCTGACTTCCAGAAGTGTCCCGGGTGAGACAGCCTGCGGTTGAGTTTGGGCAGCTTCTCCAACATGTCAGCCAACTGCGTGAAAGGGGGCCGCTCCGTAGGTCGTAAGCCCAGCAAGCCGAGAGGATCTCCTGTAGAAGGAGAAGACTCTTTGGGTCAGAACACCGGACACTCCCCGAACCCGCTTGCGCGTTTGACAACTCAAACTCACCGTGACCTCTTTCCCCAGGCTGATCTCTGACATGATCTTTTTTATACCTTCTCCACTGCCCACCTGCCAGATGGTTGCTTCCACGGGCTGGTTGGTGATTGGCCAGTCCCTTACTTGGAGCTCGTACCAAATGGTGCTTTGAAAAAATAGTGGGGGAGGAACCAATGCATGATTACTCTTTCATGTCTGGGACAGGCGGTCCCATACCGGAGCACCGAACGACGTCTTACCCAAAGGCGTACACATCTGCCGCGGTGGAGAAAGGAAGTCGGTCCTCATTGTTCCCCGGACTCATCTTACGCACTATTTCCGGTGCGAGGTAACAAATCCAGCCATGTGGAAGTTTGAGTTGATTCTCCCGCCTGAAACAATTTATGGAACAAAAAAGTTGATTTGAATTCAAGACAATGTCTTATTGCAGGCAAATAGGACCGGAAGGTGTTACGTCATGGCACAAAACAGCAGGACTGGGCATGAACAGCACCTTAAGACAAATGCACGACTCAACTATTCCGACTCAACTTACCTGCCTTCCTGAACGACACCAGAAATCCCAAAAAGGCCAAAATCTGTGATCACGACCTTGTTGGTATCATGAAAGACGTTCTTGGACTTCAAGTCTTTGTGCACAATGCCTTTAGCGTGCAGATATCCCATTCCCTAAATTGGGAGACGGTTCATTATGTTTCATCATAACATTGTTTATTACACGCTATGAAGAACTGGCTTACAGCTCAGTGTATTAAGTATTCATACCGAAGATCACTTATGGAGCAATTAAAACCTAAATGAACCAACAAGAAACTACCTTGACAATCTCCTGGGCGATTTGTCTGGTCTTGTTGAGATCCAAAGTGTTTTTGGTATCTCGCACAACTGAATAGAGCGTCCTCCCTTTACAGAAACTGTGAACAGAATGAAGAAGGATTGTATTTAGTTATCCGAGTGGTGCGGTGTTGGTTTGATTGATGCAGCATGGCTTGTGTGACAACTGGGATATGCGTAAATGGGGGGGGGGGGGGGGGGGCTGGAGTCGCTGTCAGATCAGAATCGGGCCTCTTGCAAACGTGGATAAATATCCAATTCGTATTTGTTACATGCCGATATGACTGCAGTGTACAGTAAACAAAATGATGTCAATGTGAGCTAACGATCTATAACGTGTCATATAATTATCACATGTCAAATCCGATTTGGAAAATTTGGACCTGCGGTGTAAATCCAGCCCGGTGTGGTTTGATTCTGTGGAAGTTCTCACCTAGTGATGATAGCTAAGTGAGGTGGGGCCATGCAAGCCCCCATGAAGAGCACCACATTCTCATGTCTGGTCTGCCTGTAGTTCATCACCTCCTTTTTAAAGAGCTTCAGGTGGTCCTGATTGTTTCCGTCAATCTCAAGAAGTCTGATGGCCACCTCGCCGTGCCACCGACCTTTATGCACCTTGCCCCAGCGGCCCTGGTTAAACATTTTTTTTTTTTTTTAAACATCCGAAGGTATTCAAACTCAAATTTCTCCATTGTACAGATGTACTTACTGAGCGCAATGAATTTGAGTCTGTTTTTGCTTCCTTACCTTCCCTATGAGTTCTCCAAGGTCCAGTTGCTCAAAAGGGATGTCCCATTCCTGCAGATAGACACTGGTCTGGCTGGCTTTGCGGGAGATGGGGACCTTCCATTGGTTCCCCCTCGAGCAGGGCAGATCGTCCAACTTGTCGCTTTCGCACTCGCCGTCAGAGCCCATGTTCATCCGGATCTCCTCGCCATCCTCCTCGTCCTCCCCATCATCGCAAATCTCCTCCTCCTCCTCCTCATTGTCCTCATCCAATTCAGGGTCTTCATCTTCGACCTCAATGTCATCTTCTCCTTCCTGGAAAGGGGACCACAACTTGCTCTTTAAATGGATTCAACTCAGAAGTGGAGAGTCATTTTGATCAGGGTTTACAAATGTTTGGTTTTTTGGGCCCACTTTGGGTCTTAGTTATTTTATTATTGGGTCTCCCTCCTAGGAATCCGCAGAGAAAAATCTGAATTGGGCATACCGCCCTGCAGTGACATCTGGCTGCCGGGATGAAAATTACATGGAAATGTCATATTCTGCACCACACCCTTATTCCTGCGAACTGGTTTCAATTCGGAGGAGGGCTTTGAAATCAATGCATTTTAATAAATGTGAGTCCTTGCAAAACCATCATTTAAATGTCAGCATTTTGTGTATTTTCTGACATTCCAGTCATACCTCATCTCATCTTCATCTTCGACCAGATCAGCATGTATGTCCTCTACTGACTGCACAATTTCACTGCTGTAGACCAATAACAAAATCCAATGAAAAACATTTGCACCATTCTGACACGAGAGATGAAAAAAATCAACTTATCTAATTCGACTTAGGAATTCAGGAACAAAATGAATCAAGTCTTACACTGTATCTTGGAGGATATCAGGATGTAAAGTAGCAGGGCCGGAGACGTCTGCGAAGGAAAACAATACTCAAAAATATTCCCTTCAGTCATTTGTAAACAGTACATGCAAGTTCCCATTATCACCAGCGGATGGCGGTAAAACACCATATGTACGGAATAGAGGCGCTCGTGCACGTGAGTATGACACTGTGAAACCCGTTCAACGACATGCAGCAGACGATAGCAGCTGCAGGGTATCGCGGATTTTGCACAGGGGAATGGTGGGAAGGTGACAATGCAGTATGACATGTTGGGACTCACCGGGGAAGATAAACTGCTGTCTATGCTGAAAGTAGCAGGCAGCTTTTGTTAAAAAAGAAATAAATCAAGTCGGAAAAGCCAGCAAGCATGGCAATGGGGGAGAGAGAGAGAGAGAGAGAGACAGAGAGACTCATGATTAGAGGTTATTTTTCATTTTTAGAAATAGTTTTTAAAACGCACAACCATCATCGGTTTTCAGTGTTAATTCCAGAGAGGTAAGTAAAAAAAGAGGGTTCTTTTTCTAATTAAGGAACATTCATAGACCATATTGGAAGTCATGCTGGCACGTGCATTTGGACTTTTTGTCTCATCATTAGGGCCTGTGTCTTACCTGGGAAGTTGAAGCGGCTGTCCCGATGGCCTTTGGGCGAGGGGTTGGGTGGCGGCGTGGCACTCGGAGGGTTACTCTGCTGGAAGGGCGCCGGGGAGGAGGGCGTAGATGAGGTCGTAGAGGACGGATTACTGCTGGAGTCGAGCTGGTTCAGGGCGGGAGGATGATCCTGCTGACACAAGCCACTCCGTTTAGAAATCAGCCTAACGTTCCACTCACAGGACACTTTATTAGGTACACCTGCGCAATCTAATGTGTGTATCAAGAGCGGCAGTAGGCATCTTGTTGTTAAATTGAAATATTAAAAATACTGTCCGGTGATCCACGTCACAGCAAACTACAACTACAGTAATAAACATGCTGCTCACAGTATGAATCTGCACTCATCATTTTCTTCTAAAAGTATAATTTTTCTGGATCTACGATTGTGTCGGTAGGCCAAATGTGTGCAGGTACACAACTGTACAGGTGAGTCAAAGCATTTTCAATATCGTAGAAAAGTTCATCTTTTCAGTCGCTCAATTCTAAAAAAAAGTCCATTTGTATTTATTGAGACGTGCCTCTGGATAAAATTCATTCCAGGTAGAATTGAGGGGAAACAATAAATCTAATATTCACTCTCTAATGGGCACGGAGCAGTGGGAAGTGGACAGACGTCAGATGGCAAGAATCATCTGCATAACTATTTGTCTTTCACACCAAAGCAAACAAACCTGGAACATCCAGACGTAGAGGACATCTGCGCCAGTGTGTTCTGATTTTTCACACATACAAACACTTAAGTGCCAGACAAGAGACTCGGGTCTGGCGGTTGGATGCTTCACCGATCGGGAGAGTGAAGTGAGATTCATGGCTGTTTCAAAGCCCCAGACATGTTACCTTTTTGGTAATGGCCTTTGGTAGTGTACCAAACTGTGGCGCTTCGGGAGGACGATCCACTGGGTTGTTTATATCTGATGGCACCGACTCAGTCCTCCGAATTTTGGCAACTAGAACAGAAGATATTTCAATTCTTTTGCTTCTCGTCGTCTGTTAGGAGAATACACAAACTAATCTTACTTGGAAGAAAAGAAATTCTGCAGGATGGCGCTTCCTTTGTGCACTTGTTGTGGCACTTTAATCTGCACACAAATAAGCAACAGACCAGAAGAAAACTGGGTCTCACGTTAGATCATTTCGATCATCTTTCCTAGTTAATATGAAAGGGCTCAACTCACCGACAGTGTTTACACTTCACTCCAAACATCATGTTCTTTTGACACACCTGACACGTCTGGGAGAGCCAGGATTTGGTGGAGAACCTACAGAAAAAGAACACATTCAATTCTATTCACCAAGGCATCCTGTGGGGTGACGATACATAACGGGAGATAAAACACAGCGTTCTATTGATTCGTGTATTTTTATTTTATTTTTTTTAAAGGCACCTGTGTGTGACTGCAAGGCCGATGTCCCTCCTCACAGCTTGCGGAGAGCTGCGGTGAACTGGTTTGTGATCTAGATATCACGGGAAAGCAAGAAGCGGAAGAACATGACATGCAGTTACGAGATGACAATTTGCCACTAAAACAGAAGTTTATGCAACTCATCAAAATTCAATTACAGTTCTAGAACAACTTACAGGCGTATCGCATGTAAACTCCAATGCATTATAAATCCTGTTCTATTCAAAAGGAACTTATGTCATTTTGTCTTTCAGAGAATTTGATTTGTCTAAATATACTGCGTTGAAAAATGTTCTCATTTTGTACCCAAAACTATTTTTTATGCATGATTTAGCAGCCCCACTCAAACATGCTCAAAGAAAATGCAGCCAAAATTCTGCCCAATGATGATGCAATAATCAAAAGCTGTCGTTTGCGATAGCATACGTGAGACCATATACCGGCAGGCAGTCTTATAATACCTGCTGAATGAGTAAGACAGAAACACGCTAATACGCAAAACTCACTTTTGATGACGCTATGCTCTTCCAACAGGGTTGGTGTAGCAGGAAGGTGTAAGGCGCGGTGGTTGCAGCTGGGGACACCCCCGGGGTTCGTACAGGAACCGCGGGGTAGCGAGAAGGCGTGTCCTCATGGCCATTCCCGTTGATTTGCATATTCAAGAGTAGTTTGTTCTTTTTGACACATCTGAAAACAGGGGGAAAACCAGGTTAAAATATTTTACCTATCAAGAATAGGAGGGTTTTAGGTTTCAATCGGAGTCATCCCCTTGAGTTAGAGACAGCACGTGCACCGCATGGCTTCAAGCGTTTGACGCAGATTATGTAAACGGGATTTGAGGGAGGCACGTTTGAGTGGCTAAACAGGACCGGCACGGGACAGTCAGGGTGACAACCCCAGCCGGCCAGCCAGACAAAAGTCTCAAGGACGCAAGTCTCCACACACACTGACATGTGAGCGACCAACAGCAGGCAAAAACGGTAAAAATATTCAAATATTGGAACCGAGACCCATTTCGCACAGATTGCTAACGAGATTGTGCGAATGTGTGTTCAATCAGTCAGTCGTGTTTTTAATCAGCCTTGGAAACAGTTTAGCCTCCCGATGCACAGGCATGATGTGAGGGATAAACATGGCGCTAGTTTGTGCCTGTGCATCCCCCATTGAAATAGAGCAAAGTAGAGGGGGGACAGATTGCGCATGTATGTCTGTGTGTGTGTTTGACTTGCCACCTCTGAGCATTAGTCCGAGGAAATACTTCCTCTTTGGACATGACTCATAATCTCTGGGAATCTGAGCGGATTAGCCCCGGCCAAATATTCCCAGTAAGAGTGTGTATGATAGAGTGAACAGAAGTGCACTGAAAGGCAAACTGACATAAAAACAGGACAGATACTTTTGTTGTCAGTGTAATGTAGTTGGTATACATACAGTAAATATAGTGGATCTAAAGTCTACACACCCCTGTTCAAATACAAAGTTGTATGTGATATTAAAAAACAAAAAAGAGAGAGGAAGAGATGCATGACTTAATAATTCATTTCCGCCATTAACTCATTCAGTACCAGCCAATTCTGGACCAAGTCTGAAAAGACGTTTAAAAACGTCTTTGGGAGTGAATGAGTTAATGTGACTTATAACCTGTTCAATTCAATGGGGCAGACAAAAAAAACCCAGCAGAAATAATGTGGCTGCCCTTAAGTGCGGATGTGTCTGTGTCCGGAATGAACAAATCCCATTGAAACTCGTGTTAAAAGGGAGTCACCACACACCTATAGGCATCTAAAGTGCCGAAATTCAGTTCACCTGTTCGAGTAGGTTGTTCCTGAGTTTTAAACTTCATAATGTACAGCACAAGTCATGGTAAGCAGAAAGCCTCCATAGTATCGGATGCTTAAAAACAGCAGTCAGGAGAAAGGTACAAAGGAATGTTGCATGCATGCATGTGGAAAAATGTGTTCAGGTCATATGAAAGCAGCTTTGGCGTGTGCTTTACTTAATCTAAATCTATCGTTAAAACATGTAAACCACACCACAAAGCTTGAAGCAAAACTCACCAAAAGCAACAATCTTCCAACGTGTTCTGAGTACCTACTTGTTGGTGAGTGGGTCTTCGATGCGATTGCCCAACTGCGATTCGTGACTTTTGCTGCGCGTGAGGGTGATGTTGGGAAGCAGATGGAGCACTTTGCGGGACGGAGGCGGCGGGGTGCACGGAGGCTTCAGTCGGTGGCGCCGCTTTGACGGTGGCGTTACGGGTGGTGTGGAAGTGTGTCCTTGGAGACGGCCGGAGCGAGCTATGGACATGGGGAATGCGTTGGTGAGGGGGCTTTCGCCGTGTAGGTGTGGAATCTGAGCCTCGGGCGTGGGCACCGCTGACACAGAGCCGGAGCGAGGATGAGGAAAAATAGCGCATGGGGTGGAGGGCATGGAATGGGCGGTGGACGGCCGGGCAAGAGGCGAGGGGCTGTGCGGCCGGAGCGGGTTTCCAAAGCTGGAAACCTGATCGGCGGTCAGGAGAGATCCGCTGTCCCTCCTGGCGGGCTCAGACAACCAAGTTGTGCTGTCTTCTTTCGGTTCACCTCCTGGACCACAGACAAGAGTGGAAGAATACGGTCTGCATCCATGGAGGGGACATTCAAAATTGCGCAGATGGGAGCAAACATGCATACCGGCTTCAGTTACACTCTTGAGGCAGGAGAGGGCAGCACTTAGGCGGGCACATTCTTCTGAGGTGAAGCTAAGCCTTCGCATTGTGTCCCGCACTTGAGTTCCTGCCATCTGCAGTAAGGCATCCAGGGAGAACTTCACTTCCACTGCCTACACAGAAGCAAAACCAAGGAAAGAAAATGAATCAATCAAAAGAAAAAAAAACAATAGATCACTTTAAGAAAGCACAACAATGCTATTTCATATTACTCACAGATGCCTATGATTTAGCTAATATGACTTCATAAATTCGAAAAAAAAAAAAATCAATACCAGACTTTTTGCTGCAGTTAACATTTTACTGGAAGGGATATGCAGTAGGTACCACTTAAATTTCTGCCAGAGAACAGAGATATGACCGGAAAGAAAAATTTCAGAATCAGAAGGAAACAAGCGCGAGCTCAGTGAGTTTAGGATGTTGTTTTTGGACATGGGAAGTGCGCAATTGCTTATCAGTCAGGTCAAAGCCGCGCTTCGACAGGGCAAACAGTGATCAGAGAGCAAGGGGCAATGTCCTACACACTCAGGTGACCACTGCGAACAAAGGAAAGTGCACAAACAGGCAAGAGAGATTTTTGAGTGAAAGTGGTAGGGGAGCAACACCCACCTTCTCAATCATTTGTGAGGACACATAAATTATGTGACTGTGAACTGTACATCAAGTCATCAAGGCAATGCTAAACCAACCAACAGACATTCTTTTATGAAAAAAAAATGTCCAATGATTTAGTGATTTTATTATCATCAACCATGATTAAAATACAGTCAAACCTCGGTTTTCGTCCATAATCCGTTCCAGAAGGTTGTTCGAAAACCGAAATTGTTCGAAAACCGAAACCACGCTCTTTTTAAAATAAAAATGTTTACTGAACACATGTGCTCAAAATGGAAAGCAACACGAGGAAGCGCGTCTCCCCGAGGAAGTGACGCTTCCTCGTGTTGCTTTCCATTGTAAGGAAGGCGAGAGGAGTCAAATGGTGCATTCAAGTGCGCTCAGTTTGTTAGAGAACCGAAATTTGCTTGTCATCCGAGGCATAAAAAACTCGAAATTTTTGGTCGAAAACCGAATTGGTCGAGAACCAAGACGTTCGAAAACCGAGGTTTGACTGTATATCCATAACTTAAATGGGTGGATATCGATTTTTTTGTACATTTGAAGAACAAAATGACTCCAGCTTCCTCCCACATTCGGAAAACATGCATAGTTGGTTAACTAAAATGTCACTGGGTGAGAATGTGAGTGTGAATGATTATTTGTCCACATATACCCTATCTCATTCGTAACCCTGAACAGGAAAAACTATAGAAATCGAAAAGGATGGATGCCTATGTTCTGCTTTAGGGGAGTACGTGAGATAACATTGAGTAGTTGTTTTACAATGGGCAACGATTTTATGTTGTCGGTAGTATGTTAAATGACAAGGTTCATTGCACCATCGCGCTGGCGGCTTCTGTGTTTTCGATGACTTTTGCTTACACAGGACAGCACAGCCAAGTGGGCCAGCGCCAGCCTTTTTGTTTCCCAAATACCAATACAGGACGACATGACAGACATGGCCTCGGACCAAGGCCTGGATCCCTGAATAAGGTAAACAAAATAAAATCTCTTCATTGTGTAACTCCAAATGAGCTAAGCTCCAGTTCTCCTCGGGAGAATTGCATAATGTGTGCCTGTGGAACTCAATTAGATGAGGGAAAAGGGCTTTATGATGCTTGGAAGTAGGATGCGATGCAGTTCTATGCAACACTTAACGTACAGTACGTACAGCATTTAGACATGCCTCTGTTCGGTGCTGCCAATCATCAGAACGGTATTTAAAAAAACAGGCTATTATAGAGATATGCACTGTTGCACAGAACCTCTTCTGCATGTTAATGTGACATGTTGCTCCAAATAAGTTATTGAAATATATGTACAGTGTTTTAAAACCAGGAAGGGTTGTGAGAATATGCATGAAGCGAGTAAAAGGGGAATATTATGCAGTTAATCAAATGTGGCAAAATGGAAAAATTATAAAGTACAGCGGGCTGTATTAAAGAATAACAAGCAAGCGAATCGCTGATCATGTTACAGTGAGGTCACAACACAAAAGCAAACAAGGAGAAGAAAAACATACAGTAGCTGACAGTTTGCAGCTGCACAGGAAGGAAAGCAAGTGATGGGAGAAAAAAAAAATGGAAGTAAAATATGACGAACAAATATGTTGAGCAATGACAGCGACACTGAATTTGCCAGGGAGCGAAGCGAAAATGAATGATGCATTTCTTTCAAGTATATCCTGTAAAAGTAGTCCGGCGCGAGTGGAATAAGAGTAAAATAAAATCTTTGAAGCAGGATATCTTTTTTTGAAGACTGACGTCACACTTAGCTTTCTTTTGGATATAATCAACAGTTTTTATTGCTGAAATTAACATTGTGGATAGCGGCAAACTGTTTTTTGTGCCTCAAACATTTTTCTGTGGTGCAAATTCAGTTTAAATTAGTTATGTCAATCTTAAATTAGCACCGTTAGTTTAAGCGGGGGCGGCCTGGTGGGCCAGTGGTTAGCGCGACGACCTCATAGTGCAGAGGTACCGGCCGGGTTCAATTCCAGCTCCGGCTTCCCTGTGTGGAGTTTACATGTTCTCCCCGGGCCTGCGTGGGTTTTCTCCGGGTACTCCGGTTTCCTCCCACATTACAAAAACATGCATGGCAGACTGATTGAACACTCTAAATTGTTTCTAGGCGTGAGCGTGGATGGTTGTTCGTCTCTGTGTGCCCTGCGATTGGCTGGGCACCAGTTCAGGGTGTCCCCCGCCTACTGTCCGAAGACAGTTGGGATAGGCTCCAGCACCCCCCGCGACCTTTTGAGGATAAGCGGATCGGAAAATGGATGGATAGTAGAAGTGGTACCAACACCATACAACATCATGTGAATCCAAATTGGGATTGTGGTGCTGTGGGGGTCTGCACATGATGCAACAAGCTAAAACATTCACAGTGATGCTTGCGGTGTTGCGAAAATAGTGCAAAAGTAAATAGGAATGAAAAATAGAACAGAAAAAACAGGAAATGGAAAAAAAATGGAAGCAAATTCCCACATTTTGTTGAGCAACCAGCCACTTGTATCGTGTGAGAATGACACAGCTTTTTAATAAATGTAATGCGGACAATATGAGCCTACCTCGATGAGTTCTGGTCGTAAATTGATGGTGCGGAGCCAGTCTCGCAGGCGCGGATAGCTTTCCAGGTTGTCGGGCCTCTCGGTCTCGGGCACTTTTAGCTTGAACTGCAGCTGTTTACAGATGTACTTCACCAGCTTCACCTGCAGGGCGCAATAGAGGGCACGACACATGAGGGGAGTGGCGGCCACAGAAGAAGTTGCGGTTCACGGAGCGGGACACAGTCAATACATACTGTATTAGCTTTTCCATTCTCAACTCCACAAACCTGCTGTAACAACACCACTCGACATACCTGCAGTGTGTGTCTTTGACCCAGTTTCACAGTGCCCTCAGTGTGCCAGATACCTTTTGAATGAATACATTCACAACTACATCTACACAATTTAATGTGGCTAAATGGGGGGGGGGGGGGGTGAAGATTTAAAAAAAAAGGGAAAAAAAGCACACTTTTGATACCCTGTAAAATGCATAACGGTAAATTGTGACATTTCGGAGGATTTAAATTTCGATACATGGGGTAACGATATGATTCGAGAATGGCAGATTTTCAAGTGGAACGAATCCATTCAATTAATACGTAACAGCATGTAAAAGCTCTCCAAAGGCCACAATATTCAAGTTCTTATGGTCATGTTAAAACAGACTTCAAACATGGAATGAAGGCATACATAGATCGCAGAGCGGTCTTGTGAGTGAGTATTGTATGCATTACAATGAACACCACAGTATTGGTTTGCAGGCCAAATTGTGGAGCGGATTGCGTGTCCCCTTATCATGCAGTCTATCTGCATGGGTCCATTACAGCAGGCGGCACCTTCAGATGAGCCGTGCAACACCACCGACCTCTAAACCGGCAAAATACACCTCTTGAGTCCCTGAGCATTGAATAGGAGCGCACGTCTTTCTCTGTTCATTCAGTTCTCTTTGTGATAGTCAAAGAGTAAAAATTCACACTGGGAAAGGCTGGCCTTGAAATGTAAAAAGAAAAGAAAAAGCAAGAAAGACGACCGACGTTGTGGCAGCGCACAAAAAGCATCTTTAGTGGAGGTCAGGCACTAAAAAAAAAAAGATTGTGTCAGCTGTCTGCTGTCGAAGATCAACAAAGATTTCGTACTGAATGGAAATGTCTATGAGGCAAACTTGGAAGAGTTTCCTTTAATACTCAAGAGTTTATTCTATGAATAGCCTCCAATGTTGATCGACATTTCTAACTACGGTAACGTAAAATCTTTTAATTTCACACGAATGAGGGGAAGCTACATCGTCTCCCCACTCAACAATTTTCTAATCGGGCACACCTGCACAATCCAATGTTGTCCAATATTCGGTACAGTACGATGAGAACCACATCTGGGCGTCAATGCAGCGCAGTTGAACATCCTTGCAAACCATAGTTAACATATAAACACGTTAAATTAACTTACCGCGTGTAATAATTTGACTAACCCGGGGGTCGGCAACACGCGGCTCCAGAGCCACATGCGGCTGTTTAGCGACATCTAGTGGCTCCCTGGAGCTTTATGAAAAATGTTTGAAAATGGAAAAAGATTTTGATAGTAGGCTAATATAGCTCAAATAGATATAGATAAATGTGGCAGCTCCGAAAAAGGAGAGTTATGGTGTTGTTTTTTTAAAAACGTGCACTTTATTTTTGCTTTTAACAGCCTCGACAAACACATCTGCGTCCGACTACGTGCCTTCTCTCTTCTCGTTCGACCCGAGAGGCATTCAAAGACAGCCTCCGAAAAACGGAAATTCATGATCACTTCACTGACGCTAAGAAAAGCGAAAATAATGCACCAAAACAAAAAAAATCAAGCGAGGAAATCACAAAATAAATTCTATGGAGGCGTTTGTGAACACACAACAAAGGAATGAATAACAAACAATTCTGAGACAGTCCAGTCTCCTACATACATACAGCATGTGTTTCCTTCATTGTAAGTTTTATAGAAGGCTTTTTTTTTGCGGCTCCAGACATATTTGTTTTTTTTGTCCTATATGGCTCTTTCAACATTTTGGGTTGCCGACCCCTGGACTAAATGAATAATGTTCAGCCGATTGGTAGTCTGATTGGAAGTGACAGCATAGCATCGTCGCATGCATGACTAAGGGCCAACATGTTAAACTTGCTGCTTGGATTGCTCTTACGACCCAATTTTCTTACAGGCTGTCACCACATATAGATATATAGATATTTTTTTTACCTACACAAGAAAATAAACTGCAGTAACTGTTTCTTGTGATCCGGATGGAATACAACGTCCGTGGGCAAATCACACCTCACTTGAAGTGGCTAACGAGCTAGCCCCGTTTTTTGCCTCCCTGTACTCTACTGCGGCCCCGTGACGTCAGGTTACCTAGCAACCTCTCTTCTGAGTTGTCAGCAACATTTCAGTGGGATTTTCCCATGCATGTGAAACACCGAGTGCTGACAAAATGCAACCCCACATGTAAATGTCATCATGTGGCTCTGCACAGCAACAGAAGAGCTCGGGCATCTTAACGGAGCATTTGACTCATCTATTATCTTGCTAAACAACACAAGTGAGAAGTCCCCTAGTCCCTCATTAATATCAGTGAGATGGCATTTAGGTTGGGTAGGTAAGCGTGTCAACAAACCACGATAACAACAGGCCTCCTCCGTATTATTTTTGGTGCAGAGTGGCGAAAGCAGCTATTGACGCGTGGCCTGGAGGTAGGTGACGGTGGGGAGACAGATGGCGTCAGAGTCCACCTGTCAGCAGAGTTAAACGGCACCATGGCAACGGCCTAATGCTGTGGAGGGGATGAGTGACAGCCAGCGTGTTAGCCAGGACAGGAGAAGAGAGCAAAGAGAGAGAGTCCCAGCAGCAGGCCGTCTGACACAGCAGACTCGGCCCAGCAGAACCCGCGGCTGCTCCAATTGTTCCTGACGTTTGCTGATACGGGCACACTATGCCACCAGCCAAGGGAAGTGGGGCCCTGACGAAAAACTGGGCAACAAAATTTTGTCCAAAGACGGTATATTTACACAGGGAGATAAATGAATTTTCAACGTGCTGTATCCCATTTTTATTTAGCGATGAGTGGAACACAGCTCTCGTTAAAAGGCCAAAGCAATTTGTCATGTCCGATTAACCCTAATCTTGAAACACACCTTTATTGATACAGTGAAACTCCTCTACAACTAAATCATGTTTGCAGCAAGAAATTTTTCACAACAGGGGGTTTTTCACTGTAGCAAAACATGTTCCGATTTACCAAAAAGCAAGAGCAGTTTATTTTGCGTTTTGATCCCTTACTCTATCCATTGTGTACAGAACCATGAAATTAAACCCAGGGTATGATTTTGGTGCACCATGACACTGCTAGCGATTACACATGACAACCGTTCGTTAAGGGTAACCACAACTACAATGTCGCCCATGATAAAAACAAGGCCAAGACATCACCATACCACCAACAAATGATTGACAAGTTCTACTTTTACACTTACCGGGATGCCCCCTCTGCCCAAAAAGGGCCAATCACACCAAAGTAACGATCTCTTAAATGCGTCAAGAAAAGCAGACTCACACTCACATCATCAAATCCAAGGGAGATTGCTTTGTTGTTAGTACTATAAAAAAATGTTTAAACTACCTATTACAGATTTATAATCATCTAAATTATGAGAGGTGTGTGTTTCAGCCATAAACGTTTAATTAAGTCCATTTGCTCACCCGTGACATTGAACATGACAAGCAGTATGGAAAATTGACGGATGGACAACACCGAACCTCTGCAAGCTCATGAAAAACGTGCATGAATTTGTATATTTCAAAGAGTGGTTGGTGTGATCATCTGAGTGAGTCTTAATTTTTAATTTTTTTTCTAGTGGTGACTCTGTATCAGTCTTCAAGGGAGCAGAAGCACACGTTCCAGGCATCCTAATACAGGGACTGCTTTCAAGGACAGATGGCCCATTTTAGGAGCAACTCATGACGCACAGTTTGGAGCTGAGCTAAGAAAATGTGTCAGGAGATAAAAATAGTGCAGCCGGGAGGCCAAGATAGGCAGTAGTTGGGTCACATGACCTTTAAGGGGCAAGCACACGCTTAATCGTCTCGGACAATGGCCTGCATGGTGCCCCTCCTTCTCCATCATTGTTATCTCCTGAGGTCGCTGACCTCCTAAGGTTGGACTTTCTAGTTTGCACATGCATATCCGAGCAAACACATCAAGAGTCACCGCTAAACATAAAGTGATCGTATTATTCGAGAATAGGTGGCCTTTTGACGAGCAAAGACATACGCCAGCCTGCCCCCTCTTCCCGCCGCAAAATTACAAGACACAACTAATCCTGGGTGGGTTTAAGAATAGATCAAGTGCTGCCTACACGGTTTCCACTGTTTTACAGGTTCTCGTCACACGCTGCGGCTCAAAACGGAAATAGAGACAGGGTCAGTGCCGCTGCAATCACTAACGTCATACTTCCTCAGTACACACATGTGAGCCACACTCTCCTATTGTTTTCTCCTTAGTCACACACAGAAACGCATCCACACACACACACACCGATGGACACACACACGGACGCACAAACAACCACATACACAAGTTGTCATGTCATCAGCAGCGGCGCTGCCGATTGGCTTTGATTCTCCCCTCCACTCCCCCCCCCCCACCCCCCTGCCTCTCCTAGTCTCTTTGCGCGTCATTTGATTTTCTTATTTAACAACCTACCCTGAAAATGCGGAGGAAGAGAAGATGTCTAAATATAGATGCAGCCAAAACAGCTCACGCTACATGCGCACGGCAAGGGCTCTCTCCCGCACAGAGGGGAGACAAAACACAGTGACGCCACGCTGTTTGACAATCACCGCCACGCAACACCACAATTAAAACGAGAAGCTATTGAATTTCGTTGGTGATCAATACCTAAATGAACAATAATTACCCGTAATGCATTTAAACACAACGCAGATCATGAGCAGACCCTCTTGCAGGTCCTTGCTGCATGCTCATGAGCCGTGCAGACATTTTGACCTGCTTTAAAAAGAACAGACAGGCTCCAAGGGCAGTGAAAAGTGGATATAATAGAGCCAAAATCAGAAATCTATGAAGAGGCACAGTACGAGTAGACCGTAGGCAGCATAAGAGGCAGACAGAGGCCAGACTGAGTGGGATTACCATGCGTAAAGTGAAGTAGCGGTTAGCACTCCATGTGGAGAGGCCGATATCATTATCCTCTCACTGGCAAGGCAGAACAACACACAGTTCAAGTGGAATAATAAAGCTGTCTCAATGAGCACGTCAAGTGAATTGGAGTCACTCTTGATTACACTCCAGCGCAACACTGAAACAAGGCCGCTCCGCGCCACCTGTGCGAGAGCTACTTTGACCTCACGGCGTTCACTCGGTGGCATTAAAACTCAAGCAGGGATGCCATCTCCATCCCGACTAATTATTTGCGACTGAACAGTTTGCCGTAGCGAGCCGGACCTTTCTATGCCGGTCCCAAAGTTCAACCTGACACACGCGATCCACCAAATCCATGATGAAAAGAGTAAAGTACAGTCAAACCTCGGTTTTCGGACGTCTCGGTTCTCGTCCAATTAGGTTTTCGACCAAAAAATTCGAGTTTTTTATGCCTTGGTTGCCGAACTAATTTTTCGGTTCTCGAACAACCTGAGTGCACTTGAATGCACCATTTGACTCCTCCCGCCTTCCTTACACAAGGAAGTGATGCTTCCTCGGGTAGACGAGGAAGTGACGCTTCCTCGTGTTGCTTTCCATTGTGAGCTGACGTGTTCAGTAAACATTTTTATTTTAAAAAGAGCCTGGTTTCGGTTCTCGAACAATTTCGGTTTTCGAACAGCCTTCTGGAACGGATTATGGACGAAAACCGAAGTGTGACTGTACATCATAATGGTATGGAAAAGGGTTGCACCTTCCAAAAACTTGCAAATTGATGAGACAAAGTATATATCTTATGCTGAAATATAAAGCCAGTGATAAAAAATGTGTTGGGGATGCATTTTTTTTTCTCACAAATAAATAAACGGACAGCTGCAACATTTAGCAGGTACTGCTCATCCATCTCGGTGTGTGGGAGCGCCAAGCAAATGACAATCTTGCAAACTGAATTTTAATCATCGGAGAACTTGATAAGCAGAGAAATCAAGAAAACAAGGAATGTCCCTAATGTGAAATTAAAAGTTTTTCCACAGACCTTGCCATCCCCCTAAATTACGGTTTACCATTTTAATCCGTGCCACGATATGTGTTCTAACAACTCGGTCAGAATATCTTAAAAATTGATACATTATATTTTGAAGCTAATGTCAAACCTTTAAAGCACCCATAACACAAACAACTGAAATCACAAGACGACAACTTTTCCACTTGAGAACGATTTGCAGATGCTGGCAATATTAATGGATGAATTTAGCTGTCTTGAGAAGTTATTTTGGTGACTGCATTTCATTACGTAGAAGGAACGCGTTGAAAAAGACATCTGGAGGCAATGCTCCAAACTATCTGGCTTTTAGAAATGTGAAATCACGAAGAGATCTCAAACAAGAAATGAAAGTGGTAAAACGGCAAGGAGGTCAAAGCAGTGCCAGTAAAGACAAAGGAAGTTAAGAGTGCTGACAGCACCGCCCTGCTAGCGCCAGCCACTTGAAAACACAAATGCCGCAAGACTACCTGAGCATTTGGCTCGGTAGCTGAATGTTACGACCAACAAATTCATTAATCAGGTCAAACCACAAGGTTCAGATAAAATGTTCGAGAGAAAAAAGGGCTGGAGTTCACAATTATGGAAGGAATGTCACCTCTATTAATCAATGAGCAATTCGATACGAAAACCAAGCGTTGCAATCAGCACAGACAGACTTGAAGGATGAGCAATGATGGAATTTGTCTGAAAGAATGATGCATTAATCACGAAGGAATTCAGACACTTATTTCGGAAAAATGCTCCGTTTTGCATTTCGAGCAATGAAAGTGATGATTTATTAACCAGGGAGAGGACACAGATTTTTTTTTTAGATTCTTTCAACAAGTGTATATTTTGCCAGCAATAAATATTTCTTCGGTAAATTGCAGCAAGTGGTGTCAGCTAACCTCGGGAGCGGCAATCAACAAAACTATTGGTGGAAAATCAACTCACTATCAACTGAAACTTTCTGAAATACAAAACACAAAACAAAACAAAACTCAACATTCAGATTTAAACACAAAATAGTCCTTGACGATGGCCCAAGCTGCTTGGAGTGAAAAGCGTTTAGAAACAATCCAGGGAGCTTGACCACCCTATTGTCTCGTGAGAGTATCGCAACAAATCGTCGTGGAAGACAGCGTTGCTCAGGAAGTACTGAGCCATATCATATCCGTTTCCAGGGTAGTGTGAAGGACGGCAACTTCTAGCAGAACATCAACAGGAGCTGGGGATTGCCTTTTTTTGGGGAGGGGGGAGGCATAACTGTCCATAGAATCATTGACATTGGCTTTAAACATATTCGGAATGCACGGTAAATATCAAACTGATATTATGGGGGAAAAAAAATGACCAAACACTCATTGCACTAATAAGCAAAAAGTGCACTGATATAAAGAACGGCTTTTTGAGTAACATTAGTCTGGTTAGTGTGACTTTAAGTACTGGGCCTCTGCCACATGACTTAGGAGGACATAGTGCAGAGCTGGACACAACTCTTTATTTTCATATTTTTCCATGAAATTTTATTGCTGCACGCGAATTCAGAAGTAGCGGCGAGCCATTTGTTATACGGATTTCGTTTTCCCAGAGAGGTTGATTTGAACGGTTTTTGTTTCCTTAAACATCACCAAGCGCCCGTAGCATTTAAAAATGTCTTGCACTCCTTTCGTTTGGTGGACAACACGTACATCAAACTTAGTGCTTGCATCACGCACGACAAGTAAGCAAAGATTTGCCGGGTAAATGAACATTTGGTATGATTTTAACGTGAATTGATGAATATTTTTTAGTATTATATAAACACGGTATTAACACGGTGAGGCAAAACTACACGTTTTTGCCTCACCGGTTGACTTTTGGCAAGAGGCGGGGTACACCCTAGACTGGTCTCCAGTCAATCACAAACAGACAAACCATTCAAATTCACACCAATGGACAATTTCAGTTTCCAATGAACATTACAAAGAGTGCATATTTTTGGGGGGAATGTGGGAGGAGGCCAAAGTTCCGGGAGAAAACAGACACAAGCATAGGGAGAAGATGCAAACTGCTGCTAAGCAAACTTCCACCGTGCTGCTTGTGCTGAAATCAATACAAGGAAATATTTGTCCAGCTAACTAAAATAAATGTGGGAAAAAACCTGCTTTAAGAAGAACTTCCTGCACATCACTGTGCCTTACCCTCATCTGGAGCTGTGGCATTGTTCCTAACAGTTCTATTTATCGCTGTGACAGTAAATATAAATAAATACATAAATAAAAGAGGAGCACACAAACAGATCCCATGGAGGCCTCGGATGGAAGTGACCCTCGAGGGAGGTCACATGGGCCTTACAAAGAAATGCATCATACGGTTGCAAGGAATTCAAGAATTTTCTTATAGATTATGAGGACATGAAATATAATCAAACAATTGTTTCTGATGATGTCAATATACTGAAGGAGTGAAAAATTGTGCAAATAAGGCAATAGCGGGCAGGTTAGTGAGGATCTTTGACGGAGAATGTATGACAGATTTTTTGGGGAAGTCGTGCTAAGGGTATGTGCTGTTGAGGCATTCAAGGGGAAGTCAACCTGAAAAATTTTCTTGACAATATGTTCCCTGAGCCTTCACTAGTCAAAACACGGCATTCTAATTCATATTTTGTTTGAGTTAAGCAGCAAAATCCACCCGTTTTTAGCAATCTTAGGGGGCGGCCATTTTGCCACTTTCTGTTAGCTGAAAATGACCTCACAGTTGTTCAGGGATCGTGTTGGGAGTTTGCATGTGCTTGTTTGAGTTCTTGCAGGGTACTCTGGCTTCCTCCCACATTCCACATGCATGCATGTCAGGTTAACTGAAGACGATACATTTTCCATAAGTGAGAATGGGAGTGGATGTTCATTTTTCTCTTTATGTGCCCAAAAATTGGCTGGCAACCACTCCAGGGTGTATTGCGCCTCTCGCTCAAAGTCAGCTATGATAGGTCCGGCACCTATCATTTGCATCCCGAATAAGGGACAAGCACAAACAATGGATGGCCTCCAACCAAAGTAAACATAATAGCAGAATAAATACTTTGTGCCCTCTCTACAGTAGTTGAATGAATTAAACTGGTCAGTATATGAGGGAAGGTTGGCTAAAATGAAATCTAACAAGTCTCTTTTATGACTTTATGTCAGCGAAACACTAGTGTGAAACGTTCATTATATGAAAGGGAGTGCATCAGACGAATTTGAACGCCCGAAATGCTGCTGATAAATTGCATTACCAAACATTGTACTCCAAAATGAGGTATGCATCCATGGCACATTGCAGAAGAGAGCATGGTGTGCAGAGGCCCAGCAAAAAGCAATGTCAAGTCATTACAACGCCGCATGCAGATCCATGATAGCTTAGGTTGAGCATCGAATAAAAACAAGAACATGTGCAATTCGTTTTTCTTTTTTTTTGTGTTAGTTTGTTCAGCGTGGGGGCCTCTAGGAGTCTAGGCTGCAATACAAGTACGGCATGTGCGGTGCATGCAGTTCTATAAATAAGAGCAGATTATTCAATATTAAGACGAGATGAATTGTGCTGCGAATTAAACAATGGGGGTTCCTCAGAGGAAAAAGCAAACACGTCGCCCCATTCAATCAAACGCAAAAATCAATAACAAATATTTAAAAATAAAACGACGTCATTTTTGGGGGTGCCTACAAGCCCAAAAGCCTCTGGAATCGACGAGGCGTACGTCGCGGCTTCATGACTCCGCAGTTTGACAAGACTCACGACGGCTGGGACGGCCTTTTGTCACTGCCGAAACATCCAATTTACCTCCAGTGTGCGGATTTCCTGCTGCGTGAGGTCGTTGGACGCGGCGCATTTTGTCCTGAGCCCCTGCAAGCTGGAGATGGAGATATCTATCATGTTCTGGATCAGTTCGCACTGGTGGAGCGCGGCCATGGCTGCGTCGCCCCCACCGCCACCGCCACCGTCCCTCTCCGGCTTCTCGCCACTCTCGACCATGTTCCCGCCGATAGTAGACACACTATCCATTCCTCGGCATTTGGGCTCGGCTGGGAGGGCTTGAGTCGAAGCGTTACTGGATAAAACCCGACATATGCAGCAGCCCCAGTGAACTATTGTGACAAGAAGCACCTGACCGAGCGACTGTCCCCAGCTTCCGATCCGGAGTCTGATCGAAGGCAATCTATCTCGTTTTCTTTAAATCCAGTGAATATGATCGATGGAAGGAGATTGTTAAAAAGCTCCCTCGATGTGACGTTTAAGTCCGTTGTTTCGCGACAAGAGAGTCTTCTCCCCCCCCCCCCGCCAACAGACAGTTCTCTGCTAGTGGCTTTCAGCGTCTGTCAGCTGTTAGGAACATCATGGGGAGAGCGGTGCACTATGGGAAATGTAGTCTATAGGGCGTGCCTCCCCCCCCCCCCCCCCCCCCCCCAGCCGGTCCGCCCATGGCAGACAAGGCAACTGTTTTGTGCTCCAGCTGTTAGATGTTAAAGTTGCCACTTGAGTCAACAAACAGCAAGACAACACAATGTGAATTGGCTGTGCAAGAAAAACAAATCAGTAAAAATTTAATTGCCATGAATATAATATGCCAATGATTGACGAACTGGCTGTAGTACTCACATATGTTGGTTTGTTAAACATGCATCCTCCACCTCTGTGATTCCAAACACAATTTTTGAAAAAAATGAATAACAATAATTAACGATCTATCAATGCCAGCTACATAGAGTGAAAAGCAGAAGATAAAAACGAGATGTGTATTCACCTGTTTCCATTCAAACATCAGGACAAGTCATGGCTTCCTGCGAGTAAATCAGCTATAAAACAGACCCAGATTTTACGCAAAGTCATTTTGATCTTAAATCGAGACAAGATGATAATGATGTCAATATTTCATACTTTGTGATTCTTTTTGTGGACGGGAAGAGGTGGGGGGGGGGGTACTGTGACATTTTTCCATGTATAAATGGGCTTTGCGCAATAAAGAGTTTGGTATGAAAGAAGCCAATAAAACATGGTGTGAGCCCGAGTTAAGATTGTGATCCAGGCCTTCTCTTAGGTCCACCTCACAAATTCCCATAGAAATACTCCAACATCTTTTATAAATTAACGGCAACTGAATTCCTCATCATGCACTGTATTCATTTTTTACACGAATCACACACACAAATATACCTCTGCTATTCAGTTAACTCTTTCCAGTAGCCAACACAGCAAACAAATAGCACATTAGGGACACACAGCCAAGGACAGCCTTCGAGTGCCTCGGGGAGCCACCTGACTGGCTCAAGGGCACTTCAGATGTGATGGCCTCTGCCAAAGGGGGGCTCGTGCCTAGGGTCCTTCAGTCACAGGCTTTATTTGTGTGAATGCCATTATTCAACTAGAGTACAAGCGAGTCACATGACATCACCGGGTAGTCAGTATAGTGGGGCTGTGAAAAAAAGGGAAACAACCCAAAACATTCTACGACATATGCACTCTTGTATTAGGATCAAGATTCATGACCCAAACCATTTTTGCACAGGATGGGATTTTGCAGACATCTCTATAGGTGGTGCTCAACACCATCACTATTTCTTCTTACTCACCTGTTTCCACACAGAATGGAATCAACCAAATGTTGACAAAATATGACCGATTCCCATTTTATTGCAAGTTCAAGATGAAGCCGTTAGCCCTCGTGTGGAGAAATTGGGTGCAATTTTGAAAAGAGCTATCAGTGGTGCACTCTTACACACATCGCATTGATGCCATGAGGGTGTGATGTTCATTCTTTTAATATAGGCTAATTATACAATAGAACGTGAGTCATTTCTCAAGGAACCTGGTGTCCGTCTCACTATACTTTTCTATTTGCAAGGGGCTTCAGGTTTGTTCCATACCAGGGAGCCATGAATGGACCAGTTGGTGCACGAGTGATATAATAAACTATGGCAACCGCTCATTGTGGAATGTGAAGAGAAATTGTTTTGTCCATCATTCTACCCAAAGCCGAGCACAGTGGTTCACTATTGACAAAAATCACTTATTTACCGTACATTTTGATTAAAAACTCCCCTGATCACATTTTCACAAAGCCCTGGAGAATAGGAAAGTAGTAAGTGATTTAATGGACTAATAGGAGAGGGTTGATCCAATAGACAGAGCTGATTGTTCATTAAAGTACTTTTTTTCTGAACCTAAAAACAACCAATACAGTACAAAGGTATTGTTTTCTACATTTGTCATGGCCTAAAAACGCCTGGCAAAAATTCAATCAAAGTGTGATAATCCTTCTCTGATGTTTCAATTGACATCTCTCGTGTTGGAGCCATGCAGGGGTGGAGGCAGAAAGTTTTCAGTGGGGTGTCCAGGGTGACAACACCTCAGTGAGGCCATGGCCAGGGCGTTCGTCCATCATTCTTTACAAAAATATTTTAAATACTACTCAGCCATGTTGTTTGCTTGTCATGCGTGTACTGTACCCCTCTGAAAATTATAAACAGTGGGGATTTTTTTTTTTGGTGTGGTTTTGTTATTATGCAACTTTTTGTTTTAATTAGGCCGTACTGTTCTAACAGCACAGACTTGATGGTGTCCAGCCAGCAGCACAGCGTGTGCCACTTTCAGCTTTGCCTCCAAATGAAAAATGATAATAGCATTTGTAGTGCATATGAAGAGAGAGAATATAGCTTGGTTATGCTACTTACTATGTGGTGTTATCTTTCTGCTTGGTTGTTACATACAGTAAAATACTATTGCATTTATACAACAACCACAATAAACAACAGAACATTATATTTTGAAAGGAATGCATTGCGATCGATCTCGTGCATCGGGACATGAGAGGCACAGAGATGGGGAAGACCAGTGAGTAGAAATGTTTAGTCAATGTTGCTAAACACTCATGTTGCTTCACCCAGGAAGGAAAGAGTACAGTAGTTGTCTTATCTTTCACACTTTGTCTGTTGTGTCACCAATTGGACAACTGACACACAGCAGCATGTACAAATACATCAGCATGTATTAATACATTAAAATGGACACATTCTTATGTTAAGCGATTTTATCGTGGTCATTTAAAACGTCAAGTAGCTAATTTGCAGCATGAGTGGATTCAAAAATGTTAAGATTCCTCACCATTTCTTGCTCTTCCTTTTCTCCCCCCTTTGTTGTCGTTTCCCATCCAAAAACATGTTGCTCTGAAATCAAACTTGATTATTCATTAGACTAAAATGGATACACCTCATACAGGTGTCGGGAGCATAACAACGGTCAGATAGGTAGATTGTGAGTCACTCAGCTGAGGAAGAGCATGACCCTGGATCATGCAGTCCAATAGTGTTCTCCTTAAGCTGTTTAAAGAGCAGCCAGGTGGCTACACTTTACAATACATGAAGCTCACTTCAGACCAAATGAGATTGGAGACTGTCAGCCGCCATCTTTTTTTTTTGCTGCAGAGAACAAACTCACAAGTTGGAGTCCCTTTTTAAGAACAAACTCACAAGTTGGAGTCCTTTTTTCAACTTTGTTGCAACTTTCGGGTGCATGATGGGTTCCGTGGCCTATATTAGAGTGTACAGTATTCGGTGTATGCAGAAGAAATACATACTATTCAGCTTGCGGTCAGAGATCTAGCAGATAAAGTGATTGTCATTATTTACGCTCTCAATCTAATTTAACATATATTCACGATTTGCTTACTTTGAAAAATCTTGACTGATGATTAAGCTGTAAACATCGAAGGCACCAACGGATTGATTCAATGCAGGGGGTGAACGCATGTGAAGATGGTTACTGAGCGCCATCTGCCGGACAACTGTAGAAGATTGTAAATGTATAAATTCTCGTGGCTGCTCCATTCGGCCACGATTAAACTTTGGTGAGTTCAGCACTGAATGGGTGCAATCTTAGAAAACAAAGGCAAACGAACGAGGCTACTGCTGATTTTAGATTGGAGTTTGTAGAGTATGAAAAAGAAGGGAAGAGGCTGAAATAAAGTGAAACGATCCTGGATTCTGCAATGATTGATGGCGAATATCATTTGATCAATACCAAATATGAAATTGTTTTCTTTTATTCAGACAACCCAAATAAAAGGCACATAACATTGCGCATGTTCATGTAATGATTTGACAAACATACATGAAAAAAAATGCAGGAATGTTTGATCTAATTGGAAAGCCTACTTTCTTGTATATACAACATAACCATTGTTAATATTCTAATACAAAAGTTTTATTTTAAAAAAAGGGTTATTTTATCTTTCACATCTATCTTTACTAACATATCCGCAGACCTAAAATAGTTTTGTACAAAGATATACATTCAACTGCTTTCACGAGGCTCATGGAATTTCCAATTCATATTTGTCTTAAAAAATAAAGAGATGTTCAATTCAACAACAACAACAAATGTTCAGTTCATCACATCATCGCTGTATCAAATTTGGCAAACAGTCTATTATAGTGTATCTACGCAATACGTAGGCCTACATTAGGAAAATAACAATATTTCGTAAAAAAAAAAAAAAAAACAACAACTGAACAACAACGATCATGCATAATGCATTTTTTTTTTCAACATCAACTGAAAGTCTTTAGAAGTTGCAACACTGTCAGACAACAATGCATTCATTAAAAAAATATGTAAAGTTCAACATAGTTATAGTGTTCAGGGTCATGCAATTTCAGTCCCGTCCAAATATTTTCATTACCTTTATTAAAAAAAAAAAAAATCGCCTGTCAGTCCTCAGTGGGAAGAACAGATTCAGTCTGTTGTTTGTTTAAAAAAAATAAAACAAGATGTACAGTAGATATGCCATTGGACAGCAAGTCCGTGAACGGTTATGCTTTTAAAATACTATTTTTTGCCCTGATGGAAGTAGGCAGGTTTGTAGGCAACCAAAGACTTGAAACGCTCCTTCATGCGACATCTGACAATCACTCAACTATTTCGACAAAGGGAATTTAACCCCCCCCCCCCCAGAAAAAAAAAGTTACAAAATAAACATTCAACATTCAAATCAAGATGAAATCCTGACTCACAAAAGAATAAGCTCACTTGAAAATAAATTTTTGGAGTATTGTTGGTACTGTAATATTTACTTGGCAAACAGAATCACTTTTACACAATGACCCTTGGAATTAACATACTGTAAATGATTTGAGCGCGACCGGTATGATATTACAGTGAAAACAACACCTCAATTAAAAACAATCAAAATAAAGCAATAAAGCCCCCCCCAGCCAAAAAAAAACCCAAAAAAACAGGTCATCAATCGGTCGCTGCGCCCCAAAAATAACATTTGTCCTGGAAGGCTGTGGAGATGTTCCTTACTGGTGATCATTCGAATGACCAATTTTTGTTCTGCGAAAAATCTCCTTAGGTACCAAAAGATTTTCCAAAGCAAATAAAGTTAACACAAACAATAAACACATAGGAGTCCAGAATGAATATGTGAAGTCCATGATCTTTCAAAAGGTGTGTTTCCTGAGTGAGTCTTTTTGGGGCAGTAGGAGATAAAAATGGTGGTGATGCGGGGAGGTGGATAGAGGATTCAGACATCACATCAGATACATTTTTATAACAAAACTAGCTTGAAATGCTTCACGATACCCCCGTGCCTTTCCAGTTTTAACCACTACAAGGCTAAAGACACAGATTGGCTTGACCTTTCATGTTAATACTGCTGCTGCTCTTCAACTTGTGTAGGACGTGCGTTCAGTGCAAGACTCAATCCACTACGACTCATTGGGGGAAGGGGGGGTTAAAACATGTTAGAACATATTAACACAAGTCTTCATGATTCCATAAAAATATAAAATTACAAACATTTCATCAAGCGGACACTATTTGAGGTATCCTCTTGAAAAGACACGTACAAACTTTAAATGCGCACTATGTCAAATTCACATCTGTACCTCAAGAGTGTAGTAACTACTATCTGAAAAAAAAAATGGAAAAGCTGTATCAGGGTGAAAAAATATTCTTCCATGCGCTTGGAAGCTGCTATCCCTTTTTTTTTTAGCTACACTTATTTCCTACATTAAATGTGGATAACCAGACTTTCGTTAGCGTACATAGCAACAACCAAAGGCCGTGGGATAAAAGTCGGTCCATCTCTCCTCTGCGACGGTAACTCCCATCGTCACCCTCCAAAAACAACTCTGGTTCATCTTCCAAGACAGTCCATCATCACGTGGAAGGAATCACCTGACACAGTACAGATCAGTTTGTCACTCTAACTGACTTAGCTAAGTCCTAAACTTGTCCTTATTTCAAGGACGATCCTACTTTGATTCGACTCGAGTGTTGTGCATCTCCTATCACTCGTGTAGCATGAGTCATGATGCATCTGAGAGAGCACAGTCAATGCAGCACCCGCTTGGAGGTGTGACAGAAAAAAAAAGGTTTTAGGGCGAGGAACAAGAACAAAAAAGGGCCTGAGGAGCAAATTGTGAGATACTGAATCTTGTTTAACTTGATTTTCCCTTTCGTTGTGGCCAGTTCAATGCTCTCCTCCTTTTCCTTTTTTGTTTGTTTGTTTATTTTATTTACCAGGGTGGGGAAGATGGCAAGACTTGGGACAAGAAAGGCATGCTATCCATTGACCTCATGGCAATGTTAAGCGGGCCGGCGATATTCATTGGCATGGGCGTGGTTATTGCGACTGGGTGGGCTAAATTCATGGACGCGGTGGCGGGGATGTTGACGGAGGCGATGTTGACGGGCCCGGTGATGGTGAGCGGGTGCTGAAGGCTGACCGGCGACGTGATGTTGACCGTGTTGGTACTAATGTTCATTTGCGCCGCTATGGTGACGGCGTTGTTGTTGTTGTTGTTGGCGTTGCCCCGATTCATCGCCGTAGTGTTGGGAGCTGAAACCGTCACGGGTGTAGCTGAGGCAGAGTTGCAGACCTCTTCTGGGGAGCAACAAGGCGCAGCCGTCAAATGTTTACTTGGTTCAGAATTCTCAATCTTACCAAAATTTGGCAAACATGCATTTGTAAGTTGGCATTAAAAAAATAAAAATGTGCCCGAGATGGTTGATTCCTCTTGTGTGTTTTGTCTTTTCCTCATCTTTTTTGTGATGCTCATTTTAAAAGCCACCACAGAATCTCACCTTAGGGTTAAGTAGACAATAACAATAGAAGAAGTGTACATACTCCCGACTCTGAATTGCATCTTTATGTGGGGCGACTTGCATTCCAGGCAGTGATCCTTCTTCTCCACTTCCAAATTTCAAACGTCTTACTATTCACAGTGCTTCAATTCAGAATATCCATTCTTCTTTACAGGAGGAGGGATTGGAAAGCGGGAGCATATCCCAGCTGACTTTGGGGCAAAAAGCGGACGACATAACATACTTGGCAGCAGTCAATCTCAGGGCTTGCTAGTTTTCATTTATTAATGGTGGCGGATATGCGTAACTGGGGACTTTTTACGGGAGCTAAAATTCCGAGCCGTTGGCCAAGCTCAGCACTGTATTTGAAGGGATAGAAAGTGAGGTTTAAGTAAAAAGGTAACTTAGTTAAAAAACTATAAAAAAAAAATAGGACTGAGACCAGTAGTGCACAGGCTATAGTGTACACTCACACAAAATATATAACAATACTCTACACATAAACATATACTTTTTGAAAAAAATATTTCCCGCACACTTCTTGCCGTCAACATTGGTGCAGTCCAAAAACCAAGGTTCCACTGCATTCTTAGGGGCTATCGCCATGTTTTTCTGCCAGGTACAAAATACCTTTGTTGCAGGAGTTGAAGTTGGCTTGGCCGTGCGTCTTCAGGTGGCTGGTGATGTAGGCTGCGCTCAACATCTTCCCACAGATGCTGCAGGTCACCTTTCCCTCGTGTCTGATCATGTGAGAACGCAGACGGTCTTTGGTGGCAAAAGCAGAGGTACACGCCTGCCAGCCCCAAAGCGCACCAGGTGAAAGGTCAAACAATGACAAAAACCTCGACTGTAAATCCCATCAAATGTAAATAGAGGGCAGACGTACCGTCACTTGACATTTAAACGGTCGTTCGGAAGAATGAACATGCTTCACGTGACAACTCAAGTGGTCGGGCCTGCCGGGGGAAAAAAATAAATAAATAAAAAATACTGGTCAAGAAAGTAATGAGGTCAGACTTGTCATGCAGAAAGGCCCTTTGGTCCATAAACACATTCTGAGTGCCAAGTATTAATAAATGACCCTAACGTGTTTACTCAACCACTTTCAAATGATTGGTAACATGGAATGGAGTTCTCAAATGGAGATGGTGCAGTATCACATATAAATGTAATTACCATTACCATCAATATGAAATCAAATAATACGTACGTTCCCTATTACTTTTATGAGCTCCACTGTGCACATCCGTATGCTGTGTGCTTGCTTTGAGGGGCTTGTGTGGGCCCTTAAAAAGTTGCGTCAGTGGCAGTTGATTCTCCACAATCAATCATGCGTGATTTAGTTTGGCCTAGTTTCAGGAAGCACCACACTGAGATGGTGTACCATTACATTGTGCACTTGTTTACTCTCAGGAAAGTGGCCGTTGACGCTGACACAGCTCTCAGATTCATGTATTTGCTTGCATAAATACTAAGTGAATACTAATGTCATGCAAGTATTTCGGATTCAGCCCCCTGGATTTTTGCTGCTTAAAGTCCGCTGCTAATTTTACATAGCGTCTCTCTCAGGACGAAGAGAAAATGTAGGCACAAAGTTAGTTCAACTTTATGAAGGCTGAACTCGGTTGAAATGTTTTATATCTGACCAAACCAACTCATATATTTGACCTTTACTCTCGAATGACCTTCAAAACTAAAATCTTGTTTTATTCCACAATTAAACATTACTGGAATCTGAATTACTGTAGTATACGTTTATGGAAAGGCTTATGTGAAACAACATGTCTATTTGCATGAAAATGCCATTTTCAGATTGCTTGTCCGATGCTAAATTTAGGTTGAACATAAACTTTTGGAATGAATGTGCAGCCATGCCAATCTTTCAAAAATAAAAATGAATCACCTCATTGATGACAACAGTTATTGTCCATTCCTTAATTAAAAGGACATTCCCTTCGTGAGACTTTCCCTTGTTGACCTTTAACGGTGAGTCTCTTGCATTGATAATCTGTTTGGCATGGATCCACCACGGACAGCTGGATAGTTCTGGTGACGCTGAGGGGTTGAATCATGCTAGCGGGGGTGAGTAAGGGCGCTTGCGTTGGCAGTTGCTTGAGAGCCGGAAAGATTCAGTCTGCTGCAATTTTTTTTTTTATTGCCTATCCAAACAAATGAGAAGTCACATTGAAGCTTCTCAGTCCTATGAACCGGAACTTTTCTGTTGCTTTTTTTTTTTTTTGGTCCCAATCCAAGAGGAGCAGGCAAAATAGAGTGCAGTGGATGCCAGCGGATCAAGCTAAGTGGCAGTGACTCAGTGCCCTTTTCTTCAGTGCCCATTCTCGCTTTCCAGCATGCAGACAAATGCCTTACCCACGTCACTGGAGGCATGCCTGAAAGTGGCTCACATACGAGTGTCACGGTGTAAGCACAGGCAAATGGGGCGCCGCCTTAGTTGCCTTAATATTCGCTGCTCATTAGAAAAAAATAATGCCAATCATATCAAAAGATACAAAAAGTCAGCAGGTTGCTATTAGGTTTTAAGGTAGCCACTAATAAGAGTCTTTGGAAACAAAGAAGGGGACTGATGAGAACTATATTTTATATCACATTAAAAAAAAACACATCAATATATTTAGCTCAGGCGGCCCGGTAGTCCAGTGGTTAGCACGTCGGCTTCACAGTGCAGAGGTACCGGGTTCGATCCCAGCTCCGGCCTCCCTGTGTGGAGTTTGCATGTTCTCCCCGGGCTTGCGTGGGTTTTCTCCGGGTGCTCCGGTTTCCTCCCACATTCCAAAAACATGCATGGCAGGCTGATTGGGCACTCTAAATTGTCCCTAGATATGAGTGTGAGCGTGGATGGTTGTTCGTCTCTGTGTGCCCTGCGATTGGCTGGCAACCAATTCAGGGTGTCCCCCGCCTACTGCCCGAAGACTGCTGGGATAGGCTCCAGCACCCCCCGCGACCCTAGTGAGGATCAAGCGGTTCGGAAAATGGATGGATGGATATTTAGCTGAACAGAAATAACCAAATGACAGCGTAAATGTATATATTTAAATAGTCAGAGGTGAAAGTGTTTCAGTCAATACTTTTTTCTTTTAATACTTTTTTGTTTTTGTTTACTCCCTCTCATTTTGTCTTCCCCACTATCCGGTATCCAAGCTCTCGTCTGTGTGCCCCTCCCGCACAAAACAGACCACTTGGGTCAAATTTAAGAAAGTGAGACATACGAGCGAAAGGGTATTCGTAATGTTTTCCAATGATTGTGGAAATTGGGTTAATATTTGGCGAAGATGTGTCAATTTAAGGATCAGGATTTAAGTAGTAAAGCCTAGTTTGAGTCGTAAATCTGAAAATGAATCATTTTCACATGTGCTTTTTTGACACCAGTTAAAAGCACGACTGTGAGACTTCTGATTGGTTTGGTGCTTTAGGGTCCAAATTGATAGCCTGAAAGCACTTAATTCAGTACCAGCCAATCCTAGACCAAGTCTGAAAAGACGTTAAAAAGCCTTTGGGAGTGAATGAGTTAAACACAGTTTCACAGTTTCCTCATTCCATTCTGATAAGATGATCAGTAGGAAAAGGAGCACTTTGGCTGACAAGAAAAGTTTTGGAGTTGACTGTGCAATTTAGTTTCTTAAAATGTTCAACCTTACCTGGAAAAACCTTTCCCACAGACGGAACACACATAGGGCTTATGGACTCCACCGTCATGAGACCGAACATGGTAGGTCATTCGATCCTTCCTTTTAAACCGCTGGTGGCAAATGGGGCACTCGAAGGGCTTTTCGTCCGAATGGGACAGCTTGTGGCGATTCAGATGGTAAACATCACGGAAGGCCTTGCCGCACATCTCACAGCCATGGTTTTTCTTGACGGGTTTGGCAGGTTTCTTCGGGACAGTATGCTGGTGGTGCGGAATGTTGCCCATTGCCGAAGTCATGATGCTCGCTCCCGAAGAGACGGACGTGGTCGCTGTGGAAAGGATGCCCGCCGCCGTGGAGATGTAAGAAACATTTCCGTTGTTCTCTCGCTGCATCATGGAGATCATCGGCACCATGGTCGGGGCCGTCTGCGTAGTCTTCTTTGGCCGCGACACCATTTTGATACCTGTGTGGCTGGACTCATGGCGTCGCAGGTGGTAGCTGTCGCGGAAGGCTTTGTTGCAGTAGCCGCAAACAAATGGCGTTTTGCCTTTGTGCTCCTTCTTGATCACAGGCACGGGTGGCCGTCCACCTCCTCCGCTGGCCACATGGTCTTTAAGGAGATCGAGAGCAATGGAAGGGTTCTTCTGGTCGATTTGGATGGGAAGCACAGGCTTTTGGTCGATTGGTTCACTTCCTGCATTAAGAAGGGGCAGCAGGCTGTTCTGGGCCACCTGGTGCTGGTGGTGGAGGGCTTCATTAGCCTGCTGGTGGAATTAAAAAAAAAACAAAAAAAAAACACAAACGTAAAGAGGAGGAAGATAAGAAATGCAATCATGTTTTTTAAAAAATCATTTCATGTGTCCGAACTGCAAAGTACATTTTTAACATTATAGAATTTGGTGGTAATACATGAAACCAAATTAGTCAATGAACTTAATGCAGTCCATCAGTTTTCATAGCAGGTTAACATTTTAGCAAATAAGCATTTCCATTGCTTTCACGGAAATGTATTCTGTAAAATACAATACATTTTGGGTCAAATTAATCTTTAAATTCGGATTTAATCAGAGTTGTTTGAAGTCATATGAATGAAATTCTTAACGAAAGTTGAAATTGAATTGTATGAGGGTGTTACAAAACAGAACTACTTCACCTCAAGATGACAGTGGCAGTATCCAAATGGACTACTTTCCAAACCCTCAGATGCCAATGACAGCAGTGTTTTGGTGGAAGGCCAACGGTTGAGTTTTAATTTGACAACTGTGGGAGCCAAATGAACTCCAGACTTTTGATTTCGGAAGAGGATTTGTCAGTCATGAAACTGACGCCACATGACAATACAAAAGAATCCAAATACTGGACCCCCCCCCCCCACCCTCCCAAAAAAAAGATCCAATTATGACCCTGCTGATTCATCCAATGACCGTCAAACAAACATTCCGAGCTAGAGGCATAACAGAGTGTAGGATGCCGCCAAAAAGGCTCTAAAGAGCAGACCATTATTTTTGCAATCGAACAGCAACACATTTGCGGGTCAAGAGAGGTCAAAAAAGCAAATATCTAGGTTATAAAGCACAATGGAAAGTGGCACAGCAACTCACTGCTTTGTGGCCTTGCCCGCAAACACATCAGACTTGATATTTAGATAAACATCCTCATAAACCTCATTAGACCTTTTGGTGGAAAGTGGTACATTCTGGAATTATTCTCACTGGCGATATTAAATGTCCAGATAAAATCACAACAATACAAATTTATGGGCATTTTTATGCTGCAATAATAATTCTGAGATTTCAACAAGAAACAAAGTTGATAGTTGGCTGAGGAAAGACTTCATCATGTCAAGTGGCAAACTTGTAGGAATTATTGGTAGAACAGTGGTGGGTTTTCTTTTTCCGTGTACAATGTACAGTACAATTCATATCATTTAAATTTTAGGTATACCCTACATTTTCATAATATTTAGCTGCTTGTAAAATATATAATTACAGGTAAATAAAAGTTGTATTCAACTGGTGTGAAATACATCTCTTATTAAATCGTGAGTGAGGCAGTTCTTTTGCTGCCCTGCATTTGTTTATTATTGTGCATCATGTAACAGTGGCGTACAATAGGAAAATATACCTTTTAGGAATTAAAGAGAAAAAGAACTTTTGAATGACCTGAGGCCTACTATGTTACTGTATTTTCATGTTGGTCATTATGGTGTTACCTAGAGAGCTAAGCATTTTTTGAGTTGGTGTTTGGTTTGAAAAAAAAAGGGAGAAAACCTGCCTTGCCGTATAACAGCAGAGAACATTTCATAACGTGTGAGCAAATATAAAAATGGTGGTCCACTCAATGCCGTTAGCTCGGTAAAACAGTCTTGATGCAAAAAAAAAAAAAAAGTGTTGTCAACCAGCAGCAAAATGGCCAAGGTGAAATGCTTGACCTTTCCCTTTGAGGTTCAATCATCCATCGAAGAAGGCCAGCCAAGAAAGAAGTTGCAAGGTAAAAGGTTGGGGCTCGGAAAGAAAAATGAACCGCACAATGTCCTCCTTATGTCATCCAGCCTATTGTGAAAGACACAAATCTGAGCAGTGATGCACTAGGGCCGCAGCAGGGGTGCTTTGTATGCTCATCTTCATTGATTTGGCTCATCCATTCATGAGCCGGGGACATTGTTTATCCACACACCGCTCAGCGAAGCTCGCAGTCAGTTTTGCAGGGGAACCTGCGAGGGGAACTCATGCAGCCCACCCATTTCTCGAAGCACCTGCTCACACTTGCCACCTTCCAGGATTAGTCATCATAATGCAATGCTACGCCGTCCCCACTGGCGCGCCGGGCGTTGTCGGGGTGCCGTTTGGGTACACGCAGCGTGGCCCCGATGCAGAGGTGCAGGGCCCGTTACAAGCTGCTGTGCGTTCACGCAGCTCTGACCATTTTGACACAAATGCGCTCTGGCAAGTGAGGCTGCTCGCTCATAAATAACATCAAAATGGAGGGAGTGTCCTGACGGCTCCACGGGCCACTGTAGACTTGAACAGCTCTCGCAGTCGTGAGTCCGATTATGTGCCGTCTTGCCTCCATCTTTTGTGTCTCACTATACAGCTGCTTGGCATAATCCCATTTTGGACCAAAACAAAGGCCATGTGAAAAATGGTAGAACGGGGAGGGAGAGGGGGAAAAGAGGGAGAGCTGCAGAAATCACTGTTTAATATAAAAAATGATTTCAGTTTTGCTTGTAAAGACCATTTCAGTTCGGTCTTCATTTGTTACTGATTCTTAAGGTGTTCCTAACCAGAATTCTACAATTCGCAGTCACTTTACTGAAAGCTAACGTCTACAAATTATTGGGAAGTATAATTAGGAGTAATGTATGTAAATTGAAACACAGCCAAAGGTTCCAAATTCGGAGTTGTCATTTAAACCGACAAACAAGAAAAAAAAAAAAAAAAAACAAAAGAGGCAAAATAAGTCCATGAATTTTCATTTGTTTTTACATGATTTGAAATGCCAACATGAGTAGTGTGACAAAAAAGCTGGTCAGTCACATCACAATGCAATTTTGTTTGACGATTTTGGACGAATGGTTGGATGGATGTTAACGTCGAGCAAGTTTGCTAAAACAGAGAGCATGCAGATGCTGGTAGCTTATTGTTGGTCACCATAGCAAGTATGTGATGATATACAGTCAAACCTCGGTTTTCGTCCATAATCCGTTCCTGAAGGCTGTTCGAAAACTGAAATTGTTCAAAAATCGAAACCACGCGCTTTTTAAAATAAAAAAAATTGTAAATAAAAATGTTTACTGAACACTCTGCTCACAATGGAAAGCAACACGAGGAGGCGTCACTTCCTCGTCTACCCGAGGAGTCAAATGGTGCATTCAAGTGCGCTCAGTTTGTTCGAGAACCGGAATTTGTTCGTCATCCGAGGCATAAAAAAATCAAAGTTTTTGGTCTAAAACCGAATTGGACGAGAACCGAGACATTCGAAAACCGAGGTTTGACTGTACTAAAAAACATGACATCATCACCCCTTCAGCAATATGCCAATATTGATCTAACTACCTTCGGACATCAAACATTCAAAAAAAATACCACACGTCGGCTTTAGAAATGTGACACGAATTTCTTGGAAGATGGATCACAACCACCATCACACCAATAAGCAGTTTGACACTCAGGCTTTTGATGGACTACATTAGTTCACAAAGACTGGCGGCAAACATTTGAAGCTCAAATGTGTACCCGAAGAGCCCTATTCAGTGAAGCTCATTAGCTGTGCCAAAAGTTATTTTCACAACCTCAAACTAACTCACTTTTAAAACTGTGTACACATGTTGATTTCAGACCTGAAAATGAGCAGACAAGAATCTGAATGCATGATTCAGAAATGTTTTGCTAAGCAGATGCAAACAGCCTTCGCGCTGAGCCTTGTGAATCCCATTTTCCAGAATGACACTACAGGTGTCAGAGCAGTAGACATTAATATTCTGTATAAACAGTCTACTTCCTGTGTGTCACACACACACGCGCACACACACAAATGGCTACTTTCCATTCAGTTACACTGGACTAACAGACTTTAGGCTCTTTCACACCCCAGGAACAAGAAAGTTTTGAAGGAATATCGGAATATTCTCCTGGATTTCTCTGACTCACAATTAACAGACTATAAACACGATTATGGATATGACTGATTATAAACAATACATGTGTACTGTACATGGAGTTTTTGGGCACTGAAAGTGTAAAACGTGACATTTTGAACAAAATGTACTTTCTGTCAGAGTGTTAACTGTTCACTCTGCATAGTATCTGAAGTATTTCAAGGCACTCTTCACATGTTTCTTACTATTATGAAAGGTTTGCAATTTTAGACCCAGAGGAGGCACCACTAATATTTGTGCTTCAAGAAGGTATTCGTGCAAATATTACTGCCGCTGCGTACAAAACGATTCAGTATGGAATTCAAAATGACTCGATATTTCCAGAGGGTATACGGTCAGTATTCCTCTAAAATAGAACAGAACACATTCTGAAGCTCAAGTGTTGCTCCGCTTCCACTGGGAGCCTGAACATTTACAAAAGACTGAAAGACAAAGTAACAGTGTGCGGTATATAATGCAAGTGTGGATACTGGCGTCTGGCACGATGCCAGATATTTTAAAACAAGCCACACTGTCCATCTGTCTTCATCATCCAAACAGTAAAGCACTCCAGAGGCACACCAGAAAAAAAAAAAAAAAACATCAAACTGACACGACAGAGTGCGTTAACACATAGCAGGATAAAGTACTTCATTGTGCCAAGGCTCATATTCGTCAGACCAAAAAGACGAGCAAATTTATAACTTATTAAAACTGCAGTTTAAAAAAAAAAAAAGGATGGTGAGCTCAAAGGCATAGCCGATCCCAGCACAACTTCTTTTCAACAGAATTTTTTTTTGTTTGGTTTAGGGGAGGGAAAAAGCCTTTTTGGGGAACATTTGTGTGCGCCTATACAAAATCTGGTAAAAAACAAACAAACAAATTAGAGTTTTAAAAATTGTTATTTTTGAACTTATCCCCTCGACCCTTTTGTTTTGTCTGCTATGCGGAGGAAACCCCTTTCTGATTATCTGACAAGTGTCAATTAAAAATATCCACCAATAAACTTGGACAAGACTTAAATTGCGCATATAGAAGATTGAGAGATTGAGCAGTAGAATAGGTGGTGTACTTTACTAATTAATGTCCCCCTCCTCCCCAAATATGAATCTTTTATTGGCTATTTTGAAGCATTAAAAGTGCTCATTCCACATTTTTTTTTCCAACTCCAAAAACATGGTGGCCACTTATCACGTTCCAATTAACTTAATTGCGCTACAAACTAAGATTACTAGAAATAGATGACTGTCACTGTTTTGGCGGAATATTCAAGACCATTTTTTTCAGACCCATACCAGGACAAGTATTCACTCTTTGAGTACTCATTGATAGAGAGTACCAATACCTGTGGTACTTATTCAGATATAACATTTGATTTAATACAATGATAAAACATTGGGAACAAAACATTTCTTTCTGAGACAGACAATGATTTTACGATGTGTGAAACTGCCGCAGTAGAACACCAATTGTTGCTGAGGATGAGTTAATGTCAGACGTTCTTTACCTTAAGTATCGGTGCTCTGTATCGGCACCCTCAATGAATATTCACTACCGAAAAATAAGGCCAATACCTGATACCGGGTTTCGATAGGCATTCAGCCCACAATAAAATATCTGCACTCTGATTCCCTCCCAGTGTTGCTCAGGGACCCTTGTGGGCATTTTACCTGCATCTAGAGATTGCTATGATATGCAGCCCTCAATTAATTTCAGTCAGTAACAACGCTTATTTATATTCACATACAATTTGAGAGAATTTCTAAATGGACTCACGAATGCACTCTCTGATATCCAAAACATGACTTTAAACATTGATATAAACACCAGACACCACAAAAAAAAAACTCGGTTCACTTGGTTAGGCAACGTCATCTGAATCTGTCACGCTCATAAAAATCGCTCGTTTAATTGTATGTATACGAGCAGGAGAACACCGTGTTCCGCGTGATTTCTAATTCCGGGGCAATTCAGCACTCAGAGTCGTCCTAAAAACAAGAAATGAACCAGCATTAGCCGATTCGTAGCTAGTGTTAGCCGATGTTGTGTGCATAGTTTGAATTCCTTTCCGCGACGCTCAGCAGCATAACCGACAAATAAATGGATAGAGCCCGGGCCTTTTAGTTGCCAAGAAGTTCTTGCAATGTCGGTGCTTGGCGAGTCACGTCGACTCCGTGGCGACGAAATACTTTAATGGAGTTTTGGGTGAACGCGATGCAGGTTTTCCTAAACACCGTTAGCTAAGTTGGCTAGTGAACGCTCCATCGCTGCGGGAGGAAAGTTGGCCGCGAACCGCCGTTATCAGCTGCTGAGATTTTCGAAGCGCACACAATTACTCGGCGTTCGGGACTGGGAAAATATTTTTTTCCCTATTTGTGGCAAAATCCCGCTTGAGATTTCATGATCAGTGGGCATCCGAAGAACGAGTTCCTACTGGGCTCAAGCTGCTGTGTGTGCGGGTTGATTGTAACGGTGCAGTGCCTCACTTGAAATGATCCCGCATGTTTGGTTAGGATCGACTTGGAAAACAAACTTCAGAGAATAAACTCGGCATTTTGCGACAGCACTCGGATTCTCCAAATACACGGCAGATATTAAACAAATCGCGTTTGTCATCTACTCTTGAAGGATGTTTTTTTGTTCAAGCGTCAATCCCGACCCTCACAGCTGGAAGCCAGGATTCATTTACCATTGTTTTGCTTGCTTACTTGTTCTTCGCACTACTCGTTTCAAAACTGATTTTGCCGCCAAAAGACTCAGTGTTTACAGTTTCAGTTTCCCCCATGCGGGCAATAGCAGTACCCTCCCGAAGCAGTAAACTTACTTGGAAAAGAAACGTACTCCAGCTTGCCTCCATTTCCACACTTAGTAATTCTGTAGGAAACCTAGTAGAAGCCTACAACAAAGCAACCAAACATGGCAGCTGAAACAACTTCCGGTAACCTTAAGGGTAGTACCATTTTACAAACAACACGGGGGTATGATAGTTTAATGTTTTAGAATTGCGCATGTTTCAAGTTCTTAAATCAAATTATATATTTTTTCAATAAAGGTTTTGTAAATTGTGTCAATTCATGAATTGCTTGAGTAATAATATACCCACCGCACGTCTCATGCCATGAAGACTGTTTTCAAAACTTCCCCATTTCATGTGTCTGCTGATTCTGTCCGTGCATATTTTATTGACTATCCGCGATGTCGCATGTGGCTGTTTCATGTTGTTTTATGAATAGTCCCTCGCTGGATGAAAAAAATCTTTAAATGCATTTGCTCTTTTTATATCAACGATGTAATGTTTTCCCTTTTATCGATTAAAATTATTGGCTCCATCAAAAGAGCACTGCGACTCCCTCTGACTTAGCCTCTCTTTTTCATTCATGAAATCGGGATGAATGAACTCTTGGTTGTGCACCGTGAAGTACTATCGTTCATGTCAAGTATTCCTTAGTCTTTGCAGAAAATATTCTCATTATTATGCAAGTGTAACAATTTTGTGAGATTGTTACATGCACCTGTGTACAGATTAAATATTGAAATAGCCAACAATAATTCATCTTTCTGCTATGAGCAAAACAAATTTTTTTTCTAGAGTGCTTTTTGAATATAGGGGCCACTGGTGAACATTGAAAACTTTTTTTCCACCTAAATTACAATGAGAGCTTCGCTGAGAGTCATTCGGGTGTGGTTAGCATCATCCAGCAGCAACCTGGATGGTGATAGTACTGTCCAAAGCATTGAGTAGTCCAGGTCTACAGTACTTGCACTTCACTGCAGCATAAATGCAATAAAACGCAAGTTTGAAGAAGAAGTTTGTATGGTGGGCCTAAGCACAGCTTTCCATCCAAGTATTATCTATGTACAGTATATTACCCATATTTTTACTGCACTGCTGCGTCATTGTTGGACAGTATTAATTTCTGTGTAACATATGCCTCCTCACACTGAACTGTCTACTTTAGATTTTGTATAAGGCAACAACAAATCTCTGCAATATCTCAAATTTGGTCTGGGTTGTCTTATTGTCACAAATTTTACAATCTGGCAAGATGTGGCCTGTTTCATAATATCCTTCCATCCATTTTGAATACCATTTGCCCCATTCAAGTCACAGATGAGTTTGGGCCTATCCCATCTGACAAATCCATTTACGATACACTCACATTGATACATATGGACAATTGAGTCTTCAATGAAACTACCAAGCATGTTTTTGGGAATGAGGGAGGAAGTTGTATGTGTGTATAAACTTATTTTGAACTCATTCGAATTCCAACATGAAGATAATACAAATTATACATAAAATGTTAAACTGTATGAAAGTAACTTGTAGACCAAAACATGCGCGTTTGTTCAAATTGACCAGCAGAGGTCACTGCTGCCCGACTCCCCTCATGTGACGTTCATGTACACTTAGAATTTCAACACGTCGTAAACGTGTAAATTTAAGCTTCAAATATCCAAACTTCATGTAATATTTTTAATGGAGTATACAAAACGGTTAAATTGGAAGCATCTCTTATGAATCTTTTATCTTTATTTATTTATTTATCCTTATTTTTTCTGGATATACCTACGTGCGTATGGGTATTTTCTTTTCAGTTTTGGGACCTTAATTCTCATATCAACCACATAAGAACACAATACCCGAAGGCTGTTGAAGTTCTCTTTATCTTCTTGCTAAAGAATTTTTACTTTATAGTGGACTGTGAATGCACCACGAGTAAAATGTATCTTACCTGAGATAAATTCAAGGAAGAAAGTGCCGAAAAGGTAAAGGTGACAACACCAGTTACAGGTAGGATGTTGTCTATTGCTTGTAATGTAGACCGTTATACTGTACTATATTTGTACACCCTCCATTGACATCCTTCCCTGAGGCCATCAGGTTTTTAATGAGGGCAAAGCAGCTTAGAATTATATCCCAGCACTGACAGGGCATTTCGCAGGACAAGATAGAAACACAGTTTTAGCGCAAGTAGTCAATTCTCTACTGACAAAAAGGTTAATATAATAAAACAGCAATGCATACTAGATGCGATTAGATTTTGAGGGGAACATGCTGTATGGTTAGGTTTTTGAATTAACTTTTTAAAATTGCCTTATCGTGACCTGGGAAAGATGACGACGACGTGATTTTTGTCTTTTTACGTCGAAAAAAAAAACCGACGGAAGGGATGGTACATACATCAGCAAGGCAAGTTCATACTTTAATTATTCAAGTGTTTTGATTATTCTGCTATTCATAAATGTTGAGTGCTGTGTGTCACCGTGAAACTGATAAAGTATTTTAGGTCGTCTGCATGAGAGACGATCAACACACTGCATATTTCATTGTGTCGTGCAACAATGCTTTTAAATTCAATGTAGGGCACTTTTCAGGTACACTTGCACAACCGGATAGAATCCAATAAATGAGCGATGTCAAATGTTCTGCCAAAGATAATATCAGAGACGTTTTCATGGAACCATATACAATATTGTGTGTGGGTGTATCTATCTATCGATCGATCGTGACGATAGTAACAGGTTCAATAACAGTCAACGGTCATTTCCATTACTATGGGCGTGATGCATCTGTTGTCTTTGTCAATTTGTTTGCTGACACACAAATTCGTTTTTCTTTTGCAAATCACTTTTATTGCATCCTAATATCTTAGAAACTCTTCACAGAAGTATTTGTTGTATGGTCTCATTAATGAAAAATGTTTCTTTTTTCCTCTCTGCCTTCCTCTTCCCTCATACTGTCGATGCTCTCAGGTGCTTGATGAAGATCTGCCTTTTTTGATTGTAAACACAATTTGAGTCAAGAGGCTGTAGAAAAAGTCCACGATGTTTAATCTGATGAAGAAAGAGAAGGAAAAGGACATTGGCAAGAAGGAGAAAAAAGACAAAAAGGAAGACAAAAAGAAAGAGCGCATGTCCCAAGCCGAGTTGAAGAGCCTAGAAGAGATGAGCATACGCCGAGGCTTCTTCCAACTCAATCGGGGGAGCTCCAAGAAGGAATCAAGGAGCAAATTGGAGATTTCTGGTCCTATTCCTATCAAGGTGACAAGTAACCTGGATCTAAGTCTGGCAGACTTGGATGCTGAGCGCCTCAGCAGCTGTGAAACCTTAGCGCAGGATGTGAGACCTGTTGAGGAAAATAAGAGTATCGACCAGGACCAAATACGCAGCTCTGTAAAGGAGAGAGCAGCTAAGTTTGGAGAACTAGCAAAGTTGAATTCTGGAATCGGCCCGAGGTACCCGGCCCCTTCCCAGAGGAACAATGCATTTGATACGTCAAGAGTTTCTGTTCAGAAATCAAAGCCACAATATTTTCGCCAAGGAAGCAAACCTCAAAACATATATCGGGTACACATACCTGAACTTGTAGAAAAAACATTCCCTGGTGTCGACTTAGAGTTGCCGGCACTGGTTGCTCCCCCAACACCAAATCCCAGAGAACTGAAGCTAAAGCGACGCAACACGGGCGATTTTGGCTTCTCTTTGAGGAGGACCACCATGCTGGACAGGCAGCCCGATGGAGACGTGTATCGGAAAGTGGTGCACTTTGCAGAGCCCGGTGCGGCTACCAAGGACCGTGCTCTGGGCCTGGTGCCAGGAGACAGACTGGTTGAGATCAATGGGATCAAGGTTGAGAACAAGAGCAGGGATGAGATCGTGGAGATGATCCGTCAATCTGGGGAGTCGGTGTTACTCAAGGTGCAGCCCATTTTGGAGCTGAGTGAGTTGAACCGGAGCTGGCTGAGGACATCGCCGGGCCCATACAAGGAAGGCTTCAGCGTAAGTTACATTCCTTTTTGTTTTTTTTCAATTGCAATTTATCTTTCCTACAGGTAATTAACATCACTCACTTTCAACTCTGCTCCTCAAAAAAATGTGGATGTCATGATAACATGCCATATGTCATGCATATACAGTTCATGTGCACATAATTTTTTTTTCTCTTTCTCAAAGGAAAGTATGAAACCTGACATGGTTAGGAATGCCATCTGGCATGTTTATAGCACAACAGATCAGAAAACAAATTCGAAATGAACAGTGCCATATTACACGTCACAGTGATTACGTGAATTGATTTAAAAAAAAAGAAAATGGCGGCCTACACAGTATGTCATTATTTTGATACGTAATCATCTTAAACTTTTTTTCAGGGAACCAGATGCCTTTGACATTTGCACATGAATGTTTATCCACACTGCCTAATAGAATGGAGGAAAATAAACATTGGGGCTTGTTCCTTGAATGTTTAAAAGGCATCATGCATAAATAATATTTTTCCAGTGACTTCACTTATAATTTGCATACATTTATGGATTAAATGTAAATATAATTCCATCAGTTCAACAAATTAAACAAATAGTAATAACAGTCAAATGTTAAACCTGTTATTCGTGTCTTTGTTGTTGGAAGTGTTAAGGAACCCAAAAAGATGTACAGTACAGTCATTTTATTTAGCATGTTTTTGTTTTTTTTAATAATCATTGTATTTATTGGTTGTTGGATTTTTTTCCCTAAATATTAGTTATCACAATATCTTTGCAACCGATTGCAGTAATATTGTTTTACAAAAATGATTAAATTCCCAAGTCACATTGAATTGATTCAATCTCCAGTTGACATCATAACATGCAATACAGAGTATCCCTTTATCTTTCTTCCAGACCAATAGTCTTGATGTATGTGAAAATGAGTACACTTCCCGTCTCTGCCAGTTGAATGGTAGCTTTATTTTATATTTATGTGTAGAACAGAATACAGCATACATTTTCCATTGCCATGGTATACAACAGATATGAAGCAGAGTGTCATCGTCTTGGTCCAAGTGTGTTATTTAAGGCTACTCCGCATCCCATTGTGGCTGTTCTTTAAAAAAAAAAAAAAAAAAAAGTTAAAGTTACTGTATAAGGCCTGGATGCAAAATTCTGATCTTGGAGATGAGTTTGTTAAAATACGGCTATGCATTTCTGCCTGGTATTCACTGGGGATTGTGTGCGCTTTCAGAGAATGTTTTCTGGTGTGTATATCTAATCCCCCCCATCCCCCTCACCCCCTTTGACACCAAACAATGGGATGCTAATGTAGACAACGGCCCAAACGCGACAGTCCAGGGCCATATGGTCGCTGGTTGGCTGCCCTATTCACTTCTTTTTATGTGGATTATCATGTGTAACAAGAAGGGGCGTGTCAAACATAACTCTTTATTTGAACACCTGAAATTAATCCTTTTATAGGGGCTCACCATGACACGTTTTTAAAAATAAAAACAAAAAAATAACCCTCAGCATTTCTAAATTGTGCCTTTGACTCTTGACTTACACTAATACAGTACACAAATGGTATCGACATTTAATTGTATTTAAATAGAAGTAGTTCTTTTCTTGGTGAAATAATATATTTTACAACAGCATATATAGTCAGTCATGAGCTGTTTGGATTGGAAACATAATATTTCAAACCAGATTCCATAATTCTACATTCGATCAAAACATTCCCTCACGCATTTCCGTGGGCCATAATTTAGCAATGAAGACACACACAGATTGTTCTTGTGAAAATGATACCATCCAATCAAAATCCCAGCTGGTGTTTATATTTCATCTTTTAAATCGATGCACATCATTAAGCTCCTCACACTCGCTCCTCACTCTGTCCTACATCTTAATGATCATCAGTAGCCAGGTAATTTAAAGAAACTACAAAAATGTACTTGAGAGGCTGACCCAGAACCAGCTGCACTATTTATAGGTGGTTATTAAAAAATCTTGAATCTGGATCTAGAGCAGATGGCATACCACATATGCTGCATGAATATGGCTCTATTTGCAATTTCAACATCCTATTTTATATAATTAAATTGTGTTTTTGAATCGTTTGCTGCAACTGAATTAGATACCGATTTGAAATGTTGATAGGGAGCTTGTTTGAGAATATACCTGGACACCGAGGAGCATTTCGAGACTTGTACTTAATGTATGGATCTTACTTTTAATGTAATTTCACGAGGGTATAGTTATGTAATGATTGGTTGGGTGCATGGAAATGACCTTGTGATGGGTCACGAGGCTGCCTGGCAACCAGCAATGACTATGGCTATGATCTAATTGCTGTTCTGAAGACGGGAACGATTGTGCTGCAGTTTTTAAACAAAAATAAAAAAAAGAGTACCCGCTTTCCCTTTGATATTGTTGCTATGGATGGACGCTTAAGTCCCCGTGATCTATATCCCACCTTTACTCAAGTCTGTTCATCCGGGGAAGGAATCTGACTGTCATACAATGTTGAAGGAACCTCTATTTAAAATAATTCAAGCCTAGCTATTGATTCTGGGCTGGCCCAACATTTTACCCAGAGAAAATTAGATTGATGAGTGTTTTTTTCCCCCCCTCACATATTTCGAGTTGAGAACACTTTTGTCCATAAGGTGGCAGCCATTGTCCACACAACAGCCGACCATAACTACCCTCATGCTGTGGTTTTGTTGGTTCTGCTCGCACAGAATACAGGTGGTTTCTCATCTAATCCTTTTTTAAAATTTGATTTGATTGGATTTTTTTTTTTACACTCCCAATATTAATTGGAGGGCGCTGAGTTTAGCACTGTCACCTCAGTTAATTTAATCGTTTAATAATTCAAATGAATAATGTGAACAATTAACAACAACAATGACAACCAAAAAAATAATGTAATTCAGTGAGTGAAAAAAACCCCAAACATCTTTATTTTAACTAACATGAACCCTGTGTTACAGTAAAATGTAAATTCCTTCATTAGAAGACTCAACTGGGTGTCCTCTAAAGTGAAGATCTGTCAGGATATGATTTATCCTGCACAATAGAGCATGCATTTGTGTGCCAGCTTCTTGTTTAAACACAGAGCATACATTTTTGCTGAACATCAATTATATATATATATCGTGTCTTGATCATCTATCACATATTTCATAGCCTTAGCTTTCCACTGTTATTAACTAGGTCGGGATTTACCATTAAAAACCCAAGATGTCATGTATCCCTAGTTTCAGCAAGTCACGATTATTAGACCAGGCATGGATTAGAAAGAGGCGGGACTTTCCAAGGATAAAGATTTCAGTCCATGATCGAGGCTTAAAAAGTCATTTTTCCTGTCCTCCACTCTTAATGAGATTTGAATGTGACAGTTTTTTTGAAGATGTCATTTGGTGTCCTTGGGCTCTCCATATCTTTATTGAGATCAATATCTTTATAGATCAGAAAACAGAAATTTCATTATCCATGTTATTTTTTGACCAATGTTGACCTGAAAGTTACAAATGAATTTGCGTGCTGATAAGATTTGTTTTTTAATTTTGCCCTTGTCGATACAAAAACATTGGGTTTAGCCATTCACTATTGTCAACCTTCCTTTTGCAAACATAAAATAAAAACTGACAAATGTTATACCGCCCATGACATTAGGACTTTATGTATGTGAAAATAGTGGCATTTGTGTCCAGCTAGTGCTGAAAAACATGAATATTTGTTATCCTACGGTTAGTCAGAACTGGGTCAGAATCAATTTGCATGGTTTATGAGTCTTTAATCTTTGCTTTACGCTAAGCGTGTGTCAACCAACAGCTTACATAGTGTTGTGTCCCAGTATCTGACTCTGAGGATTAGCAGACTGTATACATGGTGGACCAAGTCGGCCATGTGTTGGCAGAGTGCTAATACGTGAGCAGGAATATCCTGTTTTATCAAATTTAAGTATAAAACAAAAATAGAAAATAATCCAAAGCATATATTACCAAATTTTTATTTTATTCTTTTTATTTTGAAAGCCGATAACTGTGATTGGAATTAAATTAGGTTTAAAATGAAATGACCACTTGATTGTGCTTATTAAAATCTTGACTGCTCTAATGTATCCAGTGTAAAATATAAAATTACTATATCACTCTTTTTGAATTGTTATTGTGCGTGACATATTTGTACATTTGTTAATGGCTCCCTCTCGTGGTCATGTGAATGTACAGCATATTCCAATTAATTAAAAACAATTTGGGCTCCAGAAATGGAAGCTAAAAAAAACTAGTTCCAAGTGGCAGGTAGAGATAAACGAATATCTGAGTGAGGGAGACCCCCTCTTTGATGGTCTGTCACCAGGGAAGAGGGTGGTAGCAGTGTATTGGTATGATTACGCAAATTCTATTCATAGACTTTCTGTGTTCCAGCAGCTGTCCTCTCTTACTGCCCAACTCCTCACATTACGCCCCCCTGGCCCCCCTACTCTTCTGACTACAGGCTTGGGCCACTTTGACACCGCCCTCCAGGATGCCCGTGCCCCTCTCTCACGAGGAGTCTTTGTAAACTCTTTGTAGACTCGGCTCAGACACTACTTCGGCCCTTGCTTCAGTGACTGCAGGTTAAGAGATTGGAAGGTTAAGCAGGCCGAGAGAGAAGGTAATGGCCTCTGGAAGACAGTGTGTGTGCTGCAAAGTGTGGTTTGCTGGTACACGGGTGCATGTGCTCTGCTTCGGTGTGGGCTCTGATGGCATTTCAGGATGGCCTCTCTTGTTGCTGAAACTATTAATAGATGGAGACTGATGAAACCTGGGTGTAGCTGACACTATTGATATTTACTTTCAATGAAAAAAGGCCACAAAGTCCACAACATAGTCAAATGGGAAATTTACAAAATGTTGTTTGGTGTGCAGTTTAGTAGTGCAGTTTTGAAACTTTGGAAGTTTATGTCCTGTGCATGTGCTTTCCCTTTTGAGTCAAATTAGCGTGGATGCAGCTAGTCTGAAAATATTTGAGTTCCAGGGATGCTTGCTGTGCTTTTTACCAAATAAAAAATAATTATTTTTGTCTTCACATTGCTACATTATTTTTATTTTGACAAGAGATCGTTGTGTGGCACCTCACGGATTGAAAGATTATTCAGTGTTGTGATTCGAGTGCATCGAGTCACCCGAGGTAAATGCTAATGATACGGCCTCGTACGCTTGGTTGATTTTGAGAAATTGCCTCATGTATGCACGTCGCAGGTTTTCGTGAGAGTGGCTTGAAACTAAGCTATCATCTCATCTTGTTTTCTCATCATCTCTTTTGTCCTCAGTGCTGCATGGTCCACTGCCCTCTTGGTAAATGGGCCGTTGTGTGCAGAATTGTGCTTCATAATATCCCCAAGTGCCAAGTGACTCAGCTCATATCCTCTTCTTGTTTTTGTGTCGTCACCATTGCATACATTTATTCTTTTCGCCACCAGCTTGTTTCATGACGTCTGGCCCATCACCATGGCGTACAAATCACGCTTTTCATTTTGGGAACAAAAGGGAAGTTTCGCTCTTCTGTGTGACTTTTTAATTGATTAATTTATATTATTTTTGCATCTGACTTCATTTGTCACATTTCACTTGACAAAGGCTTTGCTGTGGTTTGATCTGTTGTGTTGATTCTTCTTGTGTAGGTTAAGGTTGAACGCAAGCCAGATGTAAGTGCCTTTTAAATATATTCTTTGACACATGAACTGAAATTATGTTAATTTCTGAACTGAAACAGATGAGGCTTCTTACTGCAGTTCTGGAGAGTTTGCCAGCACGTTGAATTTTGGAATGATGATCACAGTTTAAGGATGACTTTGGTGTCAGATTGAGTAAAATCACAATTGGGTATATTGACTTAAAATTTTTTTTTTTTAAACTCCGGTTTTGAAAAACCGGTTAAGCAATAATCTTCTCTTCCTGAGCCAACTCAGTGTTGATGAGCTAACGCCATAAATATTTGTGTTTCGGCTAAATGCATTTTCATTGTCCCCTGAATCATTTAATTAAGTGATGCCCAAAGCCAGCAGTTTGCCAGGAAAAAGCAATTAACTGAAACTGCTGAATGTAATGAATTTATTGCGGACGCATTTCTTTTAATGACCCTTTTAAAGACACCTTTCCACCAAGCAGTACAGTTAAGTTTGGCTACCACTGGTCATGTTAGAACAATCCCCTCGCTCCCCTCCCCTGGTCTGGCAAGGGTTCCCACCATCAAAATTGTGCTCCTCATCAAACTGAGCTGACCTGCACATCTTTATACGTATAAACAGTATATTTAGTGTCCAGGACTGAACAGATTTTTTTTTTAGTTGTGTCATCAATCCACATTACTGCTGTTTTGATCTATTTGCATCCAGCCTAATGTAGATGCTAGTCAGCCACAGGCAGTTACTAAACCTGCGCAAGACCCAGGGAGTGCATCATCAGCAGAAGACACCAGCAATAACGCTGCCATGGGTGGTCCAGATGCTCCAGGAGAGGGGCAGAAGTCCGGCGGTAAAAAGGTGATGAAGGTTGTGAGAAGAGTTGTGAGGCGTGTCGCTCCTGCAGCAATGGACGAGCAGAACCAGCTGGCTGTGTCCGAAGCTGTCAAAGCCACGGCTGCACCAAAATCTACCAAGTCTTCAGTGGAGGACAAGGATGACATCTCCATGGGCCTGACCAGCCTCATGGGCAGAGGAAGAACCAAAGAGCACCGGCCTCGCACACGCGCGCAAGACCGCAAAGAAGACATGAAAGAGGAGCTCAAACAGGAGGAGGATAAAGGAGAGGAGGAGAGAACGGACACAACAGAGGACTCCGCATCTGCAGCTGTACTCAAGAGCACGTCACCAAATACTGCCCCACAAAATCTGAACCCCTTTACACCAGCCGTAGGCTTCATACATAAACCCGACCCTTTGGCCCCACCCACTGGCTTCATTCCCACCCCAAAGCAGACTCTCTTGACTCCTCCACTTAGTTTTATCCCCGCCAGAAAATCCAGTCCAATTCCCCTAAAAAACAATGGTCTGGTGAGGCCTGCAGGTTTCATTCCGGTCCCAAAGACAGATCCTCTGGCACCTCCTGCAGGGTTCATCCCAAAACCTCACCTGGTAGCAGTGAAGAGACCAGAGGTACAGAGTGAAAGAACTGCATGTTTGCCACTTAACCTCTGAGTGGAGCATACTGGGTGATAATAACAGCTCATAATATTTACCCATCAAACACAAGTTAAGTCTTGGCGACCTGATAATGGATCCCGTATGAGTCATCTTTAAGTTCATGGCAGTATTCTCAGCGTTGCAAAACACATTTCCTCTCTAAACATATTCATTGCGGCCGACAAAAAAAGATCTATATAATGAAGCCTTCTAGAATTAATGCTCACTGAGTGCACAACGCTATTTATGATCAGTCCAAACCTCATCAGTGGGTATAATGGTGTGCTCGTTGCCCAATCCAGTCAGTACGTGTAAGCAATTAGGCATTGAGCTGTGACTCATTAGTGTCACTCTTTGCTAGTGGAGCATTGCATCTGTGCCAGGAGAACCCACACTGAGGCAAGCCTTGCAAGGAAAATAGCTTATTTTTTTATGTTATAAATCACGACCACATCTCAACATGTTATCAAAATAACTTCCGGATACGAATTGTGATTACAACTTAGCTATGTCCAATTATGTATTGGCTCTGCAACGAATTCAGTTCGCCCAACCAACATTTTACTAATGTTACTGAAGTACTGGTGGGTAACTTCTGATTACCATATTTTCCACACTAAAAGGTGCACTGGATTATCAGGCGCACCTTCAATGAATGGCCTATTTTGTAATTGTTTTCATACATTGGGCGCACCGCCTTATAAGACGCAATCTACAATGCATCCACTAGATGGAGCTACGCTCAAGGAAATGCCAACAGAACGATCAGATGTCAGTAAAACTTATTTAATAAAGCAGCGACACAGTTCACTTAACCAACAGCTAGTTATAACATTGACTCGTTAACATTGAACTCTCTTGCCGCTGCTGTATTTCTGTGTTCAAATGCGTAACCGATCGCCTTAAGTTTGAACTCTGCGTTGTAAACATATCTCTAGCAAGGTCGAAATATTACCGCAATGACCATACACAAGGCGCATCGGATTTTAATGCGCGCTGTGAGCTTTTAAGAAAATGGAAGACTTTGAGGTGCGCCTTTTAGTGCGGAAAATACGGTATATATTTTTTTATATTGAACGCATGAACGTAACCTTGATAAAAATATAAAATGTGAAAGTGTAAATTCAGATATTGTCCAAAAACATACCTTATAAAAATCACTTTGAAAACTTTGCATCTGTCCGGCTCTGTTTGATTGGTCAAATGGATTCAAACTCCAGCACTGTAGTTCCGTTGCACTGGTAAAATAGAATCAAGTGACAGCTCTGAGGATGTCAACATATATATGGAATGAGCAAGCCATAATAGATAAAAAAAAAAAAAAGAAAGTACAAAGTCGAGCGTAGTTCGATGTAACAGATTAAAAGTACCGTTCATATCCACATAAGGCTGGGGAGACGATGCAAACACTGTACAAAAATGTCCAAGCTCGAATTCAAACCCATAACATTTGACTGTTAGTCATGTTAACCACACGCACACACCAGAATGTAAAACTATCATTCATTGTTCATCCATTCATTCATTTATTCCTGTCTGTGTGCATGATGTGTTAAACTGCTACATAAAGGAGTTCCCTTGTCCCACTGTGGCTCCCAATGGCAAACCATCCCCTGTTGTATCCCACCAGGCTCATTCCACATCGAGTGCACAGGTGTGTTTGTATTTGTGTTCATATTGACATTTTCTGCATTCCAAAAAAATAAAAAACAATTCATTGATGCATTCTCTTGCATGGACTTGCTGGCCCTGCATTTGCAGGTCTCACAGGTCACTCCTACTGAGGAGGATTACATGCGTGTGAAAAGGATCTTCGCCATCACTAGCAATGATGTAAGGTCTCTCTTCCTCGGCTTGTTTTATGCGCCTGCCCTTGCCCTTTCTCGCACTGGGCTACTCTGTACGCTAGCCCAGCTAGAGGGACACATCTGCTCATGTTACTCACTGAGCTGTCCCCGACCTTCCACTCGCAGAAAGTTTTTTAATTACCGGGATGATCCCTGACAATATGAAACTCTTTCACGGCTCTCAAATTCTGGACATGACTTCTAAAAGTTGCTTGGAAGCATACCTTACATTACGCCGCATGTTGATAATTGTGAGATGCTAACGAAGAAGTCTCGTATCGGCCCGAATATAAGACGGCCCTGATTATAAGACGACCCCCTCTTTTTCAAGACTCAAGTTTGAAAAAAGACTTTTTGAACACCAAATTAATGTTTATACAGAAAATAATTACAGTAAATATGTAAACTAAAGTGCAATCACATTCGTAACTGAATGGCTTCGGGTTTTTGAAATCATAACTTCTCCTCAGCTGCCGGTTAACCTGACCGATCTTCGACCCACTTTTCTCCAGATTGTCGCTACGTTTTTCCATTTTCTGTTATCTCTTCTATTATTTTCATCTCTTTTCCCTCTTACCGCTATTTTTTATTTTTCTTCTTCGTGACAGGGGTTCACTTTGGCCTGGGGAGTCAACTTCAGCATTTGCTTCAATGATATCTGGCGCCATCTAGCGTCGTGAATGGGTATAATGTTTAGACCCCGAATATAAGACGACCCCCACTTTTTCAGTCTTATTTCAGTGCAAAAATCACCGCCTTATATTCGGGCCAATATGGTAACTGTGGAGACTATTGCTCATCAGTTCCATTTTAGAAGGGAACAGCATCTTTATAAATAACAATGTAATCTATCATAAGAGGATATTTTACTCCAAATAAATCATCATAAATCATATCTAAAAATGATATGATTTTCAATATCTAATAGATAAATGTTAACATTTGAAAGCACGGAATTAAGGGCAAGGGATGCAATTATGTGCAGCCAATGTGCCCTGTTTGTGAAGCGTGTCGCAAAAGGGCTCCATTGTTTTATGTCGCTGTAGAAGCTCGAGCAGGCATAATAACGCCCAAATTAACATAATGCTTGAGTCAACATACTGCAAACAGTAGAACATGTTACGGTACGATATCTGCGCCGCTGGAAAGGAATTGAACTGATTCAGTCGAGCATTTCTTGTCTTCCTTTGAAAGGCGTCTGTTTTATTGCTTTGCTGTAGTTCAAAAGGAGCAGAGGTGCTCAACTTTGACCACTGGTATGATATGCAATGATGACATTGTCTGGTTATTTCTGCTCCCTGCTTCCGTCACGGGTCATTGGATCTCGACATGCTGCCGTCGTCTTTGATGCTTGAATGGCTAGCGTGCGAGAGGACCCAAATCCTCTCAGGTACAACCTGTGTGACTGACTGCAAGCTCTGTGTTCTCCCTCGACTCTGTGCCAGAGATCGTGGCTTTGGTTCATTATTTTTGATGCGCTGCTTTGTCTGCACCCACCTGCTGTCTTTATCCTAACATGGCTGTCATTGGATGATTTTTTTTTTTTTTTTATTGTCTGAAAAGACATGACGGGTTGTGATGATGAATATTCTGATGAGTATTTGAAATGTGCCGTGCATATCTTATGGCTTTCCTCTTACTGATCGTGTGATTTCCTGTGCTCATCAGAGTGAATAACATGGTTTTTTTTGAAAGACTTCTTGTGTTTTGAAACCAAGGAGGTGTTGAATGGATCAGCTCAGGAGCGGGCCAATCATTGCGTTAAAAGTTGTGTAGATTTGTAGATGAGGTTAAAAAAAGAAATATATATATATATATATATATATTATATATGTGCAATAGTTTATTTAAAATTAAGGCCTTCTCATCTGTTTTAATAATAGGTTTGTTGATGAGTAACCAACCAAATGTATTTATTTAGTACAATAATTAAAACATGTTAAATGCATAAAATAGTGTATATGATAATAATATGGACTTCAATCAATCATTTAAAATAAGATATAGTACATTAATGCAAGCAATACAGTACATTATTAACAGCAGCAATATTATCAGACTCGTGAAATGCACATGCTCGGTGGGCCGGAGTGAAAAACGGTGCTACATGTGGCCCACTGACCATTCTTGCAATCCGGGTTAGATGGAATCTCATTTGTCAGCTTCGAGTGTTTTCGAGCTCACACGTTTTTGTAACGGCACTTCGTTGTCCTGAAGTGGTATCATTTTTCTGATAGATTGAGCGCACCACATTTGGCTCACTAATCATGACTAAAGATGTTTGCTGTGACAAAGTACTGGGAGATCTACTTCTGAATTCCTCTCATCCTTACCTATATGATTAATGATTTTTCTTTTTTCTGCATGAAAAAAAAGAATTGCGTCATGTGTAGTTCTGTTCGGAAATGACTGTTAATGACTTCTCAATTGACTTTGATTTTTTTTCCCTTCTCCAGCCAAAGCTTTGTGAGGACCCCGTGGCCATTCTTCAAGCATCACACTTAGCAGCAAAGGTTAGAAAATTGTGGGTTTTTTTCTAGTTTAGTATTTAATCATCATTACGTGTAGCAGTATCCTGATTACACATACCCTCCTGTGCACCAGCAAGGAATTTTGATGGTGTCTACTGTTTTCCCTCTTTAGATCTTCTCCAATCTTTTGTACCGGCTTTCTGTATAGGCTGCGAGCACTTTAAAAAAAAAATCTGAGACATCCTTTAATGAATATGTTTCATGGACTCTCATTGAGTTCAAGGCCTTTTCTTTGCTCTGGAAAGCGCTTTGAAAGAGGTTTCCGTCAAGGAGGGTTGTATCAAAAGACAAGATGATAAAAAAAAACAACTCCCACTACCAACTGCTGTGCTGAGTGCATTTGGACATTTCCATAAAGGATCCTTTTCAATTCAATAATTTTTAACGAACCAGTCATGGCTGACAACCGTTTAGTGTTATTTGTATCAGTTCTCTTCAATCTTGATTTGTCACCTTTTTATACAGGCGAAGAATGAAACAAACATCGAATCTGAGAGAGCCTGGTACAACACTGAAAAGGTGTGGCTTGTCCACAAGGATGGTTTTTCTTTGGGTGAGTAAAGGTTCTCTTTTCGTAGCATTTCATTTCATGGATACAGCTACCAGGGTCCATATATTTTTCGTAACAAGAGGAATAAATGCTGTGGTTATGCAGCAACTCTGCTGAAGACAGAAGCGGGGAGTCTGCCCGAGGGGAAGGTGAAAATACGCCTGGACAGTGATGGATCTTTATTAGACGTAGATGAAGATGATGTCGAGAAGGTATTAAATCATTTCATCACCTCTGAAGCGCATCAGTCAAAAACCACGGCGGGTGCAACTTCTCATGACTTTCAACGTCAGGCAAACCCACCGTTGTTTGAGCGAGCGGAAGACCTGGCCTCTCTTCAGTACTTGAACGAGTCCAGTGTGATGCATTCCCTGCGGCAGCGCTACGGCGGTAACCTGGTGCACACCCATGCTGGGCCCAACATGGTGGTCATTAACCCCATTAGCGCTCCTTCCATGTACTCTGAGAAGGTGAGCTGCAGCTAGCGTTCATGGGACATAACGCTCTTTTTTTATTCGGATTTCCGAACGTTAAAGTGTCAAAGATAAATCCATTTCTGCTGTGTTCTTTGTCGTTATTACCATGCAAATGATATAGCCTGATAGGTGGATGATTGAGTATGTACAGTATGTCAGGCTCTAGTTTTGGGGCTAATTTAATGCCCGACCAGGTTTGGAATTCCGTAGTTATTAATTCGTCAGATTGTTTGGTGGCTTGTATGCACGATTTTCTCCTTTGTGCGAATACCCCTCACATCAAACTATGAAATGTCTCGAAGAGAAATTCACAACATGCCAAATTCAGTGAGCTCTTTGCAAGGACCCATTCTTTTGGCAAATATTTGTAATGGTAGACTTCATGGCACGGACCTCGAGTTAAAACTTTGTGAATGGGATTGAATGGACCGTATTTTCCGGACTATAAGTCGCTCCTTAGTATAAGTCGCACCAGCCATATAAAAAAAAACAAACAACATACATAAGTCGCACTGGAGTATAAGTCGCATTTTGGGGGGAATTTTATGTGATAAAATCTAATCCCAAGAACAAACATGTCATCTTGAAAGGCAAATAAAAATAAAAATAGAGAACAAAACGCTGAATAAGTCTGTTACAAGCTAACATTACTGGTATATTCATATTAAGACTTATTCTGATAACTATTGCATAAAGAACATGCTAACAAGTTTACCAAACCATCGGTGTCTCTCCAAATTACTAAACCCAATGAAATCTTCATCCTCAGTGTCTGTTTAAAATAAGTCTGCCAACTCTGGAGGTAAAGATGTGGCGCCTCCTATTCGACATCGCTTACGTCACTTATTGTCGACTTATCAACATAGGGCTCGAGCGCCCTCTTGTGTGAAAATAACATGTGAAATGATCTAATAATGTGTTAATAATTTCACGCGCAAGTCGCACCAGAGCCAAACTATGAAAAAAAAGGATTTATAATCCGAAAAATACGGTAATGATTTACTCATACAGTACCAGCCAATTGTGGACCAACTCTGAAAAGACGTTTAAAAACGTCTTTGGGAGTGAATGAGTTAAGTGCGATACTTTATGTTACAGCTCAATACCTTTGTCTACACGGTGAATCGAAGAGAATAGCACGCACGGAAATGGTTGCCAAAGAGTCACTCTTCACTTCTATTTCCGTCTGTCTTTGTTCCTACAGGTGATGCAAATGTTTAAAGGCTGTAGAAGGGAGGACACAGCCCCCCATATTTACAGCTTGGCTCAGTCTGCCTATCGGAAGCTCTTGACCACGAGCCAAGATCAGTCCATAGTCTTACTGGGCAAAAGCGGCAGTGGCAAGACTACAAACTGTCAACACATCATTCAATACTTGGTCACTATTGCTGGCAGCACCAACAAAACATTCTCCAGTAGGTTGGAAAAGTTTCAGCCTGTAAAAAAATAAAATAAAAGAATGTCACCATTTTTTTCCGGGTATTTACAACATTCTGATTTGTCTACAGCGGAGAAGTGGCAGGCGGTGTACACAGTTTTAGAGGCATTTGGGAATGCGTCAAGCTGCATGAATGGAAATGCCAGCCATTTCTCCCATGTTGTTTCTTTGGATTTTGACCAGTCAGGCCTGGTGACCTCCAGCTTCAATCCAGGTATTTCTTTTCTTTATGTATCCATTTTGCTTCAGTACAGTTTCCCCCTCCCGTGTCTCGTTATTTGCGCTGTGGCCTTGCAGACAATGCTCCTGGAAAAGATGAGAGTGACACGAAGACCCGAGGGCGAGTCCACTTTTCACGTGTTTTACTACCTAATGGCCGGAGTCGACAGCTCCCTTAGGTATGGATCACTACTGACTGGCTAACTGGATGCACAGTGCCCCATAGTCTTTCATAGAGCTAAACTACATCGTATCTATCATGTTGATATACACTCACCAGACACAACATTAGGTACACACCTGCACAATCTATAAGATCTCCCGCAAGAGCTGTGCACATACTGGAAACTGTTGACGCTTCCGCCATTTCGAACAGAACTTTGACCTTATCGGGCAACATGAATATTATTTATCTTTTCTTCTTCATTTATTCCACTTCATGATTCATCTTTGCAAATGCAAGGTTTTAATACAGCTCTTATTAGATGGATTATGCTGTTGAATCAAATGAGTGGATCGCATTGGTTTGAGAAAAGCTAACATCTTTGTCATTTTGTATTTTTTTTGTTTTCATTAGAACTGAGCTGCACCTCAACCACTTTGCGGAAAATAACGCGTTTGGAATCATGCCTCAGACAAAGGTAGACTACTTAATGGAGAACATTATTCTTTTTTTTTTTGTTCTGAAACAGACTGCTATTTTATATAGAGCAGGCATTTTTTTTAAACTATTAGTAGTCATATTTAATTTATTGTACTGATTAAAATCCCACTCTACCTTTCTCAAGTGTGCCTGAACAGTAATCAGAAAGCAGACTAGCACCTCTCCATCATTCAGCGGGTTATATAATGTCCGCAGCGGGAGTTGAATCATGAACATACGGTTCAAAAGCCCACGTTACTTACAGAAGAGCTACTGCTGCCCATTTGAAGCATCGTAATTTATTCGTTGCCATCTTGTAACTTCAGAAACAACCAAATAAAGATACTCACAGCATGTGAACCTTCATACCTGATCACTCCAAAAAAACAATTATTTTCGGTAAATTGTGTTGCGATGTCCACCAGGTGGAGGAAAAGCAACGGGCATCCCAGCAGTTTTCCAAGCTGCAAGCAGCCATGAAGGTTCTGGGGGTCGCTAGTGATGAACAAAGAGCTTTTTGGCTCGTCCTGGGGGCCATCTACCACCTGGGAGCTGCAGGGGCAACGAAAGGTACATTTCCTGAAATCCAATGCAAAATAAGGCCTTTCTTGCTCACATTTTGAGCGTAAAATCCAATACCATTCCTTTATGAAGATAATTGCCCTCACTTTTTCATTTAGTGCTAAGCATTATGTATTTTTCATCTCTGAACTGTCTCATACTTCGGATTGCACAGTTAGACCGGAATTTGGAATGTATTGATTTTCCAGAAAGAAACATGTATTCCAATGAATCGTAATGAATCACATTAAGATCCGGTGCATGCCCTAAAAATCTGGATAGCGTGGTGCACGTTAGGAAAAAAAAAATGTCATCTTGACTTGGGTCTTCTTGTAATGCAAATGGACCTTGGGAGAAGCAGTCAGTTTCACCCTGAGGTTTCATCTCTATTTTTGAAGCTATACTTTATGATGAAACCTTGGGTAAGATAGTTGTGTTTTTCTTGCTTTAGGAGTGTAAAACAGAATCTCAAGGTAAACTGTAGATGCCCATTGTTGTGGGGTTTGGTCAAAGTTTACAGGGAAATAAAAAAAAAATATATTTTTTGTCAGCATTGTGTTTTTTATTAGGTAAATTCATTCAGACAGACTTTATTCTGAAAGATGTCTACTTTATCAATGAATGAATAATGACACTGTGTAGTTTGTATGCATTTGCAATTCGGCAGTCGAGCACAAGGGGGCAGCAATGATCTCTAAAGTAAAAGTGATAATTAATGTCTGATTATTACTGCTCATGTGATTATTTTTTTCAGCAATGTTTAATTATGATCCCAAATAAAATTTCCTCACCTTGATAGTTAACCAGAATGAAAGTAATTGTAGTAGAAATCACTGATTAAAGCAAATATGGAATATTTAGGATTTACAGATATGTGATGTCTTTTCATGTCTGTGCAACCCCCCTGCTTACGACTGACCCTGCAGGGAATCTGTCGGCTGAATAAAATCTACTAGCGCCACGACTACTTCTCTCGCTGTGTGAATTCTCCCAGTGCCTCCCTTAAGCCTTAGAAGATAAATTCACGGCCCATTAAAACGGATGTTTGCGCAAATATAAGCAGTACTTTTCTCGTCTTGGGGTTAAAGTAAAAATTGTTATTGTTGCAATGTTTTCTTTTTATGTGCAAAGGCCACCTTTAGTCAAGGGCAAACATGTAAAGCTGTAATTGGAAGAATAGTCAGCTGAAGATGACATGTTTACATTTAACACGTATGTTTTAGTATTCACGGCCAATACATGCTTTCAGTACAGTTTATTGCATGCGCTCTTTCGCTATTTCGGCCTCCTTCTGGCAGTGACATTATCCAGAGTGTCAGAGACAGAATTACTAGCAAATACAAGACCAGCCATGTGCAAACATGTGGCTGGCAGAAGGGCTAATGAAGGTCTTCATGCATGCTTCTCAGCTGGCAGGAAACAATTTGCACGTCACGAGTGGGCCCAGAAGGCAGCATACCTGCTGGGCTGTACCCTGGAGGAGCTCTCCTCCTCCATCTTCAAGCACCAGGCCAAGGGCGCCCTGCCCAGAGCCGGCAGCATCCGCCAAACTTTGGACGAAAATGGCACATCGGATGCAGGTACACCCGCCATCATGCATCCACTTTCTCGCCAACATTCTTTCCCCTGCAACACAACCACAAGCTTTTTTTTTCCCCCCCTTCACCTGAGGGAAACGGCATGCTTAGGAGCGAGAAAATCTTATCTTAGTAATGAAAACCGCAGCTTAACAATGGGCATTGACGGATAAGTACACACTCTTTACGTGAGGACAAGCAATTTTGGATCCTCTCGTCATTCATTGTCATTGAAATCATAATTGTCACGCATTGATTTTATTCACATTATCTGACCACCGTGGAAGTGGAACACTTGGAAGGACACTTGAATACAGCGCAGGACAGAATTGACCTCAGTTTCACCTTTCTGTATCAAACCCCCACCCCCACCCCCCTTCAGCATGACCTTCCAGTCTTGGATGCATTAGCACTCTTGAAAATATCCCTTGGGTGCCATGAAACTCACCATTTTATGAGATAGTGGAGTCAATTAGGGTAACTTAACAGTTGGCGATTGCTATTTTGCACCAGCATAAACGCACACTCTGACTCGTCGAATTCAAGAGCACCCGAAGCCTAAATGACAGTTTCACCGAGATAATTTCAGCAACAATTTGAATTCTTCTTGCCACTGAGCGCTATATACTCAACATGCTATTACATGACCATTTTCGTGCAAATGTGTCTCGCATTTACTGGGTAAAATGTTTTACTTCTTATAATTCAACTCATTATGTTGTTGTTTTTTTTCTTGTTTTATTGTGTGATTTGCATGTGACTGCTGTTCACACCAGGATCAAAGACTTCAGCCATGGACTGTTTAGAGGCCATGGCCACTGGGCTGTACTCTGAACTCTTCACTATCCTCATTTGTTTAATAAACCGGTTAGTATTCTTTCTCTTGTTTTGTAGTAGGTATCATATAAAAATACAATAAAAATAATGTGATGCCTTAGACCAGCGGTCTGCAACCCAAAATGTTGAAAGAGCCATATAGGACAAAAAGAAGCAAAAAACAAATATGTCTGGAGCCGCAAAAAAATAAAACGTACAATGAAGGAAACACATGTTGTATGTATGTAGGAGATTGAACTGTCTCAGAATTGTTTATGTTATTCATTCCTTTGTTGTGTGTTCACAAACGCCCCCATATAATTTTTTTGTGTGATTTCCTCGCTTGATTTCTTGTTTTGGTGCATTGTTTTCGCTTTTCTTAGTGTCAGTGAAGTGATCATGAATTTCCGTTTTTCGGAGGCTGTCTTTGAACGCCTCTCGAGTTGAACGAGAAGAGAGAAGGCACGGAGTCGGACGCAGACGTGTCTGTTTGTTGAGGCTGTTAAAAGCATAAATAAAGTGTCCGTTTTAAAAAACCAACACCGCAGCTCTCCTTTTTCGGAGCTGCAACATGTATCTATATCAATTTAAGCTATATTAGCCTATTATCAAAATATTTTTCCATTTTCAAACATTTTTTATAAAGCTCCAGGGAGCCACTAGATGTCGCTAAAGAGCCGCATGCGGCTCTGGAGCCGCGTGTTGCCGACCCCCGCCTTAGACTGTTCTGCAGTGCAAATGGCTTGCATCTCATTTGTGCTTATTCTATTTCAAACAGCAACGTTTTGAAGAGAAGATAGAACCAGGTTTCGGGATTTTTTCACTGCATTTAAAACAGACTCAGTTTGAGGTTTTTAAAAAAAAAAAAAAGAATCAACACGAAGTTTGGGAAGGGCTGGGATGGAGTGGAAAGCGCTAAGGTTAAAGCTTGGGGTGGTTTCGGTGAATCTTATCAATAAATCATTGTGTAAAGTATTGTTTTCTCTTCTTGCTTCAGGGCCTTGAAATCCGGCCAGCTTCCCTTGTGCTCTCTTCTCATTATCGACACACCGGGTTTTCAAAACCCCAGGCTGGTGAAGCACGACCGCGGCGCAACGTTTGACGACCTATGCCATAACTACACCCAAGAACGTTTGCAGACACTCTTCTACCAGCGCACCTTCGTTCAGGAGCTGGAGAGATACAAGGAGGTGGGAGTACGTGAAGGCTATACGCTCAGCCTTCATCTTCTCCATTTTCTCTCTCTCCTCTTCGTCTGCTCGTTCTCTCACAGGATACATCAACCCCAGTACGGCGTGCTTTCACACCTCACATTCTCTATCCGTCCCACCTGTCGCGAGATGTGACGTGCCAAAGTGGTTCGTGTGTTAGACCTCCTCATTAGCGATGCTAGGCTTCACCTCTTCTGCAGAGATCAAAGTGTAAACATTCGCAACAAAAGCCTTGGGGAGACACGCCCACCAGCAGCACAACACAATAGTGTTACTCTATTGTAAGGGATCTATTTTATTTTTTATTTATTTGCTGGCCCTCTTTGCATTATTCAAAGTCATCTAATGAGATGAAATAAAAGAAAAGGTGTATCACCAATTCCGCATTCAAAAAAATTACTGGAATAGCCCTCAGGGGAGCCTAAACAAAGTCCAAAACAACTGACTCCTAATTGAAAAATACATGAAAAGCTTTTTTATCACCAAAGCGTAATCTTCTGGGTTTGATCAGTTTCCAACGAATCTAATGATGAGGCCAACATGCGCTAGCTCAAAATTAGCAGGTTTGCTCAACTCTACCAATACACCCACAAAGCTCTCCCGGTGACACTTTTTGGGGGGAGTTGTCACTTACTTAGATTCGTTTTGGTGCTTTTCTACAGTACCATTTCCGCAATATAACCGCACCAGAGCACAATACCGAAAGAACACGCCACCGTGACTTCACCCGCAAGAGAAGAGCAGTTTATCGACCAAAAAGAAGCTTCAGAGAAAGATAATCAGTACAAAAAACTGAAAGAAGAAGAGGGCCATCTCTATTGCAAGATGTGTTTGTAGCCACGAACGTCTTACCAATGTCACTCAGCAACAACAACAGCAAACGATTCGTGACTGCACCATGGTCGACAAAACTCCGATGGGCATACTTTTGAAAAGGAAAATTGGATGATACTGTGTATATAGAGAGGAAGATAACAATTGTTATTACTGAAGAAAAAAACACCACCTTCGGTTGAATGATTTTAGAAAAATACGGTTTCAGAAATTGCTAAGCAATGTCCTTGTGGTCAAGTAAAGCAGTCGTTTGTTTTTTGTTTTTTATCCCTCATAATAAGCAGTGTAACAATAAATTTAATTGTTGAGTTTCCCCCATTTTGTGGTTATTGTTGTAAAATGATAGCATATCCAATCGGCTTTTTAAAATTTCTAGCACAATAAAAGCGGATTTTGGATGCACCACCAACTATTGTACCGGCAGGTCTATTAAAAACATCTGTCACGACCAACTTTCCTTGACCTTTCATGTTGATGAGAATTTAGCTTTGACATTTGAATTTGAGATCCTCTGTTCTAATACTTTGAGATATCAGCTAACGGTATTGTCCAAAATCAATTTTATACCCTCTCTCAGCATTCACATTGTGACGTTTCTTTTGAAAATCGTGTCAATGACACCAAAGAGGTATTTGTAGTATTTTGACCCTCTCATATAGATAACTGAAATAATAGACACAGCCCTGCCAACGACAACAACTGTAGTGTGGTTAAAGGAATACCTCTTAATTGAAAAAAACAAATTTTTCAAGGCAAATTGTTTTTTTTTAAGTCTAATCTTACAAATGGGACAGCACACTAAACCACAAATCACTGACGATGATTTGAACATGGCAGCTGGGATTTTTCCATTCATTTCACCACCCTCAACTCCCGCCTGGGTGACAAAGAAGTGGAACAAAATGAAATACCGCATATGTCTGTGTGTAGCATAATTCTCCTTTGTCGGTGCATTGCAGACTATAAGGTGCCGTGACGCCGTTGCAGAGAAACTGGGTCAAACTCCTTTTGAACCCCTCTCTGTATCAATAATTGCAATGACAGGCAGGTTGAAAAAGTGATGCAAGCACACAATGGACTTTGTGCTTCAAGAATTAAAAGCTGTCGCATACCGCAGACGGTCGAATTGTCTTTGTCTTCCCACTGCATATTGCATCTCCACAGTAGAAAAGAAAATCATTTAAGCTACATCACACACACAGTCAACTTGAACACTGGCATCTGTCATGTGCGCACTATTAGCCCCGCAAACAGTTTTCCCCCCCACATTTCCAGTATACAGCCTGTAAGCTGCTTGTGTGTCTGTTTTTTGTTGTTGTTGTTGCTCTCGACAAGGTAATTTATCATTACTTGCCTCCACATGATCCTTAAAATGTTAGCATCTGCTACAGAAATTGCATCCTTAACATTTTTCCTTTCTTTGTATACAGAAGACATTTTAGAAAATACGCACAGACATTGCGTACCAAATGGTGACAACATTTGGGATATAATAAGACCACAAAACTACAAATATAATATTACTCAAGACTACTACTATCGGTACTTAAAATCACAAAATTTCAAAGAGGTTTTTTTTTTTCAGCGGGAATAGCAAGTAGCCACCTGGGACATTTGAAAAGGGCAATATAATTTTCAGGAGGAATAGATAAGAAAATACAGGGGACAGTTGGGATTTGTAATTAATTTGATTGCTGCTTCCGACAGCGTTTGAAAAGTGTATCTTGACCAGACCTCTTTCATTTAGAATTTCTAATTTGACATCCATTAAGAAAGTGACACACACCATTCATTTGGAGACCTGGGGTCACGTGGAGGCTATGGCTCCAAGCATTCCTGCGGAATTGGATGACTTTTTTTTTTTCCCGTTGCGAGAGAGTGTTCTCTTCGATGCCGGCGAATGCGAATAATTCACCACGGATTTCCCGTGGAACTGAAGCTGTAACAATAGCAGTAACAAGCTTCATCCATTCTAACTCTGGTACCAGAGAATGCAATTAAATTAAGCATAATTGATACCAGAGAGAACATCACATTCCGTATGAGTTTGCCTCTTCACATCTTAATTACATTTTAATTGTCATCAGCCTTTTTCTAGAATTTGAATTAAAGGCCCAGACAATTTGTTTTCAGTTGAACAACCAGAAGTCTTTATAATTATAATCCTTATGGTCCTTCTAATACCTACTAACAGTACATATCCGCCCTGGTAAGCTCTTGTCCAGTGGTCTGCGGTGAGAAAATGTGATACACAAAGTGACTTGTAATTGCGTACCTGGCTAGCATAAAAGCATGAGGATCCCATTAATCTTGAGAGCAGCCTTTAGAAACGCCAACGCCAAGCCAATACCTTTGCTGATCTGCTTCGAAACTCAATCATTTGTCTCGTGTCAATGTCACTGCAAAATCACAACAAAATAGTTTTTGACTCAAATATGCAGAAGCAGGTAATTGGCAAAATACATTTCTTTGCATTATTACACTGGAATTGTCATCGTAGTTAACGATAAGGTGATGCGCTTCAAGTACAACGCTAATACAGTGAAACTCCTCTACAACGAAATCATGTTTGCAGCAAGACATTTTTCACAACAGGGGGTTTTTCACTGTCGCAAATTTGAGCTCAGATGTAAACACACACACACAAACGTATGTGTACTCTTTATTTTTATTCCAATAGTGCATAAGTATGAGCATACACTTATTTGACACTTCATAGAAAAAAAACGAAAGAAATTGCAAAATTTACGATCAGCTTTCACTTTCACTTACGTCAATTTCTTGGATAATGTCTTTTATTTTGCTTCCTCCGTCTTTCATTTTGATCACTTTTACACTCTCTTCCAGCGTCAGAGCTCTTCTTGTCTTAGCTGCTTGACATCCAAAGATCCGTTTTGTAGCCATTTTAGCAATGCAACGTTCTTGCTGTGTTTGAAACTAACAATAACAAATACTTCCTGGACTACTGCGCATGTGTAAACCAGTGTGGTGGTTGCTGTTGCCGTTTCCGAACGAAGCGGTCGAGGTCACTGTTGGATTAGACTTCGTTGTAGTGAATCTCGTCACGAGGCAAGAGCAGAGAAAAAGATTTCGTCGTATGGGGGGCAGGAAAGTGGGAATGGTGTTAATGCATTAAGATTTTTTCACACTAGCGGGTATTTTTGCCCATGTAGGTTTCGTTGTAGAGGAGTTTCACTGTATGACAAATACCAAACACAATGCGAGAGAATAGATCAAAGGTGAGCTGGCCGCCATCTTAATACGTAATTCTTGAATGTTAATGCTGTCATTTGTGTGGGATTTTTATTTTATTGCTCTTTATTTATTGTGGCGTTTTGTCTACAGGGCGAAATATGTCTGATATTGTTCAAACAAAAAGGTCATTTCCTTGACATTTAGCATGTGTCTCTTCCACCAGGAAAACATTGAGATTGCCCTCGATGACACGGAACCTGACACATCTTTTTCTGTGGCGGTGGTGGACCAAGCATCGAGCCAAGCGCTTGTAAGTTTATTTCTGAGACAAATCTGCTCACCTATTCAAACTTTCTCATAAACACCAGTGGGACTTGATCACCTTTCAAGGTCTGTCTTTTTTTTTTCTTCCGGGATTCCATTGGTGGTGCTTTCATATAGAAAGAAATATCATCTCAGGGCATCAGAAGTTTTCTTTATGTGGCCTTCAAATACTGAAATGAGTTGTTTGGCAGAGGGTTTAAAGAAAAGGGAAGGTAGGAGAAGAGTGAGAGAGAGAAAAAAAGGTCAGAACATGGACTTCAAAAGAATCAATGTTTGGTCTTTGCTGCTTATGATCTGCACCATGGAAACAGAAATTGCGAGAATTTAGAGAGTCATAGATCATGTTGGTGTTGAATTTTGATTCGAGTGTTTTTGCTCTTTAATTCATCCACACACACTAATGGGATTGTGATCAGAGGCAATGGACCACTGAACAACACCTTGGGAAAACCAGCAACAATTCCTCCATTCCTGTTTGGAGTTCACATGATGCTTTGTTGATGAAAGATGTTTTTTTATGACTCAAGAGTGCGAGGGGGTAGGGTGGGGGGCTCAGTTTTTTTTTAATTTTATCACCGTTCTCTGAAAGCCACAAAGTTGTCAGCTGTCTCCTCCAGACTGATACTTTGTGTTGCAGTCAGTGTAGCGCGCACTGCTGATAAGAATGTCACTTTCTGATAGGCGCTGAAACCGATTTTGGTTTGGTGGGTCGGGTTTCTTTCCAGGAAGCATTCGGGTTGCAGAGACATTACTGCAGCGTGGAGATCATTATCATCCAGACAATAGAAGTGACCAAAGCAGCCGTTTTTGTTTTCTGCTGCGCCTGTTGCTTTGTTTATCTGTCTGATTGTCACCAACAACTGCTGGTCCAATTTAGAAGAAATCGGGTGGAAATATGCGTTGCAGAGTTGCACAAAAACGTAGATTTACAAAAAACAATGTTTTTCGACTGCAACATGAACATTTTATCAATTTTTGGACCGAGCAGTGGAACAAAAGGACAATTGGTTCTTGAATTCACTTCCACATGAATGACCTTGGTAGGAGTCTTTAGCTAGAAAGTGCAAAAAGAAAATAAATATTAGTTTGGTATCATAATACGGGGGCAGATTGAATGAGTTGTTCGGTATGTCTGTCCTATGGTTTGGAGTTTGAATCTCAGCTCTGGCTTTCCTGTGTAGAGTTTGCATATTTTCCCGTGCTTGTATGTTCTCCTCCCACATTCCAAAAAAAACCATGCACGTTAGCTTAATTGAAGACTCGAAATTGTGCATAGGCGTGAATTTACGGGTGTGAATGGTCGTTTGTCTGTATATGATCAGTTCAGGGTATACCCAAAGTCAACTCACCCACAACCCCAATAAAATCAAGTGGTAGAGAAAATGGATGGATGGATCGTATTTGAATGTCATTAATCAATTCTGTTCCATTTTAATTCAATTTGTAAAGGTCCGTCTTTCTATTTCAAGTAAAATACAACTTCACTGATTATGTTGTTATCATCACAGATGATGTTGTCAACACAGCAGGATGGGGCGCAGTAGAACTATTTTTAAATTTCAATTTCCAATGTCAGCCACGCTCTTAAAACATGACACTTTGAGAGAACATCTTGCATTAAAGTGAATTTAAAAAGTCAAGCTAAACTATTCTGCCTATTTACCACTCTTCCCTTTTTGTACTTGTCATCTGGGAATGTGAGCTTATGAATTGATATATCATTCTGGGAAAAAAAGTATTGCAGTCGGGATTTTGTTTGTTTGTGCCGTCCAATTGAACAGGTGCGCGGCGGCCGAACAGATGAGGCCCGTGGGCTTTTGTGGCTGATGGAGGAGGAGGTTCTGCAGCCTGGGGCATCGGAGGAAAGCCTGCTGGCTCGCCTTTTTAGTTACTACGGCCCTGCTGAAGGCGAGATCAAGGGTGAGTCGAGCACCCATCACAATGAGAGCTTTCCACTGTATATGGCATAAATAAAAATCCTCATCTGCCACACAATATTGGGTACACCGGCACAAACAAGTGATATGTAATCAGTCGTGCTGGCTGATGTAACTTAAACTAAATTGGCAATGGAATTGTTTCTTGAACCAATCAAACTTCATGTTCGCCCCAGAGATTGGCCCGCAATCTTTCCTGCCTCTGTTTGGTCGGTAAGAGCAAGACAAGTTAGATGAGCCAAACATGTTTGTAGCTTTGTTGCCTATAAGGCATCAATTTGATTTGCTCCCATTGTTCACAAAACTAAATCTGTGCCTGTGAGTCTATATCCTTTGCCAAAATAATTAAGTGGAGTAAATGAATGAAATACAATTGCTGTTTACAATACAATCGCTACAAGTAGCCTCTATAGAAGCTTCTAAATTACAATGAGCACTCAGCAGAGTGTATAACGCACCTCCAGCAAGGATAAAACACCCACCACGTGACTCTGACTTATTTGATGAGAAACCATTACCTGCCGCGCCACTGTTTAACTTTACCACTGGATGTACAACTCCATCTTCTGAACCTGTATTTACCGTATTTTCCGGACTACAAGTCACTAGTATAAGTGGCACCAGCCATAAAATGCAGAATAAAGAACAAAAAAAACATACATAAGTCGCACTGGAGTATAAGTCGCATTTTGGGGGAAATTTACGTGCTAAAATCCAACCCCAAGAACAGACATGTCATCTTGAAAGGCAATTAAAAAAAAATAAAATAGAAAACAACAAGCTGAATAAGTGTACAATATGCTAACGTTACATGGCGCATAAACGACGAACTGAGAACGTGCCTGGTATGTTCAAGTAACATATTAAGAGTTATTCAGATATCTATAGCATAAAGAACATGCTAACAAGTTCACCTAACCATCAATGTCACTCCAAATTACTAAATCCAATGGAATCTTCATCCTCTGTGTCACTTTAAAGCAACTTTACCAACTCCGGAGGTAGAAGATGCAGCGCTTCCTGTTGTACGTCACTTACATCAGACTCATCGTCGTTTTATCAACACAGGTCTAGAGCGACCTCTTGTGGTTTAATGTGAAAATAACATGTGGAATGATATAATGTGTTAATAATTTCACCCATAAATTGCTCCAGAGTATAAATCTCACCCCCAGCGAAACTACAAAAAAATTGTGATTTATAGTCTGGAAAATACGGAAGGTGAACTTTAATGGCGAAAAATTCAATGTGACCAAGTGAGGATACGCAATCGGAGATTGGATGGATGGATTGTATCTGCACCTGTACATGGATGCCCCCTAAAGTTAGGAGGTTACAAAATTTCACAGAAGTTCCTTTTGTACTTTTATGCGTAATCATGCTAATAAACCAACTAATTAATAACGCTCATCTTTGATGGCAACGGTCAGAAATGGGTTGTTTGAATATTATCCATACTATCATGGCTTCAGTGGTGTACAACTTCAACATGTCAACCTGAAAAACGATTCTCACGTTAGATAAGGTCATCCGAATATAAGCCAGTGCACTTCTAGACCATAGGTGTCAAACTCAGGTCCTCGTGGGCCGCTGTCCTGCATGTTTTCCAAGTCTCCCTGTTGCAACACACCTGATTCAAATGAGCAGGTTCAATGTCAGGCTTCCGCAGAGCTTGCTGATGATCTGATCATTTGAATCAGGTGTGTTGCACCAGGGAGACTTGGAAAACATGCAGGACAGCGGCCCACGAGGACCTGAAACATGCAGGACAGTCTCCCTGTTGCTACACACCGGCCCACGAGGACCTGCAACAGGGAGACTTGGAAAACATGACACCTGGGATGTTCTAGACCCTTATTCACGACTGTCACAACAATATCATTCAGTTATATCGAAAAGAGGAAATGCAGAATTTTTTTTGGTGCCAATCCAAGCTGAAATGTCTTTTCTCCGGAGTGTTGTCTAAATTGTCCGTTGTGTCCAGGTTGTTCCGCTTCTTGCCTTACCATGTCATAACATGTAACCGACAGCATGATCCCAGCATTAATAGCTCACACAAAATTCCATCAAACGGATTGACCGGCCACAAAAGTCCTTGCTGCGTTATTGTTGTTCGACCGTAGTTGCCATGGTTACAGCCCATGCAGAGTGCTCTCCCAGGAGCACTCAAAGAACTGAAGGCGTGAAGTGTGATTTTTTTTTTTTCTTCTTTCTTTCACCGTCAAACACACCCTGTGAAAGCATCTCATTTAAGGCCTTTTTATGAAGGCAGATTTCAAGATGACTTCATCAGCCAAAGCTCTTGACTTGCAACCATTTAGTCTCAATTTTATGGATTTTGACCAAAAAAAAAAAAAACTCCCATCACAGCGTCCCCACTTCATGAGATTCAGACAAAAAACTTTAATTGTATATACAGTAACTTTATTCAGATCAGATTAATTAGCACATTCTGCTTGCATTGACACCACCTGCAGACGCATTTTCCCATGAGAGGCTGTTTATTTTTATCTCCTCTCTTTATGCGCAGTACAATGGAATGAAATCTTACACAGGCTTCTTACATCAATATCAGGTCACACTTTCCTTCTGAAGAGTGAGAAAGATAATCACTTCCTGCTGGGCCACAGTCACGGGACTGACTGGGTAGAGTACGATGCCCGTGGGTGGCTGAACTACGCCAAGCAAAATCCTGCCTCAATCAATGCTACGAGCCTCCTGCAAGACTCCCAGAAGTAAGCGTCAGCCATCTTTTGTCATGCAGTTTATCAAGAAAAAAAAACATTGGGTCCTGACGCAATACGTCTCTCGCAGGAAGATCATCAGCTCTTTGTTCATGAGCCGAGCAGGCGGGGCCACCGTTCTGTCAGGTTCCATCGCAGGTCTTGAGGGTGTTTCCCAGCTGTCTTTACGACGGGCCTCAAGCCTGAGGAAGACATTCACTTCCGGAGTGGCCGCTATCAAGAAAAAGTCTGTCTGCATTCAAATAAAGCTTCAAGTGGTGAGCGTGAAAATGTTGTTGGTTTTCAGCACGATAGGACAATCAGGGACTCAATCGTCCCATGATATGGGAAGAAGCCGTTTCTGGGTATGGAAAGTTGAAACAAACGGCACACACGCCTCATTATAATGTCATAAAATCTGTAAGTCAATCAGCGAAAGAGGGTAAGAACAAAATGTGTTCTATATCGGCCATTCTGTGGAATTAGAGCAATTTGCTTCTTGTAACTCTCAACCTAAATTCACATTTCTGTCTATTTCCAAATCTTAATCTGACAATATACATATTGAACTGCTGAAAATGTGTGAGGTATTTTAAAAATAAATAACTGCGATTGGCTGGCAACCGGGTTCAGGGTGTCCCCCGCCTACTGCCCGAAGACGGCTGGGATAGGCTCCAGCACCCCCGCGACCCTTGTGAGGATAAGCGGATCGGAAAATGGATGGATGGATAAAATGAATTATCTGACAGGACCTGTGCCTTTTGGAGTGTGGAATACTTGTGAAAACCGAAACGAAACATTTTATATTGTTTTCTTTTCTCGAGAAAATGCATCGTATAGTTAGGTTAAGGAATACCACAAACATTTAAATGATTGTATCACAGTCACAGTCATATTTTTGAGTAAAGTCTAACTTTAGGAAACAACAAAAATGATCTTACTAGTATACAAAGTAGTTTCGTCTTTCAAATTATATATTTTTTTAAATAATGCAATCCGATCTCTGCAATCGGTTCTTCAAGTGAATTGCCTTAAAAGTCCAGTCCAATTGTGCTGATCGAATCTGGAATGGATCTGGAATATATGCTGCGTGCAGTTGCATTCAATCTGGAAATTGTTGTGACACACTGTGACAAATTATCACATTTTGTACTGACTTAATCCCATTAATTCACATCTCAGCATTCGCATGCGTTTTGTTTTTGTTTTTTATAGCAAAGCAGTTACAGTATGACTTTTATTTTGAAATACGGGAAGGGCCACATAGTTTGGAGCCAATGGTCATGATGTTAATTCGACAATGTAATGTTGCTTAGTAAAGCCCTTAACCGTCCTTCGTTCCAGGACGCCCTGCTGGACATGGTGCGCAGGTCCAGAATTCACTTTGTTCACTGCCTATTGCCTAAGGCGGATGCTCTTAAGGCTCTGAGTGGATCCTTCTTCAAAGGTGTAGAAAGTGAGTCTCAAGGGGAGGGTGGAGATTCTGGTTTAATGCAGCTGGATGTTGCCTTACTCCGTGCTCAACTGCGGGGATCCAAGCTCCTCGACGCTCTCCGGATCCACAGACAAGGTGAGCCCATATAACCTTACGTGCCAGATCCGCTTTCCTCAACAAATATACTACCGGGTATTTTTTTATTTCCGAGACCCACCACTCAGACTATCTTTCTAACAAATGAAACGTTGTTCTTGTTGATTGACCTTCACAGGTTACCCGGACCACATGGTGTTCTCTGAGTTCCGCCGACGTTTTGATGTGCTGGCACCGCACCTCACCAAGAAGCACGGGCGGAATTACATTGTGAAGGACGAGCAGAGAGTGAGTCAATCAGCGAGAGAGCGCTGCCACTGGCCAAACAGTTAAGATTAATGTTGTGAGAGGGGAGCTTCATTACATCTGCCCCTGATTTGTCAGCAACCGTCTGACAGAGAAGTAAGCCTTCATCCATCAAGAGCCGTTGTCATGATCTAATCAACTTGACCACATTTGTATTGTGCCTGCTAAAGAGGCAGGTCGGAACTGGGGCATTCATAGTGCCTGTGTGTTGACGTGGAGAGAGAGCCAAACATTTATAGTGAAAGGAAAAGAAAGTAGAAATGTTCACCGTCGATGAGAAACATCTTCATAGTCATTTAAAATGAAGCAGGGTAAGTTCATATACAGTGATCCCTCGCGATTTCGCGGTTCGTTTATCGCAGATTTTTTCAAACATATTCATAAAAAAAAAATATATATATTTTTTTTGAAGTCTGCAAAAATCAGTGTCTCAGTGTTGTTTACTAATCGTGCTAGTGTGTGCGCACTGCTCAAGCGCAAAGGTCCACGTGGGGCACCAGGGTTCCCACTCTTCCACTTGCTTTTTATTTATGGACCTTTTAAGGACTTTTGAGGGCAAATCTAGCCATTTTTAAGGACCTTTTCTCCATTCAGCACGGGATTCACGGTGGATTTAATGCCCGCTCAGCAATATGCGGGCTGAACAGAAAGCCACATATCACTGAGCTGGTGTTCAAATCATTGCTGCCAAAGGAAGGGCACATCTTTATTTTTAGGGGCAATCAGCTAACCCTTTATTGGACATACTGTATGTCAAATTTTCATTTTCCTACCAGTATCACAGGTATTCTCAAATATAGTACGCTAAGAACAATTTAAATTTAGAAAACATAAAATGTCAATTTATTTTCGAATAAACATATATTTTTAAGGATTGTTATTAATTTTAGAAGCTTTCCCTGAAAATTAAGGACAATTAAGAACATAATCTTACAACTTTTTTATGGATTTTTATGAATTTTAAGGACCCGTGGGAACCTTGGGCACGTGTGTGTGTGTGTGTGTGTGTGCTGTGTGCAGGTGAGTGTATGTGTGTTGCTGAGATAAAGAGAGAGAGGAGGCTTATAAGAACAAAAGCAGGTCTCTTTCGTTCTTAATTGTCTTAATTGACTAATCATAAACACGTCTGCTGCACAAGTGGGATGCTGGCCTGTGTGTGTGTGTGTCTGTGTGTTAGTGCGCTCTGCTGAAGCACGAAGGCCCACGTGGGGCTTTTTTTTTTTAATACAGTATGTTTATTGGTCGCTACTTCACGGATTTTCGTTTATCGTGGGTGGTTTTGGTCCCCATTAATCACGATAAACAAGGGATTACTGTATTCCAATTTTTCTCAAAAAAATGCACTTGTCTTTGGAACAAGAGAATTCAGAAACACATACTGTAAAAGGTTGCTTCCGGAGAAAAATGAGCGAGCGATTGAAAGAATAAGGTTAAGGGGTGAGGAAATCACTTCTCTACCCCTGTGCCATTGTACTCTGAGTTTCTGTGGTAACTTACGAAACGAAAGCGCTTCAGTTCTTTTGGCGAAGCTCTCCTATATAATCAAGTTGTGGTCTTTCTGGCTCAAGCCTAAAATACACACGGTCCTCATTCCTATGCATAGGTGAATCATCTTTGCTACTGTCCATGTGCACATTAATTTCAGGCTGTGGAGGAGCTGCTGGAATCTTTGGATTTAGAGAAGAGCAGTTACCACATGGGTGTGAGCCGGGTGAGTAGTCACACAGCATCCGGCACGAGTAAACACCTTTTAAATGATTAAATAAACCTTCACTTTGCAATGCTGCCATTTCCACCCCTATTAACATCACACGCACATGCACGCACACACTTTTTCTTCTTCCCCGCGTCTGTGGTGCGTGTCCTTCATTCCACCTGTCCCTCTTAGAGAACCTTTTTGATGTTGGAAAGTTGCCAACCTCCACCCTCTCGTCTTTGGGGGAATTGAAACTCCAAAGGCGTCTGATCTGCAATTCCCTCTCCTCGGGTCATGAGTGCAAAATCGTCCAAACGGATGCCTGTCTTTGTTTTGTAGAGCATCTTATAAAGGAACGGCAGTAAACGCCACTCTGCGCTTTGCGGTCTAATCCAAGCAGGAGAGTGGCAATCAGCCAAGAGGGAAATCAGAGGACTTAGTAGCGGGCAAATTGGTGTTCTCAGACATCTGCGGATCCCGATTCTTCTTCCTTTCGATCATTTTAAATATGCATAGAAGCAACCAAATACAAAAACAACAACATAATACCAGCGTCTACCATTTTGGAAGAGTGAACAGATGGTTATTTTGATTAACTTATTCGTACATGCGAACACACTTTCATAAAAAATGATTCCATTTCAAGCTCAACATTTCCGTCAGTGCCTTCAAGACGCAAAGAAAAATGGAATGCATGACTTCATCCACATCGATCTATTCGAAATAATAATAATAAAAATACATTTTATTATTAATCTTGATGGCAAGCAGTTTCTTGTTTCAAGCTTCACCTTAAAGGTTTTAAATTTGACCACATCCTTGAATGGCACCATTTGTGTATCAAAATGTGTTCACAATCCAGTTTGTAATGTAAATAATATATTATTCACATCATGCTTATTTCTTTTGCCTTTACAATGGAAATATTCTCAATACTCCAAAACACTTACATCATGTTAACACTAGTATCGTATATTTCTCAAAAAACATAAGAGTAGTTTGTTCGCAGCTGAACAAGAGTCAACTTCTGTCTCACCTACATGGTAATATCACCCACACAAACAAAAGACCAAAAGCATCAAAAAACAAAAGAAACACATTTAAGTGTAGCGGAACAATAGCTATGATAGGACAGAATCTGATATTCGTATCCACAGAAGTATTGCGAAATTCATGTGTCACTTGAATTTGCCATTTGTCCTCAAATAGTGTCAGTTATTCATTCTGCCCTGCTGCACCAGGCATTAATTTGGTGTAAATTTTGGATAATTAGCATTTTAAAAATAAATAATACCTAACAGTAGATAGTAACACATAACGAATGAATATGTACGTAAAAATGCATTATTCTACATTATATAATGTACTGCAACACATTGCGTTAGCAGATGCCACCTTAAAGTTCACGCGGCTACCTAGTGGGGGCACTTGTTATTTTTTTGCAGAATAGAAAAAAAAAAATGGAGGCATCAATTTGGGATGAGTCAATTATTCAAGTAGTACATGATGCATCTGGTGAATAATTGAGACACATTTATCAGCGGAAATACAATCATCGGATTGAAACAATATGAATTGCTTAACCTTTTGAACAATTCTGGGCTAAATTATCATAATGAATCATTGTTGATTCATTTGAACCTTGCCCGATTTCTACCGTGCCACGGAAGATAACATCGGACTGGTGACAGATGCTTCGTGCAAGTAGGCCTACCTAATCCCTTGACGATACATGCAAGCTGTCGGAGATCTGCTTTCTTTTGGCTTTTTTGTTTTAACATTTATTTCACCTTTGGTCCATTCAGTACCAGCCAATTCTAGACCAAGTCTGAAAAGACGTTTAAAAACGTCTTTGGGAGTGAATAAGTTAATGAATGTAATTGAGCTTCATTCCCAAGATAATCCAACTCTCTCTGGATGAGAGTGTTTCCTCCTGAGTTCATGCTTTTATACAAACTTAGTCCTTTATGAAGTTTGGGCTGTACATTGTCATTCCCTTATGTGTTATTTTATTCCTAATTTAAAAAAACATGCTCGTGTGTTTACATTTTTTTTTTTTTTTTTCATATTAGTTATTCTTCAAAGCCGGGACCTTGGCGAAATTGGAGGAACAGAGGGATGAGCAAACCAAGCGGAATTTAATCCTGTTCCAAGCTGCTAGTCGAGGTTATCTGGCACGGCAAGCCTTTAAAAAGAGAAAGGTAAGCAAAATGACCTCACGCTTATCAGTATCATCCCCGACTGAAAATAGATGGGATGTGAAACATATCCCTTGTTTCATCCAAATCATCATTTGAAATGACAAGGCAATGCAATCAAAAGTAGTACATGATAAAGCGTCCATATATAGAGCAGGCAAACAGGGTGAGCCTTGGGAACCATGAATTGCTCTTCAGACCTAATTTTAGTGTCTGTTTGCTTTGCACTTGTAGTCGATCCTGCCAGCTTTGCTGGAAGCCTCCAAGCAATTACGAAAAAAAAAAAAAAAAACGCTGAATCTCAATGCCCTCGCTTTAATATGACACATCCTGTCAGCTTGTCAAGGGGATTTTGATTGTGCGACGGCTGTGGATGGATGGAGACAAGAATGCGGCAAATCAACAAGATGGTATTTTTTATTAGGAATTACCCAACGAGATCGCAAATAAACAGACTCAACCGAGTGCTTGTACTAAACTATTGTGAACACTAATGGAATTGAAATGGCGGACACGGAACCAGAGGAGTGGGTTTTCAAAATAGCGCACCTAGCGGTAAAACAAAAGGACTAAACACCAGAGGATGGATGAGACGGCGAGCTAAGGATGAAGGTCCATGAGGGAGCTGTTTGGCAGACTCACGAGAGAACGGAACAGGGCTCACAACACAAACCAATTTTAGACGGCAAGCACTAAAACACAGACGGCAATAACCTAATTGCTTTTTGTTCTATTACGCCCAAATACAATGCTGCTGTGTTATGGTTTGTTTGTCTTTGCCCTTATATGTAACCATGTCACGTTCCCCATTAGGTGTACAAGTATAATCTCTTTTATAACGCAGAGATTGCAGTGCACAACTGAGATATTGTTCAAGAAATACCTTTCTGACAAAAAATCTGAGCTTCGAATTCTCTTCTTATTATGAGCTATAATTAGATGTAATGTCCATTTGGTAGAATAAATTATATCCCCCCCATTCCCCCAGAGCCACGCACGTGCAAACACCTGATAGACCCAATCTCTACAGACCTCCTCCATATTCTGTATGCAGTCCTCTACCCCCTTTCCCTCTGTGATTATTGAACCAGCAGCAAGTGAATTCAAAATGCATCATCGCCATTCAGTATAACATGATGTTTGTGAGCAGATATCTTGCTCAGTCGTATTTTCTTCTATTTACACTTTTATGTTTAAAGGCCATTATTCACACGGCGGAATGGGCGAAGAGCCTAGTATGCTTTTTTTTTTTTTTTAATCTTCAAGTTCAACAGCAAAGAAGTGATGTGAAATTGCTTGAGCAACTGTGCAATTATAAAATCAATTTGCAAAGTGTCCACCTACGTGCCTCGGTCCCCTTATGGCTCTTGTCCCCTGAAAATATGGATATAATAGGAAGCTAAGTCATCATATTATTTTAACTGGTAATGGTATTCTCTTGTCGAATCACACTGACTTTGTATGATAGAAAATGCAATCATAAACGTGTTGAATGTTAAGGCAGGCTCTGAAAATGAGATCTATAGGTTATTCTCATGATGCGCGGGGGGAGGTAGGTGGTTATTCAAACTGTCCTTGCTATAATGGTGAGAATGTATATTGCATTCATGGTCATATTTATTTTCTTCAATTAAAAAAAAAAAAAAAGTCAAACCTCGGTTTTCGTCCATAATCCGTTCCAGAAGAAACCGAAATCCGAAACCACGCTCTTTTTAAAATAAAAATCTCACAATGGAAAGCAACCCGAGGAAGCGTCACTTCCTCGTGTAAGGAAGGCGAGAGGGGTCAAATGGTGCATTCAAGTGCGCTCAGTTGTTCGAGAACCAAAATTTGTTCGTCATCCGGGGCATAAAAAACTCAAAATTTTTGGTTGAAAACCGAGACGTTCGAAAACCGAGGTTTGACTGTATATATATTTTTATGATGGAGACAGGCACGTTCGTTCATCCACGGAATTGATCGAGCTTGTTTAATATTCCATTGACGGCCATGCTACCCATCTCGAGTTCTCCAACATGCACTTTCATCAGATCACAAGTTGCAAACAGTGAGTGGGAGTCGAGTGTGCGGGGAGACGGATGACACTGATCAACAACAATTTTCTAGTGTGAAAGAGTCAAATACAAAGACGCGCAATTACACATCAGCCGGTATGAAATTTAAAAACATTGCTGCCACGACAACCACAATGTACGTCATTTATTGCAACGAAAGCGTTCGATCGGGTTTGTAGACGATATTAACACCTAAAGGGCGATTCCCTTAGCGCAGGGGTCGGCAACTCAAAATGTTGAAAGAGCCATATAGGACCAGAAAAAAACAAATATGTCTGGAGCCGCAAAAAAAATAAAAGCTTTCAATGAAGGAAACACATGCTGTATGTACGTAGGAGACTGGACCGTCTCAGAATTGTTTGTTATTCATTCCTTTGTTGTGCGTCCACAAACGCCCCCATAGTATTTATTTTGTAATTTCCTCGCTTGATTTTTTGTTTTGGTGCATTATTTTCGCTTTTCTTAGTGTCAGTGAAGTGATCATTAATTTCCGTTTTTCTGAGGCTGTCTTTGAACGCCTCTCGAGTTGAACGAGAAGAGAGAAGGCACGGAGTCGGACACAGACATGTCTATGTTGTCGAGACTGTTAAAAGCATAAATAAAGTGCACGTTTTAAAAAACCAACACCACAGCTCTCCTTTTTCGAAGCTGCAACATGTATCAATATCTATTTGAGCTATATTAGCCTACTATCAAAATCTTTTTCCATTTTCAAACATTTTTTATAAAGCTCCAGGGAGCCACTAGATGTCGCTAAAGAGCTGCACGCGGCTCCTGAGCCGCATGTTGCCGACAATCGCCTTAGCGTATACATTAACCCTGATCCAGTTAGTTGGCAGCGGAGCCCAAGATCAAAATTACAGCGGTGGATGTTAGATAATGTTTCCCGTTGATCAATGTGAGGATTATCATCATATAATAGCGTCCAATGCACCCATGCTGTTAATCTCTTCTCACGTTGGGAAAAGTGGATCGGCCCACAATCTCGCTCGTGTTTGAACAGTCCAGGTGGCATGAGGGGTAGATGTTTGTTGATAGATGATGATGTGACAGGAGGTCCGTTGATTGATTTTGCCTGGCATGTGACGACGTGGCATGCCCACGTGACATGCATTTGTATCTTGTTTTTGTCCTTTTGTCTGTCAAGGACAAACACAGGCTTTACAGGACTGACGTCAGCAGTCATTTCCTGCTTTGTGAGTTTTTGTCCTTCTGGTGGCCTCGAAAACATACAGTAAATATTGTCACATATTTGCGTCCAGAGCAATATGAAGCACAAATAGGTAAAAAGAAACATTCCTCCAACTATCCGATTATTATAACGCGGCACTGTACGGTCGCTTCTTTTCAGTTTTCATCCTTGGCATTTGAGAGACGGTTAAACACTCAGCTCAAGAATTGTACGAGTAATTGAATTTTGGACTCAAGCACGCCTGCGGTGATTGTAGTGAAAGGTCACTTGTTGAATGTTATTGCAGTACTACTTTCTTTGTCAATGCAAGTACTTGACGTCCTGATTGGGCTATTCAGGCACGCTTAGTTGAAAGGTCATTAACTAGTCAACAACCAATTGATTACAAGTCACAATTTACTTTAGAAGGCAAAGGAATGATTGGTCTTTGTCCAATCAAGAACTACATTGATTTTGCCTGTCATTTAACGCAAGGTTGCTGACAGAGATGCGGTGAAATAAATCCACGTTTCCTTGCAGGAATAATTATGACTCTGTCTCTATTGATTTTGAAAGTCATGAGATATACACTATAGACGACACCCATCTACAATCAATTAGGCTCCGCCCCCTAATGCTTCATTGTCAATCTTAACAAGACATTGCGGACAATGTTATGCTTGTTTTCGTGGAGGCCCTTCTCTGCTCCAGCATGACTGTCGCCACGATGCACAAAGCAAGATCCAATAAATGCTTTGCTTGGACGGGAACTTTCGAACCTTGACCTCGGTCGGCCTCATCAAACACATTTCAAAAACTACAACAGAGATTGCAAACCAGGCCCTCTTGTCCAACATCGGCGTGTGGAGATAATCCTTTCAAACATGAATATACTAATCTCACTAATGAGATTAAGGTGTCAGCAGTAGCAGCGCTTAGGTGTTTGATACGCATACAAACATGGCTGTATGCTGCACAAAGCCCAAAACCCGTCTTTAGCTCTGCTGCAGTTGTCGTGTAATTTGCCTTCACGGTTGTCACATTGTCTTCATGTAACACGGACGCTAAAATGTTTATACACGGTGCTCATGTAGTACAATTATTTGTTTGTTTTCCAATCATTTCTGACTCGATCAGACGAGTGAGGCGCGTGTCACGAATTGGCTGCATTTTCCTCCTTGCGAGGTGTTCTTAGTGTGACGAATCCTAATTGGTCATAGGGAATACCTTGAGGGCGCTATGTACCTGATGCTGAGAATTGTGTTGCTCTAATTGGGTTTTCCCCGTAATCTGCCGCCGCGAAAGAGCCTCATGCATAAGCAGCATGGAAATCGTGTAATACTTAGAATGAGCTGCCAACGTGTTTGATTTAATTAATCAGAAATTAGCTTCCAGCCTTGGAACACACTTGGCTGAAATTCTCAGTAGGAGGCTGGCAAAGCCCTTGGATAGCTGCTCCCCCCCCCCATACAGCAGCAATAAAACACCGCGTGATTCAGGAAATGTTTTTCATGTAGTGGTTATTTGCATTAAGGTAGCAGGAGGAGGTCGAGGCAGTTCAATAGTTTTCAGCTCAATAGGCAAGTGATTTGTGCGCATCCCTTCAATATGTTCAACTTCTTTTTGGATAAGACATGCTGGATATTTTTCTTAATTTCTTTTGTTTGTTTGTTTTTATGTCATGTGTAGTTGCGGTAAAATGCAAACAATTCATATAATTTGGCACAGGTCCACTCAAAGTTTGCGTTCTACTATTCTTGCGATTCCCAACCATTCACGTTTACATTTTTAGGGGATTATTGTTTCAGTTTATAGTCACTGGATTATAATATTATTATCTGATAGCATGCAAGATAGATTGAGGCGGTTCTGGAGAAGGTAAAATCAGTACATGCTCTTTTTCCTTCATCTACTAGTCATGTTTTGATGGGCCTGGTCCCGACAGTTTCTCAAAACAAGCTACTACGTATTGTTTAATCTGACGGTAATTCATATTTTGTCAATATTATTCACCCCACACAGTGCAAATGCCAATTGCGCATATAAAGTTTGTAACAATATGATAAGGTGATACAATTATATTATTTTCATAGTTATGACGACCCTTTGAGGTAAAACATAACTACATGGCCGTCAACAAAAACTAGAGACTTCTGGGATGATATGATATGCCAGCTACACCAATTATTTTGTATAGTTTATTCTTCCCCAACAGACAGACACAAATACAAAACAAACTTACAGGACAATGCAAGTATACAGTTGTCAAGCATTGCATGCATTCAATAATACTCTCATTGATACATTGACATGTTTCCCGGTGGACTTCCTGTAATGCCAACAGATTCAGGATCTAGCAATTCGATGCATCCAGAAAAACATCCAGAAAAACCGAGGTGTCAAGGACTGGCTATGGTGGAAGCTCTTCACTACTGTGCAGCCACTCATTAAGGTGCAGCTCACCGAGGACCAGATGCGGAGCAAAGATGTAAGCGAACTGCAATCCACTGCACTTATGCGCACAATATGATTGCATGTTTGCTCTTCTATTTGTTTAATACATGACGTTCCATATAATAGTTGCTCTGCGCTTTAGGAGGAAATCCAGATGCATAAATCCAAGCTGGAGAAGGTGGAGAAAGAGCGCAACGAGCTGAGACTGAACACAGATCGACTGGAGAGCAAAGTGGGTTCTGAGGAGGGTTGTCAAGATTGGTGATGTTGTATTATAGAGTTACGGTGAACCGCCGTATACTGCGGGTGATACATTGCAGACCCACCAAAGTTAGGTAAAAATCTGTGATAGAGACACCATTTAAAAAATAACAAAATACCGTATTTTCCGCACTATAAGGCGCACCTTCAATTTTAAAACTGTCTTCATATATAGGGCGCTTCGCATTATAAGGCGAGTATAATAGAAGCAAAATATTGGCTGCAGTTATGCATCCACTAGATGGCGCTACGCTAAATGGAATACAATACAGGTTTTTTTAAAATAAACTTTTCACAAGCGCTGCAGCTGTAACAAAGCGCTTTCCAGAACATTTACAATACTACGTCTAAGAAATCAGAATATTGATTCATATATAAGGCGCACTGGATTAGAAGGCACACTGTCGGCTTTTGAAAAAAATTGAATGCTTTTAGGTGCGCCTGATAGTGGGGTAAATACGGTCATTTTAAAATGCCACCATATCGCCGGGGAGAGAAAAATGAGCTGTGATATTGCGAAGGGTCATTGTAAGTGAGTAACTTGTTACTGTCATATGTGGACAGATTGCAGATTTGTTGGCAGAACTCGCTGATGAGAGGAGCACTAGTGAGTCAGCATCCCAGCTGCTGGAGAACGAGACGGCAGAGAGACTGCGACTAGAGAAGGACATGAAGGACCTGCAGGCAACTACGCACAATGACATTAAAAATATTGTTGTTCTCAAAACTGTAAAATCAAGAGAAAAAAAAATGTGTGATTCAGGCAAAGTTTGAAGCCACCAAGAAACAAATGGAAGCACAGGAGATGGAGGTGATGGAAGCTCGGCTCATGAAAACTTCAGAGCTCAACGGGGAGCTGGCGGACGATGATGATGCTGGTTCGTTGACATGGTTAAAACCGAGGGAGCTAAGTACAGTTGCCTCTCTGCATGCTCATCATTCATAGTCGACTTTGGCAATCCAAGACTACACTTACTTGCCACATTCAGTACACCTTCAGATCCAATCCATCTAATTCAGACTCAATTTTGTGGCCTAAGACCCACGATAAGTATGGAAAACTAAGTCATCTAAACGCTGTTTCCAAGGTTTGACCCTTTTTAGTTAATTAGAAGAAACCTTAGTATCATTGAGAGTAGTTCTACCCCAGTGCAAACGACTCCCTCAAGAATAAACACATACAACACACTCAGTTGAGTGCAGACCTCTGGCAGCTGTGTTTTAGATCAGCACAAAACTGTCCATCTTTATACATATTCACCACCTACAAATGTCTAAAAGGTCATTCAGGTGTACCTAATTAAGCATCCGGTTAGTGTATTATGTGTGCTCGGCTTGAAAAATCGCATTCTAATTGTTGCTGCGGGATTCAGTGGCTTTAGTCGCCTGTTTCAGGAGACTACGTGACAGTTAGACATATTGCATAATGCTATTAAGTATAAAGTCTCCAAGTTGGGTATTTCACACTAGGGGATTAAAATGTTCTCTCCCAGGCATACAAGTAATGCCGGCCGCTGATTGGTCATCACCTACTGAGAAAGTGTGCTCCGACTGAGAGAGCATTGTCCACGAGGCAGTCGTTATTGCCTCCTTGTGCTCACACATCCCCTCAAACCAACCTCTGCAGACAAGCCATTAACAAAGCATATCAAAATTCTTGGATGAATGAGAAAATAATCGTTGAGATCTGAGCCGGTGGCCTTGCAAGTTGTCATTATGCTATATATATGCTAATGAGCAGCGTTGATGGAGGAGCCGGTGTTGCCATGTGAAGGAGACATGGACAGCCTAAAAAAAAAATAAAATAAAAAATGATAAGGCTCGGGAATGAGCTTAAAACTGAATGGCTGCCTGGACACTGTCAAAGTTCTGATAGCCCCCGACAGCTCCAGAATTAGGGTCGGCAAAAAGGCATTGGAAGAGCCACTTAGTCACGTCTGCTCTAACCGCCATTGTTGTATGCTTGGGCTTTTGGAGCTCAGGTTTATCCGAGACTAGAGTCGAATGTGAGTGCTGCTTTGTAGTCTTCCTGTCAAATATTTTGACCCCGTCAGGCCAGGATTTGATGAAAAACGGTTTTATTTCAGATGAGGTTATTTTATTTCGGTCCCTCAAATGTAATAAAAACAGCGTAGCCTGTACAATGTACCACATAATCCACAGCATCGCTCATCATTGAGCTGTTGAGCCCCTTCGTCTTTGTATACCACATGGCCTGCATTAAAAGCAGGAGCTGGCTAAATGTCAACACATGATTTCTTCGCATTTTCTTCTTCAGGGGGTGAGTGGCGCATAAAATACAACAGAGCTATTCGGGAAATGGAATTCACCCAAAAGAAACTCCAGCAAGAGTTTGATGACAAGCTGGAAACGGAGCAGCAGAGCAAAAGACATCTTGAGAGAAGGGCAAGACACTTTGTCATAGTCAATCATTTAAAAAGGCTATATTTAATATTTGATCGCCTCGGCTTTGTATGTTTAAATAAAACGATAACGTGGCTGCTACAGCTGGCCGATTTGAAGACAGACAATGAGGACGTGCAGCACTCTGTGCAGCAGCTGAAGAAGAAGTGCCAGAAGATGACGGCTGAGCTGCAGGATACCCAACGTCATCTGGAGGGACTCCAGAGCCGCAACCATGATTTGGAAAAGAAGCAGAGGAAGTCAGTTTTAACTCGGTGCTTTCTATCTTTCAGTCATTACATTCCAGACGCACATTATCCATACTGATGACTCTACTCAGTCATCTATTCTCAGAAAAAAAAAATATTGTCCTGTACCTTTATTTGTACAGTGACATGCCATTCTCCCGTTCAAGGTGCTGATGTAGTTCAATCATTTGACAATGCTCGGAAAAGTACCACTTTAAAGTGCTTCTTTGCAGTACCGTCTTTTTCGGATTATACGTCGCTCCGGATTATAAATCACACCAGCCAAAAAAATGCATAATTAAGAAGGAAAAAACATAAGTTGCACTGGAGTATAAGTGGCATTTTTGGGGGAAATTTATTTGATAAAATCCAACACCTAAAACATAAATGTCATCTTGAAAGGCAATTTAAAATAAAAATAAAACTAGAGAACAACAGGCCGAATAAGTGTACGATATGCTAACGTTACATGATGCTTAAACAACGAACTGCGAATGTGCCTGGTATGTTCACGCAACATATTAAGAGTTGTTTAGAGAACTATAGCACAAAGAACATGCTAACAAATTTACCAAACCATCAGCGTCACTCCAAATCGCGAAATCCAAATGCTCTGTGTCACTTTTAAACAACTCCGCCAACTCCGGAGGTAGAAGATGCAGCGCTTCCTCTTCTACGTCACTTATGTCAGTCATCGTCCGTTGTTTTTTCTCAGTTACCGCCAACGTGGAAAGTATCAACACATGCCGAGAGCGCCCTCTTGCGTTTAATGTGAAAATAACATGCGATGTGTACAATGTGTGAACCATTTCACACATAAATTGCCCCAGAGTATAAGTCACACCCCCTATGAAAAAAAACTGCGACTTATACGACGGAAAATACGGTACATGGCGACAACCAACATTGGCACTGTTGATTCAGTCTCAACTATTTTGTGGTCGAATTGGAAGTCGAGCTACATCAATGCAGGCCTCCATTAGGACGCGCCTTTATTCTGATCAATGAGCACAACATTTGCCTTTTCATAAGCAAATTCCAAATGCCATAAAGAAGGACCACAGTATGCCCTTCATCGTTGTCCTTTGTTTGATTCATTGACGCGTTACACCGGGTCTTGCTGATGTAATGTCTTGCTTTTTAACGTCTTGGTGCTGACGCAGCAATTGCTACCCCGCATACACCCCGACGTGAAAACAATTCCAAAATGTTTTGTGGCAATCTGACCTTTACTGTACACCTTCTTGGAAACAACTTATGACTATTTCTCCAATTCTCGTTGTTGCTAAATCATGATGCTGGGCAAGAGCTCGGGGGAACACTCTGGACTGATCACCAGTCAAACCCATTGTGTCCTTTCATATCAGGATGCAAACCCCGCCCCCAATCCACCTTCATTTGAATAGTGGCGAAATTGCTCCGAATCTGCAGAATTGCATTAGCTCAGAAAATGAGTCAGACTTAAAGCACTCGAGAAGTCATCCCCGGCGGCTAATTGAAGATGCTCTGTGGGTGAAATTATTTTCAGTTGCGCTTCACCGGGGGGAAAATTACAGCGAGGCGAGCTGACAACATGAAACACTTGGCTTTCTCGTTCACTAACCATAAGTGTTTCTTGCCTCAACAACTGAAGAAAAACATGGTGCACATTAGCACAACTGGGTACCAAAACACCAGGCTAATGGAAGTGGAGAACAGCTAGGGGGCTGAAATGTTAAAAGTATGAAGATCTTGCCTGATATTGTGAGGAATTGTTGTTTACTAATGTGATGCAGGTAGATCGTTTTTACACATCATCTCTCCTAGTCTATAATTTTACAGCTATCGTTAATTTTTCTGTAAGGTCTTGAAATATGCTATCATTTCCTCTGTGTGCGTATGTCAGATTTGATCTTGAGCAGAACCAGGCCCAGGCTGAAGTACAAAGAGAAAGGAGTCTGAGGGAGAAGCTGGCTCGAGAGAAAGACACAATGGCGGCGGAGATATTCAACATCCGCCAGCAGCTTCAGGTTTGTACTGCGGAGGATATTCTCCGCACTGTCTGTCCTTTCTCTTTGTATGTCACACTGGGCTCTTCTTGGACCACAGGAAAAGGATGCTGACTTGTGCACTGCCAACATGAAGGTGCAGCAGCTGGAGGCCGAATTGCAGGATCTCTCTTCACAGGAGTCCAAGGATGAAGCATCGCTGGCCAAGGTCAAGAAGCAGCTTCGTGACCTTGAGGCCAAGGTTAAAGATCAAGAAGAGGAACTGGATGAGCAAGCCGGAACCATCCAGATGCTGGAGCAGGTATATAAGAAGATTGCACATCCTTGTAACTGACCATAGTCACAAAAAAAAATGTTCATCCTTTTTTGCTCGGTGGTTTATTCTGTATTTATATCCTCTTCTCCTGAATGCAAGGCTAAGCTACGACTGGAGATGGAGATGGAAAGGCAACGACAGAGCCACTCAAAAGACATTGAGAGCAAAGATGAGGAGGTGGATGAGATCAGGCGGTCCTGCAGTAAGAAGGTAGCTCCCTTTCAGGGGGATGCAATGACACCTTAAGTGTGTTACTTAGTCTATGTCTCGTCTACCCTTTTGATCCCACTTCACAAATATTCGATGGTGGAAAGTATGAGCTGGATTTTTTTGGCAGTTTTGTGGGCTTCAATGCCACATTTATGAGCCCCACAAAATATGACACGGAATCGACTTTGGTCGGAAGAATCACCTGTGGCAGTGAACTCGGAAGGACTGCTGTTAGTGTCTTGTAACTGTTTTTTTATGGCGCAGAGTATTTTGCTCTTTCTGAAGAATCTCTCCAAATATATTTTTTTTTTTTTAACTTCGGCCTCCTTTTCTACTACCGGCTGATGTGACTGAGACGAACGTTTTGACGTGTACAGAGGCACAGGGGAATGCACCTGATTTTCAAATAAAACTTCCTTCAGACTCTGATCAATAAAATATAGATTTTATTCAGTCTGTCTATGCAGCCTGGTATCAAATGTTCCACAAATGTGTCGGTGGTTGGGGACCTGCGGGCTAGATCGACAGTATACTCTCTTATATCCATATATTGCATGACAGTTTCTGTACACTTTGGCTTCTTCATGAGGCACACTGTCATAATCTAATGACATCGAATGCTTTTGTAAAATATAGGTTACTTGTACATATAAATGTTAAAAAAAAAAACAACCTTGTGATTTTAATTCACTTTACCACAAAAATACAAAAACCCAAATGTGACGTTTGGCAAAAGGACGACATGTCACGATATGGCTCTCTATACATCGTCGGTGCATCTAACATTAATTTGCGTGTTTGAAATACAACACAATCAAAAAGACGGTTGCGCGTGTGATTTTGTCAATTTTTTTGTTTGTGACGCTCCGTCCACGCGTCTCTCAGCTGAAACAGATGGAGGTGCAGCTGGAGGAAGAATACGATGATAAGCAGAAAGTATTGCGCGAGAGACGTGAGCTGGAGTCCAAACTGCTGAGCGCGCAGGACCAGGTAGCCCCATTTGTCTCATCTTCATCCTGTCAACACAGACCTGTGTGTGTGTGTGCGTAGGGGGGCACATTGAGGGGTTGCTATTGTGCACTTTAATTTACTGCTGAATTTCAGCAGGTGCTGAGAGTTGTGATAAAAGGAGAACATGTTTATCCACACTGGCTGGACAGGAATGATTTGTCATTCAGGTGAGCCACAGGGATGTGGAGAGCGAGAAGAGGCTGAGGAAAGACCTGAAAAGAACCAAAGTCCTGCTGGCCGATGCTCAGATTATGCTGGACCACCTGAAGAGTAATGCCCCGAGCAAGAGGGAGATCGCCCAGTTTAGAAATCAAGTACGCCACTCGTAACACTTGGACAAGGTCATATATTGGTCCAAAAATCCTCTGCAAAGTCAAAGGAGATCTGTGACCTTTCTCGCTACTCACAGTTGGAGGAGTCTGAGTTCACTTGTGCGGCTGCAGTGAAGGCCCGAAAGAGTATGGAGTTAGAGATAGAGGACTTGCATATCCAAATGGAGGACGTGGTGAAAGCCAAACTGTCGGTGAGTTAGCCACGCAATCTGAGCATGTGACGTAACTCAGCTTTATTCATTATACAGTCAAACCTCGGTTTTGGTCCATAATCCGTTCCAGAAGGCTGTTCGAAAACCGAAACCACGCTCTTTTTAAAATAAAAATGTTTACTCAACACGTCTGCTCACAATGGAAAGCAACACGAGGAAGCGTCACTTCCTCGTGTAAGGAGGGCGGGAGGAATCAAATGGTGCATTCAAGTGCACTCAATTTGTTCGTCATCTGAGACATAAAAAACTCGACATTTTTGGTCGAAAACCGAGGTTTGACTGTATTTTAATTACTCTTCTAAGATGACTTTTATACCAAACTTCATCACAATGGAGATTGCGTTCAATCATGTACTGTTCTTGTGGAGTGTATTAGAGGGTTTTTTTTCTTCGTAAGAATGCAACGATTCACTTTTTCAATTCATGTCCGTCTGACCTTTGTCAATCTAAAAGTCAAATGCGAATGGGAGCACTTGACCTCTTTGTTTGCAGTTGAGCCCCCGCCATTATATGTGCATAATCACACTTTAGATGCATGCCCTTTGGCATATGTCTGATTTCTACAATTTGTACTAATGAGTAGAAAATGCCCCTTTTTTTTTTCTTACAATCTGCTCACTAATAGCTGTCACATAATGGTGCTGGCTGCATTTCAAACTTGTTGACAGAGGCTTTCGTGTTTCTGGGGGGGTGCTCGTTAATTGCTGTGTATATGTCAAGGGCACATCTTCGAAATGTCTCACATTAAAAGAAAGCGTTTGGAGGGCTGGAACCACCCTAGAGGATGAACTCTTGGACGTTGGCAGCAATCTGCTCTGCCTGCACGTTTGCCAACCTAAATGAGCTCATTGATTATCTTCAATTGGTCTCATCGTCCTGCCAGTAGTACTTCCAGATTCACTAATGACCATTTATCGTAGCCCACCAACACATTCGATTTCTGCTCCCGTCCGTCCCTTTTATGGCGGATCAGTTGGAGGAGCAGGTGAGCCGCCTCCAGAGAGAGAAGAACGACATGCAGTCGCGCACAGAGGAAGACCAGGAGGACATGAATGAACTGATGAAGAAACACAAGGCTGTGGTCGCCCAGGTAACCAAACCATACGTCAGCCCGCTTAAAATTCATCAATAGCACTTTCAATCCGGATCTCTTCATGCGTGTGCTTTTTGAAATCAAGTTATACAACACGATTTTATTCGTATCATATTTGTATTATATAAATCCGCATCATAAACGAGCACATCATTTCGATTGTATCGGTGTTTGTTTGTTAGTCTGCCAGAGATTTAGGGCAGATCAGTGACCTGCAGGCACAGCTGGAGGAGTCCACAAAGGAGAAGCAGGAGATTCAAGAAAAGGTACGGTGCATACACCTGACTGCCTTCTTATTAGATTATTTAAAGTGACCTACAAGGGTAGTGTTTAATCAAGCACACATTGTTGGAAATCAAAGCCTAATTGCAGCGGTAGTGGATGACCTCTACAAATGAATACAATTAAATTATTCTTATCAAGTGCCACGATTCAGAACTTGAGCGGCTTGATGCTGCTGCTAAATTAGAGATTTGAATACATAGAGCAGCTGACCTGCTGTGTCCTCACCGCCCAGTCAATACTCCACTGCCGAACTCTGCAGTGTAACCACAGCATAGCTCCTGTTATTAGGATGGTCGGTCCGGATCATATGTATTGTGTTTTCCCGCCTTTTGTTGTGAAATGGTCTTACAAAAAAGCACTGCTGTCCATTTCGGGGCTGAATGTGGCTACAGTTTGAGTTTGAATGGTTTGATTTTGCAGATATGAAGCAACCACATGATTGAATGTGGGGCTGGCTGATTTTATGACTGTGCAGTCTGGCATGTAAATATCCAGGCTCAGCTTGACGTGCATTAATGTGAAAGACGTTTAGTAGAATCATAATTGTGTCTCCGATCAGTTTTCAACCTTGAAACTAAATTCGAGATTTCAGGTTCAAGGCTTTCATCTCATCGTCCTGCATACCGTGCGTCGTTTGTGTCCAAAGCTTTAGATTTCGCATTTTGACTCTCGGCATTGACTTCATTATTGTGACTTTTGTGTTCGACTTTACTCCAAGCTCTCCTAGCACCATTTGTAGTAGATTGGCTTTATCTCCAACTCATTACGCCCACATTTAATTCGAGGGTAACATAAATTCAATGTAAATACACAATATTTGATCATTCTCCAGCCCTCATTTGAAACAGCAAAGCCAAGATCAAGAATTAGCATTGAGAGTGTTTTGTGTATTTGACTGTGTGTGCGCGTGTGCACGTGGGGGGCTGGCGGTTGCAATTATAAAAGTGTGTGTCTTTGTGTCCTTCGCACAGCTTCACTCGCTGCAGAGTCAGCTGGAGTTTCAGGAACAATCCATGGTGGAAAAGTCTCTTGTGAGCCGTCAAGAGGCCAAGATCCGTGAGCTGGAAACCAAATTGGAGTATGAGAGGACGCAGATCAAACGTTTGGAGGTCAGACAATCCCAGTATCTCTTCAATGTAAAAGAACATCCTTTAGAGAACATACAAATCCGACCTGACATTTTCATTTTGTATGTATCAAGAGGGGAGACATAAAGAGCACTCGTGACATTAGGCGCATGCACAAAATCCAACACCATCCAACGCATGAGCCATATCAAGGATAATATAACGTTCAGTTTTGATAGTCACGGCTCGACTTTTATCGCCGGTTTGCTTAACGGCGACTCTACTTAACCGACAGGCTGACCCAACCAAATCTCCCACTTCCCCCTTAGATCCTGGTGGGTCGACTAAAGGAGAATCTTGAGAAGATGTCGGAGGAACGAAACCAACACATTGCTGCAGAGAACAGGGAGAAGGAGCAGAACAAGCGCATGCAGAGACAAATAAGGGACATGAAAGAAGAAATGGCTGACGTATCCAAGAAGGAGGCTGAGGCGAGCCGAAAGAAACACGAGTCGGTAGGTGCCGGCCGCTATGAGATAATATGATTGTACTCCGAACCTAAGAGGAAATGACTTCTTTACGATCCATTCACCAGGAAATGGACATTGAGAGCCTAGAGGCAGCAAATCAGAGCTTACAAGTGGATCTCAAACTGGCCTTTAAGAGGATAGGGGACCTGCAGGCCGCCATCGAGGACGAAATGGAGAGTGATGACAATGATGACTTAATCAACAGGTACAAAAATACGAAATGTGTTGCCGTGGGATGTTCAGAGTGGATTCAGAGCACTGTAGCCTAACATTGTGTTGAAGGAAATGATTTCTAATGAGCGCAGGATTTTTTTTTTTTTGCAGTCTGTCAATCATAACTGGCTTGTCTTTGTCTCCAACAGTGAATAAACCTAGTTTGTAATTCTGGGTCATGCGTCACTCATCTGGTTGACCTGGTTTAATGCTGCCGATCTTTCGTACAGGTGTGAGTGATGAACTAATACAGAGCTTCATAAGACAGAGAGATTTAAAAAAAATACACTGTCAAACCTCGGTTTTCGTCCATAATCCGTTCCAGAAGGCTGTTCAAAACCCGAAATTGTTCGAAACCACGCTCTTTTTAAAATAAAAATGTTTACTGAACACGTCTGCTCACAATGGAAAGCAACACGAGGAAGTGACGCTTCCTCGTGTAAGGAAGGCGGGAGGAGTCAAATGGTGCATTCAAGTGCGCTCAGTTTGTTCGAGAACCGAAATTTGTTCGTCATCTGAGGCATAAAAAACTCGAAATTTTTGGTCGAAAACCAAGGTTTGACTGTAATAATAAAAACGTGTGAACTCTTTCAGAAGAAAGGCCAGTAACAGATTTACCGTGGAGAATAATCCTGTGTGAATGTAGAATAATGTTTACACTGTAATGCCATGAGCAGATCTCTCACATGTTCTTTTCTCTGTTTTCTCGTTCCTGTTTTGGTGTCATCCACACTCGCCCTGCAGTTTGCAAGACATGGTGACAAAGTATCAGAAAAGAAAGAACAAAACGTGAGAGTGGAAAAAGCATTCTTTGTGTTTGTCGTAGTGCTTGTTTTTAACACATTTTCTTTGGGGGGGGGGGAGAAAAAACAACGCAGTATTTTTTTTCCGTCTTGGACTGAAAAATACCAACATGAACATAATGCATCAATACGGCATAATCTCTCTGCACATTTTTGCACCTCTTACAAATTAAAGTAAAATTACAAGTTTATTATACTGCGTAGATGTTTACAAAGCATTTAAGGGACCAACAACTCAAACATATATTGGCATCATTATTATTATTTATTCCACAAGCTGTGGAGAAAAAAAAGAAAATAATACTGCATTGTTAACACCTGGAATTTCTCTCTCTCTCTCTGAAAAGCTTTCCCCTCCAAACCAGCTGTTTTTTTCCACATGCATGCTTTTGTTTGTTTATTTATCAGATCCATGATCCTTTCCTACTTGCAAATTTCTGATCATTAAAATTAAATGTTTCATAGAACTAACAGACCCGGTTCCTTTTTACGTCAGGCAAATATCAATCTCTCAGTTGTAAAACCGTCACATTTACAATGTGGTTGAGATGTGGGTTATCCAAATGAATTTACCATTTTTCATTTTCAGTGGTGGCACAGACTGTTTAACACGTCCGCCTCACAGTGCAGAAGCGTAGAGTTCGATTCCGGCTTCGGCTTTCCTGTGTGGAGTTTGCATGTTATCCCCGTGATTGTGTGGGTTTTCTCCGGGTACTCCGGTTTCCTCCCACATTTCAAAAACATGCATGTCGTGCTGATTGAACACTTCAAATTGTCCCTAGGTGCGAGTGTGAGCGCGGATAGTCGTTTGTTTATATGTGCCCTGTGATTGGCTGGCAAAAAGTTCAGAGTGTAACCCTCCTCCTACTGCCCGATGATAGGCTCCCGCACACCTGCGACCCTTGTGAGGATAAGCGGATACAAAAAATGGACGGATTTTCAGTATATTATGGTACCCTATAGTATAGATGCACCACAACCTAAATGAGATTAACAGGAGAGGCTGAGAGCTCTTGTTGCATTTATAGACCACTGACAGCTATCACAATAACACACAGGCTATTTATATCAATCGAAATTAAGCATCATTATGGTAGTCACACTATTCAACGCAATGCGCCTGTCGATATGTCTCGTAATTAACAAAGTATGGTACCGAAGCGATAACGCCGAGACATACAGCCGTATGTGATTTGAGGCTGAGTTTGAGTATTTGTGACAAAGATTTACAACCAGCCGAGGCTGATTGTCAGAAGCCATTAACGTTCACTTCCAAATTCTTGGGGCTTGTTTGTATCCGTAGGCCTCAGGAGCGGTTAGCAAGGAGTGTAGGGCCAAGGACAAATTGGTTCTGACACCATTTGCACAACACTCAATTGCAAGCCACCTTTTATTTCACATTGCTTTGTGTTTTATTGTGGGAGGTGAGAGAGGAAGTTTCTTTGGATGCAGGACATTGCATTATCAAATGCAATTGCATGATTCGTTGTCTGATTTCTTTGGTTGGATTTTAACTAGAAATTAAGCGTCCTTGCTTCTCTGGTGTGAGAAAAATGGCTTTTTAGCACAGACCTTCCCTCAAAATACAGACGGAACACTTTGTTCTGAAAGGGCCGAATTTGCGACTGGGCCACGGTGACACTGGTGTCGGATTTTTTTCTCGATGGATATAAGGACACCTGATAAAGCTTCCCAGCATGGCTATCATCTTGCACCGCCATGAAAAATGTTTTCTCGTCATGATCAGCAAAAATGTCAAGATGTATCATCTTGTCACTTTTATTATTTTGTTACTTCATTGTTATCATGGGAATGAAATGTGGAACTGCTTCACATAAGCACTCTGGTTTCAATTTGTGTCCAGTATTTATTTATTTTTTATTCTTTAACGCAGTTGGAGATGCAAGTAATACGTATTATGTTACGCTAGGTGGAAACACAGTTATTGGGATGGTAAATTTCAACTTCCTGATTTTAGATATGTATTTATTTATTAGTTTGTCTTGCGTCTGGCTGTTCATTTTGATTTATAGCATGGGCCGTTGCAGGCCATACAGCATTTCAAGTCACCAAGTAATCTAGATAGTCTTCTCGCTGTCCAATAAATACAGTGCAATACTTTTTACGTTTTTCAACGGGAGCAGAGATCAACTATTTTTTTTTTTTTTATTACACGCTGCCTCCATCACTTCTAATGACTGCAGGAAGTTTCACTTTTGAAAAATGTTTTTCAGTCCTCAGGCGTTCCTGCTAGAAAAGTTCAACTACTTGAGTTGCACCCAGTGTGGGTCACACTCTGAAAACTCAACATTGCATTTAAAGGAGTTTATGAGGAAGGTGTCTGAGCAGGTGGAATCTATCCCCCCCACAAACCCCCACCCCGCAACTTGGATCAACAAGTCTCTGTATTGATTGTTATGTCAAGTGTAGGGGCTTTTGGTGCTCATGGCTCTGCTCCATTACAAACACCAGAATTGGTGACACGCCACACAGCTGCGAGCAGCCAGCAGCCAAACAAGTTAATTATCCCACCAAGGGCCTGAATCTGCATTCTGACTGGATAATACATGTGCTTTAACTGGAGTATGTTAAGTAAAGGCATGAGATTTATGCTTCTTCTGTCGTCACTGCAATGCATCACCCAAACCTCCTAATACAAAGTGGCCATTCATTTCACACCATTATGTCATTTATGGCATTTCCACTGCATAAATATTCATCCAACAAGTCATTTTATCTTTTACTTGTGGAAATGATTCCGACCCATCGAGATTTTTCACAGTTTGACGGGAAACAGATTACGGGAGAAATCGAGTTGACTGATTCCTCCAATGGAGTCATTTGTACATCAAGTGCTGATAGGGAATATGACTTGTTGGAATAGATGCCTTTTTTTTGGTTTTATCATCCGATGCTTCTCAATAACATGCCTCTTTGTAACCCGCAGTGGGCAAGAGACAGACACAGATTCGGAGGTAGAGGACCGTGTGGATGAGGTTAAGTCTTGGCTCTCCAAGAACAAAGCCTCCTCCAAGCCCCAGTCGGAAGAGGGAAGTCTGAGGAGCGCCAGGTTAGTGCTTCTTCCTTCTCTGATCCTCTTACTTCATCACAGATAACCGCACGGATCCCTGTGATCGAGCAGTGATAAGGGCCTATATCGAGCAGTACGTTTGGTTACTGAAGAACCTCTGTCATGCTCTATATACTGTGTAGTACTCTGCGTGAGTCTTTGTTTTACGAATGCTGTAATGACCAACTTGAACTTCCAAACTGTTGGAGAAAAAATGTGTTTGTCCATTTATGAGACAGGCCGTTACATGATGTAAACATTCTAGAGTTCTTCCTTGGCCCTCTATTTAACATCATCCTTCAACCTGTATCTGTCCTACTAGTTAGTGTTTTATTATGTCTAAGCCTAAAATGTGAAAGCCTTTCATGCCATGAATAGATTCTTTGCAGTCCTCCTTGTTGGATAATTTGTTGACATCCAGACAAACCGTTTGACAAAAAAAACCAAAACATTCCTTGCAAAAATAACTAACTAGAGTCTTTAAAGGCCCAACATTACCAGAGGCAAAAAAGGGAGAGGGTGATTTATGCGATTAGGTGTCATTGCTTTCCTTTCCAGTAATCTGTCTAATGACAGCAGGCGGAATGGCGAAGTGGCTGCTGTCAAATTTATTGAAGTGGCCTGTGGCCAGTTGGCGCGTCTGCTAAATGATGCCTCTGCTTCCATAGATCTTCTCACTTGTTGACTGCCGCACTGTCCACAATGCCGTCGTGTACACAAACAGCAATAGCTGGAGGGAAAGAGGGCGCTCCCTCGCCATCAACCTCCAAAGGACAAAAACAACGTGACAAATTATCAGTTGCATCCGACATTACGGATTAGCATCATGACACCAACTCCGGGAACAATATGCTGCTCGTTGTATTAATGTCTTTGCCTCAACAGAAATGCATCTTTTATCGTGTTATTCGTGTATTTTGCTACCCTGTAGATATGCTACAAATGCGGATGCCAAAGATGTGAATGAGGTTAAGACGAGCGATGGAAGCCAAGATGGCAAAGACATCGAGCAGAACAGGTCAATATCTGTAATGAGCTCCCTGAGCTATCGCAAGCGTTCAAACCTCAAAGACTCCATTGGAGGGACAGGCGATGAGACCTCCCTCTTTAGCACTCTAAAGGAACAGCCCGACACCCCTGACCACACCTCACTTCGCAAAGCCAAATCCAAGTCTGGCGATCTCCAGGAGGACTGGAAGAAGAACCAAGCACCGGATGACTTTGATGACAAAGCCTCTGTCATTTCCATGGCCTATTCGGAGGCCACCAGCAGGGCCAGGAAGGGTTTGGAGTCACGCTGGACCTCGCGAAGGAGCCCTGAATTCGATAAGGATTCCACAATCTCCTCTCTGGCTCCCAGCAGGATATCCACCAGGAGGGCGATACTGGATGAGGACGACACTAAGTCTACCATCAGTAGTGTGAATCGCTCTAGCCCGCTATCGCTACATCGTAGCAGCTCCTGGAGAGACGACAAGCGCAGCAATTCTCGCCAGTCCCTTGCTCGTAGTTGCGGCCTCAGTGAGTTTGGTGTGCATATCGATGACAACGACAAAGACGATGGCCAAAGTCTTGCTTTTACTCAAGGAGGCACTTCCCCGTACAGTCCTCGCTCAACCACCCGTAGCTTCTCCACCCCGGCCCGAGCTCGCTCTTCAGACGGCAATCCGCCAGATACGTCTGACATCAAGCCTGTCACGCACCGAAACTATTTGGACCCCGACTTGGAGGCCGCCATCAACGAGGTTCTCAGCTTCAAACCCATTAAGTTCAAGCGTAGCAAGCTTGACGAGTCCAGTGATGAGGAAGCAGAGGAGAAGGAAGGACTGGCAAGCAAGGAGGGAAGGAAGACGGAAGGTCTCGGGTGCAGTAAATCAAGCTTGCTTCGCTCCGCATCCAGTTCGGCCCTGGACTACAGCAGTCGGCCATCCAGCATCCTCAGTAGCAACTCCCACAGTCGCAAAGACAAAAAAAGCAAAATCACTCAGTCGGATGACTCCTCTTCAGACGATCGGCACAGCAGGAAGAGCTCAAGGCGAAAGAAAGCCAAAAAGTCCAAGAAGAGAGCCAAGAAGAAGGAAAGCCAGTCAGAAGATTCCTCTTCATCCTCAGAGTCAGAATCATCTGAATCCTCCTCGTCGGACTCTGCAGTCTCATACCGCAGTTCGAACAGTGTTAAAAAGAGCCCGAAGCAGCCGTCTGACGACGAAAAGGGAAACGCGAGTGGTGGAACACCCAGGAAGAAGGATAGCAAGAGGAAACAGAAGAAGATGGATAACTTGATGATGAAGTACCTCTACAGACCAGACAGTGACTGATCGCAACAAATGAAGGTGATGCTTGGTGTGGCAAGAAACTCATCCTGGATCACGCGTTTAACAGACTAACTTGCTCTTCGCTGTCGTTTGGTTTGTGTCCTCACACAGATCCGCATTTTGTGTGATCTCATCGGATCATTTCCTTCTCAAGCACTAACTTGATTTGTGGCTGCATAGGCTTTGTTCCGTTAAAATGAACTCTGTTGTTGAAGTGCTGAAGGGCTATTATTCCAACCCTGGGGCACTCCAAAAAACAAAAGGTCAGTGCGGTTTGGATGTGAACACGAAGACAAGGACCTGTTTTGGTCTGGTACCACTGTGATAAAGAACACCTCCTTTCTCCAAAGGTGTTTACGTAAGATTTTTTGCTCTGGTGTGACAACAGAACCAATTTACATGAAAAAATAGCCTTAGAGATTGCACTTCTCAAGTCACGCCACCCACACATGTTGGCCAGTTGTTTTGCAGCAACAGCTTAACCAGAAAAGCAATCAACACCTTGGCATCTTGTCCTTTTTGTTTTTTTAAATCAAATTACAAGTATTCCATCTTTATATTTCTTCTTGCGCATTTGAAAGGTGTCGGCAAAGCTCAGGGTACCTTGTGAACCGTGTCTTCCTTTTGATTTAAATAAAAGACAAAATACTGGAACTACATTTAATTATTGTAATGGTCCAAACAGACAATGCATGCATCACTGTAAGGCAGTCGCAACTTTCTCACAGACGACCAACATTAACATCGATGGGGTTACGTCTTAACACAGTAACAATGTTTTTGTAAGCAAATTTAAACGTGCAGAGGAGTAACATTTTTGCAGTAATTGCATTATGGTTGCATTTGTGTAATATGTTAACAATCAAAATAATACAACCAGCCGAGGCTGATTGTCGGAAGCCATTAACGTTCTACAAACGTAAGGTCAGTTCAACCACCATAATATAATGGTGGATTTCTTACTCTAATACAAGTTTACAATAATATCTTTATATAAAGCTTTATATTGATTTTTGTAAAAAAAAAAGGAAAAAAATTGGAAGGACTTTGTAATATATTCAAAATAACAAAAAACCTAATTTCCGTTAAATCTCTACCGACACATATTCTGCCGTTTTTGTCTCCCAAGGTTTTTCTGTGCTGCCATTTTTTGTGAATTTGAAAGCAAGGCAACACAGCCTGCAAATATAGCATTTCTAACCCCCCCCACCATTCAAACACTTGAACATTGCTAAATGGAGGCTATTGCTGTCACGAATCATTGGCCTTCTTTGCCTGTCAAGTATTGCTGTGCTGTCCTTCGATATTAAATACTTAGCATTTATGACTTTACTTGGAAACATCAACTATGGTACTTTTTCCTTTTCTACGGAAGGACATTTAAGAATGGGTAATAATCCAGTATTTTAAAGTTAGCAAAAAGAATCCGACTTCCCGTTTGCTGCGTTTTTTCACTCAAGCAAGCCGTAACACACCGTCGTAACTCTTATTTGAATGTGTATGTGTTGACTTTTACAGCCCTCCTGTGTCCAGGCGACACGTGGCCCACGGCAAATCGGACGTTGAGGACGAGTTGGACTTCAACGCAGATGGGCAGCTGCCGAGGCCGTGCTACGGCGAGTGCACGCTGGGCGAGAACACGTCGTAACTCAAACTCGGGTCACCTTGAGCTCTCGTGTTTAACCAAACACACAGGAGGGAAACAAATCCTACAGAGAAAAACAATTTGGGGGATAGTTTAATTTAGGGGATTCTGTCATATTTGTTCTTCCTCGCGAATGTGATTTTGCTTCCGAGGCTAATGTCTGCTTACCTTTGATGTGATGCTTGAGAAAGTTAAGTGAAGCGGAGCTATTTTCGTGGGGGTGTGGGGGGAGTTCTTGCCACTTCTATATTTTAAAGGGCTGCTCTTCAGGCAAATTTAAGCATTCCTCTGCACTTCCTGTCTATTCAGCCCTGCCAAGAGGATTTAGATAAGCCTGCTCTGGATGGACTTCTCCAAGAAAGTCTGACCAACTTCTAAGACTCCTCTTATCTCTTTTCCTATTAGCGGGGGTGAAGCTCAATGGGAAGAATGCGGTCCTCTTTAAATTAATCACCATAAATTACAATTTATATCTCACGTCAGAGTATTTGGAAAACCACATAAATAACTGTCACCAAATAAAACAATAGAGAATGTTTGACTTGAAAAATGAACCAAGCTGTTGTTGCACTTAAATTCTGCCAAATTGTTCCACAGTGTAAATATAAGTGGAGACAACCTCATCAAGATTCATTTCAAAATAAAATGGATTTCCTGAAGATCCGGTCGCTCATATTAGCCCTCCGTTTTCTTTATAGGGCTTGTTGAATTTAGACTCACAGTCAAGTAGGAGCCAATCCCATTCAAATAGTAAATTGCTAATTGTTTAAATGTAAATGTACATGAAAGGAATTCATTGTAACGACAAGGCTTGAACTCATCGACTACTTTAAGTATAGAATCTGACCAACCTCGCATTTGGTGACAAATAATGTTAAGATGTGCAGAGTATTTTTGTTCGTATGAAATGAAAATAAAGTTTAACCCTCTTTTTTTGGGAGGTATATTGGTTTATTTATTGCGACCGCTGTGGAGCCCTAAAAAATGAACGAATGTGGTTTTTGTCATTCTGATCTTGCTTCTATTGAATGTCAAAGATTGCTGATGTTGATTCATTGTTTGTCGGGCTTTTTTTTACTCATTTTGTAAGAGTAAAACTATAGTGAACTATATAATATGTTGTTACACCAGAATTCATATAAATATTTATACATTAAAATACCGGATACTTCAAAAGTCAGATTTCGAGATGCATGTGTTTGTTTAGACAATGGATATTTCTATTTTGAGCCTTATGTTTGTGAATTTATGAATTGAAATGTTGTCCAAGTACGTTTATAGCAGTGCATGTGAACTGCAGTCTGTGCTCACGTGTACAAAAAAAAAAGAACGAAAATGTAATGTGAGTTGCTATTAGCATAGCTTCCCAGAATAACCTAATCTGCATTTCATGTCTTGTTTTTGCTTTTTTTGCTTTTCCATCTTTGCGCTGCACATGAATATTTATATCGAACCAGCCAACTTTGATGTCGGTGATCCCAAATAAGTTTAAGCGAAAGCATTTATTGTTGTTGTTACGTATACTGCTTGAGCAGTCTGGTCTGCTTTCATTTCCGGAATGTATCATCGTTTTTCAAATGAGCTTTTTTTTCGAGGAAATAAAAAGAACTATTGCAAAATCAATGACGGCGAGGACATTTCGATGTCATGCCATTTCGATTCACCCCTTCACGAAAGAGTGCAAGAATAGCAGCTCAGAAATAAGTTTGAACCAAACAAGTCCGGGATGCGTTTAATTAAATTTAGCTCCGACCGCTGAGTATCTTCTCAACGTACCCCTTCGGCTTTCTCAGGAGACGAGAGGGAAACAAACAATTCATGGATGAATGAGTTGATGAATGCTGACTGTTGTTGCTCATGTTATCACCGAACATTTTAATATGTATACGGCGCAGCTCCGCCGTGCAAAATAAGCTGGAGGCAAATTAAGAGTTCCTCCTCCCCATCAATCTCCATCCTGATGCGGTTTACAGTGGGTAGGCTGAAATAGATTGATGGTTTCTTGAATCACCACCTTGTTGGAGAGTCACGCTCAGTATGTTTTGCTGCAGGGGGGGAAAAAAAAATCTCTTATTTATCCAACCAATCTATAATCCCTATTCCGACACACAACCTGTCCTTCACTCTGCCCGAGAGCTTTTGATGCAATTTCACCTCCCTTGTGTGCACCCTCTGGGTGGCTGCATAAAGGCTTTCCATTTAGTGGCAGATTAAATTTGGCTTCTGATTTGACTTATTTTGCTCCCTAATACTTTCGCAAACCGCTGGAGCAGGAAGTCATTAGCCTGGCAAAGCTGAGGAACAAACCCTTTCTCTCATGCTATCATATATGTATAAGTCTACACACCCCTGCTCAAATTCCTTTTTTGGGGGTGGGGGTGAAAGAATTTAAAGTTTTTACAGAAGTGAAACTGAACAAATGAGATATACAACATAACTGGGAATGTGGCTGTGTTGAGAATCAAGCAATCGCTTTCAAACTCGTGTTAAACGGGAGTCATCAAACACTGTGTCAAGTGCCTCTGATTGACTCCAAAAAATCTTCTGATATTCAAGCAGGATTTTCCTACCCGAGCCATTGTCCACAGAGAGCTTCCAGAGCCTCAAAGGGATCTCATTGTTCAAAGGTGTCAGTCAGGAGATGGGTACAAAAAAATTTCCAAGGCATTAAATATACCATAGAACACAGTGGAGGAAATATGGCACCACGGTGACATCAGCAAGAACTCGACGGTCCTCCAAAATGAAAATACAGTCAAACCTCGGTTTTCGACCATAATCCGTTCCAGAAGGCAGTTCGAAAAGCGAAACCACGCTCTTTTTAAAATAAAAATGTTTACTGAACACGTCTACTCACAATGGAAAGCAACACGAGGAAGCGTCACTTCCTCGTGTAAGGAAGGCGAGAGGAGTCAAATGGTGCATTCAAGTGCGCCCAGTTTGTTCAAGAACCGAAATTTGTTCATCATCCGCGGCATAAAAAACACGAAATTTTTGGTTTTAGAAACCGAATTGGTCGAGAAGTAGCAACATTGAAGGGACCGCAGTCATTTCTGGCAACAACATGTGACTGCAAAAACACATTTAGATTCTCCGAAACACGTGAAAAAAATGCAGGTTCAATGAAATCACAGTTGAATTTTCCATCCATCATTCCAAAAGTTTTGTTTGTTGCAAAAACGAAAAAGACATGACTCCTACAGTTAAGTGTATACATACTTTTTTTTTAATCTCCACTGTGTTTCATGCAAGAGTTTTGGCCACTCCTACCGCTCCTCCAGTGCATGATCACTTGTGCCACAGGGTGTTATTTTACATAATATGTCATTTCGCTTTTCCGTTCCCGCACATGCTTTCCATGTCACGTGCAATTTACATGCATCTGTGTCCTTGGCTGACATGAATGGAAATTACTTGTCTCCTCCAATAAGACCCTGCACCACTCTGGACAAATATGCACCTTTTAGAATTACAAAGAAGCTGGAGAGCGGCCAAAACGAGTCCGATTTTCAAATAGAACAGCATGCCAGTTGTTGCAAAACAGCTTTATTTGCCAAGCATCTCCATATTGACCTTGAGTGGAGGCGGGGAAGGATTAGTGGGGGTATTGTGAAAGGGGAGAATGTGTTTTAAGCGGCTATTCCCCTTTAATATGAGAGGGGGGTCATGTTTTGATGGATACCTGCCGCCAATAAGGCGATGATTGGAGGCCCTGGGATGCGGTCTGCGGGGAACAGGTGAGGAGGCTGCAGTCATTTGCAATTCTGAACGCTGCCGAGCGCGCTGCTTCGGTGCCTCTCTTTGTTTGCACATATCATTTCCACTCTAATGAACACTGCACAGTAGCAAGCCCTTGTAACGAGGCTCAAAAAGCTAGCCTCAAACATTGTTTACATTTTGCCGAGGCCTTTCGCAAAGCCTGGGGGGAGCAATACAGTCATTTTCCTCCCTCTGTGTCGAAGCTACCGTAAAAGTAAATCACACCTTCCGCCGTGGCAAATCTTTGATATATTTTATATTTATACTTTCTGCACCTACTCGCGCTGAAGCGCAGTGTGAATCTTGAAGACAAATAGTTGAAACGAGCGGCCCAGGGAGAAAAAAAAAATGTCTGTGTTGAAATCATTGCTTGAGCGTCACAATGAGCCAAGGTTGCAAAAGACTGCGTGTTATTCTTCATGTTGGCGGCTGCTGCAGTGTGCCCCTGCGAAAAAGATAGTTACCACTTTTGTCACTGCTTCATGTTTCTGTTTGTTAAAAGCGAAGACTTAAGATCTAACAGAGTGGTCCACATTTGGGGGAATTGCTGGGAGTGTAAATGGCTTTTCCTCTAAGCTCCTCTCGGTGGTAAAGTATTAAAAAGATCAGTCACCTGTTTCTCACACACAAAAAACTAAAAAAGTGGTGCCTGAAATGTGACTTCATTAACTGCGTTTCACCCTTCGCTTTAGAAAATTGTGTTTGGAAACAAACGTTGGACTTTTTCTTGTGCCAATGACAACACAGAAAATCCGACAAAATTATCACAATGGGTTTATATAAGTTGATATGACACAGAGTGAGCTTGAAGCCTGGACATATCTTCAATATGAACAAGAAAAAAATTTTATTTCTTCAATACAACATCAGTCATTTGCAAAAGTTGCATGAACTTGATGCAATAAACACATTGCCCTCAATTTTGGTATACTAATTGGCTGAGTCGTGTCACAAAGCGAGGTGGTGTTGGGACTCCAAAAAGCAGGCAAGATGGAGGAGCAGGGTGTATTTGAAGAAGTGCATTGATAAAAGACAGAAAACTAAATCCTAAACAAACAAAGTCCAGAGTATCAGACAAAAACCATGACTGAAGCTCAAAACTATCAATAACAGAAACAGCCAACAAACAGCCACAATGACCCGACACTGAGTGGTCGTGCCGGGAGTCCTTTAATACTACCGGGACTAATCACATAATGACCAACAGGTGTGCAGCTGCAGGGAGAACCCTACAGTGCCACCTGTTGGTCACAAACAGAATCATGACAAATTGGTGAATTCAAAGTCATATTAATTGTTGAATTGATGTCAAAATCAACTTTCTTCCTTCAACACAACCTATTCCAATTTAGCTTCGACATTGGTTTAATCCGTCCAAAGATCCGACTTCCAGCTCTTCACTTTTTGCCAGCCGAATGATGGCCCTCCGCTTGCATTAGACCGCATATGGTTAGTTCCAGCAAAACTCAACACAAACAGCCGCCGAATGCAAACTCAATACCTTGATACCAACATCACATTTTTATGTGCTTCATTTATCAGGAAGTTACAAAAGAGTGGACTGTACTTTGGCAATTTTCCACTTGGCCGTTAATTTACCAAATACTTTTGGCTCATCAAAAATAGAGGGACTATTAAAAATAAATAAATAGCGGAATACTGCCCCCCCCCCCACTCCCAAACCCTTGCGCACCCCCCCAAATCCATTGTGCTGGTGTATGGAGGCAATACGTAATTTAACTTGATACAGTGCAGCAAGCCAGACTTAATTATAATAAAAACAAGCTCGTATGGGTTTTAACCAAACCTGATTACTGTTATTAGATTGCTATGTCCTTGTTAGATGCCAGGTGCTAAAATCCTAGTTTCATCCGACTCTTTGTGTTCACCGACGGCCATTATTTCTCCGCACGCCGCAGCTGCAGTCGAGCTGTATTTCTAATGATCCTTGAATCTCCAGATCCCAATTCCAATCCGGGAGTCCTGCTGTTGCAGAAGGCTGTTGCCAAAACATCCAGTTGTGCTTAATTCCGCATGTCCCCGAGATACTATCAGGTGACTTTCACAGACAGCTTTTTGAGGTTAAAACTTGAACACCTTAGTTCATTCGATGGATGTTGTTGTTAAAAAGATTTTTAAAGGAAATGACAAAAGAATATTTTAGCACGGTCTAAAACCGCAGATATTAAGGGGTATGTTCCTGAGGTGGAACCAAACACTCGGCAGCCCGGTGCCCACCAAAATTTCAAAGCTAGCAAGTACCACTGCCATAAATGCAACGATAGCAGGCGTTAACATTTCGTTTTACTGCTGAATTTACAGGCATGTCTCACAGAGCAGATGGCATGTTTGGAGTCACTCCAAACACCCGCATAATACACGACAACAGGATTTCTCAATTCCCAATTTAGGGCTGAAAGCTAAAATTGGTCACCAAATACTTTCTATTTAAAATAGTGGCTCAGTAGCTATGTAGGTAAGTATGTAAAATAGATTTTTTTTGGGATCATCGACACTGTCTTGGCAAATGACTTTTGGATTCATGCTTGTTGTGATGAAATGTGTTTCGTATAATTCGTTTATTCATTGGCCTATTGAAATGCATCTGAGAGCCAAAGCCACAATTATGTTTTGTGTGTGTGTGTGTGTGCTTGTACATGAGATGACCCAAGTGACCATCTTATGAGAAGTAATGTGGATCTGAGGGAAGCTTTGTCTCCGCCCTTATCCCTCAAGGGACTGGCTGAAAACGCTCAAAGTGGCTGCCACAAAATTGAGCATCCCGGCTGATGAATGGCCTCTGACATGATGTACGACTGCTGGCTTCTTCCCACAGGTCTTTACAGGTTGTGTTTGGTCAAGTGACCTCAGACTCTTCTTCGTCCCCCCCGAGTCCTCATCTGCTGTGCAAGCGTAAATATGATCTATGGTACGGCACGGCAGAATCGGAGTCTCGGAACAAGGCTGTGTAAATCCGGATTTCTTTCAGTCACTTAGGACTAATGCTCTGGAGTACGCCCTTTATCGTCGTTCAGTAAATGACCAACATAATTTATGCCCAAATGAATTTTTGGTGTATCACCTTTCTACGGAATACAATTTGGAACGGAATAAGGATTATTTTATGAGTGCTTTGAGATAGTCATGACAGCGATGTCGATAATTCCTTGCTCAATAAGACAATATGTCGCTAAGCCCCAAGAGAGAAAAGGGTACAGTATTCCTTCATTTAGCTGACCTCAGGAAGAAGGACAAGAAAAATGCGTGACACGCATGTCTTCAAGGCTGTGTTTACAGTATGTGATTCACACAATTCTATTTTTTCCCCCTCCAATGTGGTCAGGTCAGCCGGAAGCAAAAAGCATCGACCGGATGAATCCCATCGTGGTGAGCTTTATTGTGAATATCCAAATGTACCGTTTGAAGACGCATACGCAAGACCTCTCTTAATAGCTGAAACACATGATGATTCAATGATGCGTGTGCACATGTTTTTTTTTTTTGCCTGGTATTGGCAGGCTTCATGAGAAAAAAACGGTCCGATATGATACCTGATATTGATAGTCACCAATCCCTACCCTCAATATCGTGACTATTCTCACACAGCATCACAGATTAGCGACAAGCATTCTCAATATTTGCACGGTACCATGAAAGCATGACATAATACATTTGGGAGACATATGTCTTATTACATCCTTTTCTTTTTCATGTAGAGGCTCACCTAGCAACAAAATCAATATTGTGAGATTATACGTGCAGCATTTATGTGACAGTCATTTTAACCTTTCCTAACTTACACGTAAAAAAAAAAAATATATATATACATATATACATCTATACACACATATACATCCATACACATACACATACACATCTATACACATACACACACACATACACTATACACACATATACATACATACACATACACACATACATACACACACACACACACATGTACATACACACACACACACACGTGCATACACACATATACATACATACACACATGTACATACACACATATATATATATATATATACATACACACACACATATACATACACATTTCATACATACACACACACACACACACATATACATACACACATACACATATATACATACATACACATACATACATACACACACAAATATATACATATATACACATAATTTTTGGTGTTTTCCAAGTCTGACGTTTTGCAGTGAGACATATCGCTCTCTCTGAATCATGTGCGTAAGACTTCAGTACGTAGTCAAGTTTTTGTGTCCACTTTATGGCGCAGAGTTCAAGAGTTCCATCAGCACACCTCATTAGCTTTTATTGGCTACAAACTGTGGAAGCAGTTGGTTCAATCCTGCAGTCAAATATCTAATTTCTAAGTATCCCGTCATGTAATTTGATGTTTTCTGCTATTTCTCCACGACGATACTGTGCAAATGACTCCACGAAACAATGGGCCACTGAACCTCCATAACCGAGCGAGCCACCAGACGCTGACACAATACATTTCCCTCTCCATGAGGGCTCCTCTGGTAAATAGACACACTGAGAAATTAGATTTGGCAGGTCATTCAGTTCCACCCTTGGGGAATCTGCAACTCTGGGACAGCGTGATTGGATTTATTTCTTTATTTTAGCCCAAAATAAACAGTTCATTTACAGTAAAGTGTACTGGTGCGGTGCATTGCAATTCTCCTAAACCTTTTCATGCGATGGCAGGGAAAACAACTATTCACCAATCCAAAAAGCATTGCAGGATGGCATCTGAATTGGAGCCTTGGAGAACCTTTACTTTCTTATTTGAAATAAACAAAGCAGTGGTGTTTCACTCCAAACTGCAAGCAAAAAACAAACAAAAAACAACCCCAAAGCTGATTTAATGATGGGAATAATTTTGTTTCATTTTTATTTTTTGCTTCTTTTTCTCCCTTGCTCAAGTCACGTACGCTTCCGCCTCACCTCCAACGTGGCCCTGAGCCGATGGCACTGCTGAAGGATAATCTCCTGTTCCCAGCACTTCCCGATTATTCATGTATGCCCCCTGCATCTCTTTAGGCAACGAACGGCACACTGAAGCAGCCCATCATTGAACTCCAGCAGCTATTCACGCATAGGTGGTGCTCAAAACGATTTCCACTTGAATTTCCGAGTGCTGAATGAGCCTAACTAAAGAAGACCGCACGGTGGAATCGATTCATCATAAAACAGGGAAACTACTTGCGATTCTTAGGCGGATAGATGCAGTATGGACTGAAAGACATTTAAAAGTAATTAGGCAAGAGTGAGCGATGCAGCCAACCGATTACTACATTTTGTATTCAAGTGTGTGACAAACGTTGGGACCTTGTAAAACACAATACACAGAATCTGGATGACGTTAAGGTCTGGTAAGAGAATATCTGGTCACCGATGAAACAGGATCCATCCGTGAAGTGTTAAGGCAAACACAAAATTGAACCATTTTGACATACACTGAAACTCCTCTACAACGAAACCTACATGGGCGAAAATACCCCCTAGTGTGAAAACATGTTCATGCAGAAAGCCATTCCCACTTTTCTGCTCCCTCTACAACGAAAAGTCCCACTGTTCCATTATACAAAATCTTTTTCTCTGAGATAAAATTTGCTACAGTGAAAAGTCCCCTGTTGTGAAAAATTTCTTGCTGCAAACATGATTTTGTTGTAGAGGAGTTTCACTGTACTGGCAACAAAATGCATTTCATCATTTCCTCTTTGCATTTGCCAGATATCGAAAGTATTAATCAAGGCATCAACATCATTCTGCCATTCTGTTGACCTCGCCTTTTGTCGATGTGAAGCGAATGCGAGTTGCCCCCTCAGAGCCTGAGGAAAGTGGAACCGGATAAATCAGATTTGTCTTGACAGAGGCAACCCAGTGAACCTGAAAATTGAAGTATGACACACGGATTTACACAGTAGATATCACCAGCAAGTCATTGCCGCATTTGTCATGAGCAACAACGTCTGGATTTCTCTTCCCAGTCCTCACTGTCACTGTTCACTTGTTTAATTTGTCTAATAACGTTTCATAGTTGGAGTGCGCGCGGTGAATGATGAAGACCCATCAAAATGTTGTGGGGGCACTTGCATAGCAATTTCTTTTTTCAGTTCAGACACCAATCATTTACCCTCCCTCTCATCCCTCTGGCTGGATTCCACTTTTCAAAAGGTCTCCATTTATCCACTTCAGCTAGATTGATAGATGACCTTCAGCTTCTTCTCGAGGTAAGAAACGAGTGCTGACAAGCAATTGCCCCGTGTGAAAACCAGCGCATTCAGAATCAGTTGGGAATGAGCACAGGTTAAAGAAAACCTGACAAGGTTTTTGTTGTCAATTTTGCGAAGAAGTGAGAGCTTTCCAATTCTGTACTATTTTGTAACGAATATTTAAAGGAGGCAAATAACCCAATCCTCTCCTCAAATCACGAGGAATACAATACAGAGGTCACTCATGAACTTGCATCCCACCCAACAAGTACACCATTTATGCTCACCTACCAATGTACTATAGATCCGATTTAAAAATCTGACAAATGACAATTTAGATTTTCTTAGAACAGTCTCCAGTCTAATACAGTGATCCCTCGCTATGTTGCGGTTCGTTTATCGCGGCTTCAGTGCATTGCAGATTTTTTCAAACATTCATTTAAAAAAATAAATAAAAATTAAGTCCGCAAAAGGTCCGAGAAGCAGCAAAACAACAGCGAGTCACATAGAGCAACATATACTGCATGTATATCTTTACTGTATTTTGTTATTCATAAACTAACCTAACTTATACATCCATTAGTATATGGCATTACGTCATGTTAATCTCTTCAAAATGTACTTCTACATGCATGTATACCATTAAATTTGGCCTTATAAATATTATGTACATGTACCTATATGGAGGGGGGGGGGTCGCTACATTGTGGATTTTTGTTTATCGCGGGTGGTTTTGGTCCCCATTAACCGCGATAAACGAGGAATAACTGGTACAGGTCAATTATGAAACGGACATTAGTGAGAAGTGACCAACGCTTGATACACAGGGCATCTATATGAACGTCAACGACCATGTTAATAGATAAAAACAAATACAGTACGTACCATTGCATTTATTTCAATGCCAGAAATTACATCAATTTCCACGTCGCCTTCATTATGTACACTCGCTCCACACTCCATTTGCCCTCCTGTAGACTCTCCAAATTGACATTCTGGCAGGTGTTAAGACCTGCACCGCTTGAACACTCCACAAAGGGTTTATTGTACACCTGCTTGGCTATTTTACACGCCTTATTCTTCTGAGGGAACATCCTCCAGGGGATCGCTCTCCCCCCAGTCTTAAGCAAATTAGTTTTGAGCCCATCAGCATGATAGAAAACTAATAATGTTAATTCAAAAGCTAACTGAATATGAATTGTATCTCCACCAGGCAGGTGAGAGTCATTAACTTGAACGCTTCTTTTGCTCCGGTTTGTGCCTCACCGTCATTTTTATCCCTACCAAGTGCGGTGAATAATTGAATTCACAGGGAGAAATATTGACTTTCACCTTTGCAGAGACATAAATATTTCTATAAGATGTATGAAAGTATAAAAAGCAACAGCAACAGCCCCATATACCCTTGAAGATATTTGCCAATTTATCAGGTTGCTTAGCGTGTGTGGCCAAGTTGAACAAAAAATGCGTCACATACTCAAACTGAGCAATCTTTGAGGAGGCGGAGATGGAAGATTGCTCATTTGAATCATTTGGCAAGCGGTAAAGATTTTCCATCCTCATCCTTGAACAAATAACATTCAGGTGTTCACACCCTCCAGTGTGAATTATGACCAAAACAAGATGCAAAGTTTTCATTAAAATGCAAAGTTATTCATTTAAACATGAAAACCTCACTTAAACAGAAGCATAAAGTACATTTAAACTATTCCCCTTCTTTTTTTGCAGTCAAGAAGATTGAGAGGTTCTTTTAAAAAAAAAAAAATCTATCACATTTTCCCCACTCGCAAAGGATCAAATACCATTTACTTCGCCACACTACAACTTTCTTTCCTTGACTTTTAAAGGTAAAACTCTTTTTTTGAGTCAATTCACATTCAATGACTTAACCAAAACTCTCAATGTATTGCGCTCAAAAAATGTAAACCTCACACTCTTGTTTATCATTGTGATGCAGAAGGCATTTCAACTGCAGCTGGGTTCTGTTATCATCACAACAGCCTTGTCAAGGTAAGTGTATCCCAAACATTTTTTTTTGTCTAGTCATGAAACATTTATTTACTAAAACAATTTATTGAAGGGGAGAAGGAAAAAACCAAAAACAAACACTCAGAAATAACAATCACAAGGAACAGCAAAAATCCCAGCCAACACAGGGCAACACGTTCACAAAATGATGCTGGAACTGGAAGATGTATATATACTCAGGTTTATTAACGAGATTAGGCACAGCTGGGTAGAATGCAAATACAAGCGCAAGTCTGTAAATGATTGGTTGAGAGGGAATTGGGCGGAGCAAAAACAACAACAACAAAAAAAAGGACCGGGTAGGTGAAGCTCATAATAATAAGTGACCAGTTTCCCAACCTTTATTGAGCCAAGGCACATTATTTGACACCCCTTACCAGGGAGCTGCATTTAAAATGTTGTTGTTGTGATTCTATGCAAGTGAATTGAGGACTAACTAGCAGGTGCAACAAAGATGAGATGATTTACCTGAAAATAAAATGACCGAAAAAAATTAAACAAAATAATGGACTGTATTTCTTCAAACAGCCATTTACGCTCACAATCACACCTAGGAACAATTTAAAGTGTTCCATTAACCTGCCATGCATGTTTTTGGAATGTGGGGGAAAACCGGAGTACCCGGAGAAAACTCATGCAGGCACGGGGAGAACATAACACAACAAACTCCACATAAGAAGGCCAGAGCCGGAATCAAACCCTGCACCTCTGCACTGTGCGGCAGACTTGTTAACCAGTTGTCCACTATGCCGCCCTCTTCATGACCAGTTTTGTTCATAACATCTGGTTAGGATTGGACGTCTCCTGGATGCCTGCCTGGTGAGGTATTCTGGACATGTTCCAGAATGAGGAGGCCCCAAGCACGACCTCTGAGGAACGCCACTTTGTCTGTGGTTCCGGATAGGGAGCTGTGAGCTTCTCGGCTGAAGCTGTTGCACCAGCAAAATCAATGTAATAAATACAGTATGTGTACTTATCGTTTCATTATAAACATCATAAATCGTACATTACAAATATTTACATAAATACGCATATACTGTAATTACACATCCCTGATTTAGGATATGAATGATTTCCAAATGGTTCACAAAAAAACCCCCGAGTCTGTTTAGATCAGAGGGTCGTGAGAGGGCCGGTTGTTAATTACATGTCACGCTTTTAAGGTGCTGAGTGTTTTTTATTTATTTATTTTTGGACACATTCAATCAAAGAGCACATTCTGTTGAATATTAATGACGCACGCCAGGTTACACACAGGTTAATCCATGTCTTTTCTGATGAATTACGAAGGGCTGATGTTTAATGCATAAGACTGGCTGTTCCCTGCTTGGAGCTTTTACGTTAGTGTCAAGCTGATATGAGCCACAATTTGTTGGTGTTTCTTCTGGACCTCATATATTGACCGTCAAAGTCATAAAAAAATGAAAATAAAATACATCAATAAGATGTTTAAATCTCAACATATTAAAGATTTAGGTTTGCGTTAATTAGTATGAGTTGAAGTTATAAATTATTCTTGGTTGTTTCTGACACTGCCAGCAACCTTTCACTGTACGCTGCGTCATAATTAGAGTGTGTTTTAGGCATCTCCTCCATCATTGTTGGCGGTGACAGTCTCATTTACAAGAGATGGTAGCCTGAAACAGAGCTGCTGTTAAACTCATGTACAGTATATATCAAAACGGACTCTGTTATTGGAAGCGAGCCCAGTAAAATTGATTTGCTGTAGTAGTTTGCAGGCAAAATGGAAACCAAACATTAGACATGTGTTCCGCCTCAAGTAAAGCATGGCACATGGATTTCTCTCACCTATCTTAAAATTCCAGTTCCACTCATGTATAAATCTACTTCTCTTCTTGAGTTTGCATAGTGGAAACTAATGTTTGTTCACCGACATCAACATTGTGCTCTACGAAAGGAATGAACAATTTCAAAAGTGTTTCTTTTGATCACTGGAAGAAATTGCGCCTGTCCGCCGTCCTATCTTGTGATGGCACATGTCTCGGCCCACGCTGTGAGAGCTCCTGCTGAGTTGTAATAACATACATCAGCACTGCCTGAAATATTCATAGCCAGGTAAGCCCGTCACTTTGTGCCATTCACATGGGTTCTTATGAACACTCTTCTCTGCTTTTGCCTCCAGGTCACTTTTTATCCACCTGAGTTTCACTGCATACAACTCACCCCTCAACTTCTGGTCTTGCACCGCCAGCCAATGTTAAAGCCTCCAGGTCCAAATGCTACTCTATATTGCATGTGCTTTTTCAAGATTGCCTGAAAACAATAACTGTATTGGACTCTTCTTTTGCCCCACTCTAAGGTAAAAAAAAAAAAAATAAAAATGTAAATGATATATATATAAAATTGTAATTTATTTTTATTTTATTTTTTCATTTTATATTAGGGAAGTAAATAATTTTCCGTCCAAATAATTGAGAGTGAACAATTTCCCCCGGCACACTTAACCATCTCTCACAGCACACTAATGTGTCACGACACACTGGTTGGGAATCACCGGTTTAGACGATAACTGAAGACTGTGTGAGATTAAACCTCTGTGGGAATCAGCAAAGCAGACCTACCGAAAAAAAAAAAAAAGTCAATCCGCAGATGTTTACAGGTCACATTGACTTTTCAAGCAGTGTTTTAGAAAAAAAATGTCAATATTGTTTTAATGAGTACTTTCTAAATTGTTTTGGAATGGATTGGGAGACACACTGGGACAGGAGATGTGCGCAGCAGATAAAGTATTCAATAACCCTTTCATATTTTGTTTTGCTTTTGGAGAGACATGCTTACCACCTGATTTGTTTCTACTCTAGAGTCAACAAACCATAATCAGAATGCTCCGTAAACAACGTTTCCAACCATGCAACAAAAGGACATGCAAAATTTCCTTGTTTCTGTGGAGCTGCTGATGACAAACATTGTTGTCTTTGATTCGGTAATCGATAGAGAGGCAGCCTGACAAAGGTGAGCTTCAAGCATCGACGGCGAGATATGATCTGGAATACACAAACAACCTTGTGAGAAAAAGGAAAAGCATCATCTTTGCGTAGCTGCGCACGGCCAGCCAATGTCAGCTGTGATAAGCTTCCTCTCCCCTAAACTGTACATGCAATGGGCTGTATTATAATGTAATTTGCAAATTGCTTTTTCACACATGACTAACCACGATCAGAAACTCTTCAACATGGTTTATGGTGAAGGCTTGAAAAATCCGTACAATTATTGCTTGACTTATTTACGCTGCAGGTCCAAGTGTCCAATTCTGATTTACTGTACTGTATTGTCTTTTTTTTAATGTCTTTTATGTTATTACATCAACATTTCCAGGCACATAAAGCAACCCACATTCATGAACAAAAGGCCAAATTGCAGATAAATAACACCACCTTGTTTTATCGTGTTTTAGTAGGTCTGTGCGCTCACTTATACCCAATGATAATTTCAATGCGGATTACCTCCACAGTGCTCCACTGGCTCTCATTTAACTTATTCAATGATCAACACTTCTAACGACCCATATTTTAATTATCTGTGTTTACATATACAGCCCATGCTTAATTATGTCATTTGAACAGATGCAGGTGGGAAAACTTCACCAGTGGGTGTATTTTGATGGCATCCATAAAACAATTATGGTGTTCATACAATCTGTTTTTGTCACATTGCGTGGTGGTGGACCCCCAAAAAAGCAGGCGACAGGGAGGACCAGAGTGTATTTGCCGAATTGTATTTTAAACAAAGAGAAAATCTAAATCCAGAACTCAGACATGAAGAAAGCAAAAATCCAAAGTAAAAAACAACTGTGACTGTAGCATGAGCAAGAACAAGAGCGAAATATGAACAAGACATGAGCTAGAAACAAACATGACCGAACGTGACAGGAGCAAACAAACAATGACCCAACACTGAGTGCTCGCGCCGGGAGTTCCTTTTAGCAATAATCACATAATGACCAACAGGTGTGCAGCTGCAGGAGGAGCCCTACAGTGCCATCTGTTGGTCACGAACAGAAACGTGACATTTTTTAAAATGGATACTGCTGTTCCATTGGCTGATCATATTATTCCTGGGGTGTTGGAGTCATTTGGACACACACATCTTATCCACACTATGGAGAAAATATAAGGAACTTTTCTCATAAATTTGGGGTGGAAACTGGGGATTGATAAGCGTGGCAGCTGCCACCCCTTACCACCCGGTAAAAAACCCTCTGGTTCGCAATCTAATTAATATGGAATGATCAATAAAAATGTAAAAAACAAAACAAATAAAGTCCAATAATAGAATGAAAACAACAACAACTACAAAAAAACGCTCCTGAACTAAAGTACAGTCAAACCTCGGTTTTCGTCCATAATCCGTTCCAGAAGGCTGCTCGAAAACCGAAATTGTTGGAAAACCAAAACCACGCTCTTTTTAAAATAAAAATGTTTACTGAACACGTCTGCTCACAATGGAAAGCAACACGAGGAAGCGTCACTTCCTCGTCTAAGGAAGGCGAGAGGAGTCAAATGGTGCATTCAAGTGCGCTCAGTTAGTTCGAGAACCGAAATTTGTTCGGCATCCGAGGCATAAAAAAAAACGGTTTGACTGTAACTTTACCAGAAGTTTAAACAATCTACCAAAGAAGTCGTCTAATATCACTCTGAACTAATCATTTTTAATTTCACTTGAGTGCAGTGCTGTGTGCTTCTGCGCGAAATAGTCAAAGGACTGAGTCATCTCATCGTCAGCAAGGCTCTGATTTCAGGCAATTAGTTGCCTTTTACTACAATTAGTATGGATGGCCATGGATGGTTGCAGAGTCTCACGGACCACTTTCTACTCTCTCAAGCATTTATTCATTCTACTTAGGTGGGAATTTGCATTGTGCACGCAAAAAAAGTGTCAAGTATCTGCATGTCAGAATGTTATCGCCTCGAGCTAAAAATGGAACTTCTCCCAAAATGGAACTATACGATCAAAGACGAACCAATGTGTCATTGTAAAATCCCTTTGCTGACTGAGGTACAGAACTTCAGATGCAAAAAAAAAAAAAAAACAGGTTCATGGTGATAAAAGAGCACAATATATGAAATGGAACTACAAGGTTGGCATGTTGAAAAGCTTGCCTCAATTCCTCTTGCCACGTTTTAATCATTGTATAATAACAATGAGCGCGCAGACGTACAGAAATAAAATTAAACTCTGGAGCAATAAAGAACGTAATATTGCCTTGTGAGCCTTTTAATTTCCATCAGCAATTCACTTCAGAATTACAGTCAAACGTTCCTTAATATAATGGTCTCTTACTCACACCGCGTTTAAATTAAACTTGGAGCTAGGTAAAGAGTCGTAATAAAACAACAGAGGAAACAAATGCGTCTAATTGGACCATTGTCTCCTGTTAGTGGAACTGCTAATATCGTAACACTCCAACCAGAAGCCTTTGCGGTGGGATTAATTATCCTAACCTATGATAAAAGACAGCATACGGTAGTCCTACACTTGGGGAAAGCCACACTACAGCATTCAAGGGCATGAATAACAATTGTCACCAAAACGGGTCAAAATGTTTTGTAAATCAAGTGAAGTTTATGGTGAATTAAAAACATGCTCCCATATGCTGGGTATGACCCAACTATGTCATGGCATATGCTATGTATAGCACAATTAGCATTACTTAGATGTAAGTATTGCACATGAAGGAGAGAGCATGTTCCAGTGGTCCACGGGGAGCATTACTGAATGAGCGGCTTTTGAAGAACGGGCCATTGGTACAATGCGTCCAGTCCTTATTGATGTAAGATGCCAGTTTGAGTCTAGAACTAGACACATTTGTTCCGAATGGGTGCTTGACCTCCAATTTGTTTTGAAATAATTTTCTCATTTGAATGGAAAAAGAAAGAAAAAAAATCAGTTGCAGGTTCAAACTTGCGCCATCAGACAAACGTAAACAGTACACGCAATGTGTTCTGTCACATTTTTATACCGTCGTAGTAGTCTAGAAAATAAATGAAACACTTTTAATAGGAAGAGGCTAAAACAACAGCAATAATAATATAATAAAATAATAATAATAAAACTACCCAGATGTCAAGCGCTACCATAGGTTAAATGGTATCTAGTATTTTTTCTTTTTAATACAAAATAACAATAATGCACATATCCCCCCCTCCCCCCCCCCCCCAAAAAAAAACATGTTCTCCTATGTGCCATGTTATCAGCTGCCGACCACTCCAGGGTTTAGCTTGCCTTTCGCCAGATGCCAGCTGGGATTGGCTCCAGCTCCCCGTGATGCTGAACAGGACAAAAAAAATATATATATAAAAACAGATGGATGGACAGAAGATTGCATGGTGCAGAGTCGGAAGTGAGCGCAAGTCGGAGGAATATGATGAAAGAATATTCAGAAAAAAAAATCACGTCTTATAATACATCTGTTGGGTATGCATGATGCCCTGGATGACTTGATCTGTGAAGCGCGCTTGGACGAAACACCCTGTCTATTCTTGGAGCTGCAAATCCTTCAATATAAAAGCCATTACTGCATCCAAAGTCTCCTCAAGCTTCCAACGCCGTCCTCGGACCGATTTGCAAATGATACCTTCTGTGGATGCACAACCAGACTTTCCCCATTGACAGGCGGCCATTTGGTCCCGATCCCTCATCTTCTCCACACGCAAACTCATTCAGACATTCCATTAAACTAAACTCACTTTAATTAAAATCCACAGAACTTTGTCCACACTAAAAGCAAGTGAACATAAGTGACCTGGACTTTTTTTAATTAAAAGTGATTACTTGTTACTACAAGTAATCTCAGCCGTTCCTTTTTAGTGCTGTTTGGACCGAAATTAAATGTTTGGTTGATGAGATTCTGTTGAATTCTCCTGACAAAATATTCCACTTTCATGTCTAAGTCACATAAAATATTCAGAAATAGACATGCAGTACATGCTTGACAAAGAACAGAGATGAAATACAGCGACACCCCCCACCAGCTTTTACTGATAGGTGAGACAAGACAACTTCAGCTGCAGTGTTCATTTGTGCCTTGTAGGGGCGTGGCCTAGTGAGTGATGCCAGTAACATGGCGGCTTCATCTTTGTGAGAGTTTCTGGGAGTTTTGGCATACTGTTGGACTAGTCGCCTCATTTTGAGTTTGTAGTTGAGTGTTTGCACCTTTCGTGAGCAGCTCAAAGTACAGGTGGTGGTGCTCTCCTTTTTTCCACTTTACTTAAGCAGCGGCGTATCTGAAGCTCCCTCCGATACTTCGACATGCTTCCAGCAGGCGTAAACTTTAGTCTACTCTTCGCCACGAAACTGTCAGGTGCCAAGAGTGCATGTCAAAGGACCCCCCTCACGTCCCCCCCGGTATGACAGAACGCCGAGCATGGCACCGAGAGAATTCCCAACAAGCGCACTGAGGCTTGCGTCGGCATAAAAAGCAGGATGTACAAGTTTTTACACTTTGGCGCATCTACGCAGTCCATGAATATAGACCCTTGTATGCTACACAGCACACCGGATGGACTATACATTGATGTGCGGCAGATCAGCTTCGCGCACAATCATCCCACCTTCCTTTAACTGCTCATTAGGAGGTCAGGTGACATAAATCGACAACCTGTGGACTGACCAGAGCGCGGCGTACTCTGTAGATGACACCTGGCGGGGGAGGATGAAGAAAGCGGGACGGTTTGTGTGACTTGTCACTTGTCAGGCATTGCTTCCGCTAGCCTTGAGATGCTGGGTTGTTGCCTGAGAGTGCTTTATCATCATGATAAATGCAGCCTTGGAGCAGTGCACTATCAGCATGCTCAGAGGCGCGGACACGCTCTGACTAATGAAAAGAGAAGGTCAAGGAGAGGGAGGGGTGCGCTGTGGGAAAAGGGAGAGAGCGAGAGAATGTCGATGCGTATGTTCAAGTGTGGGACAATATGTCACATCCTCTGTCAAAACGTTTATGCACGTTAATGTGTGTCCATGCATTGTGTGAAACTTGTGCGTGAGTGTGTGGATCGCAATGACCTTCCTTTTCCCATTCATTAAAAAAAAAAAAAAAAACGTGCATCACGATAATGTGGCTAAATAGTAATAAAGAAACAAATTATTCATTGTGGCTGCATTTCCATGGTCCTAATTATATTTGACAAGAAGGGTTACACAAATTTTCCTGTACCAATATTACTGTTGACATATTCCTTCTATCTCGAAAGTTATTACAGCAGGTGTTGAACATTTCCTGCACAGTGTTAATTTTGGAGTTATCAAAGTGACAGCGCGGAGCATAGGAATCCTTTTGAGCTCATTAGCATAGGCTGTTGAATCTATTGGCAAGACGGTGCAAGACTATTAGTGCTCCCGGGCCATCAGATAGTAATGATAAGGGGGGGCGGTCGACAATGCTGCATAGTCTCCTGGGTCGCAGCCTCGGCCGGAACAACAAAAATGCTCGCACAAGAGGTTTCTCCCTGCAGTCTGTCTCCTGTCCACAGTTACAAAAACCAGCAAGCAGATGTGAAATGTTTGAGGTTAAAGGTCAAGCGGAGCCTCACACACAATTCCTTTTCTCTCTTGGAAAAAGGACGCGGACAAGAAGCTGTCGTGTGTGCGGCGAACTTGTTCAGAGGTCGCCCGCCCCTCCCCCCTCACACCATTACTCTACATGCTAATAAGGAAGTGCAATTAGCAGTGCTCGGAAAAAAGGAAGAAATACAACATGTACTTACAAACTGTTCTGGTGTATTCATAAAGCCTTATGTAAAGTCAAAGAAAAACTTTGACATCCAGGAGGAAATGGGGTCATTACAGTAATGACGAGAGAAGGCACTTGACATCAAGGTGGAAATGGGGTATAACGGCCAACACAAGGTAAGATAAGAAAGAAAAACAAACAATTAAAAGAGTGCTTTTCGATTCTCATCAGTAAACAATGATTTTTTCCCCCCCGCCCCCACTCAAAGAATACCATATTGCCAATTTGCACAAACAATATTTATGAGCCCTTCGCATGCATGAGTGATGAGGGGGAGCATCTTCTGTGCAAAAAAAAAAAAAAACCAACATAACAGATTCAGGGCCATTCTTTTGAGTTTGTCCACATCGACATTTCATATTTAATGCTTCTGTAACACATTCTTGACTGCCCAGTGCCCACTATTATTACCTATTCACTCTCTATTAGCTTCTTTGCTTTGTTCGACATTTGTATTGACTCACATGCATTCAAGCAAAATGCATTCTAAAAAGGGGAGGGAAAAAAAAAAGCACAAAGCTAACAATACAACATAATGGCACATCCAGTTCTAACTTTGATTACCTTCCTTATTGTTCTATTGTCTCATTTTCCAGTATTGTCTATTAAATACGTAAAAGCCGCGAGGATTTTCTGGTTCAGCAGAAAGTAAAAATAAAAATCAGCAGAGTTGGCAGAATGACTCAACTCTGGCCTTGTATTATTCTCTCCTCAATAGAAATATGGATTATATAAATAAAACACTGACAGTGTACAATATATGCCTGGAAACATTTTTCCCCCCGATCCATCTCTAACAATATTCGAGAGAGTAATGAAAAAAAAAAAAAATCACACCGTTTTCTCTGATCTATTTTGGTACAACAACATTTCGTGTTGACTTTGTACTCTGAGATGACGCCTCATTCTGAGTTGAATCAAAACAAGTGTTGTGCCCCTGCTGATGTTTACTTTAAAACTCCAGCGCACAAGAATTCACTCTTGTCAAAATTGTTTTTTTTGTCTTTTGTGCACTCCAGAGTTAACGGTGGCGAGAGATATAAAATTACAACATCACATTCTAACCACGACTGAGCAAGTTTTCTTTTTCTGTGCTATTCTGTTTAGGATGAATATAAATGTCACTCACGGTCATCATTCATCTTATTTTTTGGGGTAATTTTGTGTTTCTATACAACCAGAATCAGTATTGAGGGAGAGTTTGCATTTTCAAAGATTTGAACGCAGCCTCACTACCCCCCCCCCCCCACACCCCCTGCAGTCTCTGATGAAAGCCATGCACCTCATTAATGTGAATATGCGCCAGATGTGCATTGTTACTTTGACTGCCCGCTCCTTCTCCTCCTTTAGACAGACCTCTAGTGTCGTAATGCAGGGTATAAGAAGCAAGGAGGCAGTGAACTCCAAAATGTTTCTGTGTTTCCGATATCAGGGTGCCACTGCCCTTTGATGTAAAATCAAGTTGTATGGTTTGTAATTGTTCCTGTTTAAAGTTGAGACTTTTATGACAAAACTCCCAAAAAATGAAACGGATGAAGTTCAAAATAGTATTTCGTACAAACCATACACCTCATTCAATTTTGGATTTTTGTCACTTAAGTACTCCTCATTCTACGAGACTGCCTGTAAATGTTTGACAGATGAATTTGCTTTGCTGTACATTTCTCTTCCCATAGTTGAAATAGTGACCTTGATTTTATTTGTCCGAAGAATCTTATTCCCGAACGTAAGACTTTCTGGCAAGATTCCATCTGGATTTCCTGTTCTTGATTATGGCCAGTGGTTTTCACCTTCATTATTTACATAAAAAAAAACATTTCCTGCCAACTTTCTGCAGTGGTCTTCATTTCTGTTGGCGTAAAGGGGCTTTCTCTTCACAAAGAAAATGATTTTTCTGCCAACGTATTCTTATACTATATTCAAGTAGTGGCATTCTGAAAAGCCTCATTAGCAAGCAAACAATCTGCAACGGTTACCTCTTTTATAAGGCAAATGTAATTAAATGCATGTGTTCCAGGTGCGAGGTGGTCACCCGTTATATAAGGCGGATGTAATTAAATGCAGGTGTTAGAGTGTGAGGTGGTTACTGCTTATTTAAGGCAGGTTTAATTAGGTGTGGCAGTTGCGTTACCCTAAGGCAGATGTATTAAGGCAGGTACAATTGAATGCAGGTGTGGCAGTTGCGACTTGGTTACCTGTTATATAAGGCAGATGTAATTAAATGCAGGTGTTACAATTGCTAGGTGGTTGCCTCTTATATAAGGCAAATGTAATTAAATGCAGGTGTTAGAGTGCGAGGTGGTTACCGCTTATATAAGGCGGGTATAATTGAATGCAGGTGTGACAGTTGCGAGGTGGTTACCTGTTATATCAGGCCGATGTAATTGAATGCAGCTGTTACAGTTGCGAGGTAGTTACATCTTATATAAAGCAGATGTAATGGAATGCAGGTGTTACAGTTGTGTGGTGGTTACTTCTTATAAAAGGCAAATGTAATTAAATGCAGGTGTTACAGTGCAATATATTAAATAGATTAAATAGAATGCAGGTGTTACAGTTGCGAGGTGGTTACCTCTTATATAAGGCCGGTGCGATCTTATATAAGGCATGTGTTACAGTTGGGAGGTATGAACTGATGTTGGCAAAGTCATTTTGATTGCAGGCTAAGAAAGGTCACAAAGCTGTCGTCTGAAGGTAACGCATGATAATTTTCATTTGTGAGTCTTGTGACTGCGATATTGCGGAACATTACTACGAGCAGTCATTCAAAGCTCGCCGTGCTGTGTGGGACGAGACCCATTGATAGCATTTGGCAAGGGATTGCGGCAGCGGTCCATATGAATATCACAGTTACTGCGCTGAGTCAGTAGTCAGTGTATTTGTTAGCTGAGCATGTAATAATCAGTCAGTCCTTCGCGACTTAATCAGCATCATTAGTTGTTTTTACATAATCCTGCCATATGAAATTAGCTTAATGCTTGTAAAGGCCCACTGCCGCAGTGTGCCTCATTACCTTGGGACATTGGTCATTTCATTTCAAGGGTCTGATTTTCATTAACTACTCACCCCACTCCGACCCATTAGCAGAATGAAAGCTTGCCTGCAACCGTCTGGCTGCCAACTAGACCTTAAAGCTGCTTTAAGGCTTTAATGTGTTTCATTCGATGCGAAGTTGCAGCATTAGTTGTTGAACATCATAGGATAAGAAGAGATAGAGGAAGGCGGTTGAAAAGAAACGATATGCAATGATACGTTGTATTTGGGCAATGCATTGGTGTTAATTGGTGGCTGCTGAAACTTGAGGAGCAGGGGTGCATACCTTAGATTGGTTCATGGGGGGTAAAACTCAAAAGAGCAGGTGTGCTTTGTATTCATCGACTTGATACATGATTTGTTCTAAAGAGCGGTCTATTTTTGCAACAGCATCTACTTGCAGGTACTATTTTGGTATCTTCAATAAGTCTCCCGTGCCTTTATTCCCACCTCTCTCTCTCTCTCTGCTCTTGTCTCCAAATTTGCTTTCATTTTGGTTTTAAGAAGAATTCATATCACTACATATACAAAACACAGAATATCCTTGAGAAATTCCGGTCTGGTTTGTGTCCACTGGTACGGTAGTTCACGTGAATTATTTTTTATGGTGATATGACATGCATGCAGCGATAAAGATTAATGAGGTGATAATAGTATTCATTTATTGACTGCATTGAGCTTCTTTTCAATGTAGCAGAGCAAGGCACTTGCTGGAGCTTTCTTTCTGCTTTTACAAAAACAATAATGCAGATTTTTAATTGGCGCTGTCAGATTAGAGAAGGTATTAAGATTTGGGTGACATTTCTCGCTACATGAGAGGAACAAAATTAGAAACATCCCTCGCTGTGAAACGGGGCCCTTCTACACTGCTGCAAACTCAGCTAATAATAATCCAACTCCCCAGGGATTCAAACTTATACGAAAGTGCATTGTGTATTGCCAAACACTAACGTCGAGCATGCATGTAAACTAATGATAAAGAAAACATACGTGAATTTGTTAAATCAATCATCAACATCAATCAAAAAGCCCTTTAGCACAGAATGTTATGCTTCTTGGATAATCGAAGCTTTTACCTTTACGGTTGGCCACTCAATAAAAACTGGGCCTCGCCCCCCCCCCCCCCTAAGTGATGAATGCTGTCTGCTTATTTTATTGTATAAACTGTCATCAGTCTTTCACAAATAGCACTTGACGATTGATATCACCCTGTTAGTGATATTGATTTTTCAGGAAAATCCATTGTGTCACTTGCCCCGGCGTGACTGGACGGTCAAAAGTCAAAAAGACGAAATGTGTAGCAGGGTTTGCTTACTTTTGTCATTTGCATCTGTAACTGCTTCAAACAACAAAGAGTATGCAGGAAAGTGGTTCAGATTGAATGACTGTCTGTGTCTTATGTGTTGTATCATTTTGTTATTGTATTATTATGACTTCGAGTTGGCTTCCCTGAGTGCACCTCCTCTAATTTTTGTTCTTCTACTTTCTTCCTTTCATAACGTTGCTGCATTGTGAGACGAATAAAGGGTTTCTTATCTTATGAAAAAACATTTGGAATGTATCGGTTTTTCCCTTTCATACGTTTTATACTTATTTATGCTGTAAACTTGAGTCAATAACTATCCTGCTCTCTGCTCCCTTAATTGGCCCCCAAAGACAACTAAAGTTTACTGAATCAGAGTATAGGCAAGCATACGTATCTATCCACAATGTAGTGTCTACAGAGAAAACATGCACACGTGTGAGAGAACATGTAAAGCCCACACAGGAAAGCCGGAGCCTCCATTGGAATGGCTGAACTGTGAGGCGAATGTGCTGCCCTATATAAATGACTGATTGACGTCTGGAGCATATAATCCCATATCTGAGAGTTTTTTGAATAATAAAAAATAAAGAGTACTGTATGTCCATGTACAGTGCCCTCCATAATGACAATTATATTTGTATTGCCGAAGCAAATTGAATCAAGCTCCTCCCATTGCTCTCTCAGTCCCCAGACCCCAACCCCACTGGAAATCTGTGCTAAAAAGAAGACTGCAGAGGAGAGGACCGAGGTCACTGGATGATTCAGAGAGACGATGCAAAGTCCTATATGATTAAGAAAAACAAATTATTTGAAGCTAAAAAAAACATTCAGGAGGGCTGCCAATAATTATGGAGGAAGCTGCAAGCACATAAATATGCAGACAACTTATTCACATTGTGCACACTATACACACACATGCTTATATATACCTAGTGTATGCATACCCTCATACACATCTATGAATATTTTAACCCTTGTATTCACACACACACAGATCATTTTATTCCACTCTACTTGACACATCCATATTGGATTTGCTTTTTTTTTTTAACTGTAAAATGTTGCGTTGCGATATGTATGAAGCACTCTGTGATTTATCTAAGTGAAAAGTGCGATGCGAAAAACAGGGAAAAAACCCCACACAATTGCCAATGTCAAGTTGCCTGCCTCGCTAAAAGCTAAATGTAACCGAACCCTGTTATTCCCATGTCTCTTCCCTGCTGTTGACGATTTTATTGTCAAGGGTGACTGGCGAAAAAAATAAATAAAAGGGGGTCGTTAAAAGAGCCATTAAAAGAGTCAAACTTGCTTGGATGTCATTAGGTCGTGCAGCCGCCTGTTCCTAATGTTGTGTCCGGCAGGTGTCACATGACACAAAGGCACGATGAAGCCCCTTTCCCCCCTCCCCAGCCCTCCCAAACTCCGCCGAGGTTGTTCCGTCTTCTGACGCTAGGAGTGGGAGCTGTCCTCGGTGCTGACGACTCGCTCTGCTGTCTTCGTCCAATGTGCCTCCAGCTCGCACAGCCAAAATCCGCTTACAGAGCGTCCGAATCAAACCAGGACCTCTCCGCGTTTCACTTGATTACTATCGCCCGTCCTCTCAACTGCGAATTCGGCCAAGTCAATCGGCGAAAAAGCGTCACGGATTCAACTTTGCGTTTTCACGGACGTTCAAATCTCACGGTTTGCTTTCCCTCCCTCCCTTTTTTTTTTTTCGCTTCTCCGACACAAGGACGTTATTTTGCAGCCGCGCGACCTCGACTTAAGAAGAGATGAATTGCACGAGACGAGCTTGCGCGTTGAAGAGCATGCTGGCCGTGTGGCTTCTCGCAGCTGCGGTGGCCACGAGCCACGGGCGAGGTAAGAACTTGCGTGCACTTTGTTTTCGGTTCGGAGTGCGTTTGTCAAACAAAACAAAGCCGGGGTTCAAGGTGCTGAGGTCCACAACGGAGCGGTGTCTTTGGTGTCTATTTAAGCTTTTGATTTGACAATAGCGCCTGAAAAAAAAACCCCTTCTTAACAAAACAACATTTTTGCGTTAGAAAATGTGAAAACCTAGAAAAGCAAATGAAAGCAAATTATAAAACAAGGGGAAGCTAAACCTGTGTTTTAAAGTCATCCCCTGACGTAATCTGCAAATTTCATGGCTCATCATGAATACGGATTAAATAAAAAAACTATACAAAGCGTCAACTATTATGTAAACTAAGCAAAGATGTGAATAAATAAAACCAAATTACACTGAGTGGTGGAGGCTCAACCTGGGTTTTAAATTCATTCACTGACTTACTCCGCAAACTTAAGGTCTCATCAAAAATGGATCTGGAGTTATCAGGTGTACAGATGAAAAAGCAATGGGACCAAACAGAATAGAACAATATAATATAATGCAAAACATGCAGATCCATTTTCCATTTAAACCTATACACATAATGATGAGCATAATAGCATAGGGCAAATGCTTATTGTTAAAGGACGATAAACTTCTAAAGTGTGCAGGAAATGAAAAAAAAAAAAATCGCAAGCAGTGTATTACTCATTGCAAATGGATCTTTATAAAGCCCTGGGGTGAAATGCGCTTTTTGCTTCCTGTCCATCAAAACACACCGAGACTCTTTAGTAAAGCATAACACACCGAGAAACTCATTTTAATTGGCCACAAATCAATCAAACAAGCTATTGTGTTCAACCTTGCAATGTGATCAATTCGACATGGGGGTGTTGCATGAGTTGATTGGAGTAAAAAAAAAAAAAACGAGCCAGAGAGCGATTTATTTGGCCGCTGAGGTCTGTGTGACAGACGGTGTTCAGTAATAAGACTCTAATCCTCAGGAATTGCTGAAGATTATTGACCAAGCTGTTTGACACAGTTGAGTGCTTGTGGGAAGTGGCGATGGATTCATGCACAGTGGCCTTGTCTTAATTATTTTTGTATTGTGCAAGCCGCCTTGCCTTCATCTTTACAACCGGCGTTCCTTTAGAATGACTCCTCAACTTCGCAAGTGAAATCAATGAAATGAATGCGGATCACAAGGGAATGGTGAAATATTGTCACACTTTTTGGTATGCTCAGCTTAAAATTGGGATGGGGAGAGGGTGGGGGGGACTACTTTAGAATGGGATGATAGAAACACCTCTACACCCACTGCAGGCTACAATAATAATGAACATATGGTTAAATTAACACCTCTGACAGTGTTTTTGTGATATTTGCAAAAGCAGACTCCCGTAATGGATCTCTTTCGATTGGTGCCTTTTAAAATATGGCCGTTTTTAATGTCGCTTTCTGACACCCTCTTCACGCTGAAAATGTGAAAAGGAAAAACAAGTCCAAAACTAAACAACGTAAGAGCTGTGAAAATGAATTGCCTATTACATTGGCCCTATCTCAGCCCATCTAAAATGAGGTGCGATTCGAGCGGCGCAGCGCCTGCCACAATATATTATAGTCTCAACAAAAAAAAAAGAAAACAAAATGCCCACTGATTGAATATCAGGTGGAGGAAATGATCCCTATTCCGCTACCAGAGTCCCGACATTAGAAATGTGCAAATCCAATCATTTGTGGTATTGCCCTTAGCGTGACATTTTATATTTGTGAAATGTTTGATTGAGTCAACACTAATACAGAGTGCGCGATGGACGTTGAGGAAGACGTCGGAATAATTGAGTGTTTTTCCAGTCCCGGGAACACACCTGCGCCGTGTGTTCAAGCGCTCAAAACTCCAGGGAGAAGGAAAATGCAGGGAGCAACTATTTTTAGCACAAAAATAAAATTTTACAGCTTCCATTAGTGAATTTGCTGCTTTGCCAGCAGAAGCTCACTCATAGTTTTTCAATTTTTAATCACTGAGGTTTCCGTGTTGAAAGGGGGTAAAAATTGTGTGCATGCTTGTGACGCTGCTGCCCCCTGGTCAATTTGCTACCTCCATTCAACTGCATTGAGAAACCACACGTCACTTTCGTTGGCCAGTTTGAGTTGCGCACATCATCAGCGGTTGGAATTTGAGAAAATTGGAGTTGATTTGATGATGTTTTCACAAACAAAAGCATCTTCTTTAATAGCCTGCTACTATCGTTCTGATGCGAGACTGTAAAATAAGGTTGCTTTTCTATTTTCTTTCCCATCAAAGCTTGTATTGTATTGTTGATAATACTGCCTTTTGTTGCTCAGGCTTTATTTCAGTCTTCGATGAATAGTGGCATCGGCTAAGTTAATATGACCTGCTTATATCGATCTTTTTTGTCAAAAGATTTCATTAACTTGCATTGTGTGCGCAATATACAAAGCAAATGACGATGCTTTCGATTCATATTCCTTTGTTCGTTAGTGTGCTTTGCGATGGCTTGTTTTTGTTCAAAGTCACAACATTTTTATTGTCAATGCAGACAGAAGATGATAGTCATCGAAAACATTTTTGTCCTTGATTGCTTTGCCTCCATCACTTAATGAGCTTGATAAATGAGCCTCTCCGTGACGACATCGCATGCAGAATAATTAGTTGGAAACTTTTTGCAAAGTGCGGCATCTGCTTCACTTGGAATCTGCCTCATACTCTTGCCATTTTTAAAAGTAATTTTGATTCCTAGATATCGACCGAATTGCATTTGGTATCAGGAGGGGGCAATTTGGAAATTGGGACGAGGGTGGAATGGAATGGAATGGAATACAACTTTATTGTCAAATGTGCTGTATGTATGTGTAACATACAGCACAGATGAAATTTCTTCCCCCTCAACATAAAACAAGGGTGATTCTCCGATCAGATTTTGAGCTCGCTGCCAGGCAAGATAAATATCACTGTTTTGGACATTTTTACACAATTACAGTATTACAATATTTACAAAAAGGATTACTGCAGTACTGGATTAAAGGAGATGCAAATTCATATACAGTCAAACCTCGGTTTTCGACCAAAAATTTCGAGTTTTTTGTGCCTCGGATAACGAACAAATTTCGGTTCTCGAACAAACTGAGCGCACTTGAATGCACCATTTGACTCCTCTCGCCTTCCTTACACGAGGAAGTGACGCTTCCTAGTGTTGCTTTCCATTGTGAGCAGACGTGTTCAGTAAACATTTTTATTTTAAAAAGAGTGTAGTTTCGGTTTTCGAACAATTTCGGTTTTCGAACAGCCTTCTGGAACGGATTATGGACGAAAACCGAGGTTTGACTGTAATCATGTCTTGTTAAATCTCAATCGACATTTTTTTTGCTTTGATGAGTTTTATTCAGGCCTGCAAAGCCACTTTTAGAGTTTTATAAAGTTTAACGACATTCAGCCGGGCCTATAAAAGGTGTCGACGCATTATTGCTTCCAGTTAACAATGATCAGCAGTGTGCTGGGAGTCAGAGAGTCAGGAATGTCTTATCTATCCTAAAGCTCATGGAATGAGTTATGACCAGTTGACAGAGGGCTCCTTGACATCCCACTCAAGGTATAAAAAAAAAAAAGGCTGCAAGATGGAGGTCTGCAATTCACATGCTAATAATAACTTCGGTCTTCGTTTCAGGGCAGAAATAATTTCCTCACGCCGGAGGAGGCATGAGTAGATTGACACGGGTTCTTCATTACTTGGCCATATTTAAAAGAGAGGTTTGATCCGGTTTTCTCCAGGGCACCTCCTACACAGTAATTTGCTTTTCAATCACTGCGCTAAATACAAATGAAGAGTGCCGATTGTGTATTTCTTAAGTGACAAATCAATCGCCCAAGCTGATCTTTTAATTTGCTTTATTGTTCACTCAAAGCTGAAAACGTCATGCAGAAACCAGAGGTGTCCTGCTAGTCCACCAATATCCGGAACATCCCGAAGTGTAATGGCTATTTTTTTTTTTATTCCCTTTATCACGAGCAGGCAACCCACACAATGACTTTGAAGCAGTTATTTTATTTTGAAGGTCACATTTCCACTTCATATTCCTTTTCAGTATTTCATGAAGGTATTTCACATCGATCAACAGGCTTTGTGATTAACCGAATGTCCTAATGAGTCTAAATTAGGAGTTTTTCATTTTCTAGCATTTTAGAGGGCGGCTCAAGATCCGAAATGTTCGTCAAATGCGCCGAGGTATGGTAGATAATACGAGATAATTCTTCCCTGGGATGAATGGTTGCTTGAAGCGGCGTCCCCAGTAATTCGAGGGGAGGTAATGGATATCACGCAACACCTGTTTGTTGGATTGCTGGTGATTAACTTCATCAAGGGCTATTCAGCATCTGTGTGCTGCCATAATTAGTTCAATTTTACCAAGCACCGTCACTTCTAAATGAGAGTCATTAGGCCAGGAAGCCCCCCTTCCGCACGCTCCAAAGCGACAGTGCACGCCTTCCTCGGCCCCTTTCTGTGCCCGTCTCCGTCTCTTTCACCGCCTCCTAGGTGGAGCTCACAGCTTGGCTGAATGCGACTCATTTTCATCTCTTCATGTGCAAATTTCTCTCTCGCTCCACCAGAATGTTGCATGCATCCTAATTTGAGTCCTCGCCGCATGTATCGCTCCCTCAAAAGTGGGAAGGTTTTATCCGTCAAATGGCAAAGAATGTTTTTGGATCTCGCGGCGGAAAGAGTACCTCACAGCGAGATTAACCTCAGTGATCTCAACGCTGAGTCTTATGGGTGGTGGGAGGGTGGGGGGGACTGCGCATAGACGGTTGTTAATATTCAAAATGATATATTTTTCTTCTTTGTACAGTTCGAAGCAGAGGTATTTGGAACACGACATAAAACGGTGCTGAAGTGTAGACTTGATCACTTTTTACCTTCACGTGGGGGTGAATGTTCAAGTCAGTTGCTTGAGATCAATCCAAGAGAGCTTGCTTGTCATGTACTCAAGACTCCTATAAATGCAACATTTGAAAACCTCTTTTTTCACTGAGTGTTCATTTTTATGTCAGCTTCACATTATTTCTCGATTAATTGAGATCAAATGATTCAAATATATGCGGTATATATGAATGATGGGCTGGGCGAGTACCCATACCTATTAATTTAAAGATATTGGGTACTCATGGAGGTTGCCGATACCAAACAAAGATACCCATTACTAAATTATTAAGGTTTTAATGAATGGACAGTAAATGCATTCTAATTTTTGGTGGGGCTTGGGGTGGTAGGGTAGCACCAAAGAGAGTCTCGCCCAGGGTGCCATTCAAACTCTGACTGCTTCTGCTTGGGTTGGGCATAATTTGAATTTTGATGATTTAATCCAAGAAGTCTTTATAATCATATGCTGTGTGTAACTGTATTTTTTATATGGACATGCTGTGTGTGCTGTAAGCAAAATATTAGCTAGACATTTACATTTGCATTTGTGTGATGACCCACTCTTTTACTTCCAGTTTAACATGTTGGCACCAATTATATGACAGCTGCAAGGCGCGGCGGCCCAAGGCAGAGAGAGAGCGGCTGTGCACATTTTCCTTTTGGTCCTTATTCGTTCGTGTTCCGTGGCTTCTTCCGTGCGATGAACGATTCACCAAAAATTAGCACTGCCTTTCAAAATCAGAACAATTGTGGGAGAACCGCAATGTGACACCGTCACTGAATGGGGAACCGATCCCACGGTGCCCGCACACAAGTTAGTCGAGAATACCACACTACAGTGACTGGAGTGTATTCTGTAATCTATAAATCTCGATTCTTGATTCGGGATGCTCAACCCATGCCACTGCCTTGACGATCATGTATATTTATATACCGTATTTTCCATAATAAAAGGTGCACCTAAAAGCCTTCCATTTTCTTAAAAGCTAACAGCGCACCTTAAAATCCAAGCGCCTTTTGTATGGTTATTACGGTAATATGTCTACCCCAAAATGGCTCCTTGCTAGAGACATGCTTACAACGCAGAGTTCAAACTTAAGGCGAATGGTTACGCAGTTGAACACGGAAATAGAGCAGCGGCAACAACGTTAATGAGTCAACGTTATAACTTGCTGTTGGTTCAGTGAACTGTGTCGCTGCTTTATAAAACATGTTTTACTGACATCTGATCGTTCTGTTGGCATTTCCTTGTGCGTAGCTCCATCTAGTGGATGCATTGTAGATTGCGTCTTATAATGTGGTGCGTCCAATATATGAAAAAAAATGACAAAATAGACAATTCGTTGAAGGTGCGCCTTTTATTGTGGAAAATACGGTATATATATTCTCTCTTTTTGGGGGCTTGGCAACCAACTCAATCATCCATCCATAACACCACTTATCCTGAAGAGGGTCGCGGGGAGTTGCTGAAGCCTATCCCAGCTGACTTCGGGCGAAAGGCGGACTAACCCCTGAGCTGCTCACCAGTTAGTCACAGGGCATATATAGAGACGAACAACCCGCACACCCACATTCACTGAATGGCAAACGGATCCCATGCTGCCCGCATACAAGTCAGACGGGTGTACCACTACACCATCAGCGACTGGAGTGTATTCTATAATCTATAAATCTGGATTCTAATGATGATAATGATCGCTTGACGCTGGTGTAGAATCCATTGTAGAGGGAAAAAAACTGGCTTCTCCCCAAAAGCATTTCCTTCCCTGTTTGTATAATCAGTCTCAGATTGGACATGGGCTCCAGATAATTATGTGAGAGGGTTCTGCAAGAGCCAATCATTTGACTCAGTGCAATCATCTCCTGAGTTACTGCAAAAAAATAAGTACGGAGAAAAAAAATGGAATTGGCAGCTTGGTGGTGAGCACATCTGACTCAAAGTCAAGGCGTTTTGGAATCGCAATTCAACGCAGGTCCTTCAAAGTGGAGTGTGCAGATTCTCCCCATGCTTCTGTTGGTTTTTATCATGGTCTTTGACGTTTTTGCTTGACATTCGAAAAAAATGCATTTTGGGTCAAATGAAGCCCTTAAATTTTCCGTTGGTGTCAATGTGGGTGTGAATGATTGTTTGTCTATATGCCAATTCGTCCTAGGTGTTGACTATCTTTTGTTCATATTCATTTGGGACAGAAACCCAAATGAGGACAAGCAGCAAATGAATCGATGGAATTTGAAGCAAAGCCACTCTTGGTTCATTTAAAATGTTTCTCTTCCAAAACAAAGAGCATAGTGGATGAGGACCTCCTGCAGGGAGTGTAATGGATTCAGAAACTGCTTGGCCACATCGAAGGTTACACACATTTCAAATAATGCTATTTCGTGGAAAAATAACAACCGTCTAAATAAAGAGATCTCTGCCACTTTGTCAAGGCAGCACATCAGCACCGTACTTTCAATCCGCTTTGCCTCTGGCCTGGCACCCAATCGATGGTGTTGGCCGGCCACAAAAATTAAAAAAAGGAGAAAGTGGTCGCCCTACCCCAGACCAAGGCTGCTTTGCGCACCTTTCACGCTCAGCCTGTCTGTGAACACACGTCTCTAATCTGGACTGGCGTGCTTTGTGGCAGCAATGGGGATGCCTCTCTGAAACGATTAGGCTTGGGGACAGCGCCTGCACTCATCCCCTCTTCTCGATGCCAGATTCCATCTCGAAAGCATTTCATCTGTGGCGGCAGGGAAGGCGCATGTGGGGTGGTGCAGCACTGTGTGGAAAGCAGCAGGTAATAGGCTGTGTAATGTGTTTGGGGGAGTAGTTTTAGTATTCACAGTTAGTCCTGACCTCTGGCAGGTGGTGCCACCCCCGCAGTAATTTCCTCTGAAAAGATGTAATTGAATTCATCGGGACGAGTAAACATATTATAAGTAGAAGAGAAAGATAACAGTGTTGCGGATAGATCAAGGAAGGGAATTGTAGCGCCGGGGGTAATTGAAAACAGTTAAGACAAACAAGAGAAGGAAAGTGTGCGCGGTCGGAAGAAACTTTTAATTTAAACATTTTTTTTCCCTTGTTCTCCACTCGGTCCTCTCATATTTGTTCATATCAGATATACTGGTGATGTATTACTTTGGTAAAATTATAACCCATTTTACAACAGTCTGAGACCATCCAAACTTTTAATGATAGCGAACAGACACAATCAACAGCACAATAGCTGCGTTTGCCCTTTTGATGAAATACGGTCAAACCTTGGTTTTCGTCCATAATCCATTCCAGAAGGCTGTTCGAAAACCGAAACCACGCTCTTTTTAAAATAAAAATGTTTTCTGAACACGTCTGCTCACAATGGAAAGCAATGGAAAGTGTAAGGAAGGCGAGAGGAGTCAAATGGTGCATTCAAGGGTGCCCAGTTTGTTCGAGAACTGAAATTTGTTCATCATCTGAGGCATAAAAAACTCGAAATTTTTGGTCGAAAACTGATTTGGACGAGACCCGAGATGTTCAAAAACCGAGGTTTGACAGTAGTGTATGTTTTATTTTTGTCATGGGGAAATTTCTTGATGATATGACTCAATCATCTTACATAATCGTTGAAACCAGGAAGTAGCTACCTAACGTGGACAAAGACACAAATATGAAATGCTTTATTTTTTTAGTAGCTTGTTAATACAAAATGACAAATATATTAAACAATAAGTGTGTTTACTTTGTGCGTTAAACGTTGGAGACAGAATATTACCAGAATGCATTGGAGAGGCCATTGTGAAGAAAGGCACTGTCGGTATGTCATACATCCATTTCAGTCCACTGCTCCATCAGATGTTTTTTATTCCACGCAAAACCCACAGAGTAGTCAGGCTGCAATGTCTTTTGAGTCTTTCTTTGGCGTAATGTATTGAAATGAGGCCCCCCGAGACCCTTTTGTGTAATTCAAAGGTTCTAACATCGACCCCCATCTTGAAAACTATCGAACATCGCCACTCCGAGTAACCGCTGCCTGGTCAGGCAATTGTCTGTCAAGTCGCAAGTGAGACCTGTGCCTCTTGGAGTGATTGAAAGCTGGCTCACTGTCATGGTTTCCATCTGTCAGAGCGGCAAGATGCCTTTGAAGAAAAAAAAAAAATCATGGTTAAAGAATGGATTACTGAGTAAGGGAACAGCTGCAACGCAGGTGGACCAGAGCGCTTACTGCGAGGCGGGCTCTTTTTTGTGATAATACTAACGTGACATTTCTCTGAAGCCATGTGCATAAAAAACACCAAACTAATTTGCTATAAAGCAATCTGCTTTCACAATAATACTTTTACATTTTTTGAATGACAGTGTCACCAAGGTCAATTATGCAGATTAAACTATACCAGTGACATCATGACATTAATATGGTATGCGCTTGTCGAGTAAACAAAGGCTGACATTTAAGGGTAGATGTGGCAAATAACACCCAATAGCTGCTGCATTTTGGATTAACCTCAGTCGCCACAATGGGAGCCGGGTTACACATGTGGCATCAGATATTGCTTCATCGCTGTGAGAGTGATGTTGGTGCCGTTTGGAAAGATGGCATCAATTGGAATCCCATCAAACCAACACGGCATTGGCAGCAGGAATTTAACATTTTTTACTTCATGGCTCTATGCATGCATCCTAGGGCCTTAATACAATGTCTTTTAGTAATTTAGGCTCAAGCAACAACCTCTGAAATTGTTTACGTAGAAATTATTAGCATTTTTATAAATTTAGGATGATGATGATGATCATCATTATTTGTAGTACAGTCAAACCTCGGTTTTGTCCATAATCCGTTCCAGAAGGCTGTTCGAAAACCGAAATTGTTCAAAAACCGATACCACGCTCTTTTTAAAATAAAAATGTTGACTGAACACATCTGCTCACAATGGAAAGCAACACGAGGAAGCGTCACTTCCTCGTGTAAGGAAGGCGGGAGGAGTCAAATGGTGCATTCAAGTGCGCTCAGTTTGTGCGAGAACCGAAATTTGTTCGTCATCCGAACCATAAAAAACTCAAATTTTTGGTCGAAAACCGAATTGGTCGAACTGAGGTTTGACTTTACTAGTACCGGTAGTAGCAGTATCCATTAATGATTCATATTGAGGGCATAAACCTGATCAAAAACTCACCGACATTTGCACAAACATAGAGCCTCGCAAAAAACAAGATATTGTAATGTTGTCACACAGAATACAGGTTTAAACAAGCCCAACCCCTTCAGGTTTTACCTAGTATGCATGTGTGGAGTTTACATGTTCTCCCTGTGCCTGCTTTTCTCTGGGTACTCCGTTTTCTTCCCGTATGAACTGTTAGGTTAATTGAACACTCTAAATTGTCCATAGGTGTGAGTGTGAGCGTGAATGGTTGTTAGTGTGCCCTGCGATTGGCTGGCAACTAGTTCAGGGTGCACCGCCTACTGCCCGAAGACGGCTGGGATAGGCTCCAACATGGCGACAGCACAATGAGCTGAATAGCTATCGACTAGAGTGATATTGGTTATTGTTATATTAAGAAAATAACAGCTCGCTACTAGCTCCTAAATTAAACTCTTAGGACATGTTTTTTTGTTGTCATCATATTCATCCAAACAAATTTATCTTTAGAGACACCGTAGAAAGGAAGGCAGGAGATAATACAATGCTTTTTTTTCCCCATGACTGTATATTCATTTGAAATGTTTATGATATTTCAGAATGTACTACTGTCAAATATTAAAACCAAATACTCTGAATGTAACATGCATGTGCAATTTCAATTCATGACATGACCCATTTTCAACAAATCCTTCAGGACGTTTGTGCGTATATTTGGACAATTCACTATAATCACTACATTTTGAAACAGAGGTCAAAATGTGCAGCTGCGCTTGCTTTTTGACTTCACATAACAGGCTGCCAATGCGCTTTCATGCGAACGGATTTTGTTGAAATGGCTTTGTGTGCCGACGTACATTTTCTGACCCCGGAGTGGGAAAGACATAAATTGTGGTGACCGAAATGCTAAAATAAAATGTTTACTGCCGTAAAATTCTCCAGTTCCTCCCTTTAAAAAGGTCATCTCGGCTCATCTGCAAAAAAGATATACCCTCGGAAAGTGAAGTTGATGTGCCAATTATTGTATAACATTTCAAATCCCTGTTTGACTTATTTAACCCAGAATTCTGCAGCTTGCCAGGAGGAGCAGTTGATCAAGCCTTGCTTTGTGTGTGTGCGTGTAGTGTGTGTGTGTGCTGGGATTACATCTGAATTATAAAGGCAAACAGATGAAAAGGGATTGTGACAGTAAGAGCCGATTCTTGCCAAGGACACGGCCTTTCGCGCAGCACGGGCACAGTAAACTGAGACTAGGACAAATGTTTTATCACAATTTAATACTCCCTCGTGTGATTCTGTTCACAGCAAACTTTAAAGGTCACACTTCAAATAGAGGCATGACGGTTGAACTCAGAAGTGGATGGGACGTTTCGACAATATAATGCACAAACCATGTTGTAAAATAAAATGAACTACGCGAATGATTTAGACGTGAACGGATTTGTTCTGCTTGTTCGTTTAACGCAACACACATTTGCTCACATGCTGAAGAGGAAATGCATGACAGGTGTTAGCATTTCCATAAAATATAGGGAGTAATGATGTGCTGTTGTGACTTTTGGCTTGTTCCATTAGGGGTCGCCACAGCGAGTCACTCGTATGATTTGTTTGGCACCGTTTTTACACCAGATGTCCTTCCTGACACAAACGGACCTTTTTTTTTTTTTTTTTAAACTGGCCGGGAAGTAAACCTGCGCCGTCTGCCTCCAAGTCAGCAGCCTGTACCACTTCATTACCAGTGCAACGATAGGTTTGTTGTAGTGCTGTTTTGCTTATGAGCAGTGATGGGAGTAACGTTATAAATAAACGGTGTTACTAACTCTGGGTCACAGTTTGTGTGTTAGTAGAGTAGAGGATGCCCAAAAAGCAGGGAGACAGGGTCGACTGAGCAAAATGTATTCAACAAAAATGCAAACAGGAGAACACTGGAAAAAAAAAAAAAGAATTGAAGTACTCAAACAAAGTCCTAAAAACCGCAAGGAACCAAAGTAACAAAAAAAAACGATGACAGAAACAAAACGTGACAGGAGGCAAACAGACACTCACAGCCTCACAATGACCCGACAAAGACTGACAGAACCCAGGGAACTAAATACAAGCAAAGTGACGAGCAAAGTGACAAGAGACAAAAGTGATTGGAAACACACGGATGAACAAGTGCAGTCAGAGCACAAAAACCATCCATCCATCCATCCAGAACATCCTCACTACAGTCAGCAGGGTAGGCGGGGGACACCATGAATTGGTTGCCAGCCAATCGCAGGGCACACAGAGACGGTTCAACACAAGGGACACGGATGGGAAGCACCCGGATGACGAGAACAGCTGGGGAACCCACCTCTGCACTGTGCAGTGCTAAAGACTAGGGCACAAAAACCAAATGTAACCTAAACAAAAACATAACGCTGTGTTGCTTTTTCATTATAATGCAGCTGCCAAATAACAAGGTGATTTACTTTATTTATTAGATTGCTGAAAACGTGCTCGGTAAACCAGTGAGCCCTCAAAGCCAAGAGGCAGTTTATTTATTTATTTATGTTTATTGCTCTTATTTATGAGGGGCACATGCCAACCGCATGATGAGTGGCTGAGGTAGAGTAAAATTTCATGTCCGAGTTAAGAGTCCGTCGGGGTCGGGGGCGGGGCGGGGTTAACATGATCGGGAGCAGGGATGGTTGCACGGAATTACACTGCACGAGTAGAAACTAGTGAGTGGTGAGGACCAAGGAAATGGCAAGCTCCAAATCTTCATGTAAAGCATTTCTTTAACTGAAAGCAATGGCGGCTGGTAAATGGGGCGACACCCAACCACTTAAATGAATGGCCATCAATAAGAACCCCCCCCCAAAAAAATAATATATATAAAATATATTATAACTATGTAATAATAATATATATATATACACACACACACAATATTTGGATCAGCAGGATAAATAAGGTACATTTAATTTTAAAATAATATTTGTTTATCTCCGTTGTCTGATTTGGACACGAAAAAGTGGGGGGGGGCGCCCAAACCCCCCCCCCCCCCCCCACACTTTTCTTTGGTATATTAATGGTTTTAAATTCAAGTTAAACAGAAGCAAGCAATTTGAGCTAATTATCCCCTTTTATTTCACAGTAAAAGATGAGCAGCACAATCACAGGACTTGATTTAGTAATGAGGGGAAAAAATGACTTAACAGCATGCAACCTTGGTGGAAAAGGGCAGAAATGAAACATGAAATTCCTTTTTATATAGAACACCACTACTGACAGCTGTTCACTCGTACTTTGACAAATTATTTCTTCCCACATGCTGAAATTGGGCGCGCACACATACTGTTGAATAAAAAACTCCCCAAAACCCACACTGAGAAATGAGAACAACCTGGTCATGAAAGACAAAAAGAAAGTTTGGATTTTAACAAGATCTTTTTTGTCAAACCTGACTGATTCAAGTTCTTGCCAGTTTTTTTTCTTTTCATCTTAGACAACACTGTTTGATTTTGTCCTTCTTCGAAGGTAAAAAAGCACGACATGACACATATCGATCATTACAGAAATTTCACGCGGTGCAATAAAACCTACAGTGGGGCTGTTGTTGGCAAGTTGTTGTCATAGCGACAGCAAGCCAAAAAATTTAGAGCTCCCCATTGTGGTATTTATGCGTGTTGAAAAGAAAAGAAACAATGAGAACACACGACCACGTCCATTGCTGGAGAAAAGGAGGACCGACATGGAATGCAATGAATAACTCATGTTATTAAACACAGTTGGTGTTAGCTTGAGCCAGCATGGCTACACCACTCGAGTATTTCAGTCCCACATAGTCTTGTGTCCCACCTCTGTTTCTCCTCCATCTATTTTGTGTTTGGCGCAGATGACAGCAGCTGTGATTGTATAGACGCGGTGACGTTAACATCCCCTCATAGCGTGTGACTATCGGTTGCTTTGCCGACAAGGATCGCGGCAGCTGACATCTCAGAATATCCGACACGGCTTGAGATCTTTCGCAGCCCGTCTCGGCTACAGTCTCTCAGTAGGATGTACGACTACCGCCATTAGCTGTGATGGTTGATCGGACGAACGATTGTGTATCTTTATAAATATGGCCATCACGGCATACCATACGTTGGTGAACAGTTTTTGGACAGGTGTGATACCGGTGTGGCCAGAAATGTTTGCATTTCTGATGTTGCTCACCGTGGTCCACGGAATGCTCGAGGAGTTTGTTTGAATCCTGAGACGCATGGAAAATTAGAGCTTGTCTTTAATAGAACCGAATCATTCCACTTTAAAATACAGTATATAAGATATGGATCGGATTGTCTTTTATTGGTAGGATACGCAATCATAATATAAATTTCTCCACTTTAAAAATAAACAGTTGTCGATTGGCATTGTACCCCATCGAGATACGAATCGAATTGTCTTTTTATTGGAAGGATGCAGACCTCTAATATACGTATTAGGCGGAGGGAGGCGGCACGGATTTTTATCACCGGTAAACCATCACATGGATTTCGTGTGCTTCTTCATTCGAATGAAAAATTGCCACTGCATTAATCCAAAATATCCGAGCATCAGTCTGAATATATATTTTTAAAATATAATTCTTTCAAGTCTGAGTGATGTTTTCAAATCCAGGTTTGCCCATTAAAGACTCTGTCAGTCACAAGGCCCGACGTTTGTGTTGATGATGTCTGCCCGTCAAAGCAAGTTCTTCCAACAAGTCCTGTCAAAGTTTTAGCAAAGCGGCAAAAAGTAAAGAAATAAATATATCCGTGCACCGCTTGGCTCCGGTGCAATTACCTTCTGTAAATGAGGCACAGTGTGTCCCGTGAGACGTTCGCAGCAGGTGTGGGTGGTTCGCACATACATTGTGTCAACAAAACAGCAAAGGCCTATCTGGAAGGTGTGAGGCTGTTTACCTTTGTTGCCATGTGGATTGATGAGGTGGCTGAGGCAGAGGCAAAGGGGGCATGATGTGAATAGTTGGAGAATTACTGTGAAAGGAGGTGTTTCCCCCTCGGAGGCGGCTAACTGAGTTTGACAAAGCTGCTTCAGCTGAGAGGCGGCGGGGACGATTGGTGGCTGAGATCCAGGAAACGGCGGCTTGGATGCACGTTTAACGTCGTGACGGAACAGAGCGCACAGGCGGCAGGGGAGGGACAGCTCACACTAACATCGTTTCGATCAACCTGTACGCAATGTGTGTTTTAATAGTGTGAGTACATCCGAGGTGTGTGTTGAGTAACCCTCACTCGTAACCCTGGAGAACCCACGGGGTCAAATTCGGCCCTAATCCTAAATTAGGATTAAAGCATTGAATATTTGAAAATACATATATCTTGGTGTTCAGTGAACATATAGCAGTTATTTAATGTATAATTCATCATTTTCCAAAGAAGAAAAGGGTTGAATATACCTCATCATTAAAGGGGAAACTTCTCACTATAAACAGCTGTAATAATAACAATAGGGTCAAACCTCGGTTTTCGTCCATAATCCGTTGCAGAAGGCTGTTTGAAAACCGAAATTGTTCGAAAACCGAAACCACGCTCTTTTTAAAATAAAAATGTTTACTGAACACGTCTGCTCACAATGGAAAGCAACACGAGGAAGCGTCACTTCCTCGTGTAAGGAAGGCAAGAGGAGTCAAATGGTGCATTCAAGTGTGCTCAGTTTGTTCGAGAACCAAAATTTGTTGGTCATCCGAGGCATAAAAAACTCAAATTTTTGGTCGGAAACTAGGTTTGACTGTAATAAAATGTAAGCGTTTGTAAGTCTTAATGTGTATGTAATGTAGACACAAGTTCAAATGCCACAGACTATGATTCAATGTCTGCTGTGGTATACCATTTCGCTACTCTCCTATCTACTAGCTTTTCAGTGCTCACGGACTACTTCACGAAAGGTAGCGAGCGGTTTCGATGCACAATTCTACGGGACGATCTTGTTAACCCGAAACAGGAAGGTGAAATCAAAAGGCAGGCAATCCCGGGCATTTAAAGTCTTCTAAAAGGTCTTCCGATTCCTTTTATACGGACTCATTTGTCTTTATATGCCACTGCACTTCCAAAAAACCCCCAATATAAATCTTCGCTTATTTCTTGTTTTGTACTCCAGTAAAGCCATATTGTTTACCAAAAGATTTATCATGTAAATGCAACGATTGTATTCTGGGAAAATAAACTATTAACTGTTTCCATGGTAACGGGAGTAAAAAGTGAACAGAATTTGTAAGAGTAGTAGCGGTGCCATGACCCAAAATATTTGCAGGACAATGACAATACTTTGTCAAAAGAAGACTACGATAATGATTTGGAATGGAGTGAGACAAAAGGATGGAACATGAAAAAGGGGTCAATGCACGAATCCAGCCGACAGACAGCTGTGTCATTACTGCAAATGGATCTCAAAAGGCACTTTTTCATATGTTTGCTCTTTGTCTCGGGCAAAGGCAAACCCCACCGTGCATCTGAAAGCTCAGCATCGAATAGAAGACAGATCAAAGGCTGCGCTGAGTCGCTGAAATGCTTTCGTTAGAGTCCCCGAACATCGAGGGAGGATCGGAAAGATGAGGAGGACAACAGAGGGCAAAGTTGGTGTCTTTGTGTTCGTGGTGTATAATCAGCCTTCTTTCCCGGTAAATGTATGTGACCTGGAGATGCGACGGATGAGAAGATATGCATTCCACGATATTGTCACAAACCCCGAAGCCCTTGAAGACAAGTAAGAGGGTTCGCTAAATGGGGTGTTCAAGTACAGGCTGGAGAAACAAAGCAGGGTCCGCTTGCTTATCTGAATCTTTGAAGTGTTTTTGTTGTTGTCGTTGGAAAAATGAGCACATGTTAAAAAAAGAGGCTCCACGAGGTACATTGAAAAAAAATCTTTTGGAATTGTGTGTATGTGTGTGTGTGTTTTCATCTGAGATCAAATTTGCTACAGTGAGAAACCCTCTGTTGTGAAAAATTTCTTGTATTAATATAATTTCATTGTAGAGGAGTTTCACTGTATTTTGTGTGCAATCACTCAACCAAATAAAATTGAGCGAATTCAGCAGCCCCCTTTTTCCAGTGTCAACTACTTAAACATGCAAGCATTTTTTTTTTGTGTGTAATAAACTTGTTGAGCCCCAGAAAAGTGGTCGGAAATAATCGAGATGATATTGACGAAAACGTTCAGACCTTTGCAGCGTAATGGCGCTGTACGATGTTCAGTTAATCATTAAGCATAATGCTGTCCTTCTTGGCCTTTATTTTAAACCGCCCCTGTGAGAGAGGCGTCTTAAATTAATTATGTTTGCCTAATGAATAATTAAGCCAGGGGAAAGATAATTTGGTGTTACGCAGCGAGCCAGGCCATTGTTGCATGTTGCTTTGCTTGCCTGCCTGATTTCACATCGGGAGTCTGAAATGAGATTTAGCAAACAATTAGTCTCCTGGTTCGTCATCTACCGTGACTAAAATATCACTGTAGATTATTATCTTGACAAGTGTCAATACTGCACGTCGATTTTCTTTTTTTTTTCCTCGCAATTATAATCTATTGTTCTTGTGTCTATTTTGACACCGTTTGAATGAGGAAAAATGGCACCGGCCCCGGTGGCATTGTCACAGAAAAAGTAGGAGTACTGAACTGACGACAGCGGACGTACGGAGGCATTAATCGTCTTTTGTCTGTGGAGGGGAAGTCACTGACGACAGAGATTAATCTGCCACAGTAGACAGATAATTATTAGAGTCCTACTTGAAGTGGAATTATCCATGTATTCTATGTATGTATTGTACGGGACTACCTTTTGAAAGTATATACCGTATTGACCCGAATATAAGACGGTGTTTTTTGCATTGAAAAAGTGGGGGTCGTCTTATATTCGGGGTCGAGACATTATACCCATTCACGACGCTAGATGGCGCCAGATATCATTGAAGCGAATGCTGAACTTGACTCCCCAGGCCAAAGTGAACCTCTGTCGCGAATAAAAATAAAAATAGCGGTAAGAAAGAAAAGAGAAGAAAATAATAGAAGAGATAACAGAAAATGGACAATCTGGAGAAAAGTGGGTCGAAGATCGGCCAGGTTAACCGGCAGCTGAGGAGAAGTTATGATGTCATTTACATTTCAAAAACCAGAAGCCAATCATTTACGAATGTGATTGCACTTTAGTTTACATATTCAAATGTGGCAAAATAACATGCTTTTTCTCTCAAATATATTATAATCATTTGTTTCAATTATTTTCTGTATAAAAATTAATTTGGTGTTCAAAAAGTCTTTTTTCAAACTTGAGTCTTGAAAAAGAGGGGGTCGTCTTATATTCGGGCCAATACGGTATATGAAAAATCATTTGTTACAACTGCATTAATTTCTCCTGATTAACGTGCATCGTGTTTATTAAAAAGCTGCATCCACATTTTTAAAAAGTAATTTGATGAATTGAGATTTCTTGTTCTCAGACACGTTTTTTTTTTTTGTGTGTAAGGTGAGTCTCGCGTATTTGCTCACAGTTTCAGCTGTCAACACGCGAGCCTGCCTTAGAGCGGGTTTGTGTTGGGTTTTGGAGTCACCTCCACACCTTGATGGCTCATGTGGCACCTTGGTAGCTCGCTGCTTCCCGATGTGAGATGACGCCTTCTCGCATGACCATTGCTACATAAGAAAAAAACCCCACATTATTATCTTTGAAGGATTGTTGACTAACTTGAGGGGCTCTCTTTTTGTGTGCTCAAATGTGGTGACTTTACTCTAACCAATATAGATGTACTTTGGTGTGATAAAGTACTGGTCCATGTGTTTTATCCGGACCAATACCAGTGACAGTTTCAATTTCACTGGCCTCGGTGATTTATTAGGTCTATGTGTCACTCCCGGTGAAAGAGCGAGAGAGAGGCCAGACAGACAGACAACGGACAGAGAGAGAAAGACAGCCTGCCGCTTTCTCTGTCCTTGTCTTGTCATCTGCATCGCCACCCAACTCTTCGTCCCTCTCTGTTGCGAAAGGCGTGCCAAGAAATCATTGGCTCGTCTGAGAAAGGGCAAATCCTTTTCGGCCCATTTAAATTCTCCTGAGCACATAGTGCTGACTATTCCAAACTAATTAATAGACATGTCATGAATAAAAACACTTTGATTATGAGAAGAGGTTGTCCTCTGCCTCCTTTTTAGGCTTGTCATTAGTATGAGGACACATGTGGTGAATAGCCAGAGTGGTCAGAGCAGCAGCCAGGGACTGCCGCAGATGCCCTCGCCTTGATTAAAATTTTTTTTTGCGTCATGTTTTATTCAGCTCTTACTGCATGGACCCAATGCCGATGTCTCTGATTAGCCGTACCTGTAACAACGAGCGAGCCAGGGCAGCCGGGACCGGCAAAGAGAGACTTATTCAAAGGGAAGGATTCAAAGACTCGTGACCTCAAGGGCCTCGTCAAACGTACACACTCTATTACCAGCCACCCTGCGGTCGGCTCAATCAAAGTGACATACAGCGCGTGTCCTCCTGAGTCCATCGACCCAATCGCAATGAAGATTTATTTATGGCTGCCCTGAATTATCACTGGTGGTCCCAGGGTGTGTTTTGATTCGGATGTATCAATTCATGCGTAGCAACTACGATGTCGTGTTGTTCTTGACACGCTGCACAATGGCCTTTAAAATAGCAATAAAAACCTGCAGGAGACTAAGAAAAAAAGAAAAGATTTTGAGCTTTGGTGCTCAAATGAGATTTTTCAGTGTCTATTTTCATGAATTTTTCATGTGATTTTTATCACTCGGTTCACTTGTTGCAGCTTCACCGCATGGCAGATTATTTGCTATATCCCGGGATTTATATTTTGTACCCACATGGGCTGTTATTGCCGAGCAATATACGCGGGGCGGGACGAAAGCGTGAATGAAAGACAAGAGAATGTGCAAAGTTTAGGAGCAATTCACACATATAGAAAGAAGCTTAAGTGCAATAAGCGTATTGTGCAGCACAACTGGTTTAAATGACACAACTGCACAGCAAAAATGCTTACCTACCGTATTTTCCGGAGTATAAGTCGCAGTTTTTTTCATAGTTTATGTGTGAAATAGTTAACACATTGTACACATTAAACCACAAGAGGGTGCTCTCGGCCTGTGTTGATACTTTCTACGTTGGCGGTAACTGAGAAAAACAACTGACGATGACTCTGACGTAAGCGACATAGAAGAGAAAGCGCTGCATCTTCTACCTACGGAGTTAGCAGAGTTGTTTAAAAGTGACACCGAGCATGAAGATTTCATTGGATTTCGTGATTTGGAGCGACGCTGATGGTTTGGTAAATTTGTTAGCATGTTGTTTGTGCTATAGTTGTCTAACTAACTCTTAATATGTTACGTGAACATACCAGGCACATTCATAGTTCGTTGTTTAAGCGTCATGTAAAGTTAGCATATCGTACACTTATTCAGCCTGTTGTTCTCTAGTTTTATTTTTATTTTAAATTGCCTTTCAAGATGACATGTATGTTTTTGGTGTTGGATTTTATCAAATAAATTTCCCCCAAAATTGCGACTTATACTCCAGTGCGACTTATGTTTTTTCCTTCTTAATTATGCATTTTTTTGGCTGGTACGATTTATAATCCGGAGCGACGTATAATCCGAAAAAGACGGTAATTTAGCATAACTTTCCTTTGCGGCAGTTCGCTGGATGGTGTCTGATTTTTACCCACGTATAATCACAGCCTTAATGGTGGATGAAGAATTTATATCTTGCCAAAGTGAACGATTTGTTGTAAGAATGAAACGGTCGGTTCATCACTATGACTGTTTTATGGATTTAAAATCTTTATTTTTCTTGATTAAGTTCATTTCTGAGAACACTCCTTTTGAAAATTCAAGATGGATGAAAAAAACAGTCATGTAATTAGGAACGTATTAGGTCATTAGCGGGTGGTAGAAGAATATATCAAAATGGATTAAAAGCAACCAACGAGCTCTTAATTGTGCCCTGACAGGAAGAAACGAGAAGCATAGAACAGCCTGCCTTGAAAGAAAACAAGGCAAGCTTCGTCTTGCCTGTTTGCAATTATGCAAGGACAATGCATCGGGACAATACAATCCCCATCCGCCCTCACCCCAAGAAACTTATCAATACACACACATACACTATTGACAGCATGAGCAAGTAACTGCACAATTTAATTATTCCACAAAGCTAATGTCAAAGTTGCTAACAAACAAAAGTAGTCGTTAAGGACGGCTAAAATTAAATTAAAGTTATAGCAAATGAATAGTTTCTGTCACTGTAAAACCTGATCTCATCACAAATTGCAACAATTGCATCTATGTTGATATAATATGGTGTTAAAAAGGTTAAAAATCATTTTTAAAAATTGGATGCTTCCGTGGTGTAGCATGTGAAAATAATTTCAACCAGAGCAAGCGACATAATAGGAATAAATGCTGCTCATTATGAGTAATGTTGCCATGATTCCAGCTACACACCTTTCTGGAAACAAATACAGTCAAACCTCGGTTTTCGTCCATAATCCGTTCCAGAAGGCTGTTTGAAGACTGAAATCACGCTCTTTTTAAAATAAAAATGTTTACTGAACACGTCTTCTCACAATGGAAAGCAACACGAAGAAGCGTCACTTCCTCGTGTAAGGAAGGCGAGAGGAGTCAAATGGTGCATTCAAGTGCGCTCATTTTGTTCGAGAACCGAAATTTATTCGTCACCCGAGGCATAAAAAGCTTTTGGTCGAAAACCGAATTGGACGAGAACAGAGACGTTCGAAAATCGAGGTTTGACTGTACTTTAAATCTTTGTTGTTACGATTGTAAGAATCTTGGTCAGAAAATATAATCTCCATAGTATCGTACAGAATTTGAATTGCGCTAATTTTCAGTAAAATGCGGATTTTAGAATGGACAATACTCTTCAGAGTTTAATTTTAGCGTGTTTAGGCATTTGTGAATGCACAGCCTGCATTTCATCAAGAGCTGAGTGTTAGTTATCCAACATAACGACGCCCGCATGTGTTACTTTTCTAACGACTGATGAAAAGCAAAATAATTGTACCTTTGAGTATTGCCTCCATGCACAAGGGGGCCTCATTTTATTGATTATATGCTTCTTGCGCGTTGTCTCGTTTCGTCCGTGGCCTTTTTATAAATAGCTCCGTGCGGCCGTATGTTATTCGGCGAGAAACGGGCCCGTCAACATGTGGTCCCAAACCCCGGCTGACTCCTCCCAAGGGGGAGACCCCCTGCAGGAGCCATCTGTATCTCAGACAAGGTTATCCATCATTCTTGCTGTAGCTCTCAATTTAGGGTTCTCGTGCGGACAGCTTCAGGCGGCTGTGAACAGCTTTACATGGACGTGGCAGTAATGAGAGCCCTTGAAACTTGCCTTGTGGCTCGCAAAGCCGGGCCGCGGGGGCTGGAGGGAAATCAGTGAGACGATCCCCCAGGATGAACCCGTGCCTGCTGTCTCGGTTTGTTGAAAATATGGGCTTCTTCCTTCACCTTGTTTCATCATGGGGCGGTAGCACTACATTTCAGGGAAGCAAAGGGGATTAGGAATAGGCCACAATCCAAGAAACACAGTAATCCCTGCTCCAGGCTTTTTAAAGACAATGGAGTGAAATGTTTTCCGCAGCGGCTTGGAGTGCATAAAACTGAACAACCGTAATATCTCAGCTCATTCCGATTTCATTCTTCATTATTTTCACGACAATGTGCATTTAATACCGATGTTTATGTCTGATTGCTTCCAGGTTTGTTGACGTACAGCCGCCATTTATTTATTTTTTTCATCCTGAGGGCAAACGTTGCAGAGGAAGTAAGATTACACGCGTCCCATAAATTAGCTTGAGGGCTGCCTATTCTCACCACATGGGATGCGCGTTGCTCATTAATTTCCACCACCAAGAGTTTCAGTGTGACTTCCAATCGCACGTCTTGCTTCTTTAACCGCAGGCGAGCTTCACCCCACTAAACAAATAGAATCTCCGTCAAACGAGCAACTCTAGTCTGATAGAGTTCTGAAAGAAGTAACATTTTATAGATAACACCCCTCGAAGACTAGAGAGGCGTATGTTTTATGATTGCTCTGCTTGGATTTGAGGATTCGCAGAAGACAGGCCTGAGCAAGTGAATCCCCTGTACCTGTACCTGCGCCTGCGCAGCAATATAAGATAACCTTCATTTGTCTCACAATGGAGAAATTCCTAATTTACAGCAGCAACATTATGAAAGGGAGAAAGTAGCAGACAAAAAGTATATAAATAAATATAAGCATATTAAAAATGGGTGAGTGGGGGTGCGTTCAGATTGTCAGGACCGTCTAGTCCGGGGGTCGGCAACACGCGGCTCCAGAGCTTTATAAAAAATGTTTGAAAATGGAAAAAGATTTTGATAGTAGGCTAATATAGCTCAAATCTATATAGATGCATGTTGCAGCTCCGAAAAAGGAGAGCTGTGGTGTTGGTTTTTTAAAACATACACTTTATTTATGCTTTTAACAGTCTCGACAAACACAGACACATCTGCGCCCGACTCCGTGATTTATCTCTTCTCGTTCGACTCGAGAGGCGTTCAAAGACAGCCTCAGAAAAACGGAAATTAATGATCACTTCACTAATACTAAGAAAAGCGAAAATAAGGCACCAAAACAAAAAAATCAAGCGAGAAAATGACAAAATAAATTCTATGGGAGGCGTTTGTGAATTAACACACGACAAAGGAATGAATAACAAACAATTCTGAGACAGTCCAGTCTTCTACATATATACAGCATGTGTTTCCTTCATTCTAAGTTTTATAGAAGGCTTTTATTTTTTTGCGGCTCCAGACATATTTGTTTTTTTTGTCCTATATGGCTCTTTGAACATTTTGGGTTGCCGCCTCCTGGTCTAGTCAATAGCCTCACAGCAGTCGGTAGGAACGAGCGGCGGTACCTCTCCTTCTTGCAGCGCGGGTGTATCAATCTATGGCTGAAGGAGCTGCCCAGTGCTGTCAGGGTAGCCTGGAGGGGGTGCGGGGGAGGGTCTGTCCATTATAGCTATTAGCTTAGCTAGCATCCTCCTGTTGCCCACCTCCTCCAGAGTGTCCAGGGAGCAGCCCAGGACAGAGCTGGCCCTCCTGACCAGTCGGTCCAGTCTCTCTCTGTGCCGGGCTGAGATACTGCCTGACCAGCAGACGATGCCATAATGAATGCCTGAAGCCACCACAGAGTTAAAGAAGTTCTTAAGGAGTGACCCCTGAACTCCAAAATACCTCCGTTTTCTGAGCAGGAAGAGCCCCTTAGACCATGAGTTTAGTTTAATGTTGAGAAGAACACCCAGGTACTTGTAGGAGGTCACCCTCTCTTGCCCGTACCCTGGATGGTCTTCGGTGCAGGTGAGGACTGTTTCCTGCAGAAATCCACAACCCAATAAATTGACACTGTGGAGGCATTTTTTTTTTTTTGTTAGTCAATTTATCTCAAAATGAGGTCCAACCCAGTTGAGCTTTCTGGGTAGAGTTAAGGATTGTTTGCATAGTGTGTGAAAGGTCACAAACAATCTGATTGCTGAAGACATATTTTTATATTCTGTGCAGTACTGACTCCATATTATTCTCCATACATTTTTGTCGTATTATTGTAGTGTTTGGTCGGATTTTAAAAATGCATGGAGCATGCGGAGTCTTTATTCACATCCCGCCAGTCCCAAATCGAATCATATGTTTGCCATATACAGCTTGCTTGAAGTCTGAAACGGCAAAAAATCCCATGAGACACATTTTTACTATAGACTGAGCCAAACCATCTGTAGAGGTGCTTTGAAATGTGATTCAAATTGCTTTTCTACAGATGCATCTTCAGTCCAGACGCTGCGTTCACTCCTCAAATTGGATATGATTTTAGTGGCTGAGTCACTTGCGCAGCGACACACTCGCACACAACACAACGCCACAGGAGACGCAACTGTTTGTGTGACACCTCCCTGGCTGGTTAAAACGTACAACTTGGATGACACCGACATGTAAGACACAAACCACAGCAACCTGTCTTGCTTTTAGTCGCTAATTTGCAAATGTTGCCAAATCTTTCCCTGAACGGTGAAACAAGCTGTTGGTGTATCTGGATGTACCCCGATTGTATCGTTCTCTCTTCTACCTTTATTTTTGTTTCCAGCCACTATAGTATTTCGTTGTAAATGGAATTAAAGGGCCGGGAACTTCGAAGAACTTCCATTCCATGATTGGCCTGGTGTGACATGATGAATGAATACTTTCAAGAGGAGCTAAACAAGGGCTTTCTGCAGGAAAATAATATAAGGCACTTGTCTTTGTTCCAGGAAATATTAACGCGTTTTCAATGGCTGCAAGTTGCAGTGGGACAGTTAAGTGTGGCACACTTTAAAAGTGCTCCTATTTGATTCACATGATTTGTGAACAGATTTTTTTTGTTTCCATTCTTCGGCAGAAACACCACCGGAGGGGCTCGGGTCTTTTATTTTGATCAAACAACGATGTATTCTGATTTTTCCAGTAATGATTCCGTTCCATCCCATTTGTTAAACTGGCAGCAGGACTCCCCGTAGCCAGAAATCAAGTCAGTGAAGAACGCTTAAAAAGGATATGTACATATAGCGCGGAGCTTAGAGTAACACGCTGCGGGTTTAGTTTCAGCCCATCTACTTTCATTTACGGTAACAGAACTTATACATCGCATCTAAAACTAATCCAATGCAAATGCGAGTTCCCTTAATTGCTCAGCTCAAATCAAAAATTTTACTCCGCTGCTCATCTTTAAAACTCATTCACTCCCAACGACGTTTTTAAACGTCTTTTCAGACTTGGTCTAGAATCCTCACATTATTGAGATCGTTCTCCTTTGTATTTGGAGTCCTGAAATAAAACACAAAAACTGATTAGAACGAATACAGACAAGACATTTCCTCTCAGTCTGGAAAGATGTGGGTGCATTTTCATTGTGAGGTAAAGCCAGAAAGTGTCACTAATAACAGAGACGAGATACTTTGCATGTAAACATATGAGAAGTGTGAGCTGTGAAATTGACTTTGGAGTGTGAAATTAAAAGCAAACGCCGACTGAGTGTGACTCTGATTTGTTTGGAGGCGGGGCCAACTGTACTGCAATTCAATTAATGCCCTTGATCATCCAAGCAAGTCTGATGGGGCGTGACCATGGGGGGATGGGGGGTTCGTTTTGATGCATTTAACAGTCGAAAAAGAATAATATTAACAATAATTGACATGAGTGATAACTACGGGTGAGATCAACATTTTCAAGCGAGCGCAGTGTGCTTATCCAATCCAAAATGGATTCGAAATCAAATCGTATGGTGTGCGAGGACGAAGAGAAGGCTAGTGAAAATGCCAGTAGGATTAAGTCCGAGCGGATATTGTGCGGCCGCAGAGGCAGACTATCTTACAGTTGCTGCCTCTCAATAATAGAAATGTCAAGCGGATGTCCTGACTGCAGGTCTTGGAAATTACACGGCGGTGGGGAATCCATCATTTCTGCTTCGCACATGAATCCTTTTTGTAACAAATCACATTTACTGTGCAGGAAATTTACTTTTAGGGGGAGAGATTTCTGTCTGACAACCACAAAAAAAAAAAAAAAAATGGATTCATGTTGTGAAACTGTCTTGCTCATCTTATGGATAAGAACGGTGCGAGATAAATAGCAGTTGTTTGGATTCAGATTGAACAAGCCGGACAACCTTCCTCAAAGGTTAAGAATCATATCAGCGCCACGTTGTGCAATTTATGGGAGACGCCCTGCATTTGGTCATTTGTATCAATGCATTATCAACCGAGAAATGAAGGAAGCATACAGTAGAATCATCTGTATTTCCAAACATTGTTAATACTTATACTCCAAAGAGGGAGACTTTAGTCTCGACTCTGTTTCCCCCCCCACAGAAACCAAATAACTTTCCATTGTTTTGTTAAGTACCCATCAACGAGACACAGCTGTCCTGCACAATTTTCTTTCAATGACTTGATTACCGACTAGCCCCTCTCCTTTCAGTCCCGAATCACACACAGACGTTTCTTTTGTGTGGGAAAGTACAGCACGCCTGTGGCAAATTTACCTGTGGCAAATATAGGCGGACTTCACCTTGGTTATGTGACAAATGGGAGATGTGAAGATTGCATGCAGCAATTGTTTGCTTGAAACATTTGTCCCGCTTGGTAGATTTTTCCTTTTTTTTTTGGCTTATCTTTGTGTGAAATACAAATTTTCTTTTTCAAATGACACAGTTTGTTGTTTTTCTAAACTGAAATTGAAATGTGTTGGCTAATTTAGTTCCTCTGTCCTCTAAAATTTTTAGGATTGGCAGTATGCAAGTATTCCCTCCATCAAATGATGGCCATTATAAAAATAATTTTCATGGCAAATAAATAACTCAAAATGTTTCTTGACTCAAAAGACGAAACAGGATGATTGTGGAGAGCTGTTGAGAATCAAACACGCCCGGGGCTGAGCATGCACAGTTAGCAATTCAATGGAGACAACGAGTACCTTGAGTGGAATTTGCAAATTTTGGAAGAGGGAGGGGGGGGGGGGTGCAGCAGAACTGGAATAAGTAGATGTGTAGTCTCCTTAAAAAATGTATCTGGATCCAGATGATTTCATTTCTTTTTATCAAAAAATGAGTGAATTCAACACACTTTTTTTTCTGCATACGACCATAAACATAAAATCCATGCAAAGAGAGCAAACAAACAAACAAACCAGAATAAATTACATATAATATTCAAAATGAACTGGGTTGTTCCTTAGAGTTTTATTTTGAGCTCCACAACAAAGAATGCATCTTTTTTGTTTTGTATGGCTGCTAAAAAAAAAAAAAGGTTAATTCATCCAATCCAATAATTATTTGATCACTTCCGGCAGGCGATGACAATCTGCGTGCATGAAAACACATTGCCCCGTCTTCATCCCCCATCCGCGTTCCCCGCAGGCAGTGTAAAACCATTTAACGCATGCCTGTTGCCTGCAATTTGTCACCACTTGTCAGGCGTTTTATTTTTCAATTAAACCGGGGCCTCTTTTAAAGTACATTTTATCTCTTTATTTTATTTTTGTTCAATCACCCACCCATTTGTTTTCCAGGATCCATTTAGAGAATTGCCAGAAAATTAAGATAAGTGCATCTTGTAGTCCAAAGTAAGGTAGTTTCATCATAGCCACACACACACACACACAAACTATGATATTAGATAATAGCAATGTGCGAATAAGCAATTCAGTTAAGCTTAATAAACATTTAAACAACCTTGCGGAAGGAGCCGGTGTTCCCCATATCAATTTTCCATGCTTTATTTTGTAATGTTTTATCTCTCCTCGAGCGATCACTTTGTCAGCATCAGTCGTGTCCATAAATCCTACTGTGGAGGAGATTAGTCTTTAAGAAGTGCCGCCGCGCGCAGTAATTAAAATTCTGCCGGATGGCCAGAGTTTGTTTTTTTTCCTGCCATCGCCTCTAAACATCACTTGCTGTCTTTCTGACTGTCACTCTCTTTTGTTGTGCTTTTTTGTCCCTCTCAAAAGGTTTTAATCAATTATAGTTTTCGGCAATTTCAGAACCGAAAGCAGGATCTATTCACACTCCAACACTTGTAAATTGAGGACAAACAGCCTCTGAGAGAAATATCAGCAGCGATTTTCAATGACATACGGCACGAGCCTGAACATTTATAACAAAAGCTCAATGCTTTGTTTCCCTTCTTTTGCAAAAATTACTGAATTCTTCTTACACTAATAAACTAATATGAAAAACAAAATACCGTATGTCAATAAAACGATGAGATGACCGGAAAGGAGGCTGTGTCTTTCTAGCTATGCAATTTTAACCCTTTCATGCACCCTGTAACCCGATAACATGATAAGCTGTCCCCGAAAGGGACAACTATTAACTTTTGTAGCATTATAAAATGTGTCTCTATATATTGAGTCATATGGGCATCAGTGCAGCATATGGGCATCCGTCTAAAATGTTTTTTCTTTTTCTTTTTTTGAAAGACAAATATGCCTGTCTGAGATTGCCTTGCTGGCATGCGTGCATTTTATGACTTTGCCGCTCATATCTTGACAATTGCATTCAATCACAGACAGAATGAAAAACCATTGCACATCTTGCTGCACCATCAGCAGTATGCAAAAGCGGCGCCGGCGTCGAGTTTGTCCATTCGGAGTTCATATTTCTTTCTCAAGTAATACCGAAGGAGACCTCGGAATGACCTCCATCGATCTGTCATTGTCCCCCGTTTTTTTTCCCCAGAGGAAGAATGATACTTTTATTTTGATATTTACTTCTCGAAATCTATAAAGGACTGTTGTTGGATTTTTTATTACAGCCGCGGTATACATCTTAGTCTGATAAGAGAGTAAATGCTCTATCAATTATATAGAGCAGACAGTAAGATTTATGGCGGGCAGATTTCTGTGTCGTATATTGTGCACTAACTGAGTATGATGAAAAACGCAAAACATTAAATAATACCACATTAGAATGTAAATGTTATCTCATGCTAATTTTGGAGCTAGAATCTTACAAAAAAAAGAAAAAATTCTAAATTGCTGCACACTCCACAACCATGCAGTCAATGCCACAAACGTTTGCACAGTGATAACCGTAGTTTCCGACATCAAAATTTAAGATTAGTTGAAGCGTCACGGATAGTTCCCCAAAATAACAATAACAGTGAAAATGTTTTAAAAGTGATAAAAAAGAATGAATAATCTCCAGTTTTGCGCTAAACCCTTTCATACATCCTGTAACCTGATAACATGAGAAGCCGTCCACTGTCGTAACCAGAAGGGTTCGTAAAAATACAAAAAAATTCTTATGATAAAAGATTTTCACGAAAAACCACCAGTGTTAAATAGTTATATTCTCACCGAGCAATAACTTCAGCACCTAATCCGTTTGAAATACCTCCCTAAAAAGTTAATCAATTCAGCACACTTTTCGAGAATGACCAGTTGGCCATATTCCGACTCTTTAATGTCACCGAATCGCTCACTTTTTTTTTTCCAGGATTCCCTATTTTGGTCACTCATTGCCTGAAATGTCATCCTCTCACTCATTTTATTACCTCAGAGCTCTGTCTGCACCCAATTTTGTTTATGGCTCAGCTGACCTTTTGTGGGCCATAAACAATGTCTTTGCCGGGTCTTTATAGCATTGCGGCGTAATCGTCTCATCGGTTATTTTCCTACTGTAGGAGCAACACGACCTCAACTTTTTGTCCTCAGCCATGAGATGTGAAGAGATAAATGGTTTTATCTGTAGAAGACGCTATTGGGCTACACATGCCAAAGTGCCAGCTGATAAGAGGGAAGCTGTTACAAGGCTGTTGGCAGGTCATGGCTCTGCTGTATTGTTTTGAATGGCATGTCAAATACCCCAAAAAAATAAAGTGCTTGGATAATAAGCGCTTATGGATAACAATTCTGATAATAAATGCACAAATTATCGGTCAGTGTTGGCCCACCAGGTCAGTTTGGTCATTTGTGTTGTCTCCTCTCTACGATTTTCATCACCGCATATAATCTGATCCATCATCACCATTTTGCTCTTCTTGTTCATCTTTTGGTGAAACCACGATTGTCTGTCGCTACCTTGCAGGCTGAATTGACATCTCCGTTTTCCATAACTTCTCTGAACAGCTGCGCGGAAGGGTCGCTGTCCTTTCAACCTTGCGCTTGGCAGTGCTTGCAGCGCCGATGCTCTGATGTGTTCGGCTGCTTTGCTTATTCAACCCCAACCTGCCCCCCCCTCTCCTCCCCACTCTCTCCCTACAGAAACAAAAGCTGACAGGTAGTGGGAGTCGAGGGAGGATGTCTGTTGACTTTTTTTTGTGTGTTGATAGCCGTTTTAAGAATTTACGGCACAAATGCCGGCCACTTCCGGGCTTTTTTTTTAAACACTTGACTGCAAATCATTTGTTATTAAATAAAAACGCCAGATGCTTATAGTATGTATGCATGAATAGTGCAGTCTAATTGGAGGTAACGCAACATGATTAGGACTTTAAATGTTGCCAGCACCTTTATTAACTCAAACCAACAGAGGATTTAAATGGTGGTTGTAATGACATGAATTTCATGCGCCTCTGCCAAATTAATATCGAGTGACCAAATGGGAAAAGCTCTTTCGACAAGAGACGTAACTCCTCAAACATTATATGACTGTGGCGTCCTTTCCAGTTTTGCTGGCTCTCCCAGTTTTTTTTTTCCTTGTCCCCTGAGCTGGTAAATTCCAAGATTTAAAGGATTAGCGTAGAGCTGCTACAGACTGCTTAACCCTGAACCACTGTGACAAGGATTTTTTTTCCTCTCATATTAGAATTAACTCCAAAATGTACACATTTTTACGATTGACTATGTTGGCGTAAGCGGTTACCGTAGTTACCCCGGGTTCAATATGTGGCTTGCACACTACGCAAGTATCAATTTATCATTTGGTGTTAAAACTGCTGCAACAAATGACATGGTGCATTCTGGACAGCTCATATTTTTAATCGAGTTATTCATAAGTCATATTCAACTGCCACACGGAGTATGTACCAAAAAAATAAAATAATAATCACGTGACACACCCCATGCAGTTATTTTTACACTATGTCCCTTGCAAGCAATGCCATCTCCCTTTTAGGGCCTTTGTGGTGGACAAAACAGGATACTTGCGAGGCAAACATGACAGTTAAATCGTCGAATTTGCCATTAGATGAGAAAACTTGGTCAGCCGTAATAATATGAGGCACATGCAACTAAACTTGATAGCATGGAATCGGGCATTACATAACGTTAAGGTGATTCCGGGAATCTTTTTTACGATAAGCGCGATGGCCCCTGATCTGAAATCGACTTGAAAAGCAAATATTCACATTTTGACGGCTTTTTAGTATATGACTGAAAAATACCGGGTGTGAAGTCTGAAGCTACAGTCAAACCTCAGTATTTGAACGTCTCGGTTCTCCACCAAAAATTTAGATTTTTTTATGCCTCGGATGACGAACACATTTCAGTTCTCGAACAAACCGAGCGCACTTGAATGCACCATTTGACTCATGTCACCTTCCTTACACGAGGAAGTGTTGCTTTCCATTGTGAGCAGACGTGTTAGGTAACATTTTTATTTTAAAAAGAGCGTGGTTTGGGTTTTTGAACAGCCTTCTGGAACGGATCATCGACGAAAACCGAGGTTTGACTGTACTTGATATATTCAATACAAAAAAAAACTGCGTGAAGACAAGATCAGGATTGAATTCTTTGATTTGACTCCTTACTTATTGTTTGAAGATTCGGATTCACTCTGTAGTTTTGCAGAGGACATTATCAAGAGCGTGGCAGTGCTTCAGAGCTACTTGAAATTCGTTCTAAAGGAAGCTGCAGATTTTATTATGTACAATGTCAACTTAATCTGTTTTTTTTTTTCACGATTCAATCCCCAACCCCTCCAGCTACACCCGGGATTGAAAATCCTTTCAATCCAAAAGTCAGAGGACAAACATATTCCATATCTGCGAATATGCACTTATTGGATTTAAACCACAAGCCCCCAAATGGTTTTGTGGAAAAACAAATCAGTGTAGGCGTGATTGAAAGATTGAATCTGTCAGGCACTGAACTTTTCTTTTTAGGCCATTAATAGAACAGCAAAAGAGTCCAAATGGATTTGTTTTCATTTCATGCGTTCTTGTTCTTTAAAAGGCATTTCCACTTGATTTAAACGAGACAAATGTCGCGGCTTGCAACTGGACTGCGGTTTTTATACATGAGGCGCACCGTCAATGAATGCCCTATTTTGTCATTTTTTTTCATACATTGGGCGCACCACATTATAAGACTACAATGGATCCACCAGATGGAGCTACGCTCAAGGAAACGCCAACAGAACGATCAGATGTCAGTAAAACGTATTTAATAAAGCAGCGACACAGTTCACTTAACCAACAGCAAGTTATAACATTGACTCGTTAGCGTTGAACTCTCTTGCCGCTGCTCTATTTCCGTGTTCAACTGCGTAACCGATCGCCTTAAGTTTGAACTCTGCGTTGTCAGCATGTCTCGAGCAAGGAGCCATTTTGGGGTCGAAATATTACCGTAATGACCGTACACAAGGCGCATCGGAAAATGGAAGGCTTTTAGGTGCGCCTTTCAGTGTGGAAAATACGGTCCATGGATGATGCTTGACGTGAATAGAAATGGAACTCATGAAAATGATGCTCATTTAAAATAAAACCTTTTGGTCACAAAGCGATGGAATGACGTCACACGCTTTCCAGAAAAGCTGAGCTGTGCAGGTCTTGAAGAAGTGCAAAACTTCCATAGCCTACATTCAGATTTACTTTTCGATTGTACTAGTAACCACTGCGTTGGCAGTATCAAGATGCGAAGTAAAAAGGCTTGACAACTTGATCCATCCGTGTGCCGCGCACCCCACATTGTGTATGCACACCCTACATGTGATAGAAGCGAGCGGTGATAAAGGCTGACATTTGTGATAAATGCACTGACCATAAAGTGTCAAATCATAGCAGAACGTGGCTGCCGGTTGCTCCTGGTTACGCTTTGCACCCTCTCACTCGTCCGTGTAACTCCCCTTCAGCGTGGCTGCCATTTTGGACGCACATGGTCAGAGTTCACTTTGACAGGAGCCGGAATGAGTCACATAGTGGCCAAAGGCATGAGCGGACAATGTTAGTGGCCATTAAATATCTTTTTTTTTACCTCGCCTATCTTCGTGACCCCATTTTGAACCGCCTCAGTCTTATGTCCTATTCCCTCACGCGGGATCTATTCGTCGCTGTGGTGTTAACATTTTAACATGCATAATTGTGCTTTTTGTCAAATCAACACGTACTTTGAATGCCAAGGTGTGGATGTGCACAGTTACCAACATCTGATGGCAGAGTTTCTTCATCTCTTATTCATTCCCCAGTTTATCACCCGCTGACAAGTTGTCACTCTCCCTTCGTCTTTTGTCCTTTTGAAAAACACATTGAATTATTCAGCCCCGCTTCATGCATGATACTGCGGCTGTCAGGCCGCATTACTTTGAAAACAGAAGTTTTTGGGTCATGTTTGGGGAAAAACGGCCAGAAGCGAAATGAGAAATGCTGATAAGCTTTTTTAATTATCATAAGTTGACATCGTAATGTTTTAATTGCGTGATGTCAACTGAGGGAAGAGTCTTGGTGTGTGCAACTTTTACTGAAGGCAGAGCAACAACGTGTAATGTAATGTAAAACTACAATTCAAAATGGACACATTACGGCATTATGCGCTGTAATTTGGGCGTACCTGCCTGGTTAGCTCTTATGTTAAATCACTTTGATACCTTTGCCACTGTGTACATGAACTGTTTCTGAAATGCAATTCCCACAACATTCTGAATGAAAGAAATGCAGTTTTCCTTCTGAAATCTCGTTCAACGTATTCTTTCAACATATAAACCGCTTGCCTGTCAAAAAGAATCAATTACAGATGTGAATACGAGCTTTGATTAGTCTTGAGCAGTGACTACGAGAGTGAGTGTCTGTGTGGGTGTTGCGACCACCTGCTGTCTAGAAAGAACTCGAGCGGGACTGTGGAGATGCAAAAAATTAAAAATAAAAGGCAAACGATGAGCAAGAGTATCACACTTTATTTTTCATCTCCTGAATATGATTTGATGCAATATCGCCTGTTTACTTTTAGTTGATCCCAGATGGTATTCCATCGGTCACCACAAGGGACATTACTTCTGCGTAATATAAGTTATTTTGCGGGCCCATTGCCAGAATTGGATGGAATTTTCAACTGTGTCTTATTTTGTATGTTTAAAACATGTTTGCTGCCTCGATGTGATTAAGCTCTACGCAGTTTATTGTCCTCAAGAGCTGCAACTGCAGTTTTCGGCATCGGCTTGATATGCACAAGTGACTCCGGAGGGACAAATATGTCATGTTGTGAGGTGGTGGTGGACCCCAAAAAAGCAGGCAAGAGGAAGGAGCAGGGCGTACTTGACCAATTGTATTAAAACACAGAGAAAACTAAATCCAAAACAAACAAAGTCCAAAGTATCAAACAAAAAACGTGACCAAAACATGACTAAAACAAATCTGACAGCGGCAAACAGGCAAACACAATGAGCCGACAATGAATGGTCGGACGGGAGTCCTTTTATAGTACTAATTACGACCAACAGGTGTGCAGCTGCAGGGGGGAGCCCGACAGTGTCACCTGTTGGTCACAAACAGAATCATGACAAAATATGTCAAATGACTTGGAAAGGACAGAGCTTGCAAAAATGCTACATTTGCTTTGCTAACTAAATGCTAACTTTCTCTGTGGAGCTTAGTTATATACTTTGGATGTTTGGGATGTATACAGTTGAACCTTGATTATTATTATTAACACAGTTTTCCTTAGCGTATCATCTTAATCGCAATTTAATGTTCAGGTAGTCTTATCGTTGTGGCTGTGTTCCAACAAAGGGGATGAGCCTGTTTCATCAATCAATGTATATCTCAACAAAAAGAAATAGACGGCACGTTTGACTTGACTAGGCATGGAGAAAAATACATGTTTTAATCAAGACTATAGTGCCTTCTCCACTCAAAAAAAGTGCATGTATGCGTCAGAATGCCACAGGGAGCAGCGTCATATATCACTGTCAGGGTTATTATTTGTATCCCCGCGCCTCCCCATGGGCAGCTTGTGTTCTGGTTTACAGGGTTTATGTTTTCAGACTTGAGCGCACGGGCACTCACCTGAATCTGCCCCCTGACACCCCGCTGCCAAAACAAACAAAACCATTTCAAAATTACACACAATCAGCACATATAAATGTCTGCCCTTAATTTCACTCCCAATTTAACGCTGGTAATTTGAGCCACACTGGCATTGCAGTAAAAGGCATCTATAGCAAAAAGAACATTTCAGATCAAAACATAAATACAAACAAATTTTACATCTTGTAAGGGTACTATTAGTACCGTTGTACCAAACAATGATAGCTGTGCAAATGATGCAAAGAGTCATCAAGCAAAAATAAAGTGAGCAGCGGAACAATAATTACGATGCAATGATGAAGAGAATCGTTGCACAATTTAAAGTAACCAGTCGCACAGCAACAGATGTGCGTTGATGCAAAGAGCACTTTAAAATAGTGAGTGGTGGACTATTGTCATAACAGTTATACAAATATGTTGAGAGCTGAAGCTACAATAGATCAATATTCTATTGAAAATTGGCAAACATTAGCAAAACGCCACTGTGGAATTTTGAGTCAATTGTTGAAGTTAATGGCAAGAAGGTAAAAGCCATTGGAATGTCTGCTGTTTTTAGCGCGCCTCGTTCGTTAACGCCGACCTGAGGGAAGAAGCTGGAAAAGGTGGTGACCAGGATATGGAGGGTCAGAGAATTTTGCCTGCCCTCGTCTTAATTGGTTCTTGCAGCGCGCAAGTCCTCAAGCCTGGAGAGTGGGGTGCCAATGATTTTTTTTTCAGCAATCCTAAATGCTATGTTTGATGACTGTGATCTGTACTGTAGCCTGTGGGGTCTTTCCATTGGTAAAATAATGATATCATCAGCCCATGACTTCGTTGTCCTTTTATTTCACCTTTACTTTCACTCCCACTCTGTATTTGTGAGCCAAAAGGGATTTTAATTATTTCACTAAGAGAACCCGGTTGAATCACATCTCTGTGATAGTTCTATGAAATAACTATAAATGCATTTGTGAGTGTGTGTTTTGCAGTTGGATGCGCAGGTTGAAATGCTGGCATCATGTGTGACGCTAACATTGCCTATTTTCGCATTTCCTACATCCGTAAATACGCTGCAATGAGCAGTACAAGAAATTATGGAGACCTTGAATATAAAATGGTAAATAATGTCGTGTTATTTCAAAGCATCTGGGATTTTAAATGTATCACATTACCTTAATCCATTATCAAATTGTGATTTCTGTTTCACCCCGGGCTCACTTCTTAATTGACTCCAGCATGGAGTAAATGAGAATAAAATGAAAAGATAAATTTCAATAATGGAAGGAAATGAAGTGTGTCAGAGACATTTTCTCCCAGTATATTCTCAGAAGCGCAGCATCGGTAAATTGAATTACAATAATGATTCTTCCATGAAAGACGTGGGTTACTAATACAAAGCAACATGATGTACTCTCATTGGTTCACTTGTGCTTGATAAAGATAAGCTAAATACGCATGAAAGAAATTGAATGGAATTGCAATATTCACAATTCAACAGCATTCAAACCTACATTGAAGCTTCCTTGCTGCAGTGTGCATGTTGGATGGCCCATTTACATTTTATTGCGCTACGGTTAGTCTCATGCAAACAGGGCTACCAAGTGGATCTGTTTTTGTTCCGCTTTTAGGAAAAGGTCAGTCCTTATGAGCTTCTATTAAGCCATAGTTTGTTTGGAGCCCGAAGGACGAAGCTCATTGAACTGGAGCATAATAAATGATAAATGACGGTTCCGCTCAATGAAGTCAAAGGACAAAAGGTTCCAACTTATGATGCTATTTTCAAAAATCATCAGCCTGCTACATTGAAAATCTATCAATGACCCTTTTAAAATCTGATTATGTTCGGTCGCCTGGGTTGTGCCACACTCTAAATATCCTTCACTTATAAGTAGATTTGTTTTTCTTCTTTTCATGATTTCTTTATTTTTAAATGAAAAAAAAAATCTATCTTGCTCTCCCAGCTAGCACTCACTTAATTGAATTTTGTACGTCTTCCTCCCGACGCTTTATTTATTTCCACCTCCGTGCACCTGTGACACCCAGAAGCCTAATTAAATTATCAATTCATTAAGTCGACTAATGGAATCATTTATCAGATCCAGCTCATTATGTCCCGTCGTCTTTTCTTGATCACGGTAGTCCAAACAAATGCTACAGGTATGGAGCACGTGTCAAAGTGAGGCCATTTTCATTTCCCGACGTAAACCTCCAACTGAGGAACCAGGAATGTCGCGCTGCCGGTTCTGAAATATGCGCGTGCGAGCCCAATGGAAGCTGTCGATTGATTTGCTTGTCTAGAGTCTCTGCGTAAAAATAAGGAAATAAAGCCCCTGGATATAAAGGAGATTGATGTCAATCAGCAGCCCGCCTCAAGTGTTGCTTGTCCCATCTTATTAACGCGCTCTCCATGCACTGAGAGTTCTCTGATGACTCCATTGATATGCAACTGAAGAGAGAAGCTTGTCTCTCGCCATCTTAAGGAGGAGTCCCTCGTGATTGCTCACTCTGTCTCCGCAGTTGGCAAAGACCGCCAGACAGATTGTCATGGATACAGAAATGTATCCAAACAAAGTCACATCTTCCGGTATGAAGGGCATTTAGAATGCACAATTTTTTTTTTTTCTTCACGATAAGGTCATCCATGAATGATAGGGTCGGCCGTTCAGTCGCACTCACATTCACATTTATGGGCAATTTGGATCCTTTAATTACCTTGACATGTTTTTGGAATCTGATCTGGGTGCAATGCAAAGAAAAGCCATGCGAGTGCAGATAGAACAGGACGGTCTGAGCCCAGAACCTTTTTAACTGATGCGAATGGGCTCATTGTGATTCCAACGTGCTGTCTAATAAGCGCTATTGAAGCAATAATCTCGAGCCCTAAATGGTTACAGCAAGATGTCACACTTTCAAAGCCATTGTTGCGGCATCTGCCCCCGCATTTTTACCCCCTGCCAAACATGTCATGCTTGTCAAAGGCAATGAACTCATTTTTATTTTTATTTAAGTCCGGATAAAGGTGTTGTGCTACCAGCTTGAGCGGTGTACCGTTAAACAAACATATTTAAGGTTGTATAACCTTGCTCGTAGGCATTGTCTCTTTCGAGATCTTTTTTTGTGCAGAAGCACAGCATAATGTTGCTAAAAAAAAACAGAATTTAATGTCTAGTTTTACTGATGATATTAATTTTAATAATTGAAAGATTTTTTCCTCCATTATGCTGTATTTTTCCGCATGCATTACATAGACAGGGTGAGATGGCATATTTTCCTCATCTAATATAAAACAATTTTTTTTTAAATGTCAAACTAAATGAAACATTCAGTTTAAATGGTTTGGTCAGGACGCCTTGGAAAGGAATCAGAACGATTTAAACATGGTCATTTCCACTCACTGTCTTATCAACCTTAATTCTTCTCACTCTTTTAAATCCTCGATCTACTCATGCGACCCAATTAAAAGTACACGTGAATTCAAAATGAAAAGCTTCCTGTCACACCTAAATTCCCCCACGGACAGTAAATTGCATCTTGGTGTATTTGTGCCACGCGTCTGAATAGGAACACGAACCGGCGCGAGAACGGTAATCTCATTCTGTCATGGCACACACCAACTTTAATTTATGAATACGCTCTAATTAACAAGCCTCTGTGTCATGTGACTTAATGCAGTTACACACATAACCTCTTAAGCGTTTCAGCTCGCGGGCATCTACTTTTCGCCATTAGAATCCCTGCCGCAGTAAATGAGCGCACGCCTGTGAGTTTACATCATCCTCAACATCGCCGGGGCACTTATGCAGAGGCTTCAGTGGCGTCACATTCTGGAACACGAGCGGTTAAAAACATGTCGTTTTAATCTAAGTTACCCAAAAGAAAACATCAATCATCTCTTTGGGGGGTTTTTTTTTTAGTCATTGATCGCTGGATCGTTAAATATGATGGCGATACGCCCATCTTGTGAAGCTGACAGAGCCCATGAAGATCACCTTGTTCTGACACTCCCAACGCTTAAACCGGCATGTGACAGTACATCTCCACTTGATTGGAGTCCTTCAAGCGCAATGAATTTAAATTGGCTGCCAGTAGAGTGAGATGTTCCATCTACGGATTGAACCGGGTGACGGAGGGGCCCCTTCTGTGCTTTCGAATCCAGAGTCAAGCTCGGTTGTGTTTGCCAAAAATCACAGTGGGCAAGCAGTAATTGGAATGGAAGTTTGTGCTTTCAAACAACAACAAAAAAACACAAATATTTGGTTTTCTATAAACTTGCAGTTACGAGCTACCAGACCTCACGGCATGTCCACAATATTAAGTACAGGAAACAAAGGCTAAATAAGTAAAATAAAGAAATAACCTAACAAGAAACACCAGGGCCCGTATCCAGAGGAATCATTGTGTAAATAGTTTTTAGCCAATCTCAGGATACAGTTTAAACCATCCATCCATCCATTTTCCGATCCACTTATCCTCACAAGGGTCGAGGGGGTATATAGTATAATAAAACGCATTCATAAAAAGTGTTTCTAACCAATAAATTGTGAGTGGAGACGAGAAAATAGGTTCATTTTAAGCACAAAAGGGACAAAAAGATGTCTTCCGGACACTGGCTAAGCTTTTAAACATATCCCGAGATTGGATGGTAAACAGTCCAGAGTGAACCCAGCCCAGTGTACAGTAATCCCTCATTTATCGCATTTCATGGGGACCAAAACCACCCGCGATAAACGAAAATCCGCGAAGTAGCAACCAATTAACATATATTTAAAAAAATTATATTAATAATTTTTTATTAGCAGCGAGAAGCTGCGAAAGTCAGCAAAACAAAAGCGAGTCACATAGACCAACATATACAGTACTGTACTCCATGTACAGTCAAACCTCAGTTTTCGTCTATAATCCGTTCCAGAAGGCTGTTCAAAAACCGAAACCACGCTCTTTTTAAAATAAAAATGTCTACTGAACACGTCTGCTCACAATGGAAAGCAACACGAGGAAGCGTCACTTCCTCGTGTAAGGAAGGCGAGAGGAGTCAAATGGTGCATTCAAGTGCGCTCAGTTAGTTTGAGAACCGAAATTTGTTCGTCATCCGAAGCATAGAAAAACTCAAAATTTCTGGTCGAAAACTGAGGTTTGACTGTATATGAAAAAAAATCTGCGATGCACTGAAGCCGCAATAAACGAACCACGAAATAGCGAGGGATCACTGTCCTGCTAAAAACGTATATAACTGTTATTGAAGCAATGCCGATGATAGTTTTTGAGGGTTAAAAGTAAAAACAAAACAAAACAAAAAAGAAGAAAACAAGATTTCAACTCTTACCGAGTGAAACTTCTACAGCAAACATCCAATTAGATTTCAGAGAACATTGTGCCAGCACAGTAATCACCACGGTGGGGTCTCCAACCTGTACACATTGATTTGGTATTGATCTTTGTGTGAGAAACTCAGCTTTAACCTAGTTCCCCACTCCATCTTTCCACACCACTCGATATTCTGACTGCTGGGAGCCAGCTGGATGGTCAAAAAGCTTAGCGCACCGAGATTTTGACTCTGAGAGGAGCCACAGATAAGAAGCAGGACAATAACAATCAGACGTTTTTCTTCTGGATGTTGCTATACTTTTGCAGGAGGTGATCAAACTGTAACATGACTGTACTCTGAGCCGATCCGAGTCATTCTAGTGGTCCGTTTTGTTTTAGTTAACTTATGTGCCCTGTGTGGCATTTAAATGCACGGTCTACTTTGGGAGCCTGTGAAACATCAATAATGTGCCGGTCATATTTCCAGACTAAATATTTGCTTGCTTGGATGCAGACATATCCGAGTATCTATTTCCCGTTCTGGAAAAGCAAATGCAAGCGTGCGTATGAATTGTACTGATGTTAAAGTGACCTCCGGATTTATTTGTCATATTTTCACATGAAATTATACTTCCCGCAGCTTCACTTTAAGCACATTATATTTGCTCTTCATGTTGGAAGAAGTCAATTGAAATCCTGCCACTATATGTGGCGTGAAATAACAAGCAGCTCTTAAAACCCATTCAAACTTCCATATTTTTTTAATATTCAGATAATTACTGGTTTGTGCCTGTCGAAGATTCTGAAGGCATGAATATTTTCGCAGGATTTGGCGACTCCAAAAATCAATTTGTCAGAACTCCTCAGGCAAACAGTGTGTGTGTGGAGGGAGGGGGAAGACACTTGAGGACACACAATTTTAATTATGTGGCATGAGCTGCCACTTAACAGTTGGTGATTACACTGTACACAAATTTCAGCTGTCACCTTAACAGATGTAGGTCAAAAGTGCACCAATAATCCTGCCAGCCTTATGTTGTTTACTTCATGCCTGTGAAATATAACTCCGTTATTTATCAAAGTATTTTAATTGAAGATTATTTGGCTGCATCGTTTGGAGGTTGGTGTTTAATTAATTGAAAAAATTGTCATTGCTGTGATTTTTTTTCCCTAGCAGTCGTGTTTTCATCCACAATTCAGACACTAAGCTATACAACAGTCAACTATTGTGCTGTGTTTTTACTTTCTTCATCTCAAGTCCCCTTTCCAACAACAGTCTAATTTGTGATACATTCAAAAATTTCCACCGTTGACATTTTCAATGAGGCTAAATATCTAGCGGATGCATGCAGCAATGTGGAGCAACCCGCATTTCACAAATATTTCCTCGTCATGTCACACGGTTGTGAGGCAACCGAAAGGCTGTTTGAATATCAACAGCCATGCGTCACTTCGGTGGCACAATGGGAAAGGGAGTGGGAGGAAGGCGAAACTTGCCTTTTTTTGTCCCAGACAAAGCTTGTCTCCTCTAATGCAGCAGCTATGACAAAAAGAAAGAAGGAAACTAATATCCTCCACTGTGTTCCTTTCTTTACCGTGTCACATTCTACTTGATTCATGGGTTGGTTACACTGTGGGGCTGGGATGATGTCGTTGTACTGAGATAACTAACACAGCAACTGCCAACCTGCAGGACGTCCGTATTTTCCACACTAAAAGGTGCACTGGTTTATGAGGCGTACCTTCAATGAATGGCCTATTTTGTAATTTTTTTCATATATTTGGACGCACTGCATTATAAGACGCAATCTACAATGCATCCACTAGATGGAGCTACGCACAAGGAAATGCCAACAGAACGATCAGATGTCAGTACAACGTATTTAATAAAGCAGCGACATAGTTCACTTAAACAACAGCAAGTTATAACATTGACTCGTTAACGTTGAACTCTCTTGCCGCCACTCAATTTCTGTGTTCAACTGCGTAACCTATCGGCTTAAGTTTGAAATCTGTGTTGCCATCATGTCTCAAGCAAGGAGCCATTTTGAGGTCGACATATTACCGCAATGACCATACACAAGGCGCATCGGATTTTAAGGCGCTTTTAAGAAAATGGAAGGGTTTTAGGTGCACCTTTTAGTGAGGAAAATACGGTACGAGGCAGATCCGAGATTATGGTTTGAAGTTGTATTGCAGTGAGCTGATCCATATATTTGGATGCAAATCTGTTCTTTGAATATTCCCCCCCCCCACACCCAGCAATATGAAATTGTTCTCTTTTCTTTTAGGTCCAAATGAGAGTGATGGCACCAGGTGGCAGACTCTAGCTTTGAACAGGGGTCACATCACATACCCCTCAACTGCCGACACAGAGAGTGAGGTTCACTGGGTCACCACCGCCTTGCCGATGAACAGCCCAGACCACCGGCCGGTCCTTAAAGGCTTGATGCTTCATGAGCACCTCCTCAGGAGGGACTTTGAGGGAGACCAGCACTTTTTCAGGAGCGACGGCTCATATCCCACCAGACCAGGCTCCGCGTCCGCCTCGGATGTATTGCACCCCGTCACTCAAGTAGTTCCCCACGAGGATGCTCCAGCCTTCTCAGACATGGCCTCGACCGCAACGGCAGCTGCCACCTCGCCGCTTACCACATTCTCCCCGACAACACCCAGACCTCTGATGCCTCTCCTGCAGAAGTCTTCCGAGGAAAAAAAGGAAGGCGACAAGCTGGAGCAAACCGCACACCCCCTCACAACGCAAGTGACACCAAATAACGACGACACCCAAGCTGCTTCCGTATCATCGCAGCGAGATCACCCTCCTTTTTCCGCCGAAACGAACCTGCCATCCTCCGCGATGAGGATGGAGAAAGGGCGAGTCAAAGAAACGCCGAAAGACAAAAGCAATCAGTCCCTCCCGAACCAAACTCCATCATCCCAAACGGAGGCTGCTTCCGCGTCAACCTCCGTGATCACGACGACAACCATCACCACAGTGCAAACATCCGGTGAGTATGTTCCCAATCCCGTCGACTCCTCCTTCCATAAATTAGCGCGTGGGAAACAGAAGGTTGTTCAAATGACTGTGAAATAAGTATGAGCCGCATCACAATGACCTAAACCCCAGAGGAAACTCAAAGTTTGGAGTATCTCCCTGTTAGGATTTGACACACACATCTTCCGAGGGGAAGAAAATTAAACGGCAGATTTCTGCTTCCGTTCTGCTCACCTTGCATGCTGCGCACAGCTTTTCATCCTTTCCGCGAGGAATAACAGAGTTGCTCATGCGTCAAAGACAATCTGATTTGTCCTGCCTGTCCATCGTGTAGCAGGAGAAGCAATCCGCAGAGATAGTCTGAGGGTTACACGGCCACAGGGACACAGGTGGGCTGTCAGTAAGAGTCAGTGGACTGAAGGAAAAGGGAATCACACGTCTTTTCGCTGTCTCCCGCAGAGCCGTGCGGCCTAAATTTCACTGACCCCGAGGGCAACATTGAAATCCTGCAGCAGCTTGACACCGCAATGGAGTGCAACTACTTGATTACCGTCTACCTGGGGTATGGCGTCGAGGTTCAGGTCAGTGTTCGAGACCCCGTGTCATTCTTTCGAGCATCTGAAACAACAGTAGCTTCTTGATTGAGGGATTGACTTGTGAAAACATATTTTGACCCTTGTAGTAGGCCCTGTTTGCAGCCCCTGACTATGACTCTGGTCAAACAGGTTTCACCCAAATTGTTTTGAAAAAAATGTTTTAAATTTTAAGCTAACTAAAAGAATAAACATGCCGCGATTTAAACATTACGGCTGGATGGATGCAAGGCTTGAGGAGCCGACGATGAGAAAAAAGGAGCGTCAGCGCAGAGCGCCGATGCGGATGTGGAATTGGAAGTCGCAGCTTGGAGTTGAAGCGGATTACGTGGGACAGGAGATGTGAGCCACTCTCTTTTCGCCAATGGACGCTAGAGCTTCGTGTTTGCTTTCAAAACTTATCTTGTAGCAGACTTGTGCACATTTTCAGCATGACGTCTCTGATCCACTGGTGAAAGGACACTTTAATCCTCTCCTCTTTCATCTATAACTGCTTCAAACAACCAAGTGTATGCAGGAAAAGTGATTTAGATTGCACGACTGTCTGTGTCTTGTGTTGTGATGTTTTTTTTATTTTGACTTCAAGATGGCGCCGCGAGAGTGGCTGCCTTTCCAGCAGCTCCTATATTTTGTTCTTTTATTTCTTCCTCTCATAACTTTGCTGCTGTGAATTGGGAATTTCTCCATTGCGAGACTAATAAAGGTTTTCTTATCTTATCTTATTACTCACTTCCTATTGCCACAATTTAATAACAAGCCCACTAATTGTGCATTTATGTATGCTTTTAAAACTCTGGTATATCACAACAAAACGTTACATAAGGGTTAGGGGTTAGTGGACAGAAACGCCAATCTAATTATTATAACTATCACATGGCCACTGCAAGTGACCCCTTTTATTTACAGGTGGCTTGATATTGTTGCATATTAGAAATGATGTCCGACTACTCTGTCTCGTAATGTGCTTAATAAGCGGTAATGTTGGTTATATAAAACACTCAAGTGAAATAAGGGTTCAGGGGGTTAATCTAGTAAATAGCTGACATTTTTGGTGTTAGCTTTTATAATATTTGCCGCTCTTGTGTGGGATGATGGAGATAGACAGGCAGAAAATTGCTTGGGTGTGTGGGAGGACGGGGACAGTCTCAGGTTGAATGTTTGCATGGGAAGTCTTTTTATAAAGGTTATAAGAATTAATTTTCAGTGTTTACGTGTGTGTGTGTGAGTGCGTTTGCCTGGCATTTGCAATTCCTCGTCTAATTTACCGCAGGAGACTTGAAACCATATGTGAGCTTTGTTTCCCTGCCTCTGGAGGGCCAAGATAAGTCTTGACTGAGTATACGCTCTCTGAAGAGAGTATTTTTTCCAAGAACCACAGAGACTCTTACCTGCACACATCCACACAGGCGTACCCGAGCAAAGACTTGACAACATTTGATGTCATAGCTTGTGAACCGTCACAGATTTTTCAGTGCGTTTGGCAAAATATTCATTGGGTACTTGGAAATCATCAGCGCTTCCGTCCACCATACTGATGAGCTGATTAGCGAGTCTGAACCTCACAGGCCAGTCCATGACACAACTGATGAAAGTGAAGCCACGCTCTCCATTTCTTTGAAAAAGAGAGACATATCGAAGGCAAGCATGTGTTTCACCTACTCATCAGCAGTCATCTCCTTCTGCCTGAAGACAATCCAAGTCTCTTGGTTTCCTCGTGGCAGGCTCAGATTTCAAATGTACCTGTTATTGTTCCTTAGTTTTAGGGCCACAACATTGGAGCAATTCGATATCTGTGCCATTTTCTCAAGTGCATGGAATTGTTGATGCTATTACAAGTAAGACATCTGGGTCTTGTCCTTTATTTCATAAAATGGATTTGAACGCCCCCACCCCCCACTCACACACAAATTGATCTATTAGGCACCTCAATTTAAATGCTCTTTACTCTCATTTTGAGAGTTCCACTTTTCATCATGTTGTGCGAAGTCATTTCGGTGATACTAATCTCCCTTTAATCACAGCATCCAATGAGAAAAGAGCGATGCCATGAACTGTCGGTGGAGCGAGTAAATTGATTGCTTCCACTTTCCTGATGAGTTTATTTGCCATTTTCTCTCAACTATCTCTGGAGGACCCGGGCGCGCCGCACCCCCACTCATTTCCGTGGGCGGAATCTGCACAACTCAGGAGACAGGCTATCATCAAATGCAAGATTGCGATGTAACACCAAATAATTCTGACGTCAACTCTTACTCGATGGACTGGGCAACATTTTACTGGAGCAAAATTAGAATCAGGGTGGATTAGTAGAAAAGCTTTTTTGGTGCAAGAAGCCTTTGGCAACTAGCTTGCAAGATAATAGAGAGTTTTCTTTCCATTCGATTTACAGTTCTGCATTACCGTATTTTCCGTACTATAAGGCACACTGCCAATTTTCACAAAAGCATATACATGGATCAATATTCTGATTTCCTGGATGTAGTATATTAAATGTTCTGTAAAGTGCTTTGTTACAGCTGCAGCGGTTGTGAGAGCTCGATATAAATAACACTGTATTTTATTGTTTTCTCTTTAGCGTAGCTCATCTAATGGATGCATAATGCAACATCAGTCACTATTGTAGCTTCTGTTCCATGTGCCATAATGTGGTGAGTCCTTGTTAGAATAGAAAATACAATATTGTCATGTTTTAAAGTTTCATCTTGTTACATGCTTGATTGACCTCGTGTTCTGAACATTTTGCACACATTAGAAGCACAGAGAATCAGGGGTCAAATTGAGGCCAAGGGACCCGAGCGCCTGGTACCTGACCATGCGCTCCTTATCTCAGAAAGGAAGATTTAACCCTGGACGGAAGGGAGTGTTTGTGCACTCCGTCATGAGAAAGGGTCACGAGCCAGGTTACCACATATCAATTCAGAGGGACACCGCTCGTTAAAATGTCGACGTGTCTGTTAGTTTATGGACGCTGGTGCTGAATCCATGGGAATGCTTTGTCTTTGGGGAATCACTGCAGGGCGACCCAATTGAGCCGCCCAGGGGTGCTATATTTTTGTTTTTTATCTATTTATTTTTATTACGAAATGCACTAAGGAGTGGCACCCAAATTTCGTTGTAAGCTTATACAATGACAATAAAGGCGATTCTGACGTTAATGAAGATGGGAGTGTTTTTTCTGATATATTCCTTGTCATTTGCATATACAGTCAATAAAAAGGCCGGCAGAGGTTGCAGAGGTCAGGTGACAGTGGGGAACGCACACTAAGTGGCTTCAAGGAGATTTGCACCTCCTGCCGGCAGTGAAAGTCGATCTGTTCCTGCGTTGAGCCTTTGTTAACAGTCTGAGTGAAAATCTCTGACAGTCCTAAAAATAGGCAATCATTGAAGGTGCACCTTATACTCCGAAGCGCCTTATACTACAAAAAATACGGTAATACAGTGTTAATTTTTTTTTTTTTAGGAATAAATGTGGAAAATCAGATAGCATGGAAGATGTCTCGCAAAAGCATACGACTGAGGGGAATGGAGTTACCTGCAGGGGCATGTTTCGTCATTTTATGTTCTGAGGCAAGCCCAGTCATGGGGCCCTGGACATTCACGTCCAGCAAAGATTTTGATGATTCATCCCCTAAAAGCATACATTTGAGAAAATTCACAGATTTCCTGATCTTGATGAAGCTTTTAAAATATTAGTGGTTATTATCTAACAAGTAAATAATTTCAGGTCTACAAAATCAATCTTTATGGTTGTGATATTCTTTGAAACTACTTTTAATAAAGCTTGTAAATATAACATTTTAAATTCCAATATATTTTTGAGATGGAAAATAAAAATACTTTTTCATGTAATAACACTTACGGATGCAATCAGTAAATATTGACTAGCATCCATGTTGTTGTATAAGTGCTTTAGCTACAACACATGCTAGTAAATGGGTAAGGAAAATGTGTGGTGCTAAGACAGATCTTTGTGGTACACCCCATTTAATTAATCTTAAAATGATGTAAAAGATTAAAAAGGAAAATGATGATACTACTAAGAATGAATATAATGACTGTATTATAAGCAATCACTGTATATTCAGTAAATTACATGTCAATTAAATCAATTTTCTATCATTTACACTTAAAATAAACTGACGTTTTGACAAATATCATGCTGTATTATTTTTGCATTGCCCATATGTGACTCGTTTTCAGCAGTGCATCACTTTTGAAATACAGTTTAAAAGGACAGATGGATGTTTCCAAGAGTATGAAAGTGGTATTAAATTCATTCAAATCTGTTTTCGAGCTCATCTAATTTGAGCACATGAATTCCATCGATAAACTGGTTTTCAGCTATTTGTTTGTCATTTGTTCCATTCCGGTATCCTCTGCTTGATTACATTATCCACTTGTCTGAGTCTTAAGGTCCTTACATCACTGTGGCCATGTTGTCCTCCCAGTCCTGTTTCATTGAAGCCTGCATTCTCGGGGAAAAGAGGAATGAATTCTGTGGGGGCTCGGAGAGTTTGATACATTTAAGGGGTTAGGAGCCCAGACGGGCAATTTCTCCCACTGCCACAAAGCATGATTGGAGGAGTGTTTCCATTTTCTGACAGGCTTAAGGCAGTGGGCATTCAAGAAGATGGTGGGGATAGATTTTGTGTTCAATACTGTGAATCCCATTTCTTCTCTTGTTTCCCATTTCCATGCTAATGACACCATTTTTCTATTTGTCCGTCTATTTCAATGCCTCAATCAGCATCAGTTCTACTGGAAAGCTTTCAACCCTTAATAGTCTTGGCTCTTTTTGGCCTTTGAATTATATATGTAATCTCCAGTTTTACTTGGCCCATCAGCATCAAACATGCATATTGTTTTGACTCAGCACTTTCAGCCAATGCATTAATGAAAACATGTGACTCGAATATTACGGAACATTAATATGACTCAAGATCGAGTTTTTTTCTTTATCAAGTTTCACCTTTACATAATGCTCGCTAGTTGCATTGAATGCGAAAGGAAAGCACATTTGAAAAAAACAAACTCAGAATACATAATTGGTGGAAACATCCGACACCTTGTGACACCATCGATCAGCGATTAAAATTTTGAACAACAACATAATTAGTGGCTGACAGTTGGCCATTCATGAAAACTAGCTTCTGAAACCCGCACCCTGACACGCTTATATTTCAGTCTAGTTTGTCCTCACTCTTCGGTATACTGTGGACCATTGGAAATTATGTGCAGAGGTGGATCAGAGTATCGTCTTTAAACAAACAATTGACTTGGGGCCTGTTTACAATGAACCCTTTCAAGGTTTAATCATTGTTTGCCAATGCTGCTACAGTGGCCACGCTCTTTTGATTCAAATCAATAGTCATTTTAATAAACAGCACCAACACTTGACACAGTCTCTTCGCCCCTCCAAGTACTCTTACTTTAAATTCACTGTATTTTTTTTCCAAAGAAAATAAAAACAACCATGACATTGACCCTGGTTGAACATGACCAATTAGGGAGAGAATGACTTTTCTATCGTTGGTGTTAATTCACCACAAGTACCTTCATCACACAAACATGACAACAATGAAGATTTCTTTCGACTCACCGACGTGTTGGGGCCCGCTGTCAACACTAAAAGTTAGATTACAGGCCCACAAGCCACAATTTAGGTTGACTGATCAAAATTACATGCAAAAATCACTTTTTTAAAATTTAACTCCAAACATGCATTGAATCCTATGCACAGTATTCTGATTAAAATATGCATTCTGTCAAAAGTGGAGGTAGCCAGAGTGGTGTGCATGTCCCCGAGCGGCCGACTCTTTCCAGTACTTTCGAAGGCACTTTCAAGTTTAAAGTGTGCTTTATCTTTTTTTTTTTTCCCCCGAATTTTAATGACATTCACAAGTTTCCCTAATTTGAGAGCCAGCCGCAGCCCTCAATGAATCACGCGTCTTTGTTGTATCCGTGTTCATTCTCGGATTGCGCATTGGTGGGTGTGTCGGAAGTCTGGTAGGGAGGATATGCGCAGATGAAAAGTACACAAGTCGCGACTTCACTTGGCTTGCAGAGTAAACAACAGATCTGTCCATTAGAAGTTGAGACTTTGCAAGAGAGATAACGATTGCTTCCGTTAATCAAATTTGGAAGAAGATAGGATAGAGGTAGAGGGATGGATGCTTTCTTCGTGTTGTGCCTTTTGGGAGTGAGACAGGGCATAAAGACTGGTTTGATCTTGATGAGCTTTTTAGGATGTCAGGGCTTTGCTGCGATGAGTTTTCAGGAGGCCCAGCCATCTTGAGAGGAATGCTTTTCAGGTGACACTAATTGCCGCTGCACCCATCAAGCTGTCATAAAGGGAGAAAGCTATGCCTGGCAGAGGGGTTGTGTTCTCTCAAACACATAGTGTCACCGTGGAGAAAAAAAAAAAATAGAGTGAGGATGCATGCTTGAAAACACAAAAAGTAATCCGCGAGGCAAGAATTGAAAGCTATGGAAAAGTGCACCTTGCTGTAAATAAACTCAAATGTCACGGCTTGAGAGGCAGTGAATAAAGTGGGGGCGGTTTATTGGAAAGTAAGAAGCTCATCTCGCGGAGAAGATTGATGCAAGGTTGGCTTCTGTCTTGCCGTTTTCACAAGAAGGTTGTTAACTCAATGTATCACTCCCAACCAGGAGGAGCAGAGTGCTCCTTTACCGTATGTCGAACCGATCCTCCCTAGACCTGATTAGTTTGCTTGGACCTACCTAGAACATTAAGCAGGGACATTAATAGATGTTATAGAGGCAAATAACATCTTCTAATTGCCCCATATGACAGAATTACAAAACAGATATGATCCATAAGGAAAAAGACAGAAAAAAATATTTTTAAAAAAAACTGCACAAGTAGTACTAATTTGGCAACATCAAAGTAAGAAAAGCTCAGAATGTCCTATAAATCTATGGTGTCACAGGTGAATAAATAAAAATGTGAAATGAGTCAAAACAAGCAATTTATTGATGAATTCAGCCACAGGCGCCGGCGTATTCTCATTGGCACTCGGATTTTGCCTGGTTGGTAAGGAGTCATTGTTTTAGGCAGCCAGCAACACAGGAAATTGACTTGGCTTATTTGTATGGAGGCGAGTGTTGGATTGAGATAATGTTTTTTCACATATTGAGCACTGGAATGATCCTGTTTTGGAATGAATTTATCAAGACGTACACAAACCACCACCTGGAGGCGGCTTATTCACCCCATGATGGGGAAATGAGGATGTAAAATAGAGGGCGATGAGGCAGGTACCCTCCGTGAATGCTTCAGTGTATCGGTCAGTAGGTTTCATCATCGTAATGAGGTCTCCACAGCTGGTGAGTCTAGAAGCTGTTGATTTATCATCCCCCCCCCCCCCCCCCAGCAGCAGGGTCATTTAATTTCCATGTATAGCGGGATGAGTTTGATTACATAGTCCTCCTTTCAGCATCAGCGATGGCTCACGCGAGTCACTTTAAACGTTCATGATGGAGCCACAGCAGATGTTTTTAGTAATAAATTATCGGTATGAGGCAGCCTCTGTGAAAAGTTAATCCGGAGTGTTTACTTACAGATAACGTGTCACGTGTGAGACATATTGTTTCTTACAAAGACGCAATTACAGTGAGAAGTGTTTGTGCTGTTTTATTCGTGAGCACACATGCACCTCATGTAACAAAGTACCGATCATTTAACTAATGTCTCGCAGACAGTTGCGGACCACCTCTTATAATCAAAGTAAAAGCCGCAATAGTAGTCTGCATTCACGATATAATATCTGTAAAAGCTGGTTGCAGTCAGAACGACACGATTTATACGAGCAAAATGCATCCAAAGCACTCACCTTGCATGCACAATATGTCTGGTGGCCAGCATTGTCATAAATTACATTAACATTATCAATAAACTTTTTTAAGATAGTATCTGAGTATGATTCACAAGGAACAGCTAAATTACTGGCAGAGAATGACCAATTGATTTTATGACACAAAAACAATGTCCATAAATTATACACATTGCCATTTCTAAAAAATGTCCCGAAGTATTAAATATCAGTATAACGGTGGTACCTTGACTTGTGTGTTTGATTTGTTCTGTGTCGCCATCTCAAATACATTTTCTCCATTGAAATGAATTGAAATGCCAGTAATCCGTTCCAGTCTGTAAAAAAAAATGTTTTTTGTTGTATTGTAAAAAGTATAAAACCATAATAAAAAGAATGTTAAGAAATTAACTGGTTTTGTCAAGTGCAAAGATGTCAAAAGTCTCACACACACTATTCAATAAATGGCTGACACTTCATGAGCAACTGTAGTACTCCTGTTTTGTCCCACTTCATTGGAGCAGCGGTCCATCTGAAAATTGCTCAAGAATCACATTTTGGCTCACAGCACTGTGGCAATAATAAGGGGTCACTCGCAACTCAACTCAACTGTATATAGTACTTTAAAACAACCACCACTATATACAAAGTGCTGTACGTGGAGCAAGAATAATTCTTACAACAAAAAATGAATTCATCACAAAGACAGTAGAAAGCACGAGTCAAAAGTCAGAGTTGGGCAGTGAGGGGGTTTGCTGAACATTCAGCGGGAGGTCATTCCAGAGAAAGGGACCAACAACAGAAAAAACTCGATCCCCCTCTGAGCCTTCGCTTAGTTCTCGGTACCTCTAATAGCAATCCGCAAACCCGAGGCACCGGGCAGCTCAGAGATTAATTCTGTATAGATGGTGATTGTTACTTGAGCCCCAGGCCCCACTAATAATGTTGAATAAAAGCAGAAGAAAATGTGCAGGACTATATGAATTCAGGGCGGCCCGGTAGTCCAGTGGTTAGCACGTCGGCTTCACAGTGCTGAGGTTCAAATCCAGCTCCGTCCTCCCTGTGTGGAGTTTGCATGTTCTCCCCGGGCCTGCGTGGGTTTTCTCCGGGTGCTCCGGTTTCCTCCCACATTCCAAAAACATGCATGGCAGGCTGATTGGACACTCTAAATTGTCCCTAGGTATGAGTGTGAGCGTGGATGGTTGTTAGTCTCTGTGTTCCCTGAGATTGGCTGGCAACCAATTCAGGGTGTCCCCCGCCTACTGCCCGAAGACAGCTGGGATGGGCTCCGGCACCCCCCGCGACCCTAGTGAGGATAAAGCGGTTCGGAAAATGGATGGATGGATATATGAATTCACATGCTCACACACCAGTGAGCCAAGGAAGAGAACGGACAGGTGAGCGAGAGAGTTGTCCCTCTGGGCGTTTGGCTGCAGTACCGGTGAATTTAGGGCAGTGTGATGTCTCCCGACATGGCCAATGAGTCATAATTGAGGCAGGACAGCTGTTGCCGGCTGCAGTGACAGGTCCCAGGGAAGGTGACAGATGACAGGGCCCTCGGGGACTCCGTCCAAATGTTCTCTGCTGGCTGCATCCCCCCTGTGTCCTTCAGAAGCTTCCCTTGTTTGTGTAAACCAAGTGGTCACACATTCATATCGTGTTTTACTTTACGTATAGTTGACAGAATGTGAGAGCATTTCATCACCCCAGGATGAGACTAAAATGGATCAATGTTTAAAGCAGAATCAAACTGTGGATATAGTGGTAAAATGTTTAAAATGGCTCTGCTTAGCAGGCAAGAATTAAACAGTTTGTCTGTATATCAGGTTTATCAGTTGTTTTTTACATCGAATCATTTTCTGCAAGTATACATTCATTGAAGCCTGCAACTTTTGGTCCATTTGTTTCCAACTGACCTGGTCAAACGACATGGTATCATAAATGATGATGATGGCCACGACGGGCAGCGTAGCAATTGTGAAGAGGTCACATAAATTATTGTGACAGCTGTGTCCCCGTTCATTGATCAGATACATAGACGGTCCTGGCAAACTGATTATATTTGGGAGCAAAGCCAATAAATCTCGACATTTCCACAGCAGCATGGCAACTTTTGCTTTTATTCTTATTGTAAATAACTTTGGAATTTCCTGACAGCAAAAGTTCTCTTTTTCTGTGGGTATTGTTTGGCAATTTCCACTTGTCTGCACCAACTGCACAACAGTCATCGAATTTTATTGCACCATGGATCACTTTATCTCTGCTCGATGACTCTGAACATTGTTGCACAGCTGTCATTAGGTGGCACGGCTGCACAATGGTTGCCTTACATTACAGTCATTTTTCGATACTTATATGTCATGTCTTTGTGTATCGTACTTACTAGTTATTGCAATACAAATGTAGCCTATTCTACCAGAGACAAATTCCTTGAGTGTTCTACATACTTGGCCAATAAAGATGATTCTGAATAACAGCAGCAACATGAATACCAAGCTTTAAAAATGAAACACCAAGAGACACTCACTTAAGCTTTTTATTTACCATATTTTCCCACACTGTAAGGTGCATCTAAATTCAATTTTCTCAAAAGATGACAGTGCGCCTTATAGTCTGATGTGCCTTATACATGGGTCAATATTCTGATTTCTTGGACGTAGTATTTTTTGTGACAGTTGCATTTGTGAAAGCTGTACACAAATAAAGCTGTATTATATTGTATTCAATTTAGCATAGCCGCATCTACTGCATGCATAACGCAACCGCGGCCACTATTGTAACTTATATTCTATGCACCTTATAATGCGGTGCGCCCTACATATGAAAAACGGTTTTAAAATAGGCCATTCAATGATGCGAAACCAATTCAGGGTTACTGCCCGAAGACGGCTGGGATAGGCTCCAGCACCCCCCGCGACCCTAGTGAGGATGAAGCGGTTCGGAAAATGGATGGATGGATGACGGTGTGCCTTATACTGCAGAAAATACGGTACCAATCAGAAACCTCCTGAGTTTCTTTGGTAAACAATGAAAAAATAAGGCGTATTGAATGTTGTCCCCGTTTTGAGGTTTGAAGACAAGCAGCTGTGCAGAGCAGTGTCATGGTGGTCTGTGATAAAAATCAAATCAATCAAAGTGTCTGACCTCATGGATAATACCAGAAGAAGTCACCTCCAAACTCAGTCTGGAAGAGTCCATTAGCTTGCCTGCACTTATTGTCAGCCCCCCACATCAGCCCAAGGGATAGTTTGTCAACGTAAACCACATTTATTTATTTTTTGCTGCTCCTGTGCGGTGTGCTCACACTGCCCACTGTCTCAGCTCTTGTTGAGTAGAATGTTATGAATTTTTCTACTAGACGGTAGTTGTGTGCATTCGTGTATTGGGGGAAAAAAGTGTAATACAACATATAAAAAAACATTTCTGCATATTAAATTAAAAACCCGTTAGGATAAGCGGATTAGAACATGGATGGAAATTAAAAACCTTCCATGCAATAAAGAAAATAGAATATACACAAACTACTACATATGTGAAACATACTGCACTTATAGAGCAGACCTTGAACTCAAACCCAAAAGCTGCATTCATTATTCGTTCCTAATTGAGTTCCTAATTGTTCTTATGCCATCATGGTCCCAAATAAGACAACACACTAAAAAGTGATTCTGACAATTGTGATGCTTGAATTGTGCAACACTGAAATAAAGCAAAGCAAAACGTTTTCTGTGTAACCATGTTCTGTGGTTTATTTTAGGTTGTGAATGCAAGTATGTCAGAGGGGAAGCAAGTGACAGTGGAGGACACGGGTGGCCGAGAAGCCTTTGTTCTTGCCAATGAGTCAGTCTTGATCCGAGGTCTCGTGCTACGCAGTCGGAGCAACCAGATCTCCATCCGTTTCCGTAGCGACCAGCAGCACAACTCAGGGGTCCTTCAGCTCCATTACCAAGGTGAGACAATCATTTACATTTGTCACCATTTTTTTAAAATTTCATTTCTGAGCTGCATAGAATTTAAAATGGCTAAAATATTTAATTTTGGGCACTGACAAAACATTTTCCCATAGAAGCTATGCAACACATTGACTAACTTCTATATCGCGATAATTTATGCCGTCGGTTTTAGTCTGTTCAAACAAACACTTTTGTTCTTAAAAATTCTACATTTGCACTTACTGATCAATCATGCCAAAATTCCTTTCCCAGGTCTTTCCTCTGCAGCGATAAGAAGACATTGTTGCTGGATATTAGGCGCTCACCTTTTTGAACCTAAATTCAACGTTACATTGATCGTAGAAAATTCATTACTCATGAATTTCAAATGTTGGTCCCGCGAAATCTCAATGTGGCTTAAGTACATGAAAACTTCACAGGATGAGGCTTTAAAAATGCTTAAATAAGAACTAGTGGGCAAGAAAAACCTGTTAGCATGAGTCATTAGCAGGCGCTGGCAGCACGTATGATGGCTCATAAATTTGTCGTCAGCTTGCCAAGTGTGTGTGTGAGAGAGAGAGAGAGGACGAGAGAGAGAGACATTGATCTTCCATGTCCACAACAATTTCTGTTTATCTTAGCAATCACACAAAGTGGCCGCCAATTACATGCCCCATCGATTTGAGTTGATGGCGGAGCTGGTCAACAAAACATTCATTCCACCGCATTATGGCAACTCTTTCATCAGCTCTAAAATGAAAGGCATGGTGCAAACATTGTCACCAATGGGAAATAAATCAGCCCATCTCTGCCTGTTGTGGTCTGTTGCTCAGTGTGGTCAGACGTGATGATAACTTTGAGGGGTCAGCGCAGATGCGATACAGCTTTGCAAATGACTATACTATAAAATACGTTTCAATCCGTTGAAGTGTTGTTCTCCATCACTTCCTGGTGTTCAACTCACTATATTTCCTGGAAATGGGCTATTAGGTTGGGCATGTGTGCCGCACAGTGGAGAGGTTCTCTTTGTGCAATAAAATACATTTGCGTGTGAATGGTTGTTTCCGGTGTATCTCAATTTACCTTTTCAATCAAATCGGAGCGTTGGACTACGAAGTCTGTTTTTTTTTTTTGGTTTGTTCGTTTTAACGAATTGACAAATTTGCCGACCGGTGATGTTGACTGATGGAAGCAACGACGGAAACTGTGTTTGAATAACATGACGGACTGACACACTGCCGATTAGAGTTTGAAATAATGACAGGCTGATGACGACGGACGGGTGGCCAAGCCGCTGAAGAATAATTAATGGCAGACCGGCAAAATGTAGAAAATTGCCCACCTCTGCTAAATCAGGCCATGAATGTGGGGCAAGTTCTTGCTTTTACAAATCTGCCGTTGTTAATGATCGTTAGCTCATGCTCCTCCATGCCACTAACTGTCTGTCCCCCCCCTCCCCCTTATATAAGACCTCAAGATATCGAATCAATCGAGAGCTCAACCACGGTTGACATCACCTCTCTATCGCCATTAGCCGTCATCATTTGGTTGAAAGAAGCAACAAACCCAATTTTAGCAAAGAGTGATCTGTAATCTGTTTTCCAATGAAGGAGGTAAAAATGAAAAGTCGTCAAAACGAATGCTCGGTTCGACTTTGGGTACAGAAACAAAAGTATTTGTAATTCATTATGTCTCACCGCTGCATACAATGGAGGCATTGAGAATGTTTTGGAGACAATAAGTTATGTCCCTTTGTGCAAAATCATTATTGTGAGGCCTGTTTCGACGGATCCCTTATTTTCTCCGAGAGCCATCCGGATCGTGAGGTGGGTTTATCGGTACAATATCTTGTTGGTCTAAATTAGGATCATTCAACCTTGGCAGAGGTCGACACTCTCGTGGGTGCATTTCTACTTTGAACTTAAAACAAATCTCGACACCTGAAAGAAAACTGTGCTGAGCCGATTTTAAATGGCGAGGGTGCACACACTGAAGACGCAGCAGATATTTCAATTTGCGTTCCTCTCCCCAAACCGGCCTCAGTGACACCTTGTCCTTGATAATGGGCTGTGAGAAATGAGATTGGACAAGCATGGAATCAGCGGGCGGATGGACTTGTGTAGGTTTGGTCTCGGCTCGGAGTAATTAATATCTGCCGCAGCATCAGCACTGCCTGCGACCGATGGATGCTTCTATAACATTATTCGACCGCTAAGACTTCAATGTGTGTGTGCAAGCGACTTCCTTAAAAAGGCTTAATCGATCAAAACTTTAGGTAATATACAGAACGTAATAATTTTGTGACATTTGAAAATAGACACCTGTGAGTTGGGAAAATTGTAGCCATCCCTCCAACCCCCCCCAAAAAACATGCTTCATTCACAATGGAGGCGTTGTGTAAATCATGGATCATTGATTTTTCTTTAAACTTGTGAATCTTATGGAAATCTGGGACAAAGATAAAGTACACTTCAAATCTAAAACGGCCTAATATAGCGGAGGCTGTCAAGTCCGATATCAGGACTTGTATATTGGCTACACTTGTACTTTAAATTAGAGCATGATTTTTCATTCTGTCTGAAATGAATTAAATAAAACTAATGAAACAAGACTAAATGCATGTATGCATGTTTGGCGCTCCAGCAATTTATTAAAAAAAAAAAGTGGGGGGGGGGGGGGGCGTGTACCACTATACTCTAGATCAGTGGTCCCCAACCTTTTTTGCACCACGGACTGGTTCAAACATGCATATGGTTTTCGCTGACTGGAAATCATTTGCTGCTTTCCGCATCATCGCTTGAGTGTTACTTGTTGAAATGATTCAACAGAATTGTTATGTTGCCTGTTTTGGAGGACTCAGCCTTGCGTGTATGCCACGTTTCCGCAGAAGCAACGGTGAGGAATAAGCTTGGCAAAATAGTTTCACGCTGGAAAAATAAAGTCATGGCTGTCCATCAGATGCGCATTCGGTCATTGTTTTAGTTCTTTCCTTGTACGTTTCATTTCAAAAAGCTGGACTCTTGTTGGCTACCGCCATGCACATTTCCGCCGCGTCTGATTGCTCGCTGTTGCTCAAAGCCGGTCACAATCAATCACAAATAATCACAGAGTCCTATTACATTGCCCTTTGGAAGGTATTCGACAGAGTGGGGGGGGAGGGATTGGGGCTGATTATATGCTCCGCAATTTTTTGCTCCGTTGTCACTCTTCAATTCTCCCATTTAATCTCTTATATTGAGCCTTTCAAATCAATGTATGCGTACACGTTGCCATTCAGCAGCTTCCCGGGAGTGCCTTTGACAATGCTATTAGTTCATGTATATTGTAATTTTATCAAAAGCCCAGAATGACTTTATACTTCCCCACTTTGCACTTGACTTACTAGGACCTCCGATGCACTTGTGAGGAAATGTGCCTAAATTGATGGGAGAACACCCAGAATGACTGATTTGACAGTGAACCCCACCATTTTAGAGTTGATGCTCTCAGAGCGCATATCTGGCATGAGGGGGGCGCGTTAATGAGAAACGTAAGTCGATGAGAGAATTTGTGCAGCCAGAAAAAGAGTGCAACGGTGCGCCTTTTCCCTCTTCTGCGCATTGGGGAATATGGCTCAAGGAGAATAATTTATGGAACCATACTTTAAAAGTTTTTAAAATTCATAGCCCACTAAATATGCCATTGGCTGTGATTTTCTTCACAACTCATTGTGAGTGAAGTATACACTAAACTAACAAGTGATGAGATCAGAGTAAATGAGCATTAAGCCGGCCGTAAAATTTCAAGTTGGCCAGTTTAATCACTTTTGAATCCGGGACTACTTGTAACAACACAATTGTGCTTTATTTCAATGCAAACACATTTTTGCTAACATTGCCTACACCTTATCATCAGGACACCGACAGTACAGTATTGGCCCGAATATAAGACGATGCTTTTTGCATTGAAATAAGACTGAAAAAGTGGGGGTCGTCTTATATTCGGGGTCAAGACATTATAACCATTAATGGCGCTAGATGGCGCCAGATATCATTGAAGCGAATGCTGAACTTGACTCCCCAGGCCAAAGCGAACTCCTGTCACGAAGAAGAAAAATTAAAAATAGCAATAAGAAAGAAAAGAGAAGAAAATAATAGAAGAGATAACAGAAAATGGAGAAACGTAGCGACAATCTGAAGAAAAGTGGGTCAAAGATCGGCCAGGTTAACCGGCAGCTGGGGAGAAGTTATGATGTAATTTATATTTCAAAAACCAGAAGCCATTCATTTACCAATGTGATCGCATTTTAGTATACACTAAATGTAATGTTCAGATATTAAGATTTGAATGAGGCAAAAATATGCTTTTTCTCTCAAATATATTGTTAGAATCATTTGTTTCAGATGTACTGTAATTATTTTCTGTATAAAAATTAATTTGGTGTTCAAAAAGTATTTTTTCAAACTTGAGTTTTGAAAAAGAGGGGGTCGTCTTATAATCAGGGCCGTCTTATATTCGGGCCAATATGGTATTTTACCCCACACGCTCTCAACTATGTGTCAGCCGAAGTTGATGTGAGTAATTATTCCGCTTTCCACGGGGCAGTAAAACTCTTTGGATTGCTGTAATCAAGTATGAAAATTAGAAATGTCTTTTGAAAAGTTCACTTACAACATATTACCAGCATATATATCCATCCATCCATTAATTTTCTAATCCGCTGTTCAAATATTGAATAATCAGGTAGACCAATGATGAAAGCCATCACATTTTTCATCATTTATTAAATAATTTGTTTCTCCAGCGGACACATTTTTAACCTAAGAGGCAAAGATTAATTCCGATATCTTGGGGAATGAAGGCTGATCTTTGTTGAGCGTGATATGATTCACCCACATCCCCTTAAAACAATACCCCTCTCTCCGTTTCCTGTGGCCCACCCGTTCCACCAGCTCATCTTCAGGCAGCCCGTGCAGTGCAGCTATTATTTGTAATAGCTAAATAATCAGACTTTATGGCCCGGCATCTAGCGGAATGGAAGCAGTACAGAATTTAATACTTCTGGAATTGGCTCGACAAGTTTTGCCCACGGCTCTTCCACTGCACGCTCAATAGGGATGTAAATGTTTCTAAGATAATAGCAATAACTAGGTTCATTGGAGCCAGTGATAAACGAGGAATTGAATGGATGACCCAAGGGCAGTGCGCCTCGTCCCCGTGGCTTGCCGATTTGCTGGTGGGGCGGTGGGTGGGGGTGCTTGTAGTTTCATTAGTGGCAGGAAAGCAATGGCTTGTGTTAAGGAAAAACATAAGTCATTAAATTAAAACAAGGGATAGGGGCAGTTTTACAAGCAGTTTATGGCCATTAGGTACTTGCGCCTATTTTCCCTTGGGGTTAATTTCAGTCACGGGCATGTTTAGTATCAAGTTATATGTCTCATAAAGTAAAGTTTTCATCTCCTAAATGAGTGTCTGAGAAGAAAACGGTCTTTTGTGCAGTTTAGCAATCATCCTCCTCATGGATGAAATGCAATGCAGGCAACCAAATGTGATTCAGGTAGCAGCCTATCAGATCAGGTTTCCTCATACAATAAATCTGTGTGGACTCCAATTTGCATTTTTGTGTGTGTGTGTGGGGTGGGGGGGGGGGGGGTTAAAAAGGTGCATCATTTCTCAGAATCCACCAGTCAAATAATAGGAAAACATTTCAGTGCAAGCATGTAAATACCACGACCGGATTGAGCCCAAATGTGATGCACATTATAAATTGATCAATATCACATAATTTAAAATCATGCGTACATATGTGTGTGGTCTTTTGTGCCCCCCCATTTCCAGCAACGCTAATGAGAAATTGCGGCCCCACGCCAGCATTTAAGTTGCCCAATGCTGCTTTTTATACATGCATATGTCATGCTATTAATCATAATTTATAAGTGGAGTACAGTAATCCCTCGTTTATCACGGTTAATGGGGACCAAAACCACCCGCGATAAACGAAAATCCGCGAAGTAGCGACCAATAAACATGCTGTATTAAAAAGAAATGCCCCAGATGGGCCTTCGCGCTTGAGCAGAGCGCACTAACACACACACACACACACACACTCACTCACACAGGCCAGCGATCCGCTTGTGCAGCAGACTGTTTATGATTATTCAATTAAGACAATTAAGGATGAAAGAGACCTGCTTTTGTTCTTATAAGCCTCCTCTCTCTCACTTTCTCTCAGCAACACACATACACTCACCTGCAGACTTAAAAAAAAAAATATATATATATATATATATATATATATATATATATATATATATATTTATGAATATGTTTGAAAAAATCCACGATGCACCGAAGCCGCGATAAACGAACCGCGAAATAGCGAGGGATCACTGTATACCTTTTTTTTGTATTCATATTCTCCGAAATACACATTGCGCATGATATTTGTGTATTTTTCATCCAAACACCTAATGTGTTCTTTTTAGTTCTATACAACGGACCGGCTTTAATTGTGAGTTGCAACTTAATCACCGTGAATTTTAGAAGTTCCGCTGTTTCCAACCTTTAGGAGAGCATTTATGTCGTTATCTTTCAATATTTGCTTTAGTTCACCATTGTAGAAAATATCATTGAGGCTTTGGGGACAGCTCATTAAGCAGAAAGATGCTGTCCTCAAAGTATGTGCAAAGTTGCAACGTTGAAACTATTCCTGTAATTTTGCTTGCTATGCAATAGCTTCTATTGTACGAAGCCATAGTGAGTCTAATTATGTTTACTTGTTATGGTGCTCCCACATTTCCAGGAAGTTTAAAAGTTGTAGTGCTGTCATTAAAAGGCCTACCCTAATGAGGTAGAACCGTGTGGTTATTAGACAAGAAGAGGGGTTGTTTAATAGCTTCCATTAAACTTGGTTTCCATGAGAAAGCTTTGTCCTATTGTGTGCTATTCGTTTATTTCAAACAGGGGCAATCCGGTCTTGGGACATTGATTTTAAACAGCTGGAACCACAACCGTGACAACATACGCTGGTCATTTGTCTTCCAAGTATCACGTTATAAGCCCGTAATGATGTTCAAACATCAGGATTTAGATTGTTGTATTTTCGTCATTCGGAAGCAATGCTCTGACTGTGTGTGGAATCACATTGGAAGCATTTTTATGCACGTTTTAAGGGCTCGCCTGATTAAAATAGCCTTACTCTGGACAAACAAAAACTCAAATTATTATTATAATTATACATTTTTTGTTATTTTGTTGAGTGCCCTAATAGTATTGTTGTTTTTTTGGTTGAATATACCGTATTGGCCCGAATATAAGACGGCCCTGATTTTAAGACGACTCACTCTTTTTCAAGACTCAAGTTTGAAAAAAGGCTTTTTGAACACCAAGTTAATTTTTATACAGAAAATAATTACAGTACATCTGAAACAAATGATTCTAACAATGTATTTGAGAAAAAAAGCATATTATTTTGCCTCATTCAAATCTTGATATCTGAACATTTCAATATGTAAACTAAAGTGCAATCACATTCATAAATGAATGGCTTCTGGTTTTTGAAATGTAAATGACATCATAACTTCTCAGCTGCCGGTTAACCTGGCCGATCTTCGACCCACTTTTCTCCAGATTGTCGCTACGTTTCCCAATTTTCTGTTACCTCTTCTTCGTGCTACTGCTATTTTTATTTTTATTCTTCGTGGCAGGGGTTCACTTTGGCCTGGGGAGTCAAGTTCAATGATATCTGGTGCCATCTAGCGTTGTGAATGGGAATAATGTCTAGACCCCAAATATAAGACGACCCCCACTTTTTCAGTCTTATTTCAATGCAAAAAACACCGTCTTATATTCGGGCCAATACGGTCCATTTTTTTGTCAGCACAACTTTTGTCAGTGTTTCCGGATTAATACGTTGGGTTTCGGCACCGTGCCTTATTCAGTTCATTCTACGCACGTGACGACACCCGAAAGGCCCAAAGGATGACAAGACCCAAATATGTTGTCTGTGTTCTCCCTTTCGTTAGCCTTTGTGCTGAGCTGCTCATTCCCCAAAGAGCCAACTGGTGGAGAAGTCTCCGTGACGCACCTTTACGCAGGTGGAGAAGCTTACTTCAACTGTTTCACCGGCTACAGGTTGAAAGGTCTCAAAATGCTCACGTGCCGCAACGCCACCACACCCTACTGGAGCGGCAAGGAGCCCCAATGCATTGGTAAGACAAAGCAATAGTGGTTGGAAAATGCACTGCATATAAAATCATTTTCTGCATCGCTGAACTGGTTCGGGGGTCACAGGGAGCTGGAGCTTATTCCAGTCGATTCTGAAAGAAAAGTGGACTTCACCCTTGGCTGGTCACCAGTCAGTCATATCGGGCACATGTAGACAGACCATTCCCACACAGACAATTCCCACACATCCACTGAACCCACACAAATGTGCCCTAGAAAGTACGATAATAGACTAAACTAAACCGCTGCAATATAAAAGCTCAGTTGCATATTTTTATGCACGCGAATACACGCTTAAGTCATCTGTTACACTATATTTCATTCAAATAGAGTCACAATTCATTTTAAAACCACCAGAGTTGCTTTTTTGGTGAAAGTCCATCTTATTAGCATCTTTTCTCTTAAGGGAACAAATGATTCTGATGAACAAAAGGTGTTGGCTAGGTTGTTTTCGACTGGGTTGATTACTGTACAATCCGGGGGCCAGATGAATGTGTTTTCGTACGATTAGCAGCACAGACAGTTATTGTCTGGGGGCCCTTAGCACCTGGCTGCCTTAATTAGAACCCGGTTGCATGACTTTCCTTGTCCTGATGGTAAAATGCTCATCTACCAAATCCAGACTTGCTCCATGCCCGCGTACAGCTGCTCTGAACTGATAATGCCACCGCTCATGCCATTTTTAACAAGTCTCTCACACAGAGTCCTCCATTCTCCGCAAACTTTTTAATGTGGACTAGTCTGCTGGAGCGCCATGCTGTCTTTTCCCTCTCACTTTCCAGTTTGTGTGATTACCGTTGCTCATTTGGTCTCCCCCCCACCGTCCTCCCACCCACACCCTCATGCAGCATCCTGTGGCGGAATGATCAAAAATGCCACCTATGGTCGCATTGTTTCCCCTGGATTTCCTGGCAACTATAGCAACAACCTGACATGCCACTGGGTCCTGGAGGCCCCTGAAGACCAACGGCTACACATTCATTTTGAGAAGGTGGCTCTGGCAGAGGACGACGACAGGTGGATAAAGCGCACACACACACACACACACACTTTGAAATGAAAAGTGAGTTGGCATCTGGTCCATAAATCACATTGCACACGATTTTCAGAGAAACATGGCCAAATTGAAGCCAATGCTTTGAGGGACATTTTTTTTTTTTGGGTGTAAAGTCTTCATATAGCTCCCATTACATTGTTATAGGGACTGAGACCTACTGCCAAGCATGAAAATGTGCTCCCACAAAAAGATTTTTAATACCTGAAAATGGTGGTAAAGCACCACATTTAGTTATTATTAGAAAGCATGCTGGCCTATCTAAATGAAGCTCCTCACTCTCACTTCAAATTAGTTCTTGGCACCAGAAAGCCAATAAAACAATATTTTTATAATCAGGCACTGTTTGGAATTGAGCATAATAACAGCAAAAAGTGAGCTACAGTACTTATTATTATTATTATAATGCAGGGGTGTCAAACATACGGCCCGCGGGACGGAACTGGCCCTTATGAGGTTCAATTTGGCCCGCAGGATAATTAAAGAAAAAATGCATTAAAGACACAATGAATATTTTTAATAAAATGCAATTCATGGATTGTCCGCTCGGGGGAAACAGTTTTGATCAGAGTAGAAACAACATTGTTTTGATCAAACAGCAGTCTCAATCTGTCACTGAGACAGACCCAAGACGGCAGACGGTATCAATGCGCCAATGCTTCTTTATACCAAAACAAAGGAAAGACATGATATTTTGGTTATTTATAGCAGAGTATGGTATAATGTTCATGGTCTGGCCCACTTGACATCTACCAAGTCCGTATGTGGCCCACAATGTGAAATGAGTTTGACACCCCTGTTATATAGAGTCCATTTTAGCCATTATGTAATGAGCAGCCAGAACATACCCTACATGTCTCACTTCTCTCTGTTGCAATACATCTCTTTCCCATTCTTATGCCATTCTTCCCCCAAGCCATTCTAAGGTGGCGTATGAAAAGTAATCACCCAAAAAAAAAACGCAAGGCAAAAGCAAACACACATGTAAGAGGTCAGCGGGTTTCTTTAACACCTCCATGTTCAATTTGCGAATATTACTTGACGGCCGAGAGAAAAATAAATTGCTCTCATCACACACATGACCGTTCACCTCATTTGGAGGTGGCAGACAACGTTATTTGCAGTTTTCTTCGCTGCGCATCTTTTATGCATCTCTTAAAACTCAAGGGTAACTTGGCTCTATTTTCATCATTGCTCCCCCTTTTTTTTTTTTTTTTTAGACTGCTGATTAAGAACGGCAACAATATTGACTCCCCTCCAGTGTATGACTCCTATGAGGTCGAGTATTTGCCCATCGAGGGAGTGCTGAGCACAGGGCGTTATCTGTTTGTCGAGTTTACCACCGACGGAACGCTGACCTCCACCGGTGCAGCCATCAGATATGAAGGCAAGCTTATATTGTGCAGTTTGCCGGGGAGACAGTTGCATACTCTACTCATGTCACTGTGATTCTTTTTTTTTTCCTCCCTTAGCTTTTGCAAAAGGAATGTGCTATGAGCCTTTTGTAAAGTACGGCAATTTCAGCAGCAGTGACTCCACATATAGTGTCGGAGCTGTGGTGGAGTTCTCGTGTGATCCCGGTTACACGTTGGAGCAAGGCTCTGTGGTCATCGAGTGCATGGACGCCGAAAATGCTCAGTGGAATGAGACCGAGCCAGCTTGCAGGGGTGAGCTATCGGATTTAACCTTTTTTGACTCATTCTGAGGCAATTAAATTCCATACGATTGACTGGATGACCCAAAGCTTTCATTTTGTGATACGTCTTTGCAGGATTTAAAGGAATATCAAAAGGAATCTTAATATACAGACTATTGGGAAAGTACTTTTTTAATAGAAAGTCTTGTTCGTTTTAACTAAATTGTCCTCGGGGAGATAGCAGAAGTTTTTATCTTTTTTTTTCTGCTACACGAAACCACACCATAAGATGTGCTTTCTCAATCTACACACACAACACGCTGACCTTATCGCAAGCCGGTGTAGGCTGCATGTTGATTTCGCAACTCAGCAAAATTGAAAAGCTCTCCCGTGAAGCTCAGTCCGAGAAAATGAGGGGAAAAAAAATGCCGCCCCCCCCAACCCCCCAGGCCACGGTCACCCTTTCATTTACTGCTAAAATGTTTTTTTTCCCTCATGTGAATAAGCCCACCTGTGTATTTCTTGTGTTTTATGTTCATGTACATGTAAGCTGTGATTCAATACCTATAATAAAGAAAGCGCCTTTACAAAGATAATAGCACAATTTTTATCAATGGTTTTACTATTGGGGTAAAATTGCGAGTGTCCAAGAAGTATGAATCGATACAAATGGATTGTCTTTGGTAAACATTTTTTTTTTACCGTACCACACTGAATTGAAATTTACTTCTCGATGAGAAGTCAATGTTTTTGATGTTTTTCAAATTGATTTGACATGACATACAATTTAGTGTTTGACATCAACTACGGTATTCATGCATTTTTTTTTGTTTTTTTAAAGCTTTGTCTGCTTTGGTATTGCAGCTGTTTGCAGCGGCGAGATGACCGACTCTGCCGGCGTGGTGTTGTCTCCTAATTGGCCCGAGGCCTACGACAAGGGGCAGGACTGCATCTGGGGCATCCACGTGGAAGAGGACAAGCGGATCATGCTCGATATTCAAGTGTAAGGCACTGCACCCAGGTGTGCGAGTGGGAAAACTCACACATCGAGGTCTCAGAGGTCACGCTGACCTCGCAACATGAAATGCGGCATCTCTCTACAAAAGCGCATGCCATCTCTTCCGCTTCACTTTCTCCCCGCACCCCCCCCCCCCCCACACACACTCACACCGACACACTATGACAGGCACATGGGAATGTGATTCTGTAGTTGCAGTTGCTAATTAGTTTGGGTTTTTTCCCTCTCCATCCTCTACATTAAGCATTCTGCCTCGCTTCCAGCTCGTTCTCCGACCAGATTAGCCAGTAAGCCTTCCTGTTCTCACTTCCCTAGTGTGTCTCCGAGTTGGCTTTGAAATGAATACGCTCTGGCAGTGAACTACCCTGAGCCACTTATCCAGCCCTCCCAACTGGAACTCAACACACGTGCACCCAGATGTCGACATTAGACGTGCACACCAGCACGGTCGCACACCGTTCCACCTTCACCTATTACTCTTGGCCAAATGTTCCCACCAATACACATCCCCCTGCCCCCCCCCCTCATTGAGATATTACCAAACTGTGTTTAAAGACCACATCGTAAAACATTCCTGCACTCCATAAGCAAAGAAAAAAACAAACAAACAAGTGATTTTTCATCGGAATGATTCTCCTTTCGTGCACAGCCTTATATGGGCAAAAAAAAAAAATTGTATAAGTGATGATGTTATTGCCTGAAGCACTTGCACACACGAGGGCACAGGGAGGTTAAATTTAAACCAGCGGGAATGCTGCCGCAGGCGTTAGAAAAATTGACTCGCAGACAATCTCGAACAGAGGCTATTGTTGGTTATTGGGCATGCTAGCCACGTGTGCGTTTAAGCATTTGTGTGATTGTGTTCCGCATTGTATCGACTTTATCTATACATTCCTGGATACTACAGAGATCTATCGATTCACATTTGTCAAACGAAACGTGCATCCTTGGTACAAATCTACTTCAGGATACATAAATCTCAGTGAATATCTTCACAGCCTTTTGATAAGGTCTACAAATCGTCTCGCTTCAAAATGTTATTTTCAGTTTTGTTTCGGGAGCACGGTCAAACCTCGGTTTTTGTCCTTAATCTGTTCCAGAAGGCTGTTCGAAAACTGAAATTGTTCGAAAACCGAAACCACGCTCTTTTTAAAATAAAAATGTTTATTTAACACGTCTGCTCACAATGGAAAGCAACACGAGGAAGCGTCACTTCGTCTACCCGAGGAAGCGTCACTTCCTTGTGTAAGGAAGGCGAGAGGAGTCAAATGGTGCATTCACGCGCGCTCAGTTTGTTCGAGAACCGACGAAAATTTTTTTGTCATCCGAGGCATAAAAACTCAATATTTTGAGAACCGAGGGTCGAAAACCGAGGTTTGACTGTCTAATTACACGTCCAAGTGAATCCGGACAGCTTGGCTCGCATGATAGAGCGGTTGGCTCTTAACTCGAATGCTGAGGTCTCAGCCCTAATTCGCCCACATCGGTATCATGATAAAACGGTTTCGGACATTCTTTGGTCAAACTAGAAAACGGATAGCGAATTACAGCATACCTTCTAGCACCAGGAGAAAACATTTAATTTGGGCAGAGGTTGGTTATATCTCGTGCAAATGAGCAATTGTTCAACCCGCCTGCACAATGCCGGGTGTGACTTTTGGAATATGATGACCAGGGCAGTGCAAGGGCATTGGAATTATGCTAGTGGCTACTCTGAAGAGAAATAACAAAAAGTATCAATTATATTGCATTGTATTACTCTGCCGCCAAATTAAGAGAAGTTAGCCAGATTTAACAAGACACACTATGCACCCGTGGCAAGCTTGCCTGTATTTGCAAGTGCTTGCATAGCAGCCAAGACGTTAACAATGCAACTTTTCTTGCTAGGTGGTATTTTGCTGCTCGCCCTGTAAAATCCCTCTACCAGCTTCTCACCTTCTGGATGTACCTTTTGATGTCACCACGCTCTTCAATTGAACATTTTTTCTATTCAAGGGTCGCTGCAAATGCCCACCTTGTGCATGGCACTGTGACATGACACGCCGTTTGTTCTCGCAGCACATTCAAAATTCAAAACTGGCTTTTAGACGGATTTTCGGAAATAGTTAACCAACAACAGATTTACTTATTGGTTTAATTTCATGCTTGATGAATGGGCAGGAACACCAGCCAAATTTATAGAGAGCATAAACAATTAAAACTTCGAGCCATCCATTTGGGTCGCGGGTGAGTTGGACCCTGTCCCGGCTAATGTGGGCTCAACACCTTTGACTGGTCGCCAGACAATTACATATCATATATAGACTGGCAAGCATTTACAATTATGGGCAATTTATAATGTTCATCCAACCTACCATGCAATTTTTTTTACTATGGAAAAAAGCCAGAATATCAGAAAATTAGCAAACTCCACACACACAAAGGGCCATTGTGGATTTTGAGTTTCTTCACTTTTCATTTCCACTGAATAGAAAGAATACTGTCAATAATTTTCTCCTTATCCGTCCCCCAGATCAAATCTACGTTGCGAGATAACATTTTATTTACAACTCAGATGACTTCAAAGAGGCTTGATTTTCATTCAGCTGAAAATGCTGCGATTACGACTGATTAATATCGAATGTTCAAAGTCAACCGCTTCACCTCGGTGGGGAAGAAAAAAAAAAAAAAAGTTAGAAATGAAAGGGGAGCCGATTTCCATACAGAGTACTCAAGGTTGTCGATGCTTGGCCTTCCCAGCATTTGCTTATCTCTCCAATAGGAGCAAATTATGAGGAGACTTTTTTTTGGGTCAAATTTGTTTGCTTCTGTCACACGTGTTGACTTGACAAAAAGCTCTTGTGGATGAGTGCTGTCTCATTATTAAAATGAGAATGGGGTGGGGGTCGGGGGGACTGTTTCACACCTCCCCACATTAATGAGAACATTTTCCATATTATCATTCATCACCATGCTTGTGCTGGAAATGACAGAGGAACAGCGTGCATAATGAGGACTGATTAATTTAGGCCAAACAGGAGGGTTGGGCTCCTCACTAATTAGCATGGAGGCAGACGGAGAGGTTGCAGCTGATGCGCACCTGCACGAGGGTTTAAGAAAATGTTTCACGGTACTGTATTACACAATAGAAAGCTGTTATAAACGTTTTTTGTTGCACATTTTAGGTTTGGGGAGCCCTCATGTGGAGGCCGGCACTACTACATTGTAATGTGCAAAGCTTCGTTTGGAATTTAGTTGTCAAATATGAGAAGAATTACAATTTTGCCTTGTCAAAGCATGACACTGAAAGCAATTTTAGATTTTTTTCTGAGGATAATGGCGGACTCTTTTGACTTGTCAGATTCAAAAGGCTAATGTAGACTATTCAGCAGATGCCATTTTTATTCAAAAAAGACCCCTTCGAGCTAAACATGCGAAATCACTCGCACCGTTGAAGACAGAATGCAAGCCTTTTAGAAAATTGGTTTTGTGCCACAGAACGGAGTCGAAACGGGTATCAGTCAGGACAATGCCGGGTTGCTATCATGAAGCCAGTTCAGTTCATCGGCTGGTGCTGTTTAACGACTGAATGATGTTCAAGTCTTGGATGAAGGGCACTTTGCCATCCCAGCTTGTGTCCGTGTTGTTTTTGCAATCGCAAAACCGAGATGACAGTGTTTTGTCTGACTAAAGGTGACAATTTAAAGAGTTATCAAAATGTTAGGGCAGATGACAAGCAGGTGCCGTTGTTATTTGTGTCTTTGTCCTCCGAAAGCTTCTAGATTAGAGGTTTGTTGTAACTTTTGTTTTGTCACGATAGAATTCCATTGGACAAAAAAAAAGGCAAAAGTTGGCGGAAAACTGAAGAAAGTTTGAAAGTAAAGTTTAGCTGAGGTTGCGCATACCGATGTGAAAATTTTGACCAATTTGTTTGAACCGACAAAGCAAAATTAAGGACCATTTACTATCAACTGCTCAGAAACAAAACACTTAAATCTTGATGAAGAAAATACTCCACTTGGTAATCCTCATTGATTCATAGAGATCAACATAATGTAAAAATGAGAACATGACTAAGTGACTCTTTATTTTATAATGTATCAATATTTAGTGAATAGTGGGGGTAGCAGTTGGGGCCCGGATCAGTTCCTGTACAGTTTTGTGCAGAAATAGATTGACGGTAACCGTATTGTGTTGCAGATGCGACCCCTTTATTTTGCATTTTTATTCCATCTCGTGGAATAAAATCGCAATGCGAGGTATCCTGTTTGGTTCACTCATATTTTAGACAACACAAGTAGGTGATCTGGGGTTGCCATGACAATGACAGTGGCAGCATTCAAATGATTTAACGTGTAAAAAGGTTTAATTAAGAGACATTGTTGCTCTAAATTAATGAAGGAGATTTATTTCAGTGATGCTTAAAAATGCTAAAAACAACGTTTTGGTGCATGTGCGAATGTGAAGAAAATGGACAAGAATTGATCAAAGATCCTTGTGGAATAAGAAAAATGCCCCTGCCACCTTTGAAAATCCGAGGCTGAAACCAGTCACGGTAGATAAGATGGTTAACTGCAAGATACACTTTGTCTGGGGTGGTCTGATTTGGTGCGAGGCCTTTGGGGGTTTGATAAGGTTCCATTGTGCACATGCAAGCCTGCACTGAAATGTGAAGAGCGCAGGTGTGGAGAAATGTAGACGGAACAATATCAGGTGATCAATATTGATTGAATAAAGTAAGCCTTAATACAATGGCAGGTCTTTTTCAAGCTGTGCTGCTCCGTGAATCCAAAGATACAACTGAATAGAAATCACTGAGTGCGGCACGACCATGAAAGACAATTAGCATAACGTATTCATTCCCATTTACTGTAAGTTGGCACACTGCTATAGTTTCAAATCAGCAAATATTCATTGTTGATATAATGTAGTTCTCCCTCTCCAAAAGATGTTTCCATTGTGCTGGACATCCGTTTTGTGTTTCAAGATGGCTGATATATTGTTGTTACTATTTTTTTCTCATTTACCTGCTAGCATACTTGACATTTTTTCACAAGTGTGATTTATTTATTTTTAGTTTGACCTTATGCGTTGGGATATTCACATCCATACTGTTGGCAAATAATTGACTGGTTCATCTCAAGAACTGTACTGGTGCAAGTCTTCTCCGTACGCGGCATTAGAATACTGGGAGGACACGTAATGTATTTAAATGTGAAGTCGTTTTTAGTTGGGGTTTTTTTTTTTTTGTCAAGGTGGAATTGTTCCCGAACATGGATGAATAAAGCTGAAGCTGTGCTTCCTGTTGATTTTTGGCAGAGGTGTGTGTGGTGTTCTGGAAGGAGATGAGAAAGAGCGCGGGTGAGGTTATGAATAGAAATGTGTGGAGTCCATTTGTTTCCTTCTTACTATCACACTTGGTGTTAATCGTTCGACTTAAATCACCAACCGCTCACATATTTGGTCTTCGTACAAAGTTATAAGCAAATAAGGATCACAAAATGTGACCTAATTAAGGATTTGCACTCAAGGAGGACACACACAATAAGTCTGACCATCTGTGTCCAAGCCATTGATTTATGTGTGCTGCATGCTGTGTCACACTGGTGATTTACATCAACTGAATATAGAGGTAAACTTTTAGAGTCACCTTATAGAGGACTGGCTATTGGTAACTTTAGGACATGAAAGTAATTCCACAAAAAAAATTTAAACTGCAATCGCAATGATCCTTTCCTTTGTTTCATGGCCCAAAGATGTACTTGTTGTCAAAGTGCTTGCATGTTGGAGTTGGTGGCAAAACATGGAGGACTCAGACGAAATTATTCCTTCATAAAAAGACACAAGTTTCAGCGAAAAATCTAAACACAAAATTCACAAGTACCACCCCCCTATTAAAACCTACATTCAAAATAACTAAACAATCAGGGCACATGAAACATGACATGTCTGCAGTGAGGTGACATTTTGACAACAGAAATCAGACTGAACCAAACCAGGCAGTTAAATCCAAGAAAACTAACGAGACAATGAGGAGCACCTGGAGTGGCTGGAGCGAGCTGATTGGCTGAACAGGGCTGACAAGAACAGGTGGAGACGAAAACCAAACGAGCAAACAAAACATCGGACGGAAAAAAACAAAAATTCTAAATCAAAAGTAAATCCAATCGAAACAAAGTCAACAAAAACACAGATCATGAAACGCTTGACCAATGAAGACTGGAAATATTCTTCCAATTTATTCAACTTGTAATATTTTAATTTCAATTTATAAGTAAGCGTTGGCGTCACCAACATCCGTGATAACAAAATGAAAACGAAAAATAGAATATTCAGCATAGCGCAATTTGTGCTTCCCTGAACAGATCCCTGTAATAAATTACATCGAAAAGAAGAACCTCTCAAAACAGTTGAAATATTATGATAGTTTCGCAAGTAATATCATGCCTAACTTTTTGTAAAATTGTTTATGAAGAAAAACTGCTTCATCACTTCGAACAGCATGCACATGGTAACATGAATTGAAATGAGAGACTGTATGTGCAGTGCACTTTTGGACCAACTGTGGTTCCAACTTCCATTATTATGACGACCGGGGTTGGAACCCTGGTGCCAGGCTGCAACTCGAGCAGCTTCTACTTGTGGCAACAAACCATGGATTGTGGAAAAAAACAAAAGCAAGCAACGATAATAACACCAAACCCATTTTTTACTTATAGAGCAGGGGTGTCAAAGTCATTGTTGTCGCAAGCCACATAGTAGTTACGATTTCCCTTGGAGGGCCGTTATGAATTTTGGGAAATCATATACATGTTTAATCACCTGCAGATATTACATACAAAGCGCACAACTAGGTTTAAAATCAGAAGCCAAGAATAATAACTGTTATTGTGGATGACATATGACAATTTGAAATTTTGGTTCAGACTTTAGCAAGGATCATGGAACCTGACATGCTTGATTTGCTTTCGCGGGCCACATAAAATGATGTGGCGGGCCAGACCTGGCCCCCGGGCCTTGACTTTGACACCTGTGTACAAAGAGAATGCACTTTATTTAACCCACTGTGATGCATGGACACATCATCAAACCACCACCAAGGTGTCAACAACGTGACCGTGCAACCAAGTATGTGCTGCTTCTCAGCAACTAGCATGGTTAGCTAAAGCTAATCTGATCCAGCAACTCAATGCAAGCTCTGCTTCTGCTGTCGACGTTCACATAATCGCAAGGGCGTTTCATCATAGGGTTTTAGGCAGTCTTTGATTGAAAGTGGCATACTTGCCTGACTAGTGTGCAGTCAGCGTAGGTTCCGTTCCCACTCAGTGATTACAAGTAAGAATGGTTGTCGTCTCTATACCAGATGTGCCCTGTGATTGACTCCAGAATGGAGTCCATTTTTTGCCCCAAGTTCACTGGGATAGACTTTAACTCCTCATGACCTTGGATCGCGAAAGCAATATAGGAAGTGGTTCATGAACTATGGAACAGATTGCTCCCAAATGGACTCATAATATTTTTTTTTTAAAAAACAAAAAAAACATTGGTATGGTGAGTATAAAATGGACAGCAGAGTTTGTATGGAGAAATAATCGTCATTTCCATGTGCTTTGTAGACTCAACTTGGGGAAAAATGACCTACTAACCTTCTACGATGGCGATGACCTTTCAGCGAACATTCTTGGCCAATACGGCGGCAAACGTCCTCACTTCAAGCTCTACACGTCCATGGCGGATGTCACCATACAGTTTCAGTCCGACCCTGCCACCAATATCTATGGCTACAACAACGGCTTTGTGGTCCACTTTTTCGGTAAGATTGAAATACGCAAGAGAAAATCCAAAGTCGTTTACAAGCAATTTAGAAAAGAACAGTTTGGACATTACTCTTGTTGCATTGTTATTCCTTTGCCGTAGCCTTTTGTTTGTCTGGCGCATCGCAGGTGCGCTGCATTCGATAACAGAGACAAACAGGAACACAATGATTGGGTACACTTAATTGCCGCTTGCTTTGCGGATGCTTTGTGTTCTTTGCCATGTGCTGTTGTGCCATTGTGTATCAACATGTGCCAAGCTGCCTGCTGCTTTCCTCCCGGCGAACATCTCGAGCCTTTGTTTACATTTGCTTCCCAAAACAAGAATGTTTTGTTCACAGAAAACCTTGCATTTGTATCCCTTGCTGTTACATGAGTTGTTGTTTTTTTTGGTTTTTTTTTTCATCCTTCAAGAACCACCCATCGCTTCCCTTACAAACAATTGAGAATGTTTACAGTCTCTGGACTTAGCAATGAAATAATAACACGTCATCTTCTGAAATACTTTTGCCAAGAGTGATTTGACATCTAGAACTTCAAATTTGGCTACCCCGTCCATCATCATCATCAGTCCGTTTTTTTTTTTTCAAGCCGAACCAAATTTGCAATCATCAGTTGTTCATGTTATTTTGACGGCAAATCTGTCATTTTCTTCCATATATATATATATATATATATATATATATATATATGTATACTAGGGCGGCCGGTAGTCCATGTTACGTTTTGTACCGGGTTCGAATCCATCTGTCATGTTCTCCCCGGGCCTGCGTGGGTTTTCTCCGGGTGCTCCGGTTTTCCCACGTTCCAAAAACCATGGCATATATAAATAGGTGTGATGATATGGTTGTTCGTCTTTGCCCTGCGATTGGCTATTCGGGGTGTCCCCCGCCTATGCCCGAGGATGGCTGGGATGGGCTCCAGCACACCCCCGCGACCCTAGTGAGGATTAAGCGGTTCAGAAAATATATATGGATATATGTATACTACGACCACTATATCCGAAAAAAAAAAGAAACGTTAGGGCATTTTCTCCTACCGTATTGGCCCGAATATAAGACGGCCCTGATTATAAGAAGAACCCCTCTTTTTCAAGACTCAAGTTTGAAAAAACACTTTTTGAACACCAAATTAATTTTTATACAGAAAATAATTACAGTACAGTATTTTGAAACAAATGATTATAATAATATATTTGACTCATTCAAATCTTAATATCGGAACATTTAAATATGTAAACTAAATCATAACTTCTCTTCTGCTGCCTGTGAACCTGGCCAATCTTCAACCCACTTTTCTCCAGATTGTCGCTACGTTTCTCCATTTTCCGTTATCTCTTCTATTATTTTCTTCTCTTTTCCTTCTTACCACTATTTTTATTTTTATCCTTCGTGGCAGGGGTTCACTTTGACCTGGGGAGTCAAGTTTAGCATTCGCTTCAATGATATCTGGCGCCATCTAGCGTCGTGAATGGGTATAACGTCCAGACCCCAAATATAAGACGACCCCCACTTTTTCAGTCTTATTTCAATGCAAAAAACACCGTCTTATATTCGGGCCAGTATGGTATTAATCGGAATGAGTGTGAATGCTTGTATTTGTACTCAGCGGTGTACCCTCGACACAATTCCTCATTATCCACCTGGCACACTGCCTATTTCATCACCAATATCCACAGAGGTGCCGAGGAATGACACCTGCTCCGAATTGCCTGAAATCACCAACGGATGGAAGAGCACATCCCACCCTGACCTCATCCACGGCACCGTCGTCACATATCAGTGCTATCCCGGTTTTGAAATGGTGGGCTCCGAGATCCTCATGTGCCAATGGGATCTCAGTTGGAGCGGCGATGTGCCAAAATGTCAGGAAGGTGAGGAACAACATGTCACCCTCATGTAATGAATCTCATCACAATGTCTGCCGAGCTATTGTTTGACACCACAAGTCATCCGTCTGCTCGGGGATTGTTTTTCATTGTCGGTACAAGAACTCTATTAATTTCTAATTATATCCAACACAAGGCAGCCAAAGTACCCGGGATCGGATAGAATTTACATCAGAAGAGCAATTGTAGCGATTTTAAATGATATCTGATCTAAGGCTGAGGTTACATCAGTAAAAATTCCTTTTTCCAATTTTCATAATTTTTTCCTTGTAAGTTGGCAGTGATTTTGACCCAATCAAAGACATACATTTGAGAAATAATACTAGCGTATACGATACAACGCATGCTATGTTGGCCAAAAAAGGAGCGAGAGCTCTCCCGATTGATAAGCTATTACGTTCTTAGATTTATAGCAACATGTACTACTCCAACGAAAAACACAGGTACAGTCAAACCTCGGTTTTCGTCCATAATCCGTTCCAGAAGGCTGTTCGAAAACCGAAATTGTTCAAAAACTGAAACCACACTCTTTTTAAAATAAAAATGTTTACTGAACACGTCTGTTCACAATGGAAAGCAACACGAGGAAGCATCACTTCCTCGTGTAAGGAAGGCGAGAGGAGTCAAATGGTGCATTCAAGTGCGCTCAGTTTGTTCGAGAACCGAAATTTGTTCGTCATCCGAGGCATAAAAAACTCTAAATTTTTGGTCGAAAACCGAATTGGACGAGACGACCGAGACGTTCGAAAACCGAGGTTTGACTGGACATTCCTTTTTTCCCCTCCATACACCAGTGATGACATGTCAGGACCCGGGAAATGTGCAGCACAGTCATCGAGTGAACACAGGCACCCGCTTCGCTGTTGGATCTTCAGTACAGTTTTTCTGTAGCAAAGGTTACATTCTGTCGGGCAGCAGCATCCTGACCTGCTACAACCGAGATTCGGCCAAACCCAAGTGGAGTGACCGGCTGCCCAAGTGTCTTCGTAAGTCATATACTCAATATAGGTCGGTCTGTTTTTGGTTTTTATTTGTGTTTTCTTGACTGATGCAAATATTTTTCACAAAGGACAAAGTATGAGTTTGTACATTTAAGTTAAAGTTCAACCAATGCCTGATTTTTAGTGGTCTAAACTACAACTTCATGTCAGCTGGCAAAAACACATGCGATGAAGCACAGTCTATTACCGTATTTTTCGGATTATACGTCGCTCCGGATTATAAATCGCACCAGACAAAAAATGCATAATTAAGAACGAAAAAAATAAGTCTTACTGGAGTATAAGTCGCATTTTTGGGGGAAATTTATGTGATAAAATCCAACACCAAAACCATACATGTCATCTTGAAAGGCAATTTAAAATTAAAATAAAACTAGAGAACAACAGGCTGAATAAGGGTACAATATGCTAACATTACATGACGCTTAAACAACGAACTGTGAATGTGCCTGGTATGTTCACGTAACATATTAAGAGTTATTTAGACAACTATAGCACAAAGAACATGCTAACAAATTTACCAAACCACCAACGGTATTTATCACTTTTCAAGACCTCCGATTCACAGTCAATAAGAACATCCAGCTCAGATTTACTACCGGTAAGCCTTCAACTCCTAATGATCCATTATTGATTGACCTCTCTCAACATTTGCATAGAACAGACTTAGGCTAGTTTAACTGTCCTCCAAAACGGAAACACTTTTGTTGGGAATCAAAGTCTTACAGTGACTGCCCCCGACTTGTAACTAAAGTCCAATGGCCGCTCCAAGTCTTGCTCTGGAACACACACACCAACATGATCTCCCCCCCACTATCTCTGGCTATGAACCACATCCGTACTTACAAATGTTTCTGTCTTCAGCCGAAAAGTACGAGCCATGCAGGAACCCCGGTGGTCCCTCCACTATTGCACAAAGTTCTGAAAAGGCTTTTTACCAAGCCGGCGAGATGCTGACCTTCTCCTGCCACCCAGGCTACGAGCTGCAGGGCGAGGCCACAATTTACTGCATCCCCGGACACCCGTCACAGTGGAACAGCACGTCACCGGCTTGTCGAGGTAAAGAGCGCGGGTATCGAACGCTTTTAAAGCTCACAAGTCCATGAGCTATTGATTTCCTTGCAGAACAAAAAAAACAAAAACAAGATATAGTTTAGTGCCCAAGTGTGACGTGAGTTTTGTGTAACAACAACAAAAAGGACCGATCACTAATTGTCTCTTTGCAGCTTCCTCAAGTCGATATGTGAATGAACACAAGCTGGACGGTGAGTTATACTTTTGAATATGGCAACAACAATGCATCAGTATTATTTTAGTAATATTTTGTAGAAATAATGTTTTTTTGTGTGTGTGCCTGTTCTAACCCCACAGTTGCCAATACCAATTATGGCATTGAGGGAACCAATATTACCCTCGCTGTCTTTTTTCCAATGGCAATTATCATGGCGGTGGTTCTTGGGATCTATGTTTGTGCTGCAAAGTAAGCAGTTGCACACAACAATTTTATGCGTGACCTTTGAGAACGAATACACATTTCATGATGCCGCGTGTGCCCCCCCGCCCACCTGTTGTTCAGACTCCAAGGGAAGTCTATCGGCATGCCAACGTCATCGCCACCGTATGACAACATGGCAGAGGAGTCCGCCTTCGACAACCCAGTTTATGACAGAGGAGTAAGTACAGTTATCATGACCGTGCAAGCCGTGGACTCACAAAACACCAGCGTGCTGTCCTGAATCGTCCCATCTTGTTGCCATCTCATATTTCACCACAAGAGGGCGCCCATAACTCCTCTTCAATCACCATTTTCCATCGGCAGCAGACAATGGAGAACATGGAGCTCCATAAGATGAAGAATGAAAACTTAGCACGGATTCATTTTTTATTTGATTCTGGAAGTTTCCCCCCCCCCTCCCCCATAGCATTGGTCCTCAAATGACACCATTTCCCCCCCTCCATTATTTTTAAACGCATCACTCCATTTGTCTCCATGATTCCACCATCACCGCAGAATGCATTTTCTTGACAAGATGGTTATAAAACATCCCCTCCAATTCTTTCCTCTTCTCCTTCAGCACTGGCAGGCACATTCTAGATACTAAATCTGTCAGCCCGTCATACTGTTCACATTGGCGCCACTTCACAACAACTATGAGGTGAGACCTCCGGCCGTTGCTGAGAGCACATCTAACTCACTGTCACCATGGCCACCAGACCACCATTTTGACTACCTCTTCCAACCTGTCACACTGTTTCATAATCTTCTTGAGGAATACATTATGGCGGCTTCAGAATGCTAAACTACTGGGTAGCGTCGTGTCTCCATTCAGAGAAACACAGCTGTATGATCCACATAAAATACTGACCAATATCTTATTCTAATTTTGTTTTAAATAATACCGCTTATTAAAAAAACTACTAATATCCCTGCAAAATACACATAATATTTTGGAATATACAGTAGAAGTTACAGTATATACAGTAGCTATGTGAAATATAACTACAGCTGGTTTAAGGAGATTTTTTTTCACTCCGTAGCTACTTTGTTAGGTTCACCTGCACAGTTTAATAAGAGCCAATTCATAAGATGTATCCAAAACTGGATAAGTTTGATTGATTTATTTTCTCGTTGCTTCAAAGTTCAATCCATCGAAATAGTGCAGGTGTACCGATTAAAGTTGGCGCCAAGTGTGAATTCAATGTTGGCCCTTAACGTACAGTATGTATCAGAATCATAGCAAAAGCCACTGATACATTAAATAATTGATAACAACACTGCTTCCTGTGGAGTCTAATGTCACGTTTGCAAAACAAAGATGATATAACGTGAAATTCAAGAAAATAATCAATCAATCAACAGCATTTGTGTATTGATTTTGAATTCTGTTTGTGATAATGTTTGGTTATATTTTAGGTACCAAAGCCGAATGGTCTTTCCTCATACGTGAGCACGGTGGCACATACAGATTTATCCGAAATACGCATCTGGCTGGCATATAATTTCGCCTTTGTATATTACAAATAAAGACAGATACTTTGTATGCTGTACAAACATGTATAAAAATGTTTCACAGATTATATCAACTGCCCTTTGACTGATTTGTGTGTCTGGTCTTTATAGGATTAATGAGGGGAAAAAAAAAAGATTAAGAAGTGTCAATTTAGAGACCTTGAATTGCTCAAGCTTTGCCTTTTGGGATCTCCCTCTGCACTGTTCATCTTTTCCTTTGAGGATATTGTAAATATGTCTTTCCAAGGTCGACTCTGTGAATCTGTGGATCACCATGGTGATATTTTTATAAACTAAATTGCTGATGAGAGAAAGTGATCACTTGATTTTTCTGTATTTTTAATGCCCTAACTGAGTAGCAGACCTTGTGGGGGGGGGGGGGGGGGGGGGAAAGGGGGCTTTTGTTGAAATCTGTTCCGTACAAATTCCTATCATCTAGCTTTCTGTCAACTTGCCGATATGACTGTATTTTGTCCGCGTGTCTGGATCTGCTCTTTGTAAATAAAATGCCTGTCCAATACATGTGTCTGGTTCCTCACTTTAACCAGAGAAATCTTACTGAACCTAGTAATGCAACAACAACACACGGTAAACACCCAGTTACATTACGTAACATTATTCATGACATGGATTTGAGCAAGAGTGCATTCACTGGTCCAAAAGTTGAGAATATGATCAGGTACCTTACGGTTTCTTCTGGATTTACACGTCTCACAAAAATAATAACCTTATTTAGTACAGTACTGTAGGCACCAAATGTGTGGTTAAACAAACGAAGGGAAACTCAAATATCAAATCAGATTAATAATAAAATACATCACTTTTAAATGTTGAAAGAATATAAGTGTGGACACTCATATTCAAGCAGTGTTAAAAAGTAGTAGATACAGGATATAAGATGCCCATAAATAGACTGAAGCAACAGCCTTAAGAGGGGTGTCAAATGATAAATATACAACAGCAAAAAATATCTCTTTTTTTTGGTTTTGTTTTGTTTTTTGTGGATCTGGAAAGAGATGACAAGAGAATGAGGTTGTTAAATCAAACCTGAAGCATTGGCGTAATTGCATACTATTGTCAATAGAGGGCGGTACATCACCGCTCCCTCGCTTACAATAGTCATTACTCTTGAAGACAAAAACAAAAAAACACCAAAATGAAATGAAAATATTGGCAGGATAAATAGTATTTGGTTAGACCGAAAAGTAAAGTTGTGATTTTGTTCCGCATTGTTGCCGTCTGGGGCATACCATTTTTACTCGTTGACTCGTGTTAGCAGTTTGACATTTGCAGCTTTTGGTCAATGCAATAGATAGAAACCTGCTTCAAAAAATGGGGGGAAAAATACAAATTGCAGCCTGAACCAAGTCGAGATTGTTGTCACTTGTGTTTGAGCATCGTGCCGAACCAACACACTCAATACAGGCGAGTGTACAGTAGATGTCCCTGTTACATCAGATGAAGAAATCCCCCTTCCATCATAAAGTCTGCAATGGATGACGTTTATCAAATATGCACTTCAGAATTCAAATCGTAACCTCGAAATGTCAAATTTAAGCAGAACTCGTGTGCAGCATCTCTTTCGGCACCTTAAGCATTACCATACTGTACCGCCAGATGGCAGTATACTACTGAGTCACGTATCCCAGCCATGAAGTCACTCAACCTCGAGTATCATGCATAACTGACGTGGTCTGATGAGGGCCTTCTGTTGTTCACAGTGGCTCCCAATTAAAATGAGACCACCTCACAATCCAGAGGAGACCAGAGCATGGCACTTATTACAGTAGACCATTATAGACCTCCAGCTAAGTGTGTGCAGCCCAGGGGGTGGGGAGCAGACAGTACACTTTCCATGCGCTGTGGGATACATTTTATGAGACATCGTTTAATTGAGGCTAATGACTCGTTCAGTAGTAGTATTTAGCAATAGTGCCTGTGCGTGTGTGTAAATCCATTACAAACACTCTCAAAATAAGGGCCGACGTGTTTACTGAGAGAAAACATCTTGGGTGTAATATGTCTTTTTCTGTCTTGGAGCAAACAGGAGTTCATTGTCTGTTCCTGCGTGAGTCTTACAAAGAAACAGCATGAAAATGTCACGACAGCTGAATACAATAACGCAGCATCTAATTCTCCTAAAAAAAAAATGTCACTTTGAAATAATGGCAAAGTTATTGTATGAAGAGAAGTACTTTTTAAAAAATAAATAATATATAAAAATATAAAAAAGAACAAGGTCTCTGTTAAAATGAAACCCTACGCCATTGTTTTAATAATACTTGTCTTTAAGAACACTACTTTTCTACTTTTAAAAAAAATTTATCTGGATCCAGATAATTTTAGTTGATGAAATAAAATTGAGTAAATTCAACACTCCATTTTTTTCCCCCAGTGGACAAAATAACGTATGCAATCTACATTACAAAATCTTTTACACTCAACACAATTTTGGAGGTGGCGTTGGTCCAGCGGTACAATACGATCTGGAAAACTTGATGCTTTGTGTGGTACGGGAGATCTGAATGCAAGTGTGTGGTTGTGAGTCCGCGTACGGTGTACATGATGGGAGATGGAGCTTTATAAGAGCTGTTTTCCTTCCAGGACGCTGAGCAGGTTTGAGATTGAGGGCTCTGAACAGAGGGGGGACAAAAGCAAGCAAGCCAGAGGGCGGAGGGGAGCGGATGAACCGGTGAGATGATAATGCAGCATGACACCTCTGAAATGAATCCCTGGTTACCATGGCGAAGAAGCGGGATGAGCCGCTCTCTTAGGAGCCTCAATAAAAGCATGTTGTAAATGATGTTTGATTAGTATTTTCAACATGTTCCTGCTCGGAAAAGACGTTTTTTTTTTTTTTGTCAGCTGCCTCTTCCATTGTTCTTCTCCAGCCCAATATTATGAGGAGAAATAAACTGCAACTGCCAATTTATATGGTACATATATGATCCGCGTGATGTCCTTGAGTACACATGCAGAACGGCACCCAATAAATAAAGTTTCGTATTATTACTTGTATTCTTTTACACACACACACATACTGTGTTTACTATGCATTAAATCTATTGAATAAACACGTACGGGGTTTTTTTTCTCAAGAAATCATAACAATAGGCTAATTAAAAATTCAGAATCGCAAATTCATGCAAGCACACAATCTAAATTGTATCATAATTTATTCAGCCTAAACATCGAGCACCCGATCCTGTTTGCTGGAGGCTTAAGACGAAAGAATGTGTGTTCTGCATTCCAAATACAAAACGGGCGGTGGGATTTTTTTCATGACACAATTATTTACTTAAGCGCCTCAGCATATTAAGCAGGTTCCATCTTATTTGCCAATCAAATAAACGACTTTCTTTCATGAATACATGACATGTGCAATTATATTTATCTAACTGTAAGATGATATTATTTGAATAAATCAGAGTTCCTACATAATGATTTCAGCTATAGCGTTATTTATAACATCAAATCAACGTGTGAAATTAAATGAGCACGGCGACTGATGTTTGCAGTTTGGGGTTTCGTCGCTTTGAAATGATGCATCCATATTGAATTAGGATAGTCTGTCGCCGCAGCACTTAAACATTCATTCATTTTTTTCATCCTGTACTTGGTATTACAAGCGCTTTCTACAACAGCTGCTCCCAATACTAAATAAGTAAGTCTCAGACAGGCAATGTACACTGTCCCAAAATTTCCAATGCAATTCTTTCAGGTTTATTCTCAGCTTTTGGACAATACCCTCTTTGAATCATTACATTTCTCCCTCTCCTCAAAAGAAATGACCATAAAATGACCTCCACTTGGCAACTGTCTGGACTGCTAACCATCCCCAACTTCTTCAAACTGAGAGCAACCTTCAAAATAATCTCCCGTAACGTTCTTATCGACAGTCTTACCTCTAGTGAAATCTCTGAGACATTTGGGGATGGTACTGGCTCATTTCTCATTTCGTTCAACCCAAATCATTGCTATCCCACCCGCCCCTTTCTCCATGGTATTCCCCAAGGCTCTCTCCTCTGCCCACTTTGTTCGTCATCTACCTCCTCATTGGCCCGACATCCTGTGAACACAACATCGAATTCCCACTACAGGTAGTTATCTTAACCTGTCCAGTGACTTTGCCCTGTCTGTGACTGTGTATTATTGAATATTGTTTTTATAGTCTGGTTTTACAGTATGTACAGTGCCCTTGGGTGTTCTGAAAGGAGCTTTAAAATGATATAACATGAACAGTTAGGATAGAAGACATCCTTAAGCTAATGCCAAATCCCCAGTCGATGTTGATCCGTTTACGCAGTCAAACCACAACTCTCATGGTGTGTGATCCAAAAGGCCCATCTACATGTCCGCACAAATAGACGTCCAAGACACTATCAGTCAATTACTTAAAAACACACATCATGCTTATTCACTTATACTTACTGGTAAACTTATTGATTAACCTGACAGACATTGGCCAATCAATGAAAGCAATTTCTGGGATAAAAAAATATTTTTTGGGGTCATTTTTAGAACATTTAAGCACAAAGTCAGCATCATTTCTTTGAACATCTTCATATGTCTCATTGGTAGAAATTCAGTGTGCTGGCTCAGCCCTACTGATGATTGGTGATAATGAATGTTGATCACGCCATGCTCACTTTCGTCTGATATTTCACTGATGACCAGTTCAATAATTCTATCAAGAATCAAACTGCCATTGACGCCCCAATTCAATAGTAATTAGAGTAAGATCATTACGAAGACTAGAAATGTCAAGCAAACAAAATTGGATCCACTCACTGTCAAATTAAAGAGTAAAACGGTGAACTGCAAGCAAAAAAAAAAAAAAACAATTGGTCTTCTGTGAGTATACAATACAACACTGTGCCCTATTAAGATGTTAAAAATTGGTATCAGAGTACCTCGCTCAAGGCACTGCACACAACAACTGGGTTCATGGCTGGGGTGGACGATATCCTGGATGACTTTGCTATTTTAAAAATAGTAGATTCTTTTAGAGATCTCCCTTACCAACTATCTGCAAAGACTACTTAAATGCCCCCCCCCCCCCGCTTCTCTGACTGTCCTTTTTGTTGCACAGTGCTGAAGTAAGGATATTTGACATCGACGGATTAGTCAGACTCATCTTAAAGTTGATGCTTTGCTCCCAAAAGCACTGGATCATTGAAATCCATCATGAATACGAGCTCCGATATACCGGATACACGACTGAGAAAGACTGCACTCTTTCCAAAACGATGCTGATGCATATGTGGAAAGTATGGACACCCCGATGATGAAAGCGTGATAACGGCACGCAGAGGTGCTGAATTCTTTTCATCTAATCGTTGTGTGAGTGCTGGGAGTGGGTCGGTTATGTGAAAGGAGGAATTTATCATTATTGACTTCTTCCTCCATCCCTTGCGCAACCCGACTTCCCTCCTATACGACATAAATCATTATTCCCCGCCCCCCCTCACCACCCCCCTGTAAGATCCTCTATGCCATGAGAGCCTGCCCATGTCAGTTTTTCTCCCTCTTTGTTTTTGTCCCTTCCAGTGTTTTATTTCTGCATACACTAAAGCGCTGTCATTATCAAACATTTCAGATTTGAGGGCCTCAAGGGCGGGAGATCAAGTTTGCGTCGCTGCTTAATTTGGATGCATGAGATGCAAAAGCGGAGTAAACAGCACCGAGTTTGGAGCGCTTGTGCATTTGCATCTTTTTTTTTTTTTTTTGGTTTTTTTAAATGTATTTATTTATTTATATGTGACCACCGGAGAGAATCATAAGCAGCAGGAAATTGAAAGAAAACATTGATTATCATGAACAAGCACTTCCATATGTTTGGGCTCATAACATCCCAAACCAAAGATGTTTGCTGCTAGTGTACAAACACAAATTCCTGATGTGGAATTGAATGATGAGAAAATAGGATTTTGGGAGGTGGGAGGGTTGTTTTCCAAAGCAGCAGCGGCTTGGTAACTTAGCATATCAACATGAAAGCAACAAACGATTGCAAATTTCCTTCATTCTGTTGGGCAGTGTGTATGAAGATTAAAAAGGTAAATATCAGTGGCACCTGATTCCCTGAAAAATAGAGGGAAAAAAAGTGAACCCTACCTTTTTCCAGGAAATCGAATGCCATGACTTATAATTTAGTCCTCAGTGCACTCAATCATATCAGAAATGGATGCCCCTGAGATTTGATTTAAGTTCAGCCCCGGTCTGGTCCTCGAGACCGCTTGTTCAGTTCATCAGCAAGCGTTGCAGAAGCCTAACAACGATCCTGATCATGTGAATCAGAAAACATGGAAGACAGGCTAGATAGGGGCTCTCGAGGACCAGACTTGATGTCGGCCTACATGCTAACTCGGATTTAATCAACGAAAATCAATCCAGAATGACTTTTATTTGTATTTTTTTGGTCATATGGCAACCTTTGACACAAAACCACATTTTTTGAGGTTCGTTTTCAGGGTGCCAGAGACCCATTGTATCAAAACCACGAATAAGAATGATTATCGGCACCTGGAACCTAAAAGCTGATAAATATTTCATTTTAATTAAACATAAAATATTAACGCATTCCTTAATATGTTAATCATGTGACTTGATTGATCACTTTTCAGCAAATGTATTTCCAAATGACTATCATTAGTCCCTTTCTGTTTCAACCGCGGCAAAAAAAATGATGTGAAGATAATTTAACCAACATATGTTTCTGAGGAAGTACAATCCAAGAATATACTTTTGTAATTTTACATTCCTAATTTTTGCAGTGATGCCCAGTAACATCAATTCTACAAACAAATTGGCTTAAAAACATATCACTGTCTTGTTGGACAAATATGCCCGGATAATTAATTCATGTTGGTTATTGATGTAGAGCCTCACTTCCCTTAATGGGCTCACGTAATGTTTGATGATATTTTGATTTCATGCGATGCTGCTGCAATTATCTGGACTACTATAATGCAATTTTCCTCATATATCTACGTTAATCAGTGTAATACTGCTCATTACAGCTACAACCGTAATGTCCATATATTTTGACTGCCATGGCCAATGTTGTATTAGTTCATTTTCAGGCATAGTTTCATTTTATTGTCGCTAGTCATGTAGATGAATAGGCAAAGTTTAGACCACAATGTGGACTTAAGTCAAACATAATTGTGTTTATAGATAAAAATATATATGAACATTCCTTTCGCCTGGATTAACGCTGAATATAAATGATTCTTCCCGATGATAAAGCACACACGTTGACCCTGTATGGCTACCAAATAAAGAAACTACTTTAAAGTGCTTTTTTATTTAGATTGGTGCATTATTTAAAATAATTGTTTCGCTGGATGTGCAATACCAGCGTAGCGTGAAAAATCCGATCTGCTTAGCTTCACGTGCTGGCACCGTACGTATGACTTAAATGTAGAACTCCGCAACATACTGTGCCGTTATGTTTATTTTCGGCCAGTGTTTCATTGCAATATTTTCAAAATACAATTTAATACACATCCTTCCATTTTCCATGCCGCTTTGCTATTTGCGACCGTGAACGGATAAGCGGCAGAGAATCAACTGACGGGCACTGTAATTACCATGACGTCATTACATTTTCAGTTCTAAATGTGATCCGAAACAATACGATTTGATGGTCGATGTTACATAATAATAGATATATTATTTTGTTATTTAGACTGATTTCATAGCGCTCAAGACCCACGGAAACAACATGCACTCATGTCATGCGATAACAAACACCGTGACGGTTCAAATGTCACAACATTGCCCGAATAATCAATATCTAATTGTAGTGTCATGATACTTAATCGCTTACAAATGAGACATTGTGTACGTGGAGTTTGGCGCACAAATAAAAACACACAACAAATACGACACGAGGCTAATTTAAACCCGAGAAAATCAATGCGGTGGCTTGTGTTATTCAAGAGTCGAGATCTCTTTAGGACGTTAACCCTCGGTTACCTTTAAATGTAAGAACTTTTTTACCTCGGCAATTTAAATCTCCAGGAAGTGATTTTAATTGCCATTTAATTGTTGTTGTTGATTCGCCTTCGGACTGGTTCAAATGTTGGCTTAAGAGTGGGTCCCATTCAGGTACAATTTATTGTCCCCATACAGGCAGACGCCGTTTCTAAATTTGTCATGTCCATGAACTATTTTTAATTGATGGTGTTATGCAGAGCTGAAATGCTGATTTTAGTCTTAGAGGTTCCCGACAAGCGCTTCTGGAATGCGGCATGAATCTACGCCGTTGTTGAATTGGGGTGGCGGCCTAAAATGAATTTGGCTTTTTTGTTTGCTTTTGGTTTAGTGACACCAGAGTGAGTCAACACCAAGATGAGATGAGAGTGCCTTGATCAGATGCATTCTCTATGCCACTTTTGTGGTCAAATAGCTATTACTTCACCTCATTAATAAAACAAAAACAAACAAAAAAAACTTTTTTTGAAGTTATTTTCATTTGAGAGAGCGTGAAAAGAGAGTACGTGAGACAGAATCGTGAGACAATGCTTTAGAATTGGTCAGGTAACATGCACTATTCAAAGTTTTCCCACCACTACAGGCTTAGGCTTTTAGAAGCCGATAAAAGTATAAGTTAGAGCAACCTCAATATAATCCCAAAACGTTGATAGGTTTTATTCATCTGAAACAACCTGGGGTCAAAATTCACCCCAAAGGTCACTGATATGGCTATACAGGTAGCAAGGACAGCACACAAAAACATACCTTTACCCAATAGTCCCCATTAAATTAGGAACAAGTCACAAAATATCAAGCAAAACAACAACAAACGTCAATCATATATTTGGAGTTTTTGAAACATCAGATGCGGTCAAAGTGACATCAAAGATAAGCTGATTTAATGAGTCATGAGTCAAGCTCCAGCTCACAAAAACCGCAGAGCGATGTCTCACACTCTGCATTCACTATGATTTTGATCATGAAGTGGGGACTGTAATCAGTGTTTCGCATCTCATTTTCACACTTGTTGTGTCGCTCGAATAAAATGAAAAGCTCTTCCTGGTAATTAAAGGAGGCATCGATCGGGCTGCACTTTTTCAGTCCATTTTTCTAGCCAAACATGTTTGAAAGAGCATGATTCGCCTCAGTCAAATAAAATATATTTCTGTAAAAGAAATCCAAGTCAGGTTAAACATTCTTTTCTTATTTTTTTTTTTTGATGGACTTCAATCGTACGGCATGGTTTGATGACAAAATAACTTTCCATCAAACTCCACAAACTGTTTAAATAATACTTGGCGGGAGCGAGGTGGTGTTAGCAAATGGTAGCGCTATTATGGAAAATTGGAGGTGGCTACAGCATGCCGTCTGCTTTCTGTGCTCTGTCTCCTCGCCGCTAATGGCCGCTTACAGAGCGTTTACCCATCTAACTACTGCAATCATGCTATCTATTTAGAGGAACAGTACAACACATTTAATGGGAACAATATTGGCCTCCCCCCACCCCCGTAAACGAAAGGGCGCAGATGAATTGTTGGTTAGATTGGTGCGAGACTCTGTTCCTTAACAGGTCCAATTTTGTGGGTATAAACAAAAGCTGAGGGGCAGAGTGCTGCGTCACTCCAAACAAAGGCCTGACAGACATGGGAACAAAAGGCAACAACAGGAAATAGATTGGTCTGAAAAAGGTCATTTTTGAGGTAGCCTCGGGAGGAAAGTTTCCCATACGACATGGTCCGCTTGTAGCGGTGTACAGCTTACAACTGTTGCCCATTTTTTTGAGCATTTCAAGGATGACATTGTGATAGATAATATCAATATTAGTAATTATTATGATCCACTGTTCTCACCAAATAATTGGCACCACATAATTTACAGGTAGCTCAAGGGAATTCGATTGCAAAAAGTAGGCTGCATGTTATGAATAAAAAAAAATACCAATTACAATACAGTCAAACCTCGGTTTTCGAACATCTCGGATCTCCACCAATTAGTTTTTTCGACCAAAAATTTCGAGTTTTTTATTCCTCCGATGACTAACAAATTTCGGTTCTCGAACAAACTGAGCGCACTTGAATGCTCCATTTGACTCCTCTCGCCTTCCTTACACGAGGAAGTGACGCTTCCTTGGGTAGACAAGGAAGTGACGCTTTCATTGCTTTCCATGGTGAGCAGACGTGTTCAAGAAACATTATTTTAAAAAGAGCGTGGTTTCGGTTTTCGAACAGCCTTCTGGAACGGATTATGGACGAAAACCAAGGTTTGACTGTATTAGTATTGCCGACTACCCGGTAGATCGATATCTAATACAAAAGCCGTGTCAAAAAAGAAAACTGATCAGTTACATTTTGATTGAGACGCGTGCCATATTTAGATGCGGCGTTATGAATTTATTGATTCGACTGGCGGCTCGGGTCTGGAGGAGCTCTATGGTCTCGCCAATCGGATACCTGAACGACAACGAGAGCAGGTGGGGGAGTTCGGATGCCAACCATCGGCTGCAGCGACGACAGAGCCCTCATTCTTCCTCATCTCACTTCGACAATGAATTGACGGTTTAAATGAAGGAAACTACAGTTCGTAAACCCGCTATGGCGGTACGGGTGTTTTTTATCTTGCCCAATCCGGACCTTCATCGTCAGTGATTCAATAAATGAAAGTAACGTAAAGACGCAGTAAGATGCAGGTTGTTTGGGACCAAGAAGCTGAAGCTTGTAGCCTCGTTCACCTGTCTCTATTCACCTAAACTTCAATCTACCATCTGTTGTCAAGGTAGACGCATCGGATACAGGAGTGGGGGGTGGTTCCGTCAATCAGAGGCTTCACCCTTGCGCCTTCTTCTCGCGTCGTCTTACCATCCAGCAGAGGTTCATTATGCGGTGGGCGATCGACTCGCTTCCCATTGTTTGCGCTACAGTAGCCGAGGCGCCATATTTCCACGGACCAAAAGAACCTAATTTGTAGTCAGTCTGGATTCCCATCAGGGACATTGGGCACAGTTTCTGATCTATTTCACGGGCCTTTTTACGGTCCAATTTCCGTGCCGGCCGGGGAAAGTGAAAAACAAAAACGCAGTTGTTTTGCTTTTCAATTTCAACGGTGGGCACAACCTGAAGCGTTGCACATGTTCCCAATCGGCAACGTTTACTGTCGGACCAATGGCGGAAGAGAGACATCAGATTATTTCATTTGCTTGCCTTCATTGGCTTATTACTGTTTATTGCTTCATGGCATTCTCTGTGTCGAATTTGTACGAACCTACAGAATGCTTATTTCATTTATTTATTTATGTTTTGCATCCTCCTGGCTAGACTATGTACATCTGCGTTAAATCTTCCGCTCCTAGTGTAAGGTTTTTGTTCATTCACGTATTTTTCCTAATATTTCTGATGTCATATGTTCTTTGCATGTAACCGACATTAGTCAGAGCTCGAAAGACTGATACAGTCAAACCTCGGTTTTCGAACGTCTCTGTTCTCGTCCAATTCGTTTTTTCGACCAAAAATTGAGTTTTTATGCCTCGGATGACGAACAAATTTCGGTTCTCAAACAAACTGAGCGCACTTGAATGCACCATTTGACTCCTCTCGCCTTTCTTGCACGAGGAAGTGACGCTTCCTCGTGTTGCTTTCCATTGTGAGCAGACGTGTTCAGTAAACTTTTTTTTTTTTAAAAGAGCGTGGTTTCGGTTTTGGAACAATTTCGGTTTTCGACCAGCCTTCTGGAACGGAATATGGACGAAAACCGAGGTTTGACTGTATAATACATAATCGGACTTTCTTTCCAGTCTTCTCTGCTGATCAACGATGACTTCGGAGGGGGGGGAGTACGTTTTGCTTTTCTACTTCGTCTACTCTTTATGAGCCGTTAGGCAAGCGGAGTAAGCTCGGGTGGGGGGTAGGCACGAAGAAGCTCAGCTCTGTTTGTGTTGACAATTGCCAGCTCTCGGCCTCTAATGATGGCAAAACAAACGAGCGTGAGTATCGCGACAAGCTCAGCGTGTGTCACTTCATAATTTAATAGCATTTTGATTGCTGGCTCTGCAGGCGCTGGAATTATCAATTGGATGGCGCCGCTGCAGTTGCGCGCTCTGTTATTGACGTACCATAGATAATGCATTATAGAGTCCATTTGCCCGACAATCAAGTGTTTTGTTTTTCTGACAAATTTGCTTTTACTGCCATTTTATATATACACAATATTGCACACTTTGGTTTTCAGGCTGAGAAAGCGCGATTGCTAAAGAGATAATGGGGAAGAGACCATATATTGCTTGTGGGGGGCGGGGGGGGGGCTGTAATAGAATAAACGTGCAGGAATTTTCTCCATGTCATTACTCAGTTTTTAAAATGATACTTTACCACAGCCTGATTTGCTTTGAAGGCATGCAACCTCTTTTCGGATCAGCGTTTGACCTTTGGTCCATCAATGGGAATGCCACAGCTGCTCTTTGTGATGGCACAATGCAGAGGTGCTGTGGAAGGGACGACCTTGCCAAACCTCAGCTCATACAAAGCTGCTTCAAATGGCTTCATTTACATGATAGTGTTACCACATTGTCCCTAGCACCTCACTGGAGGTCCGGACTGGCGAACTATGGCATGACATATGTAAGTGTGAGGGGAGACAGAGGTTATCGGAAGGCGCACACCCAGAGGAGAACCAGGTCCTTGCATTCCCAAGAATACATGATACAGAATATAGAATATACAGGAGAATGGGCTTCATTATTTACTGCCCAATACGACAAGTGGTCTGATTGGCGGTTAGCTAGCGATCGGTGCATGAGATCGAAGCACACTATGAAACAGGACACAAAATCAAAGCAACGGCAACGAAAATGACATTAAGGTCAAACCTCGGTTTTCGTCCATATTCTGTTCCAGAAGGCAGTTCGAAAACCGAAACCACGCTCTTTAAAAAAAAAAAATGTTTACTGAACACGTCTGCTCACAATGGAAAGCAACACAAGGAAGCGTCACTTCCTTGTGTAAGGAAGGCGAGAGGAGTCAAATGGTGCATTCAAGTGCGCTCAGTTTGTTCAAGAACCGAAATTTGTTCGTCATTCGAGCCATAGAAAACTCACAATTTTTGGTCGAGAACAGAGACGTTTGAAAACCGAGGTTTGACTGTACACTATGAAACAGGACACAAAATCAAAGCGACAGCAACGAAAATGACATTATTTAGTCCCTTAAGATCAGCAGAACATTGCCTTTTACTCGGCCTTCTTCCTGCCCGTGGCTCCAGCAGTCAGCCCCACAAATGTGCAAATGACGCCGTGAGACTTTACATATAATTGAATGACGAGACACAGCTTTAAAAAAAAAACAAAAAAACAAACAGACAAACATCTGGCCTTGCATAATTTGTCAAAATTCATTTCAAGTCAATCGCTAGGTTGGAATATGCATTCATTCCCATCTGTACCGACAGTTAATCCATTGTCTGTCTCATTGGCACATGCTGAGTGGAAGGTTCTGCACTCCATCCTTAAAGCCACGAAGGCGGATCAGCGCTCGGCAAGACTCAGGAACACCCATTAAGGGCAGGGGGGCTTTTATATACTTTCTTGATCCTTCATTCTCTTTCATTGGCTTTCCCCTCCTCCTGCCATGATGGCGTGATTAACCATCAGCAGCACAATGGGGGCACATGTCCCTTTGGCCACGGACAGTTCCCTTAAACCTGCGAGTCCTAATAAGGATTAGGCAAGAAGTTAACAATGAGTCCTTCAGGGGCCGCTAATGCTATTCCACTCAGTGTCACTTCTCATCCAAGGCTATTCACAATTCCATGTTTGAACATTAGCTATAATCCTCTTATATATCAAAGGTGAACAAATCATATTAATTTAGACATTGCCACCTCGTGGCACATTATGCACTCCCTGCAAGGAACCCAAATCACGCCATCTGTTCCACCTTCTACACTTCCCGCTCCTCATACAACCCGGTGCACCTCCAGTCAGCTCTTTTGTCCAGGATTCACATCTGATTCAAGCATTTACTTGCATTGGAAAATACGAACGATATGTTTGATATAACTTTTGTTTGTTTCTTTCCACAACGTAGAAATTAAGTCAACTATTTGGGGTGAATTCATGGTGCTCTTCTTGCCTAGTACTGCATCGAATGGAGCCAGTGAGACTAGAATTGTTCAGTTTGTTCAAAAATTAATCCAAAAACAATCTCTGTTTTGTTCAGGAAGATAATTGAAATCGGAAAATGTCTTGACTCTCAATTTTTAGGCCTTTTCATTTCAGAGCATTAAACACGGCATCATGGAACAGAAAAGCTACCGTATTTTCCGGAGTATAAGTCACTCCTGAGTATAAGTCGCACCAGCCATAAAATGTATAATAAAGAACAAATACAGTCAAACCTCGGTTTTTGTCCATAATCCGTTCCAGAAGGCTGTTCGAAAACCGAAAATGTTTGAAAACCAAAACCACGCTCTTTTTAAAATAAAAATTTTACTGAACACGTCTGCTCACAATGGAAAGCAACACGAGGAAGCGTCACTTCCTCATCTACCCGAGGAAGCCAAGAGGAGTCAAATGGTGCATTCGAGTGCACTCAGTTTGTTCGAGAACCGAAATTTGTTTGTCATCCGAGGCATAAAAAACCCGAAATTTTTGGTCGAAAACCGAATTGGACGAGAACCGAGCCGTTCGAAAAGCGAGGTTTGACTGTAAACGTACATAAGTCGCACTGGAGTATAAGTCGCATTTTGGGTGGAAATGTATGTGATAAAATCCAACACCAAGAACAGACATGTCATCTTTGAAGGCAAATAAAAATAAAACAGGCTGAACAAGAGTACAATATGCTAACGTTACATGACGCATAAACAATGGACTGAGAATGTGCCCGGTATGTTCACGAAACATATTTAGAGTTATTCAGATAACTGTAGCATAATGATCATGCTAACAAGTTTACCTAACCATCAGTGTCACTCCTCATCACTAAATCCAATGAAATCTTCATCCTCTGTGTCACTTTTAATTAAAACTCATTCACTCCCAAAGACGTTTTTAAACGTCTTTTCAGATTTGGTCCAGAATTGGCCTGTACTGAATGAGTTAAGCAACTCTGCCAACTTCGGAGGTAGAAGAGGTGGTGCTTCCTCTTCTACTTCGCTGATGTCAGAGTCACTGTAGTCTTTTTTTGTCAATGTGGAAAGCATCAACACAGGCCTAGCGCCCCCTCTTGCAGTTTAATGTGAAAATAACGTGTCAAATGATAGAATGTGTAAATTATTTCACACATAAAAAAAATCGCTCCAGAGTATAAGTCGCACCCCCGGCCAAACTATGAAAAAAACTGCGTCTTATAGTCCGGAAAATACGGTAATTGGTATCATGGATCCTCAGTTGTGCTGATGTCATCCAATACTTCTCATAACCCCAGTCGAGCTCATTTACATTGTCACGGGCAGTGGGTATTCTGAAGTATGCGGTATTAATAAGGTTAGAGTACCCACATAATTTTGTGTTAAAGCATTCATGGAGCCTTCTCGTCTAATACATCGCCTTGATATCATTGCAAGGAGGTGATAGCCCATTTCAGGAGTTCTTCCATTTGTTCGCTTGTGCCCCACCATCATTTCTACTTGACTCGCTGTTCTCTCACACGTATCACACATGAATTATCCTGAGATTGACTGATCCTGGACTCCAACACGGGGAATATAAGTTGGAAGTGTGTCTGGCTCATCGCCCCATGCTCTATTCTTCTTTTTCCACCCTCTTCCCTCTCGCACTATTGCTTCTGGATGTTTTTTTTTTTCTCCCCACCCCCCCACACTCGTCCTCGTCACTCACCTGTCTGGGAGACATCAGCTGTTCCATTTGTCTGACAGACAGGTGCAAGCAAAGTCTGATGGAGTAATTTACCGCAGATGTATAGAACATGAGTGATGAGAGAAATGTCATTCATGGCGGTGGAGAATACGGCTGTGCTGCTGGATGGAAACCGAGGTGCATTTCCATTCATCACAAGTCCTGACACGTCCCACTCCACTCTTACATTGTCAGTAGTATGTCTTTCAGCTCACTGGTGCCTTATATTCCCTACTTTCTTTCTGAAGTCTGTGCATACCCCACGAGGGATATTAAAAAAAATCCGTGTGCATCATATAAATCATGAAAACAGGTCTAAAGTTTCAAGAAATTTATTTTATCAGTGGTTCCCATTTCCTTCAATTGAATGACAAAAAAAGTTTTTTAATTAATGAGGCCACTTAGCCATTTGTTCCACTAACTGTGTTGTGTACCGTGAGATGTTTTTTTTTTTGTTGTAAAATGTGTGCCTCGGCTTAATGAAGGTTAGGAAATAACCAGTGCACTTATTTTACTCATACAGTACTAAATACGTACTGTTCCGTTTTCCAAAATACTTTTTGGCGAGGTTTGCTGTTGGGTAACTAAAAAAAAAAACAAACAAACAAACAAAAAAAACGCACAGAACAAATGGCCCGTTGATTTATCAAAATGATAGACAAACATGAGTGAACCTTAAACCAAAGGAAAGTTTCATTTAGGGAGTCACTACAAACAGGGGTGAGACAGAATGGAGGAACCTGCTGGTATTAACAAATTCACACACCTATGGGGCGGGGCCTAATGAGCGACATCGGGAATTGCGGTGAGTCGGGTTGGTCCTTTATGAGGTGATTAGCATTTTTGTTAGCATCTTCCCTATGCTCCTTGCGCGTGTTTTGATTTTGTATTTGTGTGCTTGACTGATGGCCAATTAAAAAAAAAAAGACTGAAATGTCCTTTCCTTTTAACTTGGTCCCACCGTATTTGGAATTTACAGTTAGGCGGATCCCCATGCCTCCATACCGCTGTGCTGCATGCACACACTTATTATTCTAGTCTATTATTTACATATCTCAGAGTAGCTGGTCATGAGAATAGTGAAAGTAATGGAGCATAAAACCTGCCTGATGCAAAGCCCAGTGTGAGTCATATCTTCCATCACAATGTATTTGCTTTACCAGAAGCAGATTTGACTGAGCCGTGCTGCTGGCAGTTAATACCATCATTACTGAATGCTTTGTGAGAAAAACATCATTTACATGAGGAAGACGCTCGTTCTGTTCGCGGATCATACTTTGCCATCCGTGGATTAACTGGATCAGATTTTAAAGGGATGCTTCACATACGCATGCCACTTGCTGCAGTGAAAAGTTAATATTTTGTGTATAAATAAGGTGGTAAGTTATTAAATGCACATGAAATATAATGTTAAGAAAATGAAGGTAAAAATAATGTGTTTATGTTTTACATCCTGCCACTTTAATTCATGACGCGGCTCCACTCGCAATATGGACATAAAGACCCACAAGCTCAGTCCATAAAAATGGGGAAAAAAACATTGTTTGGTTCTGATCAAACCAAATGTTTTAGGATTCCAAAAATGCAGGCTCAGACAAAGTACAATTACAAAAATATTCATGGGGGAATAAACAAAAACAAAAAAAACGCCAATCAAAGTATTAACCGAAATCGCTGGTCACAGGGTGACAGGAAAAACAATACATGAAAGTAAAAGCAAAGGCAAGGTTCAATATCAAGAATAATCAAACAAAACGTCCAATGACACAAAAACAAAGAGCAATACTGACAAACAAGGATCTATGAACATGACGAATGACGATGAAAGGTATCTAGAGGTCTAGAACATCACACTTGAATCACAACAGCAGGTAAGGTCAGTCACCCAACAATGCATCGAAGAAGTCAGAGTCCTTAAATACAAGGCTCGGCTTGATGGGAAAACGAGGCGCAGGTGCACCTGCTGGAGGGCAACGCCCTTCACTCCAGCTGGAGCTGGAACACAATCAAGACAGCGCATGACAAACATGCTAGTTTGCACCTTATTTACTGTTTCTGGTCGGCCTCTTGCAAATATTTGCACTGTATGATGGCATTGCTTTTCCTTTGTGTCCTCTTCGTTATCCAATAAGTGTGCCTATTGACGAGCAGTATCGTATTGGCCAGAATATAAGACGGCCCTGATTATAAGACAACCCCCTCTTTTTCAAGACTCAAGTTTGAAAAAAAGACTTTTTGAACACCAAATTAATTTTATACAGAAAATAATTACATCTTAAACAAATGATTATAACAATATATTTGAGCGAAAAAGCATGTTATTTTGCCTCATTCAAATCTAAAGTGCAATCACATTCGTAAATGAATGGCTTCTGGTTTTTTAAATGTAAATGACATCATAACTTCTCATCAGCTGCTGGTTAACCTGGCCGATCTTCGACCCACTATTCTCCAGATTGTCGCTATGTTTCTCCATTTTCTGTTGTCTCTTCTATTATTTTCTTCTCTTATCCTTCTTACCGCTATTTTTTATTTTGATTCTTTGTACTACCACTATTTTTATTTTTATCCTTCCCGGCAGGGGTTCACTTTGGCCTGGGGAGTCAAGTTCAGCATTCGCTTCAGTGATATCTGGCGCCATCTAGCGTCGCGAATGGGTATAATGTCTAGACCCCGAATATAAGACCACCCCCACTTTTATTTCATTGCAAAAAACACCGTCTTATATTCGGGCCAATACGGTATATCGTACACATGACGTCTTGGTAATCCTAACTTGGACGTACCTGTGTGTTGAAAATGTTGCCTTAAAAGTGGCACACCGGTATAAAGGTGTATAACTCAACTCTGATGCGTTTTTCCAAGACAAACTAATGAACCAATCAAGCCACGCATGTTCAGATAATGCCACTTTCCTTTAAATTATGGTCACAACAGACTATTCAGTCTGTTTTTGTATTTGTCTGCATTCATGGACTTGCTTCCTTTCATTCAACACGGTTTTATTGATCACACCCGACTCTCAGCAGTAACCTTAACAACACAGGCATTTTTGCGTATGTCTCCCTTCGTCACTCAGCTTTAAAATTGTGCAGCCTTTGGCCGCTAATTTGCCTCTTGTCTGCAGACAGAGCGGATGAAGATAATCAATACATGACACAAACCCTCAAACCACGAACCGCAAGTCTTCAGCGAGCGAGGCCGAAATGACGTGATTGTTCAACTCGCCACCAGGATAAGGCCCAAATAAAATGAATTCTTTGTGACACAGAGTCAAGAGAGGAATTGATCTCCCCACCTCCATTCCTTCAAAAAAAAAAAGAAACGTTTGTTCAGCAGAGCGATATATCTTTTCTGTCACCAACAATGGGGAGGACCACAAGCGGGGAAAACAGGAATCTATGCTTTTGCTTGATACTCTCCTTCATCCTTGAACAGAAAAGGCACCAAGTAATGGTCTCGGCGAACGTCAAAGAGCAAGTGAATCAAATCTGACATGGCAATTGTAGAGACTCGCTCCCCTTGGGGAGGGAATGGGGAGTGATGCTGATCTCTGACCACTCCTGATCGAGGAGCACGGTGCTCTTTCACTTTCACATCCCTCCGCATCTCTGGAGAGAAGAACCAAACCATGTAGAGCAGCAAGACACGGCGGAGAGCTGATCGTCAGTCCGGTGATATTATCTGAGGTCACATGCGCAAGAATCAATGATTGCCGCCCCGGCTCTGCGATTTGTGCTCACGCCCTATGGGAGCCAACAAGTCAGATGTGACAGCCTGCAAATAGCTTTATTGACATGGCGCTGGTAGCATCTGCGTTGATGAAGCAGTTTCAACAAACAGTTTGCATGGTAATGCGCAACAAATTAACACGGCGCTGAAAACATGTCTCCGGTGATGTCAGAGCAGTTTAAAGACATTTTGCGATCCGCGTTCGGTTGCTCACGTTGAAATGAAGCAGAAATGGAATATTGGCGTTGTGGGTTTGAGCTTGCAGAGATATGGGGCGGAGGGGGGTGTGGGAGGGGCTTGAATAAAGAACAGCAGGGGTGCCAAAGCTGCAGCCACAGACGTGTTTTGTCATGAGCATATGTCTTAGTCAAGAGTCACAGAGCAATGGGACTGGCAGACGCTCAGGGTGAGATCAGCTGCTCCATTAGCACTTCACTCTGTGCATTCCCCCGACTCTCACCACCCACTTCCCTACGGACACAACACTCTCGTCGCTCAGTGGGCGAAGATGCAGATTCGATTGGTGAAGTTCATCTTTCTGTCATCCCCAAAAAAAAAAAAAAAAGTCATGTTTAAGCGAAGCGCTTGAGTAGTATTCTACGTTTTGACATATTGTTACGTCCCTTCAACGATAAAGGTGTGTAGAGCGCGATCCAAAACAATGACTTCCTACGTCTCCAAATCACAGGCGACAAAAACATGCGGTTTAGCTATTGCAACTTCCTATCTCATGTCTGAACTAAAACTGACAACTCACCCGTCCGTGTGCTGCAGTCGACGTGAATAAGTTTAAATAACGCAACATACAATTTTACAAAAATTGTAAAAGTATTATTCCTGAATATTTATTTTACTTTCAACCACTCGAGATGTTCAGTGGCATCAGCGCTATACATACGCATATAGTTCTTATTTTTTTCTTTGTATTTTTGCCCTCTATGGACAATAAAAGCGTTACTGTGCTATGACCAAAACATAAAAATATATCTATAGACTGTGTATAAAACATGAATCGGAATATTTCATATCACACAATATTTAGGCTTTGTCTTTGATTCAAAGATGACAATACGCAAAAATCTACAAAAATTGTCGAAATTGTAGCACAAGGGTCATAGTTAGGCAGGAAGACTAGCAAGGGGCAAGTCGCCTCATGAAGTTGTCTGTATTTGGAGTTATTTTGGCACAAGAGTGCCCAAATCCTCAGGAAAAAAAGAGGGGTGATGCTTATCAATTGTTACATCATGTTTGAAGTGTAAAAAATAGCAGAAAGTGTCGATGAAATTCTGCTTGTGCTTTTATTCAGGAATAATCATGGTACAAAGGTTTGCTGCTAGAAAGAAGGAAAAACAGAATGGGATGGAATTGATGTTATTGATTTGGACCCAAAGTGCTCTAAACTGTAATGCTGCACCACTTTTCAGGTTTTACAAGAAACAAAGGCTATCGTTTGCCGGCTCCATGAAACTTACTCTGTTATAATAATATAATAATAATAATACATTTTATTTGTGGACGCCTTTCTCAGAACTCAAGGACACCTTACAACAAGCAGTTAAAAAAAACAAAACACAAATACAATGTTAAAAACAACATCAAATGGAATAAATAAAATAAAACAAAATAGAGACAATAGATTTATGGTCGGAGTGAATAAGCTTTTCTGAACAGATGTGTTATGTACTGATAGCCCTATTGACTATCTTGAATCTCGAATTAAAATACTATGACATACTATATAAAATACTAATGACAGAGAGCTTAGTGTTACAGAAGAAGCTTTTGGAGTTGTAAAATGAGAGATCCATACAAGAATCAGATTGGTATTTATGAGAGTGGATTCAATTTAGTAAAAAAAAAAAAAAAAAGGTTCGAAGAAGTGCCAGAGGGACAGGAATGAAGACACCTTGTTCAGCCTCGGGCTCTGTTGGGAGACATTTTAATATCTCACACAAAACAGAAGTGTGAATTGAATGTACACAGTCTTTGAAGCAGAAAGGTTGCAGAATTAACATAAATGGTCCGCCTTCCCCACCTCCCCTGCCTTGTGGGCCTTTACGCTGTCACGTATGAGATTCCTCAAAACACGTGACAGCTTTAAAAGCGGTCCTCTCTCACTGTGGCTTTATTGACTGCCAGTAAAGTTGCAGTGCATTGCAGAAATGTTGAACTATCAGTGGAAATATACGGCGGGGGCCCAGTACCCAGGTGTGCCGCGGCAAACTGTTAAATTTGCCCATTTCTCTTGTAACGTGGAACAGCCTCAGCGGGTCTTTACTGAAGGTGAGTCACCAGCATCAAAAGGTTGGAGGAACATGGTGAAAAAAAAAAAAAAACAGCTGACAAAGTCCGCAAATAAAACAAATGATCACTGTTGGGAATAATTGCAAAGACGATAACTTAATAGTGGTTCAAATATAAAATGATTCACTTCCTTTGGGGGGTTGTACATGATGAAAATAAAGCATTTGCTGCTCTTTTTATAAAGGTGTTCACACACATGCATGTTGATTTGTATGTATGCTTGAGGCGGGGGTGGGTGGGGGGTAGACCATTTCTAACGGCTTTTGGATGTAGATAAATGGCTTACAGATGGCCTCACTCAATATATTCAAATGAGATATAAAAGTAGGGGGTGGTTATCAATACATGCGTGCTTCTAGTGTGATATGATTCAAATGTCAATTGGCCACAACGTTTCGGCCATTCAAATTCTTACAATGAGCCAGACAAAATGATTTTCGGAAGCCCCAAAACACAAAAAGTCATTGAAGTGTTGTGGGTCGAGACTGTTTAAAATCGGCTTAAAAATTATTTTCGCTCAAACTAAAGAGAGAAAAGAAAAACACTGAGCAAGTTGTTTGACGTAAGCACAAAAAAATATTTCGAGCTGGATATTAAAAATATGATATTATAAAAGATGCGGTGGGCATTTACATCTGCCCGTCAGTACCGATGGAAGGTCGATCTGTCCGTCATTGATTGACTCTTGTTTTCACTGCTGGGCTGACAAATGACGGTAACTTCGAAATACTGAAGGAAGTGATTTTCGGCCATCCTTCACACTGGAAAAAAAAAATACGAGCAGGGGCATTTTGGGGGCCAAAGTATTTTTGTTTTACTGATGGACCTAAAACAGCAGTGATGAAATGTAATGTAGCGATAAAGGAAGTACAGTCAAACCTCAGTTTTCGAACGTCTCGGTTCTCGACCAATTTGGTTTTCGACCAAAAATGTAGAGTTTTTTATGCCTCGGATGACGAACAAATTTCGGTTCTCGAACAAACTGAGCGCACTTGAATGCACCATTTGACTCCTCTTGCCTTCCTTCCACGAGGAAGCGTCACTTCCTCGTGTTGCTTTCCATTGTGAGCAGACGTGTTCAGTAAACATTTTTATTTTAAAAAGAGCGTGGTTTCGGTTTTCGAACAACTTCGGTTTTTGAACAGCCTTCTGGAACGGATTATGGACGAAAACCGAGGTTTGACTGTACATTAAATAATAACGCTGACAGAGTGACAGTCCGACAGTCTGGGCCGGCCCGAAATAATGACAACTGACGCTGACGGGCTTTCAGGTCTTTATCCCATTGGAAAAATATTGAAGTTTCAATCAGAACATATTCAACGACATATCAGCAAGGATCCACAAAATGCAATTGCGCATGGTGATGGATTGAAAACAATTTTATTTTTTTTAATCTTGGAATAGAGCTCTTTATATGAGCAGTTTTCATAAAAATCAATGAAAATGTGAATACGTTAATGTTGTCGTGGTACAAACGAAAAGCATCGCACTTATGAGTCCGTAGAGATTGCTCTTTTGTCATCACCTACGCCTATCCTATACTTAGCAGATTTGCATAGTATACGGGCGTTTGTTATGCACGAGCTTAATTCTTATCCTCAGTAGGGTTACTGGTAAGCTGGAGCCTTTCCTTGTAGACTTTTGGGTAGGAGTCGGGGCACAACGTGGACTAGTTGCCAGCCAAACACTGGGAATCTTGTCGTCAATCCGCTTTTTTTTTGCCATTTCTCCACATTCAATTATTATATATATATATATATTTTTATTTTTTTTGTTGCAATTATTCATCCATTCGTTATGGTCAAAATCAAGATTGGAAATTGCTTTTGAATACCCTTCGTGGACACGCGGGCGAGGCCGAATGTACACGAGAACCGCTCGGCAGCGACTCGACGACAGCGCTAAAGCTAACGTTCTTGTGGCTATCGTGTACTTCATGAAAATGGCCCCATAGACATGCGTATCGAAATCAACATGCAACCAGTAAACAGCAAAGACGGATTCATGGATATTGACAATGACCCCTCCCACGGTTGGACCGCAGTAATAAACTGCCCGGCAATCAGTTTATTTCCGACGAGATAATTCTCTTCATTCAGTCTTCTCAGTCCACAGAAAATGTCCTGGAGGAGTTCTAAGAGCTACTAATGCATGCCCCGCTACATAGTACGAATCAGCATAAATTGTATTTACCCGTGTCTCACCTACAACACAAGGATGGAATAGAAGCGGCAATGCGATTATGCACACGAAGAATTAATCCGGAGATGAGCGCAGGGTAATGTATGCTAATTATCTAACAGGATATTCTTACATAGCAATTAGCATATCTGGGAGGGCCAGACAGGGATGGTCGGGGCGGCCGGAAAGAGAGCGGGAAAGGACACAGCTGCTGATAAGAAGTACACATTTTTTATCTATTTTTTCTTGGTTTGTTTAATAGCTGCTGTTTTTTTATTTATTTATTTATTTGAGCATTTGATTTAAAATATGTCACACAATAATGCTAAAATGCAATCCAAAGTCAGTTTTTCAATTTCTCTCCTAATGTGAAGATTGCAGCACTTGTATTTGTAACGACGGTGATTCCGAATTTGTTTAGCTTTCATCATTTGTACACGTACCTCCGCCAATGAGCGTGTTTGTGTATGTGTAGGGACACAAATATAGTATCACTATTACAAGTGGTCATATATTGTGGCATATCGCACAGTATGTACTTTTATTTGGATAAATTATTGACATTTGACAACAATGGAAACTGGTTTAAATTTCCCCCTCTGTTTGCCTCGATAATCTCATTGCATAAAATGACCACGAGTCACTGTATCGCTTCTGATTTTGGTGTTTAGGTGTAATCAGCCATGTAGAACACCAGCTTGCCCCGAGAAAAAAAAAAAAAAAAGCCCGGCCCTTTGTAAAACATCCATCTGTTTTGTGCATTGAGAAAAGCCCGGTCCCAAAGAGCTGCCGCTGATAAAAGGGTGAGCATGAGAAGGCCCAGCTGAAAGGACAAAAGTGGGCGGCGGCATTGGGACGCAGTCTGTCTGTGACACTTGTGCAGACCACTTGTATTCTTATGTTGAATCCATGACTCCCCTGCTTGCATACAACTCGGAGATCAGAGACTGACAGCTGCCGGCGCAGAGGAGAAGCGGGCTGGGACGTGCGTCTGACAGATGCGCAAATGCACGCCGCCATGCGCCACACCGTCGGTCTACCTCCCTTTTCGTGCTCTCTTAATCTGTTTGGCTAATATTTTCCATCGACTCGCCAGTGTACATATCACACGTCGTCTGTGACCTCTCAGTGGGGGCTCAGCGCCGGGAGCGGATCGATTCATACAGTTGGCTCTCCCTTTCGTGGTGTCACCGGCGGACAGGGGAACAGATGATGATGCTAATGTCAGAAGTCTACAACGTCTTCCTGAATGACCTTCTACAAGATGTTTGTTTGTGTGTGTGTCTTTGAACATGTTTAAAATTGTCATAGGTCAGATACCAGTCATGTGTGTACCTGAGGCAGCAGGTATCTCACAATAATTGTTCCATTCCATCCCAGAATTTTTTGATGGGGTTGATGTCAGGGTTCTTGAGTGCTTTCACACCAAAACCTTACAGCAATGCTCTCATTCATCTTATCGGAACTGAAAATGTCATCCATTTGCTCTACCGCTTATCCTCAAAAGCATGGGTGATATTCAGCCAGTCTCAGGGCACGTATCGGCAGTCGTCCATTCGCACTCAGATTGACACCAATGGGTCTTGATTTAACCTACTATGCATTCTTTTACAGTCCTGCAACCTTTTCGTGTTGTTAGCATGTCATGCCACAACCTGCCCGGCAGCGTAATTAAGATAAAAACGACAAGGCAGGGAAAGAACAAACTAATACTGAAGTTCCCAACAGTAATACATGCAGAGAGAATACAGTCAAACCTCGTTTTTTGAACGTCTCGGTTCTCGACGAATTCGGTTTTCGAACAAAAATTTTGAGTTTTTTATGGATCGGATGACGAACAAATTTCGGTTCTCGAACAAACTGAGCGCACTTGAATGCACCATTTGACTCCTCTCACCTTCCTTACACGAGGAAGTGACGCTTCCTGTTCAGTAAACATTATTATTTTAAAAAGAGCGTGGTTTGGGTTTTCGAACAATTTCGGTTTTCGATCAGCCTTCCAGAACGGATTATGGACGAAAACCAAGGTTTGACCGTAAATGCCTATGAGGATAATTGTATGATCTATATCTTCTGCTGCTCCATTTGTGTTCAAGTAACTGTCGTTTGAATGTTTATGGTTACTGTCGTTGATATGCAAATGTTTGTTTTACGTCACTTTTATAGTAACATAACTGTCAACTTCTACGTTGTCCCCGTATTTTATACGTTTTTTTTATCATTTCAAATCATGTAAGGCGTATTATGCCTTTTATACGGGAAAAAAAAAAAAACAATTGTGAACCAATCTCACAAACACCATTTTGGCTCAAATCGAGATCGTCTCACCCGCTGGTAGCCAACGACAATGCCGTCGTCGATCGCTACTATTGTCACGGCAAACCAGCAAAAGTAATCCTCAATCGTATATTTTTTTTCATCGCTACGTACGGTCGGATTGATAAAGCATAATGTGCGCATGCGCGGTAAACCGTTGTACGGGTTTTTGTTGCTTTTTAAGGGGATTCGTAATCATTCATAAGGGCAGCTATTAGCCGAGGTTGACAGGTATGTAATAAACCTCAACCACGGATTTAGCACTCCGATTTTGTCAAACAAGACTCTCACAATGGATCCCATTAGATTGTATGAGTTTGTAGACGGTCTGTTTGGGGATTTGTAATATCAACCGCTTATTTGCACGGCAAAAACATTCACAATATTGCGTTGGTGAAAATTATATTTGGAATATTTGTTTTGAAGACAGGTGATGTGCTCGTGAGAGTCTTGTCATGTGTTCTGTGGAAAAGCCCTTTCTTTCCCCATTGCAAGTAGAACCATATGTCTCCAGGGTCCAATCCCCCCCCCCCCCCCCCCCCCACACTCTTTGATTCCCCCAAACATGAACACGCTCTTGGGCCCCGCCCCCTCCTCGGGCCAAGTGGGCCTCCCCTTTTCACCGGCACTCCCTGATAACTGACGGCAGCTGCATTGATGAGCACAATGTGTGCGCCAAGGCAGCTCAGCTGGCCTCTCTCCCCACTTGACACCGGTTTGACCCGAGCCGTGTGACTTGTCCACCCTGCAGGCTGCTCTGCCTCGCGCCTCACGCAGTCTGTCTCCATATCTCTTCTCCCCACACACGCCGCTCGCAGGCAGGGCGCACCTCCAACAACGTGTGCATCATCAGGTCAGCCAGGTCAATTAAATTCAAATTGAAGATAAATGATTTGTAAATCATGTAGATAAGGGTCTGATAGGGCAAAGGGAGGCCATGCTGCTGCTTTGCGCATTATTTCCAAAGAGACAAAGTGACTTTCCAAAAGCATAAAACTGATGTGGAACAAAACAAAATTTTTTTAATGTTGTTTTTATTTTGGTTTAAAGGTCATTTGCTTGTTTGTTTGCTGGCAGGATGATGTAAAAAAAAAAAAAAAAACATTTCCATGACACGTTGGCACATGAAGTGACTAATATGCATAATGCACACCAACATACAAATGCTGGGCTCTTTTCTTACTTTAAGAACCAGAAGCTATTGTTCCGTTGATCCAAGAATTGATCATTTGTTGTTAATGTCTTGTTTCAATGACTAATATTGGACTATGAGTTGAACAGGCAAGTCATCCATCCCTGTTGTTTGTTCTTGGACTTCACAATAAAAGCCTTTCATTCTATCCACTGCCTTGTTGTTGTATGATTGGGGAAAAAAACAACAACAATGTGCGCTTGTGGACTTTCTCTCTAACTCATCAAATAAAGCGTCCGCTCTTATCCATATCCTTTCATCACGCGCACCAACTCCCATCTGTGCACAAGCGTACGCATTGGCGTACGCACCATCAGTGTGAAAGGCTCGCGACAGCCATCCCTGAGGGACTCATGACGCTGAGGAAGCTAAACAGAAGCTGATGGTGTGACAGAGCTTGGGGCAGGAGGGCCAAGGGGAAAGGACCCCCATCCTTTCGGCCCCGCCCTGCCATTCTGCTCCTTTATAACTTTACAAAATAGCCTTTTAATTTGCTGTAACGTCTGCGGTGTCTGAATTGTGCCCGCATCAATCACCATCATCACCAAGAGGCTGAGGGCACTTTCTCCCTTGGGCCCTCTCACAGAACGGCCCCTTAGGCACATCCCTCTCTTGGCTTTCAGATGGGAGAGGGATCCCTCTGCCTCACTGTGCCTCAAACCTGTCCGGACCCGCGCAGTGCTGAGTAAGGTTTGCACGAATGGAGTACCGTGTATATTGTTTGAGGATGTAAGGCCATGTTAGCCCCATAGACGAGGATAAAGAGCCCCCCCAAAAATGTACCCTAAAAGAGCCACACAACAAATTTACACCCATGTTATGAAGGCAACAGTAAAAAAAAAAAAAAAATGGACAGAAGCATGATCTTATTTTTTTTGTATGTATGTAAAAAAAAACATTGGTTGGCATGCTATATTTGGTGCTTAGTGTTCAAGGTTTGAAGTGTTAAGATGGGACAGGAAAGTCTGCAACAGCAAAAACAAACCATCCGAAAAGAAGACCTTTTTTCTCATTTTTGTAATTGCTCTCACCTTTACGTCTCCCGACCATCGTCGTTATTCCAATTGTTTCCACAACACCAAAACAAAGTGCGTATGCCTACAAATATTATAATCAATATAAGAAACTAATTCTTGCCTCAAAAATGTTACCAAAAGTACATGTCAGATTTCTGTAATTTTTCATGCTCAATGTGTCTGGAAGAGGAGTAGCACATGAATTCACCAACAGATGAGCTGCACCACATTTGGACACCCACAATGTCGATCTGTTGAGGTGAGGAATCAAAAGTTTTTCTCACCAAATTCAATACGCTGGGGCAGAATCATGCTACAACTGAAAACAATTTGTCCAATGACGTGATTCCATCATGTCCTGTTTTTAAAAACACATTGGCCCCCATCTTACAGGCACAGTGTACATTTTGTGTCCTTTAAAGTTGACCTTTTGGTTATAATTTCTTTTTTTTTTTTACCACAACCACAGCAGTGAAATGCGTGATAATATTTGTCAATTTTTTTTTCTCTTCCTGCAGCTCTGCAATGAGATGTAAACAGTCAATAAAATGTACATGTGGAACATATATATGTGTGTGTGTGAGGAGGGAGGAAATTTTCATCTCTTTCTTGGCAAAATATTTTCATCTTACGTTTGACTTTCTGATAGACGCGTGCCATTCGGATCATCCGGGTCAAGTTGAACTCCCGAGGGTGTCTCAAATGTGATACGTCATAAACTTTGTGGCTTATTCAGAGTCTTATCAATGTCTTCTTCATTTTCGCCAATCGTTTTGAACCCTTTTTCATGAGCCTTTGATAATTCATTTTGATTTTTATTTATTCATATAAACAGTCCCAGTGGGTGGGCTCATCATATTGTTCAGGCCAATTAGCAGCAATTAACAAACACTAATGACATGCTTCCCAACCCCCTTCCAAAACAAAAAATGTGCACCATGCCAGATTCCATTGCTTGTGAAAGACCTCTTGTGTGCTGGAGGGATGGGGTGGTGGGGTTGGGGGGGGGGGATCAGCACACTGGGAAGGGTGGCTCATCAACACCTACGCTGCAAAAACCCAAACCCGGAGGGAGACACTTCTCCACACTCGCACTTGGAATGCCACCATGATAATTGCTTTGTATCGCCCGGTTGAGTCATTGACACTGATTTTCACTGGTTTTCGGATTGTGTGTGTTATCATCACAAATCGCCTTTGTACAATTTTTTTTTTTTAAACACAACAACACTTTATAAATCTCACCGTCGAGTTGTAAATTGGCTTCCTTTTACAAGAAGAGTAAAAATTAAAAGCTCAAGTGACCAGTGTTTAAAGAACTCTGAGTCCAAACAGTGACACATAACAGCTGAGTGTTGTTAAAATTCTCTAAAATGGTGCTGCCATACAAATATTCCAGGTTGCCAAGTAAAAATGAAATTGCAGTATTAATAATACAGGTGTAGGCCACCTCGGAATTTTTCGCGGTGTAAAATATCAGCCTGCAATTTGTGAGGCATGTCATGTATTTTTTGTTTCACCTGAAAAAGCTTGTGAAATTAAAATTTCCTCTAAAATGCTGTTGCAGCCGACGATGCATTTGACATTGATTTCGTCAGAGGGCGTTAAACTTTTTGCCTATTTGTGCTGCAAAATCTACATATGAGTCAATTTAATATTCTACTGAAATACATTTGACATATGTGGCCTGAGAACTACAAAGCTGACTTTCCTTTGTAATGTGATGTCTCTTTCAAGAACTTCAAAAGACTCACAATCATGAATGAGCAGAGCCTTGGTACACGGACTAATATTGTGCAATCGCCATCCCCGGTGCACCATCCCCAGTATGATAACATCAAAAATGTCGCCTATATGGTCAGATGTATTTTGCTGCTAATCAGCCTTGTCCTTTGATAGCAGATGAGGAGTAATGCAAGTCGCATGTGTGTGTGGAAAGCACAGTGGCGGTACTAATGATGTCATTCAGCATTGAGACTCACACAGCCCATGTCTTTTGAGAAAAGTCATCATACGGTCATCGTGTACTACATGCTTGAAAGTATGAAGGATAAATGCACACATAAAAAAGGTTAACCATGAGTAAAAACAATTTATGTGAGTTGTTATAGTTTCACTCAAGATGTAAAATATGGTCAACTCTCAATTGTACACTCGTACGACATTTTTCTGATTTACTTTAGGAATGCATTTTTTTGTTAGATATTTTCTATTAAAATATTTTCACTTTTGGATATCTGCTATTTAAATGTATACTCCCTTTAATAAAAAATAAATAAGCGTATGTGTTCGATGTTATGCATGATAAAACGTTTAGCTATGTCATTTTTAATACAGTTGGTGCTCCCGTTAGAAGGGTGGAAATTAAACGGCCTTTTTATTGGCTTTCGTCTTCGTGATGTCACCGTTTTCTCGTCACGCGATTGGCTGTTGGCTAAGTAGGGGAGCTCGTTAGTGCGTCTTTCTAGACTGATGTTACAATAGATGGAAAATGGGTCTCAAATGGCAAGGTTGGACACAGTGACAGAACCCCTCGTTGTTTTCCCCACAATTCTTGACGCAATCCAGGATCTACTGACACGCAGGCGTGGGTTGATGTTGACTCTACTATTCCCGAGATCAACTTGATTTGACCCACCGTGGGGTTTTTTTTCCCGTGCTTGTGACAGAAATGTTGTCTTGCAGTCTTTTTTCAACAGATGACCCGTTTTTGGGAGCTGTCGGTCTTGTGTGGATTGTCTTGACATGTTTAAATCGGTTGGATAATCCTCGTCATTGTTGACATTGACTTGGATGCAACGGGGGAATCATTGGAGAAGAACGCCGAGGGAGACTGGAATACACCCGAAAGCACTGTGTGTAAAAAAAAAAAAAAAAAAAAAGATTTATTTATTGGAATTAACTCTGCACGATGATTCATTGCGCCAACTGCGAAAAACCAATTGTCGATCGGTTTTTGCTCAAAGTTCTGGACCGACCGTGGCACGCTCAGTGTGTGCAGTGCTGCGAATGCAAGTGCACGTTGACAGAAAAGTGTTTTTCACGAGAAGGCAGACTCTACTGCAAGAATGACTTCTTTAGGTAAGAGTCTTGCATATAATCATATGACTATTATCTGTCTGGTAAAGGGACGCATGGTGTGATTAACAGGAAAAAGATGAAATCCCTAAATAATAATAATAATAATATTGGATGTAAAGCAAGGTGAATATAAAAGGTAAATCACCAAATAATAATAAAAAATGAATTATGGATGTCAACTCATGTAAAACAGCAATTAAGAGGACCAACAAGCATTGGAAACATTTCCATGCTTTTATGTGGAAGATATTATATTGTGGGTTTTTGTTTTGTATTTTTATTATCCCCTTCATTCAATTTTGCATTTGAATGCAATACACATCTGTTTTGATTTTTTGAACACTTTACATCACCTAATATTTCCGTTGTATTGCATCATAATAATAGTAATAATAATAAACATACTATTCCTACATCCTGTAGTGTCATATGTCGCACATGAATAGCTCTACTGTCTTCTTGCCTGCCACAGGAGATTTGGGACCAAGTGTGGAGGTTGCTCCCAGGGGATTCTGCCCAGTGATCTTGTCCGCAAGGCCAAGAGCAAAGTGTTCCACCTCAACTGTTTCACTTGTGTGATGTGCAACAAGCAGTTGTCCACCGGCGAGGAGCTGTACATCCTGGACGAATTCAAGTTCGTTTGCAAGGAGGACTACCACAACAACAACGGCAAAGACACCATTCACCTCTCAGGTTCAAATTATTATTGTTATTACGTTATTATATTATTACTACGTTATTGTTATTATTATAACGTTATTACGTTATTTTTTAACCATCCATCCATTTTCTACCGCTTATCCGGTGTGTTATGACTATTATTATTATTATTAGGAGTAGTAGTAGCCGCATTACTTGATTTTTTTTCATCAATGGAAGACATTTGATAATTGCGTGTGTTTAAATTTTCAATATCTAAATAATTTGCTCAGCCGTATCTTTAGCTCACTCTATATTATATCATTTTCGTTTTTAAAGATCCCTTTGGCTTTCTTTTGTTAAATTATTTATTGATAAGTCAAGCGTGTTTCCAAGTTGTATTTATTTCTGTATTTATTTTGGCAAATGCATTGGGTAAATTTACACAGTGATATCATTAAAAAGGAAGAAAAAAATGCATTCCAATTTGCAATAACCCCCCCCCCCCCCTTGCAGTGGAAAAAAAATCTAAAATATTGGATTTGAACAGCAAAATGTGTTACGGTTAAGCTTTGTCAAAGACCACCTTTCAAGGACTGCTATCCGGCACAATTTAAAATGTAAAAAACAGAATTTGTAATTATTTCATTCATACCAGGGGTACATTTGTTCTGCGTCTGTAAATTTAACTCGGGATTCCCTTCCATCCTTTAAAATCACTCTGGATCTGAATACAACCGTCACGTGACCCAGCGCACTTTTCTAATGAGTTTTCTCAAGTGCGCCGTTTTGTTTGCGTCAATTGGCAGTGACGACGTGTAGCGAGCCCAGTTTATCTCCGGACTCGCATGACCTGCAACAGGATGACTCCAAGGACTCGGAGGCGGGTCATTTGTCAGACAAAGACGTTTGCCCCAACGAGAACGACGAGCAAGGCGCAGTCGGGAAAAGACGCGGGCCTCGGACCACCATCAAGGCCAAGCAGCTGGAAACGCTGAAAGCGGCTTTCGCGGCCACACCGAAACCCACCAGACACATCAGAGAGCAGCTGTCGCGGGAGACCGGTCTGAACATGAGAGTCATCCAGGTAAATGTGGGGGGAAATAACAAAACGGAGCCTTCTCGCTTACGGGATTTAGTTTTTTTTTTGTACGCGGAATTGTTGCTTTTACGCACGCGAGTGTCGGTGAAATTCTGTTTTTAATGCATCGGTCAGCTGAACAGCAATAAGAAATAAAATGTAATATTTTGTCAGAACTCCGTGCAGTACACTACGCATTTATCCCACTTTACATTTGTTTTTAATTATTACGATTGACCTATTGTAACGCATAAAAGTGCAATCTTCCATCGCGCAAAATGGACGGCATCGGTAGTTTCATAGGTAAATGCATTTTGAAATAATTTTACAAATGCATATCAACATCGAGTCACCTTGTTTTTCAAAAGGTGTGGTTCCAAAATCGGAGGTCCAAAGAGAGGCGCATGAAGCAACTGAGTGCGCTTAGCGCCAGAAGACACATGTTCTTCCGCACCCCGAGAAGGATGCGAGCTCTGGGAGAGCGGGTGGACACCGCGGAGCTTGGCCATTTCTCCTACTATGGAGGTGAGCTCTAGATATGAAATAACACCATAATCCTAATGATTTCTTTATACTGCACGGGACTTTGTTCAGTTGCATTATATATATACAGATTTGCAATATTCAATTTCATAACTTGTCTGTAGAGTGTTGAGAATAAAGATGGATTTCAAATTGCTTTGTAGGAACATAATAATAATACTGTACTAATTTATTTATTATGATAGTGGATGTAGTTTGCACTGCACCGTATGCTGGGAGGCATTTCGAAGGTGACCCCAGGGCATCAGAAATTTTAATTTCATTTAAATAGTTTCACCACTCTAAAAAGTGTCATAATATTGTACTGCCTGTCCATATTATGCAGGTTTCAAAATAATTGCATTTTTAAAGAGAATCTCTGTGGTACTCAAACAGCATGTGTTGTTTTTTTTGGGGCGGGGGGGGGGGGGGGGGGGAATTACATTTTTCAAATGCAGTGCCTAATGTAGTGGCCAACTACTGTTTGATGTTTATTACCACTCTTAAATTGTCACCCAAAGGCGAGCATCATTATATTCATTACATTGGTTCTTATTAGTCTGTGTACCTAATGTGGCAACTTCATAATTTTTTTTTTTCCACCCTACTCATGTATTATGTTCCTTCTGAATGAATGCAGATTATCCCGGTGAATATTATGGCCCAGCCGGGAATTATGAATACTACCAAGGCCCACCATCATCCCAGGCACAGACACCAGCAGACTTGGGCTTTGTGCCTTCAGCAATTCCCGCCGGCACCCCCTTAGGGGCCATCGAGCATCGCCACCCCGGGCACCACTGTCCGGGGGAGGTGCAGTGTTACCCTGACACCGTGTCACACCACCCGGTTAATTCACCCAGCCCGGAGCCCAACGGCCCGGGCTCGATGCATAGCATCTCCAGTGAGATGTGCGGGCCCAGCACGCCCTTCACCACCATCACCCTCGGCGACAACGGATACACCAACCAACTGTCACAGCCCTCGTCCGAGGTGAGCGAAGGAACTGTGTGGTAACGCTGGGCGCTCTGAAGGCAAATCATCACTTTAATTATTTATGCATCTATTTATTTATTATTTAAGTGTTTTGAGTTCACACAAAAAAAATCTCTATTCTTGAACATGATTCTGTTGGTGCGTCCACAGTCGATGGTATTCAAATGGGACTCATGAGTACAAAGCACTGGCGGAACCTCCGATGGAGCAATAAACACATGCATTCTGTAATTGTTGACACCATATCTCATTTTTCAAAGATCAAAATGTAAGCTGTTCATGTTAAGTCCGTTCATCCTCCCGTGGTCTTGTATGCTTTATCCTCATTCGGGTCCAGTATCTTTGAAAAAAAAAAAAATCACCTTTCAGTATTTAAAAAGCAGCTCTCGACAGCTAATGGTGAATACAAGGTTTTAGATTGTGATTGTCAAGTTTGTTGCATTTGACCAAAAAGCTCTCTCAGGACAGTGTAAGCTTTGTTTCATTTTTTTTTTTTCCAGCTGTGTCACAAAACAGATTTGCCTTCAAAAGGACATGCGACGTCTTGAAAGATCGCGTTTGTATAGACACTGTCGATGAGTTCTACCTTATAAATAAAGAATATTAGTGAAGGGCAGTCAACTGTTTACTATGAGCCCCATGATTTAATTCACACTGTATAAAACCTGATTGATTATGGACATGGATTCCAGAGCACAAAGAACCAAACCTTTGTCGCTATGTATGTGCGATTGCCCGCTGTGCTAGTTTGTAATTGGAAACACACTCACACACACACACAAACGCACACGACATATTCTCGAATGATGAAACAACGCAACTCGTAGACAATGTCTACAGTAAAACACACACACACACACACACATGCACACGAGGACCGTAGCAAAGCACACCTAAGACACACTTGTATGCATAATGCCAGCAGTAGCTAATGTTTGTAATGAGGTGATTGTTCAAATAAGGCTGAGACGGATGTTTCTGACCATTCACTGTATGATAAAATACATTGATTGTTTTTTTGTAGAAATTGACTTTGGAAACAAAACAACAGCTTCATGCATTCAAAGACCAACTGGAATCTCCCCCCCGCCCATATTTGCAGTAAAAATGTCAACATGTTTTGGAAATAGTTTTGTATGTTTTATTGTGTTATTTCAAATATTAAGTCAAATAAAATGATGTGGACTGGATACAACAGAAATATTCATTTTACTAGGGCTTGACAACATCTGAATTTCCGGGCATTGTTTTGCAAAATGATATTTCATGCACTGCATGCTCCTCATCAGGGGTAGAGCTAAGTGGTGACCAAGGTTGGCCATGGTCCCCCTACATGTCGGGAAAGAGACTTTTTTGCCATTTTCAAATGAAGCCAGTGTTCTTGGACCCCTTGATATTGTGACACAATTTAGAGTAACACCACATCTCAAGAATAAACTTACAATTGCTCGGAGTACAAAAGAATCTGCTTTGAGCGTCTTATTTTTTGTTCCTGATTGTAAAGTGTCCTTGGGTGTCTTGAAAGGCGCTTATAAATAAAATGTATTATTATTATTATTATTATTATGTTCATAACATAGCAAGCAAACAACATGGCGGAGAAGTCATTGTTCCTTATACCATCCACAGTCACAGTCTCATAAAAATAGACACACATTCTAATCTTGCCCAAAAAACTCAGGAACAAATTTAAGTAAAAAGCAACGGTTAAAATTATGAAGAATTAGTTTGGGGGGCCTGTTCTTAAAGTAGCTTATCGGTGATGGGACATGGTGATTTCCGAGGAATGTTGTGGAAGTCATGATTTCTCAGTTCACAGTTTGACAATGAGACTGCTTTAAAATACGGAATCAAAATTAGGCTACGTTCAGAATAATTGTCATTTTTATGCGGCAGACTAGATAGTTCACTTTTGATTCAAATGACATTGTTCAACACTCCTCGGGCATTCAATAATTGCGTCATTGCTGTCGCATAATTACAGCATACCGGATCAATGTCAGTTCGGTGACCTATCCTCATAAATATTGAGCCAATAAATTCTAATGAATGATCCAGTTTTATTTTGATAGCATCAAAACCCAACAGAAGTTTTCTCAGCGCTGATGTCTGTTATTGACTTAACGCCATGCTCGAAAATCGCTTTGGGTGGAGTCACACTAAAACGTGGCCGTTCCTCATCTAATCTGGCCTCGCAAATATTCTCACGTCGGTTTAAGCACTTTTCATTTTGGAAAGGTGCAATATCATATTGCACTTGAGAGTGCGGTTGCAATATATGTCACACATTCGAATAATATTTTAAAAGAGACTCCCAGAAAACTGTTATATGCATTTAAGAGGGCACCGTTGCCAATTTTTATTTTAATTTTTTGCAGTCTCATGCCATCTGCCAACTCTGGCATACGCCCGTACATTAACTTCAAGGATGAGCTCTCCAGCTAACTCTGTCAACCCCCCCTGCCCCCACACACACGCGTCACCGTTGCTTATTCAGGTCACAAGCTAATTGATTTCAATTTTGAGCAGAGTCTCCAAGCACCATGACCACACAGAAACTGGATTAAAAATAATAATAATAAGATGATCAAAGAGTCACTCTGAGTTGGCTACTACGGTGAGTTTGATCCAGTGATATTTATTGTCGCGCACTGATTTTTTTTTTTCACACTTTTTTAAATGATGCTCAACGGCAACTGTGAAGAAAAACACTCATTGCAATGGTCTATAGGTGAGTTTTTTGTTTTATGTTTCATCAAAGTATGTCAATGTGAAACTGGTATATGGCAAAAAAAAAAAGTTGGGGACCACTGCTTTTTAGCATGGTCAGTACCATCAAGACATAAACTGTATTCTGATCAATTTACTTTTATTTCCTTTGAATTGAATTACTACTTGATTGGATTCTTTCAAACAGAACAGCCTGGCCAACTCTGCTACAGAAAGGCTTTCCACATTGAAATTCTGTTTTCGCTACTTCAGTGACATTCTCAAGTCTCAGGAAATGTACATGTGCTCGGTTTTGCAGTCAGCCTGCGCTGTCTTTGAGTCACGCCTCTGGGTTTTTTTTTTTTTCATTTTCATGTTATGGAAAACAAAAAGCAAAGGCAGCAGTGCACCTGAAAGCGAATGGTAGACATTTGGCAGAGGTCAAAGGGAGTGCTTGATGAAAGTGAGAGTCTGATGACCAAGCTCGGGACACAATGGTGGCTCGCAAACAAAAAGGTGAGGCTTTGGCTTAGTGTTGGAGAACTGATGACGAGTTGAAGGAATGGCACAAAGGATACGTATAAAATCAAGGAATGTGGAGTCAGGCTGAACACAAGGAGAAAGACAATCAAACAGTTATGCAACAAAGTAAAAAAATAGCTAATAATGGCCAAAATAACCCTCACAACGCGTGAGTCATCTGGCAGGTGCTTGCAGATCAGCAGAGGTTTTTATACACAGGAGGTGATTGCTAATCAGCTGCAGGTGTGGGAACGCCCTCTGGAAATCACCCCGCCCAGAAGTGGACTCGTCAAAATAAAGGAGCAAGTAATAAATACACAGATGGTGGATGTGTCCAAAATCTGGATTGAAGAATCGATGTAGATGAAAATTGTGCAAATGCATGTGTTTAAAAAAGGATTCCTGCACAAACTGGAGAATATTTGCAACCATCGCTGTTGTGGTGTGTTGCCTCCAAATAGTAAAGCCACAATTCATGTATACGTCGCCTGCCCAAAAGCAAACAACATGCTGAAATATTTTTTTTCTGGATCAGTGCAATTCTTCATCTGATATATTTCTTTTCTCATGACCATCAGCTTTTCACTGCTTTTCAAGATAGATTGTGGGATGCCCCAGGAGGACTATGTAGGGGGAGACCAATATTCACTTCATATTTGAAGGGCAAACTCAAAGTCGATGGGGAGCGAGTCACAAACTAATACGGACAGTGTATAAATAAGAATCTCTGCCGAAAATACTTCTGAAATCCAGTTCTGTTCAAGATGTGTCACACGAAGCTACAGCACGAAGACATTTTCAATCTGCTGCATAGTGTGCCATCACATGACAAACAAACCAAAGCTAAAAGCTATCATTCAGTCCTTCTCTGATATTGTAGCTATCTTGCATGAATTTAGTGACAAAATTCTGACGTGGCACGATTCCGATATTCATCATGCCAGCCTACGTAGAAAAAAATAAAACGCATGGAATCGGGTATATTCCGATCGGAATAAGTCCTCTTCCAAACATGGATGAGAATCAGATCAAAAACTACCCCCCATCCCAAAAAAAAAAAAAAATTTTTTAAAACACCCACTGTAAATCTAAACTACAAGCAGAGGCATGAAATAAGGACTAAATATGCTACATCGGAGGTGTGCCAATTGTTAAACAAGAAAAATAATTGTCAACCATTCCGTGAAGTAATAACACAGCTACCCTTAAATTTACCCAACAAAATGACGTCACGTTAGGATCCGGATTATTTCTGTATCACTGTTTACCTCTGTGTTGATGGTTGTGAATTTGCAATTGGGGCATCTGCCCATGATGGTTGTTTCTTATTTTCCAACAGTGCAAACATTGCCAAATTGGATCGGTGTTGATTACAACGTAAATAGACAAATACCGTATATGGGCATGAAATTGGAATTTGGTACTTTGACCTGTCAATTCAGCCCCTGTGTAATCACTGCATAACACCTGAAGTTCAAACATGAGGAAATATTCATTGTATTATCAATCGCCGCTGACCACGATTATTGGATATAAAATTGCGTAGAAGACTCGGGATGTCTATAACTCCGTATTTTTGGTCTAATATTTATACTGCTGTAAAAACACATTCACATCTGCAAATATGATCTGACAGCAACATTAAAGCATCTCTGATTGTCTGACGGCAAAAGTCAATACCTTAAACATAAAGGACGGCACACAAAAAGAGTGCTGACTGGAACCATTGAGGCCGTGGAACCGTTGGGGCGGTAGGAGGGGGGTGGGGCCAAGGAGGGGGGGGGGGGGGGATAGAAAGCCCAGAGGGTTGTAAACCATAAACTGCAGGGAAGCATGCACCGAGGGGACATTTTTAAGATTCATTTTCTCCTCCGATGTGTTGCTCGCACAATCCAGATGAGGTCAAAAGGGGAGGTACATATGGCTGGAAATGACTGCGGCAATGCAAGCAGGGGCTGAGCCATCGTTCAGTCGAGCCAAGGCTGTGCGAGTGAAATGGCAACTGTGTGTTGGGAAGATTAAAAGGCTCCGGCGTGTCCTTATTCTTCTTGGAAAATGTAAACAATTACACAGTGACTTATATTTGCAAGCTTGTGACATTATCGCCGTCGCAAAAATTGGCACACACCTTTGTGGTATTTTGGTTTAGTGGACACATAACCAAGCCACAATATGTACGTTTTTGTCAAATAACGGCATGGAAAATTAAAAGTAGCGGGTAATCAGTCAAATCCGTGCAGTGCGTGATTTTACAGAAACATAATAATATTAAATACACGTAAAAATACAATGGAAAAACACTGGCTTGTTGTTTGAAAATCGACAGAGGAGCATGAATCTTGAGATTCACTTTTGTCATGGATCATTAGAAAATTGTTCTGCGACTGCGTTAGCACATTTGGAAACTTGTGCTGACTTTCTGAATGAGGAACGACAGACTTGTTTTTGGTTTTTGGACCATCAAGATTTGATCGGATCTAAAATGCAAACGTAAATCCATTTGCTTTTGGTCTGTAAAATAAACAGAAAAAGGACGATATATAGTTTGATAAATGTATGAATCCCGTATTTTTATTTTCAGCACAAAATATTTTTAATCAAACAAAAAAGACAGCAGATTTTTAATTCTGAACTGAGTTTTATTAATTCTGAACTGATATTATAAAACTGAAACACGACAAACAACAAAAAATGGTGAGTTATGTCACATTGTATTCCACAAACCCGATAACTTGAGGTTTTCTGAAGATAATTCCTTTATATTCCTTACCGTAATACGTTCTATACGCTCCCAAAAGACTAAGCATGGCATTCTGTTGATTTCTTCATTCTAATATTTGTATTTGTAGAAAAGGAATTAAACAGCAAAATCCATCTGTTCTATTTATCCATCTCAGGGGGTGGTCATTTTGCTGTCGACTGAAAATGACATCACAGTGTTCAGTTTGCGCGCATCGCACTGTCATGATGTATGGATTTAATTTCTCTCTTTAATTTAAAAGATTTTGTCAAACGTACAAAGAACGGGGAAGGTCTATTTTTTTTCTCGAAGAAAAACAAGTGTAATTGAATAGTAACGTCAAATAACTCAGGAACTCTATATAGAGAAGAGCTGCAGATAAGGATAAAAATAGTAATGCTAAAAAAAAAACCAAATGTATGTATCTGTTATTCGAGTCGTTTTTATTTTCTCTGGATTAAGCACAATGGAAAGTCATCTATCGTTTCATTCCCTGGTAGGAGATTATGCTACCGTGTTAATCAAACTAATCCCTGTTTATCTGAGCAAAATGCCTTGATTAAGAGAGAGATTTGCAAGTCAAACACGAGACCAGCAAATCAATTTACACCGAGCTGACTGTGCTTTTAGTAACAGTGGACTAAACCTTGAGCTTTGTATTTGGACAATAAAGGTTGTCTGATTTATGGCACAAAATACTTTTGTTTTCCTATCGCATCCCCACACACACATTTTAATTTCTTTCAGGTTTACATTTCACAAGTGCAAAGTACAAAAGTCATCATATGATTTTCTTCCGGAAACAAAACTTAAAAATATGCATTATTCACAAACATACACATAAAGTATATTCAGACACAAACGTACATATAGATGCAAAGTATACACACACACACAGATATATGTGAATTGGTTGCCAGCCAATATCCACATCACACTATATAGGGACAATATGCACAATATATATATATATATATTTATATATATAACCACCTGCCCATACATATATATGGTATATATATATATATACAGTATATGATATATATAAGACATAAATATACTTATATATAAGACATTAGTATGCATATATTCTGTAGAAATTATGTTAAGTCACCTTAAATGATGTATTACCGTATTATCTGCTCCAGTCACGAAGTGTCAACAAAACGTTATTCACAAACATACACAAAGTACATTCAGACACAAACGTACATATAGATGCAAAGTATACACACACACATATATACATATATATATATACATATATATATACATATACATATATATATATATTTGATATATATAAGACATAAATATGTATATATTCTGCAGAAATTATGTCAAGTCACCTTAAATAATGTATTACCGTATTATTTGCTCCAGTCACCTAGTGTCAACAAAGCAATCAAAGCACCACATCTCATTTATTGAGCCATTTGCTGTATCACGGTACTGTTTGACAACGTCAATATTCTTTGGCTGTCTGCAGGACTTGAGCTTAAAGTTACACACAGCCTCTTAATCGAGTCCAGGACAGCACTGTGACTGTGACTATTCCAGAATCCGTATTTTCTTCTGTTGAAGCCATTCTGTTGTTGAATAATTTTCCTGTTTCATCACCCAACTTTTGCCGAATTTCATTTTGCAGACAGAGGGTTTTAAAATCACCTGCAAAATGTATTATTCGGAAGAGATTTGTCATTTGATTATGGCAACACGCCCAGGCTCTGAGGCAACAAAGCAGGCAAAAACCATGATGACCCTTCCGCCCTACTTCACAGTTGGGATGAGGTTTGATTGCGGTCTGCTGTGCCTTTTTTTTTTTCCCCAGACATGCAGCCCACTTCACAGTGTCTATGGTCGACCCTGCTGGCATTAAATCATCCGCAAGTCAAGATCTTGCAGCGCTTTATACAGTACTTTGCGCATGTCGATCTCCTGCATGGACTGTAAATGATTTGGTGAATTAATCTTTTGAATGGATCTTTTAATTCTGTACACTTCAAGGAACTGTTGTGTCCATCACCGGTAGACACTGCGCCTCTCCTGCAATGAATTTAAAGACAATGAGAGGAGCTACTGCCACTTGTTGGGAAGCAAATCAGTTGTGTTCATGCCCACCGCAATGCAAACGCCTCTTTCTAACTGCGCCCTTCTGTGAAAATACGAAAGAGCGTTTTGCACTATATTTGCACAGGAAAATAGAGTCCTTAGATCAAGATTAGATCACATTTTATGGCCAATTTATATCGAAACCTCAATAAATGCAAAAGGTTGACAGATTTATGAATGACACCAGGAAACAGCTCAAAGTGAGATTTTAGAGTCCAGATTGCAATTGTTGACACTTTAGGACTGGATTGCACATTTCTTTTTCCAGTTTCGTCGGTACTCTTAAAAAAATATTCTAATCGCGATCTTATGTGAATTTAGATTTGGCTTTTCTGTCATTGCCGCTTCCTTTTAGTCACTCGAACAATCTGGTTCAATTTGCTAATTTGACCCTTTCTTTACTTTTGGCTTCAGGCTTGGTCGTCCACTTTCTGCATGAAAATCACTCACACATACAATTTTATAATCAATGCCCACAGTAATAGGATTCCTCTGGCCACGGGCAATTAATACAGTACCCCCCTCCTCCCCCTCCCCCCCCCCCCCCCCCCCCCCCCCTTCTTGTGCTGATCTCAAAGCTACGAGACATTGGCTTCTCCTCATTTACATATTTATTGCATTGGACTCAAATCTGGCGAGTGATTGATGTGGAGCCTGCCTCCTGAATTTTTAGCGGCCTATTATTATGACAGAGAAGGAGGGAGCTGCAGCACGTCAGTGTACTTTTGATTAAAGTTGAAGAAGACAGAATCCTAAGTGTTCCCCACCTACTTTCTCTCTCTCTCTCTGTGTATGCCGCTTCCATCTGCAAGGCCAAGGGCTGACAAGATGTAAGAGCGTGTTATAGCTATTGACAAGTCATTTGCTCACAAAAGTCAAGGCAGATACGCTTGTTACGACTTTAATCACCATATCACTTGCGCTACATTTTTTTTTTTTGGGGGGGAGATTATAAAGACAAAGGATTTAAATTTCTGGCTACGCTAGCATCAGCGGTGTGAAGTATTATTGACTTCGACATTGACACTACATGCTTGTAATGGAGAACGACAGCATCTGACCATGTTTGCGGTTTTGGAACAGCGATAGGACAATATCAGGGCGAAATCTGTGAAATTGGTTATTGCTTTGGGCAAAGGATGTTATAGTAAATAAATTGTATACATTCCTGCGCAAAGTTGTTTGCTTTGGTGTTTTAAAAACGCTTTTCACAGCAGTCATTTTAACAACCAAAAATATATATTCCACAAAACATTTTTTTTTGCATTCATTTTGGTGAGGATCTGGAAAAATGTGCTGGTACAGGCATCCAAAATGGAACAGAATCAAAATGGCACCGGGAAGTAGCTCGCTAACAAACCAAAACGCAGTATTCCACAAATGTGTTAGCCTCGGTGGAGGCTCTGTGGGTGATATCAGTTGTGAACTTCTATTTGTCTAATATATTTGCAGTTATTTTACTTTGACTTGAAATATGTAATTGACACTGTTTTTATAAAATATATGTATACCATTATGACGGTCATTGAAATTGTACTACCTTGACGGAATATATTCCTCCTCGAGTAAATGAATGACAAAGAAGCTTGAAACTTGCCAATTATAGCAATGCTTAAACAGGAAATTGAAGCCTTAGATTTTTGCACGATATGTGTGGAGGGTTTTGCATTGTCATACATTAGAGTTGACGGACAAAGAAACGCAGGCACGAGCGCATATGAGTGATGATTCTCTTGTTTGCAACCAAGCATGAAACGTTCTGTGGGAAAGAGCCGACTCGGCAAAAATGCGCGGGTTTGCGGTACGTGTGTGTGTGTGAATGTGTGTGCGCGGTTGGGTCGTAGGGTAGCATGTGAGCAGACATGGTTCTGCTAAGTCTACACTTGGGCTGTCTGTATTGCCGAGAGAAGTCCCATCCTGATAAGAGCCACCCTTTCAATCAATATTTAAAGATATTTGATTTTCGGCACATTTAAACTCACATTAAATGTGAAAAAAAAAAAAAAAGCCAGACTTCAGCGAGCACTTTCAGTAACTTATTCCGAATGTCTATTTTATTTTAAAAGTCGCACTATTGTGCCTGCTGCAATGTTTCCCCCCCCACGGCTGGTTGTCTTTGTCCTTCAGGCCCAAAGGGCATTGGTCATACATGGAACCATTGTACGGACCCCAGGAGGAAGAGTAAACCAACATTTCCATAGGGAGATGGCTTTACACGCTCCACTGATATGCCCTAATGTATGCATTTTAATAGGTCCGACCTTTCAAATAGGACTGCGGTTAGGCTGCTGCAGATTCGCCTATTGGCGGATTTTTTTTTACCCGGATTTTTTTAAACATTGATTTTTTTTGTTTTTTTTTAAATGAGTCAAACACACTTTCATTGAAAATGCTTACTCGCCGGCCAGTCGGTCCCCCCCTATTAACGTGCCATTACTATACATTGAAATCTAAATAACGCAACTGCTACACTGTCAACCTAAAGCACACGTGCTAAAAATCCAAATCCCGACTGATTTTTCCTGAGACACTGCATCAGTTTACAATGATTTTCTTTTCCCCTTGCCCACTTTTCCACCTGCCATGCAGACGGTCTCCCTGCCCTTATAATTTCTGCACCAGACAATGACCCACAGTAATAATAGTGATCTATGGCCCAAGATGCGCCACCTTGCCTGCTGACCTTTCCTACAATTCTTCACTAGCGTGCCTGTTTTTTTCCAACTAACCTAAGTCAGGGCCTCTACGCTTCATCCCTCTTCGTATCTAGCCAGCAGCAGCCCCCCCCCCCCCCACACCCCGCCTCTCCCACCCCCCGCCCACCATCACCGTCACCTTTTCTCTCCTCCTCCACACATCTCGTCAACGGCTCGATGTGCGCGGCTCGCCACACTTCACTGGCTCCATGAATGTTAATGTCAGACGTGTGAGGGGAGGTCGGGAGAGGAGGGGATGCGGTTTATAGGAAACACATTCTTTTCTTGTGCGCGGCACATCCACAACATTTATCAATATGTAATTGTTTATGATTAAAAAAAACCACATCTGCATATGTTTATTTTAATTTGTGGATGTCATGTTTTTTTTTTGTGTTTGTTTTAGGAAAAACTGCGATTTATCTTCAAGGACATGAAATCATAAATCCGTATTGCTCATGTCTCCTCCCTGGCTAAAGCAGGTGTGTCTGGGTCTCGTCCCTGTCTTTCCTGAGTCAGAAGCCCTCAGCCAATGTTTACCAAGCTCTGGCAGAATGACAATGTGTGCATTATGTGGGTGATGATCACCGGGTGTTGAAATCTTTGACCCCTGTGACACATTTTAAACATGGATTGGGGATTAAGCCCGCGGTGCAGCTGGCTGACAGGCTGCCCCCAAAGAGATTCACATCCTCGCTCCCGCTCTGTAAAAACACTGGGACACTAATACCCTTTTTACTCTCCAGTGTAAAGTAAGCTGCTTTTGAAATGTGCTTGGACATTGCTGATGTCTATGCATCTTGTTTGAAATGAAGGATTACGCAATAATCCAAATTATTCATGACTCTGTTCGTTTATTCTTTTAAAAACGTTGACTAACAGCGCAGGAAATCAGTTTGTTTTATATGTATTTTGACAGCGGTATGTAGACTGTTGCCCGGAAAATGCATGAAGGACAACTGTGACAGTGATGTGTTAAAAAAAAAAAAAAAATCAATTTTAATCCGAGAGCTAAAGTGGGAAATATAATATTTAAATATTGGCAGCACGGTGAGCACATGCGCTTAAGTTCTGAGATTCTGGGTTGGAAATGTGTGGTTGAAAAGATGGTTGAAAAGAGAAATTGAGAGATTCAGCCTATTACGAAAAAATAAATACCATAAATTGTCAGTGCCTTGCAAGAAGACCCTTAAGTGGGCTCCATGTGCCGATCTTTGACCGATCTCAAAAAATTTGACAGACATGACAAGGAAAAAAAAAAAAATCAGCATATATGTACTTACTGTTACTATTATGTGGGGTGAACTCAAAAGACGACTGCTGGAAAATACAAAGCAGAAGAAAGAGGAAATGAGGCGAAAATAAAGTTGCAGATCGGCGAACCGTTGCTTTTTATTTGGTAAACAACTACGCAGACACGTAATACAAACACAAAACATGGCCGGATGTGTCTTCTATTTGTCGGTTCGGCCAGACTTGGTGTTGTTGACCACACACACTAGGATGTGTGAGCGCAAACAATTATTCTCCTCGACTGTTTTACGAACAGATCTGAGAGGAACGGTCACTCTTAACACACCCCACGCCACAGGATAACTAAAATTGGTTTGATAATAATCTTTAAGAGACATCAGACCGTCGGGCCTTTGCTGACTGATTACAAATGAGTGAAAATGTTCAGGATAGCAGCAGGAGTGTTAAGAAGAAAACGACGTCCCAAGCGGCAAAAAATGTCTAACTGGCATCCACCTTAAAAGGTTTATGTGGCTTATAGATGCCAACAAGACATGGTTGATTCCGGCCAAAAATAAAAACACAATTATGTGAATTTGAGATTATCGATTTTGAAGGGAAGAAAGTAGAAAAACGATGTATTTGCATGCACAACATAAATTTAAAAATGAACTGTACACAGTACAGAATGCAATATAAAATATAACATCTCAAGCATCTTAGCGTGAGGGAGCCGATGTACACTTTGCAATGTGGTCCAAACATGAAAAGGCGGGCGGGCAAGCATAGAGGAGCTTTCCTTTCGAAACCCTGAGCCTGGAGAGAGACGAAGAACAGCTGGGGCCTCGCACTCCCCGTGTGTCAGTCGAGTCTTTATCATGGGCAAAAGACTTTTTTGTTTTCAGGCAGTAATCAGACAGCCCAGGGGCTCTGTAAAGACCTCGTTCGCGTTTCATCTCAACTGTTGCATACAGCCCGGCTAATTGGAATCCTGCAACTGGGTCAGATGCATTGTCTCTCAAGTGCTGTCAAGCCATTGAGACACATGAATGTGGAATTATGGTTCTCCCCAGATGCATGATTGAGTCTCCCCACTGAGTTATCTTAATTCCTCCATTTCAATCTCATTGCAGGCATCTTTTTTTTTTTTCCCCAAAAGTTCCCCCACCCCTTAGTTTTCTCCCAACAGTCCCTGCTGGAAAAACATCAAATCGTAATGAAATGAAATACGTACAGCATACTTAGCATACGTATACGGCTATACGCTACGTATCAAGGATGCTAGAATCTTTCTCAGAACAATTCTCATTCATTTTGACTGAGGGAACAGCAACACATTGTTTTCTGCAAACATTTTCTAGTGCAGGTTTCTATAAGAGCAACAAAAAATGTTCAAACACAAAGCTGACACATTAAAAGCACAAACAACACAAATGGACAACAACCAAAAACAGCGGTGACCTACCAGTAAATAGTCTCAGGCCAATCAAAAAAGATGAACAACAGCTTGGTAGAACATGAGGGCTAAAAGCTAATTAGGCTAACGAGATCCACAGGATGTCTGACATGTATGGTCGACACAGCTGACAGTCACACCGCAGATTCCGCGATTGTGGAGTTTGGGTGTCTGTGGGTTATTTGACACAAAAATTAATGGTTCCTTTCGATAATGGAAGAAAAATGCACAATGACCTCTTCAATTACTTAAAACTGACATATTTACTGAAAATTACTGATAATTATGACATTCAGACATAGCATTTGGTGGTAAAACAAAAATGCAGGCCTGGACAAAAATTATGATACTCCGACAAAAAAATGGTTCGAACGTAAGACAAGGTGTGTCCTCTAATTAGCGTCAGTGTGCCTCTTTCTAGGGTGACAGTTAGTCGATGTGCTGTTTGGTGACATAATGTCTCACACTAAACATGGACCACAGAAAGCAAAGAGATGTCTCAGTTGATTCGAAAGAAAATTATGCTAAAGGTTAACGCTTTCAGATCATCTCCAACCAGCTAGAACCAGCTAGACTCCAGGCCGAGAGAGCCGCAGATCTTCTCGTTTGAGAAGTTTTCCCTCTTCCAGGAAATCTGATTCAAATGAACAGCTCATCAGTAAGCTCTGTCAAAAAGCCTGATAACGATACAGTAAATTCCCAAGGTCAACGCACATCAGTGTCAGATCCCACCATCAGTCGTTTGAGACAAATTGGACTTTCATGGGAAGAGGACCGAGGATGACATCGTTGTTGAAAGCAAAATAAAACCACGTAAAGAATACACATTTGCATAGTAATTGCTGTGATGTATGTTAAACACATTAACTCATTCAGTACCAACCAATTCTGAATCAAGTCTGAAAAGACGTTTAAACACGTCTTTGGGAGTGAATGAGTTAACAGGCACTTTCCATTCATTTCTTTGACATTTTCGACACAATTTCTTCGTGGATTGCCGTTTCTAAGCTTCGTGCCCATTTTCCCCATGAAAGCATCGTTTTAAACATCCATCCCTTTTCTTAAGCGGTTAGGTCGCAAGTGAGCTTGCTTGGTGAAAAATTGAATAGACCTCAGGGTGGGCAATCACAAGGTATATATAAAACAAACTACTGTATTATTATCATTCATGTTTGGGCAATTTTGAATCTTCAATGAACCGAACGTGAATGATTTTGGAATATGGGAGTGGCCAGAGAAAACCCAGAAGGAGAACCCGCAACCTCCACAAAGGAGGGCCTGAGCCTGGATCTGTATACAGTACGAAGTCTGAAGTGTGAAGCAGATGTGTTAACCACTAGAGTTTCAAACTAAATTATATTTCGGGCTGTAGAAAAACAACCAGTTGGATCTGTTTCGGTATTTTTAAACAACCGCGGCTGCTTTTATATTACCTTTCCAAAAAGAAAATATTTAGTACTGTGCAAGTCCCCCCAAACAATGCCGTTTGCTCTACTCCGGTGTCTGAGAAAGAAAATGAATCTGCATTTTGTCACTGATCAAAAGAATTATCCCGCCGCGCACGCCATCACAAATGAGCAAAACCCTGTGGGAGACAAGGGGGTTGGGGGGGACACATGCAACACACATTTCCAATTATAGCACCAAATGACTTCTTTCTTTTCGGACCGCTCGTAATTGTTGTGGGTATTGGGCACATGCAACTCAATTTGTCTTACATATTTGTTGGTGGGACGATAACAAAGTTGACAGAGCCGAGGGGATGATACAAACGAAATAAGGCCAAAATTAAATAAATAAAAGGATGAGATGGCTCCCACAGTATTTGTTTGATCCGTTTCATCCTCCTTAAGACTGTTGAAGTTTAAAAGGCAGGGGTGTGAAGAAAAAGAAAAAAAAAAAGACACTTTAATCGTCTTTGGGTTAAGGAATGTGAAGAGTATCATTTTCGAATAATCAGAAAATGTCTCCCTAGTGTCATCGTCGTTGTTCCGACTGCTCCATTTGAACTATGCTTTCAATTGATGCAAGTATTTGTGCTGGAGATCATCATGTATATACAAAGTATATACCGCTATATGTTTAAAAAAAAAAAATCACATTTTCAGACCTTTGTTAAAGACATGACAGAAACATGGCTACGCTTTGTTTTCGATTGCCAACACGCCTTTATTTCACCATTATTTCAAGGTTACAACCTGTGCATTAAAAAGCAAAACTGTCTGGCAAGTCAGTCCAGGTCAAGAAAAAAAAAAAAAAGGCACAGCACTGAGCACAACGCCGTTTTCTTCACATTGTAAAGCGAACATAATGAGGCAGTGATGTCAAGGACTGAGTTCAACATTTACAGTGCAGTTTCGCATGTACCGTCTGTATAGAACCTCTGTCATACACTTGTCACAAAGTAACTTTTTTTTTTCCAAACCAAAATCAAGTAAGTAAATTTGCAACTGGGAATAATCTGTTACGAAAAATTAGCGACATTTAGTACAAAATATTAACAAATAAACAGAATCAACACGAACAACAGTGAGACATTTGCTTACATTACATGAATCATTGAACAGAGGTGATCTCATCATGTATTCCAAATATGTTCTATTGTTATAACAAATCTATAACAACGACGCTATTTTCAGTGATTGTTTTGAAGACTAACAAGATACATGAGACAAAATAAATGTTGAGAAAAGAAAAAAAAAAATGCCGTTATCATCTCTGCGTGGAGTACCATTAGCATTTCCCATTCAATTTCTATGTGTTCACCGCATGTGTGTGTAACAGCGAGCGTGATGACATGGATGCCACATTTACGGCGAGAGCGTGTTTGATTCGGGATGCGACGTGAACAGCGAAGCAGCATAAAGTGCATGTGGAGCAGCGTGAAGTGGGAACAGAAGGGACAGCTGTAGTTTTGTGTTCACCGCAGGAGAACTGGGAAGCAGTCAGCGGCTAAAAGGGCTCCTTTTGCTCCCCGCTGTGCTCTTCTGTCCAAATGGGTTATAACGTTCTTGCTATTTTTCTGCTCAGTAACTAAGTGCGCCCTCGCTGGTAGTTTAAAAGACACTTTCTCGCCAAAGCTGTTGGCATTGTCCCTCCAAATATTTAACTATGACTACGTTGTCCGAAAGCATGACGCATTGGAATATGACAACATTCCAGTTGGTTAGTTCAAACCCCACACCAGATCCAATTGGTCACCAAATATTAATAGCCACTTTCTACCAATTGAACTTGAATGCAACATATGCACTTTGATCCAAATTGGTTGTTAAGACAACTTACAAAATATCACATTGTTGAGAATCATTACCAACGATTCATTGGTTCCCTGGCGGCTGCCGAGGGGCGCTCACGTTGGCTCCTCCGAAGGTTGCTTGGCAGCCCAGATCCCGAGCTGGACGGCTGTGGACTCGGCGCTAGGAGGAGGTTGAGGTCTCCATAGTGGACAATATACGCACTACCTCCGCTCTCTGTGTCGGTGAGATGTGCTGGGTCATGTGCACGATGGAATCCATTGCAACCTCTGGGTTAGCTTGAACGAAGCTGGAAGCACAAGATAACAATAAAAAAAAAGTCACATATTTGTCAGGATGATTTTATTTTCCCCCCCATTGCTGCTAACAACATGGCTACGAGAACACAGACAGAAGCTAGTCAGTTAGGCCAACTTATTGATTTGGTTGCTATATTTAGCAAATTTTCTGAACCTTGAGCTCTCAAACTCTCAAAAAAAGTGACTCGTGAGTCGAATTCCTGCCATGAGCCGAAGTGGTTTGACATTGTTGAAGGCAATGTCAGAGTCAATTACCTTGACGTTGCCCATTTTATCTGTGCTGTATGTTACACATACGTACAGCACATTTGACAATAAAGTTGTATTCAATTCAATTTATATGTGGCAAAAGCAGTGATTTAACAAATTGTTGGAAACATTTGACCAGAGGTAGGTGTATCCAAGTTGCACTATTTGGCCAAATCTGAACATTTAAAACGTTATTTTATTCAGGATCAATTACATATGTGCTTCTAAAAAAATACATATTTCTCTGATTTCTGTAGAAGTTGATGCAAATTATAGCGAGAAAAAAACACCTCTTGAAAATTCTTATTTGATGCCAATAGAAAAAAAAGCAAATCTCAAAAGGGGGAATGAAAGCCAAACTTGATTTGAATAATTAATGTCACCTATGTTTGCATTTTCTACAAGCAAGGGGGGGGGGGGAGATGATTGTGAAGAAAAAAAAAATGGAATAATAGAAGTCCCTATCAGTAAGCCCGGTCGGTGGTCAGCAACACGCGGCTCCAGAGCAGCATGTGGCTCTTTAGCGACATCTAGTGGCTCCCTGGAGCTTTATTAAAAAATTTTTGAAAATGGAAAAAGATTTTGATAGTAGGCTTATATAGCTCAAATAGCTACAGATACATGTGGCAGCTCCGAAAAAGGAGAGCTGTGGTGTTGTTTTTTTTTTAAAACGAACCCTATATTTATGCTTTTAACAGTCTCGACAAACACAGACACGTCTGCGTCCGACTCCGTGCCTTCTCTCTTCTGGTTCGACTCGAGAGGCGTTCAAAGACAGCCTCTGAAAAACGGAAATTAATAATCACTTCACTGACACTAAGAAAAGCGAAAATAATACACCAAAACAAAAAACCAAAATTAAGCGAGGAAATTACTAAATAAATTCTAAGGGGGCGTTTGTGAACACACAACAAAGGCATGAATAACAAACAATTCTGAGACAGTCTAGTCTCCTACATACTGTACATACAGCATGGGTTTCCTTCATTGTAAGTTTTATAGAAGGCTTTTATTTGTTTTGCGGCTCCAGATATACTTGTTTTTTTTTGTCGTAAATGGCTCTTTCAACATTTTGGGTTGCCGACCCGTGGGTTAGCCCTAAGTGAAACTCTGTTGCTCCTGAGGAATCACCTGCGAATCTGCTTGAGGATGTGATCACGGCGAATGTACTTGATGTTCTCATCGATGACGGACCTCGCTCCCTCGTCTTCGGCCAGCTGCTTCTCGAGCCATCCCACCACCTCCTCGTTGTTGTCCCACAGATAGGCCTGCATGATGTTATTGTCATGTTGGTAATTTATGACTAAATATAAAGTTTACATCCGCCCCCCCCAAAAAAAGGTCCCGGTTGAGTGTACACAAATCACGATCAACACAAACAAAAGAAGTAGACCGGCTCAAAGTGGACGCATGATGTCTTGTTGATTTGGGCCCGATAGGAATATTAGTATTCATGAGTGCCGGCATCTCTGATCCCAAACAAAGCCAGGCTGGAGGGGCTTAAAGATTTGAGGGTGGAGGGGTTTAATAGGCCCTTGCCTTTATATGAATAGCCCTGCTTGAGGTCCGCAAGAACATTTAATGCCCTTATTAATCATTTTTAATCTGTTTGCTTTTAATTAAGAGACAGTGTGTTGCTCTCCTATCAGCACGTGCCAGAGCTGTGATTAATTGTGGCTTAAGACAGTGAGTTCTGATGGGGTTAGCGTCCTCGCAGACAAGAGGGCCACTTTGCGGGGAAACGTGGCTCCTGACAGCTCCTGCCCGCTGGTCCTCCCGAGGCCGAGATTGGGCCTGAAGGAACTGTGGTTATGTATCGTTATTTCACGCTATGTTTAATCACTATTTTGTGAGCAAAGCATTTAATGCGGACATCTTTCATCAAGGGAATTGACATCGAGTAACTAGAAATGCGCGGTTGTCGACAACCCAATATTATCGAGGCGAAAAACATGAGCAAAAAAAAAAGTTGTTTAAACAAAACAGTCAGCGTCCACTAGAGCAGGTGAAATTAAAGTGTTTGTCTTGATCTGACGATGAAATCTATAAGGTCACAAAAAAAACAAACGACGTTAATTCGACCAGCAGCAAATGAATAACTGTAAACCTGATGTCTTCCGAGTTCCACTCGATGGGTGAAATGAATGATAACAGCGCAAGAGTCAACCGTTTCGAAATGATATTCAACAATGAAGACATAAAAGGGGCTGATTGGTGAACATGACGGCGCCCTTTTAAACCTTGTGTTCTTTCGATGGAAACAAACACAAAAAAAAAAGTTTAATTTGCTGGCTGGATAATTCTGATTATTAACTTTACCCCAGTAGTAACGTGAAAAAGTGAGTGCTTGATAATGTGTTTGTCCTTTTCAAATCTGATCTCCCGTTCTATTTGACATCGAAAACAAATCCACGGTAAAAATGTGCGTGGATGCGTTACCTTGACAGCGCCTTCTGCCTCGACAAACCAGCGGCGCAGCATTGCCTGCACTTGTCCGTCTGTCAGCTCGCTGTTGGCTGCTTGGATCTTTCTCTTGACCGTCTCCTCCAGGAGGAGGCGGCGCAGGCGCCAGTAGAAGAACTGTCGGGATGTTTGCCACTCCAGGATGTCCTGACAGAGGAAAAAAGAACAAAACAACTTGTTAATTTCCGTCATGTTGACATGAAGTGTCACGAACCACGTCGTCAACATTTACGCGATATTTGATGAAACATAAAAACAAAGACAGCCCAACTAACATTAAAAGCTGTTTCACTGAAATGATCACATACAATTCTCCGTCGGCTTTTCGGCTAAAAATACAACAAATTCCATTAAGCTTAACTCATTCAGTACCAGCCAATTCTAGACCAAGTCTGAAAAGACGTGTAAAAACGTCTTTGGGAGTGAATGGGTTAATAGCGAGGCGGTTATCCATGACTGGAGCGACATTCCACATGGTGCCCGCACCACTCCCAAAGTTCTGCCACGAGTGTGTATGTTCTTGAGACGAAATACGAACAACAAAAGGAAAAGAGCAAGACTGTCCAAATCTGATTTGTGCTTCATGAAGCGACTCACTTGTAGCCAAGGGTTTGTTTGAAGGAGAAGCACCCACCGTAATGACGCCCTTCTCCTGCATGCGGCCCGGAGTGTCGTGAAGGTCTGCAAACTGAACAGCCACCTGGTGGTAGATCGGCAACAGAAACTCTTCTCGCTCTTTTAGTTTTGTCTCCAGCTCTTTGCGGTCAGGAGGGCTTAACTCTGGGGTTCCTTTTGGGGAGAACAAAGAGTCTTAACGCAATTTTCACATTGCGCGTGTCAGCAAAATATTCATCAGTGTAAAAATTGTTTCATAAATAGCTGCTGCTTTCATATGGGCAATATAAGACAATGAAACAAATAATAACCAAAACCTAAAATAACCTAAAAAGATGCAAAATGTAGCAGAGACTTTTTCATCAGACTAGCGGCATTTTATTTAGCTTTCCTATCAAAGCTTTCTAGCTGCATACTGATTTCTGTCAATGCCAATCTGTTCCTCTCAAACCCTCCTCAATAACACCGCGCCAGTTTTCCCAAAGCGTCCAACGCACGCAGCATTGGATCACAGTTCCTGCGAGCTGTGAGGTAGATCAATAAGCTGCGCCGGGGAGGCGGGAGAGCTGACAATTGATCCTAGCCAGCTGTGATTGACACGTTTCTCAGGGGAGCGCGGCAAAGATGATACTATCCTCAGATAAAGAAGGGTGAAGGTAGACGCCCCCCCCCCCCACCCGCCCTCCGTCCCCTGCTCCTTACTGACAGGGAATGGGAGGGAGAAGGACTACAAATGAAGTAGGCTGTGACCAATAAAGAAATGTAATTGGAACGAAAGACGATGACTGACCCAGTCTTTCGGCCAAGCTCGTGTAGATGGGATCGACTCGTCTCATCGTCTTCACCAGGTCCTTCCTCCTAAACTTGATCTCCACTGTCCCCTCAGGCTCCAGCACTCCACCTCTGAGCACATGAATAAGTTTCGGTGGACTAAAAAAAAAAATGAACTCAGACATGAATATCTCCTCGTTTCGAAGAAACTTACCGGCTGTCCTTGTCGGCGTACATCTCCATGTGACGAGGGTTGATGGTGGGATCTATGACCACCCAGGAACCTCCACGCAACTCGGCCTGGGGTGGAATGTAAACCAGGACGGGCTGCTTGTACTCCCGGAGCCCGTCCACAATATAGGCACCGAACTTCAACACCTGGTCGTACATGTCTAAAAAAAAATTTTTTTTTAATGAAATCCATATTAGAAAATTACACATTTGACTTGACTCCGATATGACCGTATTGGCCCGAATACAAGACGATGTTTTTTGCATTGAAAAAAGACTGAAAAAGTGGGGGTCGTCTTATATTCGGGGTCTAGACATTATACTCATTCACGACACTAGATGGCGCCAGATATCAATGAAGCGAATGCTGAACTTGACTCCCGAGGCCAAAGTGAACTCCTGTCACGAACAATAAAAATTTAAATAGCGGTAGCACGAAGAAGAAAAATAAACAGAGAAAAGTGGGTCGAAGATCGGCCAGGTTCACCGGCAGTTGAGGAGAAGTTATGATGTCATTTACATTTCAAAAACCAGAAGCCATTCATTTACGAATGTGATTGCACTTTAGATTTGAATGAGGCAAAATAACATGCTTTTTCTTTCAAATATATTGTTATAATCATTTGTTTCAGATGTACTGTAATTATTTTCTGTATAAAAATTAATTTGGTGTTCAAAAAGTCTTTTTTCAAACTTGAGTCTTGAAAAAGAGAGAGTCGTCTTATATTCGGGCCAATACGGTAAGTTTGATTGCTGAAGTCGGCAACATGAAATAGTGGCGTATACTACAAGTTGGAACATATCAGCAAGATTTATATCATAGGTCTGAAGGGTTGCAAGTGACTAGAAAAAAAAGAAAAAGAAAAATTGGAACCCGTAACATTATGGCCACTTGTCTCTCAACATCCACACAATCCCAGAGTGTTATTAAATTGTCGGACACCTTTCATTCCTCCGGAAAAGCCCCTCCAGTTGGCAAATACAAATAGAGGCAGCCCCTCTCGGTTCAGGTCCTTTATAGCTTGGGCTGTTTTGAAAGCCGAATCGGGGAACCACACTTGTCCAGCCTGCTGGATGATCTAAACAGACACAGCGCGACGTCACAATCACTCCATTTTATAGACAACAAAACACTTAGCTCATACAGTACTTGAGTATGTGCAGCGAATGACCTGCCTCACCTTGGCCTCAGAGTCCAAATTAGCTGGATCAGCTGGGATTGACAGCTCCACTGACCTAGTTTCCACAGCAACCACTCCAGTTGGTATCCCACCCAATCTGCGGAAATACAGCATTGAGCACTGACATCCACCGCGCCGGCAGTGAGGGAATTTAACTACAACGCAATAAATCAATTCTCATGTTTGGTTTTGTATTTATTGGGGCTTACCGAGCTCTGCCGACCACCACGCTCTGAGCCCATGGCTGCATCATCTCCATGAACGAGCCGTGGTCAAAGAAGCCGCTCTGCCAAGAAGAGCCTTTTGGACCTTTATATACATAGATTGAAATTGTGTTGCTTCAGTTTTTTTCCAAACATTGAAAGGAACATAGCGAGAGCCATTTGTAGCAAATTTCAAATCACTTTTTTATAAAATGCTCTTTTCTTCGTTACATTTCAAAAGATTCTTCTTCATATAGTGGGAGGCTGCGTGTGTTTTCACTCGATCAGTAATCCTGGCAGGAAACATGATGGATGATTGGATACAAACGGCTTGCGAAGCTGTTTTTCTGCTTGCTAAACCCGAGAAACATGCCATATACACTACGAGGTTACTGTTCAATTAAGACTTGCCGTTCATCCCTACCGCCGACGTGTGCCTCCTTCTGCACAATCCGCCGACATCTCTGTGGTCTCAAGCTATAATTACACTGTTACAGGACCTGCAACGTCCTAGCTTGCAGTAGGGAAACACAGCCACATCCATTTTGGTCCTATCTTGATCTTGTCTCTTGGAGCATGATAGCAGACCTAACTGTTTCTCTCTTAGTAGCTACCCACAGGCTCTCTTGAAATGAGTAATTGCAACTTCGAACTCGTGGCACATTTGCTGGACATGATAAATCTTTATATTTATTTTCGGTAACAAAAAAAAAAAAAAAAGAAATCATTATCAAGGCCTGTACCCAGTGCACTTATCCGACCTAAAAGAAATAATAATAATAATACTGCAAATGTGGACTGAAAACGATATAAAGCATTCAAATGTCTCTATGAGATGCTTGCTGCATGATGAGAACATCCATCCATTTGAAATAATGGCCAATAAATATTAGCTGAAAAACACAATCATATGGCCACAAAAACAAAAATAAAGACTTAAACATCAAAGGGCACTCACTCTGGATTGGACGACCAGCTAACATCCAACGGGGATCATAAGGTGTCTTTGTTGGCACAAATTCAACATGCCTATCGATGGGGTCCTTGGCACTTAGAATGGGCACCGGGCTAAATTTGCACTGGAAAATAAATAAATAAAATAAAAAATAAATAAATTACAACAAAATAAATACATCCATACATACTCTTCATATATTATTAGATTTAATTTGTCACATGCTCGAAATAAACTTAATGTAGCAATATTTACATCCTACCTTGGGCATGTAAGAGAGCCACTGCAGGAGATTAAAGACTCCCTCGAAGTCATCACAAACAGTGCTGTGGGTCACACCATTGTTGTGCATGATTTGGATTCCACCGAGCTGGTTATTTGATGTATACACCTCTCTGCCTAGCACCTGGCATGGGACAGACGGACAGACACGACACAAACATGAAGTGCAATTGAGCACACAATACTTTGGCTCTGCCTTTTGAAACTACAACATAAGGCCTTCTTGAAACCGAGCGAAGGCTAAGTTATGACGGAGGATTTGGATGGGAGGTGGCTATTATTATAATCAAGCTGGGGCGCTTCGGATAAATAAGCTTGCACGCAAACACAGCACTGTGCTCTCAGTCATCCAAAAATTGAGGCACTCGATGACATCACTATTGTACAATATACAAATATTATTGCCCGCTTGAGCTCTGGGTAGACTATATGCGCAAACCAATTAAGAAAGACTTGACAAACATGTTGGATGTTCCGCAGAAAGAACGCACACAAAAAAAAAAGCAATAATTTGCCACGGACGGTGCAATGAAAAGAATCAACCAAACTACTTTTACCCGGCAAAGTGACCCTGAACCAACCTCAAGCCATAAAGTCTTAACCTCAGAACGCCCTATTTTCATAAGCAGGCAGAACAGGTGGCAGGGCCCTGACATGGCTGAGTAAAAATCAGAGGACCTCACACCCTAGCCTCGGCTTTCACCTTTTCAGCCATCATTTACTTTCTTTATTACCATTAATGGTTATGTATCTGGCTACAAATCTAGGGCGCTCCCCTAAAGCTGTCAGGAAAGCTTGCGGCCCCAAGAAACATTGCAGTCACCTTGACACACACAAAGCCTCTGAGCCTCCGGCCATCGCGGCTTCATTAAGATTCCGCTGCGCAGAGACGGCAAGGGGATGGAAGGAGCAGGAAAGGAGGGAGCTCGCCAGGAGAGCGAAAAGAGAGGCCAAGTCGATGGAACAGCTCATTGGGGTATTTGTGCTAGTAGTTACTATCCAAAGCCCATGAAAATATGGAAGCTTTCTAGAGGCTAATTAAATGATGATCTTGGGGTGGCAGCCTCCTGCTCTCAATTAAGTTTCAGTTAATAGCCAGGAAGTCGCATGAAGAATGGGAGGTGGGGAGGGGGGAGGGGAGAAAAAGAGAAAGAGGAATCTTGCTCACAATCTTCCCAACCACAACTACAATCACATCTACTTTAGCCAAGAGTTTTGGGCTATTAGCCCGTGATGCGGACACTTCAATAACAACTCGTCTCGTCATAAACAGCTAAACAGTGTAGTTGTTGGAAAAACAACAGAGGCTTCAGCAAATAGGTGTGCCATCAACCTGCCATTTGCATGATTTCTCATGCTGCGGCCTGTCAATTAATTGGAAATGGAGACATCTTATTACATTGACAGGCAGAGCGAATGGGAGGGGGAAAATAGGAAAAATAAGATGTGTAGTAAAGCGTGCAGGCTCAAACACGAGCACTCACACCAATCAACGGCAAGCAGAAAACCTGTCTCAGCAAAACATTAATTTTAATGGAAAACAAAGAATGCGGATGTCCCGCATTGCAGCCTCCAGCAAAGCAAATATCACTTCATGGTTCGCCTTCAATTATTTAACAATGAAGGTGGGTGGTCTGGGATTGTGAGGGGTATCCTTGTGGAACCGAGCAAATTAGAAAGTGGCATCGATGGGGAAAAAAAAAAGCACTCAAAATCTTACGTACCGCATCTACTGTAGTGTTTAGTAACATTCTTTACAGCATAAATATTCTGTGATACGTGGAGGGAAAAAAAAAACAATTAAAATTGTGAAAAATAACGGGGGGAAAAAACCCATCTGCAAATATGCAAATCCACAGGTGCCGAACCGCAACCGTGCAGGGGTCGACGATAGATACATAATAGTGAACACGCTATAAAACATATTGCTAATCATATCGCAACATGTTTTAGACGATGCTATTGTTGTACCTTGTTGAGTGCTCCAGCCCCAGTAAGGATTATGTGCGAGTTGTCCACCTGAATGGTTCTTTGACCAAGTCTCACTAGATAGGCTCCGATTCCAATGGCTCGGCACGTTACCTTTTAAACAAGACAATTAATGTTAAGGCTTCTTGACACCAAGTCGACAGCTCAAAGCTATTTGTGTTTTGCGCGCACATGCTCTTACCAGATTCATGGTGATGATCTCATCGTAAGCCACAGAGGATTCTCCAGCAATCATGCCGGACCCTTTCAGATTCTCCACACCCAGCCCCTCGTCTTTTCCAATGATGTCAGTGATCTTGTACCTGCGTGACAACAAATAATGTAGTTCGCATCTTTTCAGAGTTGACCGGCCAACAGTCTCGCCTTCTACTATTGCCTTTATCTTAATCGCAATGCATACTTGTTTACTGCATACTACAGTTTCCATAATCCTTTCCCAACAACATGAGGTATCCAAACATGAAATCGAGAGATGTACCTGGATTCTCCCTCGTCCTCCACATGGTCGCAGTGTACAGAGTTCAGGGCTGAGACTTTCTTATAATCCTGAGGTGTGAGGTATAGATACTTGAAACCCTGCAGAGGCAATACGGTGAACAGCTCCGTTATTGTATGACAGCAATAACGGCAACATCTGAACCGAGAGGGTGGATAAGATTTTGATCAAAAACGCGGCCTAAAAAAAAAATGGAGCGAGGACACTAATGTTATTTAACTGACCTTGTATGGGTCAGCTGGATCTTGCCAGGCCACGTGGAACATGTGACGGATTTCCTCAGCCAGGCCAATGCGGGCGCCGCTGTTGGCCGCAATGTAGAGACGAGGGATGCCGCCCTCTCGTGCCATTTCGGAGGCACGCAAAAAAAGCACGTCCTCCTGAGGTCCGAAGGAGCCGATCTTGTGTGTGATGTCATTACTGATGACGATGATCTCGCGCCCCGTTGGATATTCTGGTGAACGGAGGGTCATTCGCCATGCCACCATACCGATCTAGAGTAAATGAAAAAATAAAATACACACACACCGAATTAAATACTACGCAACAATGTGATTACAAATTTTTTTTTACTACCTTTAAAATCTACATCTTGGAGAAAAAAAAAAAAAAACTAAGTTAAGATTTAATGTAGTTGTACTGCAAGGATAACATAGAGAATGCTGTATAGTGACAAATTACCTCACAAGTTTGACGATTACTTTTATACGTGTATTTATTCACGCGCAACAACATACCTCATTGCCACCTGGCAGTCGGTTCATCTGCACCAGTTGACCTTGGGCGTCCAACACCAGCTCGGTGAAGGTCAGCAACTCAGAGGGAAGCGGGCATTTGGTGACAAATGCATGCGCTTGGGTTGAGTGCCACAGCTTTTTCAGAGCCTGGATAAAGAGGTAGAAGTCATTGATTCAAAAGCAATCAATCAACAATATTTACCAACAGTGACGTTCCCGCATATGCTAGTACTAATGTAACGGGTGTCCCTCACCCTCCGTGAAGTAGCTGAATCATGCTTTTCTATGAGCCAGTCTGGCGTCATAATGAATTTAAGTATAGTTTGTTGAACAGAAATACAGGACAGCAAAGCCACATTTGTAATATACCTGTCGAAACATTTCTGGAAAATCATAGACGTAGGTGGTGCCCAATGATTGGGCTTGAAAACGCTTTGACTGCAGCAAGTCCTTGGTGACGTAGGGTGTGTTGATGAGCATGCCGTGCAAAGGACCTTGCTTGTCTCCATACGCCTGGAACATTATCTGCACAAATAAGGGGGGGGATGTAATTAAAAATACAGCAGCCTTTCTAACTACCTGGGCATTAGGTGACTGATTTGATGAGAATGAGGACTGGATGACAATGAATCACAGCAGCCAGATCATGTGATGGAACGATATCTTGTGCTCACGTTCAAATATAAAAGTTCCATGCCGTCCCCCGAAGAAAAATGCTTTTCTTTAAAGCCTGTGACAGCCATTCCACTGACTGATGGTAGTACGGTCGTGCATGTAGCTAGCATGTCTGTCTCACATTCACAAGCTTTGGAATTAAAACTTGGTTGGGGTCTTTCTGTACGATGTTCATGTGTGCTCCCCTGTGCTTGCGTGGCATAGGCTCCATTTATAGTTCAAACAATGTCACAAAATCGAATGAAAACTAAACAGGGCACCTCTGAGCATCAAATGGGAGTAAAACAAAGGAGAATAAGAACAAATACTGCATAATGATATTTTCTTTGACAACACCAATAACAAAATAAAAAACATAACTAAGAGGGTGACGATATGATGGTGCAATGGCGGCTAGAGGCACAAAGTATAACATAGCCGATCAGCTGATGAAGACGCAGGCATCTCAAAAAATTAAAACATCATGAAAGACTAATATTTTGGTCGCTCATTTCAAACAGGGAAAGCCATATAGCGTATTATAAAGATTAGTCTGGCCATGACGTAGCATAACCCCAAGAGAGACCATTTCAAGGATCAGGAAGCCTTTGAAGGTGATTTGTGTTCTAATCTTGACCTTTTTCACAATATTCTAATTTTCAAAGCACTGAAATTTGGTTTTACACTATCTGAATACCATGATCGTCAACATCAAGAAATAAAGGCTATAAATATTTCAATCTGTGTGTCGATTGTTACTCCCTTTTTGAAATGAATGACAAAATGGTTTTTTTTTAAATGTACCAGTACATTACAAAGAAAATAATTGTCAGCAAGGCAAAGACCTGAGCACCATGCAGGATCTAAGATGAGGGATCCATGATGGAACAGAAGCACTTTTCCTGAAATAAGCTGACAAGCGGATGACATGGAAAAATGTATGAGTGCCCCACCTGGCGGTCTTTGGGCCCCACCTGTCCCGTTTGGGAGTCGGTGACTTCTTTGTAGAGGCTGATGTCCAGGTAGTAGCCGGATTCATTTGTGAGAAACAAGCGAATGGGGATTTGCTTTCCCGTCGGAGTCAGGCGGATGTTAATTTTCAGTTCAGCTTGCAGGACACGCAGTTTCCAAAGCCGGCTGCCGTAACGCATCACCATGGAACGCACGGACTCCTCGATCTGTTCACGGAGGCAAATTAGTTCCAAGCTGATGTGAATCACAAAGAGAAGCTGTGGTTCATTTTAAGAATGGTCTGACACACTTTTACCTTTGACGGGTCCATGATGACGGTGGGGACAAAATTGAGGAAGATGTGGTTGCAGTCGGTACGCACAGTTGTGTTGTTGAAAGCAACCTCGAGCTCATCCATGGCCTCAAGAAGCAAACGCTCAGCCTCATTGTGAAGGTACTCAAAAGAGGCCTCCTGGTGAAGGGACAGAGAAAAAAAATTAAAAAACAATGATCAGTGACGAGTAGGTATGATGGAGCTGATCGAGCATACATATTCACTGTCTTACTTTTGTGACTAAATCAGAATGACGGATAATGGCTCGCACAAAGAACCGGTAGTCTGTAACTTCTGCCCCGACTTCTACGCGCGCTGCACCCAGATAGAGGTGCATCTTGTGGTTGGCACAGGGAATGGCTGTCAGGGCAAAATTTCGCATGCGGTTGAGCTCCAGCTGGAAAGCTAAAGCCGGCTCCAAGTGGCGGTAGATCCTATCTTCCACAAACTGTTGAGAAAATTGCACAATGTCGTAACAAACAACAATGCAACACAGCGACACACACACTCTTGAAGAATATTCCACCTTTTTTTTTTCTTCACAAGGCGAGTTCAAGGCAATACTGCTATTAACCAAGATTATATCAATGGCAGTTTGAAGAACACCGGCTCTCAATAAAAGTAGAAAGATGCCCAAGAGCTACACGCAGTATTAAGTAAATGAAATCGTGGGCAATCTCATTCTCAGAGAGCCGCTAATGGGTGTCATTTCTCTTAAATGGGAGACATAATTAAAGAGTTCATTACTTTAATGAGTTTTGCTGGTGTCATTGTAGTCAAACTACCAGGGGTAAGAAAGAGAAGGAGCCATCAAATGTCTACACTGAAAGAAATCCAGCGTGGCCTCGGGGGGAAAAAAAATAAAAAGTTGTTTCAACAATCAATCCAAAACATAGGCACCGTAATGTAAAGAGCTGGTGCTAAACCGGTGAAATAGGTTGTCTGATCCCTAATTCCAAAGTGTCCTTAAGCACCCGCTTGTTGCAACTTTAGCTTTACCGTTACCGTTGTTTGAAAGCAGAAAACTTTCATGGTTTGTCGTAGACACACCTACCTTATCTCTGGCGCGGAATGTGAAAAACTTGGGGAATTCTCTCTGTGTGGGGAAATAGGAGAAGAAAAAGCAAATGAATAAAACACACATCTCAAAATAAAAACAAAAACAAAAAAACAGTATTTTTGTATGCGCTACCGATAAATGTAATCACAACAAGCCAAGGCAAGTTATTTGGAGCTGATATGTCTCGGACTGAATTTATTCTGATGGCAAGTCGACAAAAGAATGGTCTGTGGAGAAAAAGGTACACATTCCCTTTGTGAATGAATAAAACATGTCACTCTTTCAGAGACCCTTGATCCTCTAAATGGCCGCTTGCCCAGTTGAATGATATCAGATGAAGTGTTCCACAACAATGCCAGCCCGATTGGAGATGGCTTTGCTCACCTCACATGCCGCGTTGATAACTGCAGGCTACCAAATTGCACACATACTGCAAGCTCCGCGGACACAATTTGACACTGATTAAACATTCTGTCGAGAATATTGTAAATGGAGGGAAAACATTTTTTTGGGGAGGTGGAGTGCTAAAATATCCGCTCCATTTAATGGGGGGGGGGCTCATAATGGCACTGACACCACTGAGTGGGATTAGTTCTCAGAAGCAAATGGGCCCATGAAAAGAAGAAGAAGCAAAAATAAATAAATAAATAAAAATTCAAAGCCGATTGTCAAAACGGTCACATGATCACTTCTCACAATAATTGCTTTCATCGCAATACTATTGATGTTTGTACGCATTATACAACCGTCCTAACACTTGCAGGTATGAATGGTAGGATTCAGTGGACACCTCATTAGGATCGCCTGGAAATTTTAAAGTCTACCTGCCTTTACGAAGAAATATTTAATGCTGACACTTGCACTGTGATTTTGCCTCTCGTTGTTATTGTCGGTTGCAAAAGTGTAGAAATGCACTGAATCATCGAGAGGAACCACCAGCAATCAAATTACTTTACTTTGATTGAGAATGTTCGGATTTACTCAGCGCTTTGGCTACAGAGTGTCCGGTACACACAGCCTCAACCTCTATGTTTGTTTGTTTTTTCAAAGGAAACATACTTTTTAAAATATTTTTTATTTCATTAGTCTTGCTGCCCTCATTCCCCTTTGCTTATACTTACGTGAAACCTTTGATCCACCTCATAGTTGATTTGCTTCCTGAAATCCTGACATCATAAATGTTGCGAAAGCAAAGCATGCAAAAGGAGATAGAGGAGAGACAAGGCTGAAATTATAATGCAAATTATCTCAAATGATCACAACATACAAAATCGTCTTTGCACAAACGTCATTAGGCAATATTAGTCATTTATATATCCATGAAGACATTTTTGGTTCCAAAAGTAACCATTAATGGCAGCCATAACAATTAAAATGGTGACATGCAAGGCAGATCGTGACGCAAACAGATGCGGAAATTGAGAGCGTATGCGAGAAAAAACACGAGTCATACCTTCTGAGCCACAAGGAACGTCAAGCGACGGATTCCGTGTTCAAACAGCAGAGATTTCTGTGATTTATTTTTAAAAAAAATAAAATAAATTACTCTCCGAGTTAGTCCGGTACTTGGTATAAACAACAACGGCCTCCTTGAGGAATGTTCGACTTCCAACCTTTGATTGGGTGAAGTCCCGAAACATGGCTGCCAGGCCATCATCGTCGATGTCGCTGTCGGTCTTTATAGCCACATTCAGTATATGGATGGGCTCATCTTGGATGCTCTGGATGAGCAAAAAATAAAAATTTAAAATTATGCACATCAGCATTTTCAGTTTCACCGCACGTCATAATTTCAGAAGCCGACAATAAGCTTTTGCCACCTTGTTGTCCTCTTCACCATACAGGACGGGATTACCTCCCTCGGGGAAGGTCGGGCTTGGGGGCGGAGAGTCGCTGAAGCAACTCAACACATCTGTTATGTTCCTGAAAAAACAGGCAACCGTACTTTAACTCATTCACTCCCAAAGACGTTTTTAAACGTCTTTTCAGACTTGGTCTAGAATTGGCTGGTACTGAATGAGTTTAGCACGCAAATATTTTCACATCGCCGTTTAGAGGGATTTAAAATAGTACACACTAACTTGGTGAACTCCTGGAAGGAGCGAAAGGAGACCATGGCGCCCATTCGTTGACAGGGCGGCGTAAAGGATGTGTCCAGCAAAACGTCGCTCACGCTAGCCATGTGCACCATGCCATAGTGGTTCAGGTTTGACGAAAACGACATCCTGCGGTGAAAGCGGTTGGATTTAGAAGCCATTCCATCAGGAGTGATAGAAGGAGATTTCCCATCCACCTTTTGAGGGTCCCAAGAATAAGAGATTTGAACACCCAGCTTTTTTGATGTTTTGGAAAGCATTGTTACCCCAGGGCCTTAGTTTCAAGATGGTTAAACAGAATGAAGCTCAAACAATAAAAAGCAGGCAGTAAGAACATTTCGCCATTACATTTGAGTACAATAAAGCAGCAGTACAGTGTATCTGGGATATTGCTGCTTCTTAGTCATATTGGACCAATAAAATTGCCCGTGTCCCCATAAAGTAATCACTGACTATTTCTGGGGGAAATGCAGTGATCATTGATAACCGATTCCGACAACCGAGTCATGACAAATTGTGACATTTGGAACCAGCAATTTAAGATTAAATACGATTCAGAAATGGGTTCTTGCTCTGACAAACTAAAACCCCAGACGTCAAAAATAAGTCAAAGAAAATTGAAAAGGAACATGATCAGTTGATCTCTGACCTACATTAGTCAAATGGGTCAGATAAAAGTCATAATCGGCATGTTGCGCAGATCCTGAGGGCTAATTTTGTAGAGTTGGAGTGGCAGACATGGGAACAGCGGACTGAGACTGCCATGTCACTCCGCACAGACTCACCAAATTCTCACACACAAGAAAATGCAAAAACACCAGAAGGACCCTGCAAGTAACCGCCTCTGAAATATTCACCCAAAGTTTACACCCACAAAGAGTATTTGAGAGGTTTTAACATCAAACCTGTCTGCAGATTCAAAAATTGAGACCGTTTTGACTTTTACATTGTCCAGGACTGCAGGAGCAGACATTTTCCTAGCAGGACAATTAAATTATTTATTTCACAAGATTTGTACATGTTAATCAAAATCTCCACAACACACACAAACACAAAGACTCACACACAGACGTTAAAAAGCATTTAAAAAAAAGAAGACGAAGAGCTGAGGGCCATGCTGTCATCAATAAAATTAATAAGGCTTGCACTTAGTACTTCTTCGGGGATACCACCGTTATATTTATTTGCATTTTAAAGAGCGCCAAACTGCTAAATTAACAAATTCATTACTCTAAACTTGAATTTGTGCTTTGGCCATGCATCTAAACTAGCCTATGCGTGTAGTCTATGCAATAGAAAGAATGTTTACAGTACCTGTTTAGAGTGGGGATGTTCCCTCTGCAATCAAATAACATTGATTACTACAGGGTTAGTGGCAGGCATCAGGACAGAAAGGCAGTCAAGTTGTAGACGTGTGTTCATCTCAACAAGGGCTTACTATGCACTATATAGTCAATATCGAAAGGGATGCACCCCGGGTGTCAAAAGGTTGAGCACACATTTTACTTCTTGACTGCTCCCTGGACAACATGCATCAAGAGGTATTTAGGCTGCCTTTGGTTGTGCTCTTCCTCTCAACAAAAGGCGCAGGATCACTTCATGCCGTTTTTAGAAATAAGCAAAACATGATGCGTTATTCCGGAATCATGACACAAACATGTAGTGCACATAAACATGCGGTATACACGTTCCCTACCGAAAACCTGTTAGGTACGCCACTCAACCAAGCAAGATTTAAATCGCAAATTAGTGTTTTCAGGCTGACTTTTGATGGGACACTGTCAGAGGTAATTGGAAACAAATATTTTCATCCAGATTAAGAATTTGTAGCTCTAATGTATTGCTTGCAGAAGAAGTGTTTAATATTTTGGACTGGAGATTGCGGTATATGAACAATTGTGATCTACGCAGCGCAGATCTACACAACCATACAACACATACAACCAAAATAACGAAAACATCTTTTAAAAGAGCAGAATTTTTGATAGCACTTTGGTCATGGGGCTCATTAAAACGTGCGAGTGTACCTACTAACATTGTGGCTAGTACGGGCATATTGACAGCATTCTTCTGTTAACTCTCGGTGTTGAAGCTGGCATACAGGTCTTGTCACAGCAACAGCAAGTAAACAAGCATATACTCGTTCGCACAAACAAACCAGGACACAATCACACGCTGGGATCACAAATGCAACAGAAAAGCCATGATTGAGAGCTAAAAGCGTGTTCAAATGCTGAACATGCACAAGACAATCCTCCAAATGTGTCCATTTATCTGTGGCAACAGTGCCCCCTAGGAAGACGAGCTAACATAAGGTACTGCAGGTGCGAGAGCTTTGACACATTTTCAACCTATCAGTCAGGTCTTGAAATATACTTACTTTGCAAACAAGGGGGATTTATATGATGGCACACAACTGGGATAAGCAACTCATACACCAAAGAAGATGAACAAAAAAGAAACATCTTCCATACTGCTTATCCTCATTAGGGTTGCGAATGAGCTGAGTCTATCCTAGTTTACTTTAGCTGAGAGTCAGGTTATCCCCTAAAATGGTTACCAGTCAAGATAGGAGAAACAAATACTGGAAAATAAAATGTTTCGGAACACGACAAAGCTAACTAAGCTTGTTAGCCATAAGCTAATAACTGTTAGCTTATGGCCATGTGTGATTACCTGTTTGGGTGTGAGGATGGGAGCATGAACTGGAACTCTACTATGCATGTGTTATCCTTCAACTGGCGATGCTGCACGCTGTTGAGCTCATAAGCGATGTATGCTCGGCGCACATAAACCTGCGGTTATTAGGAGATGAAGGCACATAATTGTAAGTAGATTTGGGAGCGCTGCAAGTTAAAAATAAATGAGGCCATGGTAGCTTGAGAACCGAGAGAAATGATGATCTCACCTCAAGGGCGGCCATTCGGACAACCTGATTACTGTGGTAGAAGAAGTTGGGCAAAACATCGAAGATTGATGTCTCGGAAAGGATAAGTTTCTTCAAGACAAATGGACAGTCATAAATGGCTTGCGCCATGAGGAAGTCAATCACATCTTTTGGTTGTTCTTGCCTACCTGGAGATTCTCAATGCAGAATTGGTGGCCGTACATGTCAATGGCAGAGAGGAAGATGGACTCCACCTGGTTGTGGCGGAGCTCATAAGAGGGGAGGTGAGATGCTATCAACACCTGCAGAGAATGAAATTATGGATGATTTCATACCCCATTGAATTTTATTATCTTCAGACATTGTCTTTTCTATGTTCATACAGCGCGCAACATAAATGAGTACACCCCGACTGATTTGTTGGAAAACATTAACTATCCTTTCCGTATCGACATTTTTTATGGCATCTGATACTCCAAAATACAAATGAGATTTGGCTACCACACGAACATGCAATTTTTTTCCCTCACAAATACATTTAGTGCTGCAAAAATGAGTAGAGACTAAGTATTTTACTCATTTATAATTCAAAAGAATTCCAGCACATGCGAATCAGATCATCGTCAAAATTAAATTAAACAAATTGTGTTCTCTGAGCAGTCAAAGTTCTTTCATTGTTGTCATGATTTTTTTCTTTCCAATGCAACAACGCCGTTGTTAAGCATCTTGGAAGAGACACAACTCTGCAAAGCACCCTTGAATGTCTTCTCACATTACATTTGTTTCATTTGTACTGGATGTACATTGTCAACAACGAACCTGCCGTGCACGAAGTGCCACTTTTGCGTTTGTTGTCTTGCTGAGCTGGGTGAACTCAGTCAACATGGCCATCAGTTCTTCGGTCAGTGTAGGATCACGGCCACACAACTGGTCCTGAGAGAGAGGATACGCAATACAACTGGTTTCATATCCGCACAAAAATAAATAAATAATCATCACAATACAAAGAGAGTCTGCGTACAGTGCAATTGAAATGAAATTAAATGTTACTAAATATACAACACTTGGGTGGATTAAACAAACAAAGAAACACACATTCCCTACACTTAAATATCCAAGAAATGGCGGACACTTACAATCAGCATTGTTACCAGCAGGTTCTTCTTAGTAACTTGGGCATGGGAGAAGATGTAGTTGAGCACATTTGCCATGTCACCTTTGTTTTCTTCACGCAGGGCAAACACACACTTGTCATAGTGTCCTATCAAACAAGCAAACATATTTGTACCATACAATACTGAGAAAATGCAGCCACACTGAAGTTGTTCATTGCAACGGAGCTCCACCTAATGGAGAAACGTAGTATTACATCAGACTACATCCGGGTGCTACAACAATTACCATTCTGAAACTGGATCTCGACTTTTAGGTATTGTCGGAGTAAATCGATCACCACCGCCTTCATGTAACCTCTGATCCCACTGCGATATCTGTTAAAAAAAAAAATCAACAACAAAAATGGGTATGGAGCTATTGTTTTCATAAAGTGGAGATCCATTCATCTTGTGACTAATATCTTCTAAATGTCAAAATTATTAAATACAAGTTGTCGGCCTGCATGATTAAATTTGCACCAGTTGCAGAATGTGCCACTCACTTTTGCACCAGCTGAACAATGCTTTGCGTATTCATGAAGAAAACTTCTCTTTCAGACTTCTTGTTCAGCGTTGCAGCATGGCTGTCCAGGATGTTTGCAATCTAGAAAGCAGGGAGATATGCATGTAAGCCCAAACTATATTAAAAATCTATTGACTTAATTATTTTAAGATTCAGAAGTGGAGGATGCAAGTCTTAAACCTTATCCAGAATGAAATGATAATTAGTCCACGTTTCTTAATGATTTAACTCAAACTTCCTTGTTCCATATTTTTAAAACAAAAAGACAGGTCCCAATATTCTTCATAAACTCCATCCTACAAATTCCCAGTGAGAAAATATGAGACTCAAGTTACTCAAAAACTCACATTTAGATTTTTTTTTCGACTGAAGCCAAAACAATAAAACCTTTACTTTGGTTGTTGAGTTGAGGAATTCAGACAAATATAGTACTTTGTTGCCATCTTGTGGCATTTATAGGTCATTATAAACCTTTTTTGTGGTGCATCATCTACTAGAGGATTTTGTCTATTTGTAGCAAGACTTATACTTTCCACCTAAACTCAATTTTTAATTTCACACACGTTATATGCATCCTCTGATGGTTGCCGGTGCATAGTGAAATTAATCATGCCTCCATTGTCTCGGAGATCAATCAATACTCATAGATATGAATATACAGTAACATACATACACAAAATAGAAAATGACATAAAAAAAATCAATTCTCACTCCAATCCTTTCAGCAGGGAATTCTGCGGTTTATCATTGTGCATGGTAGTGCGTGTGTGTGTGTGTGTGTGTGTGTGTGTGTGTGTGTGTTGAGTGGACCACCTGCTGACTGGGGAACTGGCAGAGCACTGAGGTGATGTTGCTGGCATACTGAGCCATCTCCTTCTTGATGGCTTTCTCCACGGCAGGGGGGATGCGACCCGAGACGCTGGTCATAATGTCTTGAAGCTCCAACAGCGGCAACGAGGGGTCACGCATGGTTTTCATCAGCCTTTCGACCCATCCTTTCAACTTGGAATTACAAAAGTTAGTGTGTTCGGGAAACAGCCTACATTAAGTGTCGCTCTTTTTTTGGTTTTACCAGGTGTTGTGTGACATCTCACCTTGGTGCTAAAAAAAGGCTCAGGGAGACAGTAGCCGTTCATGACGTGAACAAGATGATCCAGTGTGTTGTGGAAAACTCTGTGGAGTTTCTCTCCTCGCAGAGCAACAGCCTGGGTCGAGGGCAAGGTACCTGTATGTAGCTCTGCCTGCAAAACAAAAACAAAATAATTTGAAAACATACAGACAATTTGTATTTCTTCGTTCAGCGTGTTTTTGGTTTTTTTGGGGACATTTTACTCTGTTGGAGCAGATTTAACCTGATTGGATATCAAACAGGAAATGGTAGCTCAATGTTAGAATTATATTTTGCTCAGCAATAATGTTAAGGCTAGAGTACTGGTAAGTCAATAGATGAAGGCTGGTCAACCTAAAATGTAAAACATCTGAATCAAATATATATAAATATATTTATATACATATATAAGAACTGCAGGACATCGGAAGGACTGAGAAGTAGAAACATACACATTTAAACAGGAACGTTTGCATGTCAGTGATAATTTTACAGTTTAAGTCCCAGGGACTCGCTGATCAGAAAAGTATCCGACTATGCATTTAGAGTCCTAAATTTCGAATTCTGAATTGGTCTACTTATTCAATTGCATATGATAACACAAACAACAATACATTGACAATAGGTTTATTTCTTATAAACAAATGCTGCAAAATTGTTATTAATTCAGGTATACAAGATTTGCTGAGAAATAGGTTCTTATTTCATCCCATGGTTTAGTCTTTGAGTTCATAAATTCTCCTCTCTTTACTCTGCTTCCAATGATGCAAGACTTTCTCAAAGTCAAATTATTATCGCAAAAAAACTATCCAACTTTAGCTGCTTCCTCTGTGACATCTCCGCAATAGACTTTCGCAACACTTCGTCTCGCGAGAACGGAAATCTCGGCACGCGAGATTACTTGACGCGAGATCAAAACAACAATGGCGGCGATTGTCGAACTGCGACACTGCGTTGTTGGAAAAAAGATGTACCGTAGTTTTTTTGTTGTTGTTCTGACTGAGACATTTCCCTGCGTCCCAAAAAAACACATTATTTGGAACTGTGCGTCCCGCGGGAAAATTATGCGTCTGGGACGCAGAGGTAACAAAATGACTGCATGTGGAAATAACAAATTGCTATTTGACATGCAAAAGCGCATCACTCCGACAGCTTACCTGTTGCACCCGTGTGGGGTCGTCAAGTTGAAGTTTGGCTATGACACAGCCGGGTTCAAGTGATGCTCCCGCCCTCTTCACATAGTGAATACAACCAGACTCAAGAGCAGTGAGGGTCATGACCATCTTCATCACCTGCAATTGAAATCAGGACATTTTGACTCAACCAACACTCCAATATGGACACTCTATATGCAAAAATAACCTACTTCTATTTCAGCGTAACACTGGCCACAAAAAACATGACCGCCATCTTCGACCGTGTACTGGATGATTTTTCCTGCTGAGGGAGATCGCAGCAGCGATGGGTCGTTCTCCTTTTCAAAAACGCAGGTCTTGTTTCCTATGGTGATGCGATAACTTTCGAGAACATAAACCAGTTGGGATCATAAGTAAATGAAGAATATCTTGGAGTGGTTCCGCTAAAGAGCAAATAGATCTTTGTCTTACCTGTCTACCTCTTCCTTCATGTAGGTAGTGTAGCTGCTGCCATCGTAGGACAGCAACAAACCTCCGTCGCTTAGCCGATGGACATCCACTTCGACTGTGGAGTTGTTCATGATGAGCACATATGAGTTGGGAGATTGGCGAGTCACAGTCAGGATGTACTTGATGCCTTCATAGATCAGTTCCACATCCACTGTATTGAGAAGTGTGTGTGCTGCCAGCACCTGACCCCTGGATCACAATGTACATGATTTAATACAAGCTCGATCTACCTATACCGCTCAACCCAACTAAAATACTTAAAGAGGATTCTAGTGGCAAAACTACTGAGCTATGGAACGGATTCATTCTATATACAGTCAAACCTCGGTTTTCGTACTTAATCCGTTCCAGAAGACTGTTCGAAAAAAACGAATTGTTCGAAAACTGAAACCATGTTTCCCATTGGAATCAATGTAAAAATGTGTAATCCGTTCAAAGTCAAGAAAACAACTATTTTTAAACCACTTTTTTTTTACAATTTTACACCATAAACTGTACACATGTAATAGGAAAGCAGGTAATATGTAAAATACTGTACAAACAAACTGTAATATGTTTTATTTTCACCAATTTTAACATTAACATAGTAACATAAAAATTGAAGGAACATCTCTCTCTCTCTCTCTCTGTCATGGGGCGTGCGCCTATCCCAGCTGTCATCAAGCAGTAGGCGGGGCATTTCGGCATCCCGAAATCCTTCGCCAACACAGGCACACGCACACCTGAATCACATTTGGCGATCAAATCTTTCTTAAATTCTATAGTTTTGCGCACTATTTTCCTCTTTTCTTCACCACTTCCACTTGCTTTCTTTGGTGCCCTGATTAGGGGCTGATACACGATGCAAAAATAACAGTCCGATATTACGTAGTTCTCACCAAACACGTCTGCTTTTTTTTTAAAATCTTTATTGAACAATACAAACTCGTCTGCTCACAATTGACGCTACGAGGAAGCGAAGCCGAGAGGAGTGAAGTGACGCATTCAAGTGCGCTCAGTTAGTTCGAGAACCGAAATTTGTTCGTCATCCGAGGCATTAAAAAAACCGAGACGTTCGAAAACTGAGGTTTGACTGTATTTTGGTTATCCCCCTACTTGGAAAATCCACTCAATACAGAATCTGAACAAATCAACCATTAAACAACTTCCTGGAATGGATTATGGTTGAGTCCTGAGGGTCCAGCATTTCATGTCCAAAGGACAAAAATGATGGCCGCACGCTTACCTCTCCAGAGAATGCAGGAAAATGGACACACTGTTCCTTAGATTAACATCTGCCACATGAAGAGCTCCACTCACAAGCCCCAGCATTGTGTCTGGACGCTCAGCCTGAATGCAACAAATAATTTTCAGAATTATTACAAGCACAATCGTCAGTGCAGTGTTTCGCAATCATTTGGGGAGAAGCAGAAAGTGATCAAAGCAGGAGCATCTGTGCCAACCTGCATCTTCTCTGAGATGAGCCGATCCAGCCAGCCCGTGTCGATGGTGTTGTGCTGAAAGCTTTGCGTTTCCAGCAGCTTTATGAGGTATTCCACAGTGGTCCTAAAGTCTCCTCTGATAGACAACTCTTTCAAAGCGACCACCATGTTACTAGAAAAATCACACATTTCCCAATAAGATGAACAGCAAGGAGTTGATCAATGATTTTGTGACTCCAGTAATACACTTACGAAATGGCTTCTTCACGATTCTCTCCCCACGAAAAACAGTGTCCGAATTGGGAGTCCGCAAACTCATGCAGTCCACCAGCGGCTGCAACGCTGAAGTAGCCCCACACGTTCTTATTGCTGCGAAAGTTTAGCTCTTGTACAGTGCCGGAGCTCGGTTTGAAACCCTGCAATGAGAGACCATTTGATAAAACATACAGCCTGAGCTTTGAAAAGAAACTTTGTCAAAGTCTTGTTTGGATGAGCAATAAGCATACCTCATCCGGATTTTCACTGGTGATGCGAGCTGCTATGACGTGACCTCGTGGGGAGGCGGCCGTCGACAGACCCTCAAAGTCGATGGGAGAGTCACCCCAGGGCTGCGTCCCATAAAGCATCCTGATGTCTTTGATTCGATAAAGAGGGATGCCCATTGCAATCTAGAACAGGGTGTATAAAGAGCCCAAAGAACCATGTTATCCTGACATGCTTTTTTGGCAAAAAAGACACAGGAATATTCTGGAAAAATAACATTCATCTCTCAGAAATGACTCCATTGAAAAATACCATCGAGGAAAAAGATAGTGAGCGCAAAGTTTGCCTGCAAAACAAATATGTCACTTTCAACAGCGACGTCCAAACAGCTCCAAAGTGACAGCTTTCCCTTGCAACACTGCCTTTCAGCTTGAATGCCGCTGACCTAAATTCAAGCAAAATCTTGAACACAGCGGGTGCACGTCATGTGACCGATTGCCGCTTCAACCCCAACATTGGCAACAATGTCTCTTTTGGGCAGTTTAGTTGCCATGGGGATGGGGGGGCCTCGTCTAACGCAGACTATTAGATGCAATCAAGCATAAAGACTGTCTGCTGTCCGATAGTCAGAGACAGCCAACCAAATTGGGTGTGGTATACAGCTTGTCTTTTTTTTTTTTTTTTTTCTACCAGCGCAGACATATTTGGAACTCACTTGCAACTGGGCAGCGGGTAAGTTGACGTCAGCCACCATTTCAGTGCAAGGGTGTTCAACCTGCAGACGAGGGTTGAGCTCCAGGAAGTAGAAGCTGCCATCTTGGCTATAGAGGTATTCCACTGTGCCCGCACTCACATAGCCCACCATCTTGGCCAGCTTCACAGCACACTGGAGACGGAATACAAATCAAGTGAATTCATCATCCAATTTCGACACTGACTGACGTGGTTTTAGAAATGGTGTGCCTACCCTTTCCATATCTTCAAATATATCAGATGTGGCAATGGTGGCAGGCGCCTCCTCTATAATTTTCTGATGTCGCCGCTGGACTGAACAATCTCTGCTAAACAAGGAAATGGCATTGCCGTATTGGTCTGCCAAGATCTGAACCTCCAAGTGGCGGGCATGTCTGGCGAGCTGCATGACGAACACGGGGGAACCTGGAACCTCTGCCTGGACCTGAAACATTAAGTGGAAAAAATTGAATATGTTTCAACAATTTCAATCATGAATTGAAACTTCATATATGGTGATTCGCGTACTTGTCTGAATAGGTTTGGGAAATCATCAGCAATGTTGACTTTACGGATGCCTTTGCCTCCCCCTCCTTCTGAGGCTTTCAGCATAACTGGGTAGCCGATCTTGTCAGCAGCCTGTCGGGAAACACGAAAAAGTTTTTAGCGCATACACGCAGTTTTTCACATGTGAGATCGAAGACTCTGAATGTTCACTTTGACAATGCACTTACTTCCAGGCCTTTGTCTACATCATGGATGCAGCCAAGCTCATACAAATCATGAGGAACACTGATAAGTCGTTTTTTTTGGTTGACCTCAGGCCACTTGACTGTCAGGCCTTGGAGAGAGAAACAGGGAAGATATTAACCACATATAACACCGGAGAACACAATTTCAAATCTAACTTTGGAGATGGGAACACGGGAACGCATACAACTGACAACGAGCAGATTTACCCAAGTAATCGATGGAATGTTTGATAGGATAATCGATCCCAAAAAGATTTGTTAGTGACAGCTCTATATATAAAACATACACATGTTAAGCTCTTTTGGCAAAAGTTGTGATATCAGTTGTGTATTGCAAGACTGAAAGGGTTTGCATCAGTCTTCCCCATTATTTCTGAGTCAGAGTAGATGCGGAAAGAGAAGACCTAAAATCTGACAATCAGAGCCTGTTTTTGTAAAAGAATGGGACATAAAGCAAAGCATACCTGATCCACTCCATGGCAAGGTGGGGATGCCAGCAGTCTGGGCCACAATAGATGAAGCAATCTTATCTCCAAGTGCCCACATCGCCTGACTCGGAGGACCTAAGGAGGAAGTATTTCGTTAAAAAAAAAACTAATACTGGTAGAGGAGTTCAAGCTGCGAAGCCAGAATTCATAGCTTACCCATAAAAGCAATGCCATGCTTATGGAGCAGCTCTGGCAGTTTGGGGTTCTCTGACGCATGACCCCATCCAGCCCACACAGCCTGTAAGACAACATCAGCTACTTTATCTCTTACGGTGCAAAAGAAATCAGTGCATTAAATGCATGGGCTTACCTGCACAGGTATTCGTTTAGCTATGTCCAAAATGAGCTCCACATTGGCATAGTTGTTGTTATTAGTCCCTCCTGGCACAGGCACATAATGATCTGCCATTTTTATGTATTCTGCGGGAAAGAAAAAAAACCAAATCAAACATTTTACCATGCCACTTGCTTGTTCAACTGGGCTTGACTTCTGTGAATAGAGCAAATCATTCCCTAATGGAACATCTGCTGTGCAGTTTGACAACATTAACTTTCACTTCAATTTATAAATTATAAATTCCAAAATAGTCTTGCCAATCCTCACCGGCATTGGCCTTCAGGTCCTCCGGGGTTACCATCACCACAAATCGGATTGCTCGTTCGTTCCGAAACATCTCGTAAGCCCAGCGGCGAATAGAGCGCATACACTTAACTGCAGCAATTCCATTATTAGCAATAAGCACCTGGAAAAGCAAAATATTAGCATCAATTATGTAGTCCAATTATGATGATGCATGAGAAAGCCTGCAACTAGCTTTCTAAAACAGCTTGGATTTTTTTTTTTTGTATACATTTGGTGCAATAAACAAGAGACCACGACAGGTACCTTCTCAATGACCTTGTTGCCACCAAAACGTGTGACAAACTCAGCGGGAGATGCCACGGTGAAGTCTCTCTGCAGATCAGTACGTCGGCGATCGCGATTTTGCTTCATCAAGTGTAGCCCAGACATGCTCGGCCTGTTTATAGAAGTACAAACACTTATTAATGTCTCCATTCCGTGAATATATTATAGACTATAGCTAACTTACACGCAGAACAAAAAGAAAATGTCTCGGTGCCCATTTTCAACAATTTGTGTGCAGTTATGAAGAATGTCAATAGCCACATGGTTGCGGACAAAGGAGTTGAACAACTGGCTTTTGAATCCGGCAGACCTGAGTCAAAGCTGGCGTTTGCTTCACAACAATAAACATTGTACGCAGCCCTCAACACCCATTGCAGCATATAATTACTGCACGTAATTTGTGACAGATACTTCAATCAATAGTTTCAAGCTGAGCCACGCTTCAGTGACACATTCCACACTCGTGGAAAGCATGCGAGGTTTTTTTTTTCTTCACAGAAATCTTGTGTGGAATAAAAATGAGTGAAAAAGAGGATTTTCTTCACAAGGGGGAGATTCATCTTTTGAATGTTACATTATTCAGCCACATCATAACTACAAGATTATTCAAACTTCAGAAATAAGTTTGACTTGGCAAGCTTTTCGACTTAAGCTCCACCCAACTGGGGTTTATACAGGACGAGGGACGCCACACTGAGCAGGAGGGTGTGCCAGTGTCTAAGCCCGTTTAGCTGGCTGCTTTCTGTCACGTGATTTTTTTTTTTTTATGCATGATTGAAACACCCTCCAAGTTACTAGAAGAGTGAAAACCCACGCCTGTAAGACAGCTTGATTGTGAAAGTCCTTATGTGGACCAAAGTTTTGTAAGTATGGAGAGTGAAAATTAAAGTATGGGAGAGCAAAAAGCATTTCCATTTTTCAAGGATGTTGAAGCCTCTTACAATGTAACCCAGAAAATAAAACTTCTTATTCCAGCCAGATGTAACATCTTATTCGAAAAATCAATCCTCAAAGTAGGATTCAATCATGGTGCCCCATAACCCCAAAACAGCTACCTCAAGCTAAAAGGCTGTGTTACTTTATCAAACTGAATAGCCCCATTTACAACGCGGATGGGGCATTCATGAATGTTTTGCTCAACCTAAATTCCTGAAGTTGACACCTACTTTCCATCCAAAACACACAGGCCAGGGGGACACAGAGAGACGCTTTGAAGCAGTGAGTAGCCAGTGAAACCGCATTTTTCACACATGCAAACCATAGGCGTGAAACTCCAGGTGAGGCCTCTCGAAGTCTGACACAAGTGCTACATTGGAAGCTAGGGGCTTCATTTTGCATCTCACATTGGTAGTGTTAATAGAGTGCAACATTTAACCTACACTAGAGATTCTAGGCTTACTGGCTTAGCAATGGCACTGTTTAATACCCACAGCTATTTCAATATACAGTATAAAACAATACTACCCGAGAAAAATTACAGAGGAAATCTGAAAAATTGGCTTTGAAATTGTGGCCAGCAAGAACAGGAACACTGACTGCTTTAAAAAAAAAGTTTAGAAGTCATCAAACAATTTAAGGACAATACAATACTAAGTACAGTCAAACCTCGGTTTTCGAACGCCTCGGTTCTCGACCAAATATTTCGAGTTTTTTATGCCTCGGATGACGAACAAATTTCGGTTCTTGAACAAACTGAGCGCACTTGAATGCACCATATGACTCCTCTCACCTTCCTTACATGAGGAAGTGACGCTTCCTCGGGCAGACGAGGAAGTGACGCTTCCTCGTGTTGCTTTCCATTGTGGGCAGACGCGTTCAATTAACATTTTTATTTTTAAAAGAGTGTGGTTTCGGTTTTTGAACAATTTCGGTTTTCGAACAGCCTTCTGGAACGGATCATGGACAAAAACCGAGGTTTGACTGTATATAAACAAACACTTCAATTATTATAAGGTCTGATTTCTAACCTTAGATTGTTCAGTATGGAGCCATCAATGTGCTCGAAGCTATTGTCATTGGTGCTATCAGAGCTCCCGGATGACGGTGACAAAGATCGTCCCTCCTTCTCTTCCAGCTGCACATCCGGTTTCCCTTGGACTTCATCTTCTGAATTCTCCTCAGACACCGATCCCACAATGAAGTGGGAGTGCACTGCCGCCATAGCTGGGTGCTTCTTGGCAGCATCTTCCTGCTGTGCCATGGCTGGGTGACACGTACAGGCTGCAACCACTGGACAATGAAGAGAACAGCAGAGTGCAGGCAAAACAAGTTATCACTGACAGTAAAGAGTCCGGACATCATTCGGTCATCAGGTCAACTGGCATGAGATGCTGTTTGACTGGTTGCAAAAGCGTCTGGCTTAAAAAGATAGTAATGATGATGCAATAGCTATTGCAACATCATGACCCATACATGGACAGTCTGAACACAAATCCCAGTTTTTAGAGAACTGAGTGTAATCCAAGTAGCACAGGGGTGTCCAAACTACAGTCCTCTGCCCCTACAGCATTTTTGAAGATCACGGCGTAAACAAGGGTGCATCTTCATTTTTTGTGCTGGGGTAAGTGTAATTTATAATGTTGGGACCGAGTTGCACCTTGCTGAGCGTTCAGGCGGGGGGAACTAGAGACCAGTTTGCGTGGAGTATATCATCCCCAGTCCACACCAACTTTCTTGAGCAATACATGTTAAAGATCAAACCAGTAAACGAATCATAACAGGCATTTCTCGCCATGTCAATTTGAAATAATGTCCCGTTTTTATATACGTTTGGATAGAATGTTTTTCTTTTTTTGTGCTTGTTTTTAAAATCGGATTCATCAATTCATCGCAAAGATAAATGGACGGAATAATTGATTATTAATAACCCTAATTATCCTAATTTGATTTGACGAACCGAATCAAAGGTTTGTATTGTAAAGTCATTGCATCCTTTGAACGGTAGCGCACCCAATGTATCAAGATACAGTACGTATAAAATAATTTGTACGGGAGACATTCATAAACGTGACTAAAGCTAAAGCCGCACCATATCGAATCGTAACCGTAAGATGCCCAGCCGTACGAGTACTGTACTGCATACTGCTTTACACCTACAATGAAATTGTTCTTTGAATTATAAAACTTTATGGGATAAAGCTAAAGAAGCTGCCTTTGACCATCAATCACGTGGACTCCACATGTGAGTTTTTGTCCGAACCCCAGCATCTTTTGCAAGTGCTCTCGACCTGAGGTGATGGCACCCCTCACCAACCCGAAACAAACTGCACGGAGGACTTGAAAAACTAACTGTAGTTCACACCGAGGGAAACAACAGGGAAACATGTTAGACGACAAATTACAAAAATATACAGAATTATCAAAAAGAGAGCAGTGGGGTTTTTTGTTTTGTTTTTCAGACAAGCTGACAGACAGCTTTTGTCCAAACTGTCATCTGTCGATTAGTAGCGAATGAATGCTAATAATCCCGTTTTAGCACACAAATTCTGCAGAAAATGCTTGCTAGCGAGCAAACTATAAAGCTCATTGATACTGTAGCTGCTGTATTGTACTCGCGATCTACTGTATGCATTAAGTGATGGACTGTCCGATTATACAGCGACTTCAACGTCAACTCACCGGTGGAGATAAACCTGCACGCAATCCTGAACAGTTGAGTTGAAGATCTCAAAGAATTACTGGCGTTAAAAAGGCATCCGTTTCCGGAGTGAAATCACATCATGATGATGTCACAGTTGCCCGTTCAGAGGCTTGAAACACCCGAGTGTGGGGTGATGTGACGATACTCAACTAGGTTACTTCTGTACATTCCCCTCTGACCCCAACTTCCGACATAGAAACACGCTAGGCAGAATTGACTCCGCCCCCAAAACGGCTTCGAGTATGCCTTTTTCTTATGTGTAAATAAATAAAAATAACATCGTAATAATTATTAATATTTCGTGTAGTTTTTGTTTAAATGATTGTGTCCACTACCAACACCGAAATATACAAATTAAAGGGATTAGAATTCACCTATTTAAACGCAAGAAGAGAATGCAATATGAGTAGCAATTTTGGCTTCCTTAAAAATATTAATCTAAACCAATATAAAAAATTAAAAAATTATCGCGTTTGAGATTTCTTCAACGCAGACAAAGCTTGTAAACAAGGCATCTAGTTGATCTAGCTCTAGACGGTCTCGTTCTGTGAACCAATGAAATATTAGAGGCGTTTCTGTGGGCGGGTTTAGCCTTTCCTGGCGTGTACTGCATGTGCCACAACAAAACCATGGAAAACCTGCAAAAATTATTGTACTACACACAGTATATACCAAAACCACGTGTCCTTAATTGTGTGTGTTTCCACCGGGTGAAACTATTAGCAGACTGTATTTGGTAGCAACCTGTACAATAGACATCAAATTGTCAAATAATATACTGTATATATATTTTTTTTCCATTCAGAAGTCTGCTGCCAAACATTTGTCTTGAGAACCCCGATAATATTTAGTAACATTTAGCAAAAAGAACCAGTTTTTACATTCTTAAAATATTACTACTGTTGGAGCGTTGGTATTGGTAATTATAGGAAAACCGGCACTGATTTAGCAGGCAATTTGACAACCACAAGCCTGACCTGCTTTTTTTTTTTTTTTGGTACAGTACTCCCAAAATGTACTTATTTAGTAACATTTAGCAAAAATAACCAGTTTTTACATTCTTAAAATATTACTACTGTTGGAGCATTCGTATTGGTAATTATAGGAAAACCTGCAGTGATTTAGCAGGCAATTTGATAACCACAAGCCTGACCTGCTTTTTTTTTTTTGTACAGTAATCCCCAAAAAATCGTCAGTACAATTCTAATCCACTAGATGGCTTTAAAATACCGTGGTATGCATCCATCCATCCATCCATCCATTTTCGGAACCGCTTCATCCTCACAAGGGTCGCGGGGCATGCTGGAGCCTATCCCAGCCGTCTTCAGGCAGGGGACACCCTGAACCGGTTGCCAGCCAAGCAGGACACACAGAGACGAACAACCATCCGTGCACACACTCACACCTAGGGGCAATTTTGAGTGTCCAATCAGCCTGCCATGCATGTTTTTGGAATGTGGGAGGAAACCGGAGTACCCGGGGAAAACCCACGCAGGCCCGGGGAGAACATGCAAACATTTATTCAGTTTATTAAGTTTATTCAGTGCCTCTGTCAGTTTTATATAGTGAGTGCACAGTTGGAAGAGTTAGGTAATCGATTTCAGTCCCAAGTCCTTTGTGTTGATCCTGTAGTCCTGGAATGGTGGCTGCTTGTTAACCGTAGTCATTCTCCTCTCCCCTTACGTAGAACCCACGAGACCTACCCAGAAATGTAAAAGTTTTGCGCTGACGGCCAAACTTGGCTATTGACCTGTTTGCCACGTTTCCGAGTCAGTGGACATGTTCTCTCAGTATGTAGCCCCGTTCAGTCAAGGAGAAAATTCACACAACAGCACATGCACTGAGGGGGGGTTTTTTTGCAGTTCAATTTTACTCTTGGTGGATGACCTGACCTCTTGGCGCCAAGAACTGCAATTTTGTGTCACGCTTTGAATATTACATCCTAACGTGAAAGATAGGCACAACAAAATGTATGCACTTTCAAAACAGACACAATTATTACTAAAATCCACATTCACATTTTCAAATAGGCTTATATTTGTACATGCCAAATTAACATAATGGCAGACGTGGTTGTGTTTTTATTACATGATTTGCCCGGAGACAGCCACTTGAGTGCCTTTATGTTATTAGTCTTTACTTTATTTTGTGAAAACACGCAAAAAAAGTGTCCTGAGTTTGCCCATGAGTGCATAGTGTTGCTCTGCTACATCAAAAATAATGTAAACGTGTACAGGTGACAAGTGATCAAATGTCCTCGCAACTTTGGCAGTTTTGATAATGACGGTCTAAGATGTCCATTTTACAATGTGTGATTTTTTTTTTATGACAAAAACAAAAAAAATACATAAATAGGGAGGTGTCGTTAAAATGAAGAATAAATAGTGATATTGTTGTTTTAGGTGAATGACAATGAATAATCCCCACAAATTCATCTGTGATGGCGAGAGATTCAAATCAGCCGAAAAAAAAACAGTGGAGTGCTCAAACCCCCTTTGGACCCAGTTGACCTGAGCATTTTTCATGAGACATCATTCAATATTCATCAGATTCTTGCTCGGATCCAGATTCGACAGTGATATTTTGACAAACAATCCCACAAACTCGAAGATCGTGTAGGAAGATGTTCCAGAAGAATGGAAGCTTCCGCTGCAAGCAATGTGACTAACTTAAAGGTTAATCATGAACCAGTGTTTGTGATTTCAGCATGAGGTTTACATTTCATTGATTTGTTGACATTGATTGTCCTTGACATGTACAAAACAATGTTTGAACATTCAGAGATGTTTATCGTTATAGAGAGACGGATTTTTCAAACACACCATTTTGAATGTTTTGAAATCCGTCTGAGGAAACGTGAACATTTTTCAGTGAAACAGTCTGATCATTTCTGGACTTGTCATCGGTGCTATTAGCAGACCCTGCACTGGTCCCTTGGTTACACAGTTGGTCCTGATCAAATTCATTTGAGCTCGAACTTGCTGTCAGTAGCTTGTGACTCGATACGCCGGCAGCTGGGATCTGATAGGGACTCATTCGCAACCACGGCAAAGAGCTGTGAAAAGAGCGGTTTCTTAGAAACGCTGATGTTGCGGAACCGGTTGGGAGAGCTGAAGTCATTGCAGCCGGTGATGTCAAGTAGCTCCACGGGTATGAAAGCAATCCTCCAAAAGGTGGTAGTGACAGCGCCTGGTGATAGAAACAAAAGTTAAATGAGCGTTTTAATAACTCCTTATGACAAAAAAAAATATTGTTCAATGAGAGTGTCTTCTTAACTTTTAGAATGTCATTAATGATTCTTTCACTTAATTAGAGTGAAGATGGATTAACGTGCTAATTTTGACATCCAATACATAGGAATGGAAATACAGTAATCCCTTGTTTATCGCGGGGGTTCCGTTCCAAAAAGAACCAGTGATAAGTGAAATCCGTGAAGTTGTTTTTTTTTTTACAGTTATTACACAATAATTAACTATATATACAATGAAATCAAAGACCAAACCCTGTTTTCAGGCCCAATTACAAAAAAAAAACCTAACGTTGTCAACAAATAACTATAATAGTTTTTGGAAATAGTGCACTGTTGACACACGGCCCCGCCGACGCGTTCTGCTTTAAAGGGTTAAACGCATTAAAACACTGCACCAAAAAAATCAGTGAAACAGTGAAGCCGCGGAAAGTGAACCGCGTAAGAGCGAGGGATCACTGTACAATGCTCACTCTGCCGGAAATAATAATTCAACTATGAGGTGTGTCAAAAGAGTTCTCAGACTGGTGTATCAAAATATATATTTTAAATCCAAACGCCAAGATTTTCCATTGAAGTTATTCCCCTGCAGTCGAATACGATGTTCTAGCCTTCTATGCCACCCTTTCATGCACTCCCGAAAGTATTCTTCCAGGATTCTCCACAACACTGTTGTCATGGCCATCTTGACCTCATCCGTGTCTTTAAAACGGGTCGCTAGTGTTGCTCCTGCATGGCAATATTCTTCTCGGCCAGGAACTGTCAGATGCCCAGGACATTGTGAGCAGGCGGGCTGTCATTATGAGGCGTTCTGAAACAATTCTTACCTCTTCTCGCGCACGGATTTAAGCAAATGCCATAGAATCTCTTTACAGACATGCAGTTGATGCCTAATCTGAACATTGTTCATTATTTCATCTGAGTTTAAAGGTGTAAAATAATGGCTGATGAGAGTATGAATTCAGAAAAAGATAGATCTAAAACCATGAAGGTTGAGTTTCTGAGATATATTTGACTATTATTCTCATTGCTTTCAAGTATTTTGGCGGAGCTGATCAATGGAGAGTCAAGTGATGATCTCAAAATGCAATGCGCGCTTAAATGGTACACGGAGGGACCCAACATGAACTTACCTGTGGCACCAACACATGCTGTGACAGGTGAAACATGAACGGAGATGGCGAGGAGATGTTTTGAGAAAATACACCCCCGTGTTCTGGGTCATTGAATCCTGAGAAAGAGGAAAACAGATGTCCCATAGATGTAGAATGAATAGCTTCTGTCTTCATTGACAACTGGCCCTGGTGAAACAGCAAAGGCGGTCCAAGCTCAAGACACCGTTGGCTGTTTGAGAGAGCCGCAGTCTGACGATGTCCAGTACTGAGCCATGACGAGCTCTGCGTTTCCAATAACATAGGGTGTGTGCCATCTTTGATTTTACTCCCGTTGCTTTGTGAGGAATCACTCTCCATGGAAAACGTCTTACTCGACATTGCTGGTTCTTTCTTGTCACTCTTCCCAATCGGTCGAGATGAAGATTCAGTTTGAGAACCACCGGCTTCTCCGTCATCCTCACCTCGGAGATCAATATCTGAATCACTTCCGGTGTTGTTGTCATCTGTTGAGAGTAACTGGGAGTAAAACAGTTGCGGGAACATTTTTGCCTTGGTTGATTTAATAACAGCTTTGTCACAATATGGCAACTCGGTGAAAGTACTCGATCAAATACTTGGAGGAAAAAAACAAAACAAAACAGGACGACGTGAGCTGACTCTTACTATTTGGGGTCCTTCAAATTTAATCATACTGTACTTGATGGGAGCTACGTTTCAACAACTTCTCTCTTTTGTCTTGTGTTTTTTATATTGCTGCCCCCAGCAACTGAATCATTCATGTTCCTGCAAACGCGCTTGTTGACACCCTGCCAGACTCACACTGCGCACAATTTCTTCCGCTATCATCCCTCATGTGGAAGTGGCACGTATCCAATAAAGGAAATACATGTGACTGTACAAAACAAACCACACCACATCTATCAATGAGGGAAAACATGAAAAAATCATTTTAACTAAGTTATACGACGGAGTATAACGGTATCATTTCAGATTTACCTGTAAACAAGGAATGGAATGAGTGTGAGGGCATGTCGAATCGATCGATCGTTACAAATTCAGTTCATTGTGTCGAATGGGTTGTCTTGAAGAAGAAAAAGAAGTGCAATACAGTCAAACCTCGGTTTTTGAACGTCTCGGTTCTCGACCAATTCGGTTTTCGACCAAAAATTTCGAGTTTTTGATGCCTCGGATGACGAACAAATTTCAGTTCTCGAACAAACTGAGCGCACTTGAATGCACCATTTGACTCCTCTCGCCTTCCTTACACGAGGAAGTGACGCTTCCTCGGGTAGACAAGGAAGTGACGCTTCCTCGTGTTGCTTTCCATTGTGAGCAGACTTGTTCAGTAAACATTTTTATTTTAAAAAGAGCTTGGTTTCGGTTTTCGAACAGCCTTCTGGAACGGATTATGGACGAAAACCGAGGTTTGACTGTACTTGGCTACAAGCAGCACAGGCGCTGTTGATTCATGCTCTTGTGAATGAGCAACAACATAGCACCTGAATTTGCCATATTAGTACGTTAAAAAACTCATTCAGTCCAGCCAATTCTGGACCAAGTCTGAAAAGACGTTTAAAAACGTCTTTGGGAGTGAATGAGTTAAAGAACCTGTAGCTTGCCCTATAGCAGTCCATATTTACACAATCGTCAAAAAAATGCACTGACGTAAAATGTTTTTTTGGAGGGGGTGGGTTATCCTCTTCAGCACGGCCTCTTGAGATTTACACAGTACCCAAAATCAACAACTGAAGGATGTGACTTCAATGACTAATTTATGTCTTCCGTGCAATTCGTATAAATTAATTAGGGCGAAGCAAGTTTGTGTTTATAACACGTTAGCATGTCGTGAAAAGAGGCATACAACCACAACCCGATAAGAAACAAAATAGTTATTGTGTCACCTTGACAGTTTGGCATGGACGTCAAAGCCCATGATTGCTGAGGAGAGTGAAACGGGTCACTGGCTCTGGGCTGTTCCCATGAATCATCCGAATCAGCACAATATGCTTTGTTGTCATCCGGTGGAGAGATGTTTAAAGGATTATTCCTGTCAATCATGAATTTAGATGAATGAGATCTCCATGACGACAACCAAAGGGTTCTGCACTTACAAGTAGGCCTACCTCTTTTCTCGTCTTCCGTTTCCCGTGTCCCTGAATCCTTTGGCAAATGGGTTGTTGTCAATTTTGAGCTGCGTAATCTTGCAAGACACAAGTTGCAAGTTATTCATTTGAAATAGTTTCAACCAGAACGAACATGTAGAATAGCTTGGATGACACCCTCAACGTGTGACCTGGTTGATTTTGTCCAACCTGAGAACATTCTGGATATTGTGCAATAATGCAAAGTTGGATTCAGTGTGTCTGAAGGTACCTTCTCATTTTGATATGCCGTGACAGCAATAAATTCAGTCTCCGGGAAAACATAGGTCAAGAATGTGCTGTATGGAAGTTTCATGATGTCGTTGGCTCTCACAATATGAAATCTGGGCTGGTATTTATGCATTGAATTCAAAATTGTCTAAAAAAAAAAAAAAATACAGAGAATCAAATTAGAAACAAAACAAAGAAACTCATTAGACGCTGTGATTTCAGACATGTGACTACTTACAAATCCATGTTTATCCGAGATATTGTTAGTGAGTTTCAGTTTATGGAATGCAACGGGTTTGCTCATCCACTGTTCTCCCTTGGACGGACTGTCAGGATGAATGTACATGCGCTTTGGCATTTCTGGGTCTGCTTTTCCGGCGACGATCCAGCGGGAATTGTGAAATTTGTAACGAAAGTCATCAACGGTGACAATGTCCATGAGTAGGATGTATTTGGATGCTTTGTCAAGTCCGTCAACATTGACTTTGAAAGGTGGGAACATCCTCCTATAAGAGATGATGAGTAGAAACAGTATTTTTTTTTTCATTAGAAACGATTCCTCCCATGCATAAAAGAAGAAACTAAATTGTGCTGTTAGGGACTACAGGGGACCCCTAAGATCAATAATAATTTTAACCCTGGAGAACTCACGGGGTCAAATTTGGCCCCTATAAATTCTGCTACTCAAATGCTACCCTTAAATCCCAAAGGGTCAAATTTGGCCCTAATCCTAAATTAGGATTAACGTATTAAATATTTGAAAAAACATATATTTTGGTGTTCGGTGAACATATAGCAGCCATTTAATGTAAAATTCATCATTTTCCAAAGAAGAAAAGGGGTCTTGGATTCTCCAGGGTTGAAATCACATATAAAAAGACTTTAATTCCCTAGTTTTCAACCGAGCATATGATCACGTAATTTTTTTTTATCATCACTTGTTTTGGTTGTTTCTGTTTCTCACATTTTATATAACACCTTTTATTCCTGTTATACAACACTCTTTTGGATGGTTGTTGTAAAAGTGCTCTATAAATAAAAGTGGTTCATTGATTGATTGATTTATTGAGTCGTTGATTGATTGATAACTGACCAGCTACAACATGACTATGCGTGTGAGCAAAGAAAAAAAAAAAATCATGGATTGACAAAATGTTTACAGTTGTGGCTGTAGTTGTACAAGACTGCAGCACTATTTTTAGACTCATATGAAAATGAAACCAATTTATTCCAAACAGGAAGATGCAATGAATGTGTTCAAACGATTAAATGGATATTCACGCCATAAATACATCCCTGTTCTCATCACTAAATTTCACGGATACATCGCTTGACTTTTTTGCACACTTACCGTCCTGATTTAGTAATAACCATCTCGGTTCCCATTTTGTGAAACTCGTTCCATAAATCCTGGGATTCCAGAGTGACTTTAGGGTCGTCACCCAACCCGTCCCCAGATTGCAGGTTCTTCAAGGAGCGCAACTGGGCCGCTTGGTGCTGCCGACTCAGGGCTGCGTGCAGCCCCGTCTCGGAGCAGCCCACCTGCTGGGGCTCAACCTCGGATCGCGACGCCACGGCCGGGACACGCGGCGTGGGTGGAAAGGAGACTTGCGCGGTGGAGAGAAAGGCTGGCAAGGGCAACTCACCCGGTCGCTGCGCTTGGAAAGGATAATAAGCCATGGCGAGCTTGCGTTAAGGGTTCCTCCATCAAAGTGGGCAATAACGGTTCACCCCACCTGCCCGGGACACACGCTGCCTCATATCCCCCCCCAAAGTGGAGTTGTCTTTTATTTGTGTGAGGGGGGAAAAAGTATCCAATAGTGCATAAATTCCAAGAAGTTGTTTAAAAAAAAAAAAAAAAACTCCAAAGAATCTCCAGTTAGGACAGGACAGTTGACCAAACACTGAACTAGCTCCAGAAACTCAAGTTCTGCGCTTCAGCTGTCAGTGCAACCAGGGGCGGAGTTTAACTGCCCTGACTGGAGACACTTCAAAGACTTTGGAGACTTGAGAAATGTTTTATTCATGATGAATGTGACTAACATTTTTGTCCCCCTCCCCCCTCCTCCAAAATGCTTATCCACACACACACTGGAAGTTATAGAAAGCCATTTTGAGCTTCTTTTTTTTTTACGACGAGGTGCTAGATGCAGGCAGGCTTCTGTAAATTGAGGGGTTTGTTGTTCTTCAGTGGATAACTCTACTTTACGAACGGCAAAAGGAGAGATGGAATCCTTTAAATGCAGTTTTATTAAAAGGACAAAAAAAAAAGACGTCTGCGCCGCAGCGCGTTCGAGAACACAACTCTCGTAACTAAAATCACTTCTTGCTTCTCTTACTTTAACAGCCAATCAGAACTTCTCAACATAAATACATGTCTAAGCAATTATTAAACAACAGAATATAATTTAGGTATGCTTAACATGAAATAATATGATGCTCAAACATAAAATGATAATTAATTATATAACTCAAGTGAGATAATTTTGCAAGTTGTAACGCCCCCCACTGCCCTTTTCCTACATTCTGTCATTTCTGCGCAGTAGGGCATAAGAGGAGAGAAACTCCTGTGCATGTTTCTATAGTGAGGCAAAACTCTTCACTAGTTGACATCCACATGTCAATTACACTTGTAGAGACACACAAAATGTGAAGTACTTTAATTTGATAACTTAAAGGTAGCAACACATGCATGATCTCAATACTTTAAATGTAATAGAAAAGAACAGAATCAACGTTTCATATACTTTACAATTTTCCTCACAATGGTCATCATACACGGCAGATAAAAGCCGTTGTACTAAAAAGTTTCCGATTGGTCCATTCTAGTCGTTCTACTCACGCATTTTATCATTAAGAATTAAAATCATATACACCTTTCAGGTTATAGCAGTCTGCAAAACTATCTCAACACAATGTCTGACTGTGGGTTGTGTTTGCTGACAATGTGTCTCCAAAGTGTCTGCGAAGTGAAGCAGCAATATCCCTTCGAGACTCATGATGGATTTTAATGCAGTACCGCCTGAGGGATCGAATGTCACAGCCATTCAGTGTCTTCTTATTCACAGGGATTCATATAATGAATTTGAATAAATGTTTTAATGATATTGTGGATTGTGTGGCGACAGTAATAATTCAAGTCAAAGTTCCCATGATTAAGTAAAGGCTAATACATTCGGTTTAGGCTATGTGATTAAAACACACACGACGCTTACATTAACATGCGCACTACCGTGTAAGTGCATGTGTGCTGTTACATCAACGTGGTGCATACATGGAGTGGTGTGTGGAAAATATCCACCAAACCAAAAGTCCAGACTTGACTGCACTATAGAGGCTCCAGGGATGGGGATTGTATCATCATTATAACTTTATGACGACCAAAAGATATGGAGAGCGAAGGAAGGCAAAATCTCAGTGGGATGAGAGCGATATAACAGATGACCGTTATTCCGTAGAGGGTTCTAAAACTGGAATAGACCATCTTTACCCTCTGATATACAGCTTTCAACCTCACTATTTTTCCAAGAAAAAAAAAAAACATGGACGCAGTTAAGAAGATGAGTTATCACTTGTCAACTGGAGCAACACATACACTTATTCAAACAATTGGTAGACATGCACAATCTAAAAAGATCTATGACAAGTGCACATAAAAAAATCTGCCTTCAAGAATGCAGTAAATTAATATTTTTGTTTTGAATGACACTGTCAGAGCAGTCTGAGCGGTACAATGATGAAATTACAGTGTAGTAGTACTGTAGTCTCTTCTTTGACAAACGCTCCGCTTGTCTGATTCCAAATCGGTGCTGTTAAATGGTGAAAAGAGGTTTTTTTTGCGCCTGGCAGCTGTTTTGTTGCAGCCAAACATAAAACAGCAGTTCATCTTTTTGATTTTATGTTGCCTATCAAATGTGTCTATTCAAAGACTCGATAATCGCTGGAACGGATCACTGCCGCGTCTGTGCCCAGAGGTGCATGACGTCATCGGAAAACTCTTTCGATTCATCAGTAAGCAGTTTACTTCCTGCTTTCTAAAAGCTTATGAGCAGATGGGAGGTGCCACTATGACTTTAGGATATGGACAAGTTGCAGTGATAGTGACCTGAAAATAAAAATTAAAAAAAAGTTTATATGTCAAAATTAATGCAGTGAAAATGTTGCAAACAGTAATAAATGGATAATTACTACTTTGGCGCACCAACCCACAGCTTTGAGCATTGTGTGTTTTCGTCACCGTTTGTTTACTGGAATGGGGTTATGCAATCAAGACAAAAATATATTTCTCCAAAAATTGTGGTTGGCCGTGGCACAGGCCTCAGCAAAACTGAACATGTATGCGATGCTTTTCCTATGTTTCCAACAACGGTCTGCTCATGCCAAAATAAGTCGTCAAGTTTTGAAAATCCTAACAAAGTCCACCCCCAATTCATTGTCATTGTCCCCACAGTGAAAAATGACCATGATTCTACAAGAAGTGCAACACAGAGAGGAGTCCCAGAAGTGGACCCTTCGCCGTGCTCAGTTAAAAATGCATGTTTAAAGTCTATTTTCGTCGGGGCTGTGTCAAGAAATTCACACACACTGACGGAACAGAATTTGTTCTACATGAAACACCGGCGTAGTCTTTCTATCATTTATCACATCTGTCACATTAACCTGATAATCGCTGACACTAAAGGCAAGAATGAAGCGATCAAATGGTTTCAAAGATATGTTTGGGTTGAGGTCATAAATGTGTAAATCCTGCCCACGTGTTCATTGTACTCCAAAACCATAGTATGAGAACATTCTCTTTGAAGCCTTACTTGTCGTCGAATTATATCCACACTCTAGGCTATGAATGAATGATGGCAAAGGATAACCACAAAGAAGAACATGCCGGTGGCAGGAGCAAAAGCTCGGTACGACAAACCCAATTCAATCGTCAACGTATGCCAATTATGTATTTTCTAGCACTCTCACTCACTCGGCCATCGTTTGCTTATAAATTGCATTCCAGGTTTTGACCCAAAAGTTGAGAAGACAGGATGCATCTTTGGATATCATGAACGTGATTTCATGATTTAATTCCCCGTCTGCGCTCGTGGTGCTTTAATAATGTCTGAGATTTATTCCAAAACTCATGATAGAAAGTCAGCTAATTTGGAAGAGAGGGACATAGTTATTTGCGCAGAAGCTAGAACCATATACAGTCAAACCTCGGTTTTCGTCCATAATCCTTTCCAGAAGGCTGTTCGAAAACCGAAACCACGCTCTTTCTAAAATAAAAATGTTTACTGAACACGTCTGCTCACAAAGGAAAGCAACACGAGGAAGTGACACTTCCTCGTGTAAGGAAGGCGAGAGGAGTCAAATGGTGCATTCAAGTGCGCTCAGTTTGTTCGAGAACCGAAATTTGTTCGTCGTCCGAGGCATAAAAAACTCGAAATTTTTGGTCGAAAACCGAGACGTTCGATAACTGAGGTTTGACTATAGTTCTAATTACATACCTGTCAACTTGTACGTTTTCCCCGTATTTTAATAATAATAATAAGAATAATTCATTTTATTTATGAAGGACACTGTACAGACAATGAGGAAATGCAATATAAAAATAGATAAGAGAAATATTAAATAAAAACAGGACATAACACATGACATGGGAAGTGGAAGTATTGTAGGCAGTCCTGAACAAGTGTGTTTTTAAACGGGACTTGAAAGTGGAAAGATATGTTTTTATACGTTTTTTTATCATTTCAAATCATGTATGGCGTGTTACAACTTTTATACTGGGAAAAAAACAAAAACAATTGTAAACCGATCTCACAACGACCATTTTGGCTCAAATCCAGATCGTCTCACCTGCTGGTAGCCAACGACAATGCCGTCGTCGATCGCTACTATTGTCACGGCAAACCAGCAAAAGTAATCCTCAATCGTATATTTTTTTCATCGCTGCGTATTGCGTCGGATTGATAAAGCATGATGTGCGCATGCGCGGTAAGCCATTGTACGGGTTTTTGTTGCTTTGTAAGGGGAATCGTAATCATTTATAAGGGCAGCTATTAGCCGAGGTTGACAGATATGTAATTAAATTGAATGAAGCCCTAACAGGACTTCAATTTCAAACAGCTAATACAATACTTTGTATTTGTGACAATGGAATGCGTGTTCTGTAGGTGCATCATTTAGAGCCTGATACAATTCCTATTGCATCCTAATTAAATGACAGCTGGACTGATTTATTATTAAATGCATACATCAGCTATTTATAAGAAGCACCAAGTGTCTAATATAAAAAAAAAAAAAATACAGCAAACTAAAAGATGTCGCGCTTGAGAACATTACTGTTCCGAGGCATTAGGTTAGGGAATTAATTCCCTTTGCCTTTCTAAGCCTCCCATCCCTGCGGTATTACACGGATCGAGACGTGTTGGGAATTCCCTCAGTCTGCCAGCAGAAGGCTTTTAGGGCCCTCACTTATCTCTAGCGAGCCCACCTACACCCTGAAGATTTTTGGACGTTTCATCGGCGAAGAGTCACACGAAATATGCAACGCCACAATATGCTGTCATGCTTTGATCGATGTTTTATTTAAACACACGGCTTTATAAATTGATTCTTCCCTCACGATGTAAACTTGCCTAAGTGACACGTGTTTAATCATTTACCAGAATGTAACTCGCACAAACTTTAAAAAACACCGAGAAGGAATTCACAACACTTTGGTGAATACTGTACTTAAAAATATCCTCGCTCCAGTGGTTTGTTCCAACCGAGCAGATTTTCCTGGACCTCGTAAAGTCTTTGTTCCCCCTTATGTTTCTAGTTTGGGAGCACTAAATGTAAAATCCTCCATAGCTATGCAGAAATCTGACCTAAGCGCGGGAAGATGTTTAAGTTATAGTCTTTTCGTCGCCTTACATATCCAGAATTTCCACGGATTCAACGGACATGCCATGTGATGATTCCATTGAGGCCATAGTGAGCCCAACAGGAAAATTACATTCATCTGCAGTATATCCACATCCGCACTAAAATGTCACGGGTTCCTCCTTGGCATCTTCCTCCTCCATCGGATTTTTTTTTTTTTTTTGTGGAAATCGGTTACTGTATGTGGTTTTTGTGATCCTGTTAAGTAAATCAGACACAGGCCAAAAGTGATGGCAGCGGTAAAGCATAAGAACAGATAAAAAAAAAAAAAGAACGGGCAAAAGTAGAAGCGCTAAATCAATTCCTGCTTTTGGTCAAAGTAAAACTGGATCGACTATGGTGTACCTTTAGGGACAAAAGTAAAAACTAATATTTACTGGTAATTATACACATACTCATTTTGATAACCTGGCACAAAAAAAAATGTCCTTCTTATTGAAAAAGGCCATAGATGGGAAATATTTTCCATCTCCAAATCTTTTGCTGTTTTTCATGAATGCTCTCTCGTTCACACTCCTCCATGTCACTGCTGTCCTATGTATTTTTTTTCTACCTTCCAAGACCCCCATCAATCAACCAAGATCTCATCTTCTGTTGATGCAGTTTTTTTTTTTTTTTACGTTGTGTCATCACCTGCAGTGGTCGAAAAAAACATTTTAAAAAAAGCTTTAGCTCCAGATAGCAGTTTTCAAATGTATTACAAACACAAGAAGTCATCGGAAATAGAAATACTCAAGTAGATGTGCAGATTGAACTTCATAACTATAATTAAGTACGATATGTTTTTTTCCATGATTGCCCAACACTTCTGTACAACCATCTGGTTAATCGGATCAGTCGTCAGACCTTTTATTGAAACGCAGGTGTCAATTTGGGAATCTAGCTGGATAACACTTCTCACCCTTGGATCACAGCAATGGCCCTCCATGACATTTCAATCCAGGATTCACAGGTTTGGTTGGAGTAAGCGCATTAGAAACTACTGTCGGTTGGGATGGAACAACACTGCGGCTGAGGATTAATCATCACTTCCTGCCGCGATTTGTGCGTGGCGATAGCACAACCAAGATGTCGGGGCAAACGCGGTATACTTTTTTTTTTTCAGGAGGTCACTTAAGACTTGATTGAAAAATGTCAATTATCCTTGGAAAGTCTTCATTTTAGCATATCAATGAAACGTTTTATGTACTTCCCCCCCAACTTGTAAACATCTTGGCTTATGCTCAGGAGCTTTATAGTTTACAAGCACCGTTTCTTTTTATCTGTTGTCGACAGAGCTTTAATTAAACATGGTACTCAAGTGACCAATAAAACATGCACAATTCTGCGAAACGAATCCTTGGGCATATAGAGTAGATGCACGGCACCTTAAACCATTTCCTTCACTGCTGGCCTATCTGTTTGAAGCGATTTAAAGGCATGTAAGGATCTTAACCTGAAGAACCCTTTAAATCCAGTCCCGAAATGAGACCTTTAGGTCACGGCTCCCATTCCGCGAAAACTTAATTACATAACAGAATTTTTAAAAGCATCATGTGTCCAAATTTTTGTCACGATCAACATTTCGACTCGGCCCTCCATAAACAAACCTTTTCTTCCTTGACAGCAAGTAGTGTCCCACCACTGTGCCACACCAGAGAAGTTAATAAATCGACAGTTAAGGAGGAAATCAATAAGATTACTGCTTCTTGGAAAGCCAAATGTGCCTTCAGGAGCTGGTGATTTCGAAAGATGATGTTGGTTTCTAATTTAAAAAAATAATAATGATAAAAATGAATCACTTACAGTCATCGTTCCCATTATTAGCATGTTTGGCAATCGGCATGTATCCCAATGTATACTTAAGTATTTATCGTATATCTGCACTTTCTTACATATAGGTAATGACAACACCAAAGAATAAAAAATACATTCTGGATTAAGCAAGACATTGACATTAACACGTTATAAATGCGCAGCCCGAGAGTAGTTTCATTTCTTCAAATAAATGTCCTAACGTCTGTATAGCAAACATTAGGATATTAAAAGCTTGATTCACAGCCAACGGAGACATCAAGAGGGAACCCTGACCACCGGAGCGTTAATTCAGTTAATTTATTACACTAATCCCAAGTCTAGATCATGTTATGAGCACACATTTTCCACACCTGACCATATTTGTCGAGATCTCATACTGCTCTGGCAGAATTATTTATTATTTATCAGTGTGTTTCACTTGGATGAGTGTATTCATGCATACATAGGTAGTGTGTTTATCATTGGAATTATAGTCGGCCGGGGTGTAGAAACCCTCTGTACTAAAAAAAAGCTGTCAAGAAGGCTACTGAATATCTGCCCTGTGGGTTAAAGGGAGGGTGGCGACTCTTTTGTGAAAATATGATAAATTAGTAACTCTTAAATTCACATGAATGAATTATACTCTAAATGTCTGAGTGGTAATGGCCAAAGGATACAGAGAGAGGCATTAAGCATGGAGCCAGAATCCATGACCCAGCACCGTGGGAAGCCTTTGTCACCCAAATTCCCTTTATTTGTTACTATTATCACGATCAGAAATGCACGTCAATGTGGGTCCTTTGAAGCTGGAGATAAATGAGTCAAAATAACATCTGACAAGAGAATCACAAAACTGTGAGAAAATCTTTTACAAGTGTGAAAAAAAAAGCTATTACTTTCAATTGCATTTGATCAGGGTGCGTGAAATCGAGGAGACCGTTTCGATAACATCGCTGATCTGCAGGAGAGGGAAACAAGGTCACGTCATCTCCCATTATCCTGAGAGGTCTTCCTCCTTTTAGTACTTACCCCGCAGCCTCCCAAGAGTTTCAGACGACAGACCATTAAAACCCCGTTGAAACACCACTGATACTGTCAGAAGGAGGGCAGCAGACGTGAGGAGAAACGGAGGCCCCACATAAAGATGCAGGGGAGACGGGGAAGTGGGAAGCTGCGCATAAATGTTGATTTGATAGGTCGAGTGAGAGTGGCAGTCGAAAGCAGGTGGGAATTAAGTTATGGGGGGGGGAGGAAAGAAAACATTAAGTGTTAAAGTAACTCCCACTTGGTTGGCTGTAGATGCATATTTGTTGGGAATATGAGCAGAAGGGTCGAGAGACAAGCGGGAGACACTAGTGATGATGTGTCTGCTAATGCAAAGTGACAGTGTATGCAGCAAGAGTGGGTAGTTGCGTGCGAGGTAGGTCAGCAGATGTTGGGCTGACAAGTCAATGAAATATTTAGGGCCAGACACCGCTATCATCACGTTGTAATCTTTGTCCGTATGTTTGCAATGGGTGCAAATGGTAAACATTTCAAAACAAGGTTTAAAAACACCAGCAGATGGCGTATCGTCACTTTTTAACCCAACAACTGTATTAGAATTTCTTTAGATCGACTGCAATAATCTTGGACAATGATTTCGAGGATGCAGCGGTGTCAGGAAATGGAATTTAAAAAATAAATAAATCAACTAGACGAACTTCAGCTTTGTTTTGGCTTGGCTCCCGGTGAGAGCAGTCTAGGGCGACTACTAAATTCCATTAAAGTGGCTAATTTGTTTAAAAAGGTGCTCTCCCAACCCCTTGAATTGAAAATTAAGTGAGAAGCAGCGCACCATTTACGCGTTAACGTTGGGTTGAGTGTAATGCTTGAACGTATAACTCCGCCCATACCATACTGCATACGCGTATATGTGGACAAGACACTTTACTGAACCCATACTCAGAACAATAAAAAAAAAAAATATAGCATTTAGTGTAGTATAAGGTTCCACTCATACACACAAGAAAGGTGACAGCACATTTAAAACAGTGACGTCGAGATGGGACCCTTTTAATCAATGGACACTGCTGCCACCTACTGGTACAAAACATCATTGCAGGTGCCCAGCAGGACATGAATATCTGTTTAGCGCTACATCAAATGCACGAAAGCTACAACTGTAAAATGGAAACTTTATTACAACACAGACAGTATATATCCAGTCACTTTTGAAGAATGTACCTCATACAGTTAGTCCTGAGAAGTGGCGGTGATATAAAACCAAAGTGTTGCAATAGTCAAAACACAGCACATGTCCATTAACATCCATTAGTTATGGAAACTTCATAACACAGAATAGATCTGAGCATGCCAGACGTCTGGAAAACAGATTACTTTGCATAATAATGTACTGTACAAACTCCTATTGCATAATGATGTACTGTACAAAATAAACGAATTGCCCGCAACTGTGGTGAGGACTCCACGTCACAAGCTTTTGTCGTATGAGCTTGGTGCGGAAAATTGAAGGCTCACGATAAATAAAATTAAGCTTAACCACAGGTCAAAGTATCTGGGGAAATTCTTAAATACACGGATCCCTCATATGAAAAGCACCAACTTCTTTGTGCTAAGGCAACAATTCTTGTAACAAAAAAAGGCAAAGGAATCAACTGCAACAGTAACTCAGCTGCCACATCAAGTTAGACACAATGGGTACTCATTCCGACCGAGTACCATATAGGGGTGGATTAATATGCAAATAGTTTTGCAAATCTCGTCCATATGTACAGAAGAAGTCATTGAAAATCATGAGCGCATAGTAAATCGTTTAAATAGCTTATATGCACCGGTCAAAACAACTGGGGACGATAGCAAGACACTGGTGTAAAGCACAAGCACGTGATGACAAATTTTGCAGGATTTTGTTTCCCAGAGCAGTTTATTTTAATGATTAATTTTTTTTTCTGGTTTGTTTCCTTTTTGAAACGATCATTAGCCTTTATAGCATTTTAAAATGTCTTGTACATCTTAGGATATTATTGGCAGTTGTACCAACGTCTTCTTGGCCCTCTTCCCTTCACTATGTAGGAAATTAGAATGCTGCTATTAGGACCAACGTTGTCATTTGGAGTACATTCGCTAACAAAAAATGTTAAGTTGGCAACACTTCAGACACAAGCATTATTTTCAAAATAAAAGCACCACATATTTAACATTTTTTTTAAATTTCATGGCCACTGTGAGGGCCTGTCAGGGACTTTGGGATGGCTGAATGTGTGACATGCTTTGGGACTCCTGATCAGTAATAATAATTTCATTGTTAATGAGTCAATATTTTCATGTCAGTCTTAATCAGCCGAATTCGAATGTTTTCTCTTTCGAGCTGCAACCACTGGCGTTTCCACATTACAGTCAAACTTCGGTTTTCGAACGTCTCGGTTCTCGATCAATTTTTTTTTTTTTTTTTATGCCTCGGATGACGAACAAATTTCGGTTCTCGAACAAACTGAGCGCACTTGAATGCACCATTTGACTCCTCTCGCCTTCCTTACACGAGGAAGTGGCGCTTTCTCGTGTTGCTTTCCATTGTGAGCAGACGTGTTCAGTAAACATTTTTATTTTAAAAAGAGCGTGGTTTCGGTTTTCGAACAATTTCAGTTTTCGAACAGCCTTCTGGAACGGACTATGGACGAAAACCGAGGTTTGACTGTATTTAAGTCTGTGTCATTGAAAGTGGATTCGCACAACCAGTTACTGTGTAAACAAGACACCGGTTCCGGTTCAAATCGGAAGTCACTCCCACAATTCATGCAAATCCTAGTGGGGCGAAGGAATAGCTGTATGGGACTGAGGGGGGAAAAAAAATAATATAATAAAACAGAATAAAACGTCAACAGCAGTATGTATGGGTGCTGCTGACGGCTGGTCTGAATTTTGGGAGCATTTGATAAAGATTGATAAAATCCAAACAATCCTAAAATAGAATTTAACTCATTCACTCCCAAAAACGTGTTTAAACGTCTTTTCAGACTTGGTCTAGAATTGGCTGGTACTGAATGAGTTAATTTCCAAAGACTAAAACTCCTTCTAAAGGAACCAGTGACATTTTTACCCACTAAAATATTCTTTCAATATATACTATTGTCATTATATTCATGTGTAAGTATGAAAATAGACAGCCTACATTGAACAAATCTACAATTTCTGCCAGCACTAAAATTTAAAGATGGGGCAGGGAGTCTAAGCCAAAGGAGAAAAATGTAAAAACAAAGCACATTTAAAATTGCAACGTTTGCCATATATTTACAAACGAGTGACTTTATACAAATAAAGTCAAAATATCTCAAAAGAGGCCTGTGGTTATCCCACTCAGTACACACACAAGAAAGCCTTGTGCTGCTGCCGTCCAGCTGTGTTGTCGTTGTCTCGCTTGTGAATTTCACACGATTGTTCACTTTTGCTGCGAGGCGTTTTATGAGGCAAATTTCTGTCTGGGGATTTGCCACGCTGATCATCTTCAGGGGTAATGTGTAGAGTGCGGTGAGACCTTTTTAACGAAGAAGCCGACTCAGAAGTCCGGTCCACGTGGATCGCCGAGTCTTGCTTTTGGAACACATTCAGCGGCCCGTCTAAAGGGGACGGCGTGGTTCCCGCGGAGTCAACGTCAGGCAAGTCGTGGGCGGTGGCACAGAAAGCCGCTTCATACACGCCAAATGCCTGCTCCAATGTCTTTGTACGTTGTTTGAGTAGAGACGAGGCATTCTCAGCTTCGTGACGCTGAAAAGAAGCAGGAACAACAAAAATACGACAATTGAAAAAAAATCCTGAGAATTCCATTACTTCAAATAGTTCAATTGTACCATACGAATAATTCAGCAATCTAAAATCAACAATGAGACAGACGGAAGCCGTAACTAATGAACATAATTAGAGAAGATACTGCAAATAAGAGTCAAACAACACGTCAAACCACGATTTGGATGGTTGTATTGGCGAATTGTGCAAGTCTCACTTTCACATCGACAAACTTTTTTGGAAGTCTCACTAAGAAGTCAATGTTTGATTTTGCATCGGTTCTTTTGAGTACAGTAAAAGTGACTAAATCGTTCAAATTGCCCCCTTACTAGCTACTGTATAACAACAATGATTTTAATATTCATCAATCAATACAAAATAAATGAATGAATATATAAGTTGAAGAAATACAAAGCTAGAAGTTAGAAGACCCTCCATTCTTCTGACTTTCTTGTGTCTCTGGTGGGGCAGAGAGAGCCAAGCTTGCAATCTCTGTTGAAGTGAATTCCCAAATTGTTGGTGTTGAGACTAGGTTATGTTCTCCCTTACCAAAGTCAAACCTTTATGAGCCATGCTTTCTGCACTTGGGGCAGTCTTGATGGAGCAGAAAGAGACTTTACCAGAACCACAAAATCCGAAGCACTGAAGTGTTTGAAAATTGTCTCGTAAAATAAGGGTGAATTTTGGAATTCGGGATTACGTTTTACCAAGGATAACCTGCTCTGTAACATGACTGAATGAGATTTTTTTTTCCTGTTTTTAATTTGAGATGTAAACCAGTTATAAGGACAATTTTCATATTTAGTTTGAAAAAAAAAAAAAAGCTAATTAGCTAACGGCTTTTCTAGCTGATCATTTGACACAGTTTTATGAGCAGTCACCTGACTACCACTCCAGGCATGTCCATCCCTCATGTTCTTCTCCATATATCTCATCTTCTTCATTAAACATGCCATCCTCACGCTCCGCCTGTTGGACCCGAAAACAAAAGAATGATATGATGAACCACTGGTCCAGTGTTCTTTGAACATTTTAACAGTTGAGCATACCGATATATTTTTTTTAAATAAAGTACACAGGGAATAGTGGAGAGTAAACAAAATATGCAGATCATGTTCTTGAGACAGATCCGGTCAGTGACCTTCTCTGCATTAGAAAATCAAGTGATTCTACTTCATGGTCTCAGTGGTTCATCCTTAACACAAAACACAAGAGGAACTCAAGTTGCGAAACTGACCTTCGGAACCTCATATATGTTGTAAGGGGTTCCCGGGAAGGGAATGTGGTCAATTCCCTGAGCCATGTCGACCATAATCTCATCTCGATGCATCGGGATAGCGGGGCCGTTGCGCTCCTGCAGTGCCAGGACAATGACTGTTGTATTGTCAGCGCGAAGCATGCGCTCTTTCCAAAATAGTAGTGCGGTGCATCCCAACCGGCAGGCACAAGACATTCCTTTCGGCCCCTGAGGAGCAAAAGGGGAAGTGCAATATGACGTGTAATTACATAAAAAAAAATTACCGTATTTTCCGGAGTATAAGTCACATTCTTTTCGCATTAAACCGCAAGGGGGTGCTCTCGGCCTGTGTTGATACTTTCCAGGTTGGCGGTAACTGAGAAAAACAACTGACGATGACTCTGACGTAAGCGACGTAGAAGAGGAAGCGCTGCATCTTCTACCTCCGGATTTGGCGGAGTTGTTTAAAAGTGACACCGAGCATGAAGATTTCATTGGATTTCGTGATTTGGAGTGACGCTGATGGTTTGGTAAATTTGTTAGCATGTTCTTTGTGCTATAGTTGTCTAAATAACTCATATGTTAGGTGAACACACCAGGCACATTCACAGTTCGTTTTTTAGGTGTCATGCAACGTTAGCATATCGTACACTTATTCAGCCTGTTCTCTAGTTTTATTTTATTTTAAATTGCCTTTCAAGATGACATGTATGTTTTTGGTGTTGGATTTTATCAAATAAATTTCCCCCCAAAATGCAATTTATACTCCAGTGTGACTTATATACGTTTTTTCCTTCTGAATTATGCATTTTTTGGCTGGTGCGATTTATAATCCGGAGCGACGTATAAGCCGAAAAATACGGTAAATCGAGAAGACGGCAAAAGTAATGCCGCGTATTTGGGCATCTGTTCGTGTGTTACGCACCACCATTTTGTCATGGCTATAACACATATTGACGGCATTCTTCGGAGGCATCATGTTCCATAGACCATCACTGCCAAGGATCACGTAGCGATGTCGTTTGGGGTCAAGGGTCATCACTGTGGTATCGGGCTCTGGCGAGACTACAAACTCTCCACTGTAGAAATCGTAGCTCCATAAATCACCTTTCGATAGAGAATAAAATGTGTCATTAGCATCGTGGGCTGCCAAACTGCAGTCGTGTTTATGCCGTATATTTTCGGGGTGTCTTTACCAAGCGAGCGCGCCACTGCCAAGAAGGGGATCTGGTCGATGACTGTGCTCCTCCTCACTGGACCGTTGTGCGTAAGTCGGGGTCTTTTCCACACTACGCGGTTAACCCCAGATTTCTTCATTACACTGCAGTAAAGTAAATATCAGGAATATAGATGAATGACACAATGACGGACACAAGTTCATGTTCATTCCATGTAGGTACACTCAGTGAACTTACTAAGCCAACAATATTAGTTCTTGAATGTTGAAACGACTTTTCGTGATTTCTAGAATAGGAATCGATTTACAATTTTCATCATCTGACTTTTTGGAGCCTTTACTTTATTTGAAATGGTGACATGGAAAGTCAAGCAGGATTTTAAACTAACCACCATTTTCCCGATCATTAACTATTGTCAATGATTGTTTCTACTGGGGATGAGGGGGGGTGAGCTTGGTAGCCCCCCCCCCCCCCCCCCCCCACACACGTTTGGTGGTGCCCCTGTCACCGGGTACCATGGTTTCCCAAATTCTAAAGACATGCATGGCAGATTAAGTGAAAATTAACTTGTACAAAGCTGGGAAGAATCATTGGTTGCTTTTCTATATCCAGCATGCTGTCATTAACTGGTGACCAGTCCAAAACAGAAAACCAAGCCCGAAAAATAACCATTGTCTCTCACTAAACCAGAATTCTTCTTCTGGATTAAACGAGGGCAACAGCAAACTGGATTTGTGAGATTCCAGGAAGAATCGGATTTTGCGAAATTTCCGGGGTTTTTTGCCCCCTCCTTACTCACCTTCCACCCAGTCGCTCGATCCTTTCCTTCTCTTTAGGAAGTTCGGGTTTATGATCTTGCGTGACTTCAAGCGCTTGAAGTGTGATATCCGATTCGTTTTCTTTCACTCCAACCACTACTGCTGAATCTCCCACGTGAGCTACATACATGTGAACTCCACGGATCACAATCACACTTGCTGTAGTTCCTGATGTACTGGGGAGCCCCGTAATTGTTTTGGGCCACTCCGCTGCAAAAAAAAACAAAAAACATGTTATACATTATGGACAAAAGTGCTGATGAATATGGATTGGAGAAATTATTTATTCTGACAGTCAGAAATTTTCTTTGCAATATGTTTTATGTGCCCCCGCTAACCTAAACACGGCATTCTGATTAATATTTTGTTTGGATAATATTAATTAAGCACAAAAATCCATTTTGTACCAATCTTACAATAAAAATACAGAAAAATCTGATCATAATCCTCATTTGTCACTTTTTGATGAAATGCATGTCTGTAAAAAAACAAAACATTACTTCCATCCATTGAGGCCCAATGGTATACAAGATTTTAACACACTCCCACTAGGAAGACTACATGCTATTTTGATGCTCAACACGAATCTGAGTGTGGTTACTGCCCATTTGGTTTCTTCCAGATGGTATTTCAAGCTTACAGTACTTGAAAGGGGTCACCACTAATACTAATGTTGTTTCATCTCCTTTTGCAGTAACTAAACCCCCCATGCACTCCATTTACTGCAAGCCATGGTTGTAAAACAAGGCCAGCTGTCTTGCTTATCTGTCTTGCTTTTCAGTATTTATTGACTTCTGCACGTTCAACCAAGAAACATCAATTTGTCGATTGTCTGTCCGTAACTTTTGGAATGGGCGTGGTGTTTTGTATTTTGTCCCTTGTGGAGTTCTGCATTTGTTTTGACAGTGATAAACCACAAGTCAGATAAATCCGTCTCCCTCCTCCAACACACCCACTTCATATGATCAGCTCAACGGTAAGCTTTGCAGAAGCCAGACAATGATGGTGAAATCAGCTGATGTGTTAGAGGAGGGGGACATATAAAAGACAGGCCGGACGTGGACCGGACTTGGACACACCTATTCTATTAAATATATAAAGTGAATAATTCTGCCACAGAATAGCTTTTGACATTGGGTTTCAAGAACAAGTCTCTCGCTTAAAACACATCTAAGGTATACTATAGGCTCGGTGGCGCGTCAGTGTTTTCTCAGCTGGGTAGGACACACGGTGTTGTCTAAAGCGTGACCGCATATCCAAAATATAAGGAACGCCTTACGTAGTTGTTTCCACATTGCATGGTGGCAGGCGATGAATCCTTTCCGGAGAGCAGCACATACTTCCGAGTGATCCTTGGACCAAAAGCCCCTCTGTCTCTTTAATAAATCCCACAAATGTTCCCTGGCAAAATGGGCTGCTTCCCGGCCCCCGTGACCGTCAAACACGGCGAAAAACGCCACGGATCTCCGAGTGTCCACAAGGCGCTCCTCGACTTTTTCGTCGGATAGCGGCGCGCCGTGGTCGCTGGTCTCCTCGCTGGCCAGGCTCTCAACCCACATAGCAGAAACCGGGCCAGGCTCAGTCGGCACATTTTGTGCTTGTAGCTCGCTTTCAGGGCGTTTCGGCGAGTCGCTATCCGCGTTGTCCTGTCCCCCGTGTCTGTGTGACTTTGTGTAGTCTTCGCTAGCCGCCGACGTCGGCTCATACTCGATTCTTATCTCGACAACATCCTCCATGTATTTCCTCCCTCCTTGCTCGGAAAACGCACTCATACGAAATATTATTGCATCGTCCATGATTGCAAATACCAAATGCTGCCTAACAAGACAACAAAAGGCCGCACGGAGTGTCTAACTGTAGCTCACGAGCTAAATTTTTGAACCGATTTTGCCGCGATTGTACTGCCGAAGGCTTCCTTCCTTTTTTGTTTATCCTCTTTCTCACGTCTACCGTCACGCTTTGCGTCATGACGTCACGACGCCGTCGCACAAGTAAATTGCATGACTTGCGTTGTCTGCCCTGTAAATTTAAATTTTCCATAATCCATTCATCCATTATCTGAAATTTATGTTCACCAGAGTTTCGAATAATAATAAAAAAAGACTGCCAGCAACACACTTGTAATCTATTCATGCTCCGCCCGCAGACAAGAAAGAAAATGCACCACATGCGCCGTATGCTGTACCGGAAAAAGGAAAACAAAGTACATTTTAAGTCCTGTAAATCCTTTTTTTCCACCAAAAGTAGTCGAAGTGTTTCCCGCAGTTATAGAGTTGTCATACATGTTTACAATACAGAAACACAAATTTACGCTGAGGACAACAAAAGAAAATTGAGAAATATATTAATACATTAATATCCGACATACTAAATGATGTTAATTAAACCTGAATTAATGCTTATGTATAGTGCGACGCATTGCTTAAATCGGGTACAGTATTTTACAAAGTAATGCTGCAGTTGTGCCATGTGGAGGCAGTATTAATCCAGACAAATAAATGATATTTTTTTGCACCAAATATAACACATTTCATCGAACAAAAGGTAAAAGGTACGTGCGTATTCATCAATAAAATATACAGTACAGTATATTCTGCAAAATACATTTATTCTTATTATTTTATTCCATGTTCATATATGTCATGGAAGTAAGCAAAGGGAGGGGTACGCGAGTACATGCTTAATAAACATAATATTTAAATCCTTTATTCATCCTCGAGGTGCCGAAAGCCTGATCTTGACTTTTGCCTTGAAAACTCCATCGCTCTCTTTGGTTCTTTCTACCCTCATTAATAGTCAGGGCCTCTGAGGTCCTGTCTGCACATAGGCCGCTATTACAGATGAAGAGGCAAAGTGATTTCCATGTAAATGGTGTCAGAATGCCATTTTCAAGTGAGGCAGCAGAGAGAATGAATTCCTGAAGACGAGACGCATTACAAAGAGGCAATGACACCTGAATTGCATTCTTACAGATTTCCCATGAAGCTCTTGTATAATGGCCCATCCATAAAAATAGCTTTGTTTGGCTTCTTGTGTAGATGCAGAAGTGTCAGTCAACACAACCAAAGCAGGGGAAGTGGAAATGGGGATTTGAATATTACCATATAAATCTGGAATCAAATCAAAGCTAAACTATGAGAGGAGGATCACACATTCGCATGGCAAAAAACTTCCAGCCGGCTTCATGAAGGCAACTAGAAATAATTAATTGGTAAGGTACCAGGTGTACTGCAGACAAACAAATTACATTTGTTTCCCGGTTTCGGCTATTTGTCAAAGTGACGGGCTTCTCAAACTGCTAATCAATCAAATAAAAAGACCAAAAAAAACGAAGATGTAAAACACAAGAAATGTAGATTAAACAGAGGATAACACTGGGAAGTACACAGTGTTACTGTGTACGTTCTAAAAACACGTACGGCATTCTCTACGTTTGGCAATAGTAGGGTGCGAGAATCCGGGCCTGTTTAATTGAACACAAAGCCGATATACTTGACATGAGTCATGACTTCGGCTCTTGCATGAACGGCAACAGGATGCACAGGTTTGATATACCTTCTGCCATCTTATGGAAAACAAAGATAATAGTTCTGCCTCTCACTATACATCGCTGGCATAGATAGATGAACAAATATATATTTGTAGTTACTTAATATTAATTTTCAGACAAATTAAGTGAAATAGGATCATTGCTTGAGCATCGCCGATGATCTCATGTCTTGGATCAACATGTACCCCCGTTTAGGATTCATCATCATAGCGAGCGAGGTCAATTGTACTTGTGTAATATTCTCACGGCGTTGAATCGATCGCAACTGGACTGTTGTGGTTGTATTAGACGACATTTCGCCTCAGGTGGAGGGGGTTAGAGAAATCTTGGGGCAGCAGGGCAGATGTGGATGAAGACACACAAACAAACAAACAACCTTATCTTGGTGTGTACAACTCAACTACAACATTCATGCTCCAAGTAGGAGACACGCCCCAACCACGAATGGTATCATTCATTTGGAATGCAAAATGACAGTCATTAAGATGCCTTACATAGGGGCCTCCATCCACCAACCAGAGTCTTTGGATGGGAACCCCTTCATTTATTTTCCAGTCAGTTGTAAAATGTAAAAGGTAATGCCAGCCTAATTAAGCCTAACTGACGCAGCCTGCTAACGTGAGAACCACGGCAATCCAGTTACGATCGATTCAAAGCCCTGCAAATGCAATGATCTGCATGAGGCATATTTATATTGTAACAGCCAGCCTATGGGAAGATCGTGCTTGTTTTTTTTGGTGTTTTTTTTTTTACTGTCCTGTGATGAAACTGCAATGCTCATGCTGTTCAGAGTCAAGCAAGCAAGAAGAAAAGCCTGTTTCCTCAGGAGATGATTATCTGTCCAATAGCACACTCTCAAGCCCACTCCAGCAAGAATGATTGATAGCCATGCTATTGACTTCAGGTTAATTCAAAACTGTACCGCTGAGTGAGATGAAGGAATTTAAGGAGAGATCTGATCATACTCCTACTTTACTGTTGCATTTCCCCTTTTTATCTATCAGTCCTATCTTGAAACATCGTCACGACTTTACGTGTGAAACTGAAGAATAATATAATAAAAATGAGCATCTGAGTGGGAGTGTGTTGAATACTATTATTTTCTTGTTGTATGGGAATCTATTTGCCTCTTAAATGCTTGAATGGTTCTCAACCTTCTATTAAATAAAAAAAAAGGTTGACTTAAATCATCTTTACAGGGAGGTCAGACAGCACTCTCCTTATTTCAGCCCATCACATGCGTGTGTGTGTGTGTAAGGTTAGATCGAACTGCATTTTCAGATCAATTCTTCTCTTTTGTTGCACACATCATTACCCAGCAGAGGTTGCATTTATCATTTTTTGTTTTGTGGCCACGTTTTCCTCAATAAAATCAAGAAGATAAGAAAATACCCAAATCAATTATCAAGTGATTCAATCAATTTAATACAATGGAGAGGGGGGGGGGGGGGGAGCATGCACAATCAACAAGGTAGAAAGCTCACTTTATCATTGAGATAGCAAAAGCAAACTTGGAGAAATACGATTCTTATAATTTGTGGTCAAAACGACACGTCTGTAGCTCAGGAAATCAATACAAGCGCTGGCTTTTTATCTATTGTCTCTCTATAGCGTGACCTCAGTGTGTGTGAGTGTGTGTGTGTGTTTTTTCCAGGGCAAATGGTTATAAACAAGTAAGAAAGAAATTAATTCCATTTCATTTGGTGAAAGAGACAGAGGCAAGCTTGTTTTGCTGCAGGACGCAGGAGGATACATTTCTGCAGTCTGTGCAGTGGTGGCTTTCCATATTAAAACAGTGGCTGCAGGAAACCAGGAAAAAAAAAACCCACATCCAAGATCTTTATCCGAGGATAAATACCAATATGCTCCATCGTAATTGATAAGCCTGTGATTAAACAAAAATGAGAAAATAAGGATGTGAGAAATGCTGGCTGGTTTATTTATGATTTTTGTATTTTTTTTTTTAACATTAGATTTCATTCAAAATTGTTAAACCCGCAACAGAATCCATCATGTTTCTATAGTGCAACAGAATGTGCAAGCCGCTCTGCAATTGTACAGCCTTAGGACCCTGAGGAAAAAGTGGTCCGAGGTTGCTGCAGAGGTAGGTTTGCAATTTGTATGCACCCCATCTGATAGCGCCTCTTGGATCCACAGATGGATTATTAAGGATTTTCTTTCAGTATGGGCAGCTCCTTTTGATTTCGTTGCTCTTCTTCTTGCAGGTCCACAGTGCACCTTCTTTTTCTCCTTCAGCGCTCATTGTTAAATGCCTGAATGCCTGAAAGAAGCTCACCGACAGATTTGGTTTTACCAATAAATGGAGCTGTAATCTTGGAGGAATCACCTGAGAGGGTAAGTTGTGAAGTTGCAAGTATTGTTTGGTGTCTATATGGAGTTGGCTCTTTTCGGAATATGGACAGTCTCAGCCTGTAAATTCAGATTCATTTGATATGTTTTAGTGCACAAAGTTACAAAGCATTTCAAGTAAGCTGCATGCCTCCAAAATCATGTGATCTCATGTTTAAATATGACTGGAATATTTGATTTATTTCCACATAATTAAGGAATCATTCAGAGCATGAGTGCCAATTAAAGGTAAAAAAATAGCCAATTTGTTTTGAAACTTTGAATGGTTTAATGCTTTAAAAAAAAACCGAGACATTTCCTCAAACTCCCTGTCTCCAGCTTTTAGGGTCGTAACTCAGTAGTTTTCTTCGACTTCTGATATAGGAAATCCTGTAGTGATCTTGAAAACCCGAAAGGGATTTCATTTTTGGATGTGTTGGAATTGCATTCAAACTAATACAGACACATCCTACAGCTCATACCAAACACACACCCAGGCACACACTCGCAATTGTTGACTCAGAAACCCTCAACTGTAAAAGTCTACAATTAATTTTGACATGCATGGCAATTACAGATAGTCTATGCTAAAAGTATAGGATGATATCATCACTCAACTTCCTCTCCACTTGCTTCAAGTATCCAGTCCCCAAAGCTTCAGATGAATCTCACAGCATATAAACTGTATTTGTACTAAGATCGGCGGCATGGTGCACGACTGGTTAGCATGTCCGCCTCACAGTGCATAGTTGCAGGTTTGAATCCGGTTCCTGAGTGGAGTTTTTATGTTCTCCGCGCACCTGTGTGGGTTTTCCACGGGTGCTGCGTTTTCCTCCCACATTCCAAAAACATGCACGGTAGGGATAATTGAACAGTCTGAATTGCCCCTCGGTGTGATTGTGAGCGCAAATGGTTGTTCGTCTATGTGTGCCCTGCGATTTGATGGCAACCGGTTCAGGGTGGACCCCGCCCACTGCCAGAAGACTGCTGGGATAGGCTCCAGCATACCCGTAATCCTCGTGAGGAAAAGCGGATTTGAAAATGGATAAATGGATGGATGTACTAGGATCTGCTGCTGACGTATTGGGTCATTCATCTTCTGGGACCAAAGGTCATTGGCCCTTGTGGCTGGTTCATCCCTTACCACTCAGGCTGGATCCCCTCCTCCACAATGGCTACTCAGTTGACTGTGACTTGTCAACATGAGCATTGAGAAAGCTCCAGATGTAGCCTATCATACTTTGAACACCGTTTGTCTTGTTCTGATGCTTCCCCAATATGTGGAATGGCAGTGATGAAAACATGTATCTGTCACCACCATTCACTCCTCCTCCACTAAATACAAAGAGATACAAAAAGTACCATGGGTTGATAGTGAGTACTGACAGGTGCGTTTTCGTAATCCTTTTTATTTTTTTTCAGATACTTGATTGCCCCCAAAAAAGTGTGACCAGTTGTACGGACAACCATCTAAGACATCAGCATCTTGTAAAAAGTGCCATTTAAAAATTATTAGTAAAAATGACTATAGAAATGAAAGGTTTTGGATGCTCCATGCATTCATTGGGTTTTTGTTATTCCTGGGTCAGCCCAGTCCCTATTCCCTGCAAATAGCAGATGTCCATGGGACATAAAATTGTCTGAAAAATCCTGAATTCTTCAAACAGACCCAATACATATGGAATGACAATATTTTTGCATCTGTCACTCTGTTTCCTCCCACCCACTTTTACTCTCGTCCCTTCTGGATGTAGATGCACTTTTCAAACTGACCAGCAGGAGTGACCACAGGTTTTGAGGGTCTCCCTCACATGCTTAAGCTGGTTGGCACATTATCAGCTGCTGACGATAACCAAAACGGAGTTAGAATCGATTCCTGAAAATTCTATCCGACATATGAGTGGACTGTAATGAAGGACATAATTGGGTGTGCACACTTGTGCAACCAATATTTTCAGTTGTTTATTTTTACTTCTTCACAAGATGAAATTAACTCAATAGAGTTGTACAGGTTATTGGTCACATTAATGTTGGAAAAAGTTTTGAAACTATAACAATATCTGGGTTTATTATTATTATTTTTTTACATCACGAAAACGTTGCAATTGAACAGGGGTGTGTAGACTTATTCATCCACTGTTATCTTTCAAAAAAAAAAACAGTTTCCGTTTCATAATGTAGAGAAATGATATGTGTAATGAATGATGGAATCCTGCGAATGTCATATATACTTCTAAAAACAGCCTTTATCATTTTGTATGGGCAATATTATCTGTGCATGTTTTTATCTGTCCAAAAGCAAGTTGGGTGCGAGTCGAGATGGGCTATGGGGTGTCGCGCAGTTGGTGAGGAGGTTGGATGCACCTGAAAGCGGATTCTGGTCACGCTCTGGTGCTTGCTGGAGTATTGTGATCTGTCTGCGGTGGTACAAGGGAAACGCCTGCTCTTTCTTATTGACAATATGTTAGATGGTGAGCTGTGATTATTCCCCAGCAGTCGGCGGGAGGAAGGAAATCAGCTCTCCCGTCACCTTTGATCAGAAGGCTCTGCCCTCGGTTCAATGCGCCAGAAGATGAGCCTAACAGATACTTTGTTATATCTTTCAGTGGAGAGCCTCTGAAGCGTGCTTAGGTGGGATTGAGCGATACTCGCTGGCCACTTCATTAGGTACACCTGCGTAAAACATGCCATAAGAGTCATGTGAGCGTTATAGCTGAGATTTGCGAGGCACTGTGTGTTAATGTGTAAAATTGTTTGGTGGACATGAAGGAAAAGGGCTCGCAGCCACAATTAGCAAACACCAATTAGCAAAAATGCATTGTGGTTACATCGGCTTTTTTTTTAGGGTGCTAAAATGTAAAAAAAAAATACCATTGTCTCTGCAAAGGACGTATGCGCTTTTAATCGTTATTCTTCACTTTCATGCTTAAATTTGTGGCGGCCGAGTACAGGAATATAACGCCAAATAAATGAATAATGACCGTTTGGGGCCATCACTTGTATTTATCAGTTTAATTTGTTATTGAACTTGCTTCCTGCCTTCAACTCATTGAACCGATCACACCTACACAGAGAGAGGTTAGTTTCCTTTTTCCACTCATAGTTTTCAGTCACAGACCTATTTTCAAACTGCATTTTCAATTTCTTTCCAACAATTCTGACATACTCCTGTCTGTGTTGCAGATAGAATGCATGTTTTATTTACTAAATAGTGCAAAGATGTTACGATCACATTCAATTTTCACTCGCCTCCAAAATGCAATATCCCTCGGTCAAATATCATATGCAGATTTTGGCAACAGTACTGCTAAATATTCATATCATTCATATTGAATATGGTATATAGCCGTTGGATATTATTCTCTCTGCCTCGAAGCGTCTTTATGAGATTCTTTTATTGATGTGTCGAGGAAGCCGATATGCTTTGCTGCTACATTTGTTGACAAGTTTCCACACAATCTCATTAACCGGATCCAGACTATAGCACATTTGCAAGAGGCACTTGCTTTTGATCTATGCAACACATTTACACCTAAACTAATAACATTGCCTACAGCTACTTTGTGTCATCGCTTCCATCTCCAAAAACAGTTATGGCCCCTACTCGTCAACGGATGGAGACTTTTTTTTTTTTTTGCTCAATCGTTTTGGCGTATTTGTAGTACTGGCTGTGGCTGTTCCTTTTGCAGAACAATTAAAGTGGCACATGATGATGGTAGGCGGAGGGCGCCAAAGACATCCCGGGAATCTGGCTGTCGATCAGACAGACGGGATGAGTTGCAAAGCTTTTTGGAGCGCAGATGGCTGATCAGAAGAACTGACTTATTATCTCTGCTGCCTCTATAGCTGTCCAGTTCTCTTCTCATTGATCTTATGTACATTTCAGGGTGCTTAGAAAATATATAGTTTCAAGGGGGGGGGAGTATGTAAACCCTTTGGAAATATCTGGATTGCTAAATATTGGTCATAAAATACGATCGGGTCCTTATAGAAGTCACAACAATAGACAATTTACTGAATTTACCATTTACTGAACACAACAATTAAACAGCACATTGCAGGATGGGGAAAAATTGTGAAAAAAAGGAATCGTCGGAGTTAATAATCAATTGATTCATTATTGTACTGCATAAGGCATTTCAATAAGACACCAAATGTACAGAGTATGGTTGAGTGAGCAGATTTATAATATACTTGGGTGGGGACAAGGAAAAGATACGGTAAGTCGCTGTGAAAACTGTCTTAATTTGCATTTCTTCACTTCGCAAGAACGTGATCAGACTCAAAGAGAAAGAATCACAGTTTGACGACATGCTGGGCAGGATTTAGAAGAAAGCCTATCCCTCTTTCTCAAAGAGCATGGCTTTGCATGGTGCACGGCAACAAGGCGGATGGTGTGAAGAGTTTGCTTCATGTGACGAGTATGTCCAAACTGAAATGGGGGCCGTGACATGTATTTTGCTAATAATTTATTCCAATGTGTTTGGTTGCAGGTCCGTTAAGTTCCAATTAAAGGCACAGCCAGGAACCATGCTGGCTCTTCCCACCACATTCATTCTCATCAGTCTGCTTGGTGTCGAGCGAGTGGAGCGTGGCCATGCCGTGGATATTTTGTCAGGTTAGAAAATGTTCGAAACAGCAAGCGCATGTGCTCACACATCATCAAATTGATCATTCGACATCTGTGTTCACCTTTAAATTTGGTGACATTTAATTATTTAGTTCAAATAAAGTCTTTCTTCACATTTTCCTTTCAAAATAAAAGTCTAAATTGAACTGAAAATCAGATTTTCAGTTGCACATGATTAAAATCATTTGTTCATTTTTGAGGAAAGCACAGGAAACGTGACATCAGTTTATAAAATTTTAATCATATGCAACCGAGGTACATGTTCGAATTAAGTCACTCCAAAGTGGCATTTTTTTTTCCTTTTTATGCTACTTTAAAAACAAGCCTTTCTGCAAATGACTTCACCCCAGCATAAGCTACTTCAGCCTGCCTAAACATGCACATTGAAATTCTATCTATCCAAACAATCTTTTACAAAATCAGTATGTGAATTATTAATTTGCCAAAGTCCACTAGACTACTCAGAAACAGTTCTTGCATTACTTGAGTGCACATACGTGTCAGTTAAATTACATCACTGATGAAAAGACCTCATTCAAATGCTGCCAGTTTTTGATTTCAGATGAGGAAAGTCACCCCGCCACCCCCCATAAGCAGAACAGCAGTTTGTCCATGCAGCTATACTGACCTCTTGTGGTGGTACAGATTAATCAAACCCGGTAAATTAAAATTGAACATCAATAACATTGCTGAGGCTATTTTCACAAAATCGTTTTAGACAGTCTATTCTACAAAGTGTACTGCAGTGCATCATATTTGAGGTTATTATTCCATAAAATCATTGCTCAGTTCAGATCTACTCCACTTCTAATCCCATCACAGTGTGTTTACAATTATGCTCTGAACTGTACATATTTTTGGTTAATTCTTGTTAATTTCTGATTATTTCTCGCCTCACATGGATTCATTTAATCATTTTGTTAAAAAAAAAAGGCAAATATGTGACGATGAGGTGATTTATTTCCTGGTGTGTGCCTTACAAACAGATAAATACAGAAGAAACCGTGACGCAATCACCCAAAAACCCGAACTGGAACCTGCAGTGGACCAAGACAACAGCTATGGATACAAAGGTACGTTATAGTACAAGCTCTTTACGATTGTCTATGTTTGTGTGTGTATGTAACAAAGTTCCACACCATCCACATCAGAGGCATTGTGTTGACAAGTTATCATCATATAATTGAATTTCTTCTTTAAATCTGTCTTAAGCCTTTGCTATGTCATTTAAGTGTTATCGCAACAAATCAACAACACAAACAACAACAAAAATCCATTCTGGGCATCATTAAGGATTAGCTTATTTTATATTAAATCATAACAACTATGCCGAGGCAGAGTCCTGCACCAGGTTGGGGTGATGAGGTTGTTAGACTGCTGAAAGAAAGAATGGCCCCAGTTTCCAGGAATGGGGCTTTGTTTTCATGTGCTAACAGACAATAATACCACTTAATAAGAGTTCAGCAGCTGGACACATCCAGTGTGTGTCGAAAGGCAACAAAGGCCCCCCCCCATTGTGCCAAGAGAAAAGCATTTGCACAACAATGGTTCCCTCCACAAAACATGCCAGTTTTTAATAATATTCTCCCGATTATGTGACCCTGGCAAAATACGTGTTGTAGTTTACAAGAAATTCAAACTCAAAGAACAGAGAAATACACATGTTGTCCAAGACATTATGCTGGCGTAATTGCTTTTTTTCTTTTTCTTTTTGCATGAAAACGGCAAGATGGCTTGCACAAAACTAATCATGTGTCAATGATGTCATGTAATCGTATTTACTACCATCCAGTTGGGCTGCTGTCACAAGAAGTCACATTTGCTTGCTTGCTATTATGTTGCCAGGTGTTGGAGTGATCCAACTGGCAAGCCAGTAGTAAGAGAAACCAAAGCATTACAAAAAGTATTTTTATTCATAAAGTTCACAACTGTCCAGTGGGAGAAAACAGATGAAGCCTCCCTCTTCCAACATGGGCCTAATCCTACAGTTCTGAAGTCACATCCAACCATCCATTTTCTATACTGCTCATCCTCATTGGTGTTAACCCTTATAACAAAATCCACAAACATATTTTTGCCATATCATTTTGTTTTAGATATTTGTCGTATTCCATTTATAAGCATTATGTAGAATAGATTATATCTGAAAATGAAAATTTGGGGAAAATCATATTTTAAACCCGCAGTATCAAATTTGATACAGATGATTTAATGTAATATAAAAAAATGAGTTACATGATGAAAATGTATGTATCAAATATGATACAAATGGCATTTTAGGGTTAAGTGCTCCATCACTCTTACATGCACGTTTTCAGAAAGTGGTGTCGGTACCTGAAGAAAACACAAGAAAGCATGGAAGAACATGCAAACCCTACACTAGCCGGTCCAAGCTGGGATTTGAACCTGATACCTCTCAACTGTGAGACAGATGGGCTATTTCGTCATGCTGCTGCAAAGTAATGTGTAATATGAAAAACAAAAAGTGAAACACTGGAGCGCCGTGAACAGGCATGCGAGTATCACTTTTAAAAAAACAGCATAAAAACTGAAGCGTGCACTGGCTATTTTTCACGGTTGATGAAATCGCTTAGATCTCTTTTTTTTTTCTCCTCTCGAGATGAAAAACATTTTTTTTTCCCCCTTCAAAAAAAATCGGAGTCTTTATGCCGCAGCCAGAAAAAAAAATATGACAGCGAGACTGTGAGACTTGAAAGGCTCTTCATTCTTTAAAGAGCGGAATAATACTCGCTACCATGCTGCTCATTTAGAGAGAGACAGAGAGAAAGAAGAGAAGCAGCTATTGCATCAGATTCCTCCCCCTGCTGTGAATTGGGTAAGGAATGTGAAGGTTCTCTCTCATTTTCTTCAGCGCTTTGTATAACCCTGACAGATAGGTGCAGATATAAATGAGGGAGGCAAACCGAACAAGCCAATGAACTGTCACAGATGGGGAGGGCTGAAAAGGAGGGGAAAAAGAATAATAATCATAATAATAATATGTGAGAAACTATGTTGGCTCATGCTCTGGATTAATCATGAAGATCTGCAATCATGGGCCATATTTTTTGCAAAACAATATTGGTGGAACCGTCCGCACGGTTTATTCCATCATCCAGTTTGTCGTCTTGATATTTACTTTGAAGTGAAAATAGGGCTCAGTCCCTGGCACCGTCTGCTGCAAATCTTTGGCATTTCGTGTTTTGTGTTGCCATGAAGACAGGCGCGTCTTTGTGTCACAATATTTTCACCATCTGTTCCTTGGAAAATATTTCACTGCTTTGAAATGTGAACAATGGTGTAAATAGTTGTCAGAATTCGCGAGGCCTTCTTTTTGCCGCGACACCTGTTGTCGAGGCGACGTGGGCACAAAAAAGACACACTGTCATTATTTTGTGCCATGGTGGATCTTGTCACTGTCGTGGAATTTCACAAATTACAGAGCTGTTGCATTTTTCTGTCGTCAACATGCCAGAAAGACATGATTACCTTCTCTTACTGTAGTGAGGGGTCATTGTTACAACATACAATGAAGAACAGATACTGCACTGGCAGAACAGGCAAACGGGAACGTTGTAAGATGACATTTTACTGTAAATGTTCGTACGGATATGGATAAATCTCATTTCATATTGTGCTACGAACTGGTGTCATTATTAAACAAAAGACGAGGATGTGGAAAGGCCCTAATGCAGAAGAGAGGGGTGTTCAGACTTTAAATAAACACAAATTTCAACTGCAAAGTGCTCCAGCTTAGCATCGACAATTTCAATGTAAAGATGAATACAAATTAAAACAGCGCAGTGGACACGCGGTTAACTTGAAAACTCAAATTCGGCCAAACGTTGGATTGGGTGGTGACCAGTCCAGTGTGTATCCTGACACTCACTCAAAATCAGCTGGGATCTCATGCACGACCCTAATGAGGAGAAGCGGTATAGGAAATTGAGTGATGGATAAATGATCATTTTCTGTGTGCAACGCCAGTTTCTGACTATATTCAACAACAGTGTAATTAAATCCCCTGGAGAATTAAATACACGTGTACCATTCATAAGACACTGTATATGAAAAGGGTTTCGAGACGATATTATTCACCCTTTAATCTTTAAAGGTAATCAATGGCGAACTGTATTTATCATGTCCTAGTATAGGTTTGCAAAGACTTCAGTGTTTCTATAATGCAGCCCTTTTGCTCTCTCATTTACCAAGAAAAAGTTTTCTCAATGCCATCTGAGAACCATTCCGACTACTGTACTGAAACAGATTTTTCTTCACTGAGTCTCTTCATCCTCTAGGGGGCGTGCTTACATTTCTACAAAAAACAGATTGCTTGCTGGACAATGGCTCCAAATCACTAAATAACATTTCAGTGGAAATTACTTCCCTCATTTAAATGTGCACTTTTTTGGATTCATTCAAGCCTGTGCGACGGTTTCGTCAACATGTGTCAAATGTTCAGAAGCATTGCAACTCGAACGCAATTCCAATCATTTCTAATTTCCCCAAAGGCACGCTGAGAGGTCAGGGGGTGAGAACGGGAATCGATTTTTTTTGGTCATCTTGAGAAACACAATGCTGCTGCAGACTGGCTCATTATGTTGACCCCTTTTCCTTACACAGAAGAACCTGAGCTGGTACGCATTGGTTGATTTGAAATAAACACTGGAAAAATAAAATAAGAGACCACTGCTGAATGGTTAGTTTCTCTGATTTTGATATTAAATATATTTTATTAAAAAAAAAATATATAAAAAAAATATATATACTGTATATGTATATATATATAAAATATGCATATATATTTAAAAAAATATATATATTAAAAATAATAATATTCATTCATTCATCTTCTGAACCGCTTTCTTCTCACTAGGGTCGCGAGGGGTGCTGGAGCCTAAAAATAATATATATACAAAAATATATATACTGTATATATATATACACTGTATATATATATATATAAAAAATATAAGATATATATATATATATATATATATATATAAAATATGTATATATATTAAAATACATATACCTCTTTTAATTTATTTTTTTATATTAATTTTTATATATATTAATATAGTTTTTAATATATATATACTGTATATATACATATATATGTATACTGTATATATATTAAAAATATATATTAATATATATAAAAATTAAATATAAAAAAATACATTAAAAACACGTTGGAGTAAAGTATCTTACTGTATAGAGCTGTCTGTTTAAAAATGCCCCTATTTAGGCTCATAGAAATCATTTGAATTCCCCCATTATGTACACTTAAAAGAATTTTTTTTAATAATAGTTCTAATACGCACTTCTTGCCAAACATACATGCATGATCTTTGAAGTGGTACAAAAGGAGAACGTAATTCTAAGGTGGTTAAGAGTAAAATCGGAGCGCAGCGAGCCCCACGTCTCCCCGTGTGCGCACTGGCGACGCAGACGCACAGCACCTCATCCAACCAACGCCGCTTCCACTTTCGCAGCAGCCTCGCGTGGGCTTCACCTTAAAAAAAAAAAAAAAGTGGTCGACACAACGGCTCCATTCGATCATCACCCGCGTGAGCGAAATGACGATCGGACTGAAGCGATGGATGCAGTCAAAAGTTCCTCTCGCCTTTCGGTGGTGAGGCGTTAGTGGAGAGAACCCGTTTGGGTCTCGAGTGGGGAGACTACATCGAAAATTCGTCTGAACTTTAAGCGGGCATCTCCCCGCGAGGAGTGGCTCAGAGGTTCTTCTCGAGTTATTTCACACAACTCGAACCAGCCTGACAGTAACTCGGGAACAGAAGTTGAGGATTTCGATGAACTAACTGCACCGCAATACGCCTTCAAAGTCTGGAATACTCCGGCTGCTGCTCTTTTGAAGGATGCCTGCTTGTTTCAGGGGGATTTGCTGGCTTTTGGCATTTTTGCACCTTTGTTCAGGTAATCTATTGCATTCATTTTTTGAAGCGTTCAGCTTTGTCTGTTTGAAAGGGGCTGAGCGATGAGATGAAGATGGCTGGGCATTCTGAAAATGGAATGGTTTTTACAATTTTGAAAATTGCATCAATAGATAGCATGCAAATGATATGGTTTGGTGCCTATTGACAAATTAGTCTCAAAGCAGACCGTTTGAAGGTACCACCTCAGAGACAAGTAATTGCACTGATGAAGTTGGAAGGTCCAGGTGCAGATGTGACTTTTTACAGCATTGCAGCCAGTGTTCTTTTTTTTTTTTTTTTGAGGTATCACTATGTGTGTGCCCTCAAGTGCCTCCAAGTTTTCCATGTACTGCACATCTAGGTATGTCTGGCAAGCCTCTTTTATTCCGCTCTTATCTCACCAGAGGAAGTGAATTGCTATAATAGGAGTTGGAAGGGAGGGTGGGGGGGGGGGGGAGATTTATGCAAAAGTATGATTAATGCATAAGAGCATTGGCATGTATGTGACTGCTGACACTCTCCAGCCCTCAGTGGGTGCACGCGGCACAGGAGCTGCTGGTTATTGAGGAAGACTGCGTTTGGAACAGTCCCTGAGCAGTTAGCACCAGTCAAACAAGTACATGTTTGGTCTTTTAACTGGATGGTTAATAAGACCCCCGTGCACTGTCGCTGTTGTTTTGGCAGCGTGGGCTCAATACGAGAAAGAGCTGGAAGTCTTCAAGGGTCTCTCATAAAGGACACTTAATAATAACAACAACGTTATGAGCTCATTCTTTGAGATTGTATCCGGAATGGGTGTGTCACCTTTGTCTGACATAAATGATGTAAAACACGGCGAAAAATCACATCGTTGGGTTTAATGCGAAAATATTAACTGGGGGATTACTCATAATAGTGGAACAGTAGGCTATATGAAGAGATATACAGTAATCCCTCGTTTATCGCGGTTAATGGGGACCAAAACGACCCGCGATAAACGAAAATCCGCGAAGTAGCGACCCCGCCCCCTCCATATAGGTACATGTACATATTTATAAGGCCAAATTTAATAGTATACATGTATGCAGAAGTAAATTTTTAAGTAATTAACATGACTTAATGCTGTATACTAATAGATTTAAACATGTATAAGTTAGGTTAGTTTATGAATAACAAAATACAGTAAATATATATGTAGTACTGTATATGTTGCTCTATGTGACTCGCTGTTGTTTTGCTGACTTTCCCTGCTTCTCGTGGACCTTTTCCGGACTAAAAAAAAAAATTATGAATATGTTTGAAAAAATCTGCGATGCACTGAAGCCGCGATAAACGAACCGTGAAATAGCGAGGGATCACTGTAATGGAAAAGTGATACCTATTCATTGGATTGCCATTAAAATATTAGTGCATAAGAGTAATGTAACCCGGTGTACTAGTATACCTAAAAAGTAGAACATGTCGAATCAATGTTCAGATGATTTCAAATTGCTATTTGCAAATGTAACGGTTTGACCATTTCTATGATTTTACCTCAAACTAATTAAAATGTCATTCTTCTCAAGTGCCCCAACTGGTAGGACAACTTATAAAAAGGGGATTTATTTTTAATCAAAATCTCTTCTGATGTTTGTTAATTAGTCTTTTCACAAGGACAAAGACACACACACACAGCCCGAAAAAAAAAGGTTGCAAAAAACAAAAAAAATCCACATTTTGTGTTTGCACCTGCCTCACTCAATCTGCACAAACAAAGACAGCTGTCAGTATCATTAGCAGTGGCGGCGGATTCATTCATTCACTGTAAATGTCAACACATCGAGTGATGGGTTTATTGAGTGCAGCATTTTTACCACTGTGGGGATTTATCAACTGCCAAATGATTGTCTGTGGGTTGATTCATCATGGTTTTATTTGCATACCATTGTTTGTTCTGACGCAAATCTAGACAGAAACACTCAATGCGGACCTTTTCCACATCGAGCGCTCAAAAATAAACACCACCACAACAGGTTTACGGTTTGTTGTCTGACAAATTTGGTCTGACCGCTCCGACCACAGACCTTTATGAGCACTCTAGCAGTTCTCTCTATCAATCATGATTGTTTCCCCCTGTTCAGTCTCTTACCCTCAGATCTGTCTTTCGGTATGTTTTGAAAATGTAGTTACTTCAAAGTTAAAGAAACTGTTGGCAACAAGCTGGTAATTCTATTGATTTATTCAGCTGAAGATTCATGACATGAAAGACGTGCCCTACAGGAATAAGTCAATAATATCGAGCAAAGAATAAGCTAACATTTTGGCTTCTCGTGAGAGTCTTCTTTGCAAGAAAGCATTTCCACTACTACAAACACTCACTGATCAACTCAAGACAACTCATCTGTAGCACAGATCACAGATGTTAGGAAACAGCAGTTCTGCAGTATGCTCTGTATTTGTGTGCATTTCATCCATCTATCCATTTTCTAATCCGTTTATCCTCACATGGGTCGTGGGCAATCTGGAGACTATCCCAGCTGTTTTCGGGGAGTAGGCGGGGGACACCCTGAACCGGTTGCCAGCCAATCGCAGGGCACACAGAGACAACCATCGGCGCTCACGCTCACACCTAGGGACAATTTAAAGTGTTCTATTAGCCTGCATGTTTTTGGAATGCGGGAGAAAACCAGAGTACCCGGAGAAAACCCACGCAGGCACTGGGAGAACATATAAACTCCACACAGGAATCGAACCCCACGCCTCTGCACTGCGAGGCGGACTTGCTAACCACTCATCTGCCGTGCCGCCCTTGTATGCATTTTTAAGCTAAAATCTGGATCATATTGAGTGTTTTTTGTTATCTGACCTACGTTATATAACGAAAAGTGAAATCATACGGCAGATACCCACCGTTAAGACCAGTGAGCGTCATCCCTGTTGGAAAATTATTTCTTGCACTGACTTTGCGTTGAAATTGTATTACAGACGTTCGGCATTAAAACAAAAAGAAAAAAAAAACCTTTCCGTTTAAACACTGAGCTCTTAAGAGTATTTCAGTTGTGCTCTGACAGGCCACCTGGAATTACTTTGGGAGTTTAATCTGTGTCCTTATAAAGCTGCCACCAGTAATGGATGCCAGATGATACATAACAGTCTAAATGGCCATCATTAAAAACATGCACTTGTACCCAGGCGGCTTTGTCCCGCGCATGTTAATTATGCATCCCAAGAGTGATGTTGCGACTCGCCTTGCCATTTTACCTGCTTTGTTTGGACGGTCGGTAAACATTGGTTTTTAAACAAGGAGCCATGGTGGAAAATTAATGCAGCATTATAAGCTTTGCTTGTCGACAGTTTTGGACAAGAGCAAAAAATGGAAATGCTGTCATTGAGCAACAAAGGTCAAAAGCAACAAATGGATAGATTTTTGTTGTTGTTGTTGAATACAAAGCAGCATCTGATTGAATGAGCAGAGCTTTCTCACCTGGACATTTGATCTTTTTACTTCTATTATTTATTGTGTCTGATATTTTGGAATCGATATGTGGTTGTGCTCGGAAAAGCAATAGCTCACGAGGTCTGAACAACGCGTTTCGTCCTTCAAATGAGATTTATGGTGCTTCTGTTAGCATAGATTGAAAACAAGTGGAAGACTGAGAGGAGAGGAGAAAAAATTATTTGACAGTAGCATTATTTGAATCAGTGTTCTACACTGACTTTTTGCAAAGGGTGCATTGGCGCGGCCAATTTATTTTTATTTTTTTGGCGCACCGGCAGAAAATATAGTCGCTCCCAAATTCCAATTCCATCAAATTCAATGCCACAATTTTCTTGTTTACTCCATTTTTTCCCTTTAAACAAAATTACTGCCTTTTTCGGTAATACTGACGAGTAAATAAACTAGCAATCTGGTCATCATTTAGCTTTTTATTTGATCCAAATGTGCGTTTTGACTTTTGAAGATATCTGGGCTAAACATAACTCAATTGTTTGTACCATCTTATCATCTGCTAGTCGCATTGGTGCACCCTCATGTTTTTTTTTTTTTTAGACTTACCATTGAGAAATTAGGTGCCTAGCCACTCCAAATGTTCTCAGTTCAGAATCCTGAAAATACTCTTCGGAAAGATCGCTTTTTTGGCTGTTCAGCATTACGCCTCCCCCTCAAAAAACAAAACAAAAAACTACTCCAATCTCTTCAAAGATTGACAATCGTGCATCAAAAAATGCTGGATTTAGACTAAAAGGTTAAACAATTTTTACCCAATGTGGTCCAATGTAAAGTTAAATAAATAAATAAAACACTACTGATGGCAGCATGGTTTGTGCAACATTTAGCAATGTTAAAACTAAGACAGACTGGAATTGGGGAGTTATTCAATTCATGTGCCACCGCTCCCCAGAGGACAAACTGCTCCAGACATCTGGCTGATGGGAATTGGTCGTAAACAGGTTTGGGTTCACATCCCTTATGCCTCATGCTGTTTTGGCGAGTGACACCCTTGGCTGCAAGAGGTTGACTGTTGTGACCCCAAAATACTGACAGACACTTGTTACAGAGTGCTGGACCTCGGGTTGTGATGGTCTAGTTGGAGGGAGCTAGCTTTGAGTGGCTTCTCCCAAGTTAACAAGACTCCCCCGGGGGTCCTCCTTGAGTTGACAGTGATGAGCAGAGGCTCTCGGCTAATGAGGGCCTTTTTTTCCGCCATGGATGATGGAATATCTTTGGACACCAAGGAGGTCTCGTTTTTGTGTATCGGATGGAATTGTGGGATTTTTTCAGTCCCGCCTGAGTTACCGACTTGACAGGGTTCACTGGAAAACGATTCAATCGGTCAGCAATTGTTCATTAAGATCGACTGCAGTTAGGACCGATACCAATTTGGTGATATGCATTTCCAAATGTAAAAGGCTTTATTTTAATGACTGCATCATTTATTTCAACTATTGTGGCTGGTAAGTCGCTCACTTTCACAGAAATAGATTGCAATGAAATAATTTGGTTGTTCTTACCCAAATAATAATGTGAGAGAGTTTGCAACCCCCAGTGAATCTTGCTTCCGCCGTTTGATTGTGAATGACTATGCATTCGTTCATTTGTATTGGCGTTAGCCTAAGCTTGTTACCGAAGTGTGTTTTTGACTCTCGTGCTGAAATCTATGATTCATGATTGCTTTCCATGTTTACCCACCAATTCCCTGCAATGCTTTGTGGAGTCTAAGCACGATTGCCCACCCTGGGGAGAGTCAGGGGGTGGGTGTTGAAATTCACAGGTCATCACACTTCCACACAGGCATGCGCACGCACTCCAAGACTCACACATAACTCCTAATTTTGAAGAGGATCGATGACTGCTAAGAGTTGCCGGTTCCTAGCCTTAGGGAACCTCCCACACCTGTAGTATCCCTTTTGCATCTATCATTTGTCTCTGGAAGAACAGGAAAGGCATTTTTGTTCGTTATGACCATACCTACCATGAATTATGACACACCATTGTAGTAATGCACTTCGCTCATTTTACTTTTCAACATTCTACCTTATCACACAAGTGTTTCATGTACAGTCATGTAAAACCTCGAACCATTGGGAAAATATATTTTTTTTAGATTAGCTGATAACATGTTTGGTTATCTTGGGGGGTTCACTGGCTTTGAATTACCATCATTTAATTCACTTAGTATTATTGGCAGCCCTGGTTAAGAATTATTCAAGACCTCCGAATAAATCCGGCTTTTATTTATTCATGTTTTTTGGTTTTTTTTTTCCTGAAGCATAATTTCAGAAAAAAAGTGTAGAAATGTTTCCGCAGACGCATAATCAAGCTCCTCCCATGGCCATCTTAGTCCCCAGTGTATATGCTTTCGTCGTCTCTTTCTTCCGCTAAAAAAACACATTCAGATTTATCATCTGATCATGTTGGACACACTTTCTTGAAAAAAAAAAAAACCAAAAAACAAAACTGTTACATTCTGAATAGATGACCATGGATGCTTTTAACATTGCACTGTCACATATGACAGTACAGTCAAACCTCGGTTTTCGAACGTCTCGCTTCTCAACCAATCCGGTTTTCGACCAAAAATGTCGAGTTTTTTTTAAGCCTCGGATGACAAAAAAAATTCGGTTCTCGAACAAACTGAGCGCACTTGAATGCACCATTTGACTCCTCTCGCCTTCCTTACACGAGGAAGTGACGCTTCCTCGTGTTGCTTTCCATTGTGAGCAGACGTGTTCAGTCAACATTTTTATTTTAAAAAGAGCGTGGTTTCGGTTTTCGAACAGCCTTCTGGAACAGATTATGGACGAAAACCGAGGTTTGACTGTATCTCATAATTGTCATCAAATGTTGAAAATAGGCACATTTTGGAGAAATGTCATTTTAATTTGCCTGCCCACAAATTTTAAGAAAGAATCATAATTTTTTTAATCCAGAGGGCTATTATTCATTTCTGAATGCTTTTATAATGTCTAGATTTACGACTGTTGTGGATACATCAGGGCTTTCATAGCAATCCGTTCTTCAAGTGACTTCTAAGACCTCTAATATGTGGTTATTCTTCAAACTGAAACAAAATGTTGTACCCCCAGTGACCCCGCAAGTTGTCCATGTTTTGATCGAAGAGAATCTGCCGATGATTGAGGTGCTCTCAGAGTACATGCCCTCTCTCTCGGGTGTGGGTTTCACAGTCATCGGGTGAATTAATATTTTGAAACGACAGCTTTAAAGGTCACGGAAATAGTCTGACCTCATAGCTGCTTCTTGAGGTTACATCTGTGTGAGGCGTCTCTTCTCCAGTTGTATAATCAATACCATCAATATGCTTTGTGGGGAATCTTTCACGGTATTTTCACTTTCGCATCCAAATATTCCCTGAGAGGATATATTCTCACATCAGAGGTGGATGCAGATTCACACAAATCATCATTTAAGTTGGCAAAAATTAATTGCAAAAAAATTATATTAAAAAAAATCCCCCACATGGCTCACTCTCATAAAGGGAACCCATGAGTCGTCCAACTCATCTCGCTGCCATCTCTTCCGTCCTTCTCATCTTTCCCCTTCAATTCGTCTGTCATTACCGACAATGTTCAAAGCCCAATGTGCCAAGATTGCGGCGCAAAAAGCCTTTTCCCAACAGAGCTTCTCTCACAGAGAGAATAACATTAATGCACTTAATTAGATCTATTATTAGATGGTATTGCTTTGAGTTCACCTATCAACCCACAGGCAAGACTGAAGCTTATGGATTTATGATAGTGTTTTTTTTTTCTTTTCAGATCAAATAACCAAGAAAGCTTTAAAAAAATCCCCTTAAACCAGTTGGCTGCTTTTCAACTAATAAACAATTGAAGGGCTCCGAAATGTTTTTTTTTTTTTTTGTGGACTGTGCACCCTTGCTGCTTCCCCGAACCCTTAACCTCCTCACAATGAATAAAAACAAGGAATCATACAGTGCCGTGGCTAAGGTCCTATTTTTTTGGATCAAAGTATTGAACTTAGAGGACCTAGTAAATCGAGATATTTAAATATCAACAGTAACACCGCACAGCAACTCCCCGCGACCCTCTCCAGGATAAGCGGTGTTGAAAATGGATGGATAATTTCTCATGTTGATAGTTTTTCAACAGCTGGTTGATAAGATTGCATACTCCCCAGAACTGTCTAAATATTCATCATTAAAAACATTCCAGAGTTTTAAAAGACAACGGAAAATTACTTCCATGGTTCAGGGAGCCCTTTACAGTGCTATTTGTTGGGAATGGAGACATCGCCTTCTGCCCAAAAAACCCCCAGACATGGTGCTTATCAAGGTCTGGAATGAAGCACATTTTAAACAGGGGTATATTATGGCTAGACAAAACCTTGGCACGGCAGACAATAGAGTTGCTGAGTGATTTTAAAGAATGCAGATTCTAAATTGTCACACCATTCAAGGTTCAACTGATCCATCCACCCACACGTTCCTCTTCTTGGTGAAATTTCTTGGTATGACAAAATAAGCTTCATTAAATCATTTGAGGAGTGTAGTGTTGCTCATGTAATAAAAAAAATATATTGATGAATCGCTAACTCGTAAATTATAGGCAAGATGAAATATCACCACAATATTAGACTCATCATGACTGCATTCAAGGCAGTTTGTTATGGTTTAGCAAGGCCACTCCAAAAAAAACAATTTAATTCCAAAAGAACCAAAACGCAAATATAAAACGAACCAAACACAAAATAACAATGTTCACAGCAGCAAAACAAACAGCAGGAAAAAGACTTGACTTGGACAAGGGCCGAAGCGGCAAATGATGAAGGCTGAGCGAAACCAGGAAACTTAAATGCAAGCAACTGACGAGATGAAGAGAAACACCTGCAGACACAAGTGGCCGAGCGAGCTGATTGGGAAACACAAGGGCCCGGGTTGACGAGCACAGGTGTGCACAAAAGCCTAAACATGAAAAAAAAAAAAGAAAAAGACGCCTGGAAAGCATCACGAAACTAAAATCGAATCAAAAAAAAATAAAAATTGAAGAACCCAGCTCATGAATCGGGCCCTTAATGCAAATTCAGGACAGGAGGTAATCATACTTTATCAAGGATTCTTTTTTTTTAATCACTGGATGCTATACTATTTATTTTGATTGCGGTCACGATGGTGTACTTGAGGAATATTTTTCAAGGTGGTAATTGGTCTAAAAAAGTTACATAGCAATCAGTGTGTGCTCTTGACATTGACTCATTTCTAGACTTTTCAATCAAAAGAACAGAAAGCTGAATTACGGTTTATAGCCAAAAGCCTTCAGTCTGATGTTCAGTCAACTAGTGTTGAGTGGATAGACAAGCAATTAAAATTTCACATGATTGAAATAAACTGCTTCAGGTTAATGAGGTGGGTAAAATTGGAAAAAGAGTGAACTGGGATTGCGTCAATGTCTGGGTGAGCCGTGTTGCCTCTGATAGACATTTATGGTTGTTATATTTTCGAATTATTGTAATTACCCCTTGTCGGATTTTTAACGTATCAATGCAAAGATTAAAAAGGAAACTTGAGGCAGTCGTTAATCTCCTCGACTTTTTGTCCCTGTAGTTTATCTCGCGACGGAAAGCTTCACCTCCAATCATTGAAACTAGCAGCAGTCATTTCTGTTTTCAGCTTTTTCAAAGCCTCTTTCCATCATCCGTTCATTTGGCCATCCAATTAAAATGAAATATGCCCGCAGCTTCTAATTAACGCAATTCTTCACTTACATATCAAATCAGCAACATCAACTATTGCCAACATTTTCAAATTGGAAGCAAGTTTTTTTTTGACCCCTTACTCGAGAGTCCCTCAGGGTCTATTTTGGAGATGTTGCCAATCTCGGCAAGTTTAGATAATCGTTGCGCTTCAGGCGCTTATCACATCACTGCATCAAGGTGATAACCGCTGGCAGAAGGCCACTCGCCACTCATCAACAGAGTCTCATTTTAGAATGGAGACAACACAAAGCAACGGGAATTTGTTTGTACGCTGCAAAGCCGCCAATTGGAAAAAAAAATGTAAGAACTGCATTACGGGGCTGCAGCCATGCTATCGAATTAAAAAGTAGGCAGTGTAATTTACAGTCCATAAAATAAAAAATAAATAACTTTCAGACATTATTCACAAATCCTATGCAAATGACATACCGTAATTTCCGGACTACAAACCGCGACTTTTGTCACACCCTTTCAACTCTGCGGCTTATATAATGAAACGGCCTATATAAAGATTTTTCTAACGGCCACCTGTGTATTGTCTTTCTTTGTAAATATCTCATGTTACAATGTGGGCGCCTGCGGTTTATAGGTGTGGCTTATGTGCGTACAAAATGTCTTTTCCTTTAAAAATACAGTGTAACACAGTAAAAATACTCTATAATCCGGAAATTACGGTAATGAACTACATTTTCTTTGAAAGAAATGAATAACCACTATTTAGCATGTCCACTTTTTAAGATTACACGAGAGAAAAAAATATGGATTCTTACATGATGATATTAAACTTCTCAAGTTTTTAACCCTGGAGAACCCAAGAACCTTTTTCTTCTTTGGAAAATGATGAATTATACATTAAATGACTGCTATATGTTCACTGAACACCAAAATATATGTTTTTTCAAATATTCAATGCTAATTTAGGATTAGGACCAAATCTGACTCTTTGGGATTTAAGGGTAGCATTTGAGTAGCAGAATTTATAGGGGCCAACTTTGACCCCGTGGGTTCTCCAGGGTTTTAACATGAAAATTCTTCAAACCTAGTCAGATTGGAGTCAGTCTGATCTACTGCACTATCTTTTTGAGGATTTATATTTCCATTACATATGTACCGTATTATTTTTTTAGTTTTCCCATTTGGTCAGCAATTGCCACCTTGTATTCTTCAGAACCGCTATTCTCAGCCCAAAATCAATACAGCCAAATAAAACACATTTAAACACACAGGCATAATATATTCTCAGATTACCGTCTGACCATATAATTTTATCACTCTCTCGCAGGCCTTTTCCAAAATGGAGAGTGCTAATAGTAAAGGTTTGACGTTTCATTGGATGAAATGACTGTGGTCTTTCCTATAAAAAGAGAGAGCGAGAGAGAGGGAAAAGAAAAATCTTTTCAATCACAGTATACGGTGGAGTGAAAAGCAATTTGTCAAGTCCATATTTTGAAGACTATTTGCTCAGTGGATCGGATTGACACAGGCAGGTTTGTTGTGGAAAAAAAAAGGTCAGGATATGATGGACTTCCAGCAGCCATTTCTCATCCTTGCTGAACTCTGACACGAGTTTCTGCTGGACTACTTTATTGCTGTGGCAGCGCTGCTTCTTGTGGAGGTTGTGCAGGGTACATTTTTTCCCATTTGGTATGCCATTCAAAAATGAAGCTTCTGGCTAAAAGGACCGACTGAGGCATGCAGGCAGAATATTTTTTTCCCTACTAGGTTAAATCTCATCTCTCTCAAGGATTTATGTTTTATGTGATAATGAATCGATTTTTTTTGGAAACGATTTAAGAATGGATTAGAAAAAATATTTAGTTTCCTGTGCGATTAAAATCAAGATTTTTTTGCAATATCAACTGAATTAATTAGTCAAACCACATGATGAAGACTATCGGTGGAGTGAAGTTACATTTTGTTGATGTAGCACAACAGACGTTTTCTCATGGGACTCAAGGAACTGCTTGGCGTGATGCTAATCGCTCTTTGAAATGGAAGTTTAGTTTTGAGCACATTTCAAACACATATTGCTGCTTGGCACAGCAGATAATAACAGAACAGGATAGATATGTCGTATATATCAAGCGTTTGGATAAGATTTTAAACAGGGCAACATCTTCCTCTCAAATAATTTAAAATGCAGCTTAGCTGGCCGAAGTTTAGAATGGAAGCGTTGTATATGTGGCACCTTGCATTTATTATAGCTATTTTCGAAATCTATTGCAGTTTAGAAGTGCCACATTAAAACAGGCAAAGTTGTTCTCCAAAAAACATCAACCGTCCCCCCAAGAAAAAAAGCATCTGAATGTTCCCTTCAAAGATAAAACATTTGTGACATAACCATCTGGCAAAACAAGCGGGGGACACTGACAGTTGATCTTTCTCTCTCAGGCGAATCAAATGCTGCAGGGCACTGACCATGCATGGTGAAACCAATCACAGAATTAGAAGACAAAAAAAAAATGGACTAAAAATATTCCAACAAAAAATAATTGGACCACAAAATTTAGATCAAAATCAACTGTCTAGCCAAGCCTTTACATTTTTCAGATTCACTGAGCAAAGTCTCTTTCTATTTAGTCATAATGACAATTATCTCACATCTGGGCTGTTTCTACCAGAGGGTTAATTCAGTCCAAAAATGAATCGAGGTCAACCAGATGTTCCTTCATACAGTGACATCGTTTCAATCTAATAAAAAACAAGCAGGATGTATTAATTGAATTTGTTAAGAGTAAAAAGAAAAAACAAAACAAATGATGAGGATGGTGAGATGACAAACATACATGCACACTGCAGGTGGTCAAATCATATCATGCACACATTTAAATTGATTCTCATTTTGACAAATTTGCTTTTGGCACCTGTCTGGAATGAACATCTACCCTGCCCCGGGAGGGTTCTTGTCATCCGGGCAATTTGTCAACTTTTTTGTGACTAATATTCTGTTTTATGTTGCAATGTTGCATATATGTAAAAAAAAAAAAAAGTCTGGCAACCAGTTCAGAGTCTCCCCCTGCCTACTGCCCCGATGACAGCTGGGATAGGCTCCAGCACACCCGCGACCCTCGTGACGGTAAGCGGATTGAAAAATGGCCGGATGTGTACCATATATATGCTACTCACAAAAGTAATACAATACAGTTCAGTGTTTTCCAAAATAATAACAAAAACAAACAACACCTGGCCCACTTCAGTGTCTGCTTCCTTCACTGGCAGTCAGACATTTTGGCTTTGCCTGAGTAAAAACCAATGACAGAAACAGAGACTGGACTTTCCATTGTACATTTAATGGAGTGAGGAGAAGCATGTCGGGTTTGCTGCTGGACTTCTGGCAGCAGTCGGAGGTTAGCACCCCCCTGCATCTTGTTTATCCGTAATAGCAAGGGAATTGTAAGTAAGGCGCTGCGTTTTGTATGTACAAAACATGCTTGAATGGATTGATCCAATTTTTTAAAGTATGCCGTTGGCCTAGTTGGCTCAGATCTTGATCACCTACCAGTAGTGTTCTTGTCTAATTCTGCCCTGGGGATTTAATTGGATGTTCCTTTCCCAGTTAACATTGAACAGATGGCAACTCGAGTACAGTCAAACCTCGGTTTTCATCCATAATCCGTTCCAGAAGGCTGTTCGAAAACTGAAATTGTTTGAAAACCGAAACCACGCTCTTTTTAAAATAAAAATGCTTATTGAACACGTCTGCTCACAATGAAAAGCAACACGACGAAGCGTCGTTTCCTCGTCTACCCGAGTAAGCGTCACTTCCTGGTGCAAGGAAGGCGAGAGGTGCATTCAAGTGCGCTCAGTTTGTTCGAGAACCGAAATTTGTTGGTCATCCGAGGCATAAAAAACTCGAAATTTTTGGTCGAAAACCGAGGTTTGACTGTATTTTTTTCCCTGGTAATAACTTTTGAACTGTGAAAAAGAAGGTGTGTTGCGAACAAATAATGAAATTGATCACGTTACAGTTTAAGTTATATACAGATACAAAGTCACTTCAGGGTGTTGTGATTCGCTTTAGATTTATGTTTTTGCTGTTTCACAAAGATACAATTAGTGTTTTTCAACATTTTGAGGGCTTCTTTTGTTGACCATAGTAATGGATATGTGGCAACTTTATTGGGAACAATTACCTTCTTTGGCAGTTGTTCAATCTGCAGTTAGCCCAGCTTGCGTACTATTTGTGCTTGCATGTGCACTTAGTTGGCTTTCCTCTCAACATCTGGCTTTGCAGTACAGTAATGGGGAGTTGTTATCATGTCCGTGACCTTGACTTTCATCTCCAGGGACGCTTTTAATGGCCATTGTGCTGTTAGAAGTCTGCATGCCAGGGGAGAGAATTATTGATAAACCAAGATGAAAAAGCCTTTGCATGAATGTAATTTTGGTAGGATCAAATGTTATGAAGAAGCGTGTCTGCAAACAGATTTTCCCGGCCACGCTGACACAGAAACGCATTCCTTTCCTTGGATATTTGTGAATGACGGTGTTTAATTGTTCCACTTAATTGCAGTTTATACAACCTGTGAAAGAATTTCTGGCATTTATTGGTTTCCCCTCGTCTTGCCTCCCAAATTGAAGAGCGAATGTTTGAAGAGGATGTCTCCAAGATTGGAAAAAAGCAAAGAGCTGATGTTAGTTTAGTACGTGTTTATTTTCTTTTCCTTCGTTGCACAGTGGCAAAATTGCATTTTATTCATGTTCATCACAACTACATGCCATGACTGTTACATCGAGACTAGCTCTACCCAGAAGCAAGAAAATGTGCCTTGACGCATCTCTCAGAATCAATACACATTGTTTATTCAACAACAAAGCCCAAGTGTAACATGTTAAGATTTTCGAAAAGATTTGGTGTTGTACATGACCAAGAGCAGCACAGCCAGTCCAAGTGCCCTCTGGCTATGGATTTGTCTTTCTTAAGCTTTACAGTGGTGTCAGTCTTCTTAACTGAATCCCTCCAGTAATCTTAAAAATCACACCGTGTCAGCTGTCACTCAAACAATGTTTTTCAGTCTAATCTGGAGTAGCATCATTTGATTTTTAACTCAACATAATTGCTGCCACGCATGTATTTAGAAGTCTGCTCCACACATTTATAATTTTTGTTGGTTGTTCCGACACACATTCCTGCTGCAAAAAACATGAAGGGGGTACTATGGTTCATTTATTTCATTTCTTTTTTTGCTTCAGAAATATTTCACTCTTATTTCCATTTGATGTGAAAAATGGGGTTAAGAATATATTTTGATTCAATCCAATTCCAAAAAAAGGATTTCTTTCACCGACATACTCTTTTAAATTTGAAAATGTACTAAATTCTCTCATGACCAATATGATGTAACATAAGTGATCATTTTGTATGAAGTGCAGCCTATCACAGGATTTGCCTGTGGGGTTCTCACTGTATATGTAACGCACTAATTCCAGTGTTGGCATCTGTCACAGAGTTGTGTTGAGGGTGGGAAAAAGGTGGACCCAAATAAATACAAAGGAGCAAGTGGTAATCTCCAAAAAGGGAACAAAAAAAGCAAACAATGCCAAATTTGGTAAGTACCTTTCCATAATTAAAAAAATAAATAAATTGTATATACATATATATATATATATATATATATATATATATATACAATCAAACCTCGGTTTTCGTCCATAATCCGTTCCAGAAGGTTGTTCGAAAGCCGAAATTGTTCGAAAACCGAAACCACGCTCTTTTTAAAATAACAATGTTAACTGAACACGTCTGCTCACAATGGAAAGCAACACGAGGAAGCGTCGCTTCCTCGGGTAGATGAGGAAGTGTCACTTCCTCGTGTAAGGAAGGCGAGAGGAGTCAAATGGTGCATTCAAGTGCGCTCAGTTTGTTCGAGAACCAACATTTTTTCGTAAAAAACTGAACATTTTTGGTCGAAAACCGAGACGTTCGAAAAACGAGGTTTGACTGTATATATATTATATATATATATATTAGAAATTAAAAGTCACAAAGAAGCACACATAAACTAAGCAATAATTGGACAGGACAGGATAGGATAGGATAGGCTAGGCTCGGACATGAAACATGACATCACAAGAACTACGTGACTTATCGTGGCAATAGCAATGAACCGACATGGACTGAAGCAGGGAACTAAATACAAACAACCTGACGAGAAAACAAGGCACACCTGGGCAAGACATCTGTTGCTGGAGGGAGCTGATTGGTCGACATTATGAACAAGGGCTGACGAGATGGGTGATGGGACAAAATAAAGATCTTGACTTGCTCGAATATGGACGCCTCGGTGTTAAAGGTGGATTTTGATCCAACTTGCATCCCGTTGCCCCCCCCCCCACCCCATAAAAACAAAACAAAAAAAACAACAAACAATAAAAACAAAAAACAAACACATGACTTGTCCTCAGGCAAAACATACAGTATGTCCTTAACAAGACGTGGCTCTTGCCTTTATTGCTATTTCCCAAGAATCTTGGAAAAACTGTCTTGGTTTATTGGCTTCCTGATATGAACTCCTCCAGGGTGACGTTGGTACTTGAGTTCAGGTAATAAACCCACACTGCCCCAGGTTGGGATACTGTATATCATTTCCCCCAACTGGGGCTCTGCCGTATATATTCCCTGATCTGTAAGGTTTTCAAGATCCAGCATTTTTAGAGCTCTCTTCTCGCAGAAAAAACCACCAGCTGTAAAACACTTAGTCTAAAGTTATTTTGGGGTACTGCATGCATCCGTGTCAGACACCATGTCTGAAGGCTTAGGCCTTGTGGGATTCTTCTTCCTGAGCTGACAACTTGTGTGACCTCAATGCAATAACTTCAGTTTGGCTTGGATGCAGTCGTCATACTCTTCTTCCATTCTGTATAAATATGTGCAGTGTTATTCTCCAAGTTTCACTCGGGTGGGTCCGAACAAGACCACCAACATGGTCGAAAATTACATTAAAGTTTGTCCCATAGTATTAGCATGATCTCAGTGCTCTGCCGTTGTTGTTTTTAAGATCCTGCCTCAACTCTTTATCAGCTAAATCTGCTTCCTCCTCCCCACAAACTATTTACACCAAGCATACAGAAACAAAATGCGATGCGCAAAATTGTATATTTTATCACACGACGAGCATCTTTTTGAGTCGCTTCTGCTCACCCTTTTCCCACTGCCCAAACTGCTCTTCCTGGTACTCTTCTTCCTTTTCTCCAGAATTTCAAACCAACATTTTTGCCATAAGCCTGACTGACAGGAAAAGAAACAACTTACTGTTTGTGTTGGGGCCCAGATGCTACAAGTGACCTTCGTGGTATACGCATGTACTCAATTGTGCTTCTGAATGCATGTTTTTGCATAGTGATTTTGCCGCTGGCTGCTGGCCCTTTACAGATAAGGCCTGATCTTGTGAGGCCCCACTTGTGGCGGGCTGATATTGCCTGTCTGTGTAGCCGGAGAGCTTAGGGAGCCGCCAAGATCCACAGGCAGCAGCCCAGCATAATTAAGAACAAGGAAAGAAGCATGTGTGCCATAAACAGGGTCTAGAGACCACAGTGCTAGCCTTGTTTATTCCTTTGTTAAAGCAGTGCTTGGGGGAGGCGGGAGAGGGGCCAGCAAACGTAACAGGTGATACGTTGCCAAGGGAGCCTACCGGTAATTTGGTTTGGCTTGTCCCATTTGAAATAAAACAACACTCTTTAATTATTCCTCACTTTGTATTGTCAGCTTCGTTTGAGCCACAGTTGTTTTTTGTAAACTTATTTTAGAGCTCGTGTCTTAAGGTTATTTTTTCAAAGGTTTTAAATAATGCATTGTCATTAGTATGCATCCCTCCGGCAAGGTTTTAGCAGTCCTATGACAGTAAGGACTAAAATGTTATGCGCAAAACAAAGCGAAACATCCAGGTTAATGGGGCACCTCGATTACATGTGGGCTACCTCACAGCAAGATTGATTCAGGTTCTATGCTTGCTCTGGGCTTTCTCGGTTTTCGAGTCTACATCTTCTCCCTGTGCTGTTGAATGTTCTCAAGGGCTTCATCGCTCTGAAAACATACCGAATGTGAGGTTAATTTGGGAATATAATTTGCCGATAGGTATGAAGGGTTTAGCTGTCTCCTAGGCGAGGTCGACTCATTGTCCGAATCGGGATGGTTTGCATTTTTTGTAAAATACCACTACAACAAGAAAAAAAATATGCACAGCATAAATAATAATAATTTTAAAAATCTCACTCACATGAACCCTTTCCTTTTTATTGACCGCATGTGTGTTGTTTAAGCAGACTTTCATGTGATCACAGCCGTGAACTGTGTCTGTCACTGACAGCAAGCTCACATTGACAAGTCATTTCCAGTTTTCCCATTATCATGACCCATATTCAAACTGGGCCACTTAGAAGGGAAAAAAAAAAATCACTTACCCTTTGTTGTGTAAATTTAGCCGAAGCACCAGCCCGGTCCCTGACAGGTTGATAAGTCAAGACCGGCATCTCGCTATAAATTTGTGTGGACAAATTATTATACAGTCAAACCTCGGTTTTCGTTTATAATCCGTTCCAGAAGGCTGTTGAAAAACAGAAACCAGGCTCTTTTTAAAATAAAAATGTTTACTGAACACGTCTGCTCACAATGGAAAGCAACACGAGGAAGCGTCACTTCCTCGTGTAAGGAAGGCAAGAGGAGTCAAATGGTGCATTCAAGTGCGCTCAGTTTATTTGAGAACCGCAATTTGTTCATCATCCGAGGCATAAAAAACACGACATTTTTGGTCGAGAACCGAGACGTTCGAAAACCGAGGTTTGTCTGCAGTCATTTTTATTCCTAAGGGGAAAATTCCATTTGGATTTTTCTGTATGTTTTATGTTGCTCAAAACACAGAACCACATCAAACACATGAAGGCTACAGGGAGAGATTTGGAATGAAAGTAGGCACGCAAACGGTGCTGCACCATTCGAGCTGGAGGGTGGGGACAGCGCCTTGCATTCACAATCATAACACATCTCGATAATACTTCATACTTGGGGGAGGACGGGTATTCGTTTGTGTTTTAAGGCATTGTTGGAGGATGGGTGGACGAACTGTAGATGTCAAGGGGTTGTGAAGACACGCAAGGCATCTGAAGGTGATCCTCATTAGGGAGGTTCTGCCTCACAGGAACTCATTGTCACTCGGTGATGGGAGAGAAGAACAGGGGGATTGACATCTTCACAGTGTAACTCTGAAGGATGAAAGGTGATTTTATGGTTCGTGGTTCTTTGTGAGTGAGGCTGATTTAATGATCATGCTTGCTGCGGTGACTAAAAACCATCCATCCGTTCATTTGGCCATCCATCCATTTTCTGTATCACTTGTACTTTGTTATCGGTTCGGTTTTGAAAAATGACAGACTTACAAATTGCCTGTCTGCAACGTCCTCTCATTCATTAAAAAAAAAAAAAAATCCGACAACCTCAGTAATTTTGTTTTTCAACCTGGGGATTTCACATTTCACCATTGTTTATTCATTTACAATAAACTCCTTGTGGGCTCCATCACCTGAAACAGCTCGTGAGCGACACAGATTGTGTGCTAATTATCTTGTCAAACTTGATTATTGTTCATACTTGCACAACAACAATAATAATACGCCTTGTCTAATTCTTTCATCCCCACAGCCGTTTTCATCAGTACATAATTGTAAGCGTGAGTACAGTGGAACTCATGTGGTACGTAATGTTGACATGAGTTGTGGTCTTCCTTCTAGGGTCTCGTCTTCGTCAAGAGGACTCCCCTCCCCGTATTGTTGAGCACCCCTCGGACCTGATTGTGTCCAAAGGGGAACCAGCCACTCTCAACTGTAAGGCAGAGGGCCGTCCACCACCCACGGTCGAGTGGTACAAGGATGGGGATCGTGTGGAGACCGACCGGGACAACCCTCGCTCGCACCGCATGCTCTTGCCTAGCGGGTCTCTCTTCTTCCTACGCATTGTCCACGGACGGCGCAGCAAGCCCGACGATGGCAGCTATGTGTGCGTGGCTCGTAACTATTTGGGCCAGGCGGTCAGTCACAATGCATCGCTGGAAGTAGCCAGTAAGTTCCGATGTTGTCTTTTTGTGCAGTTTTAGCATTATGGATTAAAAAAAGTGGTACACGCACGCACACACCCACACAAATACAGTCAAACCTCGGTTTTCGTCCATAATCCGTTCCAGAAGGCTGTTCGAAAAGCGAAATTGTTTCGAAAATTGAAACCACGCTCTTTTTAAAATAAAAATGTTTACTGAACACGTCTCCTCACAATGGAAAGCAACACGAGGAAGCGTCACTTCCTCGTTTACCCTAGGAAGCGTCACTTCCTCGTGTAAGGAAGGCGAGAGGAGTCAAATGGTGCATTCAAGTGCGCTCAGTTTGTTCGAGAATCGAAATTTGTTCGTCATCCGAGGCATAAAAAAATTTTGGGTCGAAAACCGAGACGTTCAAAAACCGAGGTTTGACCGTACATCCGCTTCTGAATCGACATATCCTCTACTCCTTGCTCATGATTGCACAACATGGACAAAACATATTAACTCATTCACTCCCAAAGACATTTTTAACCGTCTTTTCAGACTTGGTCTAGAATTGGCTGGTACTGAATTACGACTGACCTCTTCATTAATCATTCGCAGACTTGGTTCTCAACATCTTTGTCCCATATGAATTACATGGACTTGACCGAACAAGGAATTTCTGACAATTCTGTGGCAACATGGTGAAAAGGACCCGTTTCCCCTTTTCCCATTCCAGCACGACGATGCCAACAGTGTACTGACCTTACCAACATGAAATGGCTTTGAGTGAAATAGCCCTTCTGGGATTGAGTGTGGGTCTGACCTCTGGCATGAATGCATACTAATTTTCACTCATAGGCTGTAAAATATTGCACAAATCTATTCAAAATAAGGTGGGGTCATTCGAGCTCATTTGGATACTCATGATCCGTTGTTATATTCTAATAGATTCATGTAGAATGTCTTCACAATGAAGTCACTTTAGTTTCATACCAAATAGTAACATTAATTTCCTTCACCGGCGACACACTTGAACAAGTGATGCTATTTTAGTATATAATAAAAAAATATAATCTTAGAATCTTAATGCCCGCTGTATTTTTTTTGACTTCTTTGAAAGACACGTGCGCCGAAGGTGACTTTGTAGATCCAAAGACCTGCGAGGTGGCAGTGTGACACACCTGTCAGTCATGCAGCAGCTGCGCATCAGCTTTAGTCTGCAGGTTTTAACAGTTCCACGTCTGTTTTAACAGGTGACAGTGTCGACTTGCATGGTGTGTGCTGTTTCTTCCTTAAACGAGCTGTTCCCCTGCTGTATGTCTCAGGCAGGAATCTACCAGCCAAATGTGTTTAGTGATGGAATGAAGCCTCTAGAGCAGCAAGTCGGCAAAGCGCAAACTATCTTCTGACAAAAAGAAAGGCTAAAAAGTCAAGTGATGTGTGAATCTCAAAGATTTGTGGAATCTTCATCTCTGGATTCACTTAAGAAAAATCTAAAGCAAAGACTACAATGAACAAATCAAGACTTGGGGTTGAGATTTAACACTCAAAGCCCTCACATGCTTGAAAGCACTTCATTCCATACTGCCTATCCCCCCCACCCCTGATCTTCTCAACTGTGTCAGCTCACACCACTCTAATCACGTTTTGTCTCCAGGCCAAATATTTCACCAAGGTTTGAGAATAATAATACTGGTCTCGTATCAGTTCCCCCTTTTGAATTATAATGAAGAAGAGGGTCAAACGGTATCGGGATAATGCTCCATCAGCACTCCAACCCAGAGAAGCAAAGCCCCCCAAGGCTAAGAGTTCATTCACTAAATTTACTTCCAGCCTTCCGAGGCTGATCTAGAACACAAGGAGGACTTGTTGAAGCTGCCTGGATGAGTTATGACTCCTTGTCTTATCCCATCGAGGTCGCGCAGATTCACGGGTCACAGTGGGACTGGGCACGTACAAATGCCTTTTCGCAAATTCTGCTGAGTTAAGGGATTTTTAGGAGCCGAGTGTGAATCAGTGCAGGGTTGAAGTCGGAAATTGACCCCGCTGCGTTCTCTATCAATAGACAACATGCACAGTCATTTGTGATTTAGCCACGGGAGTTTAAGTGGTTAAATATTTTTCCAGCACATGCACATACAGACATAATTTCAATTGACTCGACTTCATGACCGTCAAACATTCATTTTTCGGTAGACTTTCATATGTTACAATTTCTGTAGCACCGAGTGAGGCTGAATTTTGGACCAGTTAAATTTGCATGTCAATGTTTATCTGTATTTTCATTTCAAAATGATGCTACGCCGTGCTAAAAATAACCCCACCTGCATTTATTCATAGCACAGTCAACGCACCGAAATGCAATTTTCCCTTTTGAAACGTAGCCTTCTGACACCGGGGATGGCGGTTGACAAAAGACCGCGTATGAGTCTGACAGTTGTAAAACAATGAGAGCGGCAAGGTAGTGACAGAGGCAGACAGAAGCAGACGAGCGAGAGGGTGAAGCGTTGTCTTTCCTTCAAGGCATAGAAAGTGAAACTTGTTTGCAGAAAATTGAGGTGACGCGGTAGAGCCAGTGACAGATGCCGAGTGTGCCGGTGCCTGAAGCATGACCACAGGCTTCAAATGCAATGGAAGTACACGGAGGCACACGTACGCACACTGAGGGAACGCTCTCTCAAACTGGAATTGAATGAGTAAGAGAGGGAGAAAAGACATATAACTCAGTTGCTATAGCCTATAAATGTCACAGAAGACACTCAGCACATTTTTTTCTGTCTACAGGGACCCTTGAGGACCCTGGGAAATGAACATATGTCCTATTGACCTCAGCCACTTGATTCAATCACAGAGCGCTTTATTGAGGTGAAAGCAAAGTCACAGCCTCTGTACTCTAAATGTTATTGGAGCGTAGACCTGATTTTAGGTTCAGGAAGAGAGAGGAGCGAATGCTCTATTCTTAAACTAATTGGGCATTGCCATTTGCTAGAAGAAAGTGTGGCTCGTGGCGGCGATGAAGGTCAAGACGCAACTCTGCGGTACAGTAATGAGGCGTAAGGCAAGACAACCTTATTGCTTTGAATGAAGAAAGATGTCTCATTAAAGTAGTTTCTCTCTACGTATTTTTATTTGTAATTTGTAGTCTCTTTTGCGGATACGAGACAAAGCATTACACCCAAACCGAACAAATCCAGTATCTTGTCTGGAGTCGGCTCTAAGCTTAATGTTAAAATGGGTCACGCCCAATCAAATATAACAATAACGAGCATCCTTGGTAACAGTAAATACAATAAATGAGTCGCTCGAATGTGAAAAGTACAATATCTATATGTATGTAATCCTGAAAAGATTAATAACATCTCTGTTTGTCGCGTTTAAAGTCTAAACATGATGAATGCAGGGATGCATGAGTGGAAAAAATCACTTCCACTTGAAAGATATTCCTGCTTATTTATTGTGCGCTCTCATTCAACGCGCAATTTATTCCACAAGGCTGAATTCCTTTCGCTTTTCCGTGTTTAGATTTATCAAGTGCAGTGAATCTCTCATCTTCACGTCACCGCTGTTCTTTCAGCAGGATCGGCGGGCTCTCCTATCATGTGTTGAGATACTACTCAACATTCTTGACACATCAGACGGCGTTTCAGAGCAATGTTTTCACATCAAAATATTAGACAAAGTTTATCGACTTACCGTGTTTCCTTGCTGCAATAAAAGATAGATGTGCAAACATTCATCGCATGGGCATGCTCGGTTAACTGGAAATTTGCCCATCGGTGCGATTGCGAGTGTGAGTGTTGGATGGATAGATGGATGACTACGGAGTCGAACATTTAACACCTGGTGCTGTGTTAGGGAGCCTGATGAGCAAACCGCTGTGCTGCCATGTGCCTGGTTGCTCGCCACTCGTCAATGAGCCCCTGAGGAGGGCCTTATAAATCAAACAGGAACACAGGCCAGGTGTTGCCAGTTAGTTAATGTGCTACAACCTGTGCAGAACATGAAGGAGAGAGTCACACACACAATATCTAGGGCACAGAAAACGCTGCCTTTGAATTTCTTTCGTTGACCGTGCTCTGGCCAATAACAACCTTGCTTATCAACCTTTCACAACTAGAATATTTCAAATGCTACTTTTGAACTGAAGCAAGTGCGAAAACAACGTATACCGTATTTTCCGGAGTATAAGTCGCAGTTTTTTTCATAATTTGGCCGGGGGTGCGATTTATACTCTGGAGCGACTTATGTGTGAAATGGTTAACACATTGTACACATCACACGTTATTTTCACATTACACCGCAAGAGGGTGCTCTCGGCCTGTGTTGATACTTTCCACGTTGGCGGTAACTGAGAAAAAACAACTGACGATGACTCTGACGTAAGCGACGTAGAAGAGGAAGCGCTGCATCTTCTACCTCCAGAGTTGGCGGAGTTGTTTAAAAGTGACACCGAGCATGAAGATGTCATTGGATTTCGTGATTTGGAGAGACGCTGAGGGTTTTGGTAAATTTGTTAGCATGTTCTTTGTGCTATCGTTGTCTAAATAAGTCTTAATATGTTACGTGAACATACCAGGCACATTCACAGTTCGTTGTTTAAGCGTCATGTAACGTTAGCATATCGTACACTTATTCAGCCTGTTCTCTAGTTTTATTTTAATTTTAAATTGCCTTTCAAGATGACATATGTTTTTGGTGTTGGATTTTATACAATACATTTCCCCCAAAAATGCGACTTATACTCCAGTGCGACTTATATATGTTTTTTCCTTCTTAATTATGCATTTTTTTGGCTGGTGCGATTTATAATCCGGAGTGACGTATAGTCCGAAAAATACGGTAGGTATCAAGTCTGGCCAACGATGAGCATATATGATAAAGTTCATCATGACATCCCATAACACGGTTTCACACACCTACAGGCTGAAAACTTTTCATTTCCTAATAACAAAAGTGAAATTCTTGGAAGGGTTTCTTACAGACGTGATCGTGACAATAATTTGGAGTTTATTCTCATGCGAAATGGCTACCCCACTGGTTTAAAAGACACTTACGGCAGCAGCAGGCTCAGTTTCAGTGCGGTTTATATTTAAACACCCTGAAAGTAGCCTTTCAGTCTTCAAATGAAAGCAGGAGGAAAACATCCTGGTAATTAGGCGAATGCATTAACATGATGGACACGTTCACTGAAGTGAAGACGCTCTGTGAGGTGGATCATGGGATACGCATGGCTCAGTCAGACTGCGAGTTTGACAGCGTGTGGTGGGACCCCCGGCCCGCCTCCCCCGTTCGCTCCTCTTTGATTGGACTCTTTCGGCGGCGGAGAGAGAAGCGGATTCTTCGAGGTCAGGGTTCCCTCTCTTGCCAGCCCCCTCCATTAACTAATGACTTCCCACTTCAAATAGCTGTCACTGTCGCCGACAACATCCTGCCTGTCGACTCTCTGGATAAATGCAATCAAAGTCCTAAGTCGCCGTCAGAACGTTATCTTGAAGAAAAAGTCTTTTTTTCCCCTCCATGTGGATGAGGAGTGATAGTGTGAGATTGGCAAATGCACGTCCTTGATCTAAAAACCACTAAAGCAGGAATCCGTGTTTATTTCCCATTGCCGATGATGGACTGGGGATACTTGTGAGCCTCTTTTGCCTCATCTTGTTTTCGACCATCGCAGTGCGGTGTGATCATCTCTGTAAAATGCACACCAGATACAGCTGGATTGTGTTTATCGTGTGGAGATCGTTATCCAAACAATTTTACTTGCGTGCTCTACAAGTGTTTCCAAGAGCCAGATTTGTGCCACGGTGTCAGGACGCATGGGAAGAATGTTTAGACTGGAGCTTAGTGAAAAGAGAGGCTAGAGGACATGAGCGCTTCTGACAAGGAACACATGGCTCCTGAATGCGCTCTATGCAGTACAAATAGTAGGGCATTGTCAACAGCTTCCCTCACAAGCGGTAGGTTAGTCGGGTTTGCGGTTTGTACAAGTATGATAAATGCTGCTTGATTGAGTCCTAAAAACATCTTTCTCGACCTTTGTGTAGACATGTGCCTGTTGTCTTTTTTTTTCTTTTTGGGCTAATTTTGGATGATGCGGTTTTGCTTCCTCGGCATTGTTTTTTTGTTTTTTTTTATTCACACATCTGCTGTGGCGATATATCTGAGCATTGAATGCATGTGTGGAAATGCAGTTGCATGCAAAGCCTTTACTTGTAGCATGCTTAAATGATACCATCTGGTAAAAGTATACGGCATCGTGCCTTCTTTGGGAAAAGAAGCTCTGGTTGTGCAAAAAGTGGTCTCGTTGCCTTGACGGGAAAACAAAAAGGTGCCGAGGTGAAGTTTACATGATCGTAAGATGTGAAAACTTGACTGTTAAAGTAGTAGTTTGAGTTTGTGCATGCAACCCCCCCCCCCCAACCCAGTTCTTCTCTCTTTGTGCTGCTTATCTTTAGAGAACAAGTCGCTGACAAGGACAGACAGGCATTCCGCAGTTGGAAAAAAAAAACAGCCTGGTGGTTTCAATCCCACAAATGTCTGTCGAAGATAGATTTTAAGAGACCAATTTGGTGTGCTTCTGTGTGAGCAACATTATCCTTTCGGAATCGCATTGCTCCCCGTTCAAATATGTGATTGCAATCAGTTGTTATGGTTTGTGTATTTTTGTGTAATTATCCAACCAAAGAAGTGCTTGTTTGGATCCCCCCCACCCCAAAAAACATATTTTCCTCCTCATATTGTTTTTGAACGGCTGTACGAGTCAGATTTGTTCAATTTGATCTGGCTCCAAATGAACTCCATGCGTGCTGAGTCAGGTTACTCTCAAGTCAAATTTTCTGATTTAGTGTGGCGAGCTGCGTTTCCAACAGCGCCACAAAAATGCCGCTCTTACTTGGATGTGTTTCAATCATGTAAAAAGAGTTCATAAGTAAAACTCCTTACATCCCACGCCTGGTGTTTCCTGCTACATTTTGAAATATTGAGGCTTTCAGAAGGGTGGATGATCTTTCCAATAAACATAACACTGTGTTCTTCAATAATTCTGTTGGAAACTGAAAAAATAATTAAGCTCGGCAATCAGTAATCATACTTGGAGAACTTTCCAGCAACACGTACTGTGTGTGCGCTCCAACGTGCATGCTCACGACCGCTAAAACAATGTTCAATTCAGCATTAAAGTGACACAGGAATTGAAACGAGAACGAGAACTAAAAAAGTGAAATAAGCAAAAGTACTGCTGTTTTTTTTTTTTTTAATAACAGTGTGTCTCCTTTTGGGCCAAAAAAAATCCAACAATTTCCACTGATAACTTCTTCTCGACAGACAGGATGCATACAGCCGCTTTCACAAAGCAGTCTCCCATAATTGAACTTTCCAGGCCCATATTTTAACCATTTTTTTTTTTACATATGCCACTGGCAATGTTCGGCAGATTAAAAGCGACAGTCACTGCAGAGAGCCCGCTGCCTGAACTTGTGCGTTAAATCAGAGCATACAAATTCTCTGAAGTCGAGTCTGAATTGAGAGACCCGAGTAAGTTCTTCCAATTTTAACACACCCATTTTCACTTGCATAAGCACAGTCACAGTGTGTCACAATAAAACTAAATTGCATCTTCTAAATTATGTAGACCCACTTTTTTTTTTAAACAGTAAACGTATAACGTTAAAATACACCAGCCCACTGTAAAGCATGTAAAGAATGAAGATCACTAAAAGTCTCCATTCAGTGTTTTTGTTCTATTCGCAGCTCCTTGGCAAAATGGCTATGCTTTGTATAATTACTTTGAAGTCGTTTTAAACTAAATTTGCTCTTAATCTTAATCAAACAGCTCAAATACAATAATTAGGTTTGTCGATATAGAAAAAAAATAGAGGCAAGCGCTAGTTTTCTGAATACTTGACAGAAAAGCAGCACAGAGTAGCATAGAAGATATAAAGCCCACAGAACTATGCTGTCGAGTTCCTACCTCTTAATGTCAACACTGTCTTCTTTAATTGGCTGCCTAGATGTGGAAACTTATAACGGGAAGCAACGTGCAGAACAAAGAGTGAGAAATAGGAGTGGTTCCTCGGTAGAATCATGAATAATGAGGGGAAACATCTCCAAAGCAGCGCAGCCATTACTGTTTCTGCTTGGTTGTCAACTCATCTTCTCCTCCTTACTGCCCCCACCCCATCCCCCATCCGCCTGTTTGCAGAGCAACGCATCATCTTTCTCCCGTGGGGATACCTCAGAATATTTTAGACAGGTTTGTGATGGCGCTCCTGTTGCGGCTGATTTGCCAAAAGTGTTCGCTGAAATCGTTGGTGACCACTCATGCGGTGGCCACGATTACATCCCCTGAAACGTATAGCTTTGTGTGCAAACTATATTTCACTTGAATGCAAGTATTTCAGTAATAGAGTAAAAATGGAGTGGCATTTGAATACAGTGGTCCTTCTACTTACGAAATTAATTGGTTCTGGAAGACATTTCTTTACTAGAAAATGTTGTAAGTCGAGACGCGTTTTCCATGTAAATTCCCTAATTCGTTCCAAGCCCCCCCCCCAAAAAAAAATTCTGACACAAATGTATTATAAAGCATACAAATGCATCAAAATATGTAACAAAACATGCTCCAATTCGATTATTGCACAATAAATGAGAGTTGAGCATAATGCAAAACACAAAAAAGAGTGTCAAGAATAAAAATGGACGTTTAGCTTTTAACTGCATACTGATCATTTTTTTGCCCTCTTTAGTCCATGTTCTCTCTCAGAAGTGGTTTTTCCCTGCCGTTTTGTAAAGAAATGATCCAAGAATGTTTGCTTTTGTCGGCTTTCAACAATCCTTCAAAAATGTCCTAGGCAAGCATCAGCATGGTGAGCGATCGCCCGACTGGACAGACTTTTACGTAAATGTGAATCACCCAGAAAAACTATTGGAACACCTCATGGCCCGAGAGGCGAATGACGAGGACGCTGCATAGGCACACATCTAAGTATCTACACACATACGGTCAAAGTCCCTATTAGCCAATGGTATGCCAGGATGATGCTTGGCAATAGCCAATGGCAGAGCAGCTATAAATATTTTGCATTCAGGAAACTCGGAGCTGTGACTAGCAGGCCATACTGTATTTTTACCTTTCGTATCTTGAAATTCGTTTCATAACAAGAGGCGATATTTTCCTATTGATACGTTTCGTGTATAGACTTTCCAAGATATTTACCATGTGCAGCCCTAAATTTTGTTCCAGTGTTCCTGAAATTTCAAGCTAAGAGCTACAGTGATCCTGGTTAAAAATATTTGCCCCAATCCTCACAAGTATAGTCTCCGTTCAGTTCGGTAACTTAGACATGCTAAATATGAATTATTGAAGAGGTGACATATTTCATTCCCCCCCTCCCCCGAACCCCTTTTATGTTTACACAATTCCACAATTTTCTCACTGGAAATACGCTTCACTGTTCATCACAGACATCCCAAGGCTATTTCCCGAATATAATAATGCGGCACAACAAATAAATACAGCATGAGATTACGCTTTGCGAGCGGACTTGGACGATATACCCGAGAAGTAAATAAAAACCGGGAGACACTGAAGAGATCATTAAATGGATCTTCGCGCTGATATAGCCCGTAGCACTTCTGAATCATACAGTTAATCCCACCAAACTCACATAAATGAGTACCAGGTAATGCAACTATAAATGTGATGCTTTAACACTTTTGTCATACTCCATTCAGAAGCTAAATCAATGTCACTTTCTCCTCCGTTATCTTTAATACCAGCTGTAAAACTAAATCAGGATTCCCTTTGTCATAACTGAGCAATTGTATGGAACTGAACAACAAGCATGATTGAAAAATGTGCCATTACAGCGATGAAAAAAATGACTTTTCTCCGAAGGAATTCAACCTTGGCCTGGTCTTTCCCCAGCCGTGGGGTAAGATTCCCCTTTACTTTTTTTCTTCAATAAAAACAATGTTGTAGTTTGGTGTGATTGAATTTCCCCAAGCATACTTCCTGTGTTCATATTAAGTTGAGAATGACTTCATCACCTTATGTTAATGATCTTATGCTAATGATAATTGCTGTGATGCTGGGCTGAATCTATTCTGCAATGAACATTGACAGTGACAAACAAACAGCTTGAAGCAAAACAACACTTTGCCTCTCGTCTGGAGAACCATTCGCTTTCTGCCAAACCAAACACCATGCATTCTGGGATTGCAGAAGAAGGAGGAAAACAAAACAAAAACCGCCAACCGTAGGATATAATAACCCCAAGTGGAAACGGCTCAAAGTAACTCTGAAGCAAAAAATACTACGACGAAAATAAAGGTACAGAATTTTTGAATTCGACCGCTGGATTGCCTTCTTCAATGGCCAGGTTTGTTGCTTGCAATGCTAAGGATGAATGTTTTTTCTGTTTTGGGGGGTAAAGGCCATTGCTTGTCAACAATGGCTCATTGAGGCTCTAAATGAAAACCCCCATGGCGAGTTCCATAGGAACCAGGTTCCAAGAATCTTGCACGTAACATTCACAGATGCCTTTTTATTGTCTGCCGTAGCCATTCTTCTGATGGCCTTATTCCAAATGCCTCACGCCATACATTCCAGGATGATGTCTCGCAAAAGGTCTTGCTCCAAAATGTCAGCAGACAATAAAACATCCACAGCCACACCGCCATGCAACTCACCTGTCTTTCACTCTGTACCGTAATTGGGGCAAGCTTCTCAAGATTAGCTCCGTAATTGACAGATGGTTCGGTGACAGGTTCCACTTTATTGACAGTTGAGGGAAAATTTGGGGGCTCTAATAGACAATGGAAACCCGCATTTCGGTTCTGACGTTGTTTGAGTTTTATTGACAGCGTGTAGAGACAGCAAGTCAGATGCTATGTGTTCTCTTTCAGCTAGTTTCTTACTCGCACTCTCCGGGCAACACTGCACCGCCTAATGAGACCTAATACATGAATTACAGCATCATTGTGTGTTGTGGTTGTAGTTTAAAACAAACAGAAATGAAATAGACAATTGCTCAAATGACCTTATACAGTCAAAACTCGGTTTTTGTCCATAATCCATTCCAGAAGGCTGTTTGAAAACCGAAATTGTTCGAAAACCGAAACCACGCTCTTTTTAAAATGAAAATGTTTTCTGAACACGTCTGCTCACAATGGAAAGCAACACGAGGAAGCGTCACTTCCTCGTCTACCCGAGGAAGCATCACTTCCTCGTGTAAGGAAGGCGAGAGGAGTCAAATGGTGCATTCAAGTGCGCTCAGTTTGTTCGAGAACCGAAATTCGTTCGTCATCCGAGGCATAAAAAAACTCGAAATTTTTGGTCGAAAACCGAATTGGTTGAGAACAGAGACGTTTGAAAACAGAGGTTTTTAAATGATCTTCATCGAGCAACCGGTTCAAGGTGTACCGCGCCTTCTGTATGGAGACGGCTAGGATAGGCGGAAAATCCAAAGGGAGGAAACGTTACACTTTGCGACATTAGATTTTCTTGATTGGCTGAAAACCACTTTGCAGTTGCATTGCATTGAAGAACTTCACAATGCTATTTACTTCCCATTGAATCTGTAAGAGCAGCTAAACCGAATGCAGACGATCATCAACGAATGAAAACTAGCTGCCGAACAGCGATGAGACCCGAGTAGTTAGCCATATAGCAAGCAAAGAAAGTTGCACAGGGTCTATTTGCTGAAGCGAAAGACCTTGTTTTTCCATCCCGACTGCGTTCACAAATCCAGCTTTGTATGCGCTCCGTGGATAAACATCAAACCTTGTTGAATATAAATGCTTCCCCCGTCGCCGCATACCAAGACGAACGAAATTACTTCTGGGAGGCTGAAGCTTACAATGCTTCACACCCCCGTGAACACACAGCGGGGAATGTGGTGTACGCTGTTTACAGTACATACAGCCTGCCATGTTTAATAGTTGTCCCCGTCACTCCCGTTTGGAGTGTGTGCACAACTACCCTCTCACAGATCCCAGGAAGGGGGCCATGCATGGTCGTCATCACGCTTCAACAGACGCCATTAAACGTGACCTACCTTACACTATCGACACCTACTGGGTGTAATCGGGTGGCATCAGAACATTGTAAACTCACCTTTAACTTTCGATATAACTGCTGCGTAGCTGCACTCGCCTCCTGTTTTATTTTTTATCTTATTATTTTGTATGCTGATAGGTTGGAGTGGTTGTGCATCACGCAACCCAATTAATTCAGACGCTGCAACTCGCGTCTAATAAGAGGAATTAAGGACAAGTCAACCATCGCTTGAAAAAAACCAAACTAATTTCAATGCAATATGTTGTGTGGGATGTGTAGATGGAAGCAACGCTTGCCTGAAATGATAATTAACAGTGACCTCAACTTGACCCTGACATCTACTCCAAACATTGTCCTTGTCTTTGGAGCCAATAGACGCGTGAATTGAAGGGCAAAAGTGATTTTCTTAGTGAGAAAAAAAAAAGCATCTCTTTTTTTTCCATCCTTTTCTTTTTTTTTTCTCGTTTGGTTCCAGACAGGGCTCAGTCAGCTAAGAGAGAGACAGCTGCAAGGATTACAGGGAGCTAATTATAAGATATCTGGCTATCATAGTGCAGGATTACATTTTATTCACAAGTGCTTTCACATTATACATGTTTACAGCCAGGACAAAAGGCCACTATTTTTATTACTATTATTTTTAATTTCATGTACTCCAAGTAGCCAGACTATATTCTCTCCCACATTGTACATAAAGGAGATCTACATACATGAATGCTTCGTCATAATTAAGGTAACACGCAATCATGCAGTTCCTCGAGGGTTTGGCATCCGAGCTGGCAAACAGACCCGAGTGGAAAATATTTTCAGCATATTTCTCCACTCAAAGAAAAACTCCTTTCCCAGCACACTCTTTGAAGTAAGTCTCTGTGAGCGTGTTCACCTCAAGATAGGTGTGCTATAATTCTAAGATTACCATACGGCTTACCAGCTCTCTTGCCGTTGTTTTGTAATTCATTGAATGGGGAATGATATCTACAGTACAAATAGTCAGAGAGGAAATTGAGAGCGATTGCCATTTCTTCCATCTGCATCGTCTCATTTTCAGGATGACAGCATATTCATCAGCCTTGGTGATTTTGAAAAAAATAATTTACCTCACAATATGTCCCATTTCCCCCTCTGCCCATCAAGGCAGCTGTCTCTCCACATGCACACAAGGAGGTGAACCTCGACGTCTTGCGTTGCACCACTGCTAATATCAATTAAATGAACAGCACGAAATCCGCTGATTATGAAGCCGCTCCTCCTTTTCCCACTGAGGCGTGCAGTGTGTGTGGCGGCGGTGCGCGCATGTCACCATGTAGGAATGTGACAGACTTTGTGTGTGTGTGTGTGTGTGTGTGTGCACGTGTGCATATCCTTTTGTTTTTCTTATTTAATCCATATGGGTGCCGCGCTAATTAAATCCAGAAGCTGAACCATTCAGCACCAGCCGCCTAGCAGTAAATAACATTGCTGTTGGTGTTCGGGCTGCCAATTTGATAAAAATAAGCAGGGTGGGTTTACCCGAGTGATGGAGGCTAAAATCAGGTAGAGTGGATGGATGCTATAAATCTGTTAGTAAGAAAGGTCACAATTCATAAAATGCGTGTCAAATGGGTAAAGGACATTTTAATCATGATCCACACTACAATTTTTAAGTTATCATGGACGGGTTATCGTAAATACTCACTGAATTCTGATATATGTCGATGGATAACGGAAAGTGTGCATTCCAGAATCCAGGTTTTTGCTATAATGTGCCATTGGGGTTTTGTATATAGGGCACTAGGTTTGGCCTCTGTTGACATGCGAGAGGTGTCAGCGGTGTTTAATAGGAGAGGGGACACCCTGTATCATATGAGACCTCCTCACTTGGTCAACCTCTGGCTGTCTGGAATCTCTGCGACAGACTGGCAGGCGGCTCGTCTCTGGAGAAGAAGTGGAAGCCTCTCTCAGCAATTTCCAGCTGCCTTATCGGATCTGAAGAGTTTAAATGTGTGCCTCCCCTTTTGGCCCTCATCCCATCACTCCCCCGGGATTTCACTTCTATTCCCAGAGGAGAATACATTATCGTTTATAAGTGAAGGTGATTCTGTTCTTTGGATTCTTCCATTTTGGTTTGCACAAAGTTGTCACGTGTGTGCAGATGTCCAGGAGTGAGCTTACTTTATAAGTGTCTGCTAATGGGTATATGGTGGTAATTTCCCATTTCACACTCAGTGAATAACAGCATATTTAATGAGTGTGTGCTGCTTAGAAGAATAATCTGTTGGTAGATTGGTGTCGTGTGCTCGGAATAAAGATTTATAGGGGGTGTGTGTGTGTCAGCTGGTGTTCTGTGACGTAAACAACAGAGATAAATAATTGGAAACCAGCTCACTTTGTCACTGTCAGTGCTTCTCTGGGAACAAGTACACTCTAGCACAGCGGCGATTGTGCCACTTTGTTCCCTGCACTCCTTTATCGGGTCATCCGTCACACTACAACTCACTACTCCCCTCATAGCGAAGGCAACACTGCACTCAATTCTACACCAATACTTTGCACTGAGTGGATGTTTCTGAAATGGGCAGTCAACGCTTAGAAGTGAAATGCAAACAGTGTTGCACATTACTCGGGACGAATTTGCGAATATTTACCGGAATATTATTTCATATTACAATGAAACTTCTCGACAATGAAATCATGTTTGCAGCAAGAAATTTTTCACAACAGGGGGTTTTTCACTGTAGCAAATTTGATCTCTCAACTCAAAGAAATTGCGAAATTTACGATCAGCATTCACTTTCACTTCCATCAATTTCTTGGATAATGTCTTTTAGTTTGATCACTTTTACCCTCTCGTCCAGCGTCAGAGCTCTTCTTGTCTTAGCTGCTTGACATCCAAAGGTCCATTTTGTAGCCATTTTAGCAATGCAACGTTCTTTCTGCACCTGAAACAAACAATAACAAATATTTCCTGGACTACTGCGCATGGGTAAACCAGTGTGGTGGTTGCTGTTGCCGTTTCCGAACGAAGCAGTAGAGGTTGCTGTTGAATTAGACTTCTTTGTAGTGAATCTCGTCGCGAGGCAAAAGCAGAGAAAAATATTTCGTATAACGCAACAGGTTTTTTTTCGTTGTATGGGGGGGGGGGTCAGGAGAGTGGGAATGGTGTTAATGCATGAAGATTTTTTCACATTAGGGGGTATTTTCGCCCATGTAGGTTTCGTTGTAGAGGAGTTTCACTGTATTATTATTATTATTAGTCTGAGCATCCATTTGTTGCATTAAAATTGTTGCTGCGGTGTATCATGCCGTTTCTAGTTTTACCCTCTCATGGACTGTTAAATGCTAAAGAAAAAAAAGATACCGGTCAGTAGAATAGAATGCAGTTCTATGTTCTAAATAGCTGAATCAATAGCCATCTGACAGTCAATCAAAGGTAACCATGATACTCTTAGAAAAGCGCGGATTTCATTGGACACCGTAGATTAATGGGGTGGCTAGTGAGCATACTTCCCAGAAGCAACATAATACATATATCATCTCAGATTCTGTTTTTCAAGGACACGTGAAACCCAAACAATATAAATCTCAGTCCAAACACTCAGCCTACACCAAATACACACACTGAATTAAAGACCGCAAAAACTGCCCATCTTAAATTTCACGTGATCTAGATTTGACTGAGATTATCCAAGAATGCAGTCGCCACTGTTGAGAGTCATCATCTCTTCAATTTATATGGCACTTTATTTCACATCCTTTCAATTCTCCATTTATTATTTTTTTTCTTAACACAGATGTAGACATCCAAGGCAGAGAAAGACAGACATGAAGCCACAGCGAAGTTGTGCGGTTCGCTCTGGTATTCTGCTGACATGGATTGCATTAAGAGTTTTTTGGGGGGGGCTGGGCAAGAGAATGCAAAACAGGATCGGTAAGGGAGGAAAAAAAGCACCATCCACGCAAAAAAAAAAAAAAACTAAGGGAAATCAAGCCGCGCTGAAAGATTTTACAGCATTTTGAAGCAAGAGAAAGGAGCATAATACAGGAGCCGCAAAGCTCGATGGCGACATAGCTCGGAGGAAACAAAGAACATGAGAGCAAACTGAGACTGAAGTTTGAAGACAGGAGAATGGAAAGTGATGAAGGGTGTACAGTGTGCATGCAGGAGATAGGGGGGTGGGTATTTGGGGAGGGGGCTGCAGGAGATTGGGGGTGTGTTCGAGACTTTCAAAAGGTGCTTGGTGTAGCTTGTACCAGAATTCCAAATATGGAACTTTTCAGCATCTTATTACTTGAAGTGCGACACAAATTCTTATGTTTCCGTGTGCTGAAACCAAAATTGTCAGTGATGCAAACTACCTCATCTTCGTCTGTTTTTTCTTACTCCCTTTGAGTCAGGCGAGGCAGGCAGAGAACTGAATTAGGATAAATGCTTGTATTTCAACGGTTTATTCACCAAATACTTTGTGCTAATGATAAGGCGCTGCCTTTCCTGTGGTGCCCAAATGATACCCTCCGTCCCTGTCATCGTTGGGTACCGCACGCCAACCAATTGGAATTGTCAGGGATGGAGAAACACCTGGAGGCTGACATAATCCAGCAACAGTCATATTTACATAAAAGCCAAACACTGACAAATGATTGTGTGGCGCAGTTTTTATAGTTCAAATTTACAACAACACGGGTCACAGTGGGAGCAGATAACAGAACATTGACATCATTCTACTTTTACGGTTTTCACTGGGGCGGTATCATCAAACGCGGAGACATACTGCTCCTATTGCAGTCAAACCTCGGTTTTCGTCCATAATCCGTTCCAGAAGGCTGTTCGAAAACCGAAATTGTTCGAAAACCGAAACCACGCTCTTTTTGAAATAAAAATGTTTCCTGAACACGTCTGCTCACAATGGAAAGCAAAACGAGGAAGCGTCACTTCCTCGTCTACCCGAGGAAGTGCCACTTCCTCGTGTAAGGAGGGCAAGAGGAGTCAAATGGTGTATTCAAGTGCACTCAGTTTGTTCGAGAACCAAAATTTGTTCGTCATCCGAGGCATAAAAAAATTCAGAATTTTGGGTCGAAAACCGAGACGTTCGAAAACTGAGGTTTGACTGTATATGTTATTTTTTTATGATGTGGTTTTTAAACATTTTATGTCCCTGTTTGTGATCCCGGAGGCTAGCTGGGAGACAGTCTCCCCAGCGTGTCCTGGATCATCCCTGGGGCCACCTCCTGTTAGGGAGGTGGCCGGCACATCTCACCAGGGAGACAGCCAAGTGGCATCCTAATCAGATGCCTCAGCCACCTCATCTGCCCCTTCTCAACCTGGAAGGGCAGCAGCTGTACTCAGAGTTGGCTTCTGGATGACTGAGCTTCTATCTGCGATCTTGCTCTTTTGGTCACAACCCACAGCTCATGACCATAGGTGAGGGTGGGAATGTAGATCAACTGGTACATTGAGATATTCGCCTATCGGCTCAGGTCCCTCTGAACCATAACAGACTGATAACGAATGTTCATAACTGAAGAAGCTGCAACAATCTGTCTGTCAATATCTTCTTCCCTCACTCGTGAACAACATCCCAAGATACTCAAAATCCGGATCTGGAGCTGGGGTGCCACCTTTTTATAGTAACATGGTCTCAGATTTATATTACCGGTAGTTATTCTCCAAGGAAGAAAAATAGCAAGAAAACATGCAAGTGTCACGTTGCAAGGTGGTTGTGGACCCCAAAAAAACAGGCACAAGGGAGGAGCAGGTCTTGATAAAACACAGAAAACTAAATCCAAAACAACAAAGTCCTAAAAACAAAAAGAATCCAAAGTATCAAACAAAACCGAGGTTGTAGCTAAAACTAACAGTCAACAAAACATGATCGAGAACAGGACAGCTACAGCAAACAAACAGACATGCCGAGTCCTTTTATAGCAATAATTAGATAACGACCAACAGGTGTGCTGCTGCAGGGAGAGCTCTGCAGTGCCATCTGTTGGTCACAAACAGAATCATGACAGCAAGAGGTAAAACTGCAACATTATGGTCCTAAATTAAAATCCACAATAGAGTGAATCTGCAATAACCGAACCATGAAGTCACGAGGGAACACCGTAATGCTGTTTTAGCTCTATTTTGGAACATGCTTCATATGCATACCAACACCTCTCTGTCAACCTATCTCTACGCATGCTCTCTAATTTGCATACCACTCAACAAATGTCCACCCTCCGCTAGTACATGTGCCTAAGACCACAACATCAAACAGAATCATCTATCAAAAGCAAGTCCACCCAACCTTTTTTTTTTGCTACAATCACTTTTTTTTTAACTACTCTTTGCATATCACTTTGAGCATTCTGCCTCTCCCAGTGACGATGCTCGTCAGAAAGACAAATTACCTTGCGGGCTGCTCTCTCAACCGCGCTTTCTGTACAATAATCAATTTGAGAACACGTGGAAAGAGAAGGCAAGAGAAACGTGAAATTATTCATCAGGGTCTCTCCAGTTGCGGATCTGCAGAATGGTGGGGGGATGGTCCGGTCTACCTTCACAGCCCTGTGAGATAATTAGGGTGAACGAAAAAGCAGAAACCAGCAGAGGACTGTGAGCTTGCGAGTGAGGCGAATATAAAAGAGGCGGAGGTGAAGAGCGGTGGGTACAGAGTTGAGGGATCACAGCATGTTGTCATATTTGGTAGTCCGGAGATGTTTGGGTTGTCATGCTGGCAATGGAAGGATGCGCTACAAAGATTGGGGGATAGTATTGAGAGAAGAAGGTAGCGAGTGTTTTCTTGGTTAAACTGCTCCGGAGATAAAGCGCAATGGGAGGAAAATTGAGCCTTGAGTGTCTCCAGTGTTTATTCAGAGGCTTCACGTTTCCTCCCAATTAATGGGGCTGAGTAGTGCCTAGGTTTCAGGTCCGCCGCCTCTGCTCAAGCTGCTGCTGTTCCGATCTTCTTCCCCATCTGCGACTTGCAATGTTTGATGAGCGAAAGATCTCAAAGGAGACACGTGTTGTACCTCGAAAGAGTTCCCATCTGCCATTTTATATATTTGATGTCCTGTCTAATACTGTACACATCAATGTAAAAATGATTACAGTCTTTGTAAGCTTTGTGTTAATTAATGAATTCGGTTTGCCACAATGGCTCGCATTGGTTGCGTTCGGATCCGCACCTTTCGCTGTGCCCGCTGATGACCCGATTTCCCCGGAGAGATAATTAAAGTTTCATCTTTCACCCCTAGTTCATTTCTCTTCCCATTCATTCCTCCCTTTGCGCAGCGCAGTCTAAACCAAACAAGCTTGTCGTTGTTCTCGATTTCTCTCCCTAAATCAAACAACCCGTATCCTCTCGGCGACTTTAAAAGGCTGAACCAAATAATAGGATTCGGTCTATGGTGACACGATCTCAAATATTAAGTTCGGTGCTATGCAGTTGTGTCCTGTATGCTTTGGCTGATGTTCCGTTGTCTCACCTCTTCAAGAAATGTTATATATACGCAAGGAGTCAGTTTCTCTCGGTTGTTGAATTGTCTCTCAGATTGATGACATTGGGGAATGTTCAAGTCCCCTGAGGGTACATTGCAATGAAGATATACCTGCGAATGTGTGTTTTGTGTGTGATTTGCTCGCATGGGTGCATCATTGTGAGACGACAACGTATTTTGCAACCAACCTTACAAAAGAACGCAAACATTCAGTACATGCCAGGCAAGTACAGTACAGTCAAACCTCGGTTTTCGTCCATAATCTGTCCCAGAAGGCTGTTCGAAAACCGAAATTGTTCGAAAACCAAAACCACACTCTTTTTAAAATAAAAATGTTTACTGAACACGTCTGCTCACAATGGAAAGCAACACGAGGAAGCGTCACTTCCTCGTCTACCCAAGGAAGGGTCACTTCCTCATGCAAGGAAGGCGAGAGGAGTCAAATGGTGCATTCAAGTGCGCTCAGTTTGTTCGAGAATTGAAATTTGTTCGTCATCCGAGGCATAAAAAAATATACATTTTTGGTCGAAAACCGAATTGGACGAGAACCGAGGCGTTCGAAAACTGAGGTTTGACTGTACTTGGTATTTGACTTGATCGTTTTCTGACTGAGCGCGAGAACCCAACAAATTGAGTAGCGCAAGAACAAAACTAATACTGCATGGTGGGGAAAAAAAAGGTTTGGTTCTGGGTTACGTATTTCTCTAGCATACCTGTCAACCTTGGCTAATAGCTGCCCTTATAAATGATTACGATTCCCCTTACAAAGCAACAAAAACCCGTTCAACGGTTTACCGCACATGCGCACATCATGCTTTATCAATCTGACCGTACACAGTGATGAAAAAAAATATACGATTGAGGATTACTTTTGCTGGTTTGCCGTGACAATAGTAGCGATCGACGAAGGCATTGTCGTTGGCTACCAGCAGGTGAGACGATCTGGATTTGAGCCAAAATGGTATTGGTTCACAATTTTTTTTTCCCCCGTATAAAAGTTGTAATACGCCGTGCATGATTTGAAATGATAAAAAAGCGTATAAAATACGGGGAAAACGCACAAGTTGGCAGGTATGCTGTAGTCTTTGTCTCTTTGTCTGTTTCACTCCTCCGTGCATGTATGTCTTTGTCTGGCTTACATGGTGCAAAGCATCACCATCCTCCGCCTACTCATCCCTATCCTCCTCTCCACCGCCTCTTTTTTTGACCTGCAAGTGCATTCCCTCGTTGGTGCACCTCTCCTGAGTTTTGCCCTATTATTATTCCTATAGACTCTCGTCGTCATTTTCACAGACACAAACCTTATTGGAATGATAATCATTTAACATGACTTGTAATGTGACTATGTCAGACTGGAAATCTTTTATTCCGCGGCTTCCCCTAATGATGATCGAGCCCTACGGTTTGTTTAGTTTCACCGAGGAGCTCTTCGAACTTTATACAGCCTAAGGACATTTCTTCCAGCACCTCCACAGAGGTCACACTGCTCAAGCAAAGGTTTGCTTAAGGGTTGTATTGCTGAATACATTTGACTCAAGGTCTGACTGCTTCCTGCACTAGTTCTTTGTTTTACCAAACAAAGCAACCACATTGCTCCAGTCTATGTCCCAAGAGGGAGATGTTCATTCTTTATATTACCCGGGAAATCCGATTTTTTGTTTTTGGTTTTTTTTTGTCTTTAGTGAAAAAAACCGAATCGCCACACATCCAACCGTCTCTTTACATATTTTATCTACTTAATGTTTCCAATTACTCAAACAGTCTCGGCGATTTGCAGTCTTGGACGGTCATTGAAATGGTAATGTGACTATGTCGGAGTGAAAGTCTTTCATTCAGTGGCTTCCAAGTGGATTTATTCATGACAATTTGCTCTTTTTTTGGTGGGATAACACTAATGAGAGGGTTAAAGGTTGACAGTATGTGTTTTTATAGCACACGGTGAAAACGTCGCATACAGTATCAGCTACGTTCATCTCTCTCCACCACTTACAATAGGCTTGATTTGGTTTTGTACCATCTTATTATTCTTGTGCTCAGCGGCGTATATTTCCAGATAGCCGTATTATTCCCATTGCCTCAAATTCCAACAACTAATTTATTGAGCTTAATTTACTCAGTGGTTCAGATAAAATGTCATCCCGAGAGCTCTTCAACCTCTGTTTCACCCAGTTATTCTGCCACTTCACTAATTCTCCTAATCTGCTTCATATCTCCGTCTGGCTACATCTACTCTTCCTGCATTCTCAGCGTCTCACTCTCACCTGTTTTTCTTTTTGGGTGAAGAATAGGATTATTTTAATTTCTGCTCTGCTATCCTGTAAATTGCGTATTAATGTCTGCGTATTTTTCAATGATCTGTTTTGCACAGACAGTATATAAACAGGATTTGCTAACATGTGCAACCATATAAGGGTGGTGGGGGGCACACACTTATACACACACACACACACACACACACACACACACCGTGTTCAGTGTTATTTTTGCTCCATCTACAGCGGTGGTTGTTTTAAGAGGATGCAACCACTCAAGAAACAAGGTTTTCAGATATTTCAGTGTTGAGAATTAATTGGCCTGTCAAATGTTTGAAATACGTATGGTTATTCGTGCAAAAACTTTGATTTGTCTCAGGAGTAACTTTTCTTTTCTTTCGTTTCATTGAAAAATAACTCAAATAGTGGAGCCTGGGGAGGCCAGGCAAGCAACTCTGTTTCCTTTACAAGTTGTGGGCTGTGTGTGTCTTCAGGAAGCCTCTGTGTGTTTTACAAATCTCCTGTGCCGTCGTTATGAGGCTGCGCGGCTGCTTGTCTCCTCATTTGTATGTGTGGGATCTTTGCTTTTTATTGCTTTTGCTTGGTTGCCGCTGATAAGCTGTTATTTGCTCTGGTTTATATACGCTTGCAAAGGAGCTACACCTCCCATTGGCCTTGAGGGTGTGTGTGTGTGTGTGACTGTGTGTCTGCTTACAGCCTGATTGACCACCTACAATATACATGGACTGCACATATTGAATGGTTTGTGGAGCAGCTGTTTCTCCTGGAGCTTTCCGTCCCTGCAGACGGCTTTGCCGCAGAAACGAGGTAGCAGAGAAGGGGGAGGAGCTGGTTGAGGTGCAGGTGGGGGGTTGCTGGGGGGGGGGGGGTTCTCCGATGCAGAGAAGAGGGCAGAAGGAGGTCAGAAGATAGATTATTAGGTCTTTAGTCCGAAGCGCTTAGCGGTTACATCGCCCAGCGTCCTTTAATATCTGTTTCATTCATGTCACCATTTTTTTCCAAAATGTGGTTGTTAACTTTAGCACTGTTTAAATGATGACAGCCCAAACTCGGACAAATGCTGCCCATCGTTGTTTGTACACCTAATCTTGCTTCAGCAATCCAAGATTTTGAATGACTAGATTTAATTATATGTGAGGAACAGATGCATTTTTATTCCATACACCTCCCTACGCTATTTTTAGTTTACATCTTTCCAGTGTTTGTTGTTGTAAGGATAAACATGTTCACACAGTCACATTTTCCTGTTGTGAATCACATCCAAAAACACAGAATGCTGTCTCTGACAAATGCTGATTATTCATTTGCCTTGATGTCTCTTTGTAATGACCTTGGTTCTCAGCGATTCAAAAATCTTGTTGAAAATGTTCTTATTCATAATATTCCCGTACTGTATTCCTTCTTTTTGATTCATCACATTCAAGCAATCCAGGAGTGACTTGAATGGGGTCAATCAAGGAAAAAAAAAACAGTACTTAGTTGTCATTGTTACCTAAACCCACAACAAAAGCGCACGATAGTTGGTTGATAAATGCTTAGTTGTTCAGCAAAAACGAAACTGTCACTTTCCATGGCACTTTTTAAAGGTGTGGCACACATTTGACAATTAAACTATCTATTCAGTTTTAAGAAAGCAGAGGATTTGTTCCTGAATGCTGAGCTCAAGAGCAATTCGCAGAGTAGTTTTGGCTGTGATGTCCAAAGCCGCCTGTGACAACCTCATGCGGCGATGTCAGGTGATCAGGTTGCTATGTTTGCACTGTCCGTCCCCGTCTGTGGGGTTGATTGTGTTCCTCTTTGGTCCAGTTGGACTCTGCCGAGAGGATTATCGGCGCTCTGCTGCAGTAGGCAGGCTCAGGCTCCAGAGGACTAACAAGTCAGACACTGTCAGATCCAGGGAAGCGAGGCCAAGGGCTATTGCTTTGAAGTAGGCCATGAGATTCTCATCTGGAGGGGATCAGATGCAGAGAGTGAAAGGTGTAAAGCTCCAACTAAACAAGGAAAAACCGGGTTTGGCTTCGGGAGGTGTAGCGATAGGCCGCCAAAGAATCACAGAACATTCATGGAACGTCACAAGTAATGGGGTGGAAATGTTTCGTGGAATACAGAATAAAACCATCAGTGATTCTGCTGTCAAAGCATGTTGAAATATGTGTTACAGCTCTGGGTAATTTGTTGGGTTGTTTTGCGGGTTCCTTGTCGGCATTTTGTCAACCAAGCTACGCCATTGAAACAGATTTTCAATGGAGGACATACAAACATCGCTCTATTGAAAAAACGAGGCTTAACGTATTTTTCAGATAACCTCCATGCTGAGACAGGCATTCACACCAATGTTATTATCTAATAAAACATTTATTTTTGCTCACTTAACACTCCATTGCATGTTTATATTCATCAACTAACCGTTTACTTCCATGATGTATCAATTCGCCAAGGACATTTTTCAATGTGTAGTAGAGGATGTTGTTGGTCTATGAAATTCAGGTTTACAAACCACATGACGAACACATCCATTGATGGTGGTGTTGCATCGCTTTGTATTAGATCAGCACAGCTTTTGCGTAGAAGATAAAAAATTAGGTGGTCAATCTTGTCATATCGATTATAAGGGAGAGAAATGCCAACGCGTCTGAAGTCAAGCAGGTTGAGGCATCCCACACGTGATACAATACAAAGGCATAATGACGAGTAATTTCGTGTCAGGTGATGTGCTGCCAATATGAGTGAAAATGTATGTCTCTGTGGGTTGTTCACATCTGACTCTGGGCTGTTTTGAGAAAAGTAGTTGTTCGGTATACTCGCTAGGTGCAACACCTTATCTCCATTACAGGTCATCTTTGTAATGGAAGTCCATTAGCCCGGTTGAACAGTGCGGGAGGGGAGCAGAACTGCACCCACCAAAAAACACCACCCCAGTGTTAACCAGCATTACAAGTGGATGTTCTGTAAGTCTTTATCCGTTTTGAACGAATCACCACCTTTGTGCAGCAACCATTGACATTGATATATCAAAAGAGCGAATAAGCAGTTAGCATTATGCAAAAAAAAAAATCACCACCAAAAATACAACATAAAACTTTGGCGGTGTGGTATACGGTCCAAGGAAGAACCCACGCATGGTGTTGAGTATGTGAATTCATGGTGAAAATACAGAATTCACCGTGGCATGAAGGGAATTGCCGATCCCCTCCAGAATAATAATGGCACCCTGAGTCTGTTCAACATTATCCATGTCCCTGGAAGTACTTTGCTAAAATTAACAAAGAGAGTGCGGAATAAACTCAAATGATACATCTAAAATGAGAGATTAATGAAAGTGGGTTTTCATCCGTCAACGGAATCGTCACTGACCGTAAATGGTATTCCTCACTAACATTTCCAAGTTCCCTTTACTTTACCTGAAAATAAATCCCGCGCAAACCCTAAATACATCTTTGGGATTTGTGGGAACAGTGCACGCCACGGAATATGACATAACAGTGAAAGCAGATGTGTAACCTGATTTCTATCAGCATTACAATACAATAGTATCACTCGATCAATCAGCAAACCCGCGTCCAGATGCACAGTCGCACACACACACTTACAATAGTCTCACTGTCTTCCTGTCTGAAGTAATCTCAACCATGTTTTTGCATCCCATGAGGAATGTCTTTTATCATGTGACACAATGCTATTGGCGGAGATGGGAAACGAGCTATTCGGACAGCTGTTTCCCATCAGCGTTCAGTCAACTGTACAAGTCAGCCTGTCAAAAACCTGCCCAGAGCATCGCAGCGGCAGAATTTAGCCCCAAAAGATACAGGGTTCAAAGTAGTTCCAATTACCAGGCCATCCCAATTTGTTTTCCCATAGCGACGGTGCTTCATCAAGTATCTCGGGCAAACTGGCCCGGTGTCATGTACAAATCCGTGGATGAATGTGTTTGCGTCCATCTGGGAGTGATTATGCCTTTTCCTTATTGTTTCCTGTCTTTTCAGTCGAACAGAACTCTACCGCTGTTCTGCTGACTCTATGTTGGTATGTTGGTTGGCTCAACTCCCTTGTCTTGTTCGGGTCCACAGCTAACCCCCGACCACCCCCTTTTAATTTTTTTATTTTAAGACCGGGCATGCTTTAGAGCAGTCACTTCATTCAAATACAATACAGTACAGTCAAACCTCGGTTTTCGTCCATAATCCGTTCCAGAAGGCTGTTCGAAAACCAAAATTGTTCGAAAACCGAAACCACGCTCTTTTTAAAATAAATATGTTTATTGAACACGTCTGCTCACAATGGAAAACAACACGAGGAAGCGTCACTTCCTCGTCTACCCGAGGAAGCGTCACTTTCTCGTGTAAGGAAGGTGAGAGGAGTCAAATGGTGCATTCAAGTGCGCTCAGTTTGTTCGAGAACCGAAGTTTGTTCGTCATCCGAGGCATAAAAAACTCAACATTTTTGGTCGGAAACCAAATTGGTCAAGAACCGAGACGTTCGAAAACCGAGGTTTGACTATACATTCTTCACCTCATCACTATCAAGAATCACCTAAGTGACGGAGCAAATGAGTTCAGCCTTCCGTACGAGGATTCCTTTCCGTTAAAGTCAGTCCAGCACAAATCAGCAAATCTTCGTCCAGTGTTGTATTTTTAGCTGACTGGTATTTTCGTATGATTTTTGACACATGTTGTACATTGTGCTTGAAAACGAGCTGCCAATGATGACCACAAATCACAGTCATCGGTTGGGCAGCTTTGGACAGACACAAGTTTCCTTCGGTTTGTCTTCGGTTCAACTTCTGGCTGCAAGCGCATTTTCTGTGTGCAGGCTCTTTGCTGTTGAAATGGGATAATTTTGCCTTACCACTGCCAGCGTCTGAACTATCTCAAGCTCACCAGTTGATATTGTTCAGGAGCAAATTCTGTGCCATGTCGGGTAACCATTTGTTTAGTTTTCGTGGACTCATGAACCCCTCTGACATGCCCAGCAGGATTAAAGTCCTTCATCTGTAAATGAATTTGGTTTTAATTAATTATTTTTTTTCCAATTGCAGTTTTACGTGATGACTTCAGGCAGAACCCAGTCGACGTCATGGTTGCGGCGGGCGAGCCTGCGGTGCTGGAGTGCCAGCCACCCCGTGGACATCCGGAGCCCACTATCTCATGGAGGAAAAATGGGTTGAATTTAGACGACAGGGAGGAACGGATTACAGTAAGATACTTGGACTTTGCGCATTGCGTGTACAGTATTACGTTCTGCTCTGTGCACCAGAAACCCCGATGTAGAACTTGACTGCATCATGCATTTAATAAGTGTTGGCAAGGGGCTTTGTGTTGATGTGTTGCATGTTTGAAAGTTCAGTTAGTGCACAGTGACAGGTAGAGTCCCTCTCGGGGTTTGTGATGGACAGAGCAGCGAGCTGTGATTTAAGGAGAAGCAGGGATCAGACCCATGCCGAGGCTCCTATGAGACAAATACAAAGGCTGTTTTTGCTTTGTACTCCTTGCACGCCTGTCTTTGTCCTCCCAACTATGGAAATATGACTTTGCCCCAAGAGTTCACCGAAAAGACATCATTTACTTTTCAAAGAAAATAGAAGTCAACCAAAAGTGACTGCTTTGCTTCCTTGGTGTTGTAAGTGAATGCATACAAAAGGTGTGCGTTAGTTATTGACAGGGGTCACGGCAGTTTTTAATTAAAACTCATTCACTCCCAAAGACGTTTTTAAACGTCTTTTCAGACTTGGTCCAGAATTGACTGGTACTGAATGAGTTAAAGGTGTGCACCAATTGCGCAATTCACAATCAGCTGATTTTGAATGTACACTATTAAGGGATCACGGGGTGCGTGTCGAGGCAGACCTTATTGATGAGGAACCGGACTGAAAGTTGAGGTTTTGGGGTTGCACATGAAGGCTCAACAACCCATTTTTCTTGCCACTGAAATTGCAGCTAAAATAGGAAGTGGTCTCTCCAGGAGGAAAAAAAAAAGCTGACTCTTTAATCAGCTGCTTAAGTGCAGCAGTACAAGAAACCACAGAAGTTAGTGGAAGATGGTTTTAGCAGCCCTGAAGGGATAATTCGCTGATGTCATGACACTGTTTCTAATTTTAAAATGGGTTCGAACATTGTGGACTCAGCAATCCTCGTTCCCACAAATACCTGCATAATAATCTTGTTATCCACAGTATCTTATTCCAATAGTTCAAACACCTTTGACTAATCCACTGAATACTAAATTCCAACAAGACGCAGTTCTCATAATTCACCCAGTGTATTATTAGGCTACCAGAGGTTCACATCATGCCAACAAACAACCGCAGTTTATTACATTTGAAATTCTGAAACTGCATTCCTGCCAGATCATTTTGTGGCAATTTACAGGAGACGCGGGGGAGGGGCTTTTCCTGCTATACGTTTAATTTGATCCCTGCAGCATCAATTTAATGAGGGGTTCTATCTATATGCTGTTGAGTGGCCATCAGGTGCTATTCAGCATGACGCTGAATACCCTGGCCTCCTTGGCTGACACGACACGGCAGGCGGCCTTGACCTTTGACTTCTTGAACTATTCCAAGTAGCAACAGAAGAGATTGCCCTTGAAAAAAAAAAATAAGTAAGCATTTTCACAAAAGCCAAGCGCTGATTTTTGTCAAGGTCGTTGTGCCTTTGCAGTAAACAGCCTTGTGTGTTTGCTTCCTCATTGTATTCGTTTGCAGCTGTTGCGGTATAACAGTGGGTAGTGGATAGGCTATTTGTGCAAAGGCTCACATTCAAAATCGGATAAAGTCAGCTTCTGCGCCCCGTGGCGTTGCAGGGTGAATTGTATATGAAATGAATACCAACAATGTGATGAGTGAGCATGCTGATATACGAATAGGGAATTAAAAAAGTTTATTCAAGGAAAAGTACATTGATGCATACGGATGTACACTGGTCTACTATTACACTATAGAGCGACTCAAAGCGTATGGTTACATGAGTCAAGGCGCAAAACTTCCTCTGCATCTTTGCAAAAAGCACATATACACATTTAAACATGCAAAGTAGCATCTTTTATTCCAAAGGGCTCCGCAGATATGGCCAAATTATACACACCCGGTGACTAACAAATGATGCACGTCTGCTTGGGAGCTTGCGCAAATACAGCTGTGTCAATAATCTGTGTGCTTTCATTTAGATCCGCGGTGGCAAGCTGATGATCACCAATAGCAGGAAGAGCGACGCTGGGAAATATATTTGTGTTGGAACCAACATGGTCGGCGAGCGCGAAAGTGAAATCGCTGAGCTCACCGTGCTTGGTAAAATTAACACCTTTGCAATTGATGTTTTTTTTGGGAAATGTTACAGTGCGTCACTTTGTCCAAATGACATTTCAGTCGCAGTGTCTGTGTCACTGGAAAATGTTCATTATATGCAATATTTCCAAAGCTAAAAATATACGGCACATGCGTAGCAAAGGCAATGTGTGTAAGACAATAACCCTGCAACCACCTCAGCATCAGAGATCCCATCTTGCTTCCTTCCACATTAAAAGTTTAGCCTTCAGCCTTAATTCCCCCCCCCCCCCCCCACCCTCCGCCACCCCACACTCCTTTTTCGAACATTTCCCATTGGAATTGAGCTCTTATCAGTATCGCAGTGAGATGACCTTGGTTGGGGTGTGGAATCTGCAGTCTAAAGCCACAATAAAGCTTTTCAAGGCTGTGAGAATAATCTTGCAGAATGCACTCCAACGGTCAAAATACTCCAGAATGTCGTACACCACATATGACCTTTGAGATAGTGACAATTGCCAGAATCTTTAATCAAAAAATATATAGATGGCCTAATGTGAAGATGTCCAGACAGACATGCTTGGATGATTTTGGTGTGGAAGAAAACTGATAGCCCTGACGTCAACCGATAGAGTACTTTGGTTATTTTTTTTTCCTCCGCCAATTAATTCTATTGATATTGAATTGAACTGTTTGGCTGGATGCCCATTAGAGCGCCCCACCTTCCTCAAGCGGCCCAGCAATTCGGTGGTGCTGGCAGACGGGAGTGCGGAGTTCCACTGTGCAGTTCAAGGTGATCCTGTTCCGACCGTCCGCTGGAGGAAAGATGATTCGGAGCTACCTAAGGGCAGGTAAATTATATCCGCCTTTTTTCTAAACATGGCAACACAATGGTTCAACCTCTCCTTTCCATCAAGTGATACATCTCCCACCTCCTCCCTCCATTCCTTTTAGGTATGAAATCCTTGAAGACCACACTTTGATTGTTCGCCAAGTGACCTCTTCAGATGAGGGTTCCTATACATGTGTGGTGGAGAACATGGTTGGGAAGTCTGAAACATCGGCCATGCTGACCGTTCACGGTCAGTCCAACTTATATTTAATGCCCTTGAAACAACATTCTCTTGTTGCAGCTCAAAAAAATAAAAAAGTATATATATATATATATATATATATATATATATATTTTGAAATATGCATTTATATATACAGTATATATATATATTTTTTAATCCAAATCCTTGACATTTCTGACAACTGTTTATAAATCAGGAGAACTTAATCCTGTCTCCTAAGGTTACAAATGTGCATGAGTAAACCCCTTACTACTGTAACTGAATATTTTAATTTAAAAAAGCCTCGGCGAGGAAAGGCAGCTTTATTTATATAGCGCATCTCATACACAGGGTAACTCCGAGTGCTTCAAAAAATTAAGGGGAAAAAAACTGAATGTAGAGCTACTGCAGGTATCCATTCACAACAGCTCCCAATTCTTCTTAGCCAAATAAATTACCATTGTTGTATACGTTCCTTTTTGCATTTTATTTGATTAAATAAAATATATATTTTTTAATTCCATTGCCCACCCTCATTTAAGAAAGTGACAATACTTGCATGACTTACATGAGAACTGCATATGACCTTTTGTGCCTCCATTACTCATTACATGGCTATTTTCTGTCTTTTTCTCCATATAGTCAACACTGGTAAGTCTGTCATCCATCCTTCACCTACCATCAGCCAGCAGCACTGTGTCATGCTTATATATCATGCAGCATGTTGTGGTTTAGCTTTGTTCAAAAGAAGGTAAATATTCACAGTTTATAATGTTTGAGCGCACACCGGTTTTTAAAGAGTCCATTTTGGCTGTTTGTCATAATTCTGACCCTTCCTCTTCTGCAGTGCCGCCAGCCTTTGCCTTACGTCCCAGGAACCAGGTGGCAGCGATAGGCAGGACTGTCACCTTTCAGTGTGAGGCCACTGGAAACCCGCAGCCCGCTATCTTCTGGCAGAGGGAGGGCAGTGAGGTGAGGATGACCTTCGGCCTTTCTGTATCTCCTACCAAAGACGATCAGTGCAAATCCAACTCATGGCTATATTCTAACGCTCCCCCCGCAGAGTCTTTTGTTCTCTGCACCGCAACCGTTCAGCCGTGTGTCAGTCTCCCAGATGGGCAGTTTGACCATCACTGACGTTCAACAATCTGATGGCGGCCTGTACAGCTGTCAGGCTCTCAACATTGCTGGCAGCGTTATTACCAAAGCACTGTTGGAGGTTACGGACTGTGAGTGACAAAGGCATATTTTGTTGACCAATGTCATCATTTAAAGGCCACAGACCAGTAGAGAGGCCGAAAAAACAATTGTCACCTGCACTTTTTTTGCCCCCTGGATTCACAAGTTATTACAGTTTTGAATTAAGCTTCAAGCGCCTTGTTTTAATTGTATTTTATTGTATTGTATTAAATAGTGATGATGATGATTGGCAATGAGATCACAACTCAACTACAGTCAAACCTCGGTTTTCGTACATAATCCGTTCCAGAAGACTGTTCGAAAACCGAATTGTTCGAAAACCGTAACCATGTTTCCCATTGGAACCAATGTAAAAAATTTTAGTCCGTTCCAAGTCAAGAAAACAACTTTTTTTTTTACAATTTCACACCATAAACTGTACACATGTATAAGAGAGCAGGTAATATGTAAAATACTGTACAGACAAACTGTAATGCGTTTTATTTTCACCAATTTTAACATTAACATAGTAACATAAGAATTGAAGGAACATCTCTCTCTCTCTCTCTCTCTCTCTGTCATGGGGCGTGCGCCTATCCCAGCTGTCATCAGGCAGTAGGCGGGGCATTTCGGCATCCCGAACTCCTTCGCCAACACAGACACACGCACACCTACCTCATATTTCGCGATCAAATCTTTCTTAAATTCTATAGTTTTGCGCACTATTTTCCTCTTTTCTTCACCAGGTTTACCACTTCCACTTGCTTTCTTTGGTGCCATGATTAGGGGCTGATACACGATGCAAAAATAACAGTCCGATATTACGTAGTTCTCAGCAAACACGTCTGCTTTTTAAAAAAAAAAATCTTTATTGAACAATACAAAAACGTCTGCTCACAATGGACGCTACACGAGGAAGCGAAGCCGAGAGGAGGGAAGTCACGCATTCAAGTGCGCTCAGTTAGTTCAAGAACCGAAATTTGTTCGTCATCCGAGGCCTAAAAAAACTCGACATTTTTGTTCGAAAACCGAATTGTACGAGAACCGAGACGTTCGAAAACCGAGGTTTGACTGTACTAATTTTAGACTACATTCTACTAATATTAATACAACAACAACAATACTACTCCTATTACTACTACCACGACTAATAATAATTCAACACCAGAAAAAAAAGAAGCAATTTGAATACCGTACTTGCCCCAGTGATTACACACCACCAGCAATATATACAAGCTCCCAATTAAATGACCCATGTGCTCACATGTGCATGTCTCTCTCCGTTTGTATTTATTTATATATTTAAAAATTAATGAGAGAAACTGCCTGAAGGGTTTTTAACTCAATATTCAGGCCTACCGCTAGATTGGAGGTATTGGTATGCGGCTTTCACTCCTCATAGCACTGATGCGGTGGCTTTAAAAATAGAAAATGAAGGCATCGACAGTATATGAAAGCTGGGAGAGGTAATGGGAATAAAGAAACGCCTGGTGTGTGCTTTTTTTTTCTTTTACCCATTTTGCTGTGATCTATTAGCACTCTACTTTCTCTCCATCCCGCTACATCTCTTTCATCCCCATTTGGAGGGCCACATTTGTATGGAAATAACCAGTCCTTAATACCTCTGGCCGTTTTAAAGGCATGTTTCCATCAACTTTTTTGGTTAGTCGTATTTATTTAGAACTCCTGTCCCATTTCGCCGGGCTTTAAAATGTAAGATGGGGAGTGAAGAGGGCTGTGTTATCTTAGTCAGGCTGCGCTTGAAGCCGCCTCCATCACTACCTACTGTCGAATGAATGATTAGTTGCTCTGCTGGAGGGGATAGTTGATTTATTTTTCCTCCACTGGCTGCGCATCCCTCTATTGTTCTCTGGCTTTAGTAACATTCCTCGAAATATCTTCCATATCTTCTCCGGTTTTCATTTCCAAGCGGTATTTTCTGTTTCTTCCACTCTCAGAATGACTCAGACATCAGTTAAAAGTTTTTTTTTTAATTCAAATGATAGTAATTTTTGGTTTTTCAATTTGATGATAAAAGCATCAATGAACCAGTTCTGGATTAGCCAATTTATGTTATCAATTCATCGCTTAGTTTTTTTGTTTGTTGATTGGCTTATTTCCATGAGAAATTTTTTTTCTGTGACATAAATATGAAAACAATCAACAACTAATAAAACTAAATATGTTTTATTCTCATTGCGGTGAGATATTCAATTCTCTTGAAGACCAAAATAACGGATTATTCTCATGGGTGAATGCCAGTGTGATTTTTTTCCCCACTTGCTTGTTCACTTATAACACAATACAGTCCGACTCATAAGGTGCTACAGAGTATAAGGTGCACCTTCAGTAAATTGCCTATTTTAAAACTGTCTTCATACATAGGGCGCACCGCAATTAGAATAGAAGCCACAATATTGCCTGAGGTTGCGTTATGCATCCACTAGATGGAACTACGCTAAAGGGAATACAATACAATACAGCTTTATTTAGATAGCGCTCTCACAACCGCTGCAGCTGTAACAAAATGCTTTACAGAACATTTACAATTCTATGTCCAAGAAATCAGAATATCGATCCATATAGAAGGTGCATTTGATTATAAGGCGCACTGTCAGCTTTTGAGAAAATGGAATGCTTTTAAGTGCGTCTTATAGTGCGGAAAATACCATGCACAAAATCTGTACTTTACAAAATAAAACTGTTGACAAGCATTCTGCCAATGTTCATTCATAATTGGAATTCATACAGGCTTTTCTAGCATCAGACAAATGCCTTTAGTTGCCTAAAGAAGACCCATTTGGAGTTTTCTGTTGTGCGTAAAAAGTACAAAAACTAACCTCAGTACTTGATGTGTTTAGGACAGGGATTATTAAATACAAAGTACATGTATTTTCATTCATGTCCTTGCGTGTTTCTGTTTCTTACAGCTGGCTCGGAACTGCCTCCCCCTGTAATTAGACAGGGCCCAGTCAATCAGACTGTTCCTGTGGACAGCACTGTGGTATTGAATTGCCATACAGCTAGCATGCCACCTCCTTTGGTCCACTGGAAGAAGGACGGTGTGGTGCTGTCACCAGTGGATACACGTTTATCCATAGCAGAAAGCGGGTCACTTGAGATTCGCCACACAAAGGTACAGCACCGTGGTGGGCGTGTCATTTGATAATGATCACTTGGCAACTAATATTTGCCATTTTATATGCATTTCCTTAGCTGGGAGATACAGGTTTCTATACCTGTGTGGCTTCTACTCCCAATGGAGAGGCCTCATGGACGGCATATTTACAAGTTGAAGGTATGTAAAGGTTGCTGAAGGGTCTAATTAGTTGACATTTAGGAGGGCAAAGTAGTGTACGGGTTACAGATGTAAGATGAATTATTTTAAATGGAATTCAACACAAAATATCCTGGTCACTTATACGCATCTAGCAAAAATCACCCACTTAAATGTTGTCATATTATATTTCTGTTCTTGTCAAACATTGCAATCGTCGTATGTTTAATGAGATGTTTTGCATTTGTGCATGTCAGAGTTTGGGGTCATTGTCCAGACCAGTCGACCTTCCGGTCCCGACTTGATGCCTGGTGCTCCAACTAAACCAGAGATCACTGACATTAGCCCCACATCTGTCACTCTTTCATGGAAGCCCAGCACCAATGGTGGTACCATGCCTACATCTTACCTAATAGAGGCATTCAGGTGACGTGTAGATTGCCGGCCATGCTCATCTCCTTACAGTACACTCTCCCTTCATTATATATGATTAAATATGATGTCCTTTTCATTTCTTCCCGCAGTCATACTTTAGGCAGCAGATGGGTGACCCTCGCCGAGCATGTGAAAATGCAGACTTTTGTACTGAAGAACCTGAAGCCTGGCACTGTCTACCTTTTTATGATCAGAGCTGTCAATGCTTACGGTCTCAGTGACCCCAGTGCCATCTCAGATTCGATCCGAACACTCGGTCAGTGGGATCATTGATTTTTTTTTTTTTTTAATTCATGCATTTGGGTTTTTTTTCACCTCTGCCAATAGATAGCAATATTTTAGTATACAGTATATATATACAATATATACATATATATACACACACAACATATATTATATATATATATATATATATATATATATATATATATATATATATACACATATATATATACACACACATACAAGTATATGGTGGCAGAGCCTTGTGGGTACCACTCTCAGAATCTACAATTTTAGTTCCTATTCACACATAACCGCAGCGTTTTTGTCTCTTTTTTTGTACCAAAAGACACAAGCACTTATACAGCTGAGGGAACTGATCCTCGCCACATCCAGAGGGAGTTGGGGGATGTGGTGATCCACCTAAACACCCCAATTGTTGTGTCATCTTCTGCGGTCCGGGTAAACTGGATAGTAAGTGGACTGAAGTAACTTGACAACATTTGTGCTATGAGAATGAAGCATGATGGGAAGACGTAGTTACAGTTTACAGATGTTGTTTGATTGTTCTTTAGCCTGAATGAAGTTGGAGAGTTGTGTGTTGCACCACTTTAGTTAGCATTTCGCACATGTCATCATTTGTGGACCACATTCAGTTTCTCCAAAATGAAAAAAAAATTTGCCAGAATAAGAGAAGGTTTGCTGCTACAATCATGGCCAAGACGAAAATCAAGTCAAGAAGTAGAAAACAAAGTCAATAAAAAGCATCTTACAGTTAACTGAAGCGTGAATGAAGTCAGGAAGCAAACATTCCTTTGACGGCTGCTCATTGTTAAGAGTCTTTGCTTAGGTCTACAACCGACATTGATTGTTTTTGTTTTCCTCTGCACCAGGTTGAGCAGCACTCGCTGTACATTCAAGGCTACAAGCTATTGTACAGGCCCTCGGCTGAACACGGTCAACCTGAGGGCCGGTGGAGTGTCCTCGATGTACGTGCCCCACATAAGGACGGCGTGGTGATCGGTCAGCTCAAGAGAGGCGCCATCTACGAGTTCAAAGTGCGTCCCTTTTTTGACGAATTCCAGGGAGCTGACAGTGAGGTGAAAGTGATCAGAACGTTGGAAGAAGGTGAATATCTGAGATTTTTTTTTCCTCCAATCCAGAGCTGGAAGTTTAATAACGCTGTAGTGCTATAACCGTGTTTCGATCCAATATCTGTGGACTGATATCTACAATGAAATCAGGTATTGCGGTGTTTTCTCGCAATACCTGATTAAAGTTGAAAAAAAATAAAAAAGTATACGGATGATTTTGGAGTGGCACCATCAGAATGTATATTCCAATGTGTTTTATTAATGTATTTGTTATCATGAACAAGGAAGGACATTTATTTGGTTGCAACGTTTCTCATTGTTGGTGAGTTTTTACATATCGACATCTGTTCCTTCATTGCAGCACCAAGACAAGCCCCCCAGGATGTTAAAGTAACAAAGAGTGATATAAACGGCACTGTAATCCTCATATCATGGAAAGCACCTCCAGTCCCGGAGGAGGCAGGAGTTATTCAGGAGTATAAGGTATAAACGACGATACCCGCCTTCGGTCCCCACAAGTCACACTTGCACTCATGTATATTCCCATTTAAAGTCTAAACTGCTTCTTTGTGGTACCACTGATGCCACTCAGTGCTGTCGGATTTATCCCTAAGGCAATCACTGTCACTTTCTCTTTGTCACCTTCTCTTTTTGACAGATCTGGTGTCTGGGCAATGAGAGTCGCTATCACGTCAACCAGTCAGTCGACGGCTACACCTTCTCGGTGCTCGTTCCCGGTCTGTCACCTGGGATCCGCTACAGCGTTGAGGTCGCGGCAAGCAATGGTGCCGGACCTGGTGTCAAGAGCAAGGTCACGTTCTTTCAATTTGGTAAGGCTCCCTAAAGAGTACAGAGAAATTATGGGGGGAAAAAGTATTAGATGAGGACCTTACGTGCCCATTACGTCGATCGTGATCGACCGGTAGATCGCGATCGGCCGGTAGATCGCGGACTGGTCCCAAGTCGATCGCGAGGGGTGTAGAGAATAAACAACAACCATTTGTGTGTCTTTGTGCATGTTAGTAATATATTTTTTGGTGTTAATGTACACTGCACGATAATCATCTTAACAGTCTCATTTTCACAAAAAGTATTAAAAAAATCAAATAAGATAAAGCAGGTCAATCTTTAACCTACGGTGTCACGTTACCTGCGTCACCGGAAGTTGTTCGCGCCCAGCAGTCTGCAATTGCAGCTTCTGATCAGACCTGTTGCGCAATATCTTTTATCGTTATCATTATTCTCATTCAGAATTTGTTTTGTGTACAATTCACCGAGGGCACGGGCAAAGAATAGGAATCTAGAGAGCCAAGGGAAGCACTTTAAAACGGTACGTGTGAGCCACGATACTTAACAGGCTGCAAAAGTGTGTCACATGCCTCCCTGTCAGGCTGTTGCTCATCATGGCGTGCATGTATATGTGCGTTTGTGTGTGCAGTAACGGGTCGATCGCGGGAAGTTGGTTGATCGAAAAGTCGATCTTTGGTCCAAAAACTTTGGGCACCCCTGACCGAGCCATTACATCGAAATGGCACTAATATGGAACAAATTATAGAGGAGGCCTCCGCTTGACAGAAAGTCAAATGCTCAGTTTGTTTTGTGCAGTGCTGGCCAGTCATTCTGGATCCGTAATAGAACTTCCCGAAACCATTCCCACAAAGTTGGAAGCATACACTTGTCAATTGTTTTTGGTAAAATGAGGGATTAAAATGTAGTGGTAATGAGAAGACTAGCCAAACTAATATACCCCAGGTGACTTTGGGTGTGGATTGTCGCCAGTAAAACACATGTAAACAAACAACCCTTCAAACTCAACTAATCTTTCGTTGACCTGCGAACGCGCACGGTTTGGAATGTGGGAGGAAGCTGGCGTAACGTCCGAACGATCAGGCAGACATGCCCACCCATATAGAGCGCGCTGCTCCAACCCCATATCGAATGCATCTATTGATTGAGTGATCTATATTCATGGAACTTGGTGCTTATTCCCATCTAGTGTTTCCTATCCATTCACCGCCAATGTTTCGTTATGTATTATGTTTTTTTAAATCCCAAATCAACATTCATGAAATTATGATTCAAATCCAACGCATCATAAATTAAATCATTTCAGTTGATGTTGTCCAATGTGCAATGACTGTCTTTCTGTTTCCTAGACTCTGCTGGCCAGATGATGGATCTCAGCGATGGAAAGGACACCCTGTCACACATTTCAGACGTGGTGAAGCAACCAGCATTTATTGCGGGCATTGGCGCCACCTGCTGGTTCGTCCTCATGTTTTTCAGCGTGTGGCTCTACCGTCATCGGAAGAAGAGAAGTGGCCTCAGCAGCACATACACGGGCATCCGCAAGGGTCTGTGAGCTTCATTTATCCATCCATCCATTCATTCTCCAAACCGCTTATTCTCACTCGGGCTAGATATTAATTTTTAGCAATGACTGTGCTCGTAGTTCTTAATTTACTGCATCACTTTTTGGGCCAAGTAATTATCCTTTCGCAATGACTTAAATATAAAATCATTTTTTAAATAGCTTTTTAAAAAATTCAGTGGAGGAGATAATGTTCGGTCATCTGTCTTTTGGAACTGAGACTGAAGACACAATTATGCCCTGCTACGTGCACACAACACAGACGTTTGAAGGCTGACCTTTCGATGCTACAACATGTCATTTTCCCACTGCTGTTTGGACACTCAGGCCTGTCAGCCTGCCATTACCTTTGCCGCAGTATCCCCTGTTAAATTTCCCTTGTCCCTCAAGTCTATGATTAACCTTTTCACAGGCCTAAAATATTGATGATTGATAGCATGCTTTTTAAAAAAAATCTTTGGCTTGAAGGATGATCATCAATACGGTGGGCAGCACCAAATAGATGGAGACGATCGTTTTTTGCGTGCCATTTTAATTGCATTTACTTACACTCTTTTCGTCTGTCCGTACAGTGCCATCATTCACTTTTACGCCAACGGGTAAGAACAATATAGTTACTTTGCCTGTGTGGATGTTTTAATTTTTCAAGATAATGATCAAGTACTATGCTAGAATACCATGTGCAGCCAAAAGTATTGGCAGACCTGGCTATTATATCTTAAATTTTAAGAAGGCAAAGTATGAAGTTACTCCCATTTGCAACTCCCAATCTTCTGGGAAGACTTTGTACTCACTTTTGAAATGAGTTGATCCAACGCAACTACTGTGTGATCTGAGAGAGGTATTGAAGTTCCAGGCTTTTACTTTATTCCACACTACACAGATCCAAACATGCCTTTAAAGGACTTCCTCAAGCTGTCCCTAACTGAGTGTGTCTACTGATGTAGTAAATTCATCTTAAAATACAATACACCAATAATACAATACAATGCTATGGCGATTTGGTCACAATTAATAGCTACCTTTGCAGGGATAAAGATTTGTACACGGGTCATTACCAAGTTTGCTTCATCAGAGTAAGAGAAAATAATGTCTTCTTAGTTATCCAAAACAGACATGAGGCACAATTTTTTGTCAGAATTGATTGCGACATTAAGATAAGGCATTTAAAGAATGTGAGGGGGGGGGGGTTGTGCCTCCGTACCTGTTAGTTACCTACTCAGACTTTATGCCCTCACTAAAGTTGCTGTAAACTTTTGACTTTTCCTGTCTGTCATATTTCTTCTTTGCCCCTCGGCACTCCCTGTTTGTGACAGCTCATCAACAATGAATGTTTCCCCGCCTTATTTTTCAGTTGCATATCAAAGAGGAGAATCTGTCTGCAACGCTGGCAGGCAAGTGGTATTTTTGATTCTTGGATTTCAATTGCAGCTGCTTGGTAGAAACACTAGGAGGCGCTGTCTACCTGTTGTATCATTTGCAGTGTCCTGTGTGTTCATTCAAGCCGTGAGAGCATGCAGTAGGTTTTGAGTGATGGCCCTGTGGTTGTCTTTGTTGCAGACCGGGTCTTCTGAGTATGACGGAACCTCTGAACCAGCTATGGCTGCCAGACAATTGGCCGAATACATGTGCCAATCATAAGGACTGCAGCATCAACTGCTGCAATAATGGAAATGGCACCAGTGACAGTAACATGACAACATACAGCAGACCAGGTTAGTGCCTGCCAGGACTCTGACATACCACGTGTAATAAATCAAAACAGCTGCGACTGGCTCCTCATTGATATTTTCGCTGACGTATGCTCTCGTTAGCCGATTGCATCGCCAACTATGGAAAGCACCCGGACAACAAACACGGGGGACAGCTCGGCTCCGAGACAGCGATTTACACCGACGTGAACCTCAGCGACAAGCTCAATGAGATCAAGACATTCAACAATTCTAACTTGTGCTATGCAAGTCCGGGAGGAGATTCATCGGATGCATATGAACCAATCCCCTATGCTACCACCCAACTTATTCAGGCTAGCATTAAAAACAAGGCTTATGCATTGGAGCCTATGGACATGCCCTGCTGGAAACAGCCACCAAATCCTCCTCCATTACCAAAAGAGATGGCCACACAGATGCAATATAACATCATGGAGCAAAACATTCTTAATCAAGGTAACGTAGGATCAATTATGCCCGAGTGGATAAAATAAGCCGTTACGCGGTTTAACACTACTCTTTCTTCAGATCATCCACAAGGAAATGAAGGCTTAGTCCATCACAAAACCATCCCCTACAACCATAACCAAGATCACAGTATGGTAGGCTCGCTCCACAGCTCAGACAGGGGGAGCAACAGCACCTCAGGTAACGCTCAGGGCCTCGGTTCTCACATCCGTACTGAGTTGAAATAAAAGGCGCACACTTTGACATTTCTGATCATTTCTCAGGAAGTCAAAATCAAAAGAAAGGACCGCGGGTCATGAAGACTCCAAAACATACTGCAGTTAGCTGGGGAGATGCTCTTTCTCCTCCTCATGCGATTGCCTGGAACGGTGATGAGTACAGCCTCCCCATGGAGAAGAGGTGGACTTGTATTTTAATTATTTACAAATCCCTTTTTTGCCTGCTGCCCCCTCGAAATGCAATGACTCTTCCAAAGAGCCCGGCTGTGGTTAAAATATGTGTTCGATTGACAGTAGAACAAATGTGCAAAACAGATATCACTCTTCTTAACAGACTACAAATCTGCGCCATTCACACAAATCAAACTCATTCACTCCCAAAGACGTTTTTAACCGTCTTTTCAGACTTGGTCTAGAATTGGCTGGTACTGACTGAGTTTTAAGTACAACCAAAAATGTAAACCTCAAATGAACAGTCGGGATTTTGTACTGATTATACATTCATTGTATCCAGTTACAATTAATCATATCAGCTATTTTTCTGTGATCCAGTTTTGATCCAGAAAAGAGAACAGAAGTCTGCCCGACTCCACCAATTAGAGGGGCAGCATCATCTCCCGCCGACATGTCCTATAGTCAACAAGCGAACTCACACCCGCAGGGAATCACCAGCAATGGTGTGCATGATGGAATCAACCACCTCAGGTAACCATTTTTTTTTTTTGGATCAACACAATAAACTTTTTCATGAAGATTAAATGCAGCCTGTATGTCTAATGAGACCCAATAGAAAAAAAAATGCCACTGTAGTAATAATGTTTATTATTACCCTAATGCATGCTGTGCTTTTTTTATTACAGTCAAACCTCGGTTTTCGAACGTCTCGGTTCTCGACCAATTCAGTTGAACTTTTTATGCCGTTTAACAAACTGAGCGCACTTAAATGCACCATTTGACTCCTCTCGCCTTCCTTACACGAGGAAGTGATGCTTCCTCATGTTGCTTTCCATTGTGAGCAGACGTGTTCAATAAACATTTTTATTTTAAAAAGAGCGTGGTTTCGGTTTTCGAACAATTTCGGTTTTTGAACAGCCTCCTGGAACGGATTATGGAAGAAAACTGAGGTTTGACTGTATTTTTGGTTGACTACATGTTTTGTAAAGACCTCACGCGCTGTCATATATGGAAATGCATATTGTGACTGGACAGTACTTTGAAGCCACCAAATCATCCTTGCCGCCTCTCCCCAAAACACAGCTCTACCCCTTTGTACATGGACACCGATGAACAAGAAGAGGATGCAGAGGAAGAGCCGGCACATCCCGAAAACCACTATCATCTGCACAAAAACCAACAGCACAAGCAAAAGTTGCCTCACAACTCCCCGCACAAACTGCTTCTCCACAGGCTGGAACAGACCCCCGCTTCCAGCACCGGGGAGCTGGATAGATCGGTCACAGGGTCCATGGTGAACAGCTGGGGCTCTGCATCTGATGATAACTTATCATCGGGCAGGTCCAGCATTGTCAGCACCTCGGAAGGATCTTTCTTCACGGATGGAGATTTCAGTCAGGCAGAAAGCTTGCGTGTGTGCAGATACCCCGAGGAGTCAGGTGAGGTGACTTCACGGAGCTCAAACATCTTAGCCAGATCTCTTTTTATAGAAATAAGACAAATAAGAGATGAAAATGCGGGTGTCCAGTCCGTACACTCAATGCACATATAGTATGGCTTGGTCATATACATTTTTAAAATTCCAACTGGCACACATTAACTTATTCAATGAGTTAAAAGTACTCATTCAGGCAATTTCAGTAAAGTGTTTGTCACTATGTTCATGTTCAATCCCCACTACCCTTGGCACACTGTAAAAGTACCCTTGAGCAAGATACTCTTGGTTCAGTTGTTTAACACACACCCAAACATACTTATGAAAGAATATTGGGATGGTGAGATGAGAAAACTAAACAGCAAAATGATCATAAAAACTCATGTCTCTCTTCGAAACACACAACGTATACACCGACAAAGTCAATTCAAAAGATAGTTTTGATTAAAACCCTAAATTAGGATTAACGCATTGAATATTTGAAAAAAACATATATTTTGGTGTTCAGTGAACATATATCAGTCATTTAATGGATAATTCATCATTTTCCAAAGAAGAAAAGGGTTCTTGGGTTCTCCAGGGTTAAGACCATGAAGAACAATTTGTATTGTAGTCCTTCAAACCGGCAACTCATGACCTTGACATACTGTACCTATTTTTTTGGTGCATTACATTGCCCTCTGTACAAGAAAAAAAATGACCAACTTCAAACGGAAACGTACCATAAAAGACATTTCTTTGGTCAACACGTTCATTTACATTTTATTATTATTAAATCTCAGGGCAGCGACATCATCGACCCAGTAGTCCCATGTCCACAGACAGCAACATGAGTCCTTCAATAATGCAGAAAAGACCCAGAAGGTACAAGCAGAACCAGTGTGTGCAACCAAGCTATCATCCCAAAGATGCCTTCAATGACGGTAAAACATCCGGAAAACGTCTATAAGGGGAATGTGATCTAATTCATCTCTCAAGATCTAAATATTTGGATTTGCGTGTGCTCTCCTCTGTCCCCCAATCCCACTACCTCGCCAGACTCCCTCATGCCTCTGAATTTCCCCAGCCAGATGTCCCATAGTGACTTAAGAGTACGGGGGGCCACATTACCCCGGATAGGTTCTGGAGAAGCCCGGGGCCGGAGAGGCAGCACCGGGACTCACCGGATCAAAGAGGATCCTTTTGAAGATGGCGAGAGCCAGGACGTAGAAAAGATTCTACCAAGGGGAAAAGGAGGCAGCAAAAACAAACAACACTCAGGTACTGGAGAGACAACGTTGCTCTCTTTGAAACATGTCGAATGTATGAATTTGTCAACCTAAAACACTTTTTTTTTTTTTCCCCGATCAGAATGTGGGGACATTCTTCTGTACAGTCGCCCCTCTTTCCCATCGGGTCCAGCTCAAAGTGAGCACGATGACCCCAACGTATCCAGCATTATACCTTGTGACGACTCGAGGGCCAAACACAGAGGGCAGATGGAGTCTGTGGGAGTAGATGAGGTAAGCCAGGAGTCAAAATGGACAACACCATAACGATATTACAAAGCTATTGCACATAAAGAAATTGAGAAGTAAGGTGACAGCTTCCTGATTTTGGACCTCATGACAACAAAGGGCAATTTTACACTCCACGAAATAGATATTGTGATCAAATACAGTCAAACCTCGGTTTTCGACCGTCTCGGTTCTCGTCCAATTCGGTTTTCGACCAAAAATTGAGTTTTTTATGCCTCGGATGACGAACAAATTTCGGTTCTCGAACAAACTGAGCGCACTTGAGTGCACCATTTGACTCCTCTCGCCTTCCTTACACGAGGAAGTGATACTTCCTCGTGTTGCTTTCCATTGTGAGCAGACGTGTTCAATAAACATTTTTATTTTAAAAAGAGCGTGGTTTCGGTTTTCGCACAATTTCAGTTTTCGAACAGCCTTCTGGAACGGATTATGGACGAAAACCGAGGTTTGACTGTATAAGCATGATGTCCATTTCCCCACCAAATAAATATAACTGATAATCAGAAAAATGTCATCTTAATGAAAAGGGATTTTATGTCCAGAAACATTTTGTCTAGCAACGTTCAGTTTTTCTCTCTTTTCATAGTTCCTGAAAAGTTGAGAACCTTTGTGATGACACCGCAACATCTGACACCTGCTTCACTGAAGGACTCTGTCGGGGTGGGGGGGGGGGGGGGGGGGGACAATAAAGAAAAGACTAAAATACTGCACAATAAATGCTCTTTTTCTATGTCAAATTTCTCACTCGATGTTGGTTCAAAAAAAAAAAAAGTGCTCATGTTTATGTCTGTGGACTTTATTCTGGCTGACCGTCTGTCATCGGACTGAAGAAAAGTGTCACCCAGTGATGTAAGATAAATGCGCACGTTATGGCCGATGTGGTTGTGGACAAAAAAAAATATTGTAAAATGATGAGCGTTACTCGTGTGTTCTATAAATGCTTGTGTCATTTCCAGACATCTTGTAAATTGTTTACTGCCACAGAAGTGCTTCAAATTGAAATTTGATGTGACAGTGTTAATGTTTTATAGGTGATGTATATCTTGTCCTCGGTTGGTTCTACTTTGGTTAGAAAAGCACAATCACTTATTATTATTATTATTATTATTATCGTACGCATTTTGTGGAATTGTGTAAATCATTTGCGAATTTCACTTGATTCTGAGAAAATGAATGTGATCTCAATTGTGCATCCACTTGCGTACATTTTTAAGCTGCTTTCATTCAGAAGTGAGATCTGTGTTTTGTGTTTGTTTTTTTGCATGCACATTCTCATGGATGTATTACTTCAGAATTCTGCTCTCGGCCTGGTTCTTTTTTGTTTTTATTCTCCGTGAGTTCATTTTGCCTTTTTTCCTCCTCACTTGACCTTGGCCATAACTTTTTTAAATTAAGTCTGCTCTCTTTGTTCTCTTATTAATCTCATCCTGAACTAAATAGCTAAAATACCTCAAGTGCATTCATGAGGCACTTTGCCCGCAGTAAATTGATGAAATCCGGTTATCTTGTGAAATCGCATTTTCCCCTCAATATATGATATATGCTTTTGAATCACACAGTCGCATTATTTTTCATTGCCATAAATGATTGTAAGTCAAACTACATTTAACCAATCCAGAGCCAGAAAAAATTAAAATGTACATGTATCATACGTTTCCAGTGGTCTTTTGTTTTTTGTTTTACAACACACGGCAATGCATCCCGGCAAACCAGGCGTGTTGTCTTTTCAAGAACATGAATGTAATCACTCCGCTATATTCTCTGGGATTTCTGTATTTTGACAGTGATGTAGCTGAGGCCAAAGGTCAACTCGTTATATGACTTATTTTGATCAAGTTCTATCCGATTTGAGACGTAACTGTGGTGAAAGGTCATGTTGGTCATTTAGTTTTTTTTCCGAACATCACTCGACCAATTATCAACCGATGGTCCTGACTGCTAATCGGTGATTGCTTCAACTACACACTTGTCTGCACCCGTTTTCTACTTTTGTAATCATCCTGAACCAGTCATGCGCAAAATATTCAACTCATTAAGTTTATTTATTTTATGCTTCAGCTCACAGTATTGAAAGCTTATGAATTGTAAAGAGTAGGATCAAAGAGGGCGCTTCAGTCTTGTGGAAAATGTTCCGTTCATTTCTTACAGCGGTACTGTACTGTTATGGAAAATTGTATACATTTATTTGGAAAATAGCTGTCATTCTGTCCCACTGTTTACAAATTAAACATGATTTCCAAATGCCACTGAATGTTTGTTGCATGTTTGTGTCTTAGCGCCCAATGTGAACTGAGCCCTTTCTGTGAAAGGAAACTTGGGTTTTAAGAAACTTTTATAGTAAGGAAAACTATTTAATGTACCTTGCTTATGAACATTCTTCAATTCACCACCTGCATGCTGCAGTATTTTCAAATTGTGTAGTTAGAAAGATACATTCTTGTATTCTGAATCATTTAGCAAAGAAAGGTGAGGTCAAATGAATCTACTAGCTTTGCTTCTGGATCCCATGACAACCATTGGCAAAATTACACTCAAATAAATATTTTTATTATCGGGCCCTTAGCTCTTGAAACACTAGTATTGTTAGGATGGTTCAGATGTTACTTGAAATATTGTCTTTACAGTTGAAGGTTTTATGAGTTTGACCTTTGATAAAATAAATTCACTTGACATAATTGCCCATGGAAATTCCTTAGCTATTATAAGGTCAATGACCGGCGTCACAGATCTTGAGAATGAGCTGGAAATAGTCACCACTTCCATATTATTCCAAATTCCACACAGAAGAAATATGAAAAAAACGTTGAAAGATGATATCCGATATCATCTGATATCTGAAATCATCTGTTATGATATCATCATCTGTACTGTTCAGCCTGTTCATTGTCACTGGGAGCTGGAGCCTACCACAGAGGATTTTGCGTGAAAAGCAAATTGTACCGTGGACCCGTTATCCATAAGGCACATATCCTTGGGACAAACCCCCCACCCAAAAATTGTTTTCCCATTCATAGTTTAACATGCATAGAGAAGGAACTGATACCACACTACATGCACAGTCTAGAAGTCAGGAAAATGAACCACGACATAGTGATTAATATGCGATATACATCTGTGGAAAATTACAATACTATGGATGTCTGCCTTTCTTTGTTTTGCTTTCTTAGTTTGTTTTGCTTCTTAGCAAAGACAGCTGTCTACCCGAGGTTATTCAGATGTCTTTGTGTTGGGTTCTGAGATACTGTGCGTGTGTGTGGGTGTGTGCGCACGTGCACTTCTCTCTCTGAGTGAGGGTGCTCTGCCAAGTTTCATTTTCAATTATACCAAGTTTATCCAGTAGCTTCGCTCCAATCTGTTGACGAAGAGCTGGTCCTGACAAGTCAAAGAAAATGTGGCGGAACTGAAGAAAGGTTGAAAATGGGGGCGAGAGTAAGCTATGGACACATTCTGGATGAGTGCCATGCTGTTGGAATAAGTGTCTAGCTGTCTACGGAAAAAACTGATGAACTGAGCCATATGTTACATCAGTGTTCCATTTTCTCTCATTACAGCTTGACAAATTGAACTCAGTAGTTGGGGTTTTTTTTCGTTCCATTTGTTTGGGTGATCAACTGCAGTTTTGTGGTGCTCGATGTCGATGGCCTATTTAACACTATGCAATTAGATGTTGATATTGTAAACCCTGGAAGTACAGTGGTTCCTTGAGATTCAAGAACATGCCCCTAACTCAAAATATTCACATGTAAAAATCACGTATCCCCATTGAAATGAATGGAAATACCATTAATCCGTTCCACCCCCCCAAAAAAACAACAATTTTCTTGTTTTTTAATAAGGAAAATAGCACTTTTTAATGCTGTACTTTAGAAAAAACATAGCATAATAAAAATACAATGTAAATTCAACAAGTTGCGCATCAAGCTTTACAGTGTCAATTTAATTAATTGTACCACATTAGTGCGATGTGACTTGAGTTGAATTTACTACCATACACCTCTGATATCACAAGTCTGCGCTCAGCCAAAGCAGAAAGTCTGTCGAAAACCTTTCAGTCACGCCCCTCGTATCTTAAGGCAACACTGTAGTTTTAAAGTGATGAAAAATGTAGAGAACAAAAGACAATGCGGCCACACTCGTGTGAAGCTCGTGAGTTATGAGTCTCTGCGAGGGTGAGTGATGGAGTGGGGATGTAAGACTTCAATTTGATGGAAGGTTTATTTGAGAAAGATTAGTTTCTGTTCAAGCAGACAGTTGGTGAGGAATTAAATCGTGTCGGAGATAATCAATGTGCTGGGTGAGACGGAGCTTGCAGCAGCAGTTGTAAATTTTAATTTGTTTAAGAAGATATATGGCTGTCTGTCACTCGCTGTGAAGCAAGGGGATGCATAATTTGAAGCCAAGAGTACTCCTTACCTTGCACTATTGTTCGCTATCATTTCACCAAAACAGTGCATTCACATTGTAAAAAGCATTTAATTGAACACCGCATTCAAGCGTTCCTCTAAGAGTGCTGTACATGCTGTTTGTTTGTTTTTCTTCCTCATCCAAACTTCCTTTCCTGATTTAATAATAAAGCCACAATGTTGTCGTATTCAAAAATAGAACATGGCATTGTTGTTTCAGATGCACAACAGCAAAATTTACCTCCGAACAAGCCGCAATGCAAAAATCATGCTCGCTTCCGCTCACGTTAAACTGAGGAGGTGCTTCCCCCAAATCCCCCCGCCCCACAGCGAACAAATGTAAAAACAGTTCTCTGCTGTCACACTATGCCAGCAGGATGTTGTTGTCTCACATTTCATTTTAGGATGTCAAAACTTTTAAAAGCAAAGTGTTTGGGAAGTGGTGCAGAAACAAAGTGCTCTAAGTAGGCTAAAAAACCGGTACATGATGCATTGGAATGCATCACTGCAGGCTGGCTGTTCAATTCGGATTGTAAATTGTGCCCAGGGCATAATTAGCCTGTTTTCTGAAAAGGTTTTAAAAATTATTACACAGCTTTCAATGACCATAAGAAGGAACAAGAATTAGGTCAGCATCTGTAATTGACTCACATTGGCATCATTTGCAGTCTTCTGAATGCCATCCGAGTTTTGGTACTCAAATTATGGTGCATGTTCCTGCTTCAGTTTTTATATCATTTCACTACAACTTGACAAAGAAGACACTGAGGGCACATTTTCAAGACGCAACAGAAAGGCAGCAGACCTATCAGAGCGAAGAAGATGAAAATAAATTGGTCACTGAGGGAGCTAGAGGCCAAGAGACCATGGCCTTTCGCTTCCCCTCAGGAGCAGGTCCGCAGTCTCATGTTGTTTGCGTCACACCATCTGAAGTAGCAAGAGTGGTAGGAAGTAATATCCAAATGTCATGAGTCTCAAATCTGCTTATTTTTTTCAAGATAAAGTTAAATATACTGTGGAATGATACTGTAAAGTTTGCAACATGCAACTGCATATCGGGATCAACATACAAAATGATGCGTCATGAGGTGTATTCCTTATTTCTGCTTGTGGTGCCATTTGTCATGAACCTTTTTTTGTTGTTTTTATTCAACAAAGACTTAAAGAGTAATGTTTATAAAAACAGCAACACAGACCGGTATCAAAATAAGTGACAAGGGTGTGAAACAAAAAGAACGTCATTATGTCAAATGCAGGTTTATGTGGAGTGTGGAAACAAAAGGTGGACCCATATTCAAGAAACAGTTCAAGAAACAAAACATTCACCACGACAAGAAACAGATTCAATACATGATCACAGAAACCACAATGAACCAAGACAAGACTGAACGAACCGAGGGAACTAAATACAAACAAAATTGACGAGACAATGAGGCACACCTGGTCAAGTCACGAGTGATTGGAGGGGGCTGATTAGATGACAGGAAGAGGTGCGCTGGGCTGACGAGAACAGGTGGCAACAAAAAAAACAAAACGAGCAGACGAGACATTCACAAGGGATATAGCGAAATGAGACAATATCATGAAATAAAATAAAATCTATTTTTACAAAAATGCAGTCCAGCGTCGCTGATCATGACAAGCTCAGACAAATCACAACTGAGAGGAAATTTCATAGTTAGTGACATAACGGGATTTTGAATTAACTAGAAGATATGTGATACATTTTGCTCACACTAAACTCAGAAACGATTTAATTCTATATATATATATATATATATATATATATATATATATATACCTCTGTAGGTGTAGAAAAAAATGTGAAATATTTTTATGTCATGCCTTTCACTGAGCTAAATGTCTCGTCCTATAATGATGCCATGCAATCTCGAACACTGAATGCTCCTATCCCCAATAATAAACATATGCCATGAATACATCTGATAGCTTGATTTAAATATGAACATTATGCATATCAATTTTGATAAGGCCGAATGTTTGGCTTTCATTAATGAAGCTCATCGAGGAAAGTGGTCGGTAAGTAGCTTCATAACGTCAATTACAGCAACATCATTTTAACTGCAGGTGGAAAGTGACTGATTGTGGTCAGTCTTCTTTAATTTCTTTCTCTCAGCCATCTGGGCTCGGTAATTGCTCATTGCAATCATTAAACATGGATTTTTAAGTAGGTATTTTCATTTTCCTGTTGTGTATAATGTGATTGTTTTTAAGTCGGCTTTTTTTTCAGTAATATGAAATAACAGTTGTCCAGTATATCCGCACAGTGTTGTGAAAGATGAAGAAAATGTCGACAAGGACATACTGGCCATGTATTTTCACTGACTTCTGATTTCTGTGCATGGCACGGAAGTCTGAAAGAACCCACGTTTCTAGATTGAAATCCAAAGATTGATCATTTGAGTTTGTGGTCTTCAGCAGCTTCTTCCCTTCCACTGACTTCACATGAACTACAGCTACTGAAGTAGGAAGAATGTCAGGAGACTTAAACCAGTGGCCTGAGGTATCCCCGGGTAAGGAAAATGGTCTATCAACTTGTGACATGGAATGACCAACAAAACCTCACTTCTCAAAAATGCACCCAGACGGGATTTAAAGCATCAGTGCGGTCTAACCAGTAATTCCCAGTTCTTGCACAATATCTGCAGACAATGCTGATCTTGGTCGATCAGACATTGTTATTGACAGGCTTTCACAGATTGCCTCAAGCAAACCAAAGCGAATCTCTCCTGGCTCCCGTTTAAAGAGAAACAATGTGATTTTTTTTCAACCATGTCATAGCATACGTGCCAAATAAAGTTCATGAGACAGCCGAGGCTAAATCGTGTTTTAGGATATCTTTATATATTTATACAGTGTGGCAGTCGGCGCTTGTAATGGGCGAGGCTGTGGAAAAATCACATTCATTGTGATGCCTTTTACAAAGTGACCGTGTGATGATGCATTTTAAATTCCGCTGCAGCGCTTGCATTTGTCAGCCTCGCGGATGAATTTTTCATAAGCTGCTTTTAAGGAATGAAATAAGAGTAGATCAATAAAGTCGGGCCACACCGACACAATAATTAGAAACACATCAACTGGCTTTCAAGCAGACATTTCTGATTTACTTTGAATAAAAGACCAGTCCGTTTCTTCAAATTGACTGAATGTGCAGTTCAGCCACTTACGTGTCCAACAGTTTCGAAGGCCATTAAGGGAAGGAAACATTGCTCATTTTCACGTACACATTTTATTTTGCATCATTGGATTGGAAATTGGCCCTGTTGTGGGTGAATGAGTATTCCTGAGGGCAAACCAGTCTGGCAGGTGAAGATTCCTTGGTTGGGAAGCCATTCCCAGAATTAACCATCCAAAAACATATTATTGTATCTTGGGCGAAATAACATAGAAAGTATATATATATATATATATATTATATATATTTTTAACAATCAGCCTTTTCAGATGATGGTATGAATCCCGTGTTGATCAATTATTTTTGCGGTGATGCTAGCAATCCATGTAACCGCTAATGAATCTTCATATGACTCGTGACATCAAAGTCCGAGATGTTTCGACAAAAATCGTACAAAAATTTTACTTTACTTTCAAATTGGAAAATTCTCCGGCATTCCTTTTGTAAAAATTCCTACAAAATCCGACAGTGGAACTTCAACTTCCCCAAGCAGTACAGACCGGTATCCCATTGAAAATGTGGCACATTATGAAGCTCAAAATACGACAACGGAGACCCCGGACTGTTCAGCAACTTAAATTGTACATCAGGCAAGAATTGAAAAGCATTCCACCTACAAAGCTTCAACAATTAGTGTTCTCAGTTCCAAAAGGGTCAGTGAGTGATTTGAAAAGAAAAGATGATGTAAAACCGTGGTCAACATGCCCCTATGCCGGCTTTTTGGAATGTGTCACTGGCATCAAATTCAAAGAGAGTGACAACGAGAGTTGCAAAACAACAATAAACGTTTCACGGTTTGAACATTTATTAGTGTGTCTTTGTCATGTTTTCAGTTGAATAGAGACTGAAGGGGACTTGCAAATCATTGTAGTCTGATTTTATTCATGTTTTACAGTCCCAACTTCTCCGGAATTGGGGTGTATACACATTAGTGTTTGGTTGATTTAAATGTTAAAATATCGGACAATTTAATCAGCCGATATTTTAAAATTGGCTAAATTTTGCAAATTTTTTTTTGGGCGATACGTGCGATTGTGTTTCATTTTTAAACATACATGAACACCTACAACATAAGATAAAGACATTCAAACACCCCCCTAACGCTTCCCCCAAAAATCTGTCAATTTTTTGCCAATCTTTCTCTCTGTCGTGTCAAGTCAAGTAAAAACATTTAAATGTTCTGCCTGTTTTTCATATTTTTATTTTTGTGAGCGTTACGGGGCCCAGAAATAAATTATTTTATTCATTAGAGAGATATTTTTTTTTCAAATTGGCCAAATAGGTGGTTATCGGATTTTTTTTTTCTGCCAAATATCGGAATTGGGATAAGTCTACAACAAAAAAGGCTATATTATAGTCAATACTTAATTTACACTTGTGACTGTTGATTAAAAAATATTAGATTATTTTACCCAATTAAGGCATTGCAGACAGAGCAAACGTTTGTTACTTTTTGTGCAATTCATAAAACGTTAATGACGCGCGCGCGGATTTGTCTCTAGAACAAAGTCATCCAAACACTAATTTCAATGGGAAACATCTGGTTGCCGACATCGATGTCAGCCAGCAGAACCGAACAGATTGCCTTCAATTTGCCTTCGAAGGGCTCATTGTATTGAAAACAGATCTTTACTATTTACTGTATGGTGGCCATGTATTTTGAATATTGCACTGTTCGTATATCATTGTATGCAATTGAAAATGAATTACAAAAAGTAATAAATATATATACTGTATATGATATTAACATACTTTAGAGGAATAGGAGTGAAGTGACACATACGGTACCCATTTGCCTTGCTTTGGCGATCACGGGCGATGTCTTTTTTTTCTTCTTTTTTTTTAACCATAGAAGTGGAACTGTTTGCAAGGAGTCTTTGTTAGTATAATGCAGAATAAAATTCACAGCAAATAGTACATAACACAGTTTTCTTGGCTTACTACAACCACATTATCACCTGTGTTGCTCCCTTCTTAATTCTCAACATACAGTTTGGGATGTTTGGGGAAACAACTGCAGCACAGCCCAGTAAATATTCCCAACATTATGATTCTTCTCTTCGGCTTTGCTGAGAATGGGATTTGTGCTTGTTTTCACCAAAACGCTCTGTGCAAAGTATAACAATACATTAGCTTCAGCAAGATAAACAAATGGTTTGAGCGCCAATGAAAAATGAGTCACTGTCATAAATCATAATTAAAAACAAAATAAAATCTTACAGTAGCTTGCATAGCAAAGCAAAACACAAGTGTACAGATACAAAATATATTTACACAATATGCAAGTCCTTTGTTCATTTGAATTCGGCATTTCGTTGTGATTTTGCTTCTTCACTTGCTCTGTGTGAATTGCTGTACACCGAGTGATCTCTAAGAGCAGTGGCAATACAGTTGACTTAATAAGGGGTATGAAGGGAACACTGTGAGACTGGTGTCTGTGTCCTGTACATGACATTTACAGCTCGGCATTTTCATTTGCATGTTCCTTTGACTTCATTCTGTCTCCTCTTCAGTGTCCGATCATCATTCCGATTCACTCAGAGAGAGACGATCTCAGAGCACTTTGAAACAAGGCGTCCAGGGGCGTGTATCCAACGGACTCTGAAAAGGCAAGAAAAGAGCACCATAATAAAATAGCATGATGACTGTTTTTTTTTGTTTTGTTTTTTGCAACATCTTCACCATACGACAAAACGGTAACATTATTATTTCTGGTCTGTCATTTCCAGGGCTACCATGGGAGTGCTGAAATAAATAAAATTAAAGTAAGTAAGTAAGTAAGGATAGATAATCCAGCACAATGTAAAGGAGCTGATTAAACAGCATGGTATCATATCCTCTAGTAGTGGCAAAAGTTGTTGACACTTACAGTGATCCCTTTTCTCTTTACTGTTTGTGAGAAGATGCCCATTGTGGGAGGTCTCTGCGGCAGGTCTCTTGTGGGAAGCCCGACTGAGCGTGGCCCTGTTGGATGTGGAGGTGTCGCCCCAGGAACCCATATGTTGCCGCTCTAGCGTGGAGACGGTCACCATGCACTCCTCTGAAGGGTCTGAGGCCGCACTGGCCCATGAGCTGTTCATACGGGAACCGTTGCTATGAAGGCCCCTTACTTGAGGTGCAAGGGTTGCTGAGTGGATGGGAGATGAACACATTTTGGCAAACAAAACCAATCAAAACAATTAAATTTCATGGGAATGCATGTGAAAAAAAGATCACATAATTCTTAGGCGCAATTAGAGCGTCTGAATATATTTGCAGGAACGTGAGACTATTCCAGTCCAATGCATCTCGGGTACAATACTGGCTGAAGCTGAGAACGACTTATCTTACCTTCTTGATTGGTGTCCTTTCGTCTGGGCAGTGTTCCAACCTTGTTTGTCTGCGATTTGAGGCCAGTTAGCGGCGCCCTCTTGTGACCGAGGCTATGTGTGTTCTGCGCAGCACGATCTGTACTACCGGAGCTGTCTGAACGACACAACTGTGCACCTTTACCTGCAAGAGAAAAATTAACATGTAATTTTACTTTTTATGAATAAGCAAAGAACCAACTGTTTAGGCCAGTGGTTCTTAACCTGGGTTCGATCGAACCCTAGGGGTTCGGTGAATCAGTCTCAAGGGTTTGACAGAACCTCTGCCATGCAAGATAATACACACCTGACTCAACGTGTCAATGAGTTATGACACGCCCGCTTGGCCATGACTCAGTTTTTAATCCTATAATGCCAGTTGTATCATATTTGATACATGCATTTTCATGATGTAACTCATTCTTTATATTACATTAAATCATCTGTATCAAATTTGATACTGCAGGTTTAAATATGATTTTCCCTAAATTATCATTTTCAGATGTAATCTACATAATGCTTATCAAATATCTAAAACAACATATGGCAAAAATATTTTTGTGGATTTTGTTATAAGGGAACCCATATGTTCCCAAAAATCAGATTCTTCTGGCTATTCCTTGATGGGTCAGGCATTACAGGGTTAATAAATGCACTATTTTTTAATGTCTTGAATTTGTAAAAAAAATAAAATAATCATTTTTATTTTTCAGTAATGAAGGGTTTGGTGAATGTGCATATGAACTGTTTGGGTTTGGTACCTCGAATCAGGTTAAGAACCATTGGTTCAGACATATGAATGAATGAATCTTTATTGTCACCTCGCGTGCACAAAAATACTGAGCAACGCATGTGACTTAAGGGCACGACCCATGGAGGAAAGATGAAAAATAAGACACGAAAAGAGGAGAGGATGGAAAGACCCACCGTTACTCGTTTTTCAACAAGTAATGTGGGTTTCAACAAAGGCGGTGGTGATAACAGGGTCGTGTAGGCGTGTGTTATTGTGAACGTGCATGCCTGTCAGAGTGTCCCCAGCTGGTATGGCAAGCATATCATTTCACTATATATGCAAAACATGTCAGCTAGTTGTCATTAAATAAAACAAGGGGCGGGGGAACAAAACACGCATAACCAAAATTCAAAGATCTATTACGGTCATTTTCATTGAGAATAGCCAATGCTGCTCAAATTGCAAATAAACAAACCCATACCGGCTTATATTTTTCAAAAAGAAAAGATGTACAGTATATGGAAATCCCCGTGCATGATGATATCGCCGGCGGACATCCTGCCAACATTCTGGCTTTGTTCATTTTAGTGACTTAGCAAAACTGACAGGCGAACAAACAATAATTAATGTTTGCATTGGTAATATTCGTGATTATTTTTAGTCCCACTGATCTGCATTTTGCCCCACAATAGCATATTAAACAATAAAAAAAACATATAGTCAAGAAACTGTATGAGTACTCCTATTACCCTATCAAACAATGCAGTTGGAAATGTTGTATTTTAATCCCTGTGGGAGAGGCTGTCATGTTTCTCTCTAAAGAAAGGAATCCTATTTATAAATGCATCCCTTCAGAACCCTAAAACATGAAACTTTTCAGCAGAGCGCTTATATAGTGTTATGGCTTTTGAAGTCTTTACTCAAATAACTTGAGAGGAATTCTAAGAACCTGCCAGAATTTAACTTTCACAAACGTTTACGGTGACAGAAAGGAACTTCATTTGAATGTGAATCCATTCGAAGATGAATGTCGGTTTTATTTGAGGCCGTCAGGTTTCTGATGCGATATGCTATTTTTTCTGTATCTGGCAGCATTGCACATTTCATATTCTTGCATCAATATGTCCACTTCATTACTATTTAATTACCGTACTTTTTTGCATAACATTATTTGTTGGTAATTTCATTGAATTTACCATACATTGTGACACAAGTGACACATTTACCTTTTTTTTTTTTTTTTTTAAGTCACCAGGTTTCTGATGTACTGAAAGTGAAAGCAGAATCGACTATCCGTGTCATGATCCGCGCTCTTCGGTTAATCACCTCACTTTTCTAATTTGCAAATTAGTTTTGGTTTGTTCGCCTGAATCTAGTGTACCGTATTTTCCGGAGTATAAGTTGCAATTTTTTGCATCTTCTACATCCGGAGTTGGCAGAGTTCTTTAAAAGTGACACCGAGCATGAAGATTTCATTGGATTTCGTGTTTTGGAGTGACGCTGATGGTTTGGTAAATTTGTTAGCATGTTCTTTGTGCTATAGTTGTCTAAATAACTCAATATGTTACGTTAACATACCAGGCACATTCACAGTTCGTTGTTTAAGCGTCATGTAACGTTAGCATATCGTACACTTATTCAGCCTGTTGTTCTCTAGTTTTAATTTTATTTTAAATTGCCTTTCAAGATGACATGTATGTTTTTGGTGTTTTATTTTATCAAATAAATTTCCCCCCAAAATGCGACTGATACTCCAGCGCGACTTATATATGTTTTGTCCTTCTTAATTATACATTTTTTCGCTGGTGCCATTTATAATCCGGAGCGACGTATAATCCGAAAAATACGGTACGCGCCTTTCCTGGATGCTCAACGTGGAATTGTCAGCCTTGCTCCTTGTGTCAGTCAACCAGCCCTCTCTATATTTCACCTCTTGTCTTGGTGTGACTCATTGTCTCGTTTGTCTGTATTTTGTTCCCCGTTTCTTTGCTTTCTGTTCATGGCCATTATCAAATCTTGCGTGTTCCTTTTGCCTGCGGGGATGAGGACTGATAAAAGGAAGCATCATGAAACAATGAAGCGGTACAGCCCATTGCTTTACTAAAACGTTTATTGCTCGCAGCTTCATTCATCACTCACTATTTCATCACTCCTGTTTGAAAAACAATAAAACGCTAAATGATTTATTTTGGTTTTCCCAAGCCATGCGAGGCTTGATTTGCCTTTAGTCACGTGGTTTTCCGCAAGTCGATATAAGCATCGAAGTGGCAAGCCACTTTCTGCTTGGTACTCTCCTCAAAGCTTAGGCCTCAAATGTCCCATCAGAAGCTGTTCTTTGTTCACCTTGTATCTTTTTTCTGGACTAGGTATTAGATTTAGTTTTATTTTCTTTGCAATTCTCCCACACTCCTGCTTTTCGCCCGCATCCAAACACAACAAAATCCCCCACGTGACAAGATGTCAATACGACTGCCGAGTAAACTAACAGATTGGGTCAACCCGGTTAATGTGAGCCTGACCTAATTCAGAATACACCCCAACACGTCTAACCAAACAACAGAAATGTGATGTTGGCGCTGAATCCAAATTAGCTTGTTAGACCTGCAGTGTCAATTCAGTCTAAGTTGTTAGTGTGCCCTCTCGGTGTCAGCCTTGTCAAACATACCTGAGACCTCAAGGTTATCCATTGTGTGCCCAGGACTGTAATCAAAGCCACACAAATGTTTTGACACCATCGCATATCTTTCCTCCTCATCCTCAGAGAGGCGGGTGTCTCCCAAGTCTGAGCCCAGCGTTGAAGACATGAAGTCCATCGGAGGAATGGCAGTGCTGGACATGTTTGAATTGCTCTTCATCTGCCTGATACAGTGCACACATACAAAGGATTTTTTTTAATGATCAAAAGGCACTTATGAGTAACCTAACACACGGTTTAGGTAAAAAAATAAAACAAGCTGCGGGATGCAGATCCAGTGCGCATCCGAAAAGTCTGCAGTCACTTAACTGATTATATGCTTGGTGCTGGTGTGTGTAATGCAAACAAGGGGGTTCTGAATGGAGTGGATAAAGGATATCTGGATGGCCAAAGGCTGTCACCAACATGGTTGTTATCTCTTCGACTGCATGACAGCACACATCCTGCCATCAAGGCAATGCATGCCTAATTACTGACTCTATTTACTGATGTCAGAACAGAGAGCTTCTCTAAACCCACAGATTACAGTCCATGTATTTCCACCATTTCTATCAAGCAACATTGAAGGATGCCCCTTCTAATAGGTTGATGCCATTTGCAGATGATGGTCAACGGAAGTGGGGGTGGGGAACCGCACGAAAGATTGCTTTTGCTCTGGAGTATTGCCAGGCCAAAAACGTTTTGGTGCTTATTCGAGTTTTTCGATGCCCTGATCAGTCCTGTAGCAGCTATATGCTAAAAAATAGAAAATGTGGCCTTAAGAAATGCCACTGATGTGGAAAACGTATTGCAGCAAATGACTAAATCAAGGATATCTATTGAATATGTTCTGTGCACTTTGTCCCAGATATAAAAATTGAAATTGAAGCCAGTGTTGCTGTTTACCATGATTGCTTGGCTACTTCATACTGGTAAGCTCTGGTCAGCTCATCCAAATGGGCCTGCAAAATAGACTGCATTTCCTCATGGTGAGCTGAGCTGAGAGATGATGATGAAGGCTGGTTGTAAGATGCTGCTGTTGCCGGCGAGGAAGCTCTTCCTCTGAGAGGTGGAGTAGGTCCCCTCTCTTCCTCAGCGTTGTTGTCCAAACTCTGGTGGCGGTAGGACGGGAGCGAGAGAGGCGGGGCCCAACTGTTGTTGTCGTATCTGGTGAACAACAGTCACTATTTTATAATTATTTTCAATCCTCTCAGTTGGTTAGATGGTAAGAATACTACACAACACTAAAACACACTTTTTAAAACCGTTTTTATACATTGGGTACAATGTTCAATTTACTACAGAAAAAAAAAATCCACTTCCCAAAGATAATGTTTTTAAGGCCAATACAAGCAATACCGGAATTCAATACCGGTATATTATTTTGGTTCTTGTGGTATAGAATTGCACTTCAACTGAGAATGGATCTTAATAAATTAAATAAAATTAAACAAAAGCAAGATTTGGAGTAAATAATTTTTTTGCTTCACTACGACTTAATCAAAATTTGATGTTTGCAGATAATCCAAAACTATTTCAATGATCCGTTAGATCGCGCTATTCACCGGCTAGCTCACAAGCTAACAGCCATCTGGAGGCTGATCGGGTTCACGTCGCGGATTATATACCCGTTATAAACGAAGGTCAGCCTGCTGGGCCCCATCTTGACCCCCCCCCCCCCCCCCCCCCAAAAAAAATCAAGAAAACTGAAGTGGTGAAAATTAGCTTGCGCCTTAGCTCTACAATTCAGTATATGCAGATTTTCAGCACACTGTATTCAGAAACTAATCTTTGGATGTACTTTACAGTGTATTAAAACTGTTTATTAATGCAATTGGATCATGTAAAACTTTATGATTAATATTCTGGCAATTTATTATAATGCCCAAGTGTGTATTAAATCATGTTGGAATGACCAGGCCACAGGTGGAGGAGATCTGACCTCTCTTTCAATGTGAGTTTCAAAGTGTGCTTGTGATTTCATGTTTGCGTGTGAGTCAACTGATGAGATGTGAACGCATCTTACCCTCCTCTGTGGCTTTCCTGGGGGTAATGGTCAAGGTCAACCTCAGTACCAGGCAGAGGGTGCATAGGTGGTGGAGGCAGGGGCACATTGGCCCAACATGTCCCATTTGATTTAGGGGTCTTTGTTCCACCTTTCATCTTCTTTTTCTTCCCTATCTTTGCACCTGGGGGTTGGGGGGGAAACAAGAGATGAAAGTCTTTTTGGCGCCATGCTAACAAATCCCTGTATGCACTCATACGAATATTATAATCTCTTAGCCCCTTTCTACACGCACAGATACTGATCCTTGTCGTCTATATTTTTTCAACCACCAATTTTCTTTTCATCAACTCTCTTTTTGCACGCTGACGGCATGACGTGAAAATGTTATGATATTTCTTTAATAGGCATCAAAACCTGAGGCGAACCTCTTCCATAAAGCTTCTTCTACCTTATCACTGGTCGTGACATTTAGCTGAGCACAAAGCTTATTGTGAATAGTCAAAGGTACACATAGAAATGGCTCCATAATCTTACTGACTATGCAAACACAGTACTGTATATATATATATAGACATGCATAAAGACATGCATGGCTCATGACGCTGATGCATTTGCTCATCAAGTTAACCCAAAGAATTGCGTCATGATTGTCTGACATTTCTGGGCTAGATAAGCTCCCAGGGTAGAAGTCTGATGAAGACAGAAGAGTAATTAAGAGCATTATCCTAAGGGTTCATCTGCAGTGAATATGTAAATAAATTCGCTCTTTTCCATTTTGCACTCTCCGTGGCTCAGTTTGCCAAGTCCCTTGCAGGAATTCCACCTCTAAAAAACTACCCGTCACGCCATATTTTGTCGCTGAGCATTTCTATGTCCAATTCTCTCGAGCGCTCACACACAGAAACACAAATTTGTACCAGTGGCAGGGCGTCTGTCAGTTAGCGAGTAGCCCAGGTTGGCCATTTCCTGTTGGGCCTGCAGAGAAGCCTTCCAGCGGGGATCCGGTCTGTCTACAGCCAATTCGTGGAAGCTGTTCGACTGGAGTATCTGAGTGGTGGCGTAGGGGGTGGGCTGGCTATCTTGCGCCGGGCTGCTGTAACCGCCCTTCCCCATGAAGTCAATACTGCTATAGATGGCCCCATCTGACAGCATGGTGCCCGTCTTCTCCACCGCCGCAGATGGCAATACATCTGCAACAAAGAAGCAAGGTGTTTGCAGAGATCATCCGCAGATTAGATGACATGATCTTAACGAATCTTTAAGGTCATTAACGCTCCCTGCTGCTCTCGTTCTCCTCATCTGTTGAAAAAAACCCAGCTCATAAATAGACTTGATCTGAATGGAAGTGATGGTCTGCAACCGTAATTAACATGCATCATGCTGAGGAAGCCCGGTGGAGTGTTCAGATGATGATGCTCAGCCCCGCAGCTGACCAGCTCTCCTGAGCTTGACGAACATGTAAACGCAGCATACGTGTAAACCCCGATTAAGCTCTCCAGCTCACCACACGGTTGCCGAGCACGAGAGAAAACGGGGGCAAAAAGAGGACGTAATGGCACAAATTGAATCCCAAATATCAGGCTTGTCAAATCACATTAGCAAAGTCTGAGCCCTCAAAGGCACTTTTAATTTCTCTGCGTGTTTGTTTTAATGTCAGGCCTTGTCACTGTGAATAACAAATGATGAACATCAAAACTGTCGGACCAGGCGATGCTTGCTGTAACTCCCATCAGCCAAGCCATGTTTACCTCCTCGGCCAAAGTTACTGCTGCCTTTCGGACTCCCCAATGCTCCGTTGGCCGGAAGGCTTGTGGAGGGCCACGAATCCGCCAGCCAGGGTAGGCCAGGGTCACCCGCTTTCAGCAGCCCCGGACGGCTGAGGGATGGATATTTATAGAGATGCAGAAAAGAAAAGGTATTCGCACATTAGAGGCATATTATTAAATAAATACCAGCATGCATTTAATATTATTATTTCTCCTGCTGTGTTAAAAATAAAATGATGTGAAAACCTATTGTGAATAGATTTTATCCCTTGAAAAAGCCTGAAGCACAAGCAAGAGTGCAAACAGCATGCGGGGCACAACATGGCAGGTCTATAGATCAGAATTCTGCCTCCCTTAAACTCCACAAGCCAAAACTCTCCCGGGAGAAACCAGGCAGGCCTGAATACACACTTAATCTGCTTTATAGCCTTAGCACAACAAAAATTTACATTTTAAATTGAGAATCATGCACCGCCTCTGGCAGTGCAACTACATGGCTGTGTTGTCTCCATGGCAACAGAGACAGAAAAGAAGCATTTAGTGGTTTAGGAAATGTGGCATTGATATTGTCGCTTTGAAATACAGTTGTAATGCAAACGTTTTCAGAAAAGAAAAGTAGTGAGCGGCAATTCAAATGGAAAAAGTATCAGCATGTGGTATCAGCTGCCGTAAAAATGGCAAAGCGTTTGTATGCTTCATGCGTCCTCTTCGCATGTTTACTTAATGCGCTAACACACGCAGGGAATTTTCCACTGGGCCTGACTCGCCAAGCACCATGGGAATTGTTTACAGCCGACTTGGTGATAACTCAAAAGGTGGTAAACAATTATATCAATAATTTCCGTTGTAAAATACACAAGTCCATTTATATACATTGAAGAAGCACGTGCCAGGGCTCCTATAATGTTTGTGCGAGTGTGTGTGTGTGTGTGTGTTAATCCATTGTGGTATTTCTCTTCGTCCATCATTTGCAACATTTACCATGGCGAAGGAATTATCTGATTGTTTGGATGGCACAGCATTAATTGTTCTCTTTTATCTATTTCCTTTTTTTTTTTGCTAAAATGATTTGCCTACTTTTTGGGAGAATTGAAACACTCATTAGGAGACCTCATTTCAGATTTTTAGCAAGAACATGATTCTAATTAAGATTGAGATTAAGACCCTTTCATTGTCATTACCGCATTTTTACAGCCAACACATGCGAGGCGTCTTCTGCATTAAATCCAACAGAATTAATACAACTAGCATACACTGTTGGTGACAGAATGAACAAGTTGACAAGCTTTTTCTTCTTTTAAATGAACCCTTAGGGGAAGTCTTTGTTCATGGCTACCCCAAACATAAATGTTTACGCTCGTCTGGGTAATCAGACCAGCAATCTTCCTTTTACAGGCCCCATCGTGAATATTAGACAGGTTTGAGTTCAGAACATTGTTCTCTCAAACTTTTCTGAACCTGTGCAAAGTCAAGTCGGTCGACATTTTTTAAATAGCACATTTATCACCTCTCCCCTCCTCTCATGACCTCTCCCTTCGCCCTTACATTGGCAGTGAAGAAGAACGGCAGCCTGCCTTTTTTAATTAGTCGCATTCACAAGAAAAGAGTGATTAATGATCACCAAGTACACAGTACATCAGTGAAAATCATACACTGGCATGAGAAGGAAAGATTGGAAAGTCTAATCAAATTCTAATTCCGAACACAGGAACTGACTTCAGTTAAGGCTGATGATTACTCATCATTGAGATGGTAGATTGAGACTGAAAGTCATTCGAGAAAGTCAAAACAACTCTTACCTTCCATTTCTGATTAGACCTCTGTCTCTTTGGAATGTCACTTAGAGTAAAAGAGAGAAAAATACAAGTAAGTTTGACATTGGCATCAACAAAATGGTACCGCATGGCGGCCATTTTGAAAAAGAGGCACGAAGCTAAATTGTTGAGACAATAAGCGATAATTGTAAAAGCATACCTGCTCGGGTGAACGTGAACGATTGAACTGCGATGACAAAATAAGAGGAATCCATATTAAAATGGTAAAACACGTTTAAATCATACATAAGTGAAAAATGAACTGAAAAATGCAATTACCCGTTTGTTTAAAAACATACAGGTAGTGATTAGCATTAGCGGCTATTATGGACATAGTCTACCAGATTGCTGAAAAACATCATTTATTTGCTGTACAATGAGGTTTTTAATTTAGTTCGACAAAAGGGATCAGAGATGCAGCAATCAATCATGTAAATCCCTCTTAAACCAGAAAAACAACTCACTGGAATACAAATTAGGATAATGGACACACAGCTCACCAAAATTGCTAAAAATGTATATTTCATCCTTCAATCTGGATGCGCTTCATGTTAATGCGCCAACAACACTGCCGAAGGTCTGATAATGGGAGGTGATGTTAAATTACTTATCTCACATGAATGTATGACAGCGCCGAAGCACACGACCGATGGAGCGTGGCACATTTGACGCACACCAATGCACAGTGGCTAAAAGTAAATACAGCCTTATTTCCACCAGTGTTGAATATATTAATAGCGTTCTGCCTTTTAGCCGGCTCAAATGGAGTCAAATCTGTGATGACATCAAGTCTCATCGGGGCGAGAGACCAAATGAGCTTTGAGATTCTGTATTGATGCAGAACCATGTAAATTGATTTTTTTTACCTGCATAGTTGCTGAGTCCCTTCCTCTTTTTTCTCCTCCAATACAGCCAGGCACTGAAGCCCATGAGAACAATCCAACAGGCTCCGCCCAAACCCGCGATGAAGGCCGGCTGTTTCACCACATCTGAGATGCTATTGTTGCCCTCCGATCCCGTCATTACATCCCTCTGTTCTGCACCTGGGCACCCCGCAATGCACAAATACCGGCACAAGGAAAACAAACATGTTTATGAAAACATACAAATAAAATGGTAACATGGGAAGTGGACCTTGTGAATTGTGTATTAAATCATTGGAAAGACAGCTGTATTATTCATGTGGTTGCAGTTGGGGGGTTTCAATTCTTTTTAACCTTACCATGACGCTAAATCAACAAAATAAAAAATATATATTTTATTTCTATTTTGGATTTTATTGGATTTTGTAGCTGATCCCGATGGAGTAAGCACATGATTACGGAGTGTCAAAACAACTAAGAAAAAAACAAAAACAAACACAGAGCCTTGGAAAACAAAAGATCTATCATGACAAAATGAAAATAAATAACTACAAAGTAAAATAAACAGCATCAGTGCATCCAATATACAGGCAGGGTTAATCAATTCAGCAGTGCACTTATCAAGTTGAGCCTAAAAGACACGAGATTGACAGAGCAGCTCTGACAGAGTTTGATTTTCTGTTGCAGCTACTGTGCTGTGAAATTAGATTCACAGTCTCCAGCAGGAACCCCCAATCCTAACACACACACACACACCACACACACACACACACACACACACACACACACACACACACACACACATCATTACGCTGCAGCCCACAGGCCTGTGTTTCCCTTTCCCTGTCTGTTAAGGCTGTTATTATTTATCAGTCAAAAGTCATAGATGAGGAGCATCTGTCCTGGGCTCCAATATTGACTCTGGGCTTATATACTCCGAGCATCCTTTTGCTATTTTATAAGAAGTGATAGGCTGATAAGCTCCAGCAAAAAAAAATAAATAAAAAATATCACTCTACTTTGTTAGCGACTGCAGCCCATATATTGAAGTGGATTATTGATATAGCTAACAGTACTTGGCAGTGTTACCAAATGCCCCATGTAATGAACCACGATTGATTTTTCAGTCGATGCCTACAGTGTAAAGAGCAATCTTCTTTCTGCTGGGTGCTAAATTGATAAATTATTTTCTCAGACCCCAAAACTGTGATGGACACCTTGGTTTTCCCATTATGAGGTCATTTTATCCTGACTTCAGTTTTGTGCACGTGTGTGTGTGTGTGTGTGTGCGCGCGTGAGTGGATTACCCAAGGTGATGAGCTGGGGTGCGCTATTGACCCCCACCCCTGCGCTGGTGCTTGCAGCTACCTCCACGCGGTACTGCACCCCGGCCTGCAGACCCCCGACGACCACCGAACGGATGGTTGCGTCCACAGACTTATTGACATGAAACTGGGTTTCGTTAGCCAAACACCAGATCTGACAAAGCCAAACAGGTTGACAGAATCCATTTTCAGGTTACACAGAATACGCAACGGGATAGTGAGGACACAAGCCTGACTCTACCTTGTATTCCTGGATGATGCCGTTTTGTTGGTCAGAGGGTGGAGGGTCCCATGACACGCTGATGGAGGTGCTATTAGTGCTTCCTACCGTCAACACTGTCACTTGCTGTGGGGGTGCACTGGGTGCTGATGGGTCAAATGGAAAATAAATAGAAATGGTCATTGCACTTTTATCTTTTTACCCATGCAACGCCTTGCAAGGAAAATTCAAATTAATTTTTACATGTAACTACCTGGCCTGTTGCCCCACATGGGCGGATCGGAGATATAATGAGGCTAAGGCTAGCGGGGCCCCAACACTCTAATCTATGCAATTTTAACACATTATCTTCTCAGAATGGACTACTAAACAGCTTGGGGCCCACGGTTTCCATTAAACCTTTTGTAATGCTCCAAACTGGTGGGCAGAATTATTAGCTGGAACCCAATTAAAAAGATACAATATAAGAATGCTATCTTTAGGCAAAGCATTGATATGTCCAACATGGGAGAGATGTCCAGAGTAGGTGGGCCATGATGTGATCGTATTGTCCGCCACCTGGCTGCACGGCAAAATGCTCACTGTGACTTGACATTTACGGATTGGTTTCATTTTATAAGAGGGAAGAGTGAAAGTCACAAACCAGCGCTATTTCTGGCAGAGAGATAGCAAATGGTTGGAAATGTACTGTCTTCTATTTTTTTTTTAATTGAGGACCACAAGTCTGTGACCATTAATAAATATTCACTTATGCTAAATACTATCTCTACCAACATTCAAACATTCAATCAGTAACACATCGCCAATGCCCAACAAGCATGTTCTTTAAAACGTTGTCAGCCTGTAAATAAATACTTCAATCTAAATGATGCACAGTACAGTGCATCCCAGTCAAATGGTACCCATTGTGCCACAAGAAAAATGTGCCAAAGCTGCTTAATTTGCTGCTTTGCAGGATGCAATCTGGTAAACATAGCTTGCTCCGCTAATGAGCGCATCGCGTACGATACTTGAGACATGAATGAGCAAACGCCCCCACCCCCACATGTGGCATTTGTGACGTTAATGATCATGCATCACATTCTCTCCTTCCTGAGCTGCCAACGTCAGCCGTGTGGCCGTAACAAACTGTAATTTTAACTGTGACTTTGGATTTAGAGTTCAGCACCTCACCATGTGCTTGCTCTGTTAGTCCTCAGAGACCCCCCTGCAAGGATCCTCAAATGCAGCACCCTTTTGAATATCTGCCTGTGGCAGATAATGTGTTTTATCCTTACAATTTCTGCTGTGCAATCCGTTTCTGGCTCTAGTCTAATGGACATTTTTTTGCTGTTCCCCAATACCTTTTCCAGGATCCCGAGAAAGTAAAATTGCTACTTCAGTCGGAAAAATCCTCCAGTAATCCCGTGTGGACATTTTAATTGGGCTCCAGTGAGGTAAGGTTCTCTTCTTTTTTCTTTTTTTTTTGCAGACGCGCATGTTCACAATCCCAGATAGACCCTCTCATGTGTCGCCATGAAACAGAAATTCTGCAAGTTGGAGATTTCTTTCACATGACTGGCCTTATCTTGACTAGCTCTTCAGCGCGAGCTGGACTTGTGCCTGGTTCGGCTGATGCAGCACCTGGCCAGGTTGCAATTACATTTGGGGACACACTCCCTATCATCACACCCACTTGAAGTCTGTAAATCTGCCAACAGATTTGTCCACTGGAAGTAACACCACTTTTTATTGAATCCACCGTCAATGGGCAGAAATGATTTTGAGTCGAAACAAATGCGACTAAATGCACCTATTTCTTCTAATAGTCTGTTCAGAGCACAGTTATCATATATACTGATCTTTTTACATGGGGGGTGAGGGGGATTTATGATTGGATTCTTGCCCAAGGATTGTCAGCTATCATTTTCCAGCATCAAGTCACCATTAATCCTAACAACCTGAGCTAAATCTGTTTGCTGATTAAGAGGAGCAGAAGACTGATAGAGCTTGCGGGTCGACCTTGGGCTTGGATTGAACAAAAAACTGCAGCAAACTTAAAGTACCGTATTTTCCACACTAAAAGGCGCACTGGATTATGAGACGCACCTTCAATGAATGGCCTATTTTGTAATTTTTTTCATACATTGGGCGCACTGCAATATAAGACGCAATCTACAATGCATCCACTAGATGGAATTACGCTCAAGGAAACGGCAACAGAACGATCAGATGTCAGTAAAACGTATTTAATAAAGCAGCGACACAGTTCACTTAACCAACAGCAAGTTATAACATCGACTCGTTAACAGTGAACTCTCTTGCCCCTGCTCTATTTCCATGTTCAACTGCGTAACCACTGATCGCCTTAAGTTTGACCTCGGCATGTCTCGAGCAAGGAGCCATTTTGGGGTCGAAATTTTACCGGAATGACCATACACAAGGTGCATCGGATTTTAAGGCGCGCTGTGAGCTTTTAAGAAATTGGAAGGCTTTTAGGTGCACTTTTTAGTGCGGAAAATACGGTGCATATTTGTCCATGTGCGTGTGTGTTCATGAAAAGGTTGAGTCATGTCAAGCAGTTCAAATGGTGTTTTTGGCCAAACATATTGCCACAGGGGTCCAAAAAGATGCACCTAAAGATTTAAGGCAAAATCAATATCTCTCTAAATGAAAGATATTGACCATGAAAACTACATGACATTAAGAAATGTCCTATTGTCAAAATTATTTACCTTCTTCCATAGTCCGCGCCGTCATGGATTCACTGTCTGCGCCCTGAAACTCATTAAAGTATGGTCGCACTTTAATCTCATAGACAATTCCTTTCTTCAGGCCCAAGAGAGTCATGTCCCTCTGTGAGGAGACTTTTAAGTCCTCGATCTGCCATGGTCCCGGAGAAGGCAGCCCGGATGTCTGCCGGTACAGAACACGGTAGCCTTGAATAAATCGGGATGGATTGTCCACCTGAGAGAAGAGAACAAGATGAGTTTGAACGGAACACCGTACGGTATTATAGTATGACTACCATTCAGTTCGTGTACTTGTTGCACTTGCTTCATTTGACATAGGATTCAAGAAGCGATTGTTGTCGGGAAATTGCGAATGGTGAAAAACAATGTATCTGAGTCATTTTGATTCGTTGAGGCAGAAGAAGAAAATACTTCATAGTACTTGTTTGCAAACTAAAAACACTGTTCTGATGAATTGTATCCTAAGCATGAGTACTTACAGTCCACGTGACTTGCACTGAAGTGGAGCTGAGAACGACGGGGTTATGCATGCTGACCACCACGTCCCCCAACTCTTTCTGGACATGTCGATGGTCCACTCCCTGCGCAGTGGGACTAATGTCTAAAACAGAAAATATCACCAAGTAATTTGAATTAAACTGTGATGCTCATCTCGAAGGTTCCAGGACTCTTTTCTCATGTTGTCTTTCTCGGTACCTTGTGTCCGTACGGGCTCAGACATGGGGCTCGGGTCTCCTAGCCCTTGACCACTGACTGCCCTGATAATGAACAGGTAGACAGTATTGGGCCGTAGGTCATCGACGGTGAACTCGGTGGTCTTCACATGGTCTGCCACAGTCTGCCAGCTGTTACTTACTGACTGACTGTTTGAAAAGCAAGGATATTTTCCATTAGCTGGAGGCATTTCTTTTGGGTGTGTTATTATTCCAGACAGAAGATTGAATCAGACACCAAAAGGCAGGTAAACCAAACAAAAACAAATGGTGGGGTAAAAAAAAGATCCTGTCAAATAAAAAGACTGAAATCGTTCAAGCGTGTTCCTTTCCTCATCACAGGGTAAACGCTGCGATCAAGATGAAACGACTTTATAGTATTCTTGACGGAAATTTAAATAAATATTTGTCACATACTGATTGAAGTGATTCTTAAATGTCAGAAAAAGATCATTGAAATTGAAATCCTGCAAGTAAATATCAATTTTGTTGAATACTTTAATGTTAGCTCCTTGGAATATTTATTTTGTTTGCTCTTCAACAAAACTGCCTCCCATCTGCTTTTTTTTGGGGTCACTAAACATGGCTTCAGGCCATGGGTCACAGACGTACCCAAAGGCCTCAATGACATAGGAGGACACCGGGGAGCCAGCCTCTGGCCCCGGTTCCCATGACAACGAGATGCTGCTCTTGGTCACATCAGTGACCTCTGGCTTGGAGGGCGGCCCCGGTAGGGCTGTCAGGTTGTTAGACAGGAAGTCAATGGGGTCAGTGGAATCTGACAAAGAAAAAAGAAAAAAAAACCTTTCATATTAATACCATCAAAAATAAAATGCAAATGAAGTAAAGTTACATAGCAACTGTTCTACAGGAGCAGAATTTACCGCTGCGTACCTGTGATATCCAAGTAAGCACTCCATGATGTTTCTCCACTGGAGCTGGAGGCCACGCACGTGTATAAGCCAGAATCAGATAGCTGAAAAGGAAATTTGAATTATGACAAACAGTCTGAAAAAAATACTATAACATTATCTCCAAACATATAACACTTATTTATAACATGCTAGGTATACATACAACCAAGGGATGGGTGAGATCATACATTTACGCATCTGGGACTACATTTGGATCATGGCAGTCATTTTTAATGACATATTCCACAAAAAAAAATACAATAAAACATGGGCGGCATTGACTTGTGTGGTAGAGATAACCGTTTCAAGCAATATTAGTTTTACGGATGTATTCTTTGCTCCTTCAGACCGCAAAAAACAAAAAAAAAAAAACATGGCTTTCTGATGTGCTCCGGTGGCGCGAGCGTGAATTCAATCGTCTTTGCAACTATGATCCCAGATGGTTGCGACAAGCTCTTGCGTCAGTCCGGGCGTATGAAGGAGGTCTGCAGCTAGTAGTACAGGAAAAAGGCATTAACCTTCAATGGCCCTGCATTTGGCTCGAGACAAGCTTGAGAGTGGATGAGAGAAAACCTTAAAGCTGTCCAATGGAAAAAAAAAAAAGGAAGAGCCCAGTAAAAGCTGACATTAATTTCCTTAATTGATTTCGTCCAATAATAGTCGTCCTCCATTCCCAGAACCATCAACATTATCATCAGGAGTGCTGACACGGGAAATACTGAAGCAGTGATATGATCATCTTGTTCATATTGGCAAAGCCTCTGGGAGCACAGGCAGTCGGGCTCTCTCTCAAGAGATAGTGGAGGTGAGCGACATAGGCAGAGCACTTTGACACAGAGGCGGGACCCTGCATATTTAAGCCCCTCCATTATATTCGCCCCATTCGATTGCCTTTAACAGTCCATGTCCTCGAGTCCTTGAATCAGACCGGTGCCAGAGGAATTCCAGTCTTCTCCGACTTCTGCTCATATACTCTCCATCATCATTTTTAAATGGCACCGTTGTTCATTTAGTTTTCTCCATCAACGGTCATCACATATGGTCCAAAAATCTAAAGTTCATCAATATCCAGATTGTGAGTGTACATTTCTAACTGATGAAATGTTTAACAGGATACGCATTTTTTTTCAGTGACGCGCATGTAAATAAAGCTCGACTTGACAACGCCGGGAACCACTTTGATCTGTGATCAAGCTATTTGTTTTCTTAATTGTTCTTTCATCCCTCTAGAGATCATAAAAATTAGATTTCACAGACATAGCTACAATATAAGTACACATTTAAATCCGGTGTTGAGAAAATGAATGGATTCTAATGCTTTGTTGAAGAACATTTGAGGTATAAAGTAATATATAATGTCGCCATTATCGTGTTTAGGAGGCTGTATGGTGTCATGTGCCTGTAACAAACTGAATCGATGGTTCATTTCAATTGCATCGCTTTGGAGTAAATTAAGAGTCAATGGAGACATACTGTGTGCTTTAAATTCAATTCGAATGTAAATGTTACGACTTCGGAGTGAAATAAATGGAAACGGCTCTCCGGCGTGATGCAGAATCGTTTTTAAGCCTGCGCAACCACAACAACAAACACATTGTTAAATGATTTCCTCTGACAGTGTCAATCAAAACTTGAGCAATATTAACTTGATAAAACCCGCCTGGTTGATATAGTCAATTGGATCTGACTTGTGCTTCTGGGCATACTCTTGTGAGAGGTTCTTTGTGTAATAACTCAGGGTTGACTCAATTACAGTCGAAATATAAATCATGTTTAAATAATGAGGACAAATGAATCACCGCAACTCACCTTGGCACTTTGTATTTGAAGGCTGCCATGTTCCAGCAGGGAAAACCGAGAGTCTTTTCCTAGCAGACCGATCCCGTTCTTTCGCCAGGTAATTGTGGGTTGTGGATCTCCTGAAGCCTGACACCTGAGCGTTGTCACGCTCCCTAATGCCTGTGTTTGGTTGTAGGGGCCCTGACGGATGATCGGCGGTGGGCGGTCCTTCAGGGCTGAGGATAATCATGAAGGAATAGATAATTGTAACCTTTCTTGAACTAGAATTTTGAAGGCATCGTCTTGGCACCAGCTGGTGACTTGCTATTGGCCCTTTACAATTTTTTTTTGCATGACCTTATCAGAAGGTGCTAAGTAGTGATTGCAATAATTGCAGTCCCAATATGTTAAAACTCAATCTGACAGATTGGTTGGAAGTGGAAGCGACTGTTTTCCAGAGCGGAACAGTGTGCTCATGGCACAGCATCGCACCGTTCAGTTTTAATTCCTAGGTGAGGATTAATGATGCTTAACCCGTGGTGTTAATTACCAACTTTCAACACATCCGTGCTTGTCGGATGTTTCATTCTACAATGACGCTCCCAACTTCCTGGCCCTTTTCTTCGTTGCACCACAACAAATTAAACCCGTAAATTAGCATGCCGAGGAGGACAACAATACATCGTTTTAAAAGCTTTTTAAAGTATGTTATTTCATCCAGAAAACAGCTTCTGCGCGGTGCAACAGTAATTTCTGGAGTGTTGGCGCTCTCTCCAGGCCTTGTAACAACTCCCCGGGCTGCTTTCAACTGTTATCAGGTCTGTCTCCATATTCACAAACGTTTACAACAGATTCCCTTTGCCTTTTTTTTCACGACTGTAAAATAAGAACACAATTATAAGCAGAGCAGCAGTACCGTATGCACGCTCCGATATGCTATTGTTATTGTTTGAGACCATTTTAAAAGAAGTATATATTTGGCGATAATGGAAGGACATCATGCTAAATGGTTTCCGATTGAATGCTGCACCGACCCGTCACACACATGACTACAATTGATTAACTCCTCTATTCAAGCACTTGCTAATCAATACACGTATTACTGCTTAACTCTGCATTGTGAATGAACGGTTTGAGGGATTAAATATGATGATTACATTGAAACATGGTGCAAATATAGAGAGGCAATTACTTGTAGTTGGCTGTTCTAATTTGGGATTTTGTACATTGACATTACAATTTACGTGAGCGTTGAGTGACGGTGAAACGTGTGCAGTGCACAAGTGGGCACTTGGAGACCAGGCACAGCAGCGCAATCAAACCACGCTAAACTTTTAGCTTAGAATTTCTAATGGGGAAATATAACAGCTAACCGGTAAAATTTAGTGTACCTTTCTATTACGAATAACAGATATAGCATCCAATGCTAATGTTGACTTGTTCACAGTCCATGTTGTGAGGAAAGTAGCGTTGGTCCGAAACAGTTAAGGTGAGGCTACATTCGCATCCTTTGAGCAATTTTAAAATTGCAAACTTCTCCTTCAACATAAATGGATCTCTTAATACTTGTAATACTGCAAAGCCAATTGTCTTCAAAGGCTTTCAGCTGCAATTTTTTTTTCAGGTGGTGGAGCTACGAAGATGCTTTAGTCAAGCTCATTATTGATGAATGAAGATGTTGAAGTTTGTACAGTAAAAGCTGGGGAACAAATCTACCTCGCAACAAACATGACCCCAAGTACATTAATGGGAGATTTGATTTGTGTGCCAAATGTAGCAAAAACAAATTATTGTGGAATAATTCAAATATATTCGTTATATTCTGTATACACTGTTAGTCATAAACGTATCATATGCTATATTTGAGACAAATGGAGTGCATCAATGGATTGTTCTAAGACTGAAAACATTTCCCAAACATCATCGGACATCACTCGATGGTCTGTTAGTCTACATTGAAATCACCACTGCGCGCTTCAGTCTGTCTGTCTCCATAAGCATTAAAAGACACGAATGCCGAGAAGGGCGTCGACCGCACCGGGAAGGAAGCAGTTTCGCACTAAATGCTGACATTTAAGATTTGTCTAAAAAGCCTAAATGCGTCCATCAAGAGAGGAGAGATCGTTTTATTTTCTTTCATTTCAATATCTGGAGGCTTGGCCAAGTGTCTTCTTTTTTTCGGAATCAAAATACGGTCACACTATTCTGTGCTGTTGTCTGTATTGTTTTATTTGTAGATCTTGGTAAAAATAAAGAAATAAGTCATCTAAGATATCTAAAATAAATTATTTAAAGGAGGCAATCAATGTATTGTTGGGAGGAAATGCAAAAAATGCCAACGCTTTGTTCTGTGTATTGTGTTGATTAACTTTGATGTGTTAGATGAAGTGGGTGTGCATGCTTTGGTCTCCTTACTTACCGTCTGCCACCTCCAGCTGGGCTTTGGCCAAGATGCTGCCTGCTACAGTGAGGGCCTGGCAGATATAATAGCCTGCGTCTGAACGCTGCACTGATGAAATGGTCAACTCTCCATTCACAGACACAGACACACGACTGTCGCCTTGTGTTGGCTGGCTGGGAAACAGAAGATCCTACGGGGGGTGAAGTTGGAAAGTAAAACTCCTAAATAATCGTTAAGGAATCTGTGAATTGTGCATGTGCATCATTATACAGGGTGTCCATAAAATCTCTTTACCATTTCAAAAATGTATTAAAAAATGCAATCGATTACATATTTTATTCAGATTTGTTCGATTGTATTCAGCTTATTAAGGTTTTTTTTACCTCTTCTACATGGGCACCATTAGTTGCACGAAGCACATCAAGACGGTACTCGATTTCTTGACATATTCGCTGTAGCATAGCCTCATCAATTATGGCAATGGCATCAGTAATCCTTTGCTTTAGGTCAGTAATGTCCCTTTGTTCGATACACGATATCTTTATTAAAAGAGGTAAAAAAAAAAAAACTTTAATAAACGCTGAATACAATAGAACAAATCTGAATACAATATCTAATCAATTGCATTTTATATACATTTTTGAAATGGTAAAGAGACTTTATGGACACACTGTATAAAAAATATATATTTAGAAATATATATTCACAATACAATCATGACACGCCAATCTGGGGTTCACATTCATGATGTTCTTTGGAAATAGTCATGCACCCTTTCTTATAAGAAATGTGTAAAAATGTAAAAAAAATAAATAAAGGAATACAATTTCTAGGAACAAATTGGCCAAGTTTTGTGACAGTATAGAGCACAGGATGTGCTAAAATCAATGGAGAGCTGATTTCATTTTTATAACTGACCACAGCCCATTCTGATTGGAATGTGGAAATTTTTTGCCTTATTCAAGAAGTCGTTTAAGGTCAAGTTCAAAGGGATTCTCAAGAATTTACATTCCCCAAAATGATGCATCGTCATTGAGCAAATCATCTAAATCCCTCTCTTCTGACGGACCAGAATGTCCTTCACGGTGTTTCTGCTGCACTTAGGATAGTCGGGGCATCAGCTTTGTCTGTTTCTGCACCCCAAGCAGACAAGCTGGCAGGAAAGGACATTAGCCTGCTTTCATTACTTCTAATGACACTAATGTGAGCCGGCTGGTCAGAACAGCATCCACTGATGATGAATGACCACTTCATTATCTGTGTGAGCCACAAAAACCACTCACAATGTCACCCTGGTTTGATCAGTTAAAGATTTTAATTTTATTCATTTCTTTGTTAAATACAATATCCACCCCTCAGCAATATTGATGTCTTTCTTAGCATGATACCGACAATATATCACTCATCACGAGCTGCATGCACATGACAGAAAGCACTGTGCCAAAATCTCACCTGGCTGCCATCTCGTTGCCAGAAAACGGTAGGTTGAGGTTTGCCTCTGGTCTCACAGGGAAAGGTCGCCGTTCGTCCTTGAGCCACAATTTGGTCACGGGGTCGCACCACAAACTGGGGCGCCTCTGAATATTACAGTAGCATGCAGTACAGTAGCTTATTTCCAGTCATTTTTGCATCACATGTCTAGCTGGTCATGCAGAAGGGGTATTCTTCGAACTAGCGGTTTGCTAATCACACAAGCTGTCTTCAAACAACGGATTTTATCAGGGTGCCTCACTCCTCAAAGTCAAAATGTTGACAAGACCTAAAGTGACAGAGTACATCCATGGATTCTCAGTGGCTCCTAACTGGGAAAGTCAGTGATTGAGAGACAAAGCACATGTGCCAGTGAAAATCTCATTTTGATGAATGTCGTTTATGGATCCTCAGAGCAGTGCTCAAAACGTGACTTCAAAATAAATTAAAAAAATAAAACCAAACGGGGGGAAAAACACATGCACAATGGCCGTGACAGCTGTTACTTACCAACGGGGCGAACTGGTGACAACAATGGTGGGGGTGAGATTAAGTCACAACACAGAGAGAACGAAAGCAGAGGAGTAGAGGGAAAGAAAGCCAAATGATGAAAATCAGAAATGAATGAGATGGCGTTGGGTTTGCATCCATGGTGTTTGTGTAGGCACAGATGGCTCTCAATCACCACATTAGGTCCAAGGACAAGAACCAATACCATGAACCAATTCCGAATAGGACATTACTAATTAATTTTGGGGCACAAAGGCTAGTCGCCGTCCTGTTAAACTAAAAGGTGCTACTTTTTAAGCCTTAACTCTTACAGTTGAAGTGGGTTGAATAAGTTAAGAAAATACAGCAGTTATTAACTACCATGCTGTGCCGATTTCCCTCTCAATATCATCTAGAACAGGGGTGTCACACTCGTTTTTGTCGCGGGCCACATTGTAGTTACGATTTCCCTTGGAGGGCCATTATAAATTTTGGGAAACCATATAAATGTTTAATCCTGTCCAGAAATTAGATACACAGCGCACAACAAATTGACCAATCTCTAGTTTTACAATGACATATGACAATTTGAAATTTTGGTTCAGACCTTAGCAAGCATCATGGAACTTGACATGATTGATTTGCTTTCGCGGGCCACAGAAAATGGTGTGGTGTGCCAGATCTGGCCCCCGGGCCTTGACTTTGACACCTGTGTTCTAGAACATTGCATCCATGTCAATAAATTAAAAAAAAGACCAAAAAAAACAAATGGAATGAAATGATTCTTTGATTGGCGAGTCAGTGAATAAAAATATGGAGAGAGTGGGCTTCATGAAAAGCCTTCAATTAAAACCGCTTATAACGGAGAGCGTTCATATGCAATCCGTGTTCTGAAATGTAAAGCTATCAAGCGCATTGTTCCGTTATGTGAAAACAAAGCTTGAGGCAAGGCTCAACCTTTCATCAGGGGGGCAACAACACTGGTAAAATGTGTAATAAAGGAGTGATTGTTGTGTGAGTTGGGAGTTACAATAAAATAGGGAACTGAAGAGAGCGCAAGCTACCCACCTCTGATCGTCAAGTAAGCGGAAGCCTCCACTTTGCCCACGCGGTTCTCGGCGAGGCAGGTGAAGGTCCCCTGATCGCTCACGGCGGCTTTCTTTATCCTCAGCAAAAGATCCTCTTTTTCATATCTGATGTCATACCTGGCGACAGAGGGGTGACTAACACTGTGAAGCCCCAATTCAAAATGTACTGTAATTCAAAATGAAACACTGTGAAGCCTCAATTTAAAATGTACTGTAATTCAAAATGAATCACATATGAAGCCTCAATTTAAAATTACATTTAAAATGAAACCTATAAGTAGTCTGACTACTGTACATAGTTTTTAACGTCTTCAAAATGTGGACGGTTTAAGAACACAAGATTATAATTTGTGAGACATGTATGATAGTAAAAGTCAAGTCATTCTCCTGCAAATATTCTTCCTGGAATTTTTAGGGATACTTTGATACCCCCCATGAGTGGTGGATGAATTTTTACCAAACTCATCATCCCCTCATTGCTGGATGAATAATTTCCATCCTAACCTTTTGAAAAGAAATGCTGTTTGATGTATCGAAACCAAATGAAGTTTCACAAAAACAAAAACAAATCAATGAAAAAAAATTTACCTCCTGGGCGGAGGCTTATTTTTCTTCTCAAAATTATAAACAGACCAACAACCAAAAATTGAACCAAGGTTGTACTGTATTAAAAACCCATTTTCAAAGGTTTTGTCATTGTCGATTGTTTGAAGGCACCTCACTTTTCGAAGGCAATTAAGACTCCCCAACGCGCAGAAACAAAATGAGCAGAGCAATTACCCCATCACGAAGGCACGGCAAAATTAAAGATGCTTTCAGCTGGAACCCTGACTGTTCCACTCTTTCAATATTTATAACGATGAACCACCCACTGTGGCGTGGGATGTGCAGTGTGCCATGCCGATGTGTGTGAATGTGTGTGTGTGTGAGAGAGAGAGAGAGAGAGAGAGAGAGAGAGAGCAAGCCATAAGGGCACAGAGCTTGACTCAGACGGACAAACTGTCTGAGAGAAAAGGAGTGGCACAGTCTGACAAACTGAATTCGACGAATGAGCAGACTAGTAAGAAATGACTAATTCATAGTGTTGATGCATCAATGTGCAACCACCAGTGCAGAATTCTAGACTATAAGGGCACAATTGCTTCAGTGAGAACAAGAGGGACATCTCAGTTGCTTCAGATAAGAGGGGGCTCAACTCTGAATGAGTGGAGGGGCAAAGGAGTCAGCTCCACCTCTCTCTGGGGTCTCTTTGGCATGAGAGATCTTGTGAAATTGTGCAGCCAGCCATGCTGATTTCCACACAGAAGACAAGTCAGGCAGAGAAATGGCAGTAGGGGTGAGAAAAGTCATCTTTGAAAGAGCGTGCGGGGTGGGGTGGGCGTGGAAAATATCGATGGAAGGGACCGTAGGGCCGTTCTAAAGTTGGGTGAGGACTCCATTCACAGAACATCTCTGACCCAGATACACATTCCCATGAGGATGACGGGTTCGGGAAAAGAATAAAACAAGTGGAAGGAAGGATGAGAAACAGGACATGTTTCTTTCGTCAAAGGGCAGTGACATCACCAAACACGATACAGTAATCCCTTGTTTATCGTGGTTAATGGGGACCAAAACCACCCGCGATAAACAAAAATCCGCGAAGTAGCGACCAATTAACATATATATATATTAAAAAAAAATTGCGTTTAAGATTAGTCAATTAAGGTTGTTTAGACAATTAAGGATGGAAGAGTGCTTTTGTTCTTATAAGTCTCTCTCTCTCTCTCTGACTTTTTGCGGACTTAAAAAAACCACATTATGAATATGTTTGAAAAAATCCGCGACGCACCGAAGCCGCGATAAACGAACCGCGAAATAGCGAGGGATATTGCTCAGTCACATTAGCCACTTTGCACTCAGTCTCGAGTTAGCTTCATTAAAACATTCCCAGTCATATGGTTTGCTCGAATGTTTCAAAAATCAGTCACCATTTTGTCCATTTCTGTCTTCTCAATCAAATTCAATACCGACATGAAGTTATTTTGACCAACTTTTCGCTGGCTAAACTGTGCAGTTAATGTAGCTTACGTATCTCGGTGGGTGTTGTCGTGATGGGCGAAGTTCGATGTCATAATCCAGGGGTGTCCAAAGTCGGTCCTGGAGGGCCGCTGCCTGTTTTCCAGCTCTCCCAGCTGTAACACACCTGATTCAAATGATCAGCTCATCAACCAGCTCTGGAGCAGCATGAGAACAATCCTGATGATGTGAATCAGGTGTGTTGCTCCTGGGAGAACTGGAAAACAGGCAGGACAGCGGCCCTCCAGGACCGACTTTGGACTCCCCTGTCATAATCAAATGGCAGTGTAGCAGAGGAATACAAACAGGCCAAAGTAATAAAATCAAAAATGATTACAAGATTGTTGTTTTTTGTGTCTTGGAAAGTGTCTGCTAAACCTACATTCATTATAAAATGTACGTCCAGTTTCCATTTCTGGAGTGCAAAGTACTCAGTGGTAGCTAATAACTCCTGACAGAAAACATCAATGAAACTTTCTTTTGACGTGGATAGTGTGGTTGAACCATGAAATGTTGCACACCTGTACAAACTTTGAACGGTCAAGTTCTGGCTGTCTGTATTGATGGGAGAATGTTGACTTCATATAGACACTATTCCTTGTAGGCCGTGTATTGGATTACTTGAAATGAAACAACACAGAAGGCCCCTATAACGTCGGGGCTATCGCTGCGCCAAAATGAGTCTCATGTGCAACATAAAAAGAAACACTGGCGCTTGGAGAGTTTGAAGTAATCAAAGGGGGGGTTGGGAGGGGGTACTTTGTTCTGCTATGAGCGCAGACGCTCACACAGCAAATAATGAGATTCTCCGTGGCTAATAAATGATTTCTGCCACACTGATGAAAGTCCAAGAGTAACATGTCCAATTGCTTCTTTGCTTCTTGAGGGACTCATTAGATTCGCTTCGGCAACTCCACGTCATCGCTTTTACCGCATTAATGTGCACACAAGCCTTCATTAAGCCAGTGCAACACACACTCAACGTTTCCCTCACCTGCCACGGGGGATATCCGCATCCTCCTTTTTCCAACGCAGAGTTGGAGGCGGGTCACCGTGGACCTGACACCTGAACTCCACACTCTCATCCACTAAGACCACCTGGTTCACTGGCCGCTGCACAAACACTGGTCTCTCTGGAAGTGAGGAAGAGCGCACGTATATAACGGAACCAAAATGTACTCGTAAGACGCGGATAAATACTGTCTGTGACGGTGAGCTGTAAATACCTGAGAAAGTCACACTTTATTGCTTTTTGAACCTTTATATCCCCGAGTTCTTACCAAACACGGAGAGTTGAGCCTTTTCACTCTCCCTCTCGCCGACCATGTTGGTAGCTACGCACACATAAATCCCGACATCAGTCTTTTGTGTGTTGGAGATGGTCAGTTTTCCTCCACGAACCTGAAAAGAAAGCATAAAAACGGTCGAATTTCTTGCAATAAAATGAACTGTTTGTCAAAGTGTTCCCGTTTCTATTTTCTTTGTAAAAAAAAAACAAAGCGGAGAGCATTGGCATATTGTAGCCTGGTGCATATATGCAGATAGCACACACCAAGAGTACATTAGTGAAAAGACCAGAAGAAGAAAGTCACCATTTCTATTAACGTTTTTCACGGCGTAGGCAGCATATATATATATGCCTGTAAGTATCGTTAAACAATCTGTTAGTGTGTGTTTCGATGGTGTTTGTGTGTGAATATTCACAATTTGAAGGTACATCGCTCCCAGAACGCAATGCTAATTTTTGTTACATTATGTGTTAGCATGCTGTATTTGAATTTGCTACTGAGCCTTGACGGAGCTCTGTATGACTGGTTATATGATTTACAGAAAAAAAAAAAGTTTCAAAGAGTAACTCACTGTGATCCTTTCATCTTTAAGATCAAGACGACCCTTGTCTTTCTTCCAGTAGGTGGTGGGCTCAGGATGCCCACGTGGTGGCTGACACTCCAGCGTGGCCGTCTCTCCAACGGCCACGATCACATCCTGCGGGTTCTGTCTGAAGTCATCTCGTAACACTGAGATACAAAAGAGGACATCAAGTATCACTGATATGTGAAGGTGTGTCATTATTTGAATTAGCGAATGGTGGTACTGTATGCATAATTCTTGAGCAGTCTGGACATGAATGGGTGAACTTCTACTGAGGGAGTCTCAGTGGCAGTGTCCAATTTAAATCAGCAATTTTTGTTTTCATTTTCTTTTCTTTCTTTGCTAGTTGCTTCATGGGTCAGACCAAGAAAGGCACTAACTTGACCCACTCCTCATTGAGTGCTTTCAACCAGCGTGTCACAAGTATGCTGTAATTATTTCGCTTTGGTGTGGTTTTGACGAAAACATATCAGTGGCCTTTCAGGAAGAAAGCAGCTGGGGACATTTTTAAATTTGGGGGGCGGATACATTTCATCATGTCTTATTTCAATTAATTTCCTATCTAATGATATTTGATCATTGTCCCCATTGACTCATTACGACATTTCGCACGATCACAAAACAGTCGCAGCGTCTGTCCATTTTGTCATATTTGACATGATCTCCTTGCTCATTACCTTTCAGAGCGACAAAAAAAACTATGACCATTCACGACTGTTTTCACTTGCTTTGAGGTTGGGTTCCTACTTTCCGTTATTCTATTTTCTAGGTCGGGGTTGTAGGTCTAATAAAATGTGTTCCCTATAGCTGCAACTGTAGGCAGGAGATGTATAGCCTGCCAGGATTATCACTGCAACGTAGAAAGAAGAGATACCTAAAGTGCAAGAAGAATGCAAAAAGAGCGAGGCGAATGGGAGTTGAGAGTAGCGAGAGGGGAAGTTGAGCATTAATAATTCAAACACTGCATCTCTACAGCCCTGCGAGCAGTGTCCGACCAGAGATAAATGGCACCACATCCCCCAAACTATCTATCTATCTATCTATCTATCTATCTAGCTAGCTAGCTATGTGAAGTGAAGGGATTTATTGGTAAACTTGGCACACATGCAGTAAATGTCCGAGTATCAGATCACACTCTCTTCGAGAATATTCTTAAAGACACATGTGGCGTCAGTATTTGCATATAAAGGACCAGATCTTGATGAACATTAACAGGAAAAATAGTATTTTTTCTCAGACGTGACATATTGAGTTCACCAGAATTCTATTTATGAGCTTTTTCAATTGTATGGGTCCGTACTACAAACAGTCCAGGGATGTCTGCACTTTATTTAGTGCACTCAAAGAAATCTGGTCTTTAAGAATTGTCAACTTAACAGCCATACTGGCGCGTTTAGAGAAAACACGCCGTGTGGGCTGCTCACTTCCAGCGTGAGATCTTCCCAATTCTGTCAAAGCTGTTCTCCCAAATATAATTTGCAAAGCTCTTACTTTGTCAGATGCTTGTAAGAAGCACTGGAATTATTGTTGAAAAGAAAGAGAGAGAGAGAGAGAGAGAGAGAGAGAGAGATCATTTATCTCTGGCAACAAAGTATTTCCACTTATAGTTAATAGCTTCTGACAAGTTTTCAATTTTGGTCAAACAGAGCTTTGGTTTTCCATTGTTTTGTTGCGGGAATCTTAATATGAAAATGATAATGAACATCCAAATTATGAGATGCTAATGTAGCACTGAATGTGATAAATGAAACATTTCCAACTGCAATTTCTGCTTAATGTGTATAGGTTCAAATCTAGCTTATCCCGTTTTCGGTTACTTTTGGTTGTCAATTTATCAACTATTCTCAACTGTCAATTTCACTGGTGATGGAAGTTGCAGAATTACGTTAAACAGCATCACCGATTAGAAATACATCCTAAATACTGTAAATAGAATCTCTTTTGTTATCTCAGGCATGATTTCCATTACTGCCTTCGACTATTCTGCTGATCCATTGCAGCTCAAAGTCAAAGTTGGAGAGGACTACAAAAGGCGAATACCAAAAATCAGCAAGGACCCAAAGTCCCGTCAGCCAAACTGTCGACGACATCCCAATTGTACTCAAGAAAATGTACCTCGGTGGTCAACTGCACTTTGACATAGACACATGCCCTGCTGTATTCTTCTGGCTGAGGAACCCATTCCATAAGGCACACTCCACTCATCCGAATACCTTGCTCCAGAAAATAAGAATCGCCAACAGCAGTGCATGTCTCATCTCCAGGAAACAAAGACAAGACACATACAAAAATGAAGACAAGAGGACTAATGTTTCTGTGAATGGATTTTTTTTTTTTTATGATCATAGCTTCGCTTTTTCCAAAATGAGTCTGCAATTTACCTAATCAGAATGAAAGGCATCCGGGCAGTAATATGCACCATTTAATAGTATCATGTTAGCTGAGCTAAAATGTATGAGATAGTTGTGGTCAAAGGTCCTATTTTTGCCAGCGCTTGACCACTTAAACAGATAGATTACCCTCACTTTGCGGCGATTACACACTTTCAACTTCCTCATATTTTGATTGATGATGTACATGCGTATTTCATGTTTTAATAAATGAGAAGTGAGTGACTGACATAATACAATTTCTTGGTCATCAGTTATGGCAAATTAAAAAGTGTGTGCGGTGGGGGACATTGGAGCAGTAGCAGTTTGTGCTTCACGGCAGTGCGATTGTGGTCATGTGACCACCATGCCTTGTTGTTTGAACACAGTTCAGCAATAGCCAAAGGAGTTTGTCACAAAATACATATTTCTCATTAAAATAATGTCAGTTTTAAAATAATTTTCTTTGTAAAATATAAAAAAAAAAAAAAAATGAAAGTGCTTCCCGGAATTTGAAGCACCCTTTTATCAGGAATCAATGCCATATTTTCAATCATTTTATTTAACTGTTCAATTATCTTGTAAGTGTTGGGCCACTTTCTTCTGGGAACAGGAACGGCATTCGCAATAAACATCAACAATCACTGGTCACAAAAAGAGGGGCACCATTAGAATGCAATAAGATATAGAATGCAAGGCAATGATGTGCAAAATATACATTGATTTAATATTTCATGTTTTTGTGTGGCTATTGCTTGTTATTTGCTATGGTGAAAGAATGCAAGTGTGTCCAGTTGCGGGGATCATGCTGTGAGCAGTTTTCCATTTATTTGGCTGCATGAGGAGAAAAAAAAAATATGAGAGCGGGTTGCTTAATGAGGTGCTTGGTGTGTGTACAAACAAAGGCACAGGAGCCATGAGGTGGGGGGTTGTGTTCCAATCTATCGAGCCCCACTAGAGGAATCACCGATGTGTAGGTTGCTGCCGGGTGGTAATTTCAGACTGCGGGGAGCACACACTCATTGTTGTCTGATTGTCTCGTGGTCAATTATTCAAGAGAACAGCTTCAGTCATTCACCTGTTCATTAACTAAATTGGCATGCAAAAACATGACAAAATGTGTCACCGGGCAGATACAGTTTAGTGTAGGGGGGGTCTTGGGGTATTCCTCCATATTGTATCCTGAATTATGACGATTCTCATTCGCTCACAAAGAAATCCCAGGTAGGTGTTTAAATTTGTTTTTTTCAAGGGTCTGAAAATGGCTGGCACTGAATGAGTTAAATTTCCATATGGCCTCAACTTTATATGTTGACGCAAGCTTGAAAGCTCTTCATAATGAATCATATACAGTAAGTAGACGCTGCTTTAAAAAACAGGTCGACAATCTACCCAGACAGTGCATTTACCAGACTGCATTTGTTACCCTCGCCGGTACAATTAATGCCAGGTGTATCCATTAGCTAGTTTGGATGTATTGACGGCCCCACTTTAAGCATCAGTCAAACTTGTTGTGCATTTTACCTCATAATGTCTCTTTCAAAAGAAACAACAAAAAACACAATGCCATAATGTGAGGCTTTTAGATGAAAATGTCCGAGTAAATGATGGTCCAAAAAGCATCTTAAAGAATTGCAGCGTAGACTGAAATGCATTTGAAGTTTACATTGAGCGTCTCTTTAAGAATGGAACAAAGGTGGCAACCAAAATGAAGATAATACTCTTAAAATGTCGCTGTCACTTTCAAAGAGTTTTTTTTTGTTGTTGTCATTTATTGAAGCCTCTCCATTTTGTCAAAAAAAGAACATTGGAAATAATTTGTATTGTTGTTTGTCTGCATCAGGGTCAGATAAAAATACAAAAGAAAGTTCAGAATCTAATTTGAAAACAAATTAAATCTGCATAGCATGAAAGAAAAATAATTCTATCAATCAATTCTACTGTTGACCTCTGCCGAGGTGGTTGTGTAATTTTATTTATTTGATTTTTTTGGCATTCAGTTTCCTGTCTACCGCTCTGGGTGAATGTTCTTCCGTCCTTTGTCTGTACTGTCTTGATGCCCTTGCTGTGCTTTTGTGTCCGCGTCTATTCAATTGCACAACTGTGAATCATGTGCAGTAAACAGCACATTTTGTTTTGTGTGCCAATTTTTTTATTTATTTTTTTTTTACTCTTTCAGCTTTCAAAGCTGCTCATGTGTACTGGCCAACCAAATCATTACATGCACCCTTAAACAGAAGGAAATTCTCGTTTCATTTTTATGTTATTTTTTTTTTTTGGGGGGGGGCGGGAGAGGTTGAAATTAAATAATTAACAGGATGTTGTGACTTCCTTGTACAAAAATGCTAAACAGCCATGTGTGGAAAAAAAAACAGATGGGTGAGACTTGTACAACCCAATTAATTTACAAAAAACATACTGGATTTTCAGACCCAAGCACACTCACGTGTGACCGACTGACTGTGTGTGTGTGTTTGTTCGTAAATGTGCATGAAGGTAGGTGGGTGGTCCAGTACTGGAATTCTGCTTCAGCCCCCCTTCACCCCCCAGCCCAACCCAACTGTGTTATGCTGTATGGCAGCCCGGCAAAGGCAGAAAGAAACAGAATAATGTATGAGCGGAGAGGAAAGATGAAGACACCTTGTGAGTTGCCGCACATAACAGATGGCTGCATTTCAATTTGGGAATCACATGCTAAGAATTGATTCGCGGCTCGCAAACAAAGCTGGCAGGTTTACACGGCAATCAAGTTTTTTTTTTCCTAAAGTGAATAGACTATGTATGCACTTTAACAGAGCCCAATGTCAGGTATTGTGACGATCCAGTCTCACAAAATGCATTAGAGCAGTTGCGAGATTTCATATGACAGGAGTACATTCAATCGTGGCTGAAGTTTGCTGAAGATTTTTTTTTTTAACACGATAGCCTGTAGGGGTGTGTCACTTTCACAACTGCAGTCAAGGATGTCCCATATCTGTCACAAGCATAAAACACACACCGATGCAGACCACACAACAAGCGAACGAAACAAATGACAACGACAACAAAAACAGCTGCCCTGTTCTTATCACGGACTTTGCTGATGACCACAACAAATCATCCCCGGCTCAGGAAGTCGGAACAAAAAGAGAGACAGTTCTGCCGACACTATCAGGGGAGTAGCAGATATCGGGATTTATTTATTTATTTGAATACGTCAACAACTTAACATCCTTGTGCCCTAAAAAAGTCATCAGCAATCAGTCAGGACGGTGACGCGCCGGGATATGAGGAGCGTTTACTCAACGTCCCCGATGGCTACAAATCCAGCAGATGTACATCACCTAATCCTGGATAATTCTGCGTTCAGCAACAGCAGAATACACGAGATGGGGACAATCAAAATCTGCGTTCACGGAGAAAGCACGGAGTGTGGCCTTGTGAGGGAAGGGGGGGGGGGGCATATTTGGCTGCATAGAACTGATACTGCTGATAATGCCATACAGTCAAACCTCGGTTTTCGAACGTCTCGGTTCTCAACCAATTCGGTTTTTGACCAAAAATTTCGATTTTTTTACGTCTCGGATGATGAACAAATTGAGCGCACTTGAATGCACCATTTGACTCCTTTCGCCTTCCTCACATGAGGAAGTGACGCTTCCTCGGGTAGACGAGGAAGTGAGGCTTCCTTGTGTTGCTTTCCATTGTGAGCAGACGTGTTCAGTAAACATTTGTATTTTAACTCATTCAGTATCAGCCAATTCTGGAGCAAGTCTGAAAAGACGTTTAAAAACGTCTTTGGGAGTGAATGAGTTAAAAAGAGCGTGGTTTCGGTTTTCGAACAATTTCTGTTTTCGAACAGTCTTCTGGACGAAAACCGATGTTTGACTGTATAAGGACAATTACTGTGTGATGGTAACAAAAAAAGTCTTATTTATCACACAGCTCAGTTTCCAAATGTGATATTAATAACTGTCCATTTTTGCAATTCAGGAACATAAAACCAGGATGTTTGATGGTGGTGGGGATAAGACATCCCCAAATGTATAAGCAAGAATCGCAAAGACAACCTTGCACCACTTCACTTTGCTTTTTGGGCTCGTTAGTGTCAAATCAAATTAGCGTCAACATGAGGGTTGGAAAGGAGCAGACTCGAGGTGACGTTCGCTTTTCACCGCTTAAAAGCAATTTGATTTCTACAGTATAAACAATTATTCTCGCCAAATATCCCGAGTCTTATTGCGAATCGAGCCAATATTGAGCCACGGACAAGAAACGTCATTTCGTTGTGGTTAGTAAACAATATCATGCCATGATTATAACCTTTTCGATTTGCTTTCAGAGCCCAAAATAGTCATTTGCCCACAATTTCCATACTAGATGCGGATTTACACTTGAGGCGAGAATACAACACAATCGTGTATGCATTCTATGGCCTTTGCATGTGAAGCCACCGTGAGGGGTTAACAATAAACGCTTCGGCATTGTCATGTTTAATTAACTTCCATTCTCCTGTCATGTAATGAAAATGGAAGTTGTGGATGGTATAGGACGAACGCTCTCCCCGCTCCCCTCCTCCCTTTTCTCTCTCTCCCCTCATCTTGATCCTCACATCTCTCGCTTGCCATCCCTCCAGTTACTGTAACAGCGTTCCCTCAGACCACGTTTCCACATCTATAATTAATTAATCCTGTCTCCATGTATTTTTTCAAGAGAGCACATTCCGCCGCTTCCAAGACTATGTAAATCTGTTTATGCCTGCCTCCCAGACTATCTCATCAACTTACACCTGCAAATGCGTGTGTCTGCACGACATTATGCAAAGGTCACGCTGTTCCATTTAAGAATGCTAAACTCAACCTAATAAAGTTCTGCCCCGCTAACCTAAGTGTTTGAGAGAGGCCACGGCTACGACGCACATATTCCTCCAGCGTTCATAAATAAAAAGAGCATGCGGATGTCCGTGAGACAAAAGGAGATGATAGACCCTCACAGCAATATTGCAGAGATGTCGAACATGAGCAGGGAAGTGAGTCAGGGATCAGAATTGAACCTTTTATATGCCTTATTTCACCGAAGAAGTGGTCACCCGCGGGGGCGAGTGCCGTCTTACATGTACTCGTCTTCTCAAAACCAAATTATGCATGCTGCTCTGTTCCAGAGACATCATCGTCGTCATCACTTTGTAATGAACGGAGCTTTTAAAGAAAGCTATATGAATCCCCTCACGGAACCCGTGCTGTAATTGTTCATGCTAAGATCACATTTCCCCTTTGTCTTAATTATAATTTTGGGGGAAAAGAACCCATCTAAGAGATTATTTGTGCATCTGCATCATCCAGCATGATCAAACACATTCCGTGAAGGCCACCAGAGATTGTGGCGCTGAGCTCTGTTTACACGGCATCCAGGCTGCAGCTTTCTATGGAAACATGCAGATGGGGCACGATATTTGCATTTTGCAATGGTATAGAGACTAACACATATAAATAGATGGAACTATTTAGTAAAACGCAAAACTCAAAATATGGTAAAGCAAATGGCATGGTAAAGCTCATTCAAATATGTATTTATTACCGTATTATTACTATTATTATTGTTATTGTTGTTGCAAAAGCAGAATCAGCGACCACAAATGTATTCATGCATCCATTTGCATCATGCATCATTATGAAAACTCAGATGGGAAAGCTCTAACCCTTTACACTCTAATTTAGCTGTACACTCAACACGGGTCATTATCGTCGTTTGCATGGAAACTCGTCGTCACTGCATCAGGCCAAGTGATGTTTCAAAAATGTTGCTCTTCATATGAATCCAAATTAAATATTAATAGAAAAAAATCATTACCATGTTTGATTAGCAGTTCTATTCCCACCAAAACTATCAACAGAATAATGAATACATTGTTCAATCACCCTTTTACTCGCTTTCCGACACAGCACTAATTTGTGTAGGTGTACCTAATCATACCACGGGTACCTCTCAAAATTTCCCATTAAGTGATTTTCTGAGCTTTAGTCTCACATGATACGTCTCGTAACTCAATGCTCCTCCCATCAACTTGCCAGCCACCAACGCCAGGAGATCATTCACCCCAAATCTCTGTTAATCACATCCCTGCACGGGCCCTCTGGTAAACACAAGGCCACCCAACAGACATTCCGCTTACTTATATCGAGACGGTAAAATAGCAGCATTTGTTTGACCTTTTCGCCAACACCTTCCCGGGATGTCCTTCAAAGTCTTCAAATTCATAAAGCATCCACGCATCAAGAAGAGGAACAGCCCAGTCCTGCTGTCAAATTGCTTTAGATGACATTTATGTTGACAGACAGGTCTGAAAAATGGTGTTGTTCAACCTTTCTTGGATCGACCATCATGGGGCGATGAGGTTCCACTGTGCGATAGTGTAAACACTCACTCTCCATTTTCCAATTCAGACAGCCAGGTTTATGAACAAAGAAATGACTAAACTTCCTCCCTTGCAATCCGGCTATTCAACAATCTTGGAAATAATGAGCTTGCGCCCTCTCACGACAAGAGACAAAAATTAACATGATATAGTACTTCATTATTTGCAGAGAAAGCGGTGCGCAAGTTGACGAAATAACTGTAAACACTGACATGGCTAATCTCAGGCCAGCTGTTAGTGTGAGGTCCTTTAATCCGAGTCCAGATCTGTGATGTGCTCATTGTTGGCTTGGGGACAGATGAGCAACAGCCACCAGGCTGCCAATTGGGCTAAAGGCAGCCGACTGCTCCCGTGCCCATTTTTCAGCATAATAAACTGTGAATCTGTGGATCCCGAAGCGCAGCCCCAATTATTTTGCTTTTAGACTGGCTATCACCAAAACACACTGACATCATCCTCGCTGGTTTGGTCCTTCTCCCAAAACATCCAGAGTCATTTGCATGACTATAAAACACATAGAATGTGATAAACTGCAGTCACGGATTGTTATTGTTTCACAACCAATACAACAATAACAATGAGATCTTGACAAAGAATGAACAAACACAATGGACGGTAAATAGGGACTCATTACAAAACTAGGGACGGATTGAGCAGACACCCAACAAGTCAAATAGCTGATCGACTGGCAGGATGACAAGAGAGACTGGAGTGACACTGAAATGGATACAAAGAAATTGATTCAATAAAACAAAATCCAAGAGAAAACAACAAAGGAACAAAAAAGTTGCATGCTCAAAATGATTTAGACTCGGCTTTCTCAATGAATAATGTTCAAAAAATGTTTAAAGTTTCTTCCAGATTGTCAACGTATTAAATATACAAACAATATTTTATTAATATCATTCATACACCTTCAAGTCTCGAAGTAGCATAGATACACTATTTTATTTACACATGTGTCCACCGTAGCCTATAAATTCGGAGTATAAGGCGCACTACCTTCAATGAATGGCCTATTTTAAACCTGTTTTCATGTCTAGGGTGCACCGTATTATAAGGCGCATAGAATAGAAGGTACAATAGTGGCTGCAGGTGTGTTATGCATCCACTAGATGGAGCTACGCTAAAGGAAATACAATACAATAAAATACAGTTCTATTTATATCAAGCTTTGACAAGCGCTTTACTGAACAATTAAAATAGGACGTCCAAGAAATTTGAATCTTGACCCGTATATAAGGTGCACTGTCAGCTATTGAGAAAATGGAATGGTTTTAGGTGCACCCTATAGTGCAGAAAACATGGTACCTTGATTCAAATAAATGGCTCAAGGAATTTTTTTCTGCCTCAGGTACCTGTTTATTTGACAACTAACATTCAAAATTCTTGGTTGACGAGACATTGATTTCACAATATCGAAAAAAAAAAGTGCTTTAAATTCGTACGTTTGTAGAATTGCATATCATGTACAGGTATTCGACCGTTTCAAGATTTTGTCTCACAGAAGATCTAAAGTCAAAACAACAAAGTAACAAACATTTAGAAAATGAATTGATAAATGACAATGCCAAAATGGATTTTACAATAGAGATTTTAAGATGGCACGTTTTATTGCATCTACACGCATGTGGTGCCGTTGTCTTCTAAATACGGGAATGCAAAAGGTATCACAACCAGTTGATTTTCCAACCACGCGGAAAAAAACATTTGAACAAAATCAAATCATGTGTTTGATGCTCCGCGGCTTGTCAATATGAATTCTGACTGACACGAAATCAAGAACAATACACGCGGGGAGGCCTCTTCAGACGATGAAATAACCCTTTGAATCACTGTCAAAATCGACTGCGCGTGGTGACATACTGCAGCCAGTCTTGTTGTCTGATCTGCATGCAACTCCACGTGCCAAACCTGATTGTCTGTGGACAGATGAACAAGCGCTCAAAAGAGACCAGACAACATCTGTGTCACGTTTCTGCGAGAGGAAAGGTCAGTAGTGTACGACGTGCAACGGGTGAGTGACAGATGCAAGCCAGCCCATATTCTCGAGGTAACAAGCATAAGGAAACTGACAATCTTGTGGACCAGAAGAATCAAACTGCCACCCCCTCTGGAACATACTCACACAAAATGTAACTTGATGTCATACCCAGCTCATCTTCTCCTAGTGCACGAATATCCATCCACCCATTTTTGGAACTGTTTTATCCTAATGAGGGTCACAAGCGTGCTGGAGCTTAACCCAGCTGACCCCGCTCGGGTAGTAGGCGGGGTAAACCCTGAACTGGTTGCCGGCCAATCGTAGGGCACACAAAGACAAACAACAACCGACATACTATTTCCAATTTAGCTGAAATAATGTGTGTCCATATGAAACGTACACACCCTACACATTTTAAAAGCATGATGTCTCCTTGTAATCTGGGAAATTTCATCATTGCTTAGAAATGCAGCATATTTTGAAATCGGAATAGGGATGGGAAAACATGATCAGTACAGGTTTGAATGTTGTTATTAAAAAAGGCTCTATTCAGCCTTTTCACCTGAGAGTGTGAAGAGTAAAATCAGGTTTGTTTTGCTGCACCAATTACTGGCCGGGAGAGGCGCTTGAAGGAAGCACCATTAAATCCAGCAATTGAAGAAACCGAAAACCGCCGCGCGTTTTCTCTCAGGGGATTGGAATTGATGAGAGCAATGGATCACCACACCCACTGGCGCATGCTGTCCCTCAAAAAAAGTATTTTGCTTTACAGTACAATAGCCGAACCTACCTTACTGCTATTTGTCAAATGGTCTGCCGCACTATAAAATATCACATTATTGTAAATGTTCAACTATTTTATTCGACGCGCCATGTCAGAGTGCATCATGGAAAAAGTATGCAAACCCAGAGGAGTCTAATATTAGACTTCTTTGTGAACTGGTCAGCGTCATGTGTCACCCATACATACATTGACCAGCCTGTCTCACTCACACATATATTTTATGCTAATGATTATACGACCCCCACAAACTGTAGTTATAAATATATATATATATATAGAGGGCAATTTTCCTGGCTGACCGTTTGCTCTCCCATGTCCGTCATGTTTCTGCATCCCAAGGACACAGACATTGCGTGAGGTTACAGAGGCTCATAAAAGCTGGAAGGTGTAAATGTGTTTGACGGTGTTGATGTGTTGCCCACGTGGCACCGTCGAGACCAACGTCACAGCCCCTAAAGATTTCCATAAATTCCAACCTGTTATTCCAATCCCCGAGGGTCGGTGTTAAAAAGAAAGCAAAGCACTCTCAAGTTTTTCAACAAAGTACACTCGATTTATGTGGAAAATATGAACGTTCATAAATTATTTGTGGACTGTCAAACTGTGAAATCCCATTCGTTCCCTTTCAGGATTCTTGTCATTCTCTGTCTTTATCTTGTGCTTTATTGGATTGGTTGCTATTGCAAAAAGACAGAGTTTGAATGGTGAGAAGCTGAAAGCTAATTTAAGACATTGATGCAAGTTCAAACATTATTACCACAATTCGTGGACATGATACAACCACACTCCCTTTGGTCCCTGATCGGTTTTGAATAACAATGTGTATAGCAATCTGGACTCCTTATACATGAAGGTGCTGTGATCTTCCAGCAATGCATGACATCGTATTGCTTTTTTTGTTCCTAACCTTGCTTTGTGGTCATCTGTCCACAATGAGCTGCATATAACTAGAACTCCCATTAAATCTTTACCCTGAACCAATTGGTTATACACACTGAATCAAATGCTTTTGCTCAAGTTTATTCTGTCATTTCTGCTGCTAAAACCTTGACGATATGGATGAATGGACCCCCAGCTTTTAAAAGACAATGAAGTACAAGAAATTTCTTTCAGAACCTGCTTAAGAGCAGGAGGAAGTACTTCGTTGGCCATTAAAAGCAAACCTCTTTGTGTGGCACATCTCTATCAGATTGAGATAACTGGGCTATCATAGAGTCATATGTTTGCGAGTGTCTTTGACATGTTCAAGAATCACAGTTTTTTTCCCCCCTTGACACGTTTGTCTTCATTTTGAGAAGTCAGGATAATAGCCAAGCAAACAGAATTGTGTTTGTTTCGTTATCATTTAATTAATCAGCAGAATGACGCTTAATAATGAATTGTTTCAGAGCGACGACATAAATTACAGAGCGCAGGATGTAGTGGCAACTTTATTAAGCAGGTCTCCAGATTGGATCGGTAGGAAATATTCATTATCAAGTACCTGACAATCACGTTTCGACTACCGTATTTTCCGCAGTATAAGGCGCACCTTCAATAAATGGCCTATTTTAAAACTGTTTTCATATTCAGGCCACACCGCATTATAAGGTGCGTGAAATAGAAGCTATAATAGTGGCTGCAGTTGTGTTATGTATCCATTCGATAGAGCTCCGCTAAAGGGAATACAATACAATACAGTTTTATTTATATAGAGCTTTCACATCCGCTGCAGCTGTAGAAAAGCGCTTGACAGAACATTTAAAATACTACATCAAAGAAATCAGAATATTGATCTATATAAGGCGCACTGGATTATAAGGCGCACTGTCTGCTTTTGAGACAATTTAATGCTTTTAAGTGCGCCTTATAATGCAGAAAATACGGTATATTGTACACTTTGAACTGTTTCACTCTTTCAGAAGCACATTCATTTGGAATAAGTCCAATTGGCCCATTGCTGATAAATATGTTTTACGGATGTGGTGTGGGGATGGAGTTTATTGTGAATCCGAGTTGGATGGTTTCAGGCTCAGTGCCTGTGCTGTTGGGAACCGCATGGCTGAGTTGAGCTACAGTGCAACTGGCTGCGGCTCACTCTCTAAACCTCCACCCACAGAGACTTCCACAACTGTCACATACCACTGAACCATTGGAAACAACACACACAGACACCCACCCACCCACACACACATGCACACATTCAGTAACAGTGAAGCCATTTTCATTAAAAGAACCACTGGCGCACTCGGCCCAGCTGGTCCCTGAGTTGACACTGAAACTGCACATCTGGTGTTACTGCTCTGTTTGAGGGATGCCATCTGCTTGGAAGGATTGAGGGAGGGAGAAGGGACGTAAGGAACAGAGAAGGGGATTCCAAAGAGTTTCAGGAGACAAACCAAATAAGATCCTCGTCAATATGATAGTATTTAAAATAAGCGCATAAAAAAATGGATCAGTTTGTTGGATGTACTCTATACTTAGCACGCATTAGTCCTCTTCCGGGTAAGAGGATTAGATGCCAGAGTCAGGTTGGCTCTTGCATCCTTTGGAGCTAATGGCAATGAACAGATAGCATGCTAAATGATTCCCACTCTCAGCAAAGCACACATGACTTATAGTTTTGTATTGAAATGGCATCCGCTATTACTTTCATGTTCAACTTGCTGTTAACGTGCAGCGTTATTCGGGTACACCGGTCTCTCTCTCTCTCTTTCTATTAGCAATGACTGGCAAAGTCACGCACATAGAGAATCCATGCGATGCTCTAACTAACCCTTGCATGCTTGGTTCATACATCACTGGAGACGGTGCGCATGCACAGGGCGATAACATGTAGTATCTGCCATCAGCGGTGTCACAATGACGTGCAATTAACAACTGCAAACATGAAGCCGGCGTGTCAGCGCACGAGATCAAGCGAAGACAAAAACGTCAGAGTCAGTGCATTGTGAACCTGGCGAGAGTCCAAAAGCGTGGGAGTGTTGTGGTTTGAAACCAAATAGAATATGGCTACCTTATCTTCCCAATTCTATTATCAAGGGCACATTATGTTGTCGGTCTGGTTTTGTAATTGAGTCAAAATGTCAGTAAAGATCGCATTGGCTCAGCCGCAATATATAAGGCATGCGCACGCACACACACACACATACACGCACACACAAAGTGCCTCCTGCCTCCAGCGGCCAACTGAATCACGCTCTTATTAAACCTTGATCGGAATTCCAGCTAGGGCATTATCCACTTACAGTTATTAATGCTGCCGTTCCCTGGGGGGAGGAGAAGGTAGGGGGGGGGGGGGTCCAATCAGGCAATGAGAGAGGGACACACACACATTGCTCAGACAGATGTCGTCCCATACGATCTATGACTTTTTTTTTTGCAATTTATTCATTGATTTATTTTGCTTTTGGTTTATTCGGAACTCTTACACATACCTGATCGTTTATATGTATGAAAAGGTTTAGGAAGAGTAAACTTGTTGTTGTTGTTGCCCACCTCATCTCCATTTCATTATCAGTATATCAACAAAATGTAACATTTGAATGCACAATCTATGCCTAACTGGCGAATCCCACTCCCTGTTGATAAACGACGACCTTCCTTCTGTTCTCCAAGTACAGTTTTCCCCTGAAATTATAACATCCCTCTCGTTCAAAAACATATTTTGGATATGCTATCAATTGTTCAGGATTTATGCCTAATGGATAAAGCAGCACAGAAAATATATTTACTTCCTGTATAATTCCTTCCTGTACAGAAAATATATTCACTTCCTGTATAAGAAGAATCCAATCTACAAAGCTCTTGAACATAGACAAAATAATAATAATAATAATACATTTTATTTTTAAGCGCCTTTCAAAACACCCAAGGACACTTTACAATCAAAAAAGAACAATAAAACCACAGATAAAATTAAAAATAAGTACCTGTACAACATAACGTGAGGAACAGCACACCCATGATAAAAGCCAAACCACACACACACACACAAATCAAATCCTTTAACCGATGCTTTTTTTTTTTTTTTTGTAAATCAAATTCAGCAGAAAAGTGGTTCATGCTGAGATCTGATAGCCCCGCATGACATGGAGAATGGCACATGCACAATTACTACTCAAAGAGAAAGACACAAAGAAGGGACTTTTTCATTTTACCTTTCCAATGTACTTAAACCTCAGCCCTGTTAATTAGAAATCCAAAGACGTTCCATCTTGGGCCACAGAAAAATGTGAACACTTTTGCCACAGAAGGATTATATGTGATATGTGGAAGGAAACATACAAGAAAGACATTAGAGCATAACTTGCAAAATAAGCAATTGACAAGATCATGTATGAGCGGTCATGACAAGGCAATTACATGATAGGATGGGGATATCAGATCGAAGCAAGCTGTGGCAGTAGTTCACAATTCCCATCAAAGCCGCCTTCATCACGACATTTTTCCCATGTCACCAGTTTGTGTAAACGGTGCTGATATTGAGTGAGGAGGAGGGTAAAGGCTACCCGCAAATTTCTTGGGTTCAAGATCGTATCAGACATTTGAAAGGAAATAGCAAAGCAATCGGAACAAGGGCGTAAATGTTAATACTTGAGACTCAGTTCTCAGCAATTGTAGCTGTCTCGCCATATTGTGAACATCATACCAGATGCTAGCGCGGGTGCCGTTACGCATCTAATTATCTGTTTGTGGGAAGCTGCAGCTGCAGTGCGATTGTGCACACGGATGCAGTTACTGTCTGCCACGCTTTGTTGGGCTCTGCGTGACAGGCACATACCTGATGATTGCTTATTTTAAAGGCGGGATACTATCTGACATTTATATGGCGTTGTAATTCGACAGGTAAGCCGTGTCCCGAGGAAATCACCAAAGGGGTTTCATGTACGGCCAGTGCCATACATTTTTTTTTTAACTTCTTTATGTAGTTTTGAACTCTGCTTGGCTTGGTTAAAACTCCCAATTTGCAACAAAATTGCCCTTCCTTCCAGAGGTAACAACTTCAAGCAGATTGTCATCTTTTATAATACTTATCAGCGATTCGGATTCCCACAAAACCTCGACGTAAATCAGGCAGGCAGCATGAATTTTCCTCCCAGCGATGATATGATAGCAAGGTCTGCTTGGACAGCAAGGTGGTACATGCTGGCTTTTGATTGAAAGCCAGAACAGGTAGAAGGGGCAGGGAGGGGGGGGAAGCGCATGCAGGCGGTGGGGGAGGTGTGCCGTAAACAAGGCGGGATCTGACTTTGATGAGGAGACATGAAGAAGAGGAAAGACTCAGGCTTCAAGGTAAGAGGGTGTGCGGAAAGGTGATAAGGAAGCTGCAGCAGATGCCACGCGCACGTATAAGCGCGCACATAGCTACCCTTACTTGGAAAAAAAAGGTACACCAGAAAATACGACACACTGAAAACTTTCAAAACTGTAGTTGTAACATTTTTGAATCTACCAGCAAAAAAACACAAAAACGTTGTACAAGGTCTGGACTCGCTGGCACGAGATTGGGCATACCAGTATAATTCTGCATTGGGCATAATTTGCTCATATATATATATATATATATAAATCTAATAACATTCTCAATTTGCAGAATTAAAGTGGTGGGGCCAACATTTTTCATGGGGTCTCAAATGTCCGGAAGAGACCATTTGACGATAGGAATAAATTAAAAAAAACATGAGAAGAGCATATTATTTAAAAATTGTAGATGTAGCAAATATTGTGTGTGTAGTTTTTTTTTCTTGGGAGGTGTGGGCTGTGTTTTATGTCATGTCAACTGTGTCTATTTGAGCACACATACAGTGTATAATACAGTATGGTACACTCCCATACATTAATACAGCAGTTAAAGTGCCCCTGGGGAGTGCTTTGTGGCCTTGAGTGGTATGGAACAGTGAACCGTAATTTATGGTTTGGATATTTGTTTGGCTGGCTTGGCGCAGAAGCCATTAGGATTAATTAAGTGTCGCTAAATCTGATACTACCAAGTTCACATTGAATTCTGATCATGTTTTTTTCACTTATGAGCTGCTAATCGCCTAAGTGAATGAAGGCAGTAGCATTCTAATGGGCGGTGGACATCAAGTGCAAGTTGAGGCCAACAAGATGGTGACAGGGACGTGCAGTCCGGGCAGGCAGGAGAGGCAGTGCCCCTCCGTCCCCTCGGCTACTTGTGAAGAAAAGAAAAAAAAAAACGAGAATGATTGCATTTACGTTAATCATTTTAAATTTCTGTATCTGGTCCGTGACTTACGTTAATTTTCTTTTTCACCATTAAAATGAATAGAAGAGCTGAATATGCACATTTCTTGTTCAAATATATGGGTGAGAAGGAACACCGAGTGCCTCCGGCGATTACGCATGAATGAACTGCTGACGCTACCAGTTGGCGTGTGTCCTCAGACAATCGACATAACAGTTTGTCTACATATCGCCTAAATCCACACTTTCTTACACATGTATTGCACACGTTGTCGTTCAACAGTCTGTCTACTGTAATAGTCTGTTGACCAGCATCTCCCACATTGTTGAACAGTGTGGAATCGATCGAAGCATAAATATAAGCTTTGGAAACAAATGTTTGAATTCATTTCAAAGTTGAAGTTGAGGCAAATCTCAAAATAATGGGCTAATCAATTTTGGCTTGACATTTTAATATCAAACCTCATAGCAGTCAGTGCCTCACCAAACATGAGCAGCTCTGAAAGCATTTAATGTCATCATAATATTCACTTGCCGCTATCGCTAAACAGAGACTGACAGCAAGAAAAGTTGTGGAGAGGAAGGCAGCGAGCAAGCAATTAGACACTCATCGTTTGTCTGGCAAGAGTTTAAGTGAGGAAAACACAGCCAAGCATACTCAGCCTACTTCACTGTTGCCGCAGATAGTTTGCACAAGCAGTTGCCTCCAATCACGGATTAAATGAACAAAGAAAAAGTGAGAAGAGTGCTTTTGGAATTATTTTGAGCAAGCATGTGTCCTTCTGAGACTGATTAAGATATCATCACAGTGATTGCCTGCCTCTTTACTGCAAATTAGGGGGCACGCAGATGTTTGTGCGTGATTGCAAGCGTTTGTGGAAAAAGTTGTCATTTTCTCAGAGTATCACTCTTTGCTTCCCTTATGTTATGTTCTTCCAAACTATAATAATCATATTGGTTCCGAATGCTATCCCAATCAAATCAGATCATCATGCTGAGCATGTTTTGGTCCTACTTCAAAAAAAATGCCTTACATGTGAAATGAATTGATGTTGCAGGGGTTTGAGACATAGCAAGGACATGTCCTCACTTCTTAAGCAGTACAATTTCACAGCGACTATATAGAGTGGAAAGTTCATTGTTCAGCGACAACGGTCTAACTAACCACTAAAAGAGGATCAATAAATGAAATAACAATGATTACCGACAGCCATTTTTTTTCTAGTTGAACCACACCCCCTGAGCAATGACTGATACGTCTTGATCCTTCTATCTATTCAAAAATACATCATTTGTCTTTTTTGGGCAGTGGGGGGGGGGGCTTGTATCACGCGGAGAGCTTAAATAAGTAATCAAATCTTGTAATAAAAAAAGCAATAAATACTTGATGCAAATATAAATAAATCAGTCAAATATGCAAAACAAGACGAAAAGAATATTCACATTTGATGTTGAAACTCATTCGGTGTGAGTGACTGCATGGGGCCAAAATTTGTGCCTGAGTCATGACAGGAGCTGGTTATCTGAGGCCAGCACACTCACATAAACTTGCAGTCTGAAATACATTTTTGTAAAGATTAGTGCTCGTTGGTGCCACTTAATCCGGCTCTTTGGTGAGCACATGTGTTTTGAATACATGTCACATTAATTCAATTATGGGCTGTGAATATGTTGTGTTGTGTGTATTTCTGCGGTGTCATCTTCAGTAAGCAAAGAGGAATCAAACATTCAGCAACTTTGGTGTCCGGGCATAATGAAAATGGCTGTTGAGCTTTATTGAAATTGAATTTTAATGGGGGAGAAAAACCCACTTACCTAGATTAAGCCATCACGATTATATTGGAAACCGGTCTCATAGAGGATTTCACTTGACAATTTTTGTGGTACCAACTTGGGGGTGCTCAGAAATATTAAGAATGCTGACAGGGAGAAGATAAACGGTGATAAAAGTTTTTTTCAATTACCATATTTTCCGCACTATAAGGCACACTTAAAAGCATTCCATTTTCTCAAAAACCGACAGTGGGTCTAATAATCCGATGCGCCTTATATATGGATCAATATTCTGTTTCTTGGACGTAGTGATTTAAATGTTCCGTAAAGTGCTTTGTTACAGCTGAAGCCGTTGTGAAAGTCCTGTATAAATAAAGCTGTATTGTATTGTATTGTATTCCCTTTAGCGTAGCTCCATCTAGGTGGATTCATAATGCAACCTCAGCCACTATTGTAGTTTCTATTCTATGTGCCTTATAATGCGGTACGCCCTATATATAAAAACTGTTTTAAAATAGGCTATTCATTGAAGGTGGTGGGCCTTATACTCCAAGGTGCCTTATAGGGCGGAAAATGCGGTAATAGGAACTTTGTGAATCCACATCTACAAAAAAAATTCATTTAAGATGAATAGACAGAAATTAATTATCAGGCTTTATACAGAATTTACATCCATGCAGCAGTGATTCTCAAAAGTGGCACAAATTAAAATGCAAATCGTTGAGAGCTAGATAGAAAACCTGACCTGTAATATTCCACCATCAAATACATGTTCAGGGAAACAAATATTGTTGTTGAACTTTTATTTACAGCTTGGAGGGTGTGACGATGCAAAAATAAGCCTTGTTTCAATAATACAGTCAAAATACATAAAATGCAAACACCGCCCAAACAGACCTGACTGACAGAAGGTTTTTCCTCATGCGCCCCAAAAGTGTCAATGAATATAAGGCGTAAGGTTTCATTATTATCTTAGTTCATGTGAGAATCTAAAGACACGGTTAAAGTATGAATACAAAACTTTTTCTATCCACTCATAAATATGCAAGGTTGGGAAAAAGCCATGTGTGGATTTGCTGGATTCAAGATACGACTTGCAAGGGCTCTCCACAACATCAACCACAATCTGACTGCTGAGTTTAAGATTCGCTCCATTAGAAGTTCCCAAGAGACTTGTTTACAACAATTCCAGCTCTGAGAGTGAAAGTGACATAACGTGGCCGCAACCCATGACATTTGTGTGAGAACCAGATCGCAGTCATTGCCCAAGGCAAGACCAAAAGAACACGGATGACCATAAATTGTTTCAACCGCTGGCTACCAAAGTGTCTGTTCCCCAGTGGACATTGGATGCATTTAGGCAATATAAACCCCGCAACCTGATCGTTTCGGGGGCTTCATGACCCATGTGACAACCGCCTTCTCCCCCCCAACATCTATCCTGGGAAATGATGAGGTCTACGGCCGTCTCCACTTTATATGCGTCTCTGCACACTCTGACAGAAAGCTGTCAGCTGTGAGGCTTGGGTGATTTTCCACTGGCGGCATCCATGGAGAAAATCCTGGTTGGATTCAGTGCCGCTTAGCTTTTCTGATGTGTAAGAGTGCTGGAAACAGGCCTTGCAGGTTTAAGCAGATTAATTAGGGTGTAGCGAAGTCTGTGTGGGAAGGAGAAGAAAAAAAAAAAAATCTTCCATAGGTGCCGTAGCCACAGCTTTGCATACTGAGAAATGCTTGAATTATGCACACTACCACCCGCATTTTAACTGCACCCGCACACACACGTCGAGGAGACACTGCTGGAGGGCAAAAAGGCAGGCATAACCCCACTCATGCCCTCTCTCCAGTGTTAGTCAAATAATCATAGCCCCCGCGTCTAGCCCTGAATGTGTTTATTCTCACTCTCTTTTTACTGGGAACAAATTTCCCTTGTTTGCACATTCACAAGGAAAAAAATACCCGTGATAATTTTCCTTCCCTGTCACATGATGTTACTTTAAATATAGTAGCCTGTTAGGCAAATCCAGTGCAAGGAACAGTCTTTGTGACTGGCAAATCTTAAATCTTCACTGAGCCAAATGGAAGAGTTTTTTTTTTCTTTTGTTGGAGGCTGCCTGACAAACAGTACGTGTATAACGGGCCTCAGAATAAGCGCATCCGGAGTAAAAGCTTAACCATTCCACAAACACTCATTATCTTCCTCCTCCACTGAGTGCATCGGCTGATATTGAAGAAAAGACAAGGGCAAAAAATAACCATCACCCCCCCACCACCACCACCACCACCCCTCCTCCCCAAGTTCCTCATCACCATCATCATTTTCATCATTACACAAAATATGACCGAGAGCAGAATCCCACAATGCTGTGCAAACGTCGACGTGAGTTAGCGTCAAGAAGACACAAGAGATATGTATGCATCATCTGGCCAGGAGAACATCACTTGTGGGGAGACAGCCAGAGGCCCTGAGGAGAAGAGGTGGAAGGAAAGATGGGGGGTGGAGGGAGGGGCGTGAAAAGAAGAAAATGGTAGCAGAGTTGGAAGGGGCGGGGATGCACAACAACAGATGGGAATTGAGAGTAAAGTGAAAAGAGAACAAGGTGCACCATTAGGGGGAGAAAACCAGGGATGAAATGAGCGGGACGTTCACGTGCAGGGGGAAATAATACAAAGAAAGCAATCAGAGAAAATGGAGGCATAATATCATCCTGCTGCATAATCTCCACAGATTTAACCATCAAGCATAATCTCCACAGGTTCGACAATACATGTGGCCTAAATCTGAGCCAATTACAAAGTAGAGCAGTTTGCTTTGCATGTGTATTGATTTGCCCGGGTCGACTGTCTACTTGGCAGTACATTTAAGATTTGGGAGCTTTCTGAAGTGGGCAGACAGCTGGGGTCCCCATGCATGTAATAGCCCCTGCATAGTGCCTTTTATGCCCTTCACTGACCAGATTAAAGCCCCGAATGACAAACGCACAGAGGCTGCAAACATCTGTTCTCGAGCACACGGTCCATTCCTCCACATGCTGAGCGGCGTTGGTCACTCCTCAGTCCCCCAATGCAGAAAACATCTGCAGCCATAAACTAGTGCACATTAACTACTGGAGCATGACACCAAGCTAACCCACAAAACATGAGGGCATCGCCCTGCACACGAAAAACACAGTGGCATTATCGAGCCGACTTCTCTACCTTGTGACATTTTCTCATTGTCTACGTCAAAATATCCTTTTCTTTCTCTGTCTTCCTAAAATAAAAACAGTCAAACCTCGATTTTCGTCCGTAATCCGTTCCAGAAGGCTGTTCGAAAACCGAAGCCACGCGCTTTTAAAATAAAAATGTTTACTGAATACGTCTGCTCACAATGGAAAGGAACACGAGGAAGCGTCACTTCCTTGTGTAAGGAAGGCGAGAGGAGTCAAATGGTGAATTCAAGTGCGCTCAGTTTGTTCGAGAACCGAAATTTGTTTGTTATCCGAGGCATAAAAAACTAAATTTTTGGTCGAAAACCGAATTGGACGAGAACCGAGACGTTCGAAAACCAAGGTTTGACTGCAATCACGGTGCACTGAGTTCAACACACTTCCGTACTCAAATCAAATAGCTCACTAATTCAAATACAATTTCAAAAATTGACAAACCACAACAGTTAATTGCGCCAATATGACGAGACTTTCTCCCTTAGGCTATTTTTTTTTTTTTTTGTCCGCATCAGCGATCCAAACAGACATTCAAAAGGTCATTGGCAGGATTATCGATTGCCGATTAAAAAGTAGTGATGCATGACAGATATCTCTCTTGTCTCCAAAGAAAGGTTTTGTGTCATAGAAAAACTTGACATTACGGAATTCAACCCTCAGACTAAATCTAAAAGAATCAGACTGGTGTGCTTTAAAATTTTGCGGAAAATCTTTTAAAGGAATGGAAGCCATTATAACTGCAGCGGTCTGACAACCTCCATTTTCGATTCCATTTTCTTCAGGTCCTCATTTGTTCGGATGCTTTCCTACTCATGTCATGTTCTTTACACACGACTCCCTCTTTAAGTGCATGCGTGCTAAAATACTTTGAATGGTCTTGACACTCTTTTCGAGTTTGCTCCCAAGCGCTGGGACCGGAGTATAAAGACAGCCAGGAAAATGTTAAAAGGAGGAATCATGATCCAGAAATAGCTGATTAAACTCAAAATTTCCTCTGAGACTTAGATGGGGGAGTTAAAAAAAAAGTTGTAAAAAATACAATTACATGGCATGTTATTGCGGACAAAGTCTAAAGTGTTTTCAACCTCACGTTAGCTCACCGCAGCCAGAATGAATTTAGCATCGCGCAGCCACAGACACCAAGATGCAGAAAGGGCTGTTAAGCCGCAGCACTCTGAACATTTTTACTGGTAGAAAAGACGACACAGGACACGGAGAGCGGTTCACTCTTGTCTTGAATAACGCATGTATTTATAAAACATCCAGGTAAAACACTTGAGAAAACAGGTGCTTTAGTGTATGGCCTTTTGAAAAAAAGATGCTGCATTGAGTAGATTCCATGAATTAATAAAGGTTCCGGATAGTTTGTCCACTCACTGAGGTGCATGCCGGTGAGTCTGATGTCGACTTCTTATGAATCAAAAGACGCAATGGATGGGGGATGTTGACCTTTTATAGGCAAACCGAGGCTTTTGGGCATGAATGAATGGATACACGGAAGTTGGGAATGGGACACTTAGCGTTAGGAACAGTACTTTGGCCTAGATAATATTGGTTGTCGGATAGGGCACATGAATAATACACAGTGGGCTGGCTGCAGATGTTCCTTTTACCAATCATCTCTTTAGGCAGACTGATAAGAGTCAATTAGGCTCCTGAAAATGTTGGCATTGCACAATGCAAATCCAGCTCGTCGCCCATTTGTACTGTATATCTAATCAATTACTGCAAAAGGTACTGTACATGAATTCTTTCTCTGTCCTGCCCCCCAGCAGACAAACACAAATATTTCCAAAGTCGTTTCCCATATTTATCATCATCATTGAACATATTTTAATTAGGGAAGATAGAATCACTATCAACCGTGACTTGATTCAAGCACTTGGCAACGGAGTGCGACACATTTCCCGAAATGACAGCAGCAATGATTTACTGCTGTTTCGGCGTCGTATGAAAGCCCACCGAATTGTTGTAATGGAGTAGTTTAAGTCTGTGCCAACTCATCTAAAATCGGGTATGTAGTCATATTTCAAAAATAGAATAATAGACCATTACATCATTTAATTATAACCTGGAATGTAATACGGAATATATGGCATCATGTTATACTGTTGTTGTCAGTATACTATCAGGGCGGCCCGGTGGTAGTGGTTAGCACATCGGCTCACAGTGCAGAGGTACCGGGTTCGAAACTCATGCATGTTCTCCCCGGGCCTGCGTGGGTTTTTTCTCCGGGTCCTCCGGTTTCCTCCCACTCCAAAGAAATCTGATTGGTCCCTATGTAGTCGTGAATATTGTTCGTCTCTGTGTGCCCTCAAAAATAGAATAATAGACCACCCTTACATCGGAAAATGGATGGATGGATATATATATATATATATATTTAATTATAACCTTCACAGTGGTTCGAATGTAGTTTGCATGTTCTCCCCGGGCCTGCGTGGGTTTTCTCCGGGTACGGAATGGCAGGCTGATGGACACTCTAAATTGTCCCTAGGTGTGGGTGTGGGCGTGGATGATTGTTCGTCTCTGTGTGCTCTATTGGTTACTGATTCAGGGTTCCCCGCCTACTCGAAGACAGCGTATACTAGTGAGGATCAAGCGGTTCTATATATATATATATATATATACAGTCAACCCTCGGTTTTGGTCCATAATCCGTTCCAGAAGGCTGTTCGAAAACCTATATTGTTCGAAAACCGAAACCACGCTCTTTTTAAAATAAAAATGTTTATTGAACACGTCTGCTCACAATGGAAAGCAACACTTCCTCGTGTAAGGAAGGCGAGAGGAGTCAAATGGTGCATTCAAGCGCGCTCAGTTTGTTCGAGAACCGAAATTTGTTCGTCATCCGAGGCATAAAAAACGAAATTTTTGGTGGAAAACCGAATTGGACGAGAACCGAGACGTTCGAAAACCGAGGTTTGACTGTATATATATATATATATATATATATATATTTTTTTTTTTTAGAGACAAAAAATTGCCTGACAGTCAAGCCCCAGTTTACAGAGAGAGTCTGGGGCCAAAGGGGGCATTTTGCTGAAAACGTTAGTCTAGACTACCTTACGTATTGATCTGCGATCTGACCGGGTTTTGTGCAATTGGCTAACTATGCTTTGTATTGATAAATCCATGGCTCTGTCTGCCAAATAGGTTGGTAATTGTGACTTTCTTCTCGAGCTCCGCCCATATCAAGCAAACCTCACACACTCCCCATCGCCATTGGCGCCGATCAATAGAAACATGGCGTTAAAATAAAACAAAGTGCAGTCTGTTCTCGAAAAGGGAGGGCAACATGTGACTCAGACACTGTCCATTTTCATCTTAAGTATGTTTGTGGGCGCTTGTGCGTGCCTATGCGTGTGCATGTTGTTGTGCTGGAGGAGGCGGAGGGCTAGATGGATGACATGGTTATGCTGAGACAATAAAAAAAAAATCTGATGCTAGAGGGATTGCTCTATCTCTGTCACACGTACATTACATTGTTTGACAGCCTGCTACTTCTCATACTGCTGCAAAAGCTGCACACTCATATCAGGTTCCACAAAATGAAAAGGCCCATCAAAACAAACCGCCACACACACAAACATTGTATGAACTTGTGTCCAGCGCTGTCCACAGAGTCTGCGCTTGGATTCAAAATTTGAGTCCAATGCCAATTTTGTGTTTGCAGAGACGTGAAGATCACGCACGGCTATCGTTCCCCCTTTTGTGTTGCATAATGAATTTACACAACACTCGCAGCAAAGCTACAAGCGACAAAACATTTGATGTGCTTCTCTTCACATCAGGCATATGCTTGCATCCCCAACCAACTGTAAGAAAGTACACCTCAGCTCTTAAAGGTGTTTGCATGGTCCAGTTAACAACAGATGCTAGCCCTTAGCTAACTTAACAATCCTCAGAACGTGCAGGCCTCCAAGGAGTAAGCATGGTCCAGTTATCACCAGATGCTAGCCCCCTTATCACACAGTCTTGAGCCAACAGAAAGAAAAGAAAAGGAAATGACGGTTGAGTCCTTCCCAACTGCCTAGGCTACATCAAGTCGAGCGAGCAAAAAGCCGTGGTATATGACGACACAACAAGTTTACACAATGCTTAACCCTCCTGATGCCCACAAATGTTACTTACACATTTTACCCTTGGGCTCAATTTGACCCCAAGGGATATTTGGCTCCAGAAAATGATGTACATTAATTTGTTGACCTTGTTTTTGTGTCACGCACTTTCTTTATTTGTTGAATACAAAAATAGCCCCCTTGACAATAAAATCTATCAACAAGTTGACTTGTCTTCTAGCGCCACCATCAGGTCAAGTGTTTGAATTAGAATGAATGCATCGTATAAAGTTTTCATCCAAATCTTCTGAAATGTTCTGACAACATTAATAGTCAAAAGAGGATGAAACCTATTAGCTTTGTTGATGAAATTACCATTCCTGTAGCGCTACCATCAGGTCAAAAATTCTGTTTTGGAGGTAGGTTCTTGAAAATCATTCTTTCACATCTTTTCTAATTTGGAGTATGATTCATTTTGATTAATGTTGGCAACTTCCCCTCCCCACCTTGTACTTTCCATTCATAAACATGTTTATTTACTTATTTTTATCTCCTTTTTTGGTCACATATGTGTCTCACTCATAAACTGTCACTCAACCTTCCTCTTTTGTTATCCGTGTTTGGGACCGTCAGAATAATTGCAGTGTTACGTATGCTATTGTGAAGGTCCAATGGCCATTTGAACAACAATAGACAGCAAATAGCACCACCATTGACATTGATAACTCACCATCGCCTAAAAACATTTTTCTTCATCGATATGAAACAATTACAGCAGCCTTCACCACTGTAATCTAGTATTATTTAAAGTGTTTGAATCAAACTCAATTTTCTCATTTTCCCGTATTACATTTGAGTATGTTCACGTGCAACAAAAACTTTCCGATAAAAAACATTACCTCTTATCGATCATGTCTGAGTTTTATGACATAGCTGCATAAAACCTTTTAGTCAAGACGGCCGCTATCGAAAGAGTTCAGAAGATGGATGATAAACAGTGGATACTGTAAGTACACAAGAGGACTGTCTGGCTGGCAACAGATGGCGCAATGTGGCCAACATATCTACTCACGGAAAACATTGACGGTCTGCCTAGAAACACACGGAGCTGGCACGGCATTACACTTTGGATTATTGCAACGGGTGTGAGTGAAATGCCTGATGAGGGGCAACTTGCCACCTTCCAAAACACCAGAGAGTCATTCCCAGTTGAAGCCCTTCTGAACTTTAAAGGAACCAATTACATTGTCAAATTGCCACGAAAAGCGCTCAATAGGTTTTTAATGGATTGACCACAATCTAATTTTTTACAATACAGCAGAGTCCCCCACCCGCCTTGAAGCCCGGCCCGACTGTTGGAGTCTTGAACAAACAGAAATACTTTGGAATCCAGCACCTCCATTGTGCATGCCAGCTTTAAAGCGCAAATACTGCACGGAGGTGGGCCAAAATGATTCCATCCATGCGAGGCGTTTTGTGAGCAAACACCATTTCATGCCTGGGGAAAGCATGGCGTTGACTCTCAAATTATGCCAATTAGGCTAATGTTGTTTACTGCACAGTCTGCGGCGCTGAACGGCTCAAAGGAATGCTCAACACTGAAGAGAACACAGTGACAAGGAAGCAGAGCAAGAGAATGAGACGCGGCAGGAAAGACACCACACAAGCAGAGGTCAAGGTAATTTATGACAACCCTTAGGGCATCATTTAGATGAAGCGTACAGTAAAATTTCCCCCCCCCTTTTATTTACTGCAGTGAAAAAAAATGAAAAAAACCCACAATTATTAAGAGCATATGAAAGAACAACCAAAACGGTAAGGTGCCTAGTACTATTCCTTGGAGATGGTTGGGGCACTAAGCGGGGTTGGGTGTGGTCTTGCCCTGCCTGGTGCTCCCTGGCCTGCACATACCTCTTGAAAAATTGAGGCTGAGTCCGCCCATCGTCATTGTACCTGTACAACAACTCTGGAATGGCTAACGTGTAACCACTTATAGCAGACACGGGTTTCACCACCCGGTCACTACCTCTACTCTCCCGTCCTGTTCTTTCCCACCTTGTACAATTTGAACATCGAACTAGGAATGGAACAGAAAAGTTCAATTCAGTGCAAGTTGTCATCGCCTTTTGGTGCCTTTTGATTTTTGTGTAAATGTTAATACTATTAAAACAGTGGAAAATTGCCAGCGCAGTAAAGACTTGCTGGCACCTGATGGCTGCTTTAATGAGTGACATTACATCAAAAGCACTTTCGTCTTGGGAGTTGAAGTTCGTGCTAATGAAGCACGTCGGGTCATTCCACCCACCACTCCCTTCAACACATCACACGTGTTCGTGCCTTTCTGTTCAGTAATAGTCTGCAGGAGCTGCTCTAATTCCATCAACAGCCTTCCGTGATGATGATTAGTGCCAGTCAACTTGTGGCCTGAAGCTTGACCAGTTTGGCGACGTTACTCTGAAGTTCCTCACTTGTTCACTAAACTAAGTGAAGAGCTGGCACAGTGGTTGGCCTGCTGTGACCGTGCGTATGGATTGCAAGTGATTATAGTTTATTAAGACTGCATGTTTGAATGTTGCTTCAAACATTAAGGATAAAGCTCTAATGTTGTAATAATGAACATGTTATTTGTGTGAAATAGAGGATGTCGCAAGAACAGCGACTCTGTTCTGGATGGCATCGAGTGTGGTCTTTAGCCAGAAACTGGGTCAGGTTGGGCGGGGATTATGAACAATTTCAAATACTTGTACGCTCAATTAACTCCAAGAGAGTAAAAAAAAAATCAACTGAAGAACTATGTTTCAATGAATTTGCAAAAAATACAAAAAAAAAAAAACATCGACGCTGATACATTAGTCCGGGGGTCGGCAACACGCGGCTCCAGAGCCGCATTCGGCTCTTTAGCGACATCTAGTGGCTCCCTGGAGCTTTATAAAAAATGTTTGAAAGTGGAAAAAGATTTTGATAGTCGGCTAATAAAGCTCAAATAGATATAGATACATGTTGCAACTCCGAAAAAGGAGAGCTATGGTGTTGGTTTTTTAAAACGTACCCTTTATTTATGCTTTTAACAGTCTTGACAAACACAGACACGTCTGCGTCCGACTCCGTGCCTTCTCTCTTCTCGTTCACTCCAGAGGCATTCAAAGACAGCCTCCGAAAAACGGAAATTCATGATGACTTCACTGACACTAAGAAAAGCGAAAATAATACACCAAAACAAAAAATCAAGCGAGGAAATTACAAAATAAATTCTATGGGGGCGTTTGTGAACACAAAACAAATAAACAATTCTGAGACAGTCCAGTCTCCTACAAACATACAGCATGTGTTTCCTTCATTGTAAGTTTTATAGAAGGCTTTTATTTTTTTGCGGCTCCAGACATATTTGTTTTTTTTGTCCTATATGGCTCTTTCAACATTTTGGGTTGCCGACCCCTACATTAGTGGATGTCAGTCAGATGTAGTTTTTAACTGCATGAATGTTGAAGTGAAATGAAATTCCAGCAATAAAAGTGACGAGCTTTAATGGCACTCGCCTATCCATCCTAATGAGAAAAAATTAAAATTCAACATAGTTCAGCAGATGCTTGAAATTGAATGCTCAATGAGGATGTGGCTACTCAGGCCTTTAAGTGTCATGCAGGAGAAAAGGCAAAAGGCTTCACTTCTCTTCTTCCCACAGGATGTTTTTGGGGAGATAAAACAAACACTATTTCGGATGGCAAGAAATAAAAATGTATTCATGAACACATGACCAAAGCCTCATTCATGATTCATTAGGATATGCTAAATAATCCCAGATTGAATTAATACAAACATGATTTACATCCTGTAAACTTTCTTCTTTCGTCCTCCACTGATCATGTGACCAGAACCCCCCGCTCGCCGCTAAACTAACATCCAAAATAACCGAAGCTCCCGTAGGCAGACGAGGTAGGAGCATGCGGTGATGAATTGCGATTTTTGAATTACAAATGTCTGTTTGAGCTGAGAAATGCAAATGAGCTTTATATTATTTAAAGCGGCGCCAGGAAATCGCCACAAAATGACTCCGCCATTACAGGCGTCGTGCTGAGAGAGTCGCCTTCTTTTCATTCGAGCGGATCAGTGGAGTAAAATCTTGATTCTTTGGTTTCTTTCTTTCGGAAGATTAGCCATTTTCTTTCAAGTGCCATCCTAGATTTGCCATATGAAAAGGATGTTGAGTGCAAAAAGCATCATTTATAGATTGGAATGCTCACATACGTGATTGATTTTGTATCATTTAATTCAAATGTCTAGCTTCTTGATCACCTCTATTTTTATTTTATTTTTATTTTTTCACTTATGAAAGCAAGAGGAAGTGGAACCACCCCAAAAATATGTGTGGAAGTGTGAGGACGACAAGTGGAATGGAGTTTAGAAATGACACAAAGATGTCAGATAATGTCTCAGCCTATGTCACATTTGTTTTATTATCTTTAACATCTAATTTTATGAAATGGGCACAAAGGCTGAAGCGCAGATAATCATAAAACCATAAATCAAAGGCTGGAGTTGTAGAGTAGAAAGAAACGTGAACAATTTCATGGGAAACCAGAAGCATACATTATTATTTGTATAGCTGGTTGACTATCAAACACAATGAATTTGTTCCATGCACAGTAGCTCTCACCGTTTTCTACAGTAAGCTTCTTCGGGGGGGGGCAGTAATTTGCAGCCCATCCCGGGCCGACTGTGCGCCCTGAATTCGTCACCGGTCAATGGCAGTGCAGTTAAATTACATTTTCAGTCAGGACAATGCTGTTTGCGTGAAATTTCCAGCCACCATCTCTTTCATTTCACTACGAGATGAGAAAATCAAGAGCGGGAGAAACAAGTGTGGGTGTTCATGTGTGCAAGCAAGTATCTGTGGTGTTTGTGTGTGTGTGTTTGCGCGCGTCTGAGCGTGAGTGCATCTTGTTCATGGCAAGAAATCAGCTCAGTTTAGCACATAATGGAAATGTGAATAGCCCGAAGCCACTCTCCCACACAGGGAGAGCGCTGGCTGGGAGCAGGATGCATCTTTCCAAATCCAAATAGTGAAAGTGAGTTTGCTAGGTTAAAATCTGGGCTCCTTTCTCTCTCCTCCCCTGGAGCAATTCACAGCTTTGCCCATACATTACTCAAACAGGTCATCCAAACAGGTCTCACTAGCGGAGTGAAAGCATATTCACACACATATGCACACGCATGCCGTGCACACGGCTAAGCGCATATTCACACACACTCACTCGGTTGTAGGTTCAGTGAAGAGGTGACACTGCGCATATTATGACAGATGAAATCTATGAATCGCAAAGCTACAAAATGTTCTGCTTAATTTAGTGTGAAATCTACCTTTTGAGATGAAACCTCCAACACATCCTCAGTGTGCATGACGATGATATACTGTTTTCACTTTTGTCATGCAGTGTCGGCCAGGTCATCACCAGTACGGGATGATATCCGGAAGGGTGTGAGGAAATCTTAAGACTTACGTGCTACTTCGAGAGATGCGTTTCGGCTCACGGCCTCCCCCAGATAGTTACGGGCCACGCACACGTAGCTGCCATCGTCCGGCTTGCTTCTCCGTCCGTGGACGATGCGTAGGAAGAAGAGGGAGCCCCTGGGCAGCAGCATGCGGTGCGAGCGAGGATTGTCGCGGTCCGTTTCAACGCGCTCCCCGTCCTTGTACCATTCCACCGTAGGGGCTGGGCGGCCCTCTGCCTTGCAGTTGAGAGTGGCTGGTTCCCCCTTAGACACAATCAGGTCAGAGGGGTGCTCAACAATGCGAGGAGGGGAGTCTTCCTGGCGAAGACGAGACCCTTGAGGGTAAGAAGGAAGCACAGCATTCCATTGTAAGTCATCCTAATATCATCATAATAAAAACAATGAGATCGCATACACACTGTATCATCAATGGCTTGTCTATTTGATGTAGTGGCATTTTTTTAACACACGATGGTGAGGTGGAGCCTTTTCAAATTTATTCCCAAACAAATTGACTGTATATATATATATATATATATATATATATATATATATATATATACACACACACAGTCAAACCTCAGTTTTCGAACGTCTCGGTTCTCGACCAATTCGGTTTTTGACCAGAAATTGAGTATTTTTATTTCATAACAAATTTCGGTTCTCGAACAAACTGAGCGCACTTGAATGCACCATTTGACTCCTCTCGCCTTCCTTACACGAGAAAGTGACGCTTCCTCGTGTTGCTTTCCATTGTGAGCGGACGTGTTCAGTAAACATTTTTATTTTAAAAAGAGTGTGGTTTCGGTTTTTGAACAGCGTTCTGGAACGGATTGTGGATGAAAACCAAGGTTTGACTGTATGTGTGTGTTTATATATATATATATATATATACAGTCAAACCTTGGTTTTCGAAAGTCTCGGTTTTCGACCAAAAATTTCGAGTTTTGCATGCCTCGGATGACAAACAAATTTCAGTTCTCGAACAAACTGAGTGCACTTGAATGCACCATTTGACTCCTCTCGCCATCCTTACACGAGGAAGTGACGCTTCTTCGGGTAAATGAGGAAGTGACGCTTCCTTGTGTTGCTTTCCATTGTGAGCAGACGTGTTCAGTAAACATTTTTATTTTAAAAAGAGCGTGGTTTCGGTTTTGGAACAATTTCGGTTTTCGAACAGCCTTCTGGAACGGATGATGGACGAAAACCGAGGTTTGACTGTATATATATATATCCATCCATCCATCCATTTTCCAAACCGCTTGATCCTCACTAGGGTCGCGGGGGGTGCTGGAGCCTATATATATATATATATATATATATATATATGTACATGTGATTGCAGATGGAAGAAGTGTTCATTTGGGTACCGTCCTTGAGAGCCAAATTAATTAGCATCAGGGTCTTTTTCTCACACGCAGGCTTTAATGTTTGCCTTCACATGCAGAACTGAGAAGTCATTACATCTCATTAACTTTTGAATTAACAAGTTCTATCAAACACTGACATCATCAAAGATGTCACTGCGAGTGTGCGGCGGAGAACGGTACATCAGATGGTTCGCTTTGTACTGTAACAATAGAGATGTATGCCTTCATCTACTTTTTTTTTTTTTTTGAGGGCAGAGTTGCAACAGTCATTCTGGAATTTCGGAATGTGCGCGGTTCTTAAATTCTCTCCTCTGAATGAGTTACGACGAACAGGTTGATGCATTCAGTTTGAATGTGAAGAAGGCATCACAAACTTAGTATTCATGGTGTAACAAGAAATTCTGTTCTGTTCTATCCGTTAAAACTTTTGCTTGGCACACCTTATAATCCATTAAGGGGAAATTCAACACCCTGTTGTATATGTTTTTGGTTGCACATCACAAAGAGAACCAGATGACACACATGCAGCCATCCAAGGAGCAGAAAGGGAGGGACAGTGCCTTGCTTAAGTGTTCCCCGGCAATACCCAGCAAGCAGCAAGCACATTTTTACATTTTTGTTCATAGCAGGACTTTGAACACACAACAGATGAGCTACTGTGGTCCAACCTTCTGCTGTGAACATCAAATCAAAACAAAAGTATGCTGTTCTGATTCAAATGATCCTTTTGGAAAGAAACACAAATACATAACTAGTTCTTGCTGAATCACCGTGAAAGCTGGTATAGTTCATGGTTGCTGGGCAACAAAGGCAACGAGCAAATATGAGCAAGTTATCATTCAGTTTGGGTTTTGGAGTGATACGCTGTGATGAGTTCTTTATTTTTAAGATTGGCACATTGTTATGAAGGTATTAGAGTCTTCCCGGCAAGTTGTCCTGTTGTGAGACTGTCGGGGTTTCTCAGAAGTGGACTCTGGTATATTTAATTGTGTTTGGCAGAATAGTTTGCATCTTCTTGGCGATAACCGTGTTTACATCCACAAAATGTAAATGGCTGTCGTCATGCGTGACGTCACACAAACTCCCTCTAACTTTGTCTCCAAAACCTCCAGTCCGTGCTGTCCCTCTGATTAGCTCATTCCTGATCTTGTCTATGCTTGTAACCTATTTAAATGTTTTGGTTTTTTTTTAATCGGAATAAATTCAAGGATGACCAGCTTCCTGGAACAGATTGCGTTCAACCTTGGCAGTTCCACTGTGCACCAAACGTTGGTTAATTGTGTCTTTGTATGGATGTGACCTTTTTTTTTTTTCTTTCTCTTCATTCATTGAGAGATGAGATCAGTACATGTAATCTCAGCAAGCCTCTTGGTCATTCTTTGCATGCCCTTGCACATCTGTAATGTGATATAATTCCTTTTAGGAGATGAATGTTTGTCTCGGAAATACAATCTCATGTTCGTTCCTGCCATATTAGTTAGTCTGAAGGTAAACTGAAGGTTCATGTTATGACTGAACATTTTTTTTTTTTTTACATCAACAGGCTCTTTTTCAGTCGGTTGGTGCATTTATCTCGTTTGTATGTTAGAAATACGGCTAGGCTCCAGAAGAAGGCAATTTCCGTCCTTCAAGTTACAATCTCTGCAAATGCACCTCAAAAGGCTCATTATTGGAATTCAACTTAACCGTTTGTAGCTTTTCCAGGGCTGAAAAAGGCCCATTACATTTCCAATTGATAAAGCCACGAGGACAAACTCAAGGAGAGCGCGCGAGTCACAACACACCCATAACTTGCAACAGTGGAATATTATAAACATTTGGCCGTAGAAAGTGCTTCTAAAGGGAACCTCCTTAGATCTTATTGAGACTGTTGTGGGATCTATCCATGGTGCTGAATTACTGGGTGGCAGTCTTTCAGGGAAATAAAAACTAATGTTGCGGATGCTTTCTATTAGAGGTGGAGTCAGCTCACCCCAGCCGTACACTTCCCAGCAATCAATTTCAGGTTGTAATGAAAATGTTCTTATCTTATTGCCATGACTTTATTATGTCACATTTGTCATCTGCATGTCATCTCAGTGGTCAACATATCAACCGGAGACTTATAGAACCCTGGAAGAAGACCCTTTATAATATGGTTAAAAGTCACGAGCTCACTGAAATTGAAAGAGTCCACATTGAAGTTCATGAAAATTGAGTTTCTCTTCTCGCTATAAGAACAATATTAATCGTTGATGCAACATCATGGTCGCATCTATTGGGCTTGATTTGAGAAATATCAATGCAAAAGTACCCTCATTTGTCATTCACAAAGCACCCGTATGAGTCCAAAACGGACACAATTAGTAAAAAAAAAACCTCCATCATATTATAATTAACGATCCTCTTGGTTAGTTAGAGTGTACATATAAACAGTACGCAAAACTGTCCACCCACAAACATTTTTTTGTGCCATCACACGACCGCAAGTCATACTGGTATGCCGGCGAGCACAAAAACCCCAACCTGTAGACGATATCAATTCTTAAAAGGACATTTTTCAAACCAGGCATCTTCTCCACAGCACATTAGCCTTTATTACTGCAGGACATAAACTCTATCATCTGCCTGTGCAAATGAATTGTCGCGTCTCATGATACAGTACAGGTAATGACCCATGGTAAGAATATATTGGGGAAAGCTGTGCATAATCTGAATCATTACCTGATGTGTACCACTTTATAATGGCAAGAAGGTAGTTCAATTGTTCCAAGAAGTCAACCCTCAAGTTTTACCAGCGCACACAGCAAACCATTATGCTAATAATAATGCATACAATAGCTGATCCAACACATAAGTGCATGTGCAAGTGATTGAATTTGGTACGTTTGGGGAAAAACATGCCATACATATAAAGGACACATAATAGACATATTTTTTTTAAATTGAGATACATTTGAGACAAAAACAATTGTATAAATCATAAATATAATAATTTCAGGCTTACCATTGCTCTTTTTGGCGAACAGAAGTCCACAGAGAAGCAAATATTGTACAGGACACATTCTGGCATATTGACCCCTTCAGCTAGCGACGCATGAATTCCTTCTTCTCAAGCAGAAAAACAAAAAAAAATGCGATCAATTCATCAATCAATCCCGGTCTTCACCTTTGTGACTTTGAAATGTCTACAGTTTGAAGTTAGCCATCAAGGCACTCGTTTCAGCGAAGGAAAGGAAAGCCAGCAGCGATCTCGTTCACATTCATCCTCTCCAATAAAAAAAAAAAAAAAAAAAAAGAAGCGCACCAGTAAGCGGCGGTCTGCCGACACGTTTGTGTTATTTCTGCAGTCACCAATTGCAAACAACACCAGCGACGCCACGCACGGTCCACTTAAACGGGGATGCGAGCGGCTCCGACCACATTTCTTCACAACAACCGGTACTTTTTTCTCTTTTTTTGAAGCAGGTTTCAAGGCGGGGTTCGCGCACCTTTCGCCATGCGGGACAAGTTGCGGGATGAGAGGCGCTAAAGGGGTTGTGGAGGAGGTGAGATTGAGAAGCGGCACAGCGGCAGCGGCTCCCACAGCCCCTCCTTCTCCTTCTCCACTGATGGATGCCCTGGGAAGGGAGGGAAAAAACGGGGAATGGAACCAACTGAGTCACAAACATAATATCCACGTTTGAATTCATCACTAAGTGCGTTTACTGCTTCCCTCCCCCCCTGGTGTTCATATAGAATTTTTAACATACTGGCTTCTGGAAAGTATTTAGTGCATCACAGTACATCATAGCAATCCCAAGATACCATGTGAATATGCCCCCTAGTGGATAGGAGTGGTATGAGAGTGAATGTTTTTGTCTTTTTTTTTTTTTTTTGCAGCATTCAATATACATACACACCGGTCGCCATGAAGGAAAAACAACATCAAAACAACACAAAAATAATGTGCATATAATAACTAAAACAGTCAAACCTCGGTTTTCGGCCATAATCCGTTCCAGAAGGCTGTTCGAAACCCCGCACTTTTTAAAACAAAAATGTTTATTGAACACGTCTGCTCACAATGGGAAGCAACACGAGGAAGCGTCACTTCCTCATGTAAGGAAGGCGAGAGGAGTCAAATGGTGCATTCGAGTGTGCTCAGTTTGTGCGAGAACCGAAATTTGTTCGTCATCCGAGGCATAGAAAACTCGCAACTTTTGGTCGAAAACCGAATTGGACGAGAACCGAGACGTTCGAAAACCGAGGTCTGACTGTACAACTGATGTAAACGTATGGTGGGTGAGTTTAAAGAGGAAGCGGGCTGTGTGTGTGTGTGAGACACACCACTGATTTTGAGTGAAGAAAAATGCTTCGTTTTTTAAAATTTTTATTTATTTATTTTTTGAATCTGTGAAGTCCACGAATCTACTGCACCACTTATCCTCAATTGGGTCACAGGTGTGGTGGACGGAGCCTTGATATTGCTCGAGAGCCGGGGTCAACCCTGAACTAGTCACCAGCCAACCGAAGGCAACATCCATGAAGTCATTTAGTGATACAGTCAAACCTCGGTTTTCGTCCATAATCCGTTCCAGAAGGCTGTTCGAAAACCGAAACCACGCTCTTTTTAAAATAAAAATGTTTACTGAACACGTCTGCTCACAATGGAAAGCAACACAAGGAAGCGTCACTTCCTCATGTAAGGAAGGCGAGAGGAGTCAAATGGTGCATTCAAGTGTGCTCAGTTTGTTCGAGAACCGACATTTGTTCGTCATCGAAAACTGAATTGGTCGAGAACCGAGACGTTCGAAAACCGAGGTTTATTTAACTTGATTCTGTATTTTAGTATCTGCTACAAACACTGTTCAGGTGCATCGACAGTACACAATTTTACAAAAGGATTATTAACACTGATTTCAATGCGTATAATCTTGGATTCTACTTACACTCCATGGGATAAGCTTGCTCGATATTCTATACGCTACATTATCTGCTGTGATGAATTCATCGGAATTATAAAGCCACATATTTATATTTGGCATCGGCCGAGCTGACAGCTATTCTCAACACTAATTTGAAAAAGATAATCAAATCACGCAGTTGGTTAAGCGAAATAAGTGAGATGAAATAAATCTTGTACTTTGGCTTCGCATACTGATGATTTCATATATTGCTAGAAAAAGCCATTAAAAGTATATAGCAAAGGAAATGGCAGTGCAGTCCGTCCTACTGCCCGACATGCTGGTTGTCAATACCGCTCAACGTTGTCAATGGGGGATATAAAGCCAGATTTACCCTAAAACCACAAAGAACGTCTGTATGAGCTGCTATTGATCCAGAAGCTGACATTAAACCATTTTCTGGCACGGTATTCATCGCAGTGGATCGAATAATAATTACAGACAATGGCTAAATTGAGTCAGCATGTCGCTAGCGTTGGAAAATGAACACAAGCTTCTAAATTGGAGCGGTCTCACTCATCGAGGAATGATGTGCTCAAAGACATTTCCCCCATTTTCATTGCTCTTCTGTAGACAGCTCACATTGTGACGTGGCGGAAGCCTCTTTTCACTCAATAGCTTTTGAGCAGAATGATACACGCCTTTGCTAGCTCTCAAGGGCGAGGTGCAGCGAAGTGGCATGTTCTTCATGAAACAAAAAATAATGCCATTGCATGCAAATAGATTCTATCCGACCTTAACCCAAAACCCCTCTTATTTTTTTCCCAGCGTTGCATGGAAGGACGATGATGAATTGGCCTCAAAAGAAATGAAAGGACTCACAAAATCAATCAAAATGAACCTTAATATATGAAGAGGAAATTTGAAGAGCCTTGCTTTGTGTTAATTGTGCCAATTACCTAGTACACCGCGACGTTACGACACGTTATAAGCATTTGTTGTCATCACTAGCTCAGTCTTTCACTTCCATACATCTTCCGCCATTGTTTGAAGGAAATTGTAAAGGAGCTAAAATTTCTAATTATATTGTCATCGTATTGTTGAAAACTCGCTTCCGAAACACAAATGTTGTTTAATGTTTACATTATCCATTCCACAGCACGCCGCGATACGTTAAATAAATCTGCACTCTTATTATTCTTGTTCAGTGGCACACTCGGCTCGGATTACAATGTTGATTCATTTTTTTTCTGCAATCCAATAGGATTTGTGTATTACATATGTATAATCCACATCATTGTTTTTTATTCCATTCGTCATACAGTGACTGCTCGGAAAAAAATATGCACTACTTGTTATGAATATAATTTGCATATTTACATATGTTGGTTATATTTTAAAATGTACAATACAGCCAAACCTCGGTTTTCGAACGTCTCAGTTCTCGTCCAATTCGGTTTTCGACCAAAAATTTCGAGTTTTTTATGCCTCGGATGACAAACAAATTTCGGTTCTCGAATGCACCATTTGACTCCTCTCGCCTTCCTTACACGAGGAAGTGACGCTTCCTCGTGTTGCTTTCCATTATGAGCAGACGTGTTCAGTAAACATTTTTATTTTGAAAAGAGCGTGGTTTCGGTTTTCCAACAATTTCGGTTTTCGAACAGCCTTCTGGAACGGATTATGGACGAAAACCGAGGTTTGACTTTATTAGAAACCTTCGAAAGGAAAACATCTGTCTTGATTTTATCGAAAAATATTGTGCATGGAAATTTTGTCAGGTGACATGAAACAATTTGATGCTGTGTATCAACAAAGTATAACAGATTTGGTTCAGCAAAGACGACTCACTGTCTTAACTCAATATCGTCAAACTTTTTTCCAAACCGTTGGGCTAACCATCTCTGCTAACTGAGTTACGACAATCGCTTCTCACTTCAACCCTGCGAGTTTTCCCTGAAAGTAGTCGCTGCCAAGCCACTTCTAACACCGGATGTCTCCTATATAGTTAGATCCCTAAGAATCTCCATTGAAGCCTCTTTAATTGTTCTCAGGTGCGAACGGTTGCTATGAGATTGGCTCGCGACCAGTCCTGCCTCTTGTCAGCACACGCGAGACCCTGCGGAGGAAAAGCAGCACAGCTGAATGGATGGATGTTGTATTCTCTTAAATTATAGATCCCAACACAAAATGTGATCTCACCGGACAGAAATTCAAATGTTGTCCTGTAATACTGGCTAAAAAAGAAGCTCTGTCCGTTCTTTTTATATTTTAAATCTATGAATAAGAAAAACAATAAATGTATCTTTATTCATATATAATAAATAAGGCTTGACAGACTGCAATGTGGGACACCTTCATTTCAGCCACAAGACCCTCCGTCATGATTGACTAAAAACAAGCGTATTACATCTGGAACAAGCACTCTCATAGGGTTTAATTTTGCATTAAAATGTATGAATCCAGATGAAAATTCCATGTCGGAATTAGGAATGCATGATGGCATTTAATTTCCAACATCAGGTTGAAAAAAAAAAAAGGTGTATGTCTATTGAGTGATGTGATTTGATTTGCATCAAGATAAGACTCCCTCATCTTTCATTACCCGTGGACAGGTTTCCAGGCAACGCGAGATGCTGCCACGCACACACAAAGCCAAACCAAAAGGGCTCCTGACTTCTCTCATCAATCCACTGTAGCTCTCTTACACTCTCTCTCGCAGGCGTTGATCACACATAAGAGACAATGTCAAGGTCAGGAGTTGTGTCTGCGCCATTACCTACTTAGAACTGTGTTTGTTCAAGCTAGGAGTGGTTGAGGCGACAGATGGTGTATATGTGACAGCGTGAAGAGCATCAAGCAAACAGTACTTTGCTCAGCGTTTAGACGGAGACAAAGGGACCACACGGCCACACCTACGTGTTCCTGGAAGTTACATGCTGTGGAATGCGTTCCGTTATACCCATTAAGTATTCACGGCACACTACATGCATTGAATTCCTAACCGGAAACAATTCATTTTTCTTCAAAATACCACAGCAGGCGCCATACATGTTCATGAGACACGATTCTTTTGATTTATTTTTATATATTTATTAAAACATGTTAAAAATAGCACACCTACAGTATCTTATGGGCCATTCCACCCATTCCTCTTTGCTGCACCTCTCAAGATTCATCTGGTTGGTTTGGGAGTATTGGTAAAGAACCCTTTTCAGATCTCTCCAGAGGTGTTCAACTGGTTTGAAGTCTGGAGTCTGGCCGGGTTACTCAAAGACATTCTCAGAGGTGTCCCAAAGCCGCTCCTCTGATATCTTTGGCTTTCCTTTCTGATCCAAAACGGATTAAAATTCAAGGTGGTATACTATTTGGGTGGCGAATCTTAAAAAAACAAACAAAAAAAAATTACCTATTCACAATAGTTCATAATTGTATAAAAGACAAGCCTGATGTTGCTAACAAATGCATTCTGGGTACGACGCAGGGCAATAATGGCAACAAACATTACGGTTGAACAGGCTCGGAAACACAAGTTATTGTTCAGCAGCAGCAATACTGAACTTGTCTCGTTCCCAAACAAGCAGGAGCCCAATTTGGGCGCTGTATGGATGAGCGGACGACGACATGAACTTTCAAATGATGCAAAACTTTTCGACTTGTTTTATACTTGACAGCAAGTTGACATGGGAAAGACACATCATACGGATTTGCCTGCCAGGCGACTCCCGTGCTGATGCAATGAGGACACATTAATACCAATACGGTACACTGAAGAAGTAAATATGTAAATTGAGACGCCATCACTATTATTTGAGTATACATTGGCCATCCTGCTGTTGTCATTTGCTTGGTGTTTTTTTTTAACTCCAAATCCTGTAATTCAGATGATGAACAACTCCAATGTGTGTTTCCAGGAAATGTTTTTTTTTATGTCACTATTTTATTGTACAACATCTCCTCATTTGCGTGATGAAAGTAGCGGGGGTAACTTTTGAATTTACAGTCATACCTCGGTTTTCGTCCATAATCCGTTCCAGAAGGCTCTTCGCTCTTTAAAAAAAACACACACACACACTTCTTTATTGAACACGTCTGTGCCCAATGGAACGCTACACGAGGAAGCGTCACTTCCTCGGCTACCGGAGGGAGCGACGCTTCCTCGTGTAAGGAAGGCGAGAGGAGTCAAGTGACGCATTCAAGTGCGCCCGTTTTTTTCGAGAACTGATATTCGGTCGTCATCCGAGGCATAAAAAAATCAAAATTTTTGGTCGAAAACCCATTTGGTCGAGAACAGAGACGTTCGAAAAACGAGGTTTGACTGTATTAGGAAACTTCAAGTCCACTCCCCAACAAAAAAATAAACACAAATCTCACAGGTATCCAAAGGCATTACATCAACTACCAATGCCAACTGAACTTGGTTTTTTTTAATGCCAATTTAAAATATATGCAAGACTTCTTTTTTATTTTTTTCAATTGATGCAAAACAATGTACAAAAATAAAAACGACAGAAGACGTTAGTGTCTCCAGCAGCTTCTCAACACTTCAGTGCTTTTGTTTTGGGTGTCAAACAGACACGCAAGAAGCTGAAAGAAAATATAAATTAAATGGCACTCTCAAGACTGCAAAGAAACAAAGGAATTTATCCAACACATTTGCATTCATTCCCAGGGGAGGCACGCTGCATATCTGGCTTGAAAATCTGGCTATTCTTATATTATTCAGAGGGGGGAAAAAAAAAATGATATTCCTTCCACATACATAAAATATGGTGTTCTGCCCAGGAAGCAAAGCCACTCATACACAGTGACAATCCACAGTCCTTTCAATCACAAAATATGTCATTTTCTTTTTAATTGGTGCATCCTTTATGGGCGTCTCCATTTGAAACACAAACACGGTCGCCAAACGGTTAATACGGTGACAGCCATATTCTCTCTAAAAATCAATATTTTTAAGGGACCTGCATGATCAATGTCCTTTGCTCAATGAAAAACAAAGCTGAGACATTCAACCAGTGAGGAGAATGTCCATATGAAGAAACGCAACATTGAAATCTCTTCAAACTAACTTAACAGAGGCGTAGTCATCTTGCAAATAACGGATGCCAAAGCAAATGAAAGGACATCCGGCTAAGATGAAATTCATCCAACACTTTTTTTTTTTTACAGCTTATGCTGAGCACTTAATACGTCGTGGAGGAGGCTTAATTGGAAAGGAAATGTAGACGCTTTCATTCCTGGCTGATGCAATTTTCACAATGTTAACATTAATACAAGTGAACCGCCCAAATCCAGCCTGTCGCTGCGAGATTTAATTTCTTCTTGTGATAGGTGGCGTATATTTGAAATTCAGCTTAAAGTTGCCATCCTGTTACAAATGCAGTTCCTTGGTATGAAAAAGAAAGTCCACAGCAGTAAAAGTGTCGTCCCCGTAGCAAGACATATTTTAAAAATTGCAAGCGATGGAACCATCAAACTTTTGGATTAAGCGGTATGAAGTGGGTTCTTGTCATTGCCGTCTATCATATTTTACCTTAATGGCTTCCCCAACGATGTATGTGGGCCTTTTGGTACAGGGTCTCATAGAGAGATGGAACAAAACATGTTGTATTGATTGCCAGATTACTAGAATATTTGCTTTAAAAATCAAGTGCATGTCAATCAACTCAGTGATGATATCCAGTAGTAATAAAGGTTCGCCACAAACACGCAGAATTGAGTTAGGAAAAATGTCTGGAGAGGAAAAATGATGAGATAGAAGGATAAGAATGTACAAGTTTCAAGAAAATGATCCATTTAAAAGACTTTGTCTGTGGCCCTATTTAAAATGCGACTTTATCGCAACATGCGATCGTCACGCACTGAGCCCGCTCCGCGTAATATGTGGCGACAGGTTCACAAATGACACTAACGAATTCAAAAGTAAAAACAAAAAAAGGTTTTCTGCCAAAAAATAAATAAAAATAGAGAGCAGACTAGAGTGGAGTACGTAACACAATTTGGCGCAGGGGTCCCCGCGAATTATAACATCTACATTCAATCTGATGGAGAGTCTTAATCAGGGGTGTCAAACTCATTTCACATTGTGGGCCACATACAGAATCGGGAGATGCCAAGTGGGCAGAACCATTAACATTATACCATACTGTACTATGAATCACCAAAATATCATCTCTGTCCTTTGTTTTGGTCTCAAGAAGCATTGATTGGCGCTTTCATATAATTTACTCCGTTGGGTCTATCTGGGTGACAGACTGCTGTTTTCTTCGCCGATCAAAAGAATGTTGTCTTTTACTGTGATCAAAACAGTGTGCCCCTAGCGGATAATTCCATATTTAAAATATTCACTCTGTGTCTTTAATGCATTTTTTCACTTTTAAATGATCTCGCGGGCCGGATCGAACCTCCTTGGGGGCCGGTTCCGGCCCGCGGGCCGCATGTTTGACACCACCGGTCTTAATCATTCATTTTTATGTTTTTCTTATCCATCGAAGTATCACTTTACACGAAACCAAGGCATGCAGGTGTAAAGAAAGTGTCAACAGCAAATATAATGTTGTGCGCAGATGACGGGTGAACCGTATTTCCGGTGACCACGTATGAATGATTCACGTGGGGAATGTGTGCATGCTTTGCATTGCTTTGATTACATTCCTAAATTTGCGGGCACATCTTCATTTTCATTGTTCCCACCTGGAAGAAGCCTAAGCGACTTATCAATTGCCGTTACCTATAAATGTGTCCACATTACAAACAGAAATATGAGTTAACAGTATGTGTATGGTAGAAAGTCTAATTTAAGCTATCAAAACATACACGGAGACAAACAACTGGTGGCCTTCAGCCTTCCACTCTATACACCTCTTAATACCACCACTATGAACTGGCAATTATAGAAACCATCAATACTACAGAACAACTCATAACAGAAAGCTGCTCGCCACGTACTGTACATCATCTGGAGCTGTTCGGAATCAATATCTATCTACATAATAACATTCCACACATAAACGTGTGTAAATAAAATCCATCATAATCACCAGAGATGCGGAGTATTACATTTATTGATGTGCACAGATGTGTTTTGCTCGTTAAAGTTGCCTGTAACAAGCATGGAGAAAAAAAAATGCTGTCATCAAGTGCCACTTCATCTGCCCCATATACCTCAGGCTGGCCTGAGGGGGTCAAAGTTGATCACAACTCAAGATGTGATATTGAATTTTAAAAGGGCATATCTTCTTTATTATTTGCTGCATATTACTTAAATCTATTACCATTCAAAAAAAATACATTTACGATTTCATATCTGCTTTGGGGTCCTCGCCGGGGCTGCCAGTATTTTTGCGAGAGGGCGTATCACGGGGTTGTTGGCATGTATTCTGCATTTCCAGCTTATTGTCCAGCTTTGTTACTCAGAAAACCAAACACAGTTCAAGAATATCCGGCACCTGCGGATATTCTTGCTTTGAACTTTGAAAATAATCGTTGCTTGTACTGCTGCGTGTTCTAAGGCGTTTGTAAAACAGCCATGTTTCACTTGATGAACAAACTAACTCATGAGCAACAATCAAAGGGAAATATTGGTTCACAAATGTTATTTCATGCTTTATTTTATTGATTGATTTATTTTGCGACACGTTGCTCTTTTCAAATACAGTATGTACTTTGTACGTTGTTAGCCAACCGGCGTAAGCCAAATCAACACTATTATTAGTGTGCTCGGTTTCCATTGCCCCAATATTGATATTTCCAGGTAATTTGACATAATTGCGTTATGCCGTGTGCCTCTTCCTGCCATTCCCGGCTGTCTCCATCGTTTTAATTAAACGGGCTGGAGCAAAATTCCAGCATGCGGCGTGCTGCACAAACAGATTTAAGACCTGTCAGCTTATCCAAGCTGCTAATCGTTTCTTCGAGCATCTTGGAGGATTTTTCTCTCGCGTACATTTTACTGACTGCGGCTCTCTATTGACTTCTGAATACACTTTTCTCTCATTTTAAATTCATGCGTAACTCACAAAACAAACCCTTAAAAACAACATTTCATTCAGGCGAAGTATTCAATGATAATAAAAAGCAATCATTACCATGCTGGAATCACCATGTATATTTTTATAGACATAGTTTGGGGGGTTTTTATGCTCACAATTTTGTCCAACATTTTGTGACTAATTCCAAATAACATAATAAATACATGGTCATTGTGAGACCTTTCACAAAAGAGTAACTTTATCCTCCACCACGAGCAGACGTTCTCGTCTTTTGTGAAACGTCTTGACAACTGCTAGATGGATTACCATAAATTATCTGCTCGTCTTATTTTTTGGGCAGACCCTTGAATTCAGGATAGGATAGTGCCATGAAAAGCAGTCGTTAGCTTGGTAAGGGAATTTCACATTGTGAGTATGGGAATGTGGCACGTCTTTGAGGTTTGTTTTGACACGCGTAATCTTTTTTTGGGGGGGGGTATTTCAGGTCTTGTTCTGGTTTATAAAAGTTGGTTTATAAAGTGACCGCCGACCTCAAAAAGAGGGGACAGATTCGATCCTTGAGTATAATTCTTAGAGAGCAAGATCAGGATGAACGTGGTTTGGAATGAGCATTTCCAACAAGCGTACCCTAACCCAGGGTGATGAAAAAAAAATGGTGAAAAAAAAGATGAAATATGTGCTGAGAGAATGAAAGACAGGGTGATTCACCTTGAAATGACTTCAGCGGGGACACAGAGACACAGCATCGCGACAATACACAGGAAAAAAATGGGAAGTCAATAGTATAAACATTTAAGTGCGGAGAAGTGAGTGCTCCTTCACAAACTTGGCAATTGTTCTCTTCCTTTGAGCTATCAAAAAGTGAACCCATTCAACCTGTTATTCTTCAGCAGGAACTCCAAAGCGACACTTAAAAAAAAAATTGAAATCCCACTTCACAGCCAGACACAGCACAATGCTCTCAGCCCCCCCACCCCAGCAACAACCCCCTCCTGCTTCATCTAATCAGTTCAAATTAACCTTAATGCACACGCGGTGCCGAGGGCTTTTGACTCGGCGGTATCTCACTGACACACCTTGCACCACTTGCCCATGCCCCCCCCCCCCCCCCATGAATGACAGCCGCAGAGCCTAACTCTGGATGACAGGAAGGACTTAAGAAAAGTTAATTTGCCCTAAACATTGACACCAGTGCTCAGCAAGGTTTTCAATTAACCAAACCGCATGGTACCACAATAAAATGCAAGCACAGAAAGCGCTCTTGGCCAAAAAAAAAAAAAAAAAGGAGGAGCTTTTATTTGTATGTCAGTTACTGTATTTATTGTATTTCCTGTAATGACGTACTCCAATTAACCATAAACGCTCTAGAGAGCATTCCCAATCTGAAAATATGAAAATAGATCAGAGCCCCAAGCCTCTAAATTGCATTTATGAGATCTATTTAGGAGCAAATGCAAACACGGCAGTTTTAGTGTGTGGTTTTATTTGCAGAATCACACAGAAAATCAATTTTCACTGGGTGCAGGTATGTCTTTAAACAAAAAGGGCCATTTCCTCAAATGGACTTTCCGTGTGGGTTTATGCTCTCCAATTGCTTTTCTGTAGCTTGCAACTGAATTTGTGAATTTCTCATTTCATTTTGAATACCATTACATGAATAATGGGGGGGGGGGAACTGAGTGCAATACACTTCCCCTTTGCCTTTTCCTACTGTGACACTACACAATGCTTTATGAAAAAAGGCAACACCAGCAAAATTCCTCATGGCGTTTAACCTATTTTTCAATTTCGCGAATATCAGTCGTAAGCCAAATGTCATTATTATTCCAATAAAATCCACAACTATACTGTATATGCCTGTGTCACATGACAGTTATGATTACCTATCCGAGCGGCAAACCAAATATTGTAGACCACGTCAATATGTCTGTGGTCAACTCTGCTGGAGATCAAAATAATGAAAACAGAACCATGCATCGGGCCCATCAATGCACGGAGACAGTGTGCATAGCGAGTATTCCGCAAACGCCATTGGACATGAGTGCTGACTTTGCAAGAGCAGTTCTGGGATTTCAAAATAAAGGATTTGAAATTCATTGAGGTTAAAGGAAGCTGACCTCAGAGGTCAGGCTCACAGTCCCCTCCCGCTGTGCTAAGTTGTTTTTGGTGAGGTGTGATTGGCAGGACCCAGAACATTTCTCGGCCCCTTCATTTCTCTTCCTGATCAAAAACAGTAGGGGAAAAACTGAATGAATTTGCGATATGGTGGTTTGAGTATAGCGGGGATTTCAAGATTCTTCATTTACAGATGCCAATATCACATTTCTCATCTTTTTTACCGATCACACCTATAAAACCCGTGATAAAAATCAACATATGGTACCTGGACACAGACTGCTAATAATGAAATTCTATTCAACACCGAGGTCATTGCACTGCATGCTGCAGCCGCGTAAGATATTCATATGGGTATAGTAAACACTGGTCTGTTTAACATGAAAATGTGGCCAGCAGGCTGAGCAGCCTTCACAACACTGGCGGAAGCTCAGCACCGCTGTTTACTGTTGTATTTCAAACAGAGCTATGTCGGTTGGACTTCTGCTCCAATGAACAAGAAAGATACACATGGAATGAACAACAATGTGTGCTAGTATTTGGAAGAAGAGACATTAAAAAAAATAATCTTCCAATAGCTTCAAATTCATCATACATTTAATGTGTTCTTGTTTTAAATGAGCAAACAGACTTGTATCCTATTTGTTGTTGTCAATCACATGACACTTTGCTTTATCTGAATGATTGCCTGGCAACTGTATTTCAATGCGTTCTTGATTGAACACGTTTCCGTTCCAAATGATTAATTTGATCAACCTTTCATCCCTTTCGTTGCACTGCCATCAAGCGGTAAAATGCAGTACTGCATGTTTCACTCACGACGCACATCCACAAACACGCGCCAGGGTCCACTCACGCTTGCACTTTCAAGCCATGCCACCGCAAATTACAATCACAAAAAATAAAGATAGTTTCATTCATACTATTTTTTCTTTTTACAAAATATTTCACTCGGGCAACATTTTACAAAGACGACAGTTGCCCATCACTCCTCAAACACAGAATCAGTGACCGAGCCCACGTGTTTTGCTGTCATCTTGTGGTGGTAAAGACACAATGCATTTATGACGTCATACTTTACAGTGACCTTTTCTTAGTGCTGAGAATCCGTTTATCGAAGAAATAAATTAACATCTGCAACCATTTGTTTATGAGAAAAAAAATCACATCTGCAACAATGTTTTTTTTTTAATTTCATGCAAAGCAGAGTGATTGATATTTTCTGCTTTTTAAATGAAAAAATAAGCCATCCATCCACTAATTCTTGGCTACAGCACCTCCTTTCCAGGTTTGCCGGGAGCCGGAGCCTATCGCAATTGACTTTGGGCAAAAGGGCACACAGAGAGAAAGATCACCATTCGCACAGTCACTGAAAGGGAACTGAATGCACACTGCATGCAAAAAAATTCCGGTAATAGAACCCGTATGCCAACAGTAACTGCAAGGAGAAATCATAACTACAGTACTTGATTTTATTGTACTAACTCATTAGATCTTTAATATTCACACGAGATTAACAAATATATACATGATGTACAAACCGACCCAGCATTTAAAGTGTTACTAATATGCTGGTTACAGCATAATCTCTCCCAAAGACATTTTTGGGGGGAAATTCCAGCAAAAAAAAAAAAAAATCCATCATTAAAATGATTTGCAAATTTAAGAAAAAAAACCCCAGCATGTAATTAACTTGAAATTGACTTTTTTTTTCAACTCAATCAACACAGTTGAACAAATAAATGAGCAGGCAAAAAAAAAAAAGTTAATCTTGCAAATATTCCAACTCAAAATTGATCAAAACTCCGCTTTGAATAAATGAAATGAAAATGAAAAGAAAGCATCCAATACATTCTATTAAAAAGGGATCATGATTGTACAATAATACTTCACAGGCTCTCCTTCTTTATCACCATCGATAAAGATTTTCATGACCTCGCTCAGAGTGTAACATTTCCATTTTTGGGCTTTCACATCCAAATAATTGAGATTTTATATTTAATAAAGCCAATTGAACATGTCTTCTTTGTACAACAGTAAAGCTGTCTGGAAATTCTCCGTCTGTCTGTCTGTGCATCCGTTTTTCCTCATTAAACATGACAAATGTCGATGAACAGCAGGACAAAACATTGAAATCACAGAGGCAATTAGCGCAAGCTGTGTAGGCTGCGCGTTATGCAGAGATGCTCTCAGTGACTTTGAATGACAAGTGCCCAACCAGCAGCCCCTCCCTTGTTTTTTTGTGGCTGTACTTTGAAGAATCCTGGCACCAGTCACCTTGTAATGTTTTCCGTGGCGCTAATAATGTCATAACAGTCATTCCTATACACATACAAAGTAAAAACATACAGTACATATACGTGAACTCAATTGCATACTGCTTTGGAATTAGATAAGGCTATAATAATATGGTATTGAACCCTTTCTCTCTGATACATCTTGTGTCACTATTTCCGACAAGCGTGGTGAAGTCTGTTGACAAGCAGGAACAAAAGCTTAAGATGAGGGGAGGGGGATGAGGGAAGTGGAAAAAGTTTGCTGCTGGCAGCACTCATAACCAGGAGGTTGATTGTTGCTTTTTGAAATGTCTTGACATTCAGTTGCCTTCAAAGCCGTGTGGGCGTACAGATTTCGACTGGAGAGAAAGTTATTGGTATTGGCATGTGAAACCACCGGCCTAAAATGTCAAGATGATGCCATCCATGCTTTCTAGTGTAATAGCTAATAGAACACGATGTAGAAAAAAAAATATATAGGAAGACATTCTGTATAAAAGCGAAATAGGTGTGTTGTTGAGCCAAACCAACAAAAAACAAAACTGCCTGGCGTTTTAAAGATTAGATGAATACTGCAAGCAAGGTTTGACCTGATGCAGAGAAAACACTTTGAATTCACATTTAAAAAAATAAAAATAAATCCAGACTTAAAATTCAAATCATGAACACATGCGTGAGTAGACGAACAAATTAGTCGCACCCTCTCAAATATTCGGTGCAAAACACCACCATAAAGGTGTAGCCTGGAGCTGTGAGTTGGTGCTATTTACATCTTTCGTCGTGAACATTAGTTGTTGGTTGTTATTGCCTGTCGTATAATAATAACTGTTTTACTTACAGTACCTGTGCACCAGTTTGTTGTCGATGCATTGAGTTAAGGTTTTGTGTCATGGCACCACCCGTTCATTCATTTCCAATTGTTTCATTAAGATCAATGCAAGATGTTGTTGGCAGTTATTTGATCAATAAAAGATCCCCTTCCCAAAGCAAAGCTGAAATGCCTCATTGTTCATTCCTTGTATGACTCAACATTGACACAGTATGTTGTCAGCAGTGGATAAGTTTTGGTGAATGTGTTATGTGTGGTTGCATAGGACAATATTACTGGGGGGGCTTAATGTGCCTCCAAACAAAACAAAAACGCTCTGTGAAATGGCTTTCCTACTGTGTGAAGTCAACCATTGATGTTTGTATGGGGAATTTCTGCCCCCATGTGGAGTCACTCTCTCCAGAAGACATGCAGATGCACTGGCCCTCACTCAGTCAACAAATGTAAGTGAACATGTACTATTTCGGGATTCAGTTAAATCAGGGGGAAAAAAACAAAAAAAAACGTCCCGCTACTTTAAATTACAAACACACTGTGGAAACAAACCACCACTAAAAAATTACATTTTAACACCCACCAGTAATTCCAGATACCAGTTAAGAATGCGAACAGGCATGCCAGCAAGTCCAGCATCAGTTTCAACCAATGATCAAAGATATGCGATATTTTTTTTCTTTTTCTCAACATTTAAGTTCGGCTGCCACTGATGGTGTGTACTGCGCGAGACAGTCTCGCCTTATGTCACCACTGTTAGCTTCCCTGCGATCGTAATGAGGCTGAACAGTATGCAAGTGTTATAACGAAATAAAAAATGATACATATTTGTGTTGCCAGTCTGATATTAAAAACAAATATATATATATATATATATATATATATATATATATGTATATATAAATAACCATAATTTCCGGACTATAAGCCGCGACTTTTGTCACACGCTTTCAACTCTGCGGCTTATTTAATGAAGCGGCCTATATAAAGACTTTTTTAATGGCCGCCTGTGTACCGTCTTTCTTTGTAAATATCTCATGTAACAATATGGGCACCTGCGGCTTATAGACAGGTGCGGCTTATGTGTGTACACAATGTTTTTTTCCTTTAAAAATGTTGTGGTGCGGTTTATAGTCCAGAAATTACGGTATATATATTAAAATATTAAATATTAAAATATATAAAATATTATATCATATATATATATATATATATATATATATATATATATATATAATATTTTAGTTGGAAAAGCACTTCAGATTATAGTTCACCTTCTACATATGTAAGTGTTTCCTGCCCCGTGTTTTTGTTTTCCTGCTGATTCATTTCATCAACTTACCAGTGTTTAGGAAACCAAATCGTTTCCTCCTCAATCGTTTCAACGTTTGATTGTAAAAATTACCGCGATGCATAACAAGCTGATCCTCCCACCGAACAATCAGTTTCTCCAATGTAAGATTTTGCACAGCTGTCTCTCCTTCACTCCCAAACCCACACAGCAGGATTCATTAGCCATAATTGATCCCAACAAGCAAATTAAAAAATGGTCCAGAACACTGATAACAGCAATCTGAAGTTATCAATTTAATGAAAGTTGCTTTGATAATGGCTTGCTATATTATTTTCCCTTGAAATGAAGATAGTTTGTAATTATGACACCTCATTTTTTTTTTATGTTTATTCTCTGTTGTGGGCAATAAAAGGTTAAAAAAAAAAGTTCATGAACTGTGTGCTAATGCAGAAAATGCGGTGCAGCATCACAATCCGGGATCACAGTCTCAGTAGATCTGTGCAGCTGCATACAAAGTTGGCACTGTTATTCTCTATAATTCATAAGACATCAGCTTTAACCTTCTTTTGTGCGATACATTTTTCTCTGTATATGTTCAGCGTATGGACAAAAAGTATCTGGAATAACGGTCAGCTCCAGGAAGTGAAAATAAATCAGATTAATCCTTATTCAAAGAATGGAATTGATTGGCCACTCTGGACAAAAGTAATAAGACAGTTAATAGTTAGACCCATAAGTAATGAAAATACATACTGACTTATTAATGAATACTGTAACCAGATTAGCATAATTATTGTAAGGCAAGTGCGGTTCAACTGAGGGGAAAAAAATAAGAAGACACGCGTGCGAAGGGAAATGTGTGAAAGAAGAAATCTCCATGTGACAAAAAGCTTTTTGGTACTCAAACAAAGTGTTAGTGCACATTCATTACAGTAGGTGGCAGCGGTGCTCTCATTTAATTTTTACAGTATATCTTTTGAAATATCAGGCAAACCGATGTTCTTCAAATCCTTTGGGAATATATCTCTCCCTATTTTTTTTAAATTTAATGTTAATAAGGATACAGTGTTTTTTTTTTTAAACAATGTTATTGATAAATCACATGATTTATAATCATGGTGGAGAATCAGTGGGGTGGGAAATGTTTTCTTCCTTGGACGGCCGCACAACGGAAAGTAATTGACAAGCACTGGGTTAAATGCATGCAGGTGTCATTCATTCTGTAACAATGAAACGCTGTTAACCCAGGAGAAAAGCGGCTCGCCGGGCTTGATTTGAATATGCTTGTTTTGTGCTATTGCTGTTGACAGTGGAACGAGTGACTGCCCACATGCGCCATCACATTAATTTAACAATGCAGGAAAAAGAATGGATATTCATGCATAAGGGCGACATGTGTTTTTTGTTCACGCAGCTGCCGGAGGACCGTGAAGTATGTTCACGTGGAGAAAATACATCTATTTTACATATCAGTGAGCCTTTGATGCAAAAGTGTATTCAAATAAAAGTGGATTTGTTTGTGGTGACCGTGCTATAATGAACAACGTGCCGCTCAACAACTATTTTTTTTTCCTTTCCTTTTCAGGTCAGAAGCCATTTAACAAACTGTGACATTTTCATGTGTTTGTGCTCAGCCGGAGCACAACTGCCAATAAATCCTAAACTCTGTTACTCAGCCTACTGTAAACAACTCGCATAAGAGTCGGAGGCGGGGAGGGGCGGGGGGGGGGGGGGGGTGCAATTGTGCCTTCTCAGCATTTATAAAAAGGACAATGCTTCCCTTAGGTCTTGGGCTTTAATGTCATGCCGTATGTTAGTGTCTTCAGAGTCAAGAAAAAAAAAAGTATCATGTTTCCTCTTGTGGTGGTTTTCTTACAGCTGGAGTTGCGGCAATTCTCTCATAACAGCTGCTGGATCCGTTCAGGATAGTTTCTTTGAAACGTTGGGTGCGGTTTGGTCCTGATAAAAATGCCACTGAAATTGATAGTGGGGCCGTCAAATGGCTTTTAAGGGTAGTAAATATCGGGCAGGTATAAATTTAGAGATGGATTTATCGAGCAGGTAAAGAAAAGGATTGTGGAGGCAAGAAAGTATTATTGTGGGAACGCGGAGATAAATGAAGAAAACATCAAGCGGGAAGAGCAGGCTATTTTTTCTCATTTTAAATGGACAGAGGCATTAACAAATAGTGATAGACAGCCGAAAGTCAGTTCTTGGGAACAGGGTAGGTTTGTCTTCACCGGCGTCGTCAGAATTCTCATTCATGTCGGGATCTGTTGTGAAATTTCAAGACGCAAAAGGATCGATGCGATAGAAAGCAGTGTCCATTCGAAAACACTCTGCAGAAAATTCGAGAATTGGGAACGACTACGTCTGGATGAGGAGGTCCTCTCTATCTTCAAAATAGCCTGGTGCAGCATCGTTGAGCACACCCCTCAAATCACTCCTGAAGGAGACCATAATGGTGCATGACAGCTCAAACGAGGACCTCAGTCCTCCATTGGTACCTGTGCTTGACCAAGCAGCAGTTCCCAGTGCTCCTTTCTGGAGCTTTTCCTATTTATTACAAACTAAAATGGACAGAACACCTGACTTTATTCAAGATTGTCATGAAACGCTACGTTGGATTTTTTGGTGGATGGTTTCATATTGTGGGCCGCACGATGATCGACTGGTTACCTCACAGTGCAGAGGTGCAGGGTTCGATTCCGGCTCCAGCCTTTCTGTGTGGAGTTTTCATGTTCTCCCCATGCCTGCGTGGGTTTTCTCCGGGTATTCTGGTTTCCTCCCACATTCCAAAACCATGCATGGCAGGTTGATTGAATACTCTAAATTGTCCCTAGGTGTGAGTGTGAGGGTCTCTTTCTGCCCTGTGATTGGCTGGCAACCGGTTCAGGACGTCCCCATCCTACTGCCTGAAGACACCCGGGATAGGCTCCAGCACCCCTGGCAGCCCTTGTGAGGATAAAGCGGATTGGAAAATGGATGGACGGTTTTATATTGTGGGCGGCACGGTGGTTAGCCGGTTAGCACGTCGGCCTCACAGTGCAGAGGTGCAGGGTTCGATTCTGGCTTCCTGTGTGGAGTTTGCATGTTCTCCACATGCCTGCGTGGGTTTTCTCCGGGTACTCCGGTTTCCTCCCACATTCCAAAAGCATGCACGGCAGGTAGATTGGGCACTCCAAATCATCCCGAGGTGTGATTGTGAGCGTGAATGAATGTATGTCTATATGTGCCCCGCGATTGTCTACTGGATTTAGAAGAGAACAAATGTATTGCAGATGTCGTATAAAACCAGTACTACTTCAAGTAAGTGGTCTCTCTCTTACTGTAGGGCCTGTCAACACATTAACACTGCACGTGAACAGAAATCCTGAAGTTTGTTAAAAAAAAAAACGTGTGCAAATTGTCATCTGGGGAGAAGTAAAAAGCACACAGCGAAGGATGGGAAGACATGCATGACTACTAATGACGAGAGAGTTTAACCAAGGCAGAGCTTATGGCCTTTTCACCTACTGCTGCAGACTTAAGTTAACAGAGGATACAGTACAGTACTGCCCTGCTGGGCTCTGATTCCAGGGCTTCACTGGCGGTACTCACTAGCTCAGATCGCTCTGGCCCTCCATGCTCAGGCTCCTTTCGATTACGACCGTCTCACATGCGATGGTCTTGTTTGAGCTTGATTGTCAAGGTATTAGCAGTTCTTTTGTTTTCATGTCCCCTGACTGCCGCATTCTGCCCGGAAGGCGATTTGCTCGTCTTATTTGTTTACACGGTCATGATACTTTTTGTTTTGGGTGAAGGCATCCCTGCCTTTCTTGATGATGAACCACCAGGCAAAGCGAACAACAAAATTACAGAGCTGCATTAACATTGACTAACGCGGCATGGCGAAAAAAATGGGGAGAAAGCATCGCCTCTCAGCACTTACACAGCCCTGGGAGATTTAAATAATAAAAAGCGCTGGGCCGCTGAACAAACAGGATAATTATGGCCTACAGTCTTGCTGTCGTTCAACTGGCACAGCCAAGCGGAAAGAAACACGTTATTAATGCTGAAAAGTTCTGCAAGCAGCATTAGTATAAATACATCTGAAAGTAGAAGAATGCTTTCACAGTTGATCCTTTGACCGGTGCCCCCCACCCTTCTTCAAAATAAAGAAACATCAATTCCGTGGACTTGTTTTAAAATGTTGCATTGTGCTGAATGGCAACATTATAGCTGCTCAGTCCAGATTTTTTTTTTCCAGAATCAATAGTCTGAGTTAATTGTGCGTTAAAAAATAAATAAAGCAACAAATTATATTTTTTTAATGACTTGTGGCATTTATTTAGTACAGGGGTCGACAACCCCCCAAAAAACAAATATGTCTGGAGCCGCAAAAAAATAAAAGCCTTCTATTAAACTTACAATGAAGGAAACACATGCCGTATGTATATAGGAGACTGGACTGTCTCAGAATTGTTTATGTTATTCATTCCTTTGTGTGTGTTCACAAACGCCCCCATAGAATTTATTTTTGTGATTTTCTCGCTTGATTTTTTTGTTTTGGTGCATTATTTTTGCTTTTCTTAGTGTCAATGAAGTGATTATTAATTTTCGTTTTTCAGAGGCTGTCTGTGAACGCCTCTTGAGTCGAACGAGAAGAGAGAAGGCACAGAGTCGGACGTAGACATGTCTGTTTGTTGAGACTGTTAAAAGCATAAATAAAGTGTACGTTTTAAAAAAACCAACACCACACTCTCCTTTTTTCGAAGCTGCAGCATGTATCTATATCTATTTGAGCTATATTAGCCTACTATCAAAATCTTTTTCCATTTTCAAACATTTTTTATAAAGCTCCAGGGAGCCACTAGATGTCGCTAAAGAGCGACTCTGGAGCCGCGTGTTGCCGACGTGTTGCCGACCCCCGATTTGTCACTTCCAATGGTGGCCTTTAGCCTCAAAGTATTCAATTCAAAGGTAACAATTCAGGCTCAAACCATGACTAAAAATCTATTTCAGCAAAGAAGACGATTTAAGAAGAACCCTGATGATCAACTCAGCCATGTTTATTTATTTTTTCACCTAAAATTACTGACCCAATGAGGTCTTCAGCTACTGCTCAGGGGACGGTCTTTTCCCTTCAATTTAGAGGTCTCGCTCCAACATGTGTGCAGCTGCCAGCAGCACGGTTGCGGTGGAACAGATGGTGTCCTAATGGAAAGAGCTTGTCTCCATTAGCTGGCCTGCCTTGCTGTAACATAGTCATTGGTGGCAGTCACTGCTGTTGGATTGCCGTACGTTTCCAAATGTTGCAACACATAAGCACGACACTTCTCGATTTTTAATGTCTGTCGCCGCACCACATGGCCCATTCATATTCATCAAGTTCACCGAGCCCTTGCTTACCTCTTCCTACTTCCTTTTGAATTCTAAAAGATGGCAGCACCTTCAACCGCGAAGCGACTTTACGCTGCTTTATTTATGATTTCAAGCAGCTAAGATATAACTCTGTGCCGCCATTGCGAATGGTGTCCGATTTCGTTTGAGTTTCAAATTAACAGATTCAAATGAGTTGTGATGTTTAGTGCTGGCTAACCTGTTGTTTACATCTCATAACATGCCCGGGAACACAAACAGCCTGGCCTCTCTGCAGCGTAATGAGAAATGCGTGCTCCACTTCAACTGCAATAGTTGTGCACGTCAAGTTTACATCTTCTTTTCATATTTAGCTGTGGTCGTGCAGAGACCTTTCAATCGAAGAAGCCACTTACCACCAGACTTTGCATATTAATTATAAATATGTTTTCAGGGCAAGGCCATCCAGATTCCTGATGGCAAATGGGAAAAAAAAGCACCTCATGCTTCTTATTTTTTAATGTAGATTACGGGTGTCTCCAATGTGGAAAGGCCACTTTTACACTCTAATTAGCATCCCGAGAAAGTAAATGGGGGGAGAAGCTAATGGCAATTTCAAAATCTAATAGGATGTGGCCTGTTTGGATCCGCGCTGCACTGTATTGTGTTCTATTTGTGAGGTTGGTCCACTGATTTTTTTTTCCAAAGGAGAATAGTGCCTCAGTCATTGCCATGGCAACCCAAGATTGCTTTCTTTTTGAGGTAATGGACACCTCTCGTACTGCCTGTTTTGGGCCAAACTTGCGTGGAAATTAAATATACATCTCCTTTAAGTCAAAGATAACAAAAGGGTTGTTTTGATCATTTGTTCGGGGAACAACAGGATTACAAAACTTTCCATTACTCCCCTTCTATTGTCTGTTGTGCTTCTTAGCCACCCCCCTCCCCTCCAAAAAAAGAAGTGTCTTCCAATTAGCTCAAGTTTAATACATTTAACAGTCCCAGAACTGAGTAGCTCATGCTAATGCTTCATTGCATGTCCACATGTATGCGTATGATGATGGCAAACACATTTAAGTGCTAAAAAAAAAATTGCATTTTACTATGTTAAAGGGGAAAAAAAGGGAAACTGAGCTCCCAGACATCAAGCAACAACAAGTGAACTAATTAAAAAAAAAAGACACCAAAACAGCTCAGCTCCTGTCATGTGCAACGCTCGAGAAACAAAAAGATGTCGCGCTTGGAAATGATGCGCATGCATTTAAGAAATGCAAATTGATCTGCATATGATTGTCGACGTTGTCAAGTTCTTAATATATGCAGTCAGGCACTGACCCAGCGTGTTGCCTTCAAAGATGAGATATTTTCCACAAAAGAAAAAAAAGATACCCTAACCATAATTAAAAATTCCCTCTTTGTTTCTTACTCTCCACTTCACGTTGTTTCAGGATAATTGCTTTTTGATAGCAATTCCAGTGGTGCCAAGATATCCCACAGCTAAACAACCCAATGTGAAGTTAGGAGTACTTTTGATTTCCATAAACTCATCTATGGCATAAACATATGGTGAAAATGTGAAGGCTAGAATTATGCTTCTTTCATAGGAGAAAGCAGTAGATACATGTGCAAACTGGAGTTTAAACGTCCTTCCAGGAAAACTGGAGACAAGGAATAATCCCTCACAGAAACATTTATGTAATTGGATATTTGGTCCGCCACTGTCCTCTGCCTTGCACATTCTAGGCATGTTATAACTTTCAAACGTGTCGATAAATAATGATCTCACTCTCTTATAGAGCCCTAGAATATATCTTCAATTTGTTTTCAGGTGCTATACATCAGCAGGCGTGTAGAATCAATTGAAAACCTGTGGCCAACTAAATTAAAATGCCACAAAAAAAAAAAAAAAGCCTGTTAAATATTGCATTTTTGGATGTAGCAGAACGCTTACAGAGTATAGAACTGCTATAAATAGGACGAGTGTGTGCTTGTCTCTCATCAGGGAAAAAAAACAAAAACGGTTAAATTAAGTCAGAGTGCTGAAATGATGGCTGTTAGATGAATAGCTGAGATGGAGAATGCAGATGGCATGTACCGGTAGTCCTCCCCATCTCATTCCCTCTTCCACGCTGTCCATCCTGCACGATGTTGCTCTCACCCTTCATTTCCTGCCACCGGCCCCTAAAACCAGTCCGTGCCATTTGAAGCTTTTAATTGCATTTTCATGTAGGTGTTTTCTGAGGGTGTCATTCCCCAGGCAGAAGGGAGAGTGCTCCGAGACGAATTTTACACGTGTACAAGCACAGTCAAGGCCCACTAGGGGAAGTGTGCTGGAGTGGAGAGAGGTACTGGAAGTGCAAACCCCCACCACCACCACCCGACAACCCTGTAGGGACACTTGAAAGAGCCATTATAGCCACAGTATAAATAAATGCATGGCGAGAGCATTTTTCCTCCTGGATGAAATGCCTTTAACCTTTTAGTCACCATAAAAGCAGAAATTGTTCACTGGCAATTAATATGCAGCTGCTGCTTTTCTTTCTCCAGTTCAATTCTAGTTTTTCAAATTGTAAATCACGGCAACCTCATTGGATTCCAGCAACATATTGCACCTGTAAAAGATGTGGCGAGAGATTTGCTTTCTTTTTTTTTGTAGCAGTGGGGGGGGGGGGGGGGGGGGGACGGTGGTGGAAAAATTCACAAAGGGTCCACCTGTGAATATTGAGACCATTTGTTTCTGCCCCTGGCAACTATTCAGCAGCTGTTGTGTCATCTGGCCAAAAATGTTTGCTGTAGATCCACTCGCGTGCCACAAAACTGATTTTTAATTCTGTCCATCAACTTTCTTCCGCTTATCCAGGGTCAGGTTGCGAGAGGAGAGGTTTAATTAAGCAGGGAAGCCCAGGTACTTTGTCCAGCACTTCCGGGGAAATCCCAGGACATTCCCAGGACAACCCGGATATAAGTAAGAGTCACTCCTAAAATCTCTCAAATTTGAGGTTAAGATGTTTTCTCCTCCAACTCTTTTTAATAATAATAATAATAATACATTTTATCTGTAAGGGCCTTTCAAAACATTCAAGGACACTTTACAATCAGGAAAAAGAACAGTTTTTTTGTGAATAGTTTCTTTGCATATACACAATAGCTCTATAACTCAAATTTATTAATAGTAGTTGTCGAAGTTGAGGGCACCCAATAAGGTTACAGGTTGTGTCAAAAGTTATTTCTTCTTATATCTGCCGTGTGCTGAAAAAAAAAAGAAAAAAGAAGGGCCACAATTGGCCCCTGGCCCATAGTTTGGACACTTTACATTATCCATAAGCTCGATTTTTGGTGTACTGTACCTCTAATATATTTATATTATATATGACTCATATAATACAATAAACAATCAAATATGAATCGATAATGCAATTTGATTTCTCAACGAATAACCTTGAAGTGGTTAGGCCTGTTGCCTCAAAGCATGCCGATTACATCTCCTGATTTGTTTTCTCCTTGTGCTTGTTTTCATGTTGGGCTATTTTATTTTTTTTAAAGTACACATAAAAACAACTCATCGCAAATAAATGAAGAGACACCATCATTCGTCCGAATTACAGTCAAACCTCGGTTTTCGTCCATAATCCGTCCCAGAAGGCTGTGCGAAAACCGAAATTGTTCAAAAACCGAAACCACGCTCTTCTTAAAATAAAAATGTTTACTGAAACACGTCTGCTCACGATGGAAAGCAACACGAGGAAGCGTCACTTCCTCGTCTACCCGAGGAAGCGTCACTTCCTCGTGGAAGGAAGGCGAGAGGAGTCATTCAAGTGCGCTCAGTTTGTTCGAGGACCAAAATTTGTTCGCCATCCGGGGCATAAAAAACTCGAAATTTTTGGTCGAAAACCAAATTGGTCGAGAACCGAGACGTTCGAAAACTGAGGCTTGACTCTAAAGCATTTTTTTTTTTAAGCGAAAACTCACACAACATCACACCCCAACATACAATATTTACAACCCCCCGCCCCCAACTAGGACTAAATTAAAAGTGGAATATAATTGCAAACAGAAGAAACAGAAAGCAATACACGACTGAGTAGGGGCAGGGGGAAACAAGAGGAGGACTTAGCTGAATGGGTGAAAGACATGGGGAGTGGGCAGGAATGTGCGGTCACCTGCATCTAAGAGTAAAGAATTAAATGAGAATTAAAGCTTTTCAATTCTACATCTCTGCTCTGTGCTTTATTTTTAATATTTTTTAAACCAGATACACTCTAGTTTACCATGTCGTGACAACATCGGGGACGCCTGCAGACTGAGCCTGGGTCCAAAAGTGTCTACATATTGTTATATCGGCATATTGTTGAGCTGTAGAAAGAATATTACACGTGGAGTGCATAAGAATTCTGAGAAGCTGTGGCGAACCCAACGTGCCAGAGAAAGAATTTCCTTGGGGACCATGGTACATACATCACAGCGATCCCACAATTGCGAGCAAATTATGCCCTTGGGGCTTTTGCGCAGTGTAGGAACCACATTAAAAGCAACGGTGGTACAATGTCAAGCTTTTCTAATGGGAGACTTATTGATACAGCTCTTGTATTAGATAGATGGTTTTAATTTTGGAGGAGGGGGGTTCTTCTAGGCTTTGAATTGCATTTGGGACAAAACATGTCCCCGTTGTGATTTAATGGCATGTCATGAATGGAACAAGCACTTTTTTTTTACTACATTTCAGTGACAAAATTTGCTTCAAATACACTTTCATTCCAAGTCGACGGTAGCTATTTAATGCGAGAAGACAATATTTGTACCTCAGAAGCGAAGGGAATGCAATCACACCTCACAACAACTTGTGCGATATTCCTTGAAATGGATAAACAGTGGTAGAAAAATTCAACCAGCCAGTTTCCCACGCATTGAAGTAAAAGAACAGCTTCGGGCTGTACATCAATGTGACATCACAGATCATACACGGGATCTCTGCCGGCTCATTTATAAAGCTTGTATCCACTGAAGACCCAAAAACTGTGCGCAGCAGTTTCCAATCTGGAGATCTGAAAGAACAGAAGCGGGCCCATAAGTATAGGCGGAGAGGGAATACATTTCAAATTCGGAATACAAAGACGAGACAATTGAAAGAATGTTGGAAACAATTTGCTCCGTTTAAAATCACGCTCGCATGGAAGTGTTCTGATTTTTCAGAAGTTAGAAGGTTGACAGGCGTACAAGACGTTTAATTACTTACAAACTATTTACTTGAATAACAAAGAACATAAGCAAAGGCAAGAGCCAAAAATGAGAGACAATATAAATTGAAACAGGAGCCAAAAAAACAAACAGAACATGAGTAATAAGAGAGCGTCTCGACAAAATGCACATGAACAAAGACTCGAGTGAGGCGAAATCACCCGACAGCTTGACGTGGGTCCATGAGGTCCTTAAATAGTCCTAATAATTGTGATGCCAGACAGGTGTGCAACAGGAAAACCGGGAACGCCTCCGCCACACGCTGGACACTAACATAATTTGATCATGACAGTTGCAGGGTTTTAAATGCTCAAGTCTAGAAATTTGCATTCGAGCTTCATAAGAGTGCAGGTCATGCATTGGCACTTTTTGAAGCAGCAGCCGTAAGGAGCAGGTTATGACGCTCTATATTTAGTTTTTCACTCCAGTCAATATAATAAGCTTTATTTTTGCATTTAACCGATAGTCCAATCACGCAGACATGGATAGAAAGAGGGTTTCATGTTTTCACTGTCAGACAGAAACCTTCTAATTGACACAAGTACAGTCAAACCCCGGTTTTCGAACGTCTCGGTTCTCGTCCAATTCGGTTATCGACCAAAAATTTTGAGTTTTTTATGCCTCGGATGACGAACAAATTTCGGTTCTCGGACAAACTGAGCGCACTTGAATGCACCATTTGACTCCTCTCGCCTTCCTTACACGAGGAAGTGACGCTTCCTCGTGTTGCTTTCCCATTGTGAGCAGACATGTTCAGTAAACATTTTTATTTTAAAAAGAGCGTGGTTTCGGTTTTGGAACAGTTTCGGTTTTCGAACAGCCTTCTGGAACGGATTATGGACGGAAACCGAGGTTTGACTGTATATGTAAAAAAACCTTGATGGTTGCATCAAAATACGAATCATCATGATTGGTTAAGTATATTGAAAAAAATTCAAGACACTAAAGTACTATAATCAACAACCCACTATGAAAAAAATATATACACATTTAGGACTGATGAAGAAGTTAATGGCAAGAGGGAAGAAGCTATTAGAGTAGCTGCTGGTTTTACTATGCGAAGTTCCATCCATCCATTTTCCGATCCCCTTTTCCTCACAAGGGTCGCGGTGGGTGCTGGAGCCTATCCCAGCAGTCTTCGGGCAGTAGGCAGGGGACACCCTGAACTAGTTGCCAGCCAATCGCAGGGCACACACAGACGAACAACCCTCCGCACTCACACTCACACCTATGAACAATGTAGAGTGTTCAATCAGCCTGCCATGCATATTTTTGGAATGTGGGAGGAAACGGGGAAAACCCACGCAGAGGAGAACACGCAAACTCCGACTTTAACACAGAACTCACATCAAAGTCGAACCTTGCCATGTTGATGTGTGTGACTTCCTGCCAGCGGGTCAAAAGATGCGTGCAGATGTCCGCCATGCTGCTTTTGTGACACATCCGATTCTATTTTCGGAAGCAAGTGACATGAGAAAAGGCTGCGGGAAAAGCTTTGTGAGTAACGAGAAGGTTGCTATACTATACTAGATTAGCGTAATCGAGTCAAATGAGAAACGAATAGCTATCGTACGGCACTAATAACATTAACGAGATGCCACTGCTTTACATAGACTGACATTTTTATTCAAATCATCATTGACATTTCTGGATCACTAATTAATTTGTCGCAGTGGATGACCAGATCTTAATGGAGTTGAAACCACAAATAGATCAATGACTGTGGCTTCACAAAGGCCTCCTAGATCCAAACACGCTGGGAAGTTTGCGAAAAAAAACAAAAACATGTTTTAAGTACAAACACAATTATTTTCGGCCCACCTTTGAGAATCGACTTTAATTCTGGCACGGCTGCTGACAAACACGTGGTGGATCAACCACATTTGCTGGAATTAATCACGAATTTAAACGAACCAACCCTGAGTGCATTCACCGCACTAGGACAACTTGCACAATGAGTAAAAGCATCATCTTCCCACGCCAATTTTATTGAATGGCGTTTCAAAGAAAAGGGTCTTTCATCATCCTCTTGAACACTATTGTCAATCAATGCAAAAAGGGGGAGAGAACTCTGCAGTCTTGACTCGATTCAAACAGTTGTTGCCAATTTCAAAAGTACAAATTGTCAACATTTCCATGATTCAAAACGCTCGTCTTTGAAGTATTTAAACCGGCAAGTCCTTTTAAAGCCCCTATTCAAGAAAATATCCATTGTATATCAATAAAACACAATGCTAATACTTTGGAAGCAGAGAAGAATTCAATTGAGCACCCCGCTGGAACTTTATAATCTGCAAGGTTCCACTACATTAATCTTCTGTCAGCGTTCGTATTCCCTTTTGGTTGATATTATCAGTCAAAATTTGGGCAACGTTTTTTAAGATTAGGGCAGCGAGAGGGGCCCATGAGGGTGGAAAGCAGAAAAAAGCATTTTATAATGCATCACGGTCAATATTCCCGCAATGCTGCAAGACCATATATATATATATATATATCTGATACCGTTGTATGGGGTGGGTTCGTGTCCAGTCACTGAACCACATTTTCCCTCCAAGTTTCTGTTTAGAGCTTCACAACAGCGCTTTGCCATTATGTTGCCTGACCTGTGCAACCCCTTGATATTTCCTCCACAGCTCGGTAGCTTTAAAAGCTTTGCATGAAAGGTTCAGACCAAAACTATGTCACCTTTCTTCCCGATACAGTAAAGACGATAAACAGTATGTACAAAGTTTGGAATGGTGCCATAAGCTCTGCAAAGAAAGACATTTCCCATTTCGACACGGTAATATCCTGTAGCCAGATATGCGTTTCTGACCATTTAACATAATTGAAAATGAGGGAGAATAAAACGACAGCATGCATACATTGTCTGCTTTGTACACCCTGAAACTCAGCATGCCTTTGGTTATTTGGCAATTACCGTATTTTCCGCACTATAAGGCGCACCTAAAAGCATTCGATTTGCTGACTTTGACAGTTATCGAGGGAAAATGCTCAAATCGCCCCGTTTGTCAGTATGCATGTGCCTGGCATCAGTGTGTGTGTGTGAAATGTTAATGTTACTGCAGACCTTCCATTTCTGGTGCTCCAGAGGCAGAGAGCGTTGGCTTTCCATCACGCCGTTGACTTGCAACATTCACCAGTGTGTGCCTCGATCACACTTAATATTATTTTGCAAAACCTGCAAAAGCGCCAATCGTCTACGTGTGTTGAAATGATGCACATGCATGAAAAATGCAGAGTCGAACGGAGTTTTCTCATAGGTGACATTAGATGCCTCCAAGTCAGCCCTCACATTATTTAGAAGCTATATATACTGTATATATATATATATATATATATATATATATATATATATATATATATATTTGTCTTTATTCAGTAGGGGACAGTGTACAATGATGAACATTTCGATAGTGACAAAATATGCAAATGCACGGCTGATTTCAAGTTAGACCCCCTGCCAGAATTTACTGGCTGTGTCTTATTAGGCGAAAAAGACTAAATATAAAAAATAAAGAATAATTATAACATACAATCAGTATTAAAGACAATACCAGTACAATTACCAAGTTCGATACATGCCAAAATATTTCAAGGTGCAATCTTACCGGTAAAATACTCCAAAGGCGCAATCAGTTCCAAACAAGGGGAACCACTTTGCACACTTCTTACTGAATAATTTGAAAATTCAAGTGCCCAAGAAGGAGTTCAGCCTAATTTGAGCAACATTTGTTTGCCAGACACTCCATTTAAAGCTGAAAAACGCACTCCTCAATTGAGCACTGTTGGATGATGCAGTCCTCGTTGAGCTTGGTAAATCGAGTAATTTGTGATGTTTTTGCACATAGAAATCTGAATTGAATCAGGCCTCATATTATTCAATGACCTGAATGTGAGTGTGAATTTTATGGCGGGCTCTCATTTCCCTGAGATTGACTGGTGATATGCCCGAGGTTGGATATATTTAGTTTCGGATAAGCGTTCATAAGTGAATGGATGGGTGGAGTTAAGGTGTAAAACTGTGATAATAGCATCAGTGTTTGGATTGTCAGTCAAATTCTAAGAAGATTTAAGCAGCGTATATAACGGTCACGTTGTGAGGTGGTGGAGGACCCCAAAAAAAGCACGCAAGAGGGAGGAGCAGGGTGTACTTGACAAATTGTATTAAAACATAGAGAAAACTAAATCCAAAACAAAGTCCAAAGAACAAAGTATCAAACAAAAATCATGACTGAGGCTAAAACATAACTGTGACCGAAACATGACAGCAGCAAAGAAAGCAAACAAACAGCAACAAACAATGAGCCGACAATGAGTGGTTGGGCTGGGAGTCCTTTTATACAACTAATTACCTAACGACCAACAGGTGTGCAGCTGCAGGGGGAGCCCTACAGTGCCACCTGTTGGTCCCAAACCGAATCATGACAATAACTTACATTTGACAAAATAAATAATGGGGGAGGGGGGTGGGGTGAAAGCTAGTTTTGTATATCAAACACTCTTGCCAGGACTTACAAACTTAAGGAACAATCTCCGAGACAGGCGGAATTATGATGAACATGCATTTGTGTCACTCACGTCTTATTGTTTGCTGGATGCAAACTCGACGCTGTTTGTTTTTTTTGTTTTTTTGACAACGTGAGCAACTTGGTCACTTTATGTTCACTGCCTCTCTTGAAAGTCTGCGCCCGCATCCTCCGCATAATACTCCGGCACTGCATTTTGTTGTTTTGATCTCACACCCGCTATGATTTTTTTTGTTCTTTTTCCCACAAGAAGCGGGCGATCTTACAAGAGTGTGCTGTATATGAAATATTGCTCCTTCCTCTCAGTTGTTTTTCAGGTCGTGTGTGCGTGTCCCTTTGATGCTTGCTCTGAAGAACACTGAGACATACACTTGTTCTGTTTTTGTCTTAGACAGAATTGAGGGGGGGGAGGGGTTTGGGGGGGGGGGGTTGTTGTTGTTTTCCTTTTGACAGAGCGCACTTTTCTCTCTGCGTGAGAGGGAACAAAAAGTTACTCAATGTCAAACAAATGATAATACATCTTTGTCGCATTTCTAGTCATTATGAAAGGGTGCGGCAATGTTTTCCGACTTCCCGTTGTGTTTCGTCAACATTACCAATTTTCAACAATTGGGTTGGACTTTATTGTTTAATTAAGATGACGCTTTTTTTTCCTTCAGTCTCTTCTATGTTTTCACACAAGCGTAGAATTTGTGAAATGCGTGACATAAGGGATTAAAACACGTTTGACAAGGAGCTTTGAGTTGCTCTCACAAGGCAGTAAAGTTATCGTACTGCTGTCATGAACTGAGGGACCTTTGTGGTGTTGGAGGGAGAGCATGGACCCAAGTCCAGGGGGGCAGGGAGCAGAAGTAATCTGAAAAAAATACATTCAAAGGGTTAGCGAAACTCAGAAAGGCAGAAACAGAAGCAATGGACCAAAAAAAGAAAAAAAAACCCAGAAGGATACCAGGGAACTAAATAGAGTCAAACCTCGGTTTTCGGACGTCTCGGTTCTCGTCAGTTTTCGACCAAAATTTTTTATTCTTTTATGCCTCAGATGACGAAGAGATTTCGGTTCTCGAACAAACTGAGCGCACTTGAATGCACCATTTGACTCCTCTCGCCTTCCTTACACAAGGAAGTGACGCTTCCTCGTGTTGCTTTCCATTGTGAGCAGACGTGTTCAGTAAACATTTGTATTTTAAAAAGAGCGTGGTTTCGGTTTTCGAACAGCCTTCTGGAACGAATTATGGACGAAAACCGAGGTATGACTTTAGAAGCAAACTGCCGAGACAAGTTGCAGAGGGAGTTGATTGATATCCAGTCACAAGCCAAATCATCACAAAATACTTATCGTGACTATCACAAACAACAACCAATTTTTTTTCTTTCCGTCTTGGGGGGGTGGGTACCCTGAACCGGTTGCCAGCCAATCGCAGGGCACACAGAGACCAACAACCATCCACATTCACACCTAGGGACAATTTAGAGTGTTCAATCAGCCTGCCATGCATGTTTTTGGAATGTGGGAGGAAACCGGAATACCGGAGAAAACCCACACAGAACATGGGAACTCCACACAGGAAGGCCGGTGTCGGAATCGAACTGTGAGGTCGATGCGCTAACCACCCTTTAGCCGCCCTTTGTGACTCCAGAATTTTTGAAAGAGTTACTATTTTGGCAATCGGTTGATTGATGCCAGGCGGTCATAATATAACAGCACATGGCAGCAATATCAAGATATCAAGGGTCTGAATTGCAGTAAATTACTTTTCGAAATAAATCCTACTAAACTGAGAAAACAATCACTGCTCAATTGTCCGCTCTCATTCTCTATCATACGTTTCTCTTTCTTCACTTGAGCGATACACGCACACGCCAACGACATGTAGCGAACGTTGTCAATAATGAACGTCCTCTTCAGGCATTACATGAGGCATGAAGCGCACAACTTGTCAAATGAAAATAATTGCACTCGTCAGTGTCTTTATTTCCCTCATGCGTTCCGACTGTATAAGTGATGAATTGACTGAGGAGCGCAAACAAGCCGCATTTTCTCAAAGGAGCTTCAGAGAGATGCCACGCTGTTTTTGTCTTCTTTTTTTTTCTGATGGGGGAAAAAAAAGCACCCCCCTACTGTGTCACTAGAACGTATTTATTTTCAAATGCGAAGTCACTGTATATAGTTTTGATACGTTTCTTTTATTAAAAGCACAATGTCATTCTTCTGAACAAGAAGAAAGAACATGGCAACCAGAGATCTTAGGATCATGTTATTAAACGTGAGTTGCGTTGGGAAAGTTTTCCTTTCCGTGCCGTCATTCCATGACTGTTTCAGAGTCGTGATTTTGCAACCTTTAAAAATGTTTTTGGGACAATTACTGCATGCTTTCAACAGCAAATAAGGCAAATTTTCTTCTTTCAAAAGGCACTGTTGTCGGGCAAGTAAAAGTGGACCAATTATTCGACTGTATTACATTTAAACACACTCAAGGAAAGGCAAAACCAATTAAATATTTGTACTTTTTTTTTTTTCCAAAACACTCAAATGCGGTTTTCCAGATGGATGAATATTTCAAGCAGAGCGGCTTTGATCGAGCGCGTTTGAGAGTAGGTGCATGCGGCATCGCACTGCCATTCTCGTGTCGGGCTCCCGTGCTTGGAGCACTTTGGAAGCAGAGCGGAAGAGAAGCTCCGAATGGCCACTGTCCAGCTGAGATAATGGAATTGGTATGTTCTCCCTGAGATGTGTTTCTGGCTGGAGTTAATTCCGTTAATAGCAGAGACTTCAATATTCAAGCCCATTGCTGGGGTAGGTAGTAATCACAGAGCACAAGAGATGGCTTTTTGTAAGGTTGGTGATTGATATCTAAATGGATCGGGAAGTGACACACAAAGCTTTCAATTGTTCTTGAACCAGCTAATGTGTAATCATAAAAAGTCTTGCCTCTTTATATTTAATTCATGGCTAGGATATTCACGGGGGGGCCCTCACAGCACACCGGCGATGAGCATTTTTGACTGCAAATTTTTATAGTCGACGACTTTCAGCTAAAAGCCGCTCAGCGAGTCCTTTTGTAGTCACAGCAATCGTTTTGATGTAAAGCTAATTTTAATATACTCCATATCATGCTCATGAAAGAAAAAATAATAATTTAAGAGGTTCTGCGACTGTAAATAGGCTGTAGAGCAGGGGTGTCAAACTCATTTCACATTGTGGGCCACATACGGCCTCGGTAGATGTCAAGTGGGCCGGACCATTAAAATAATACCATACTCTGCTATAAATAATCAAAATAATATGTCTTTCCTTTGTTTTGGTCTAAAGATCAAGCACAAGAACATTAGGAAAATGTTGAAATTTAATAAATATATCTTTTACAAACCATTTCATGAAGCACCTTAGCTTTCCTTCGACAAATTACTTTTATCATTCACATATATGCATTGCAACTGATCGCAGTGATTGTACAAAGGCGCAAAACTTGAACAAGTAATTGATATTGAAAAACATTGTAACGCACTTTAAGATTAAATGAGATTTATAAAGAAATTCGTTTTTAAACCATTTACACATGTGCATATAAAATCTAAATTTAATCCCTGCCTACACCTTGCAAACTAAAGAGAGTGCTATTAGAGAATAACGTTTTCAAATGTCCTTGATAGCATCTGCTGTGTTGGGTCTGTCTCAGTGACAGTGTGTCCCCTAGCGGATATTCCACGAATTGCACATTATTAAAAATATTCATTCTGTGTCTTTTATGCATTTTTTCACTTTTAAATTATCCTGCGGACTTGATCGAACGTCCTTGGGGGGCCGGTTCCGGCCCACGGGCCGTATGTTTGACACCCCTGATGTAGAGACACCATACTGTCCATGAACATGAAAAAAAAAAGCAGTTGTGAAAACAAAAATACATGCCTGATATTTCTTAGATTTCGTCACCGTGTCTAAGTCGGTAGATGCATTGCAGCAACTCATGGAGGAAATATTTGCATACAATACACCGCAAGGGGCTCACCGGGGTCATGATGTGGGACAGCAAGGACACCAAGATGCCTGGGCCGGGGCAACCGATCTCAACAGATGGTGTGGCTCTGACTGTGGTGTCGTTACTAGTAACTCAAAATATTGCAGTCTGGATTGCCAAAGATGAACCGGGACAGCTTGTGTTCGTCCATCTGTTTGTTAGTTACAAGCTACTTCTCTTCTGGATTCGTGTAAAACTGGTCTGTCAAGCTGGCCGTGAACTTTGCAACGCAAAAATCTCCCGTTTACAGCACAATTCCGAGTTGACCAATTAACTTTAAAACCGGTGCCGATTTCAAGTGTTGTTTATGAAGTCATGCAGCTTGTCGTGAAAATAGTTCTCCAACGCATCAGATTGAATTTCCGTCACAGAAATGCGGATAGCCTTGTGAATCTTGCGCAGCTGAAGCAGAGTAAAGCTCACATTTTCCAAAATACTTTTTCCTTAAATTGCGCTTGGACAAAATGGATGAATAGTATGTAGAAATGATGTTATGAAGTGTATTTTGACATGTCTGTACAATGCACGTCTTTGAGTTTTTGCCATAAATCAAGACACTTATAAGTTGCTCATTAGGCAAGCATCCACAGATGGCGGCAGCATCTGGAACAGTTTGAAAGCCATACAGTCGACCTACACGATTAAATAGCACGTACAGAACCAGCAGTTGCATAATCATAATGGCTGTGTCGATCCATACAAGCTAGCTTTGCCTTTTCATCATCTGTGATGAACTTGTTTCGTATAAACTGTCCCATTTTTTAAAATTCAGATTTTTTTTTTTTTAACAGATTGGTAATTCAAAGTGAATGCAAATTGAGAAGGTGGGAGCACACATTTTTAATAGTTGGGTGGGGGATAAATCTGTTAGTGGCAAAAATGTGTGTGGGTGTGTGTGTTTAAACTAATCCTGCAAACAAATAAACCGATGAATGATGATCAAATTGAGCACGTCTCATCTTTTGTCTTTTTTTTTTTTAATTTGGCACAGCTAACAAAGCCACAATAAAGCACGAAGATGGCGGAATCACACGTCCTGCCATGCTTGTAAGCTGAAAACGAGAAGGATTTCACCTTCACATAAAGCACAAAAGACAAAATAAATAGCTTCTCAGATTGAAGTAGGGACCTTTAAATCAATTAAGGAATCAAATCCGTAAGAGAATGGATTTTTCGACAAGAAGAGGATTGATTTAAAATTGCCTCGTCAAATCCAGGACATGAATCTAATTGAAAATCTTTGGGGTGCCCAAAAGAAAGCTGAAACAGGAGGTGCCCTTACAATCTCATAGATCAGGGGTGTCCAAAGTCGGTCCTGGTGGGCCGCTGTCCTGCCTGTTTTCCAGCTCTCCCAGAAGCAACACACCTGATTCACATCATCAGGATTGTTCTAATGCTTCTCCAGGGCTGGTTGATGAGCTGATCATTTGAATCAGGTGTGTTACAGCTGGGAGAGCTGGAAAACAGGCAGGACAGCAGCCCTCCAGGACCGACTTTGGACACCCCTGTCATAGATTCAGGTTGCTTTTACAAGAAGGACAGGACTGATCAAGCCAAGTCAAGACGTATCATGCCAATAGACTCTAGCCTAAAAACAATAATGTATTTAAATTAAATGGTGGTTTTGTCAAGCTAAGTGTAGCCGGTGGTGTACGACGATCGGTGAGGTACAGCAGGATTTCTTGTGTTGGTTACGTGTAATCGTCTCGCTTCACAAAGCCTGACGAAAACAGCAGAAAAATAAAATGTCCTCCTCGTCAATTATATTGATACAGAGTAACCCGACGCAAATTATTTGGCATAACAATGGACAGTCAAACCTCGGTTTTCGTCCATAATCCGTTCCAGAAGGCTGTTCGAAAACCGAAATTGTTCGAAAACCGAAACCACGCTCTTTTTAAAATAAAAATGTTGACTGAACACGTCTGCTCACAATGGAAAGCAACACGAGGAAGCGTCACTTCCTCGTCTACCCGATCAAGCGTCACTTCCTCGTGTAAGGAAGGCGAGAGGAGTCAAATGGTGGATTCAAGTGCGCTCAGTTTGTTTGAGAACCGAAATGTGTTCGTCGAGAACCAAGACGTTCGAAAACCGAGGTTTGACTGTATTAAAATACTTCAACTTGTAAATGAAAACAAAAGCTTCCACGGCTTTAATAATGCCCACCCCCACCCCCCTGGACATCAAGAGAAAAAAGGGGAGAGTCAAAGCCGTGGGTTCAACTTGAAAGAGGCAGTGCCACATTCCTTATAAATGATTTGACTCCCCTTGTTACATATCAAGTGCAATTCAAAATTGCAGCCGTGGATTTTTTATTTTCTATAGCAGTTCACATTTTACAATGTTATTCGATTACTTTCGGGTTGGTGTCTGCCCATATCAAATCAGAATCTATTTTTTTACCCCAAAAAATCAATATATTTGTTCTGTATGCGTATGGATTGTCACCATCCATACCATTTTCTGATTCACTTATCCTCCCAAGGGTCGTGGGGCGTGTTGGAGCCTATCCCAGCTGTCTTGTGTCCCAACTGATTTCATTTGAACTGGTCGCCAGCCAATTGGATTGTCATTTAAATTGAAATATCCCCCCCCCCCCAATAATAAATGTGTTGCTTGTATGTTTGATTGCAACTGTGGCCAAATTTGTGTTTCGAAGGTACTGTGTATTTTATTCAAAGGGATGTTATGCCAACTTAAAATCGAGTTAATATGGCTCATGTGTGTACAGTATACAATTCACACAGTTGATACACATTCTCATTTGTGCCTTCCTTACAATGACGAGGCTATACAGAAACTTCTCCTTTTGATTCGAGTGCGGGCGTTCACAAGTTACTAGGCCATCTCAAGGTCAAGGGAATTCAAATACATTTAGTTATTTTTGTATTGTAAATCATTCGACGCAAACTAAATAATACTTTGAAATCACAGTGGAAGTTTTATTTCAAAACAGTTATCTGAACGGTTTTCTTTTCACACCGAGTCTCATTGTGTTGGCCTTGTCGGTCATAATGTGAATTCAACACGGTGTGAAAGGACGAAATCTTCAACAGTCTTTACCTTGATTTCATTTCTGCCAACAAATATGGATCAGCGAGGATGTTAGCGCAGACTGCTTAGGGGACTAGCCCCACATCTGATATGATTTTCAACTCAAAGTAATCCCTGAAACAAGAGCAATTTGTTCAACATGAACAAGATACAGTAGACCCCATCCCACTAGCAGTTATGACTGTCAGATGATACAGTATAAGATATTCTCAATAATAGCCCTTCTCCTTGTCCCCACCTCCCACGTCGTTTCTATCTAAACATTTCCTGGCACCTATATGTTTGACATGATCAGGAACGTAATACGTGCACACTGAACTGTAGTCCAACGTACTGCCGTAACCAAGGAGCAATAGAAGACCAGTCCTGGGGGGTGGGGGGGCAAGTTATATCCTGCTGAGCACAAGTTACTGGAATGGTGACACTCAATTATGCCTAAACTTGTGCCCATCCCGAGAGAAAAAAAACCCCCATAAAACTATAATTGGGGCCAGAGTGCACTTTTCAATTACAGTCAAACCTCGGTTTTCGACCAAAAATGTCAAGTTTTTCATGCCTCGGATGACGAACAAATTTCGGTTCTCGAACAAACTGAGCGCACCTGAATGCACCATTTGACTCCTCCCACCTTCCATACACAAGGAAGTGACGCTTCCTCGTGTTGCTTTCCATTGTGAGCAGACGTGTTCAGTAAACATTTTTATTTTAAAAAGAGCGTGGTTTCGGTTTTCGAACAATTTCAGTTTTCGAACAGCCTTCTGGAACGGATTATGGACGAAAATCGAGGTTTGACTGTACTTTCAGGGGCTACTAAACTCATTGTCACTGCAGAGGTAGCACTCAAAACTAACATTCATTCATACATTCATTAATTTTCCCATCCGCTTTATCCTCACAAGGGTCGGTGCTGGAGCCTATTCCAGCCGTTTTCGGGCAGTAGGCGGGGGACACCCTGAACCGGTTGCCAATCGCAGGGCACACAGAGACAAACAACCATCCACGCTCACACTCACACCTTGGGACAATTATGAGTGTTGAATCAGCCTGCAATGTGGGAGGAAACCGGAATCGCCGGAGAAAACCCACCAAAACTAAAATATCAAATGTTATTCTGGTTACAAAGCAAGGTATGTTCACGCACAAATACTCTACATCCCCTTATATGCCAATAGCTATGGGGGAGCTGGCTATGGAGAAAGCATGCCCCACACTTGCAGATTGAAGATAGTCCCGTTGGTCTCAGAACACACTTCGCACTGCAGTTTGTCCTTGCCTTGTTTAAAGTCTTGCCTCAGGCATTTCAGTTTGGCTGGGTGGCAGAGGGTCACACAATCATCAATTCTCGAAGCGGCATCCATTCTTCGTTGTAGACTTCAGCCAAACATAAATACAGGTGTTTTTTTTGAAGGTATAACTCATATTTTTGTAAGCCTTGTGGCCTTTTGGCCACAAATAATGTCACAGAAAATGGACTTCTCAAGACACACACATATACATACATACATACATGCAGAACAGATGATTACTCTCGAGCCTTCTTGACTGTTTGAACTCCTCCATCTTGTGTCTCGATCCAGGTTTTTGTCGGCAAATGGCATACAGTAGATTGTTGATTTGTGGGGGGTGTGGGGGTGGTGGGGGGTGAACACAATGGACAAAAAGCAAGTGTGGCAACGCACATCCATTTCTTTGCTCCTCGCGGCTGTTATTGTCTGAAAGTGCTGTCGACAGCTTTTGCACGACGACGTGCGTTTTTCTAAAACAATGGAACGCTCACCTGCGTTTGTGCGCGTGGATTTGATGAGGCGTGCAAATATGAAAGAGAGGATCTTTGTCAGCGAGGATTGTAAATGGCAATCGATTGGATAAGAAAAATATGTTAATTGGAGAATTAGGATTTGTGATGGACTAACGGTGTTATAAATTAGAATACAATCTCAGTAAACTCACTAACAGGGTTGTGAATCAAACATATTGTCTCATAATGTTGGAAATTAAGCATTTATACGAAATGGTGATAAGCGTGCAATTAAAAACGTAATTAATTAAAAACTTAATGCAAAACATTTCAATGGTGGCACATTAAATCCAAAGCGACATTTAAATAATACTTCTATTCTGTTTATTTTTCTTTAAAAATGCAATACAGTAAAAGCTCACGGACACTCCAAAAATTATTTTTTGGAGCTATAATGAAAATGCATTATTTTTTTTTTTTTTTTCAGGATTTACACCAAATTTCATGCTGTTTAAATGTTATTACAATGATATGTATCTAACTCTCTTTTTATTTCTGGTCTAGTGAGATTTTTTTGTTTTGTTTTTGAGCCCTGCAACTGCAATTTGTTCTGTCAAAACACTGATTTGCTCACACGAGATTTATTTTCCTGCGGGAGTGAGATAAAAACTTCAGTTTCTAAAATGCCATTCTCTTGTGCTTGTGGTGTCTGACCAAAATACCTCACATAAAACACAAGGACGTAAATCAGCACAAGATTTAAGAAGTGGGAAATTATCATGCTATTATTTTTTTTTTTTAAGAGTCATCATCTGTTAGATATTTTCCAAAGCTTGAGTCTTAAAATATTAAGTTACAGTGTATGGCTTCGTTTTAGGGGATACATCATGGAAAATTGACTTTAATTTATAGTCTCTGCATAGTTGGGTCTCTGAAGGGACAGTCCGACCACAATGTGTGAATTATAGTCCGTAAATCTATTTTTTGCTGCCTCGTTTCACTTTCCAGTTCAAATCTATCTGTCGGACGACACAGAAGCGCCATCATGTCAAAGCAAGGTAAGCAGAGTTGCAGTGTCAGCTCTGACTCGATTTAGTTCACGAACAGCATTAGCAGCATTAGCATTTTATGATAACCGTCACTTGTGAAAATGATAACTGTCACATGTATAAAATACTCCGTGAAGTTGCTGAGGAGCGGACGGGGGGGGGGGGGGTATTTGTGTTTGGTGGCGTTGTCCACTGCACGCAAGAGAAAGTGATGAGTGTAATTCTGAATCCAGGTGAGGGTTAAATGATTTTTTGCTTTTTTATTCACAAACTCGGCTGTTTTTAAAATAAGCAGCCAGTAAACCCTATGCCTACAGTTGTCATGGTAACAAGCTTGAGACAGCCCCCCCTCCAACAGAAACACACGGGGGTTTTTTTCAACAAGTGTCGTATGGGTATTTGTTATCCATTACTTATTTTGAGTTAAATATATAAGAGGCCTTGGATTTTAAATTATAATTGCTTGTGTATTTACGACAGTTCCTCTAAGAATACAATTGAAACGTGTCACAACACCCAAAATGGTTACCTGTCTTTAAAAATACTGTGAAGCCAAATTTGTGAATACACAGGCAAAAGCTGCACTCGGTCTGTGGACACAGATGGATATACAAAGATTTGCTCATCCGTCTTTCTTTTTTCTTTTTTTTTCTTTCAATTGCTGTCCAGATTGTCCAGGATTAAAAGATTTTCCTTGTGTCCTTCCACCACAATTCAAGGCTCATAGCTAATGTCGCAAATACTTTCTAATGTGCCTCTGGAAAAAAAAAAAAGCATTTTACATGATTTCAGACGTGTTAAAAGATAATGATTTGCAACTAGTGGGAATAATAAAAAAATAAAATAAAAGCAGGAGTGCAGCCAAGCAGGGTGGACGATATAATATATTTATGGCCTTTGAAGTTCAAGATATAAACTGCTGTCTCACGCCTTGGGATTCACCTCCAGCCTCATCACAGCATCAGTGTTTCCACCTCCCTGTGCAAATGTGGCAAATGTGGCCGTTGATGGGCTGTCTAATGTGAGAACTGTGGCCAGGCCTGGAAGAAGTCGTCGCCTCGCCTCATTTGGTCGCTTCATTGCACTCTCTGAAATTATTGATGAGTTCTAAGTGACTTAAAACACATAGTGAATTTTTTTTTCCCTCAGATCTTTACGTTTTAATATGGTTGAGACGAAAGTTTAGTGTGGGAAAGAAACTTTGGAGCCCCTCGATGTCATTGTTGAAGCTTTTCTGGTTGATTCAATCATATACAGTTGAACCTCATTACAACGTACTTCGAGCGACATAGCGAATCTGTACGCTACAACGGTAGTTCGTTACAACCACTTCCAATAAAATGGCCACCAACTACGATGTTTAAAACAGTATGAAGATTTATAGTTGTAAAAATATGAATTTGGAAAACAGTATAAACATGTCAATTACAAATACGGATAAACAGTGTGAAGAAACAATGATTAGACATGAAAATACAACTGTTACATTCCGACTTCATCTTTGAAGCCATTCAGTCAGCAAATGCAAAGTGCCTTCTCCAGTTCAGGATGTGCCGCGATCCGAAGCAGTTTACAATTATCTTTAAATCTTTTGGCTTCGGACTCTGCCACGATTTTATTGCTATTACGGATGATTGTCGAAATTGTTAACTGCTAATTCGTAGTCTTGGCTGAGCTTCGTCTGGGAGACTCCCTTTCGAAAGTGAGCGACAATTTCCGTCTTCATAGATAGCGAGATTTGCTTCCCTTTATCAGACATGTTCTGAGTCCAAGTACAACAATGTACGAGTCAATCTGTAGCATTGCTAAGCAACAGCGGGGAATCCCTCGCTGTACATTTTGTTCATAAGCAAGGTCGCGGCGGCCGTTAGCTTCCCACGGTTCGTTGCAACGAAGGCCTTTTCACTATTTCTGGGCGTTATATTGAAACTCACGTTATAAAAGTGTTCAGTGTAAGCAAAATCGGCAAATGGAAAATGAATTACGTGAAGTCGGGATTTTGAAAGATGAACGTTATAAGGGTGGAACCGTAAATGCGGTTCGTAGGAAACAGGTTCGACTGTACTAAGACAATCAACTTAACAATGGTGGGGCTATAAATCACTTGGTATCTGTGCTTCGGGGCGAAAGTTTACCACCTTCAAATCTTAAAATGTTTCCCTGTTACCGACCCCACACATAAAGAAAAATGGAATTTGAACAAAACATTTTTAGTCGGACTGCATGAACAGAACAATCCATCACTAATGTGCCCAATTAAAAAATAAATCCTGACTTTAATGATATGGTTGCTTCTGCACATGGCGGAGCATCCAACGTCCCTCCCGCAGGTTATTCAGAAGAGTCATTTTGTATCATCGAAATAAGCAGACTGACTCAAATAATGTCTACATATAACACAAAGGTTGCAATGTTGCTTTGTCATCTCACGACATGCTGTGGCCCGGTCGAGTCTACCTCACAGTACAAAACGACTGGCCCAATGTGAAGTAAATAGCGCCAAATGGGCACACTCGGTTAAAAATTGTGAAGGTGAAAGAAGATCATTAAAGCCATTTTACAGACTTTACAGATGATGCATGTGTAGAGGAGAAGTACTGCAGTTGGTGAGAAAAAAAATTTAAATCAAAATTTATGTCAAAAGACTCCAAAACAACTGTTAGTCGCATCAACGGCAACCTCCAGAGGGTAGAAGTGATGCTAGCACAATCTACTGTTTGCAGAAGAAAGTACAGAGGATTTAGCACAAGATGCAAAACACTAATTAGCCCAGAAGAATAGAAAAGCCAGGCTGGGGTTTGCCAGTGCCGCGACAAGCCTTAAAAATCCCATTAGACAGTATTTTGGTCTTTGAAACATGACACCAAACATGCAAGCTCATCTCTGAAACATAGCGCTGCTAATGTCATAGCTTAGACGTGCGCGATTTATTTCAGGGAAAGGCTAATTAATCACAATTTTAATTGATAAACAACACGATGGCAGCGGCAGCAAAATCAGCTGAGAAGACTACAGAAAAATGTCTGCTAATTTCAAGAGGGATGCAATCAAACTAATTAGAAAGTCCTCCATCAAGGCGCGAGATAAGGCCCAAAGCACACAATAACCCCCAAAAGACTGCATCGAGGGAAATAAGCAGAAGGACTTAAACCTTATCGAGCATACACAATATCGCATACCTTTTCTGATGTCAGTGAGTCAAATGCTTGATGCGGTGATCACAAAAAAATAAGTACAGTCAAACCTCGGTTTTCGTCCATGATCCGTTCCAGAAGGCTGTTCGAAAACCGAAATTGTTCGAAAACCGAAACCACGCTCTTTTTAAAATAAGAATGTTTACTGAACACGTCTGCTCACAATGGAAAGCAACACGAGGAAGCGTCACTTCCTCGTGTAAGGAAGGCTAGAGGAGTCAAATGGTGCATTCAAGTGCGCTCACTTTGTTCGAGAACCGAAATTTGTTCGTCATCCGAGGCATAAAAAACTCAAAAGTTTTGGTCGAAAACCGAATTGGTCGAGAACCGAGATGTTCGAAAACCGAGGTTTGACTGTATTATTTGCCCTTGTCTATTTCAAATCTAACTCGAATTTGTATTCATGTAAAAAATCTCAACCATGGCGCTATCATCTCATAAATCAAACGCAAATGTTTTCATTAATAGCGGACGGCCCCATTTACCCAAGTCACTAACTAATGACAGATCTTTGGTTTCATCTTACAGCGGGGAAAAAAAAATAAAAAATAATAATGGCTTGACTGTTCCAAACTTTTGGCTGGTTAAATCCTGGACTCTATCATTTCAATTCACCATCAACAACGCATTGCGCAGGACGAACAGAGTGTACTTAAAGACGTAGATACAGTGAAACTCCTCTACAATGAAACCTACATGGGCGAAAATACCCGATAGTGTGAAAAAATCTTAATGCATGTGTGTGAGTGTGTGTTTACGTCTGAGATCAAATTTGCTACAGTGAAAAACCCCCTGTTGTGAAATATTTCTTGCTGCAAACATGATTTCGTTGTAGAGGAGTTTCACTGTATACAAGTTCTTCATCTGTTGCATTCGCACATGCCACACGTACGAGTGCGATTGTTCGAAATGAGACGAACGCATCCGTTTAAATGGAGATCAGAACCAAGTGGCTCCCCACCTCATATTTAAGAGGCAATCAGTAGTAGATTCGGATATCGTCGGCTCATTAAATCCCCATTTTGTCAGAACGAGCGACATAGGTTTGTTCGCTCTTATAGTTAATGCAAAACGTGCTCTTAGAAAAAGAACAGATGGAAAAACAAATCATCACCAATTATATACAGATTTTAAGAATGTGCTCAAACGGCAATTATAAAATACATGTTCAAATATAAATCATGAAACAAGCACACCGTGAGTCATTATACTTGTCAATATTGTCTTAAAGCCACTTTAAAAAATAAAAATGAGGAAACCATACCGTTACATATCATGTATATATGCACTACGGCAACCTGAGTTTGCAACCGAAAAGACAGCAAAACAATAATAGGTATTAAATGCATTCATATCTTCCGCAAAGGGTGCACGCAGACTGCTTTGGTAATGCATAAGCATTAAAGTAAACTGCTGATCACTGGCTGATCAGCAGTTTGATGCCTCCAAATGGCTCTTAGAATTATCATAAATGTGCCTCCCGGATGACGGACTTCAACTGAATAGTAATGGGGAGGGGGGGGGGGTAATTCAAATTAAGCACCAAGCAGGTTATTATTGAGATTATGATCCGCATTCTACTTGTTTTTGATTTGGACATGATGCCAAATAGTGTGTGGAGGGGTTTCAAGGTCAAATCTGAAAGTAAATAGGGATAATGAATGGAGCAAACTTTCTGTTTGAGTCGACAAAATAAAACGATGGCTGCCGGGGGCCGTTTTTTCTCCACCGTGACAGAAAAAAAAAAAAAAAGTGGGAATTGCACCTTTACTATCCAGATCTGATCATTTGTCACTGAGATGATATACGCGAAAGGTAGACCCATGACTGGAGGCATTTTCATCTTGAGAACATGTCTCCTACCGTACCCCCAATGGGAGGTAGTGGTTCAAAACAATGTTCTCACGCCGGAAAACCGACATTGGAATGCCAGGAAACGGTTGTAGGGAAAAACGAAAAAAAAATAACTTCAATGGAGCATCGCGTTTAAGCTTCAGAAATGTGGGGCAATCATTACTGCTGGGCACTGCTTGAAAATGTGACTTTGATGTGGATGTGATGTGCAAGTAGAAAGGGAGAGAAGAAATGACGCAGGAACGGTAACGACTCTGATAACACACAGTCGAAATCCTGTTAAGTGTACCGGCTTTTTTTTTTCCCCCCACTCGCACTCCAATTACATGACCCTCCTACATGGACATCATGAATCATACAATAGATCATGATGCTTTAATGAACACAATGAATTTCTGACAAGTTGGGACTCGATGGTTTCCTGAGAGAGTGAGCTCAGTGACATTAGGATGTAATAATTACATCTTCCAACAAATTCAAAGTGAATGGTAACGCTTTCATCGTAGACCTCGAGCATAATCGCAGGGTGGCGAATAACGACGTTGGTCATATCCGACTGCCGATGACATTGGATAAAATCCTTGGGTATATCAATATTGTGATAAGGTCGACTCTTATGATCTGAAGCAAAGGGTTAGGGTTACGCTTCGTCAAAAGGTTGGGACGGTTGTTTAAAGATCCGGCACCCGCTGATGAACCTGCTTATTGAGGGAACGTATCTTTGCATACCTTATGAGGTTATCTCCTAGTACAGTCAAACCTCGGTTTTCAAATGTTCTCGACCGATTCGGTTTTGGACCAAAAATTTTGAGTTTTTTATGCCTCGGATGGCGACCAAATTTCGGTTCTCGAACAAACTGAGCGCACTTGAATGCACCATTTGACTCCTCTCGCCTTCCTTACACAAGGAAGTGACGCTTCCTCATGTTGCTTTCCATTGTGAGCAGACGTGTTCAAGAAACATTTTTATTTTAGAAAGAACGTGGTTTCGGTTTTCAAACAGCCTTCTGGAACGGATTATGGACGAAAACCGAGGTTTGACTGTACTTAAATTATTTGTTAGAAGGTGGGATTACGGTTGCAAACCCGTTTTTTTTTTCCCCCAGTATTTTTATGTACAGATTATTGTCCACCATTGCGTAATACATGTTGATCTCCTCCTGCGCTCTGAGGATTATATCACCATAGAATTATTTTTTTCTTTTGTGTATGGCTAAATCCCTATAAATATGCCAATATATGCTAAACTTGTTTTCCAAATGGAAGAAGTTACAAACAAAATGTTTTTTTTTTAATTTAATTGTTGTTTTTTTTGGTGGGGGGGATATTGTGAAGGAAATGAAGCTTTTTGGTGCGTTTTAAAGGGGAATTGGTTGAAATCAAGATGAACCCTCATGCAGTATTTTTAAGCGGCTGCATGAAGGGGGGGGGGCGCAGAATACCAGTCACACTTTTTTATATTACATTCAGATTTGTGTTTGGAAGACCAAAAGTGTTATATCTGTCTTGAAGTTTGATGTCAAGACATTTGTCTTTCAGATTCGGGCATCCTAGACGATTATTGTTGCCCACACGAACTCTGTTAGTTGCATCAAAGTATTTTGCCTCCTTCTTTTTCTCAGCTAACCAAACCGAATTTGTATGTTTTTTATTTGTTTATTTTGTTGTTCTAGCCAATGCATGGAGGTCAATCGTCGCCTCAGCTTTAGCTGGTATGGCTTGTCATTTGGCAGAGTGATGCACTTTCATGAATCATTTGGCCAGATTTCTCAACTGTCACATATCATTTTGTCACTGTGACATCTCCAACCGAGCATACAGATGTAATAGTGGTTCCATTTTTGCCTCCGTCGGAAAACTGAGGTCCACACGCGCACACAAAACAAATTCAAGTGCTACCATAAAATGCTGCAGGCTTTGTTCCATGGCTTGAGATGTATGATGTGATTCATTAGCAGATTGACTCAATTGCATGTGGTGAGTGTGAGGATGTCCGGAAGGTTCCCGGACAGAATAAGAATATGTAAACGGAGACGCTGATAAAGATGTTGACAAAAATATTTATTTACAAAAAAAAAAGTACAAAGTACAAATAAAGACGTTGGTACGATAAACCAGGATAAAACAAGAAGAACAAAATGGAAATAGCTTGTCTCACAAGGACACGAGGACCCAAAACGCGTAAGGTACAAACCGTGAATAACCCAAAACACTTCTTAGATGAACAGATACAAAAACGTGGCAAGAAAACTATGAACCATAATCATGGAACGTCTCGAAAACCGCACTTGAAACAACGGTTTGAGCAAGGCGAACTATCCGACGTCGAGTGATAGGAATCCTTCAGTAGTGGCGTAATCATGATGCGAGACAGGTGCGCCGTTGGAGGTTAACAACCACCACTCCAGCTGGAACTTGGACACAAACAAACAGCTCTTTTTGTCATGTATTTTTGTTATTCTACCAGTACCTAATATTTCCACTTTTCTCGCCAATTCGGATAGAATAGTTATTTGACTTGAAACAAAGTGCTGTGTACCTTATCATATTCAGGATGGATGCACGGATTAATTTCAGTCAAATTCAATTGATAAAAAAATAATTATTACATTATATATAATAAAATAATATAAATACATAAATAAATAAAAATTAAATAATAAAAAAGAAATTAAAAAAACTCTCTCCTGTGGTTGAGAGGAAAGCAATTTCATCTGTGCTGTATGTTGCACATAGAGCACATTTGACAATAAAGTTGACTTGAACTTGAAGATTCACTTTTAAACAGAGCCAGTGCATCAGGATGGGAGCTTAGTCAAAGTCGAATTAATATTATGAACATCATTATGGTTATGGAATTTCAACGATAAAATTCCATTTGCTTCATCGGTTGAAATTTGACTATTCAAATACACTCTCATCCCAAACATGGATTAAAAATAATGTTGACAAATGTTAGGGCAGACAGCAGTAAAACCGTGTCAAATATACTGAAGTTTGTTGTTATGGTAGAAGACTAGTCATACGGAATTGTTGCAACAAAAACATGTTACCAAGACCTTCCGACCTTGGCATTTTTCTTGTGGGCTGGATAGCAATGTTGAAATATATATCTGGAATTCAAAACATTCGGACAGACACCGCGCAGTAAACATCCACCTTGAAATCAAATCCAAAGTACACTGCCGAGTTTTAAAGAATTAAGTAGTCCCCCCCCCACCCCCGCCTCATACAGTGGCCCTCATTCCAATTGCATACAGTCTCTGGATGTCTGTGTCGACTCGGCAAAGGTTAATTTCAAACAAATGATCTGCCAGCTTGACTTTTTGCATACCTCAAGCACTCAATAACATGAAAACCTCATTACAAATGAGGCCCATGCCACATTTTGCTCGCTCCATTACCTCATAGTTGAATCTTATTTAGAAACACCACCAGCATAGGCTCTCCATCCATATACTGCATCTCAATTTGCAATTTAAGTCTTGTCTGCTTTTAACAGCGAAATACTTGTGAAACGCTATCTTTTGTAAAACTGTTATAATGGGGATGAGTATGAGAGTTTGAACATTTTATAATGTGATTTTTCTTTCCACATGATGCATAAAAGGTTGATTCAGAGCACAATTTTCACACCCATCATTTTAATTGCGGTGCAGTCCCAGTGGGTCAATCTCCTGTGACCTCAGTTCATGTTTCGCAGTTGGAGCTGCGCCAGTCCTCCCCTGGTCCTGTCTCAGCTGTGCAGCTGGAGCCCCTGCCACCTTTCCATGCCTCATTTCTTTGCTTCGAGGGCACAAGACCTGCAGCCGCCATCTGATGCTGTTTCGAGAACACAAGATCAGCGACCGCAATCCCCGTCGGTTGAGAATTCCTGCCAGGGCCAGCTAGCTCCACTCGCTCTGGTGTTGTACTGCTTGCAATCCTCACTCGGGTCCAACTGTCTTTGTCTTATTCACAGCACATTAAACTGTGACATATTTACTCTCCCGTTGTCAATTAAGCCCCTTAAGTCAATTTGTTATGCACCTTTTCCTGCGCACTTTCAAGATGCGGCGATTCTTGGGACACACCCATCTTGCGTAACTTGGGCATTTCTGCGCAACCACCAAAGAGGTGTGACGGATTAAATTCTGAGGATTCCTGCAAATCCCGGATTGCGGCATTTTTGGGAGACATTGAATTCCATTGAGATCCATTTGGAAAAATTGTCACATTTGAAATGTGAAATCGACTTGGGTAGTTGATAAAGTTTTAGTGTGAGCGGCTCATCTGACAAGCTACTTTGCGGGAGCATTTTGATTTGCATTCTGTGTTTAATAAATACAATAAAAGTAATCTAAACGGAGTAGTGCGCTCATGACTGAATGCATATTTGGAGTCATTGCATTAAGTGAAAAGTTCAGTGAGCCGGCCGTTGTTGAAGCCTTGCTCAGCAGGGCATCATAAGCGGACATGTCGCTTCTATAGATTTCACAAACGACATATATTACATGAAAAATTCTTCTTCAAAAATCGAAAGTCATCATTTCCGCCATTACGATGATGCGGCTGGCACTAGCAGAGCATAAAAGCAGTTAATTGAATCAAATTAAATCAAATATAATTTTTCAGCATCCTGCGTTGCTGTAGTCCTGAGCATAGAATATAAAATGTGCGCGCACACACACAGACACACGTGTATATATATATATATATATATATATATATATATATATATATATATATATGCATCCTGTTATGTTGAGACAAAAGCAGTTATGGACCTCCGCTGTTTCTGTTTTACAACACGAAATTCAAGAGCAAAAATAGAAGCACCAAAATAGTGTTGAAAGAAACTCAAGCAAGACATGTAAAAGTTTTTTTTTTTTTCTCAAGGATTTGTTTTAGAACCTGCACAAATTGAACACTTTGAACTACCTGTCAGCGATTCAGAACTTCTGCCTCAGGGAATCACACTCCTATTCCTGAGCTGAATTCCTGATGATAGAGGCACCAAGTACAACATTACACACGAGCAGCTGACACGAGAAGAGAAAGAAGCAAACAGTAGGAACAACGAAAAAAAAGCCATGATTCGATAAATAATAAATAAAAGCTTGTTGACGTACGGAGGGAGCTGTCACGACACCACATTTGCATTTCTCTCACTTTGTCAAACATCTCAAGTGGAGTACAAATTACGACGGGAGAGCTCATACACCTGAAACCTGAAAGCTCATCCGCCCATAAAGTATGTTGAGCTGTTTTGAATCACATCCCGTTTCAATTGATGTTGCACTCCATGATGGCGTTTTCTTCAGCCGCGTGCATTCTATGGGGAGCGGAGCATCCTGGTGGCACTCTGACAAGCTCATCCATCAGCGCGGCGGCGCTCACGTCCTCATCAAATGCCTGCACGGCACCATAAAGTGGAGGAGGAGAGGTGTCACTCCCTAAACAGGATATATGGCCTCACACTGAGGCGCAAATTAGACAGTAAATACATTACAGTGCAGGTACATACTTCCCCCCACCAGTAACATGTCTGCATTGCTGCCGGGCCAAAAACAACACTACAGAACTGTTGAAGGACGCTGCTCGCCTGCCAAGAAGATATACATTGCACATCTGTATGCGATTCACCCATTTCACAGATTTTGCACCGTCGCATGTATATCGGGCGAGATCTATTCCAATAGGAGAGGTCACACAAATCGTTGGCAATTCATGGTGATGATTTCATTCGTAAACCAGACTTGATCATACAACCAAATAGCTTGCTACAGTCAAACCTCGGTTTTCGAACGTCTCGGTTTTCGACCAAAAATTCCAAGTTTTTTATGCCCCGGATGACGAACAAATTTCGGTTCTCGAACAAACTGAGCGAACTTGAATGCACCATTTGACTCCTCTCGCCTTCCTTACACGAGGAAGGGACGCTTCCTCGTGTGGCTTCCATTGTGAGCAGACGTGTTCAGTAATCATTTTTATTTTAAAAAGAGCATGGTTTCGTTTTTCGAACAATTTCGGTTTTCGCACAGCCTTCTGGAACGGATTATGGACGAAAACCTGGGTTTGACCGTATTCAATAAATTATCCGTGTAGAACTACATCGACAATTTTTATCAACGACATCTGTCTGGTATCTCATTAAAAGTTGGCCCGGATTAATCATAAATCTACCATATGTTGATAACTTGCCTGCTTTTTTTTAAAACTTGTGATTGGATTAGTATCAGTGACATTTTCTAAAATCGTCCTCTCAACACGAACCTGACATATGGCAAGAGGTTGACTTGAATTCACTGCAACTCTTCCCCGATTCCGATATGCCTATGAGTATCAATTTCCACATATATTCCACGACTAACACTCGGCGCGCAACAAAAGGAGTTTTTTTTCAAATGACTCCCGTATCCCTGTATAACTCCAGTGAGGAGGGAGGAGTCCCAATTAAATATAGCAAAGTGATTTGTTGATGTTCGTCACTGCAGCAGCAGGAGCACAAACAGCCAGAGGTACCGCACGAGCTTCTGTAATTAGGACAAGTGTTTTGGCCTTTTCTCCGCATCATGGAGAAATCCGGTTTGCTATGATAAGATGAGTTATGTATGAGGAAATTAACCAACCTGAAATGCCAGATGGCTTGCTTTACAAGACGGTTTCATAAATCCATCTGGGACAGTACGAATAGAAATGACTTGCAAATTTAAAAAAAAAAAAAAAAAAAAAAAAGGAAGGAGGCGAGGTGATTTGACATCTTGTCTTTATCCATCAGATCAACAAGAGGGCCGAGAGTAAAAGCGTGAGAAATGTGTGTCATTTCGAAAATCAAATTCTCACAAATCCTTACAATGGAAGGTTATCAGAAGCTTCCTCAAATAAGTCCCGAAAGTTATGTAAGCGTTTTCCAGTGGCCCGAATGAGCGCTGTGAAATGTGAAAGGACACCAACCACGCTACATAAATATGTATGTCGCAATAAAAGGCCCACTCAAACAAATCTTTTAGCTTTCACTGACAGGATTAATGAATGTTTGGAAGCCTTTCATCATGTAAACAAACATTTTTCCTTAATGAGGTTCAACAACCCTTTCACGGGGCGAGTTTGAGCGACAAGACGTCGAAAGTTTCAAGGGTGTATGCTGTCAACTCTGCAATGCATGACTACAGCAGTACATTTTCATTGTTTCCGAATGAGATGAAGACAAACCGCGAGGGGAAAGTCATGCAGATGAACGGAAGATGGAACTGAAAAAATGAAATGAAATTAGTACATCAGAAGGAAGCAACGTGGGGCGAATGCTTTTCTGTGATTTTCAGCAAAAATAAAGATCACATTTGCACAGTGCATAGTTACAGACTCAGACTGTCAGAAATGTGGGAAAAGGTCAAAAACATGATTTGGGTTTACATGCTTGGAAAAAGGTTTGTATCTCTATCGCACTGTTTACTGGCTGTCATTCCGAAACGGCCACGTGGTGCGTTTTGAAATGCCACAAACCAGAGCGACGATCCTCCGAGATTGAACATGTGCCGCAGTTAATCCGAAATGTTCTGCACAGCTGTTTTTTGTGGAGGTTTTTGTTTTGTTTTTAAACCACGAATGTGCTACTTTTGTTGGAACATTTTGAATATGACAAGAAGCATTCATGAATAATATTCCACTTTCAATCACACTATCCAAACTATTATTGACCAATCGGTACAAAGCAAAAGTCGGACAGATAATACTATAATGCTGCACAGAATACTTCTACGGTCTACCCCCCACCCCCTGCACCCCCTTAAAAACACTCAAACCTGGCTCCAATAAAAAATACAGTCAAACCTCGGTTTTCGAACGTCCCGGTTCTCGACCAATTCGGTTTTTGACCAAAAATGTCGAGTTTTTTATGCCTCGGATGACGAACAAATTTCGGTTCTCGAACAAACTGAGCGCACTTGAATGCACCATTTGACTCCTCTCCCCTTCCTTACACGAGGAAGTGACGCTTCCTCGGGTAGACGAGGAAGTGACGCTTCCTCGTGTTGCTTTTCATTGTGAGCAGACGTGTTCAGTAAACATTTTTATTTTGAAAAGAGCGCGGTTTCGGTTTTCGAACAATTTCGGTTTTCAAACAGCCTTCTGGAACAGATTATGGATGAAAACCGATGTTTGACTGTACTGTATTTTAATTACATTTTAAGAGTATGATGAATTAACTTTTTGTGCACACATTACTATTATATTTATTTTTCCACCTCATTTCTTGGGCTCTGTCCAATAAAAATGCAAACAACACAGTAATCAAAACATGTATTTCAATCAAACGTTCCAGTACGCAGCCAGGCTTTTAAATGTCTTCATCAATATGTTTTCACATCTTGTCGCACGTGGAAGAAAGTTGCTGCAGGACGATGAAGTCCTGTCCAATGGTCGGTATCATTAAATGATATATTAAATCTCCAAGCAATTGACATTCCCCCTGTGGACCTCAGCATATGACAGTGCCAGCTGGTTGACAAGTCCAATTAAAACATATGAAATGCCTCTCCTGACACATTACACCTGGACCCTCGTGTCTACTTTGTCTGCACTATTAACTCGTTCACTCCCAAAGACGTTTTTAAACGTCTTTGCAGACTTGGTCCGGAATTTGCTGGTACCGAATGAGTTAAAAAAACATTGAACATAGAATATTATCTTGAGAAATCATCATATAAGGTATTTTTTAAGATGCATTATAATTTGCTTTGAAATAATCAAGTGGCAATGCAACGCAAGACCCATTAAATGTGTGTGGGTGTTTTTTTTTTTTTGTTTTTTTTTTTTTTTGTAATTATCAAACACAAATAGCATCTTACATATTGGAATGATCAGGGGTCGCCAAACCTTTTTGGGTTCATCAGAGGGACTTCCTCCTTTGGCGTTAACCGCTAGTGACGCTCACCAGTCAAATGGGCAGCCACGTGATGCGCACAGCTTGATGAGTCATTGCTTGGCTGTGTCTTGCCTAGCATGGAAAGTACAGCTCACTTCTAACTTGGAAAATAAAAAACAAAACTGCAATAAGTTGCAGATGTATATTATTGTTTTTGCTGTGCTTAGGCCAACATTAGTTGATCATCAATCACTGTCAAACAGGCATCTTTTCAGGTCTCTCTCTCTCTCTCTCTCTCTCTCTCTCTCCCTCCTTCCTCATTTATTGTGCAAGTGCCAAAGGACATCAGTAGCCACGGGTTTGAACTCATGCAAATAAAGAAATAAAAATCCCGGTTCAAACGTATAAGCGGGTATCTGTTCCGAAATGAAACGAAACACGTTTTATTTTAGTGGATTTGATTGTTTACTTATTTGGCATCGATGGAGATATTTTTAATACTTTGTCTAAGTGGTGGGTGCTATAGCTGTTGGGTGTGTTTTTTTTATTTTTTATTTTTTTAACTCTTAGCCATCCCGCCCCCTCCCCAGAAAACAGCTATTCAACTCATGATATGAATCTTTTTTTGGCAGCTTGGCCATGCAGCTTTGCATGATTGGCTCTCTCCTTGTCCTCTCACACTCCCACTGACATGCATTTGATTTGTCACCAGCATCCAGAGTCTTAACAGAATAGTGCAAAGAATCTCAGAGTAAATGTTCTCTCTTGGCAGACTTCAGCGGCGCAGAAACTGACTATTCAGCTGAAGGATCTTCTAAGTACCCCCCTCACCCACCCCCACTCAAAGAGGGTGGGATTACAATACACCACAAAAATAAAAGGAATAGATGATGTGAAGATGACTTGGCACATAAAAACATGCAGGCCATGATACGGTATTATCATATGATAAGATGCCTGCTTCTTTGAATACTTTCTTGTGAGAGGAGGGTGACAGAAAATAGGGCAAACTGAAGTAATTGGCTTCAGAAGTTTCAGCTTTCTCCTCTTCAATTTGAAGTTGACTCGGAGTAACCTGCCAAGCTTGTCAAATCTACAGTACTTGAACATTCCTGTGCCGGGTAACACTGGCCGCTGTCTTCAAAGTGTTTAAGAAAATACAGTCGAGTATGAAACACACACTTTGTCATCGTATCGAATTGTGTGCGGCTCCCAGACTGGCATATTTTAATTTCTTCTCTGCTTCTAAAAAATGGCCACTTTCGAAATGACAAATTACGGAACACTTAACTCAAACTTAACACTGATTTAGCAACATCGACTTCCGAGACAGATCCGATCTGCTCACACGTGTATTATTGGCTGTCCTTAGCCCGTGCTATTAATCGCCTGTCTCGCAAGAGATAGTGTTACAAATGATAGCGAAGGTGACAACATTTAGAATTGATAAGAGACGCTGCCTCGGGGGCAATGAGCCGTGCACATCAAAAAAGGATTTGATTTATACTGCCGAATCAGATAAGCTAAAATGTGGATGTGTCCACAGAAAGGAGGTCCAGTGCAAACAGCTCTCCCTATCTCGCTCACTGTCAAAGTTTCCTAAAGCCGAGTGGCGAAAACACAACAAAACGAGTCAACACACACAAGCTGTGCTATCGTTACATACAGGCACACATTATTTTAAAAGGTTATTTCTTGACAGCGCTTGTCTGGATTCTGGAAAGAGAAGTCCGCTATATGATGTTTTGTTTAGCGACCTCTTGAGTCGAGAATAAAACAAAAAATATTGAATCAGAATTACAGCAACATATGGCAGTGTTTACAATGTCATCCATACACTGACGGACATCAAAATAACGGGGATACATTTTACAAATGTATCGATTCAGCACTGAAAACATTACACACCATTTTGACGAAGGGAGTCACTAGTTACTCGAAACATCGATTAATTATTAATTACTACTTTCACTTACGACAGTAATTCCTCGTTTATCGGGGTTAATGGGGACCAAAACCACCCGCGATAAAGGAAAATCCGCGAAGTAGCGACCCCACACCCGTATAATTACATGTACATGTGTATGAGTATAAAAAATATCTATAAAGCCAAATTTAATGAGATACATGCATGTAGAAATACATTTTGTAGTAATTAACATTACTTAATGCTGTATACTAATTCAGTCAAACCTCAGTTTTCGAACGGCTCGGTTCTCGTCCAATTCGGTTTTCGACCAAACATTTCAAGTTTTTTATGCCTCGGATGACGAACACATTTCGGTTCTCGAACAAACTGAGCGCACTTGAATGCACCATTTGACTCCTCTCACCTTCCTTACACGAGGAAGTGAAGCTTCCTCGTGTTGCTTTCCATTGTGAGCAGACGTGTTCAGTAAACATTTTTATTTTAAAAAGAGCGTAGTTTCGGCTTTCGAACAATTTCGGTTTTCGGACAGCCTTCTGGAACGGACTTTGGACGAAAACCGAGGTTTGACTGTAGATTTAAACATGTTTAAGTTAAGTTCGGTGAGTGTATGAATAACAAAATACAGTAAACATATACATGTAGTACTGTATATGTTGCTCTATGTGACTTGCTGTTGTTTTGCGGACTTAATTTTGTTTCTTTATTGTTTTTATAAATATGTTGGAAAAAAATCCGCAATGGACTGAAGCCGTGATAAACGAACCGCGAAATAGCGAGGGATCACTGTAATGCCAAGCCGACTCTGGACTAGAGTTGGACTAATCGACACATGAGATTGGAGGAATCTACTTCATTGTTTGGATGTACCTGAAAGTGTTTTGTTTCAATTTTGAGCATGAACACATGCTCAGGTTTGCTAATTAAAAGACAGGTCCCACTATTTGCATACGACGGAGTGGGTGTTGGAGTCTATCCAGCAGAAAACCACCCGGCGAGTGACTTCACACAGTTTTATTAACGACTACACGAATGGGTTCCTTTGAGTCAGGGGATAATGCCATGTCTTTACTTTCCAGGTAGCTGGCTTGAGTTGATCCCTGGCACTGCGGCTGAAAGCTGCTGAGCGATTGTTTTCTCCATCTCCTTGTCTCAGAGATTTGATGTTACACCCCCCCCCCAAACACCATCCGAATGTGTCTGCCCACTCGGAGAAAGCCCTTGAATTGTCTACTCTCTAGGCCTTTCATTAACCAGGTACTGTAATTAGCTTGTCCAGGATTGTTTGAGCCGGGCGTGTTTTGCAGCAAACATGCCATCCATGTTGGGCTCACTGTGATTACACCAAACGTGATAAATCAATAAACCATTTGGACAGAGATGTGAGCTTTTAATTTGGCTGTATTTAGCTTTCGGAGAGACTTCCTGTACTGGAGGATACAAACAGCCACTGTAGTATGCGAGCTGTTATCTCCGTCTAACACACAGATACACTTAAGCATAGCCCCCATATCGTTGAACACAGCATGAGGCACAAGCTGCCGGGCAGAAAGATGTACACCTCCTACAAATAAACGCGTGTTGTGAGTGAGCTTCATTTAATGAAACCAAATTTAAATTCACGTCACATTTAATCAGCGCAAGTGATCACGTTATCGCTTAGACTCCTGCTCCTTGGTGGGAATCCCGAGGCCCCGGCAGCTTCAGGAATACGCACAAGCTGAAGATCCTCAACCACAGTTTGGAGCGATCGACTACAACTTAATAGAGATCCAGAAAAGTGTCTAGATGATCAGCGCAACACCAACATACTTAATTCGAAATGATAGTGTGGATTGTGTGTATAAAAGTACCTCTCACTGAAATAATGGTTGGCATGGAAATGTCATAAGAAGAACTAAAGGCACATTTTTTTGTGCAAACGTATCTTTTCATCCAGACATATTGCTTATTCTACTTAATATGACTGACTGGTGTTACTCTGATTCCCTCACGAAACCGATGCAGTTCAATTCACGAGATACCATTGTTGATATCTTGGCACAGCAATCTCTGGATCTTTTGACAGTCTCGTTGCTCAACAAGCGAGGACAAAAACGAGCCGATGGGACGTGAAGTTGCTTCCAAACAAAATGTGCTTCCTTTCACTTGGTTTGCGAGGAGAGACTCCTTGTTGTGGAAGTTTCGGGTAAAAAGTCGAGTCGCGCTTTTGAGTGGCATCGCTGTTGACCTGTGGTTTGGGTGAGCTTCGACCAATGATACAACTTCACACATTGGTGTGAAATCTGCAAAGCCTTCTGGGAAATTAAGTCTGCAGCAGACGCCCTTTGTTGTCTTATCAGTGCTTTTAGCTGGCTCGCAGGCTACATGGCCACAGGAGGGCCCATCTGTAGCGATTCACCATGAATATAAACAAAGGTACATATAGGTTCATATCGAAAAATATCCAATTCAAAGAAAGAAAAAAAAATCAGCCTTCACAAAGATAATAATGATGAATTTCTTTTGACACCAGGGAGGCATTAAGCTACACGTTTATGATTGCAATTTGTCACGAGATTGTCAGCGACGCTACTGCATCACAACAATGACACATTATATTACTTTGAGCGTTGTTATCTTGGTAAATGTAGAATTTGATAATGCTGTTATTCTAAATTCCCAAACTTGTTTCCCGTGTTAACAGCAAGGCAATGCTGAAAGAATGAGGCCAAAATCTTGACCATGAGTTGTGTTGTAAATGACAACCATTAATAACTCTCATAGCCGTAAAGTCCGTATTTACACATGGTATGTTACAGAGCAGACTGTAAAACTAAACATGGGATGGAATTCACATAATGGATAATATGAAGAAAAAAACGAGCCAATTGAAAAGCAATAATACAAAATAAATTCAACTGGATATTAAGTGGCCATGTGGTGATGTGACAGAAATTTTCAGGTTTTGTAATTTATCAAAAGAAATACATTTCAAACGTGCATATATATATATATATATATATATATATATATATATATATATATATATATATTTTTTTTTTGACTGATATGATATTTAACCGGCCGCATGAGGAAGCGCTTGAGATTCAGACCTTTAAATGATGAGAAGAGAAGGTACACACTCTGAGACCTTTAACAAGTGAAGCAAAGAGGTAATAGGATTCTAATTGGGTGGGGAAAAAAAACCAAACTGTTTCTTGAGTGAGATTACTCGACTGTATCCGAATGTTCATTATAACTGTATGAAACACAGGGGGCGAGAATAGATGGTGTATCTTCTCAATCACGATGGGTGACATTTTATAGAATAAGTGATTAGCTCTTATGTTTTGCCAGCAAATTAGTTTCCTGTCAATTTCATTATCATTACACAGAGTGCTGTCATTTGGTGCCAGACCAGTTTGAAGCTCACAAAACGGGAGAGTGACATTATTGGGCAGAAGATATCTTCCTTGGTAAAATCAGGCTCACTCTATGACATCACTTGCCACCAAATGTGAGTAGAAGCACACTAATGGGAAATGTCAAAACAAATTGGACAATTTGGCACCAAAGAATTGTGCTGTGCACTCTCAGATCTACGGGTTACAGCAGCCGATTTATCATGAAGGGCAGCTCTGCGGCTCAGTTGGTCTTTGAGCTAAATGTAGAAGTTGGACCCCTTGAGCCTGATCCACCAATATTCTCAAAGGAGTTCAACATCACAAATAGGCCAACAACAAATAGATGTACAGGCTACCAGAGCAACTGTAACCTAGAATGTCCGACGTCTTGCAAAAATATCAAATAAATCAGACACCTAATTTTCACATTAGGCTTAGATTCAGTTGCCGTCATGCTAAAGTTAGCTGCAGTGCAGCTTCCTGTCCATTTCCCCAACTGACTGTATAAAAAAAAATTCAGTCCTGGCATGACATTACCTTTCTCAAACTTAACGGAAATGATCCTCAATGGCACCGAAGTTACCCTCTCAAATACCAGCACTTTTTCCATCTAGATCAACAACTTCTCATTTCCCCCCACCCCCTCCTTACGGGTTAAGACTCTGGATGCCATCCTCGATAACACTGTAATTTCAGTGACAAATTAACTCTATCACTCAGTCGGTCTATTTTCACCTCCACATATCTGTCCATCCCTCTTCCATAACAACCCTTCGACTCTTATTCATACACTAGTCACATCTCATCTTGATAACTGCTACTCACTTCTCACTGGCTTACTGAATAAATCCATCCCTAAAATTCGCCTGGTCCAAAACTCTGCCATCCACAGACGTACGAGATGCAGCTCACAAAATTCACCATACACCAGTTCGACAGCAACTTTACTGGCTGCCCGTGAGAAACAAGATTTTCCTCCTCACATTCAAAGCTAGAAATAACCTCACACCCCAGTTTTTCCAACAACCACCTTCACATTAACAGACCCACCCGTTCTCTTAGGTCATCCTCATCTGTCCAATTTGTTCTGCCACCAGCCCTTCCCATCATCATGAGGTCAAGAGCCTTGAGCCACTCAGCCAACCCCAAAACACCCCCTTCACCTCACCTCAGAGGTCCGTATCCAAGGACTCCTTGATAGGGTGCCATGGGGATACCCCAGAATTTAAAAAATAATATATTTTGGGGGAAAAAAAATATAATGTACCGTATTTTCCGGACTATAAGTCACTCCTGAGTATAAGTCGCACCAGCCATAAAATGCATAATAACAAAAAAAACCATACATAAGTCGCACTGGAGAATAAGTCGCATTTCGGGGGGAAATGTATGTGATGAAATCCAACACCAAGAACAGACATGTCATCTTTGAAGGCAAATAAAAATAAAACAACAGGCTGAATAAGAATATGATATGCTAACGTTACATGACGCATAAACAATGAACCGAGAATGTGCCTGTATGTTCACGTAACATATTAAGAGTTATTCAAATAACTGTAGCATAATGATCATGCTAACAAGTTTACCAAACCATCAGTGTCAGAAGAGGCGGTGCTTCCTCTTCCACTTCGCTGACGTCAGAGTCATCGTAGTTTTTTTTTTTTTGTCAATGTGGAACGCATCAAAACAGGCCTAGAGCCCCCTCTTGCAGTTTAACACATAAGTCGCTCCAGAGTATAAGTGGCACCCCCGGCCAAATTACGTAAAAAACGACTTATAGTCCGGAAAATACGGTACATGCGGAAACAGTCATTCACAGAAACAGCAACCAAACAAACAGCAACAACCGTTTTTTGATTCCCATCCGTATTTAAAAGTCCATCCATCCATTATCTGAGCTGCTTATCCTCACAAGGGTCGCGAGCGTGCTGGAATCTACTCCAGCAGTCTTTTCATCCTCAACATCGTCAGATGAATGTCTGTGGGCCAAAATCTTTTCCAATCATCTTGAACTTCTGAAAGCACCACCAGGAATGCATTATTGCTCATGGGACGAGAAGTAAACAGCTGGCCAGACAAGGGGAACTAAACGCAAAATAATTGACTCACCCAAGGATCTAGACCTAAACTAGCAATCACTGGAGAGTAGCCGGACGATCAATCGTCAAGTGATGCGCGGGGAACGCTCCAAGAATTTGACACCAGGTGCCCTTTTGGTCGATTCTTCCAAGACTTTGCTTGCTGTGAATTTGCTGTCTACACTAATGGTCTCTGAAGAGAAGGGTCAGAACCTTCTTAAGGTTTGCGTCATTCCATAGGAGGAGTGTCATCTCTTTTTGGTGGTAACAGCAAAAGGTATTTCTGTCTGCATAATGAGTTTGGCGATGTCGAGTGTGAATATTCAAGCCAAACGTTCAGATATTCCATTCGATTTCATACTCTGAATGCATCTTACATCCCCCACATCCGATATATGTTCAGCCTGCAATTACCAGCACACCGGATAAACCAGTGGGCAGAAATCCCAAATTATTGTTCGGGGTAAGGGAGTATATCAGATGAAAAAAATAATGTGTGCCCAAAAAGATTAGGTTTGCTGTCAGGACAAATCATTTCCAATCCGACCATCGCTTTTGTGTGTATTTTTCTGGAATGCTTTTGTAGATCTCATAAATGGGATTTTTTACCCCTCTTCTTCCTTTGGACTAAAATGCTGCAGACAGTCAACAACTCTTCTTGTTTGAAAAATAAATAAATAAAAATCAGCAGGGGGTGGGGGGGCGACTCTGCCAACTCGAAAGTAACAAATGAGAAAAGTGTGCCTTGTTCACACATGAGTGTGTATGTTGTGAAGCTGCATCTGAAAGTTAATGAATATTAAGCATTTTTGTATGTAATACTGAGATTATTCCCACGGAAAGTGTTCCTCGGCAAAGATGGTGTTCGTAGATTTTTTTATTTTTATTTTTCGAAATTTTCAAAGCCTGCAAAGTCTGCAGCCTTTGGGCCATTTCTCAACAATGCAATGTGCATACTTTGAGGTGAAACATTTTAGTGAGTTTACAAAGACTGTCAAAACCATCAGTGAATTATGTGCAAAATCAACCTTGTTTAAACAGTTATGAGATTATTAAAAACTACATGAACGGTCCCATGGGCGAAATATGCACGGACCAACCCTAATGAGCCAATCAATTATTGAGATGTGCTGGCAGTTGGCTCCGTTCACAGTGCAGCGTTCAGCAAAGTTTTACGGCCTTCAAAATGGCAATGGGACTTTCTTTTATGCACAAGACAGACTCCGCTGTCACCAAAAACCAAAATATCCTCACAGAGGGAGAAACATAAAACAACACAAAACAAAAAGGAATTCCTTCCAAGAAGAAAGCAAACCACAACCAATTATTCTGTCACCTGGAGGCTTCGATGAAAGGTTGACAGATTGTGTAAGGCAGGTGATTAGTTCAGCCGTTTTGGCTATGAACTCTGTGCTTCGCTAACTATTATCAGGTTTAAAGGAGAGAAAACTAACATGCCACTGAAAAAGTCCCCCTAACAAGCTCGCACATCAGTTTAAGACATTCAAACCCTTGGAAGTGTCGAAACTGCTTTGCTTTTGTCCCCTTTACAGTGCCACGGGTACTATTTTAATTACCCCACAGTAGGAGAAAGATGTAGCCCCTCAGCTACACGGTTACAAGTGACAGAGGTTCCCGTTGACTCTCGCGTAGAAATCCATCAACAACAATTTGTTTTATCATGTAATTACAAATCCGAGCTGGTAGGCTGTCATAACTAAGCCAATCATCCAACAAATAGACTGCGACGCCGGAGGCCATTAATAGTGCTCTACACGGCATTCATATTTTATTTGCTGTGAGATTTCTAGATTGTTATGTTGTTACATCCGGTTTCACTTGTAGATGCGTCGCATTTCCTAATGAATGAAAACCGCTCTTAAGTTGGCATGTTTTCTATTTCAGTTGAAGTGGACATATTTTACAAATCTCATGTCTGCCGAAGGTTAACGTCAACATTTTCCTCTTTAATACCTCTGAAATGTATGAATGGAATTAAATTGAATTTTGCGCATCATTGGAACACTGTTGATGTGTATTACAGTATAGGGAAACAATATGAAATGGGAAATATATGTGTTTGATAAAGCAATGCGGTACATTTTTTTTTCTTTAATCGAAAGTATATACTCCTTCCTCCATGTTTTCTGTGCACCGTGACCTGAATCTGAAATCTTGTTGAGCGTCGGCCTCCGTTTATTTTCCTCAGTTAAAAAAAACAACTAGTTCATCCAATAGCTGCTGATTGACTCGTCTCTCGACTGAGTGATGCTGCACCCATCCCCACCCAAGTGCCACCTTGTGTGAGTGCAATGATCGATTTGAAATTTCTCGAGGGCAGCGGAGAAGGCTGGTGGTTACATAAAGTGTCCCACATCTTCATTCCCCTGCAGCACTTCTTTGAATAGGGCGCTATCGGTCTTTGTTCGCATACTACATTGTATATGAAGAAGTGTTAAGGTCATTAAGCAATTTTTCTGTGCGGTCCAAAGACTCTGTTGTTTGTTTCTAGAAGCAGAGAAAAACATCCGGGGGGGAAAAAAAAAATCTGAATAAATGATTCAATTCCTGTCGCGTTTCATTTTGATCATTTTGTTGTGTTTTAATTAAAATTGGACTTTTCTCATTCATAAAACAATCATTAGTGTATCTGAAAATGCCATCTTACGTCATCTGAACACACAGGATATAATTTGATCAGTATTTGTTTGAACTTGTAAATCGAAAGAAATTCATCTATTTGACGACCCTGCATCGATGTGTATTGTAATTTCCTTTTTTTGTCAGTACAAAATTCAGCGAGCCCAGAGCAGTTATTTTCTACCAACAGAACATTAGAACACCAAAATTAGGTAGGTTCATATACATGCATGAATAAAAAATAAGTAAAAGGCTTCCATGGCCACATACTGCATATTAAACGAGTCGAGAGAAGTCAATTGCAAATACACGGCAGCACTAGGCGGATCGTAATTGGCAAGGAAAATGCAGTTGAAACGTCTGAACATATCTGTATGCCGAATTGATATTAGGAGTAAATTCTAAATGCCTTAATCGACCATAAGTGCTGCCTCATTAGATTATTGCTTAAATGCCATGTTTGTAAGGTTAAGAAATGCAAATGAAAAGCATTAAATGTATCATTTAAGGCTGCGGTTGAACATTGGTCCAGTCGCTAAATAGGAGGTCACGTACAAAGTAGTTGGCGTCTGATTGAATTCCATCTGGAGCACTCATACATTTGAATCTGTACATGATTAGCATTCAACTAGAATGAATACTTACTGTGTCTTTTAAGCAAGGAAGTATTTGAAAATGAAAATGGCACTTGGTATTTTCAACAGTGGAATTCTTCATTAATTTATCCACAACTGGATTGGAATTGCCCATCGCTTCTCAGTTATTTTACTGTGAGAGCTGCAAGATGTAAGTGCCTCTCCATTTGAAAGTAAGGCTAATAGCATTCCAAGTACCTCTCACCTGCTCACAGCCCACTCCTGTCCTAACAGCCCACTACTTTCTGGCCTTGCTTTGCCAAGCGTGCCACAACCAGCTGGGTGCAATCTTCAATTCCACACCTGTGCTGCATTAACTCCTCAGCGCCAATGGAAAGTCAGCAGGTGCACTTTGGGGAAGGTGACGGGACCAGCGGATGAGACAGGGGCTTGTGTCAAAAAAAGGACAAATTCATCCATCCATCCATTTCCAACACTTTGTGCATATCGCCACGTTTCTCCACCGATGAACAATACATAAACCTACCAACGGGTCACGTTGTATACATTTCGCCAGACAATGTTGTGTTCAAATTCTCTCTGAGATTGACGTTGCTTGCTGCTTTTTACCACTGCCACGACCATTAGCCATGATGGATGGGCTAATTTTATCTCAATAAAACACAAACAGCGACAGCACAAGCTGATGCTGTGGGAACGGCGCAGCGTTTGACAAAACATACAAACTACCTCTACCTCTACTACAACAACTTTGTCAGAATAGCTGATTTACAGTAACATTGCCAACTACTGGCCTGGCATGGACATTGCAGCAGTTTCTATCATTTCTGTCACCCTGTCAAAACGTGTCATGGGCATACAGCTAACCTCAGTTTTCGACCATAATCCGTTCCAGAAGGCTGTTCGAAAACTGAATTGTTCGAAAACCGAAACCACGCTCTTTTTAAAATAAAAATGTTTATTGAACACGTCTGCTCACAATGGAAAGCAACACGAGGAAGCGTCACTTCCTCGTGTAAGGAAGGTGAGAGGAGTCAAATGGTGCATTCAAGTGCGCTCAGTCTGTTCGAGAACCGAAATTTGTTCGTCATCCGAGCCATAAAAAAATCGAAATTTTGGGTCGAAAATCGAATTGGTCAAGAACCGAGACGTTCGAAAACCGAGGTTTGACTGTATTTGCAAATGGCACAATTGTGTAGGACTTGAATGGCGCTAAAAATGGAAAAAAAAACACCCACACAATATCAATGTATCTTAATATTTCAAACATGTATATATCATGTCATATAAAGTACAACACGTCCTTGACTGCATTTCCAAGGATTCAAGTGATTCTTTCCTCATTAACCTCACAGTCATTCTGTCTCTTACGTGTAAAACAAATCATAACAATCTCGTTGTGTCGCCGTGTCGCCACAAACACTTCATCTCGTTGGCGTTGTGCGTCGTTTGAATTAATGTTGAGTCGCATTCAGCCAATGGCTCCACTGGGACAGTGATTTATTGAAGTGAGAATATTGACTTGGGAATTAATTTCTGAGATGTTCATAGAGAGGCCATGAGTGACAACTATTATTTTTATATTATCGTATTTTTACACAATGCCGCGGGGTTTATAGTAGAGTCAGGACAAAATAAACATGTTTTCTGTGTAATGATGGATGGCGAGGTCGGTGATTCAGTGAAGGCTGTGTGTCAGCTAATAGACTCATCTCACATAGTGTTTATTTTTCCTACATGAGCAAGCAACGCTGTGAAAGGTAATGGTAAATGGATTACACTGATATTACGCTTTTCCATTGCATTCATACACAGGTGGCGAAGGCGTTAGTGCTGGTTAGGTGTTAAGCATCAGGCTCAAGGACACAACAACTCCAATGCAGGATCAAACCATAAAGGTCTCGTTACAGGACAACACAATCCACCTCCTATGTCGCCGCCGTAAACATATCCAGTGCCCATATCAACTTAAAGGCAATGCCATTCACTCCTTCACGAATATTGCCGCCCGATGATTCGAGTTATATACATCTAATTGAGTGATCGGGAATGAATACTTTGTGAAACGGAAAAGGCCTTTGGCAGATGACAAAACATTTTCTTTGGTTTCTTTTATACTAATAAATCGCACACACAACCTCCCCTTCCATGAAATAGGTGTGCTGGGAGCATTGATTTACTTATTTACAATATGTGTATAGTGCGGGCTTGAAATAGCATTGCAGTAACACGAGAAGACATGTTGCTGGGCTATTTGTAATGTTGAAACAAGTTAACAAAAAAATCAAATACAAAATAGAAAAACATGGATTTTGAGGTAATTCATCAACATAGTAACCACTGTGTAGGATTTTAGGAACATAGCTCCCAGGTGCGTGGTTTATTATATAGAGAGCAGATGTAGCTTGAAGGAGCATTGCTATTTGAAAGTATTTAATTGGAGACTGCATTTCAAGACAGCCAGGCCCGCCGCTGGTTTTCATTCTAATTGCCAGTAGCAATGCACTTAATGAAGCGAGTGGGGAAGAGTGTGGGGAAGGGAGTGCGAGTGACCAGGTTTCCAAGGCAACAGCAGCGGTAGCCAAGTAGTGTTTTCATCTAGAGGAAAATGCTACAGGAGAGCAATGTCGCCCTGCTGTGCTTCCTGACGCTCTATAATAAATGCCTACAGTATACTGTAATTGTTGTATTGGTTCAAATGTTTCAAGGGTGGAAAAACTGACGAGTAAAGCATGACGAGGAGAAAACATTTCGGATTTTCGGATGATCAAAATGAATATCACAATTGACTACTTACTCTCATTACTTAGTCCGGTGGTCGGCAACACGTGGCTCCAGAGCCGCATGCGACATCTAGTGACTCCCTGGAGCTTTATAAAAAATGTTTGGAAATAGAAAAAGATTTTGATAGTAGAAAAAGATTTGATAGTAGGCTAATATAGCTCAAATAGATATAGATACATGTTGCAGCTCCGAAAAAGGAGAGCTGTGGTGTTTGACGCAGACACGTCTGCGTCATACTCCGTGCCTTCTCTCTTCGCGGTCAACTCGAGAGGCGTTCAAAGACAGCCTCCGAAAAACGGAAATTCATGATGACTTCACCGACACAAGAAAAGCGAAAATAATGCACCAAAACAAAAAAATCAAGCAAGGAAATCACAAAATAAATTCGATGGGGGCGTTTGGGAACACACAAAAAAGGAATGAATAACATAAACAATTCTGAGACAGTCCAGTCTCCGACATACATACAGCATGTGTTTCCTTCATTGTAAATTTTATAGAAGGCTTTTATTTTTTGTGGCTCCAGACATATTTGTTTTGGGGTTTTTTGTCCCATATGGCTCTTTCAACATTTTGCGTTGCCGACCCCTAACTTAGTCTTTCATCATATTTTTTTTCTTTACTATACTGCAATATGAGCTCGACGCTAGGTTCTCATAATGCTGAACCTTAGAGCAACTTCACATCTTACGGAAGATAATGCGAGCGTACATCCAGTCCACAGTAAAAATATTATGAGCCGTAAAACATTAGAAGCCAGGAAGCTCGAGAGTTATGAGCTGGAGCTATTGACTGGATTTAACATCTTTAATTTATCATCAGCCCAGCCCGTCTTTATCGGATTGTCGATGATCACAGGGTCTTGGGTCTCCCTCACACAATTCTAGGTGACTTCCCTGAATACAAAAACACTTCCATGAGTCAAAAAGCAGATAATAACTACAACACTGAGACAGCACATCCCTCATGTGAGAGGTTCTCCAAAAGAACATTGACACATTAATAATTGATAGAAAGAAAGGCAGCAGCACCGAGCTATTCTGAGAAGCCTGGTGCCTACCACGGGAGAAATTCCCAGCAGCCAATAGGTAGCGGTTATGTCATCCTTTTTTCCAAAAGGGAAGTGAAAATGTCAACTGTAATAGATGATGAATTGGGAGCCTTTCCTTTGATTGCAATTCATTTTAAAATGTCCTGGAGCAATTTTGTTTAAGTTACATGAACACACCAAAACACTTTGTTGTTCACAGATATCATCTGAATATACAGGTACATACCATCTATTTTGGTTATGTGTGTTCTCTCTGTAAGTTACTCGCTTGACTTAATAATAAACCTAACGTGAATGTGAAATAGAAGATCTACGTGTAGGGTTTGGTATCGTGAATCAAGAATCGAGTGGAAAAACAATCCGGGTCTCCCAGAATCATTCAGATTTTAAGATGTCAGTGCTAAATTTCGACGCCGAGTACACAGTGCGGGAAAAAAGCCGCTAAGCACATACAATGAAGGACCAATAGGAAATGTGTGTGCGTGGCGTGCAGCCCCAGTGCCAACTGTGACTCAGGCACTGGCAGTGCTGTAATTATAACCACTTTCTCCTCATCCTCTTCATTCTCATCAGCATCATAATCATCATCTTCAGTTGCTCCACTTACCTTGAAATGTTGGCGGAAATGGTTCATCACACGTTTTTAGTACACCCTCAAAACTTGCGCCGCTGTGGTCGGCCATTTCTTGGAAATTGTTTTTGCAACCAGGCGTTGCGTTGCTGATCCTCACGGCGTATTCGCGAGCAAGAGTAGTGATCCAGCAGCTGAACGAGATGTGTACATGTACGGTCGAAGCGATGCTATGTTTAAAAATGTGCTCGCCACTTCAACCTCAGCGATCAGGTTTTTGTAAAAAATATCCAATTTTAAAATGTTACTTTCATATAATATAATATTGCGCAAAATGTACCATTAAATTGAAATATAAGGTACAGTCAAACCTTGGTTTTCGAATGTCTCGGTTCTCGACCAATTCGGTTTTCGACCAATACGTTTTTTATGCTTTGGATGACAAACAAATTTCGGTTCTCGAACAAACTGAGCGCACTTGAATGCACCCTTTGACTCCTCTCACCTTCCTTACACGAGGAAGTGACGCTTCGTCGGGTAGACGAGGAAGTGACGCTTCTACGTGTTGCTTTCCATTGTGAGCAGACGTGTTCAGTAAACATTTTTATTTTAAAAAGAGTGTGGTTTCGGTTTTCAAACAATTTCGGTTTTCGAACAACCTTCTGGAACGGATTATGGACGAAAACCGAGGTTTGACTGTATTCAATAAATCAGCATGTTATTAGCCCTGCTGACTGTGGTTTGAGTCGGGTAAAACTAGCTTTAGTTTTAGCTACGTGGGTAATGACGCCCCCTGCGTGAGTCATCACCTTACCGTGGCGGAGAGGTTTTTGCGTCCATTGATCCTAGGAGTGGTTTGAGGCTTTATGCCCCTGGCAGGGTCTCCCATGACAAACAGATCCTTGGTGAGGGACCAGACAAAGCATGGCTCACAGACCCCTAAAGATGTAAAAGACATATGGATCCAGTTTTCCCTTGCCCTGATACGGATCACCGGGGGCCCCCTCTGGAGCCAGGCCTGGAGGTGGAGAATTCGCTGGGCTCACCACCTGCGAAAGGCCAAAGGCTGAATACGCTGGAGAGACGATGTTTCCCAGATGGCCTGGAAACGCTTTAGGATAACCCGGGAAGAGCTGGAAGAAGTGACTGGGGAGAGGGACGTCTGGGCTTCCCTGCGAAAGCTGTTGCCCCAGTGACCCGACCACGGATAAGTGGTAGAGAATGAATGGATGGATGGATGGATGGATGGATGGATAGATGGGTGAATGGATGGATAGTAATGCCACCCACTGCACCAAAAACAAGCAAAATACACACAAACCTCAGCCAAAACCATGAAATAACAGACTTCTTTTGACTCACTGATGAGTTGAGAGACGTCGAAGGGTAACACAAGCGAGCCCCAGGGGTTACTTAAAAAGACATGCCCGCAAAATCAAAAACACAACAGAAGCCTCTATAGTGTACATGGTTACATTTACATGATATTGATTGGGTTCCTTCCACATCCTACAAAACAAGGTTGACTGAGAGAAGAAGCGCGACTCCTTATACCCCATTACTTGGATGAAAGGGAGACTAATTAGACCTGAACTCAAGTGGCATGGTAATACGCCTTTTAATTGCATCTATAAGTCCAGCATTGTAAATGTCAGGACGTGTTGTTTTGAGATACCCTCTCTGCCTGCTGTAATTCTCAGCCCATGCACTCACGAGAGTCCAATCGACAATCTCGGTAATGTGGTTACATCTAGCCATTTCCTCTACCTCGCTCATCATTAGGGTCGGTGGTGAGCTAGAACCTTTCCCTGTTGACTTAGGGCAGGGATGGGCAACTGGTGGCACGTGACCACACTCTGAGTGGGCTCTTGATTCATTTTATTTTATTTTGTTACTGTTTCTCATTGCAGTCAAACCTCGGTTTTCGACCCAAAATTTCGAGTTTTTTATACCTCGGATGACGAACAAATTTCGGTTCTCGAACAAACTGAGCGCACTTGAATGCACCATTTGACTCCTCTCGCCTTCCTTACACGAGCGGGTTAGTAAACTCCCGTTTTTCATTGAAAATGTACAGAGGAAGTTTTATCAGGGTTGTTGTATTTTTTTCTTGTACTTAATGTTGGTTTTCTGTTTTGCAGTTTTGTGCCATCATTGACTGTTAAATCCCTATGCACTGGGAAGGAAAAAAAAATCACGATATGTGGTTATTTTGTTGTTTTCTTGAAACCCTTTGTTGTTGGCTTGTGCATCATTTATACATGCATTGAGAATTGTATGATGAAAAATGAATGACCATGTATTTTGCATGTAGGCACGGTACAGTCGTTTGTCTGTATTTAAATTTTTTGTCATACATCTGGTTGCCTTACGTGACTCCCCCAGAATGCTAATCATTTGCAATGTGGTTAGGAACAATATTCAAATGACATCACCACTCCTTTCAAGTGGAAAAAATAATGCCAGTATTTTTGTTCCAGAAATAAAGGTGAAAATATGTCACATCTTCATCAATCTTTAAGTCTGATTGACAGCAGCTAGCGACATATTCACAAGATAGTATCTCTGTTGCCGCCTTGGACCAACTGTGACTTAGATTATGGACCTGCTCTATGCTACTCACGGGCATTTGGAAAAACAAACATTCTACCACAGGGGTACCCAAGTCGAGAGTACTAAATCCTCGACAACCCCTGTTGATGCTCTGTAGTGGAGCGGCTTATTAGCGACCAAGCCTTCAACAGACACAGGTGGTGCACTCTTGTTTGGCGCATGATTCAACGAGCTGGGGTGCACAATAAGATGCGTGTTCATCTACATGAGAAGCTTCAGCACAAAGGATAATCGAGGTTGTATTGTATAACCGCCACTCACCGTCGCCGCATGCCCTCACTTTGTTATCGCTTTGTGAGGGTTGATTTACAATTGAATCAAATAACGACAATATTATGTTCCCCTTGTTTGTGTTTGATTCTTGAGCAAATTCAAGCATAGCGGGTTTAGATCCTACAGAGTGAAAAAAAATGAACCCAAAAGAGGGATTTTTGCTCTCGTGGCTCATTACATTCTCATCAGGGTGAACAAGATCTGTGACAAGCACAGACATTCTCCATCCTTCATACCAACACCGTTGGGATTACTATGGTTGGAGGATGGTTCACTTGGATGCTTTTCATCATCCATCGCGATTGGGGGGAAACCATGCATCGCAATCATACGCTACATTGCTCATTTGGAGGTTATTCTCTTGTCCGACCAAACGTCTCATTGGTCAATTGCCGGGAAAGCTTTCCATAGGAGAAAAATAAACCGCTAAAAATGCGGCCTTCCAGAAGAAAGGCGTTTTATATGCAAGCAGGAAAGCCATTATGCGCGATTAATCATGCATAGTCAGTGAACCTATAAGTGTTCTGATCCGTTGGAGGCAATACGAAACATGGCTGGTGTGTAGAGTTTCACTCGGACATTACGGGGAGCACCAAAATTATGTACACTTGCATTAATTGGTGAAAGCTGTATCAAAGATTATGCCTTTCAATATCTATTCTGACATCATCAGGGAAGAACTAATTATTAGATTATAACAGCTACCTTTATGTAACATTATAGCGACAGTGAAGAGTAACTGATAACAGACTCAACGACAATCTGAGTCTCTGTACAAAAATCGGAGAGCTGCGAAAACACACAGGATTTGCCATGTGCTTGAGCTTGAGGGAAATATATTATGGGGAAATTTCTTACAAATACCCAGGATGATCTTTCTTTCCCAAGAGGCCCACAAACACATACTCAGCCTACAACTACCATAATCTGCCCCGAAAATCCACAGTATATTGAATCGCCTTGCACCTTCACTACAAGGGGATGCCGCTGGAGCTCATCAGCAGACTGCAGATCTTTTTTTTTTGTTGCAGGTTAGTGAGAGAGCCAACACAAAAGGCAGAGAGGGCGAGCTAGGGTTACACAATGAGCGAAACAAGATGGATGAGCTCGGAAGCTCGGGAACATCAGAGAAAGGCAACGTGAAATATTGCATTCCAGTTTGGAAAATTGGCTAAACTGCAACATTCCCAATGCTGCCGAAGAGCTTGCCAGCAGCTCACAGCAGCACGCACAAAATGCTGACTTTGTATGTTCAACTGGTGCTGACAGGCTTTGCAAACATACACTTGTAAAGAATCACTGTCTGAACTCTGGCGCAGACAATGCATATATAAATGGCACCACCTGCTTACATTGGTAAAATAAAACATGGAAGTACCTGGAGTGACAATTTTGCCACCATAACGAATGTAAAATGCTTGCTGGTTGTCAAGAGGAGCAGTGGTTGCTGAAGATTTGAATAGTAGATACAGTCAAACCTCGGTTTTCGAACGTCTCGGTTCTCGAGCAATTCGGTTTTTGAGCAAAAATTTCGAGTTTTTTATGCCTCGGATTACGACCGAAAATCGGTTCTCGAACAAACTGAGCGCACTTGAATGCACCACTTGACTCCTCTCGCCTTCTTTACACGAGGAAGTGACGCTTCCGCGTGTTGCTTTCCATTGTGAGCAGACGTGTTCAGTAAATATTTTTATTTTAAAAAGAGCATGTTTCGGTTTTGAACAATTTCGGTTTTTGAACAGCCTGCTGGAACGGATTACGGACGAAAACCGAGGTTTGACTGTATTTCAATTTGAGAAACAGATGTCTACAATTCGGTCGCAGATATCTGTAATTCACATAGCGGATATCTGCGGCTTGAACGGTAGATATCTGTCATGAGACAACTTATACACATTAATCGCAAATGTGACATCATTTGCCTTGGGCAAGATGACACCAAGTGTGCATCGTAAGAATTGGGGTATATCTGAAATGCTTTTTTCTTTTTTCTTTGACTACAAAAACTGAATTGCAGATATCATATCTGCAACATATATCCAGCCTAGTTAAATCATGTCTATCGAGTTCTCAGTAACCTAACAAGAAAAATAAGATAAGAGAAGATTCTGTGGAGTGATTAAAAAAAACAAAAAAAACATATGTTGGTTCGTGACTGAAGCCGAGTGTACGTAGACTGATGGAAAACATCCACACAATACAAAAAAACCCATGCAAATCAAATATTAACAGTTCACTTAAGCGTAAATCCCGGTGAGCTGCTTTCATTAGATACCAAAGTACTTGTCGACATTTTGAATGACAGGACTTTGATGGAGTTCAGTGCACTCTGCTGAACACTTCCAAAAGGAGATTGATAACTTTTCTCTCCTTGATGTGTGCAACCATCAACTTTCAGTTTAATTATTAATTTAAAAAAAAAAAAAATTATAGAAATCTGCCTGTCAAATGGAACTGGGAGTGGATCTGAATGTCACGTTGACATTTGAAAGAAACAGTGAACCAAGCCAAACAAATGTGGAAAGAAAAAATAGTCAAGAAAGCCTTCACTTATCAGAACAATGTTTAGGCTTTGTTTTGGCAGCAATGTGTTCGTATGAACATACTAAAATGAAAAGGTTCTGTTAGCCCGGGGGTCGGCAACACGCGGCTCCAGAGCCGCATGTGGCTCTTTAGCGACATCTAGTGGCTCCCTGGAGCTTTATAAAAAATGTTTTAAAATGGAAAAAGATTTTGATAGTAGGCTAATATAGCTCAAATAGATATAGATACATGCTGCAGCTCCGAAAAAGGAGAGCTGTGGTGTTGGTTTACACTTTATTTATGCTTTTAACAGTTTCGACAAACACAGACATGTCTGCGTCCGACTCCGTGCCTTCTCTCTTCTGTTCGACTCGAGAGGCATTCAAAGACAGCCTCAGAAAAATGGAAATTAATGATCACTTCATTGACACTAAGAAAAGCGAAATTAATGCACCAAAACAAAACATCAAGCGAGGAAATTACAGAATAAATTCTATGGGGGCGTTTGTGAATACACAACAAAGGAATGAATAACAAACATTTCTGAGACAGTCCAGTCTCCTACATACATACAGCATGTGTTTCCTTCATTGTAAGTTTTATCGAAGGCTTTTATTTTTTTGCGGCTTTTGTTTTTTTTTGTCCTATATGGCTCTTTCAACATTTTGGGTTGCCGACCCCTGTGTTAGCCTAATTAATTTAATTGCAAACACTCTATCGCCAGTATAATGTGCTTGGTTGTCCTCCACGACAGCGCCGCTTCAGCACTGAAGCTGTTGGGAATACAATACAAAGTGTTACCATTCAGAAATTGAAAGGAGACTTTCACATAGGTTTTAAAAAAAATAAAAAAAGCTTCAAAATAAGACAAACAAACATCTTAAAATTAACATCACAACACAGCCGTGTTCATTGTGGAGTTGGGGCCAGCTCCTCAATGCTTTATAGAATCGCTCTAATTAGGTTGAGTATCGGACGGGGATTATCCACTTCGAGTACTTTGTTTTTTTGTTTTTTTTAAGTAATAGAAATTCTAACTGCAGGTCCTGGGACTATCTCACTTCAGGCCCCGGGATGTGTCCTTTCTCAATATAATGGATCGTTCTTCACAAGGAAATGAGATACTGCCATTGCTCTCTATGTGCGTGTTGTGCACATTCTCATGAAAATGGAGGAGGGAATTGAACAAAGTACAAATATTCAAGCATTATGTCCTCACTGGGACTATTTGAGGGCCATTATGAGCAATGTTGTGAAAGGATCGTGGATAGTGGTGAAGCATGTCTTCCTGACAGTCAAGAGATCTCGATGTATTTTTTTTTTGTATTCATTAATAACAACAGTAACCCTGATTACAGTTTGGCTGTTGACTTCAGAGTAAGGGTGGAATTTGATTTCTTTAATTAATATAAATTATATATTTTAAGGGGTACTAACCAATACAAAAAATCCAAAACAAAACAAACATCAAGCCAAGGAGTGTACGAGTAATAGGTGTTAATCTGTGGAATAATTTCGAAACGGACCTGAAAATGAAAAGATTAGTACAAAAAAACTACACAAATCAGAGTTAAGCTGATAAATTTGATATATCTATATAATATAGTAATACATCAGAATTACATTGATCAACTTATTAAATGTATTAATGAAATGTAGTATTTATTATGAATATGAGAACATTGATATAAAAATATGCAAGAGTGAGTACGTATATGCAAACCGAAAGCTGTATAAATAGATAAGTACAGTACACATTAGGATAATAGCATTTGATGATATGTTGATTTTTCCTTTATTTTTTGTATTGAAAAATGATCAACTCATATGTTACCGCATAACAAGCGGTAGGACTAGATAAGTTTCTTACTTCTTCCTACTCCTTTGAACATAAAATTGTGATGATGACTGATTTTTTCCTTTCCTTTTTACAATGTTTGCATGCCTTCACTTTTGTCAATTTGTTGTTGTATTGTGTGTTTTACCTGTTCAATAAACAAACAAAAAACAATAATTAACCACATGTGTTTTGGGAATTTGAGTCACTGTTAACGACTTTTATATTATACCAGTAGTTCATCATAGTGTGTGTGTGCGTGTGTGTGTGTGAGCGAGCGAAGGCACGCTTGTGGAAATATGTATCTGTGGATGTTGGGGGGGTGGGGGGGAGGGTAGGGTCCTCTTTTTGTGTTGTACTTTTGATGTTTTTAATTGCACATCGCTTTGAGTTGCATTTTTTATGTATGAAAAGTGCTAGGTAAATAAAGGTTGATTGATTGATAACCACAATCGAACCGGCTGTCTAAGTCAGGTGAACGTAACATTTGAAGATCGTACAATACAACACGCCAAAACAACCAAGCAATGCAAATTAAACTGCTTGTTTTAGCTTTTCTATCTATCTAAGCTCGCTGACTCCGGGCGAAAGTGCAAATTACACCATATCTCCTGTCACTCTCCATGTGGTTGCAAACAGGGCATTGAGTAAGGATCAATTCTTACAAGAGTCAGCTATACGTACCACTCCGCTAGCATAACTGTTCTCTTTCTCCAGACGATAGCTTTGGCAAGACAAACCACAGACGTTTTTTGTTTTTTTTTCCCTGAAGTAATTTTATTACAAAGTTCATGAGGACAGTATTACAAGAGAAGTTGTCAACATGCTAAAACGGAACAAATTGGAACACAGGAGTTGAACAAACCGGTAAGATAAGACGATCCACTGTTCACAATAAACATAACTCGATTTAAGTCTTCAGGAGGTGGGAGCCAGTGAATGACTACAGTGCAGGCATAGAACGGCCACATTCACACCGACTCAGCAAAGGTCAATCCAACCAAGGCAAAGATGTGCACAGCTCAAGAAAAAACGGGTTACAATTTTTATGTGCCATCGGCTTTTCTCAGAACTTTTAGAAAGCATCACTTGTATGTACATAAAACTGTACAAAAACATCACAAGCATTTTTGTCCTATATAAATATACCAATGATTAGGATAACAACTAGTATCTCTCTTGCAAAGACATTCTCAAGGCAATTGTCTTTGTTTTCCATGGACTGTGAAAAAAGAGAAAAACAAATAGAGATGTGCAGTTGAATTTCTGGTCGAGGAGGATAGGGCCTGTTTTGAATATAAACCAGCACTGACATTTCAGAAACCGAAAGAAAAGAAACAGTAAACGGTTTCAACCAATTATCTTTGGAATTCATGCGAAAATCTCAGCCTGCTTTGACGGCAGACGAAGGGTTGTGGAGATCTATGTACACAAACACCATCAACAGATATATATATTTTTTTAATTTTGAGATTTTTCTTTTTTTTTCTTCACACAAACCGCTTCGCTAAGAGTCTTTTGACTGACACAGAAACAAAACCGCTTCCCAATTTCAGCACAGTAATTTGTCCAGCTGTCCACAGAAATGATCACTTTACACTACGGACTACAGAGAGGCAAAGTATACTCAAGTGAATTTCAACATTAAATCAATGCAAAGTACAAATTAAACGATATTCAACATGTTTTAGGTGTATTTCAGTGCTATGTGACGTCCTATCCCTTTCGATCGGGGGTCATCCTCTTTCTATTTCAGAGGGGGTCGTTCAATAAGACTTCAAATCAAAGGGTGCCGTGCAGGTCAATTTGGTTCCATTGTGTTGGCGTCAGTTTAAGGGTCCGACTCGTCAAGAGAGAATAAGCCCCGAACGGTTATTTTGCTTTATGGTAGTAAATCAGCCTCCTGTTATTCCATTCAGAGGAACGCCTAACCGTCCCTGCCCCAATTTGATGATCAAGGAGGAGAAATATTTCAGATATGTGCCAGTGATAAGCGTGTACTTAGGCAGGATTCAGGTTAGAATTCATCCTGGGGGGCCGGGTTGGGGGTTGGTGTTGGTGGAAGAAGGATGAAAAGCAGTTGCGGGTCCTAAATAAATGAGTCAGGAAGACACAAACAGATAAAAGTTGTGACTGAGGCGATGTGGCATTGGCTTTATCACTCCTTGCCGTCTTTCAGTTTGTCATTAATTCCAGGTCAGTGATCGCACCCGCTGTTTCCGGGCCATGAAGCGGCTATCCGAGGGGTACTCGTGGGGGTTTAATCACAGTGCATCATGGCTGTTGTTTGAATTTTATTTCAGTCACTAAATGGCTTTGAAAATGGCATAATGCGCGCTCTCTCTCTCTCCCCCTCAAGGCAGGATAATCGCCCACATTATTTAATCATGGCCATGTCCAGTAATTTCCATATGTATTCAGTCCAATTACTCTAAATGCAGTTTTCAATAGCGGCGTGATGAGGTAAGTGCTGATCCTTTTCACTGATTATAGTGCTGCGGGTAGATGTGCATTATTTGGTGGGTGCCTTGTCCTGGGGAGGTGCTTCACGTACACACGGCGCAGCTCAGGACTCATTACTCACCCCAATTAGGATGCATCTATCCGGGGATCGTTCTTTCTTATTTAGTGACAATCTGACCGTGGAAATTTTGTCGCTCAGGTGAAAGGTATCTACAAGTCTCATCAAATCAATGTTTGAATCAAAGACGCTGGCGCCTGGCGATGTAGCATGTTGCGAGACAGGCTAATGTAGTCGCTACTAGCTTCCAATTACTGACTAATACAAAGTGTCCTTCAAGCATATCCTTCAGGTTGACTTGGAAAATCTCCATAAGGAGGAACAAATCCCGACATTTCTGTCTCCACAGGGGAAAAAAAAAAAAAAAAATTCACAGATGTATTGAGCTTTGAATACAAGTCTGTTTACGTTATGTTAATGGCCATTTACTTGAATGATGTTCTTCAAGGGCCATGCATCTTTCTCAAATAAGTGGATACACAGGGCACTGCACGTACCCCTGAAAACAGCCAGATAATAGAATACTTTGAAGAAAAAAAAAAAGAATGTGCTCAGAATGAAGAGGACTACATTAAGTGCAACATGAACTCCAATCAAACACTTAAGATCCAAGTGTTCTTTTTTTTTTTTTTTTTTTACGGACAAATATATTCATGAATTCTCGCAGCGCCCTCATAGGTCGTGAATGGAAAGCCCGAGCAAGTCGATTGTCTGGATATCGAAGAGTTTAAAAATGAGAGGGGGGTGGGGGTGGGGAAGACACACTGGTATATTTTGATTGAGTCGCAAGGATTTGAGGCAAAAAAAAAATCCCAATTTGGTCATTGTGACTCCAGGGGACTCTGGCCAAGTCAACCGTTTTGATGATAAACTATAAGTCACAGTGCTGAGAGTCAATGGAACATAATGTCTGTTCAAATGTTGCTGCAGAGCTTTCTCCACCCATGGTGAAACTCCGCAGGGAGCAGAGGTAAAGGCCATTTTGCTATGATTAGGGGTTGAAGGTGTTTGCGATTATATGGCGCGGATAAATGCTTTCCACGATATTGAGCTTCTCTCCCGGGGATGTTTTCCATCAAGGTTTAAACAGCAGCAGCATCAAAGAAAACCTCAACGATGACTTAATTCGGAGCCAAATTATGACTAGTTTGTTTTTTTTGTTTAGTTTTTTTTATCAGCTTCAGCCAGACAAAAAAATATGTAGAGCACACCATTCAAAATGTATTTACAGCACTGTACAACAAGAGAACATTTCATTTGATTGTTAGTTAAAAGCATAATGCCACTTGATAGATGCCTTATTGGCCGTCTATCAAAATGATCTAACAATGGCACAAGAGCACTGATCACAAGTTTCAAATTCGAAAGATCACTTGACAGCGTCGGACTTGGCTAACTACAACAATTAAGCTAGCAGTTACGACTGAAGTAGTCATTAATCACCGAGCTCATTTTGATCCATGTCCTTACGAATAAATAAACAATGTATCAATTAACTGGGGAAATTTGCCTTAAATATGCGAATAAATTAAGAGAAGGTGGAAATGGCAAGTGATCACGCCGTTAATTGAATGCATGACTGTCGACTGTTAATTTCAACTGGGCATTGGCATCGGTTAGGTGGGCAGCCTTACTTGTTCCACCGCCACTGGTTGATCTTTTCTTCCTTTCTGCACTGATTTAGAGGGTGGATATTCACAGATAGATTTCTCTTTTAGGAGTGTGGGCAGGCGGCGAGGTGGGCGGGAAGTCGGAGGTTACACTGAGCGGCATCTCCTCCAAGGGGCAGTCCTGACTGGCATCGTGACCGCTGCTAGTATAGGCACTGCGAGAGGGTGGAAGGCGTGACCGGTGCTCTTCGCCACCCAGAATGGCGCTGCCATTTGCCAGGCGTCCCAGACTCCCTCTTTCCTGGTAAGGCACAAAGGTGGAGAGTTTCGGGGGGTTCCTCGTCCTGCGTACAGGAGAGGTATGCCCGGGCATCCAACACGCATCTGAGTGGCCCAATTCACTGCACTCGGTTGTACAGTTTCCGGTCATTGCCACATCAGGCAGTGAGCGAATGTCTGTAGGCAGAGGAGAGAACAAGGCATTGTCAGTTTATTTTGAAATATTACATTAATCAAACACAAACATTGATAAACATCCTTAAAACTCGTCGCCGATCAGAAATGGTGTCAACGGAACACAAAGCCCCCCCCCCCCCCACCCCCCCCGTTCCCTCCCCTCTTTTGAGGTATTTGCAGCTGTTGCTATGCAGTGAGCAGCAGTTGCTATGTAGCTGTTGCTATGGCCGTGTAATGAGCACTACTGTGCGTAGTCCACTAGTTGATGTGATACATTCAGGGGATGACGTGCGGTGTCTCTGTGTCATTTAAGAGTATCCACCAGCAGTTAGTCCGGTGTGCTTGAAATACTACATCACCGGACCGTTAACAGCTTCGATAGCAACATATTGATTTCAACTACATGCAATTTGTATTCTGAGAAAAAAAACAAAAAAACGTACCCCCCTCCCCCCAAAAAAATGTATCAGCATTTGGAAAAAATACATGAATAAACAAAATAAAGACAAGACACACACAGAGCACAAATTCTCAACATATTAATGTAACTTTTTCTAATTAATTAAATGAGACCATGAACCAGTGATCTCATTTCCATGTGCAAAAAGCTCTTAAATAACTCCTGATGACAAAATAACTAGTGTCTGTCAATAGCTTTATTACCTCATTAATACAAAATTGAGCACAGAAGTAACTAACCAACCAATTAACTACCGTATTGGCCCGAATATAAGAAGGCCCTGATTATAAGACGACCCCCTCTTTTTCAAGACTCAAGTTTGAAAAAAGACTTTTTCAACACCAACTTAATTTTTATACAGAAAATAATTACAGTACATCTGAAACAAATGATTATAACAATATATTTGAGAGAAAAAGCATCTTGAAGTTTACACCATAACTTCTCCTCAGCTGCCGGTTAAGGTGGCTGATCTTTTGTCCAGATTGTCGCTACTTTTCTCCATTTTCTGTTATCTCTGCTATTATTTTCTTCTATTTTCTTTATTACCGCTATTTTTTATTTTACTTCTTCGTGCTACCGCTGTTTTTATTTTTATTCTTCTTGACAGGGGTTCGCTTTGGCCTGGGGAGTCGAGTTCAGCATTCGCTTCAATGTTTTCTGGCGCCATCTAGCGCCGTAAATGGGTATAATGTCTAGACCCCAAATATAAGACGACCCCCTCTTTTTCAGTCTTATTTCAATGCAAATAACACCGTCTTATTTTCGGGCCAATACGGTAATAGCCACATACATCAACTAAACAGTGACTTATAAAAATACCGTATTGAAGAAGATAACCTCTCGTAAACAACTAGAATACTATAATAATAATAGATAATAAAATAAATACATTGAAAAAAAACAATCAAACCATTGGTGTAGAATTTAAATTAATGTAAAAAGATCCTAATATTAACCGATATATAGTATGCTGCAAACTTTTGTTTATTGATTTGAAATGACCGCTTATTAACTCATTCAGTACCAGCCAATTCTAGACCAAGTCTGAAAAGACGTTTAAAAATGTCTTTGAGAGTGACTGAGTTAAGCAAAACGACGGCAAGTAGGCGAAATAGTCCCGTCGTCGGGTGCAGCAGGCAGCCGACTTGTCACGCAGCCTACCTGTTGACGGATGACACTTTTGGCGGTGGTTAAAAGGAAAGCGTTTGGAATTTGTCTTTGTTATCCCTTCATAGCGTGACAAGGACACGCAATCAATGTCTGTAGAGCGCAGAACAGACAACATCACTCTGACACGAGCCGTGCGTAAGGTTCTGATCGCTTTGATAAATACATTAGCGTGATGTCATGTCAACGTTGCACATACAATAAAAAGAGCAATGCGCATCACGGGTGCCTTGTCTGTTCTTGCAGAAACAGGCCAGTGAGTGTTTGAGCGGATGTATTAGTGGGGAAGGCGTCGAGTTTGGTGGTTCAGCGGTAAGAATGATGCTGCTGCACGCGACTGATGCAACCGCAAGAGATGGAGTAGCACAGGCAGTTGAAGCAGCCCAAAGAGCAAATGCCATCTTAACAGAGACTCACCATCAGTATTGTATTCTTGACCAGCGGCGTGATAATTATCTCCCAAAATGTCAAACCTCTGTGGCTGGAATCTAGCCTAGGAGGGTTTAAATGATTCATAATAGCTCGTGCTGTCGTAGCCTTTGAGAAGATTTTGAGCGTTTTATATAATAAGGATTTTTGAACCCGCGTCCAGCTTTACATCTGGAGAACTCATTTAAAGTACAAACAGCAGCTGTGAAAATCAATTAAAAACATTTCTCGTCGATATAACTGCCAGATATGTTTTTTGTTGGACCGTGGGGGAATTTGACAAATGTGACGTTTGCTTCTAAACAACCCCCAAAATAATGACTATTTTAGGTGAAATTGTTCTCTGGCTTAAGTAATAAGCTCTCCGCAGAGGGCAAAAACCGGCACGTTGCATAACATGTATTATTATTTTTTTTCCCCATTCTTTAATAAATAAATCTCTTGGTTGGAAACATCTGTTGACTACCCGGCATCTAACTGACTTCAAGCTGCAGTGAATGGAAATGAAACGTAAAAGCAAAGCCGACGAATGCGCGTGCTAAACGTGGATGGAAGCTGCCAGTGTCGTTAGAATTCTGTTTTGGAATAAATATGAAGAATGTAAATGTGTGGCAAAGTTTGCTTCGAGCTCAGCACCGTTTTCTGAACAGGAATGCTAGCCGTGATGCCGTTTCCAATATAAGGTGGCCCAGCTGGTCTACCGCTATTATAGACCGCAGCTGTAGGTGAAACACGGTTGTCATGGCGATGACAGCAATGTCATTTGCTTATATCACAAGCCGATGTACGACTTTGCTTTTGAAGTTGTTATTTGAAGGGAAAAGGATCCCAAGTGCAAAATAATCCGTACTGGATTGCCAATTGTTTGTCGCAACGGCAATTGCTGTCCAAAGGCTGTTTGTTGCTTTACCTTTTGTTGCTCTTAATCTCATTGTTCCCTTAATCCTAATTGCTGGCTTTATGGCGTCTCAAGGCATTTGATTCACAAGTAATCAAGGCTTTTTTGGGGGGAATTCCCACTTAATTATATCATTCACCAAACAATTCTAGTCAATGAAATGATACTTTGGAAATACATTCAATCCAAATGTAAAAACAGAAAATGCATACATTTAAATTGTCATCAACAGCCGAGAAAATAGGAGACTGTGTCTGTGTGCGGATATATCTCGTACACGGCGACGGGAATTTATTTCTCATCTCGTCCGAGAATATTGTCTGCATGCATCACTTTGGTGAAATGGACCCCGTGCTACAAAATATGTTCAAGGGAGGAGAGTTGAGTGAATTGTTGAGCGTCTGAGCGTGTGCACACTTGGGTAGGCAAAGACTCCAAAAGGATTTCACACTTGATTAAAACCTCTCCACAGCTTCCAGGAGGTTTACTCCACACCAAGCCGCCTCGTGTCAAATTCCGCATAGCTGCAAGACCAAAAATCATTTACGCATCTTTTACTGAAACCTGTTTTTTTTCCCCCCCATGTTGCAATTAAGAATATATTTTCCTTTCCTACTGTACGTGTAAACACATTTATATTTTATCGACTCAAGGACGGGCAAAGAGGTTCAAAGCATCATTATTGATAGTCAGTTTGACTAATTGACTTTAGTTTTTAAGGCAGTGGACATGTTTAATGAAACCAAAAGAAAGCATGTAATGCACTCTGATGCCAAGGACCACTGAGTGCTCATCAACAACATCAACGGCCATAAAATAAGCAACGACAGCTCACAGCCTGCCAAAGTCTGACATTTTCTTCTCGCAATGTCAAAGCGCATATTGCGCTTGTACCAGGAGACAACATCAATGTTCAAAGAGCAGCTATTTTCACACTCCAAGTGCCATCGCTATTTTTTTTTTTTTTGTGCTTTATCTCCATTTTCGCACGGTTTTATTTGTGAAATAGTGTCGATAATTAAACAAGCTAGAGGCCTACATTCGGGTACTGCAGCCTGCCGTGTCAGAGTTGTTGCCGTCATGAGTATGCGTATCGTTTCAAGCCCATGCACACGTCAGCTTCCAGCGGTTGTCAACATGCAATAACACTAATGCGTATGCTTGTAAGGACTTTTTTTCCCCCTCCTTTCTCTTTAACACAGTGAGAGAAATGAATAATTTATTATTGAAGGTTGACTGAAGCTGAAATAAACAAAAGAGCACGATCTGCTTGTCACTCCAAAGCGAACTCCTGAGCCGTGCTCGTAAAGGTGAACATCAACTGATGAGCTAAACGAGCAAGGATGGGGTGAAAAGGGGAGCATGAAAGGCTAAGCTCAAGCTAGCATGAACTTCCTCGTGAATCATGAAGGATAGGCTACCCCCCTTTCCACCCAAAATGTTCATTTTAACTAAATAATAACAATAAACAAGCTTTTATAAAAAATGTCAAGGATGTGCCCCACGTTTCATACAATGTCAGCTGTGAGAGCTACCTTTTCCCACCAGGTGACCCTCCATGAAAAATGCAGTACACTAAAAAAAAAAAAATTGCGTTGAGTGCACTCAACTCTGTACTCAAGTGGCAGCACAAAACAAAATAATCTGGATCCAGTACACGGGCATAGTTTTCTTTAAAAATGAAAGTGGACCCACACGATTTTATTTTGTGAAAACACTTGACGAAATGAAACTGAAACCTCAACAAACACATTTCTCAGTGTACTGTACATAAAATAGATGGGTGACCTTAATTTGTAGTGACGTATACTTTCACTGCATTGTGCTAATATGTCGACCGCTCATTTAAAAACCAATGCAAACAACAACCAAATTAATCAGACCTATTCATAATCATTAACTCTTAATTGATGTTCATTATTCACTCTTATGAAGACAATGAAAAATGAAATGTTAATTTCCTTGCAGCGTGTTATTTTGCCGGCACGGTGAGCGACTGGTTAGCACGTCGGCCGCACAGTGCAGCGAGGTGCAGGGTACGATTCCGGTTCCGGCCTCTTTGTGTGGAGTTTGCATGTTCTCCCCGTGCCTGCTCGGGTTTTCTCCGGGTATTTCGTTTTCCTCCCACGTTCTAAAAACATGCATGGCAGGTTAATGGAACACAACTAAATTGTGCCTATGTGTGATTGTGACTGTGGATGGTTGTTTGTGTGTCTCTGCGTTTGGCTGGCAACCAGTTCAGGGTGTCCCCCGCCTATTGCCCAAAGACAGCTGGGATCGGCTCCAGCATGCCCGCGGATGCCGGATTAGAAAATGGAAAAATGGATGTTATTTTGCTGATTGTTAGCTTGCTTTTTCAATAACACGGATGGGTTGTAAACGAGCTACATTTACCCAGTTACTTTTACGGGAGTTACTTTTTGTATAAATTGTGCTAGTCAGAATAGTTTCAATGCAACAAATAGCACTTTGTATTTTTTAGCAATATATTATTGCTTGTGCAAGGCACGGTATTTGCTTTGGTTCGTCAGAGCGGCTTTACTCTTCGGGTGCTGTCTCATGACTCTTTTCAACCTATTCAATTTAACCATTAGTGACATTTGACTCCATTTCTCTAATCGAACAGGGCTCGGCACATTCTTGGTTTAGATTTTTCTTTCTGCCTTCGAATGTAAAATGTCACAACAAAATAAGGCACATTGAGAGAAGTCAGAAAGCCGGTTGGCATCTCTGAACAACTAGTTGCAATTTACTTCTCCACAGCGGGACTGTAATTTTGATCCCGACTTTGTAATGAATCTCATTAGATCGCGCATGTACCTAATGTTGTGGCTAGCGAGTCTCTTCCTGAATTATTTAATGGAAGGCGCATTTAAGAGAAATGATGATGGGAAATAATTGCAGCTCTGTTTTGCAAGTGGAATTGGCTGGCTGATTTGACTTTAACGAGGAGTTGTATTTCTTCCAATTTGCATGCACCAAAAATAATGTCCTGTCCCCAGCATTAGAAGCAAATGTACCTGCAGTATTCTCCATTTATGCTCTATGTGTCTCGTGTGCAATGTGAGATCATGCATCACTAAAACCCCCCAAAAAAACATTTTCTTCACGTTCCTCCATCCCCGCCACCACGTCACCAACTCTGGATGGACCTTCGCAAAACTCCCAAACGCACCTCGGATGCAGTGGCGTAACATGCACTCCGCATCGTAGTCACATGGGTAGGGGTATTCGCACAGTTTAACCCCACCGTCTCATCCCCCCCTGGCTGACTGACACATGTGAAGGGTGGGTTTGCATGCCGCTTGCATCAGGGTGCCAGTGGGAGGTGTTGAGTGTCTGAGGCAGGCTTCCTCATCGTCTGATCCCCTGCCCAAAGGCATCGGGAGGTGGTGGTGGGGAAGCTGCTTCTTCCTGAGATTTCACACTGCTGCTCTCCGTTTGATTGCAAATGCTGCGTCTCCCCACCGGCTGCTTTCTAGTGCGTGCGGCGCGCGGCTATGATCGATGGTGGAAAAAATATGAGAGCCACAGCTCATAGAGGGATAACAGCCACTATCGTTTGGGAGTGTGTGGGTGATATTAATGGCTGTGTTTGTGGTCCCTGCAAACAGTTTATGTGGTAAATGGCTAAAAAAAAATTCCAAGAAGAAAAATCCTCCACATCTCGGCAGACATTAGCGCCTGGTTCTGGCTGTCACTATAACTGGCTGTGAATGCATACTGCGTTTGTCATATTTGGAAGAAAAACAACATGAAACCGGGGTTTTTGTATATCTTTAGCTGTGACATGTCAAGCTTTTCTTTTTTTTTTGTATAAATACAAGTGCTCAGAACAGTTTCTCACGGCAAGCCGAAGGACCCAAAAACAGCCTTTTTGTTCTCCTGAGGGATGCATTTTTTAGGAGAAGCGAGACACGAGCACTGCAAGCACACAACACAGTTTTGACATCCACATTCTCCTTGCAAAATAATGCAACCAAAAAAAAAAAAAAAAAAAAAAAAAAAGAAGCAAGATGGAGTTAGTAACCTGACACTTGTACTTGTTCGTCTTGCAGACATGATTAGAATATTTTCGGTCAAAGAGATTGTCGCCTCAACTTGAAAGTCAATCAGCCATGTGTTATAACGCTTTCGTGTTACACTGCAGATAATTGTATGCATTTATTCAAAAACATGCTTTGTATACTTGTATACAACCTCATCTGCCTTTGACAGCTTTTCCAGGTAGTCTATTTTTAAATTATGATATATGTGTGTATATATATATATGCATACACATTCGACTCCCTTCGCAGGTAAGGCCACATGCTGACAAGCGCCTGATGAGCGGACATGGCGGCCAGCGGCATGTCAGGAAGAGCTGCTGTGGATGGCTCGCCGAGTGACGGGACAAGTTCTGTCAGTTCTTCCGACATGCACAATTTTGCCTAAGAAGACCTTATTTTTGAAGACTGTTTGTGAGTGCTTGCGTTTGACAGTCTTATCATTCTGACAGATCACGCTATGCACTGGCTACTCCAATTGAGGAGGTGATATGTGATGTGTTGGGCAACACCAGTTTTGGGCAAGCCACTTGAAAAATGTGAGCACACCCAGGAGTTATTCATTATTTGAATGAAGCGTCATTAAACAACGAAACGATATTTTTTTATCCATCTCAGCTATGTAATGATCACGAACAAAATTGCTTCAAAAGTTGCTTCAAAATGTTGGTGGAAATAGCTATACAGTCAAACCTCGGTTTTCGAACGCCTCAGTTCTCGACCAATTCGGTTTTCGACCAAATTTTTTATGCCTCGGATGACGAACAAATTTCGGTTCTCGAACAAACGGAGCGCACTTGAATGCACCATTTGACTCCTCTCGCCTTCCTTACACGAGGAAGTGGCACTTCCTCGGGTAGACGAGGAAGTGACGCTTCCTCCTGTTGCTTTGCATTGTGAGCAGACGTGTGCAGTAAACATTTTTATTTTAGAAAGAGCGTGGTTTCGGTTTTCGAACAATTTCGGTTTTCGAACACCCTTCTGGAACGGATTATGGACGAAAACCAAGGTTTGACTGTACTTTTTTGCAGCGTCCTAAGAAACAGGTCGCCATGTCGATGTGAATGAATTAAAAAAACTAAAATAAGGAACAAGAAGTATTCACCGCATTTTTCATAGAAAATGTAAGTACACTATCATATGCTCTCCCTGCTTCCTCTTGACGAAATGTGGCAGTTAATCATTTGATAATGTTGAGTAGCTCTCATGAATGTCATGAGATATCATAAAACATTGAGAGTCGACATAGAAAGAAATCATCAAAGGCATTTGATCTTACCTGAAGTAGGCTATATGTAAAAACATTTGTATGCCGTATACACTGTGGGAAAATCTCAGTTCTACTCCTTCTGTTATGTAAAATGTCAATATAATTTTACATAATTATTTTGCCACCTGCACCCCCGTCCAGATCGCTTGCGCAAAACATGGCTTATTTTTTGGGGGCCTTTTGACAGCGCTGATGTTGGACTTCAAGCTGCAGCTGAATAAAACCAAAAACATACTTTTTGAGCGGTTTATTCCTGCAAAATATTGCCGTGATTGTTCAACGGAGTGTTTAATCACCCGAACCTTTGCTGATGAATGTGACATTTACTTGGAGAGACAAAGAGCGTCTATTCCTATCTCTCCCGGATGATTTTTTTTTTTTTTCTTGCAGTGTTTCTTTTAATGGTCTCAGCCTCTGAAGCATTTGAAGGTTTCAGACGTTTTATGTTTTCACTCTATTGACCCGTGTGCCATTGTGGCATCACCTTAAGGCCCCAGTGAATCCATGATGCCTTAATGTGCAACAGTCAAGTAACTCCAAATATTTGGCCCTACTGCTCATGTTTTTTTTTTTCCCTTTGAAGAAAACGTTCTACCTACGGTATACAGAAATAGATTTTTCAACTGAAGTTGCAATGGGGTGATGTTAATTTTCTCCCACATAGTGCTTGCATGTAACCCTCACGCATACATATTTGTCATTAACATAAAAACAGAAATAAAGAAATCAACGTCAGCAGGTATGCTGTCAAAAATTTCCCTTCTAGGATTCTACATTCTGAATTCTGCCTATCATTCAATCATTGATCGTGTTGACATGTCTTCCATGAACTGTTTGCTCTTTTTTTCCCCCTCACTCATATTGATCGTCGTTCATCCCTTGGTTAATTCTATCTTTGATCGCAACAGTATGAGACATCATAGGATCGAGCAAGCTACAGAGTTGTTTGAATGGAATACAAGTCGGAGAAGGTTTTATAGTCAGAATCTAATACAGGCCCATGCCTTGCGTGTATCAGATTTCCGACATAACACATATGAACATAGCCAGCTTTGAAAGGGCAAAGGAACTCATTGATTGTTTCTCTCAGAAAACGGTTCGAGGCAAGCAAAGTGTCATCACAAGAATTGAATTGCATTGTACACCAGACCTACATGGGAGTTTGCAAAACCAGTCTGCATGCGCTTTAAGGATTTGGAGAATGCCGTCACTGAGACTTGTTTTGGATTTTTTAGTTTATATGGTACCAAACCAATGCTTCCTCCTTGGAATGCTCCCCAATGGATGAATGTATGGATGATGGATGGCCAAACGGCCAATTTTCAACAACATGAGCATCGGTGGGAGCCACAACATTCACTACCGCTGTGTGCACTGCACGACAATATTGTGAATCAGAGTCCTCGCCTCCTTTAAACCGCCATCATTGAAACGTTTAAAAAAATATTTTGAGGAAAATCTTTTTTGAGGGATTGACCAAATTATTACACCTGCACTTCTGTCCCAATATTAAGCGATAGAAATGCAGCAATACTTTTGCTGGGACTAAAATAGAACATTAATAAATACAGTCAAACCTCGGTTTTCGAACGTCTCGGTTCTCGACCAATTTGGTTTTCGACCAAAAACTTTGAGTTTTTTATGCCTCGGATGACGAACAAATTTCAGTTCTCGAACAAACTGAGCGCACTTGAATGCACCATTTGACTCCTCCCACCTTCCTTACGCGAGGAAGTGTTGCTTTCCATTGTGAGCAGACGTGTTCAGTAAACATTTTTATTTTAAAAAGAGCGTGGTTTTGGTTTTCGAACAATTTCGGTTTTCGAACAGCCTTCTGGAACGGACGAAAACCGAGGTTTGACTGTGTAGGCATACATTTGGTCATGCACACTGTCTGAGTCTGTGTTTGCCCACAATCGTGTCATTTCAATGTTGTAGATATTTTTTCTGTACGAATAATGTTGTTGTCGGTATTTGAATACATGTACACATCTGGGAGATTAGTGTATTCAAATGAATATATGCATTAAGAAAATTAGGAAGTACACCCCCCCATCCCTCCCAAAAGAATCTATGAAACAAAGGAACATGAGTAAACATCAGTCTTTTTTATGGCTGTACCTGCCATCTGTTCTTCAGTGTGTATGATGGCTACCTCATTTTCCTGCCAGACACAGTTTCAAAGAAAATAGCTCATCAAGTTGAGTGACAAGTGTAGATGCCTTGCAATAGACCCCTGGTTTTCACCGATGAATTGCAAGCACTACAAGAGTCTCCGACAGAAACCCTCACAAATCAGTGACAATATTCCAGTGGTATGGCGGTCGACTGCCTAATTAAAGCAGACAGTCAGTAGAAAGCTGGCTTGGGAAGAAAGTTTCATTATAGAAAATTTCTGTCAGGATACTTGAAGAACAAGAGCTCTTCGGGGACAACTAAAGCGAAAAAGTGTGCTCGGAAAGAAACGAGTTTCAAACGGCGGCAAAGGGATTCGTGAGATTTGACACAATACAAAAGAGAATTGTCGCATTTTGTTTTCGCCGCACAATGGAATAAAAGTTAAGGCGCCCTGGATACAAAAAATGCATGAATAGCACCAAGGCTATGGGGGTCAAACTCATGTCATATTGCTGAAGGCATGTTGAATATCGATATATGAACTGTGTACAGTAAATTAGGAATTGATCCTTTCGCAGGAAGGTTATTTTCATCTCGGAGGAAAATGAACATAACCACACTGCGGTGACATTACTTTTGACGGTGTGTACAGTCCTGATTGCGTTTGGACGGTGAACTGCGGTGAATGTGGCAATATCCTCAATTGATTGAAGACACTCCAGTCTTCTGTAACCCACTTGAAAATCAGGGAATTCATGTCAGAGCAATACAGTGTGAATCCAGTCCCTCCGGTTCTATCCATCATTAAGGGTCAGAACACTAGTGAGAGGGAGTTTCAGCAGCTCTTGGTAGCCAACAACGCAGCGCGGCGGGATGACCCCATGGGGCTTTTCTCTGATGCCTGCCTGAACCGCTTGACAAACTGAGGTTGAAGTGGGTCTGCCCCGCTCACTAGCATTGCCTCCAAGATGCGTAGCACTCGAACCTCATCCGCAAATCACATATGCGGTGACAGTTAACAAGACCCCTCCTCGGGCAGTCAATTTGGCAGACCACGCTGCGCCATACTGGATGTTGCTGCACACCGAGGGCATTTTTTTTTTTTTTTTTTTTTTTACAGGCCCCAAGTGCACCTGACAATTTGGTGACTGAAATTGGACGAGACTTTGGACCAGCTCAACGCAGTTCTAAGTTATGGTGAATTTGATCGAGGTGCAGGAAAACAGATTCTGCATTCCCGCCGATATGTGTGCTGAATGTCATCATTTCATTCGTTAATCAGACAAGAGCGTGCGCTGAAGCCCTCTGAATCACTGAAGAATCAATTCATTGAATGCATTAGTGTCTATAACATCTTTATTACGTGTTTTTAACCCCCCCCTGGGCCCTGGCACAGTGTGCAGGTGGGTGACATATGTACACCGTAGACCGTGAATGCACTTTGGATCTCCTTCTTGGACTATGGCGAGTCCATTTCTGTTTCCGTCACGTCAAAGACTCTGCATCTCGCTTGCGCTGAATTTATAAGCAATGGGAGGAGCTGCGTCCATTGGCCCGAAAGCAAGCCGGCTATGTTGATTCCCAAAACAGTGCAAACGCACCTATCTACAAAAATCCCAAAAGAAAAAAAACTCCAACCATGTTCACAGTCACACTGTGCTTTGCACTAGACTTGTGCTGAGCACGAAAATAGGGCGCAAAGCAACCACTGTTTTAATCACACGGCTTTCCAGCGAGAATTTGTAAAGTTTTCATTCATGCTATATGTAATCACAAATGCTGCATCAATAAATGTGTATGGTACTGTACTTTGAAACCCACGTTCCATATACGTTCCATATACGTCCCATATACACCCCGCTTCAGTGCACTGTTGTTCGTGTATGTAGCGAGAGATGACAATCCAAACCGGAAGTACATCGTGTGAGACCCCAGAGAGAATTTAATTTCACTCAGCAAAATAACTGCAAAAAATGTATCCTGCTCATCTAAAAAAAGACAACAAACAGACATCCAAATACAAGGATTTTTCATCGTAATATTTCATTTTCATTGTTTGATTTTTGCCCCTTCTAAAGTGACTCAGCTCGGCCGGGGGGCACCGTCTATTGATGAATCGCCGCTGATGAGGATGTGCAAAGCTCGGGGATACTGACTAAGGCACCACTCACTCATGTTGTAAGCTCAGTGCAAAACCCAGAAAATTTGAGCATGACTGTGGTGTTAAAACCACATGGAGCCTAATGTCTGCTGTACTTTCCTTTTTGAAAGTTATTTAGTAAACTAATCAGGGGTTTTATCATTTGACCAATGTCATTCATGTTTTGGTAAAAGCCTGTGTGCAGTACATCATAATTTAAGTCAAGGTGTTTGAACAACTGCAAAAGAGCATTTCAGAAATGCGTGAGAAAAATAAATAAATAAAAACATGAAAAAAAAAATATAAATATAAATATATATATATATATATTTAACATCATTGCATTCATGTACTGTACATATTTTATCCTAGACAGAATCAAAGTTAAAAAAAATAGATATACATTTTTCATTGAAAAATATGATCACCGTTGTTATTCACGTCAGCAGGACAGAATGATGAAACGACAGAGAAATCACTTTAACGCGCAAAAGAAGGTGAAATGAAATTGGAGGGGGTAGATTTATTGAGATAATGAGGATTCTATTCCGGTTCTTTCTAAAGTTCACATGTGGCTGCAATCTCCACTACTCTATTAGGTGTCAGCTCATATTTAAAATCAGACCAATTTTATAATTTGCTTCAGTTAATAGTCTGTGTCTCATATTACCCCATTCAGAGGTTTGGCCTTTCTGCTGTGATTGACAATTACGGTTATCTACAGTCAGGACCAAATTTTTAGTGTGTAGGTGAACTGTTTGTGATCATGCAAGAAAGCTCTTATTTTTTATTTTTTTTTATATATATATACATTTATGAATATTGTGATGACTTCACACATCAATGTTTCCAATTCGGACCCAGATGCAATGTTTCTTAAAGGCCCCTGGCACAATAGGGTGTTGATAAGACATTGTCTGTCTGTGCTGTGAAAGCCTAATCCAGGTTAGAAAGTTTAATTCTGCTCCAGTTAGGCTCTTCCAGTGACCTATTTGCTCGGCAGTAAAATTACAAACAAGCGGACGGCAACAAACAGCAGCAGCACAATGCACATGCTAGTATGATGTCAGAATTATAGGCGTATTACTCAAGACAACTTGCCACAGGGGACCACTTGATGGGGTTTCTTTCCCGTAGACGCCGCTTACCAAAAAATAAAAAAATCAGATGGCTTTTCATTTCTGGTAGCAGATCCAGCGGTTGGTTGGGACAGGCGTAGCCCACTCTAGTATTAGCTAGAAAAACGACATGTCACCTGGATGAGAACACCTGCATCTGTGCATTAGTATCAGATTATGGCACCAGGCAGGGACCCAAACTGTGACTCACAGGCCAAAAAAGCCCCATTAAGGTGACATTCGCTCACTGCATTGTCTTCCTCCAGAACTCTTTATCTCCATGCTTACGTATTTTGCTCATTATTCTCATATAAACACGTCACAGATTGTTGCCAGGAAAGGGCAATGAAGGCTGAAAAGGTTGATCCATGCATGATACGAGTATAGTAGTCATTAAAAGCAGAAGAAAATCCCTGACAGGAGTTCAAAAAGAAAAAACATTTGACGCTACATGCATCCTCTGAGAGATCTGAGGCTGGAAAAATCAGACAGCATTTCTAAAGAACCTCATTATCATGCAAATGGCATTCATGCCATTTAATCTCACCCTACTTGGTATCCCACATGGCAATGAGTCCGCATGGAGGAAGTGACAGTGAGACCGCACGCGAGGCAAGCGTCCATATCAAAATTCCTCCATCTGTGGATGTTACTATTTTTTTTTTTCCGGGCAGACAAAAGGCTCTTCACAACCAAGCTACTGTAAAAGAGCCAATTCACAGCAGGCTCCGAATTCCTCACTATGGCGATTGACCAATCAGAGATGTTCTGATTTTTTTCATTTCGGCAACAGAAGACTTGCCGGTCCGGGCAAAATAACCACTGCCTATTTCCAAAGTAATACGACGTATGATTGTTCTATCTAAAATGATCTCTTATATGACTAAATACTCAAATGCTATCACCCAGGATGGTGAGCGGAAAAAAAAATACAAATCGAAAGTGACTTCAATGCAAGCAACCTAAAGGAAATGTGTATTCGCCGCCGCCTAAGCCACGGCAAGGTGCGCAGCAACTCGGCCAAAGTCGGTCAGCGGAGTTCTGCATTTACAGAGCCCGTCGCCATGGGCCGCTCCTCTTCCCTCCTGCTGGGCGCCCGAGGCATCCACTCTGAAAATGCGCCGGGCCCTTTACGCGGATCTCCCCAGCTGTAGCGTTTAGCTGGGACTGCGCGTTGGCGGCGATCACTCTTCGCGGCATTAGCCGGGCCATCTCGGCTGTGTGCAAAGTGTGGCTGCACTTTGTTGAACTTCAACATGTCATTAAATATCAAAGAAGGTTGCACTTCAAATATGATAAAATACCTCCTGCCTCAACTGCCTCTTACGATCGGCTCCGACGCTCATCTTTGCACCACACCGACCCCACCAAAGTCAGAATCTATTAGTATGTTAATGCCAACATCGAGCCAAGTTAAACTAGAACTTAAACAGTACAAATGCAAATCCCCAGCTAATATTTAGCTTAGAATATACACAGAATATACATGCATATAAATGTACGTAAACATATGCTGTATATGCTTACGTAGACTTCTATATATGTTACATCTTTCTTTTGTCTCCCTCAAATGCAGATGTATATGTCATCCATATTTTTTTCATTGTCAAGAAATGCAACACTTAAGCCCAGTGTTCCAAGTTGAAGACTTAAACAGAAGGTAAAAGAAACAAGTAAACAATGACCGATGCGCAGCTAAACGTGCAACTGATTGTCAGTCAGAACTTATACTATTTTGACCAGATCGTTTCCCGCTGTTGCTTGTGTGGTGGAAACTCCAAAGCGATGCTGAGTAAATTAGGCCATCCAATCAAAAAACTGGAACCAGAATCATCCACATTCAAATGCCACATGCCCAACCCTAGAAAAGTATCAATGCAATCATGATTTGGCGGTTTGAGGTTGAGCTAGGACAACCCTCCCCTCTCCCTTATATAAACACCACTCCTTCAAAAGTATAATAAAGTGAGTGCAATCATTTCATATTATGCTGTACAGCACTGAAAACATTTGGATTTGACAGCAATGGTTGAATATAAGACCGAATAACATTCATTCTTTCCCATAGAATATATATATATATATATATATATATATATATATATATATATATATATTACACACACACACGCGCACACTCTTCTGAGACACAGTATGATGGCCCAGAGTCCCTAAGCCAGTGTTGGCCTCACTGAACTCCCAGCCCGAGTATTTTGTGTCAGCGACGACTGAAGCCTCATTGCTCTTGACCCGCCGATTCCTATCAGCTGCTTCCAGAGTCCCACAGGCCAAAAAGCCAGATAGGACTACTTTTTAAGCTACAGAACATCCTTCACTATCGGTGTCTACAAACGGGTTCATGGATTACCACCACGATAGGCACAAACCACCTTGAACTTATAGCTCAGGTTGGCTTTCTCAACAATGGAGGCGCGAAACATGGCCTACTCAGACTGAGTGTCCCCTGCTTCCCCTGGGATGTGGTGCTTTTGGAAGTGAGAGTTGGAATTCATTGTGACAGGGGAATCTGACAGAAATTCCCAGCAGACCTCCACAATACGTTTGGGTCAGGCAGGCCTGACCGACATCCTCCCCTACCATTGGCACCAAAACTCAACCAAGGTGCTGATCAGTTGACAGATCCACCCCTTTCTTTGCCTCAATGTCTAAGACGTGCAACCCCAAGTCCAATGGCACAACCACATCAAACTGCGGCTTTGCATGTCCTGCTGACGGGTGCACATATGGACATTCTTATGCTTGAACATGGTATTGTATTATGGACAATCCATGATCAGCACAGAAGTCCAGGAATAAAAGCACTTGCCAGGTTCAGATCAGGGGCCGGCATTCCTTCCAAACATTTCTCACCTAAGCAGGCAAAGTGAGGCTACCCAGAGGAAGGCTCTGGTGACCTGCGTCCAGGCAAGGGGAAACACAATCCATTTACGTTTTTTTCAAAGGGTGTTCTGCAAACAGGTCTCTCCCAATGGACCCGTCTGCCCCAGTGACCCCACCAGGGGCATAAACGTGTGGCGACTTTGCTCCTCGGATCATCGGGACACAAAAATCAGGGGGGTTGAAACAGACCCTTGCAGAGTTTTTGAGTCAATATTCGACAGAATTCCAAGATCTAAAATTTTAGCTTTGACTGATGTCACACATTTGCATTGCATATGATTCTTTAATAGCAAAGTCACTCTACATCAATAGGTTAGCTACTGTTAAAGTTCCACTTGTATGACGGAATTGACATACCTGTCGATATTCGTTGGGCTCGGAGATGCAAAGGGGGAGAGTTTGAGGTTCGTATTGCATTTGATTTTACTTTAATAGAGTGACACATCATGCTCCCCGCCTCATTTTATGCCTGCCAGTCATCTCCACTGTGATGAACACAACCCTGCACCAGTGCAGCCTGTCACCCTGCCACTCAAATGCTTAAAAAGAACTTCATGTCACTATTCAGGTGGAGCTGGGGAGAATTTCAGCTGTCTCTTTTGATTTTTCTGTCTAAACCTGCCTTTTATCTGGGCTCTGGGTTATCTCCCTGAAGTGGGAATCACTTTTTAATTGGGTCTATCCTTGGTTAGCGGCTCATCATAACATCCCCCCCTGTCCTATGTGCATGCCCGATGGGTTTGCATGTCAGAGACTCTTAGTCCCCACTTCCTGTCACAATCTAACATCTCACACATCTTGTGCCATCTTTTCATTCTGTAACGGCTCCATCTCCATTCACAGTCGGGCTCTCCTGCTGCTGACAACAAAGAGGGCCCTGTCTGACGAAAACCTGCATTCTGCAGATGGGCAAAACAGGAGCAAAAATAGAAACGAAAATAAGAAGATAGAGAAAAACAGATCATATGGAAAATGTCATAAGAACAAATTGTACTTTGAGATGTTTTCTAATTTAGTGGCATTCTTGAGCTAAATTAAACAACAGACATACATACAGATACGTATACAAAGTATATATTTACAGTAAATAATGTTGCAATTTGCCATTCGGTTATTCACAGTGACAGAGTTTTTTTTCAGCTTAATTTATAGTTAATTATGTATAATTTAAGTATAATTTATTTGCTATTTTGTCGGGACATTTGTCCTGATAAATAATAATTTTCACAAAAAGCATGCTTCATTTGGGACTATCTTTTTTAATTAATTCACATTAATTGAATTTTGATATATCTTATTTATTTGTGTATTCATTACTTTTGTCATTGTTTTGACAGTAATGGTAGCTCGTCTGAAAAGTCGAGGTAAAGTTCAAGTGTGCCTTTGGAGGTTTAGCCTTTTACATTTTCATAAAAACTGTCATGTCAAATGTTATCAATATGTTATGATCTCAACACATTAACATTGTTAAATATTACCATGTGTCTTTTTGCATTAGCATTGCTAGCTATTTTAAAAAAGGGCAAAAAAGTAATTGGTCTTATATGGAATTCAAATTGCCATCTATCTCCCGTCACTCGAAGTGACTGCAATTTTAAAGTGAAACTATACATTAACACAAATAAAAATTGGATGAAAAATTGTCTGTGGTCTGGTGTGACACAACCACATAAAAAATGCCTGCTCTGGAGAGTCATACAAGGCCATGTATTTTTTAAAGGCTGTCAATTCATAAAATGGCAGTTAAAGCTTTGACTATGACTATCTTTTAACAACGACAGATGCTGAACGAATTTTCCATTTGGGCACCAAATATGGATTTGGGGTCCAAGAAGCAAGAGTTTGTTGATTATGAGAACAGTATCATCTGCACAGATGTCATGGTGAATTGATTTCAAGAACAAATGCTCTATGATTTGGCTTTTTAATTAGCACTATTGTGAAGCAGGATCATTATATAAGATGCCTGACAGAGGGCCTGATGAAGGGGAGAGACCTGACTAAGTCCAATTTTAATACTGTTTGTTCAAAAATGGTCAACAAAACAGCTAACAATCAACTAACATGGAAACTTAACATTGACGGTACCACAACTTTTCAACCCTTCAAATACCCAAGCAGCAAAAAAACTAACCTCACCCAAATCTCTCAAAAAGATGTGCCGGCAAAATCCCTAATGGACCCATTTGCATTTAAATTCATATTCATAGGGACAAGAATGAATTATCAATGTACCGTTTTCAGGGTGTTCGCTCTCTCCAATACTGCCATCTGGAGTTGTTCTCTCATAGTGGTCTTCAGGCAGGGTCAAGGGTCCGATGCGTGGGCCAGACGATGACTTGCTGCTGGGTGTCTCTGATTCTTCCAAACCGCTGTCATAGTAACTGTGCTGGGAGGCATCCTGCAGGTCCTGCACAGGGTTGTTGGTGGAGAAGGTCACTCGCCGATGGGGATGCTACAAAACAGAGACATACAGTAGATGCGTGATTTATTTTCTTTTTTTTTTAAACAGCTGCGCTTATCCTTTTGTTTGTGTGCTCCCGCCGAGAGACACAACAGGTTGTACGCTTGCACTTACAGATGAAAAAGAGCATATAGAGAAAAGTATTGGTACACCTCGACATTGCACCTACAGGAATTGCAAACAGAACACAATATCAAGTTGTTGTACCCTTGGTGGCTGTAACAACTCATATTGTTCGACAACGACTTTCTGCAAGATTTTTTTTAGGTTGAAACGAAGAGGTCTTTCTCAACTAGTGATTGATTACTTCATTTGGCAAACTGAAGGAGTGTGTCGCAATACCTTTGACCACATGATGTATTTGGGAATATTGCTGAACGTTACCCTCTCGAGGGAATTCTGCTTGATGATGTGGTTTGTTATCGTGTATAAACAGCAGTAGAAATTGAGATCATTGCAAGAAGCGTACATTAGCAAATGGAAACTATGTAAGCATGAACATGTCATGGCAGTAATGAAGCAGAATTAGCAGCGAGACAGTATTAGCATCGGATAGCCGGCACATACACATATATTAGGCTAAGTTGTCAAAGCATGAAGGGGGATATTTGTGTTTGCCAGTGCGCAAAGCTGCACACGAATTGACAAATTGGAATTCGGTGATGAAGAGGCGCATCCACGAGTGAGTATTGAATCCAAATTTTATGGGAGGAGTTATAGTTTAATTACGAAGTGGTGGCTTCACACAAGCGTGATTAATTAGCCGACTGGGTGCTGATGAATGCAAGGAGGAGTCTCCCGAAGTCCCCAATAATACCTGAAAGGGGGGGTACGTCTGTTGCTTAATGATGCTATGGAAAAATAGTTGCTGAAGAAGTCAAAGAAGTCACCCCCAATTGTCATGGTAATGAAAGTCGTCTTCCGCATTTACTCGAGACAGAACCACACTTCCCAAAACCAAGTGATTTTAGTCTGCCGAGTGAAGTGAATCATTTATCTTTCCTTTATGGAAGTAATGTTTCCGATCTTATTATTTATTCATTATTGATTTCTTCTACAGCTAATTGGTTCTACTCAAAACAGCACTAGTTCTCGCAAAACGGTGCAACATCCATGTGTTGTTGTTTGTATATCTTAGATATATATATAAATCTTGCTTCAAAAAATATTCTGATGCCAATGATCACCCCACAAACTAAATCCACATATTAGCATACTTTTTCCACAGATTTTGAAGTTAAACAAAGCAGAAAAGGAAGGAAATATGACTGTGATTTAGCGGAAAATTAATCCTTAAGGTCTCTACGCTAGGGGGGTGTAGAATAAAAAGGAGCATCGCAATTATACTTTGTGACAGTCACTATTTCCTCGTTACATGCTGATGAGATTTGATGAAAGAATAAAAGACCAAATGCATGAATGAGACTGCCGATGGAATCTTGAAATCAATGGCTCGGGGAGGAACGGGGCAGCAAATACTAATTCATTCCAGATCACACCCTTTATCAAATTGAATGGATTGTAAATACAGTTAGGGGACCATTAAATTCTTTCTTCTAAAGATCAGATTACTAATGACGACTTACCGCCGATCGACAACAGAAAGACGACTCTGTATGCTGCGCATGTAATCGAACTCCCCCACCACCATCCCCCACACGTGCGTCTCTTGTTCAAGTCAGGAAAGCACTGAGACAGCAGAACAGGTCTGCCTCGGCCAGACCCGTCGGCCTGGATCGATACTACGGCTCTCTGCTTTCCACCGCGTAAACCACTTTTCTGGCAAACAAAATCCCTGCTGGAAATCACGCAAATCATCATCCTTTTTAATGCGTACATGCCAGATATGGAGAAAATGCTTTTAGAGTGTCGGTAAGTGCTACGTGCACCGTGCCAATAATGTAGTTAAAGGGCTTCAAAATGTTTTCTGTTCATCTCTGGGTAACTCAACCGCTCTTTTTTTTTCTGTGTCGCACAGCTGCATCTCCTCATTTTATTTGAGTTTTAGTGTGCATCATATTTTTTTTTCCCCTGCAAGGAGAGTGCTGCTACTTACATACGTCAAAAACAGTATGCAATATAAGACTCCGTTTCATGGAAATAAAGGTGGGCTTCCAAATTGAAGTGAACGACTCTTGACCAAACAATGGCTCCTTACAGTCCTTATGATTTGTATGCATGGTGGAACGTCAAGAAAAGGGAGCAGGGGTTCATATGGACTGATAAGAATAAACCACGTGTATTCCTTTGATTAAACGGGCCCTTTAAGGGGAGTACAGTCGAATAGCAATAACGTCTAAGAAAATCCCTTGTTGGTGCTTAGGTGAAATCGATTTAAAAAGGTATTTCTTTTCAGCAGTGAATCACCCGACCAATATTCCAATAACATACCACAATTCTCTCAAAATGCCCTATGACATTTTTTTTTTTGGGGTGATATTTAATCAAAGATCCCATGCAGCTGACCCAGCAATACGCTTTCGATTTCAGTGGTGCATTCTTAATATGATGCTACGGCTCAGTGACTATTTAAATGTGAATGTAGCATTTAGTTGTTCAAATATGGGCTCTTACTTAAACTTATCCTCAAGGCTCCTATCCAAAGAGTCAGCATGTTTGCAGGCTATGATAACTAGCAAAGGCTGGCGAGATGGGGAATAGATTCTCTTTTTAGACTGAGCGCAAATCCTTTGCCAGGCCTCGGGGCTGCAGGGATGTGGCAAGACAGAAGGATTGGAAGGGGAGGACGGTCAGGAGTGGAGAGTTGGTCAGGCAGACAAAGACAACACTTTGGCTAGAGGGGACAAGCAGAAGGATTGGATTCTGGGAGACTGGAGGGAGTCGTAAGAGATTGTTTGGGCATTGTGGCTAGCTGTGGGACTAAGACTGAGAGAAGGAACAATTATGATGACAACTACACTCTCCCCCCAAAAGTATTGGAACAATGAGGCTAATTTATTTATGATTTGAACCCACCCCAAACGTTTCTTGATGCCAATGACTCACGTGTCTGATCCAGTTAATGCAAGCAAACTATTTGCAACCATATTCAATGTCATCTCTTTTACGTCTCTTCCAGTGACGTAAAATCGAGACGTGCAAAACCTTCTCTGCCGGCCTAAACACAATCAGAAGCACTGACCTACAATTATAACTGAATTAATGAAATTGTATAATTTTTCATTTTCATTCCAGAGCAATTCTCTTGGCTGTCGAGCTGCCAGCATATATGTCCAGATTCCAGCTCCTCTGTGTTATGTCATTGTAATCGGCCAAGGGCCTTCAGAATCAGGAATGATGACCCATGACCCATACCTATTATCAGCAACCCCCCCACCCCCCAAAAATATTTGACCATTCTTGGCGTTCACAAAAGCTGAGAGTGATGTTGACGTTTTTCTGTCTGGCTGGTTGAGCTAAATAGACTTGCGATGTGCACAATGGGTGATGGGGATGGAGGGGGGGGGGGCGGTGTACGAATGTTGGACATTATTAAAAGATAATTTTCAGGCGGTCTTCTAAAGAAAAACTGGACAATTTGAGGATAGGTCTGCCAACGTAATTGCTTGCTGGCTTGTGTCAACCCAGAAAATGATTTTTTTTTCGGCTGTAGCACATGTGAACGTAACAAATTGCAGCTGAAATGCTGCGCGTTTTGAGTCAGTCCATTGTAGTTCCCCAAATTCTTTGCAGTTTCTCCAAGAATAAAATTGAATCAGTTTATTCCTCAGCTCCTCCGAGAATGGCAGCTGATGCAAGCTTTAGCTTTGCCACTCAGCCATTTTTTTTTTTTCCCGGGCTGAGTGGATGTGCAGCAACCACAAAGTGGGCAGTCAGTTGAATAATGACGCCTAAATTTGATCGGCTCGTTTTGCTGCCATTTGCATTTCAAACAGGTATACCATTGCATACTGTCGTCAAACTGTCTAAATGTCAAACTCATTTCTTATTCTACCTTTGTAATGCAGAAAACAGTGAAAATATAGATTTGGATGGCACGGGACCTTTATGTCCCCACTGAATGCCCAGGTTGAAAATGTGCTGCCCACCACTGGTTCCAATACTTTGACTTGGCGTTGCCGTTTTCAGTTCACTTGCCTGACTTCTGCTTGATTGACTGGTGACCAGGTACCTTCCTCCATTAATCAGATGGAATAGGCTTCAGCTCACCACAACAGGATAATTGGCATACAAAACAGCTGGCTGGATGATGCTACTGTATCATCAAAGTTGTTTGTCACATTCATAAATCAGTAAACAAAGCGATAATATTGAGCTTTTGACTCATATTCATTGTTGATGCAAATTCAAATGGAAAGGAATTGAAGTCATTGTTCCAATACTCTTGTCGGAGAGTAAAAATGAATAACTCCAATTAGCCTGCAGCTTGAATTGTTTCATTGCTCACATCATATTATGATTCTGAAGCAGGTAGAAGGACGTTCTTTTCACAAGAGGGCGAAGACACATTTGAAAGTAAAAATAAACACCAATCATGCTCGGCCTCCTACTCAGCGTTTATAAACCTTTTTTTTTTTTTTTCAGGTCACACTGGCAGGAATTGTAGCCGCAGCCTTCTGCATTTTATTTTTTTCATTTGCACAAGCACATTTATACTGTTTTTCACAATGCCCCCCAAAAAAAACATACTGGCTGCAAAAATCATTTTGATGTATTATTGTTATTATACATAAAGTCAAGTTCTAACAAGCAGTCACATATTTTCTAGCACCTGTCCACCCCAGCACACTGCATTAAAAATGCAGTGACATTAAAAAAAAGTGATTTTAACTGGTCCATTTTTCATTGGCATGAATAAATTGCTGATTTGCTTACCATATAATATACCACACAGGTACCAGCACCTATAGTCTGAAATTGTTTTGTTTAATCCTTGTCATTTTGTGCCCTTTTCGTGCTTTATGCATCATTGCTTTTAAACATTAAACTTTTATTTTCTTTTAACAACCAACAATTCGGCCTATGCATGAATCAACTTTATATCACAGTTCATTGTACTCTATTAATACTTGCAAAAAGCAGTTTGAAAAATGTAAAAACTTGAAACGTAAATTCAGTTTAAGATTGACTCAATTTATGAGGGGTTTTTTTTTAGCTATGAGCCTTTGCCCTGCTAGATGTTTTTTTTTTGTCTTGTGTTGTGAGCAATGATTTGAGCTCTGACCTTTCGGCAGCCATGGCAGCAGCGGATTTCACAACATGAGTAGCAGCTTGACAGGTCGCGAAGACTTGAAATAAGGCAGGTGTGCTTGCTTTAAGCTGTTCATTGCGACTCCCAATTTAAGAGACAAAGACATAACCACCAGAGAATTATATAATTTATGATCTGACCTAAGTCCCCTTTTTTTTTTAAAACAACTGTTTTGAATGGTAAACTGCCCTCTTATTTTTCGACTCGTTTGCATTTTGACAATACAGTCGTAGCAACGACGTTTGATCAGATAAAACATACAAGTTGTAAACAAAAGCATTACCTTACGAGTTGGATTAAGCGTGGGTCAAATGGTCACGCCTGCACTCCACTTGGGAGGCATGACCGATCGACACGCTTAATCCAAAACTGTGACATGGGTCGAGCGTTTCCATTAAGTGGCCAAACCACACATCTTCGACTACAGGAAAGGACTGCAAATCTTAGGCAGTAAATGCTCCCACTACACAGTGTTGCAGGTGTTATCTCTGGAACCCAATACAGGAGAAGCAAGTCTAAATATATGTTGTATGCACCCACCATGAGTTGAAACCCGGCATTCTGATTAATATTGTGTTTGGGGAAAATTAATGACACAGAAACAGTCACCTTTTTGCGACCGTCCGTCTCTGGGGGTTGCGGTTTTGCCACTTGCTATCAACCCAAAATGACATCGCAGTGCCGAAGGGCTCATGTAACGACTGTCACACTTTACCTATTTTCTGGGTTTGGTCATGCGATGTTCATAGCCGAGCCCTTAGACGCTGTGATTTAATTATCAGATGACAGCAAGTGGCAAAACGGCCACCCCCTGGGGCTGTTAAAAAATGGTGAATTTTAAGTCATATCAGAATACAAAGCATTGTAGAGAAAAATGTCCCTTTAAAGTATGGGGAATGTTTCAAGTAATGCCTCCAGACAGTGAAATATCTGTCAAAAATGTTCACTCGCTCGTCATTGTATTCAAGAGTGAAACCAAAATTAGTCCACACCGGAGATTTGAATTCAGATTGTGCTGAGACAATTTTTCCTCTCTAAAATCTTGGAATTCATTTTACATTTTACTGAGTATATGAGTTTCACTTTAAAGCCGGAATCTGTTCCAATTTTAAATGGGTGATCGTGCAACATGCACACCCATGATGTTAAGACCGAAAACCCATGGCCCCTTTCGGTCTATTATATGTACCTTACAAAATACTGTACAGTCAAACCTCGGTTTTCGAATGTCTCGGTTCTCATCCAATTCGGTTTTCGACCAAAAATTTTGAGTTTTTCATGCCTCGGATGACGAACAAATTTCGGTTCTCGAACAAACTGAGCGCACTTGAATGCACCATTTGACTCCTCTCACCTTCCTTACACGAGGAAGTGACGCTTCCTCGTGTTGCTTTCCATTGTGAGCAGAAGTGTTCAGTAAACATTTTTATTTTAAAAAGAGCCTGGTTTCGGTTTTTTCAAACAATTTCAGTTTTCGAACAGCCTTCTGGAACAGATTATGGACGAAAACCGAGGTTTGACTGTTTAACAAATGCTACTCAGTTTTACAGAGCACCATCAAATCACCACTGCCTCCATGTGTTGCTTCCACGATAGTATTAATGGTTTTATCAAATTGCATGTAAGATATAGTCTACAACCGGGTGCAGTATCAATGAGATAACGTGAGATTTCTGGGCCGCACACTAAAATATATCATTTGGTGATTCGAGAGAATCTATGCAGCATCTGCTGAATTTCACTACTTGTCCCGAGTGGGACATTGGTCCCCACTCCTGCCGCGCTTTTCCCACTGCACCAGCTATTCAGTTCACTTTTGAAAGCCCCGGAGCTATCTGACACCACTCTGCCGTCAGGTGCCCTGTCACTCAGCCAAGCCTCACTGATTGCCAGCACTAAGCTGCCGGTACTCATGCAGGTACTAAAGCTTTTCATCAACTCCATCACCTTTTCACTTTCTGCAGAGTGGTCGGTGAGGGAGACGAAACATTTGCATCTCTCATGTCGATGGCACTGCTGTGGAAAGTCAGCAGGGTGAAGTATCTGGTAGTGCACATTGTTGATCACCTCCCCTCAACTACAAGTAGAAGAAGTACTTTTAGCTTTGGATGCTGTAGCGTTAAATATCTATCCATCCATTTTCCGATCCACTTATCCTCACAAGGGTCGCAGAGGTTGCTGGAGCCTATCCCAGCCGGCTTCAGGCAGTAAGCAGGGGGACACCCTTAACCGGTTGCCAGCCAATCGCAGGGCACACACAGACGAACAACCATCCGCGCTCACACTCACACCTCGGGACAATTTAGAGCAGGGGTTTCCAAACTTAGTCCGCAGGGGCCGCTGTCCTGCATGTTTTCCAGCTCTCCCATGAGCAACACACCTGATTCAAATAATCAGGATCGTTGTAATGCTGCTTCACAGCTGGCTGATGAGCCGATCATCTGAATCAGGTGTGTTGCTCCTGGAGCCCAAAAGCCAAGTACAATAGTTTGGACAGCCAACAAAAATCAGAGGTGGCCCGCTTACAGCTAATCTAAGTATGTATATACACACACACACACACACACACACACTTGTATTGTAAATTCCTTAAGGCCCACAAGACAATTCAACGCTTCAAAAAGGTGATGCATGAAGAGATGAAGTCGTCAAAACATTTTCTTTGATGAATGCTCACGAAATGATATTCATACACGAAATTATTATTATTTATTCATTCATTCATTCATCATCTGCCGGAGCCTATCCCAGCTGTCTTCGGGCAGTAGGCGGGGGACACCCTGAATCGGTTGCCAGCCAATCACAGGGCACACAGAGACGAACAACCATCCACGCCCACACTCACACCTAGGGACAATTTAGAGTGTTCAATCAGCCTGCCGTGCATGTTTTTGGAATGTGGGAGGAAACCGGAGTACCCGGAGAAAACCCACACAGGCCCGGGGAGAACATGCAAACTCCACACAGGGAGGCCGGAGCTGGAATTGAACCCGGTACCTCTGCACTGTGAAGTTGACGTGCTAACCACTGGACTACCGGCCGCCCTTATTATTTATTATTATTATTATTATTTGTAATTAATTTGGTCATCTATTTGATGGATTAAATCCTAAATCTTATGGGGGTGGGCGTTTGCTGTATGACAATTCCAGTCACATTTGATTTCAATACCTATGTTCTTGGTCCTCACCATGTCAAAAAGGCGGAATATATTTTGACATGCTTGTTTTTGGACCATTTGTCCTTATTAGAATGCGAACAAATGTTATGCAGAGCTCGGTGATACTCTGTATGCCGAAAACCCAATTTCAGAACTTGCTCAAAGCACAACGTTTCAGAACGCTGAATAATTGCCAACTCCGCAAGCGCAATTTACAAATGAAAAAATACAACTTCTGCAGAAACAACTTCAGGGTCGTATCTTTTCGTCAAATAAAATTAAATGGAGCTTTAGCCTTCGAATGTTTCGAGTGTTTTTGACTTCACACAATGAGACAGGTGGATGGATACGATTTTGAGCACTATAGAATCGACACAAAGAGGCCTTTCTCTCTTTTTATTTATTAATTTTTTACAGCAAAAGGTGATGTAGTATACTCTGCTTAAACACTTTCAATATTTTAAAATGGAGAAAACCTACATGGCCCTGTTTATCTACCTTTAGTTGCGGTTTGTGTAATGTGTACCGCAGCTGGAAGCCAGCCATTTCCTAGTGAATCATAGCTATGTGTCACACAGATATTATGAAATGGCTTTCCTGCCCATGTTAAAGGAAACGGCTGATGTCTCAGTGCCCCCCATGATATGAAAAAATCAATTTAAAAGGATGAGAGAAAGAATGGCGCAAGGCCTATTTTCATTCGCCCCACACTGAGAGATATGACAATGATGTTATATTGCGTAGAGGGAGCGATGCCAATCGTACTGCCGAGAAATTCCTTCATAATTCAATTCAATTCCTTCAAAATCCCAGTGGCAGGCTCCTCTGCCAAAGTCAAGCGGCATGATGGAGTCAAACAGGGAGGGCTGCAGACGAAGACGGAAGAAAGAGGGACCTCGGATTGAGACTGAAACAATGGTGAAAATCGCCGCCGAGCCGCAGAGAAACTAAAAGGTAAGAGGAGCCTTTTGAGAGAAAACGGAGAAGTGGAACTTAACAGTGTCGGAAATATGGTATGAATTTCACTCTATTACGATAATCTGTCCAAGCAATTTCTGGAAAAGTCATAATACCATTAGCATGGGTAGAGCAGTGTTTTTGCTCAGTGGTAGGCACCGGTAAAAAAAAAAAAAAATACCGACGTTCATATGGAGTTCACTTGCTCTGGCATTTACTCTATAAGAGGGTGGGCTCAATGAGGAGCCACCGGTGAAACTCCAGAAAAACTGGTTCAACCAACAAAGTTGACAATGAAGAACCGCGCTCTTAAGTGTATCCGGCAAGCATATAACCCCATAAGGACAGAGGGTATTACGCCAGAAAATACATATACATATTTTCTTCTTCTTCCACCATCATGTCCACATCCCTTCTACTGCTCTCTTGCCTCTCTTTAGACCCATCTACGCACAACACACACACACAGTTGTTTTTTTTTGTAGGTGCAATAGCTCGGAGGCAAGCAGTGTGGAATTGGAGTCTTCAAAGACTCTCGGATTATCAAAGAGACACAGCTACCAGAAAACTAGGGGACACGCTGCAGAGGGGGAGGGAAAGAACATAAGCGAGAGGCGGGGAGGGGAGAAGAGTGCAGGGGAGTCAGCATGGGTTTGGGTGGAGGATGAAGTGATCAGACAGGGGAAGAGGAAAGGGAGGTGGATAAAGACCAGAAGTCCTTTTGTTCACATACTTTTTAAAAAAAATGGGAGTGACAAAAACGGCCGGAGTTAATGCATTAAAAAAAAAAAAACAATCAAACAGCCCCTAATGGTCTTGAAAGGCAAGACTGAATTCACATCCTTTACTGTCTTTGTCACCTATTCCGGCGTGCTTCTTTTACACCACCCCCCCCAAAAAGAATTTCATTTCACTGGAAGCACTGGCCTTGAAGTCCCATAATATTGTTAGAGTAAAATCAAGTATTACTGCAGTGAGACCCACCAAGTGTGAATATAGCTGCCACATCTAATGACAAATCGGTGCGTTCACGCCATTCCATATGACAGGATGTGGGAGTGCTGGCGTGAATGCATCACCCTTTGACAAAAAGCTCTTCGTCAGCCCCTTCTGTCCTGCAATGAGCTATGGATGTCTATTCTCCATTACAAGGACACGTCTCGCTGTGGAACACATTTCAAACTAGCGGTGGGAAAATATTCCGCTTGGTTCACCGTGGTGAGCTGCGGGCCATCATCTAGTAATGATTCTGGCTCCCCCGCTACAGCAAAATCGTGCAAACCTCTCAACGATGGCAGCTCGGTTGGAAGGAAGTCATTATTTATTTTAAACGCCTGATCAATTCTGAAGCGCGGTATGTACAAAAATAAAAATATACTGTAAATAACATCCATTGTTAATATGCTTTGCTGCACGAATCGAAATCATAGCGGTTTCCTGCATGAGCAAACACATCTTCCTGCCCGCACCATTTAGTCATGTGGATGAATGCCACGATGCACGTTAGCCCATGAGATGTTTTGTTTTGTGGGAACAGTTGTTTCCTTTGAATCCCAAAAAATAAACACCAAAAACCTCAACCAATGATAATGATAACATTTCCAGATCCTATTCAATATGTTTTTGCCTCAGCTTTGTAAGTTGATACAATCGCTTGGGATTCATGTTGCGCGAGTGGACGGGTGGGGGTGGGGGTTGATATATGTATAGTGTACCTTCAATCAGTTATTACATCTAATGCAGGGGTGCCCATTAGGTCGGTCCTGATCTACCGGTAGATGTAAGACAGGTCCCAAGTAGATCCGAGGAGTGTCGAGGAGAAAAAAAACAAACAACCATTTGTGTGTCTTTGTACATGTTAGTAATATATTTGTTTGTGTTAATGTACGCTGCACCCTAATCATCCTATCAGTCTCATTTTCACAAAAAAGTACTTAAAAAATAAAATAAAGCAGGTGAATCTTTACTGTGGCGCGTGATTACGTCACCGGAAGTTGTTAGGGCTCAGCAGTCTGCAATTGCAGCTTGTGATCAGAGCTGTTGCGCTCTATCTTTGATCGTCATTATTCTCATTCAAGAGTTTGCTTCAACATTCACAATTCACCGAGGGCACGGGCGAAGAATAGGAATCTAGGAGGGCCCAGGGAAGCACTTTAAAACGGTACGTGTGAGCTACAACAGTTAACAGGCTACAAAAGTGCATCGCATGCCTCAGTTTCAGGCTGTTTCTCTTCATGGCGTGTGTGTGTGTATGTGTGTGTGCGCACGCGCGTGCCGGTAAGGGCAGATCCCTGGAGGTTAGTTGATCGAAAAGTAGATCTTCGGTCCAAAAAGTTTGGGCACCCCTGATCTAATGTATCCAACAAAATATAATACGGTCAAACCTCGGTTTTCGAACGTCTCGGTTCTCGCCCAATTGGGTTTTCGACGAAAAATTTCTTGGAATTAATTTGACATTTTACTGAGTATATAAGTTGCACTTTAAAGCCGGAATCTGTTACAATTTTAAATGGGTGATTGTGCAACATGCACACCCATGGTGTCAAGACCGAAAACCCATGGCCCCTATGGGTCTATTATATGTACCTTACAAAATACTGTACAGTCAACCTCGGTTTTCGAACGTCTCGGTTCTCGTCCAATTCGGTTTTCAACCAGAAATGTAGAGTTTTTTTTATGCCTCGGATGACGAACAAATTTCGGTTCTCGAACAAACTGAGCGCACTTGAATGCACCATTTGACTCCTCGCCTTCCTTACACGAGGAAGTGACGCTTCCTCGGGTAGACGAGGAAGTGACGCTTCCTCGTGTTGCTTTCCATTGTGAGCAGACGTGTTCAGTAAACATTTTTATTTTAAAAAGAGCGTGGTTTCGGTTTTAGAACAATTTCGGTTTTCAAACAGCCTTCTGGAACGGATTATGGACGAAAACCAAGGTTTGACTGTATCTATATGTGTGTCCTGCATTTTTTTTTCTGTCTCATTGTGATTGTTTTGATGTAACAATATAAGAGTGGTGTAGGCCAAGATTAGATTCTTATGAGGTGAAGACACATTGTGGTTAAGAGTCAATTAAAAAGCACACAAAATACATCAATTAATATTTCCTCTGGCAAAATGAAATGAGATGATAGAAAGTGGTAGACAAGAGTAATATGCTTCGGTGTCAGGGGAGATTGGTGCTGTCAGCTTTTGGAAAAAAAGTAGAAAGGATCAGTGGGAAAACTTAATTGGGAAGAGCACAGGATTAACATTTTGATTAGCTTTTGGGTTAAGAAAATGAATTCCCCCTTCTTTTTTTTTAAGTGACCCTCATTTTTTTAAAACAGCGGGGACCAAATATGCTTATCTGAACTCAAAAGACAAGAAAAGTCATTAGCTGACATTACTTGAGCTTTGTAGGCATCATATCACTCCATTCCAAAAAAGGATAGCTCCCTCAATGCGGAGAAACAAAAGGTAAGTGGGCAGTGAAATGGATGACAAGATGGATAAGATAAACCGAAAAAGGGAAAAAAAATAGCAAAGAAGGAAGCGCAAAGAAGCCACTGTCTGCCAGAAAAATCGAGAGAAGTTGACAGATTGCCACAGTGATGTAAAGGGAGAAACTATTCTTCCAGACAAGCGAAAAGTTATGAAAAAATCCCAATGAATACCAAAAGTTTTGCTTTGTCTGCTTTGAATGGGATCACAAAAGTTGCTCGTAACTTCGACCCGTGTAACACTCGGCACAAAACTCTAGCTCCTTTTTAAAGAACAAAGAGTGACACCAGACGAGCTCATATTCAGTTAAATAGGTGAGTAAAGATTCTAAAAAGCAAAGGTAGAATGTGAATACTAAACAGGAGTTTTGCTGCAAACTCAAAAAAAAAAACCCCCTCTCATAATAAAAATGTAGATGAATATAGGTAAACAGCCGTAGGAGAATGTTACGGGCAAAAGTTTATTCCAAAAATACATGTATTCAGAACATCAAAAATGCCAGCTGGGATTTTAGGTTCTCTGATTCGAACGTTGCGTAGTCACAAAAACATAACGGCTCTTTCACTGTTCACATACACGCAAAGTAACACTCAACATGTCCACGTCCGCAAGTCATGCTAAACTGATTTAAAACAAGGCTCGCTTCAAGGACTGACTTGAAGTGTGTACTCATAGCAGATTGCCATTTTGCCTCTTTGCGCACATATCACTTCCCTTTGATATTCTTTAAAATAAATCTTCCGCGCACACTGGCGGAAAGAGTTAACAATGCCGGAAGGGAGTTCAAAACGAAGAGGAAAATGGGCTGGAAAGAATCAGACATGAGAGAAATTAATCTTCAATATCCTCTCCCTGCTGGATACCTTATTCCCTCTCAAAAGTTCCCATCATCAGAGTTCATTTCTATGGCTGCGGCATCTGGATGAGAAGCATGCATGCACTTATGTTTTGTTTGAATTAGAACATAATTGGATTGGGGAAAAGGGATAAAAAAAAATAAAATCCTTCAACCATGCTTAAAATTGTGTCACCCCCCCCTCAACCCCCCCCTCCTAATATTGTCTGCATGTGAGTCACTGTTCCACAGCGCGTGTGCATGCCTATATGCAGTGCTAATAATAGTATCTTTTATGGTCTTGCTTGTCAAGATTTACTACCCCGGCGTCCCGATTGGCAATACATTTCGAGGGGTTGCATTATTTTGCAAGAGTGCGCGTGCGCATCTCACTCTTGCACTCGGAGTAATTATTTTGATGCAACTCGATGGCGAGGTCTCACGCTGGAGGGGAAGAAAAAAAAAAAAAAAAAAGAATTATGCGTAATTAGATTCACAATGACCTTTTTTCATGTCTGGCTGTGATCGTCCAGTTATGTTCTTAAAATCCCAACAGTCAAGAAGGCTCCTGCGATGTGAAGCGAGGCAGAAAAACAACTTGTCAATCATCCGATGAAGAGATTAAGCCGTTTGAGTGAACTGCTTTGTGTGTTTAGTTTGTGGCCTTTAGGAGTCGGAGATCTGTAATCTGCATCTGAAATTATCTCAGAAAGGCAACGGAATTTAAGCATCGAGTCGTGCCCTCTGCGCCTGACTGTCTTCGTGTAAATTAAATCCCACTGCATTTCTCAGTCAGTACCTCAAATCATCCCCTCCCCCCCCCTCTTGGATCCGGCAACCCCTGCTTCTCATCGCATACAACAGCAGCCAACAACAACGTACAGCTTCCATCCCTCGTGAGTTAATGAACACACATTTGATGTATGCCCCCCATATTGCCTTCGCTTTTCAGCCTCAGCAAAACAGAGACTATTATTAATGCCACATTTATTGGAAAAGGAAAAAAAAAGAAATATATTAAGACATCTAAGTGGATTGCCTTGAGCATACTAAAAGAAGGGGCTCTCGTTTTGAAATGCTGGGGAATTAAAAAAAAAAAAGAAGTGAAGAGATCACAGACCATCTTTAGCTCTGATACTGTGAGAGGAGGGGCGGGGGGAAGACTAGATACGGTTGATACAGATCTGGTATGATATTGATGACAGATCTGATTAATCTTCTGATGATTTTTTGGCAGAGTCTTCCAAAACGGGCTTTAGACAAAGCCCCAAAGCAAAAAAAAAAAAAACATCTAGCATGAATACTCCATCGCCATCTCCTTTCAGAGCCCATTTGAGTCAAAACTGACATATTTATGGCTCATTGTGCCGTATCGTAGACATCACAGTACTGGCACCATGAACCATTTAAATACTCAGGGCCATGCTGTCATATCCTGTTAGTAACATATGTCTGAAAGATGCATAAGAAAAAGGAGCTCAACTTGATTCCTCTGATTGTGTTCCAGAAAAAAAAAAAAAGACGTCAGTGAAATGATTTTTTTTTTAGGACGAAGCGAAAACAACCTTGTTGAACTGAAGTGAGCGCATTAGTGACAGGGATGGGTGTAGGTAGACTCATTCGAAAGTTTCATAAGGATACAGAATTGTGTGATTTATTTTTTTTTCTTGAAGAAGTACTGGTTAAGAGGAGGACCCAAGAAATCTAGAATGGTTCTTTTTGTGTGCACCTTGACAGAGTTGCTTGGCAACAGGAGTGGAGCTCGGCAGTGAATTAAGGAGTCAAATTAAATACCTGTATAATCCCCAAATCATCACGGATTCATTTGGAATTGTTATTAGACAATATGACATTGCAAGGTGTGCAAAATGAATTGGGAGGAAGGAAAAAAAGGCAATATTGTGATTCGATTTTTTTTCTGTAATGAGGTGTGTACGGATAAATAGAAATGAAAGCCAACAAAGTAAATGTGCACATTTAAAATGGTTAGCCTTAATGAATTTTCTTTACACACATATGGAATACATTGCAAGCGTGGACATGAAGCTGATAAGAGTATGATAGGATATGGATTAGCTCCATACCTTTGTCCTCTGAATTATCGATTTATACAGCAGCTGTTTGAAAACATATTTCCTGTTGGCGAACTTATAAAATGGGTCTAATGTCCATGGAGTCGAGATTGCTTTATGCACATGCAAGACTGAGAATCAGCTTTTGTTATTTTCTACTAAACAAACTTCAGATTCACGCCAAGGGACTCAAAGGAGCATCTAATGGAATCGCAGAATCAGTCCCGAGGAAGCCTCCCCAATCCCGCAAATGCATCTTTAATACATCAAACGACATAAATTGGAGTTCCTCTTCTTGTCCTTTGTCAGTTGGCACAACCGAGATAGAAAGTATGCGGACAAACTTGCACAGCCATCATCCACAATAAGACACAATGTACCCAAATCCTCACGGGACTGCGAAAGAATCAGACCCTGCCCCCTTCATCATGGTTAATACATCAAACAGAATTAGCTTCCGAGATTCCTGAAGCGTAGACAGACACGATTCTGACAGCACACCATTCCCCACGACTTGCTGCCTTGTCCCCTCTTTATTAACTCTTTATTAGCCATGAAGTCCGTTTTAGGTGGAGGACTTGCTGCCATATACATTCCTTTATATGCTACCTTCTCATTTTGTTAACTCACACCATGTTTGAAATACATCAGTTTTTTTTTTAACAACATATATTCTATATTCTTTATTTTGTTATTAAATAAGCAGTAGAAACACACAGGAGCTAAGCGTGCGGACAAATATTTGCTCAAATCAACTCAGGGCTTCTAGAACAGGAATTGTTTCAACATGCTGCAGAGGAATTTTTATTTGACTGAAATGAAAATATAACTCGGTTTTGCTTCTGCTGGTGTTTGCAAGTTGAAGATTTGACAGATGAAAATGTTCATTTCCAGGTTCGATTTCGATTGGTGCTTAATGTGTAACCTCAATTAGAGTCTGAACTGTACGTATCATGCGTAGTTTTATTTAAATCCGATATTAATTCTTGTCACTTATAATAAAATAAAATCAATTTTGGGGGGAACTTGTTTAGTTACCAGGGTGATACAAAAATGCATTGACAATCCGCACAAAACTTTGCGGCATTTGGCACATGGCGACGCGGCTAAAGAACTTAGAATTTTTTTATTTAATTTAAAAGTCTGATGCAAAAGTCACAAGTGACGATTGTAGCAAATTTCCCAAAGATGACATTAGTAATAATAACATTAACAGTCATAATAGTACGTAATATTTACCGTAGAAAGTGCTCATAAACCCAAGCCAGAATGATGTCCATTCGATATCGAGTGAACCTAGAGTGGCGATCTGAATCGCAACCGTTTGTAGAAATTAGAAGCTTAGTATATTTGACCGTAATTATAGCTCCAATTTTTTTGAGAACCATACTTGTTTTTTAGTGTCATTCGCTGTGTTGTCAACATAATATGGACAACAAAAGCATGCAATTCATGACAAAAAGCAATAAGTTTTGTCACAAGCTTTTACTACTAACCGAAAGCACTCAAAGCCTCCTGCTATAGATGACTTTCCCACTGCGTCATTTTCCAAAGAGCATCGGCTCAAATGAAATACGTACAAAAATGAAACGCTGTCCCTGCACATGTTGACAGCCCACAACGCTGGTGATAGTGAGGCTTAAGTGCAGGGAGACTCACATGTGATCTGCTGTACAGCAAATCCTCCGAAAGAGGATAAAGAGGCTTTGGAATCACATTTACAGCACAGGAACAGTATCTCACTGATAAATACAGATTGTGCTGGTTGACCCTGTCCATCAGCATAGTGAAAGACCCATTGCGACCGGTTGCTGTCAGCCCTTACAAAATCGTATTGGTTATCACTAACATTCTCATGCTTAAGAAAGAGCAAGCTTAAGTTCTCAGTGGGTCAGAGGGCACGTGTCGCTATTAAGGCCACTACACAACCTATTGAGAAGTATACGGGTTGGCTCCGTTCTCTCCCGTGGTCACTGCTACATAATACAGTCAAACCTCGGTTTTCGAACGTCTCGGTTCTCGACCAATTCGGTTTTCGACCAAAAATTTCCAGTTTTTTATGCCTCGGATAACGAACAATTTTCGGTTCTCCAACAAACTGAGCGCACACTTGAATGCACCATTTGACTCCTCTCGCCTTCCTTACACGAGGAAGTGACGCTTCCTCGGGTAGACGAGGAAGTGACGCTTCCTTGTGTTGCTTTCCATTGTGAGCAGACGTGTTCAGTAAACATTTTTATTTTAAAAAGAGCGTGGTTTCAGTTTTCGAACAATTTCGGTTTTCGAACAGCCTTCTGGAACGGATCATGGACGAAAACCGAGGTTTGACTGTAATTAAAAGGAGATTGTGAAATACCATTGATGAGCTGACATGTAATGTTCATCACATTTACAGGACAGCTATGCTGCAAAGGCAAATGAGATCCCTTCAAGCCATCCAATTTCGATCGGACTTGTTGGTAACTGAAGCCTATCCCACCTGACTGTGGGCAAGAGGCGGGGCACACCCTGGACGAGTCGCTAGTCAAGCTTAAGCAAAGAATATTTCATAAACCAAAAGACGGCTGAGTTTTACAAATGAAAATCCTGAAAAACACTTTTTTTTTTTTAACACATTCTGCTAAAACAACATAACGGCTTTTGCAAACCAAGGCACTTGCAGAAAAACTGTCGCTGCCCACTGATAGCCTACAACATCGATAACATGAGCATGTTTGAATCATCCGACACTGCATTGTTCATATTAGAACTCTAAACTGACCAGAAAGCAATCACCAGACACGCCTGCTTTGATAGCGGTGTTATTTGACAAAGATAATGAACAACCGCCGCAGGATTTTTCTGCTGTTCTCCCAGCGACAAACATTAGAGGCTGATGGGAAAGAAACAGCTCAATTTCCCCAGTGGCATTTTAGTGACATTTTCATGTGAAGCCTCTCCGGTGATTTGAGCAGAAATCTGGTGCATCATTTTTTTACAAGTTCAAACAAAACGTCGTGGCTGCTTGATAACCATCGTGTATCATCTATCACAGATCGATGGCAGGAGCCAAAATCCAGGTGACCATCCTGAATCAATAAAATGGAATTAAATGCATGCCTCTTATCTAATCTTGAAACCAGGTTTCCCCCTTAGCAAAGAGGATTGTTTGTGTGCACGTGTCATGGTGACTGCCTCTGTTCTTGGTATAATGGAAGCAGTGTTAAGATTATTAAGAGAAAGCAGCTTGGTACCACCGTGGTATAAGGCGATTCATGCAAATTAACTTGTCTGTTCCCAGCTACCAGTTTCGGGGTGAAAACGCCATCAAAAATTATCTACATAAACACCTTCGGATTAGGTCTAAATTGAGACATTTTACTACAACGCCGTCTGTGCATATTTTGGCAGTCTGTCAACATTTTAAGTTGTTCCAAAATACCGTATTTTCTGCTATATAAGGTGCAACTAAAAGCATTCAATTTTCTCAAATGATATCAGTGCGCCTTATAACACTGTGCACATTTTATATGGATCAATATTCTGATTTATTGGACGTTGCATTTTAAATGTTCTGTGAAGCGCATTGCTACAGCTGCAGCGGTTGTGAAAGTTCTGTGTAAATACAACTGTGTTGTATTGTATTCCCTTTAGCGTCGATCTAGTGGATGCATAACACAAGTGCAGCCACTATTATAGCTTTTATTCTATGCGCTTTATAATGCAGTGCGCCCCATATATGAAAACAGATTTAAAATATGCCATTCATTGAAGGTGCCCCTTATACTCCGAAGCACACCTTATAGTACGGAAAATACGGTAGATTTGTAAAAGAATGCAAATGTTTAAAAAAATGGGATTGGAACTGAAAATAATTTTGCAACTCCAATTCCAGTATCCGCATTGCTTATCCATCCAACCGACTGAACTTAACTCGATTAGACAATGGTTATATTGAACAATCCCCGGCACAAGACCTGGTTGCTGTTCTCTAAACACAAAATGATCTGTCTGGGTTTTTTTTTCCTGTGCAACACACCATTAGATATTTGCTGAAAACTCACCTTGTCAAGGTTCTGTGATGCCACAAAAAAATGCCAAAGGCAGTAGTTCATCGGCTGTCAATCAAGTACGTTGAAGTGATACATCTCAACTGGGAGACTGACATGTTTGTATGTGAAAAACAGCTGAGTAAAATTTGCTTTAGGAGTTGTTTCCTTGTGTGCACTCAATGCAAGTTTATTTATGTATTTATTACAGTTAAATAGTGAACGATTTATTTTCAAGTCTAATGTTGCAAGAGTTTCATCAGGATGAAAGTTTCTGATGTATGAAAGTATTTTTTTTTTTATAGAGGGAATTAGAAAGACTTAGAGGGTCATCAATTTGTGGGGGTTTTTTTGTTTTGTTTTGGTTTTTTTGCAAAATGTCCAATTAAACCTAATATATAGCTCATGTTTTGGTATCAGTTTGTGCTTAATGTGTTCCTATTCAAAAGTAAGCTATTAAATAAGAGGTTGTTGGCTGTTTAAAATGCTTTTCCACATCTGAAAAGTGAATGAGAGTGGGCCTGGATGACTCACTGACATGCCGGCAGTCCAGTTGCTGCGTTATTTATGATAGCTGCTGGTGGTTTTTTGGCTTTTCTCCTGTGTGTCTCCAAGGCCCGGTGATTCATGAATGGACTAGACTGACTGAGCCTTCAATAGTAGAGGTGCATAGGGAGCGGTGGATATTCAGGATTAATTTCTTTCGTGTCATACACCTTCCACCCATTGTCAAATCCATCGCTGTCTTGCACCCTATCTGCTACGCATTTCCCATTTCTTGGTTTCATACTGCAAGACCTAATTATTTGTCCACAGCTTGACTAACGGTATGAGCATTATGCATTTTGTTGTCGCGACGTAATGATTTGGATGGTACCACTGAGATTGTAGGTACACCAATGCAGACCAAATCGTGAATGAAGACAAAGATATATTTTGGGGCATAGTGATGTGAATTGATGGTTTGAAGAATCACCGAAAGCAAAGTCTGGTGAAGAATGCCAAAAATAAATCATGTTGCGACTCCACCATCCCTGAGGCAGTTGATGTAATGACTAAATTGCATTATCCTGGTGTTTAAGAAGGGAATTGCCAACTCACTTGATTGGCTTCAACATCCAAATTTTTCAGCCTTCTGTCACAATCGGAATTGTTTGACAGCTCACTTCAAATGTAGCCTGTGCCTCCAGTTTCAGTGACACAGTAGGAGTCCAGAGGGCTCTTTGAAATAGATGAATATGTCCTGGTTTCAACAGACTATGTCCCTAGATGTTCCATTTTGGCACATTGTTAAATATTCCTTTCTAAGTGATGCTCCTTCTGCATCCTGACCCACAAAAATCAAACCATAAAACAAACAGCTCTAACCCCAAATGGGGTTATTTCAGCAGCTGTTGACGGTTGCTTTGTTGCTGACATGCCAGTCAATCACAACAGAAATAGTCTGAACCATACTCGCAACATCTGAAAGAACGCCCGCTGTCTGCCGGGAGTGTGTGCTGACATTTTGCATTTCACCTTACAAAAGACAGTTTGTTTTGCAAAGATTTCAAGCTCGAATTCGTTTGTCTTTGCCAGATGCATTGTGGTTTTAGAATCCCAATCAAAGTGCAAGGTTGTAATGCCTCGCTAATGTAGGTACAGCGTCAGTTCAATGTGTTTCTTTAAAAATAACGGGTACAGTTTTGTATACAGGTATCTATATTATACCAGCAATAAAATCCAGCAGCACACATGCACACACACACACACACAAAAAAAATCCCAGCGGACAAAAAAAATGGGGTTTGCAATAACTGTAAATGCAGCAAAGTGCTGCTAACTTCAAAAGACTGATGATGCTATTTTCTCCTGGCCGACTCACTGTTGCTGTAGAAGAGCTTCTTGGTAGATCAATGTGCTAACTCGATTTATAAAGAACAAGAGGTATTGAATTTTGGAATTACCAAGAGTTGAACAAAATAACTGCAGAGATGCTTTGAGCACATCCGGAAAAAAACATTTTAGTTTTTGTTTTTTTTGGCTACCATTGCTGCCAGAACATCAAATTGTACAGCGTGTTCACATGAACCGCAAATTAAATCGCATGTATAGTTTGACCGTCCCAAAATCAGACAATATTTCAGCAAATTTATGTTGCTCACCTCTGCTTCATATTGTAGAACTATTGGAGGGCCGTCATAAAGTTTAAAATGCAGTATTCAAATTTCCCATTTCAGTCACTCTTACATTTGTATGATTCACTAGTGGAGCTAACGACCCTCAAAACAACACATTATGTGCCTCTTTTCTTATTCTGTCATGGTGAAAATGGAATTCAAAAGGGCCTGTCAACTGTCGACATTTTGCTGGGGTGCACAACACATCACTCTGACAAAACTTTGCCCGCTGGAGGGGGTGAACAATCATCACCATGACAAAGAAAATGCCAAAGGCAGAAGCGGTGTGGCTAACCCTGTAACTACAACAGAGGCGATTCGCTTCCAATTTCTCAAATGATTAATGTTATTATTTGCCACTAAGAGCTAAATGGATTGTCTTTGATCCGTCAATTCTCTACTGAAAAGCACTCAACGCTAAGACTGACGACTTCACAAGGAGATTGGGGATCGCAGAGTTCGGTTAAGGAAACGAGTCGGAAGCAATTTGCCCCCGGAATTATATGAAGTAACTCTACAACTTTCTAGTGTGTCTAAATGTAAACATGTCATAATTCTCAACGCAAAATTGTGTCACAGGCAACAAGTAAAAATTTACTGAATTTTTTTTTTTGAAGTTTCAGTTGTATTTGGTATTTCTCCAATTTTATACATGTGGTTGTCATCTGTTATTTCACGGCTCTGCTGTGTTTACAACCTGTGCATATTTGGTGCGGTGTTGATAAATTTTTGAATGGACTTTTTACACATGCAGTTATGTTCTTTTGCTAGCGCTCTGAATGCAGATGTGCGTAATAACATTTTATGGCCTGATTTATTTGGTTCCTTTCTTTAGATCGAACATTTCATTTCATTTTTATTGTTTATTTGAAGGGCACAATGCACATGAATGAACACCGGTGCATTATCCGTGTAAATGTGCCGGAGTTAGCATACAGCTAATTTACATTTGTCGTCCCTTGGCAGGTAACATAAAACATGGACGAGACGTAAACAAGACATCATTCATTCGGTCGTTCATACTTTCGTGCAAGTACATGAATTGAATTGAAGTGGCTTAATAATGTGCCCTGAAATTGTTTGTGTTTAAAAATATTTTGCTGATGTTTGAGAAAAATAATGATAATGAGAATTTGGGTCCCAGGGTGAGAAACGTTAAACTTCAATGTCATGCTTTGACATCCAGTTTTAATTTCGACACAACGTTAAAAGTGTATTGACCTTTGGGGTTGTAATATTTTAGATTTTTGCATTATTGCTGTGGGATTAAATCCCACATACTGGCCTGCTGACAATCACCCTGTGATTGACTGGTGACCAACGGCAGGCTGTAGTCTGTTTTTTCAACCCAGGTCAGCTTGGATAGGCTCCAGCCCCGTCCGTCCGTGACAGGGAACAGGATAAGCAGTAGAGAAAATGTTTGCATGGATTTATGCTGTTACAGCAACTAAAGTGTGTGTTAGAGGAGAGGTGATCCATGTCACGATTGAACTGGGTTGAAATGCCCTCTGCTCTCAGCATTTTTCTTCAGTGATTTAAGTTCTTTGGTCGTTCGATCGAATCGAATCATTTGAAGTCCTATTTGGGACTGAGTCTTTGTCTCCGTGTTTGTACCTTGTGTAATCTCGCTTGAAAGTGCGGGTTTTGCATCCTTATACTCACCCAACCTAGTGCTTTCGTGCTACAACAAAAGGAAGATACATGAAATAACTAATTTGATTCACTGGCTTGGGTAAAAAAACAAAAACAAAAAAAAACAGCTTCTGGGCTTTCATTATTTATCTTGCAGATGCTTTTTACTGTGTTGTCCTCACTCACTAAATTTGCAATGGCTCCCTATATAGTAATGCTTTGAAACTGCCTTTCCTGAGCTAGAAGCAGCTTGGAAACAAATACGGCAGGCATCGTGCCTTTCACTCATGTGTATAAAAAATAAAACAAAAAAAATCATGCATCAATGAATTAAGAGTGACTTTGTTCCAGAAAGCAAGGCCAGCATCTTACGATAAATGTTACATAGTTGACATATTTGAATGAAAGCGGACTCAACCAACTTTTAAACTGTTCACCGTGATACGATGTCAAACACTGAACAGCTTTCGATTGGTTGAATAAAATGCAACTGCTGCTGTTGAGGTATCAAAAACAGGAAGGTTCTTACCGTCGCCATTGTCAAAAATCGTGCTTGCAGTTGTAATCGTAGCATAATTGGTTGTGAAAATCCGAATTCAGTTATTCTTCGACATAGAGTCTTCACAAAGCTTAAGGTTTACGGTTCAGCGGATTATCATTTTTGTTTGTTTTCTTGTCTGGTCTCCGGTTGATGCCTCATTCCAACACACGGGAGCTTTTAAGGCATTGTGTTGCACACCGAGGGGATGAGACACTGTGCAATAGATAGTCAATAGGAAGCTGTGAATTGTTATCCCCTCCTGTGTGGGTTGTGTTCTTGCTCGGTACGATATAAACACATTATTCAACTAAAGCATTGTTACTTTACTCCCTGATATTGTAACCACTGGATAGGCAATCATCAACAATGACGTGTTCCGTAATGGCTGGGTTTGGGTTACTTATAAAGCAGGTGTAACTGATCGAGCCGGCCTTAGCGGCATCAAATCACAAAAGATTGCATTATACGTTTGGATAAAGTGGCGCACAAATGCATCGCAGGTACAATCCGACAGCCCACGTTTGTTTGCACGGATGAAGAAAAGATTCTTCATTAAGGGAGGAAAGTCATCCCTCCACAATTCAAATTTCATAGCCCATGTGATCCGGGCTTTTCTATAATTTGTTACATTTGCAAATGATCTCCCAATGCTATAAGCCATTCTACTCAGGAGAAAAGAACCTTTTCTTTTTTTTTTTTTTCCCCCCTCAGTCTGCCGTCAGACCTAACTAAAGAACCCTGAGGGCTTTGATGAGAACAAAACCAACAGGACTCGGATAGCCCTGAAGCTAACTCTGTAAGTTTATTATAAGATAAATATTAGATCAAAAAGAAGGAACAGCGTGACCTTGCTACTCTTTCTCATCGTGACATCTTCTCCAAGGCAAAAATAATAAGTTTGGATTTCCTTTCTTCTCCTTTCCATGTCTCGCTCACTTGTCTCTATGTTCCATCACCGACTGTCTGCAGTCTGCTGGGTGTAAGAACGGATGTCTTGACACATTCCGATTAGTGAGAAGGCTATTCAATTACCATAGCTCGCAATATCAAAACCCTGCCAATTCCGAATGCAATTTCAGACATCTCATCTTACATATTTGCTCATTTTATGCACGAGTGGATTTTGTCATTTTTTTTGTTTTTTTTGTTTTGTTTTTCCGTTTAAGGTCAACATTCGACAAGCGGTAGCTCATCTTTAAGGCTTGGGCTTTGAAACCCGAGGTCGCGCTGCGAACACATAAAAATGACAACGAGGTGTCAAGAGAGATACTCGACTGCTTCTTGAGTATGTCAATGTGGCCTTGAGCAAGGCACTGACCCCACCCTACCTTGTTAGAATGCCCCTTTCACATTGATATGTTGCATCTTCTTGCATGCTTTAATGCTTGCAGGTGTGTGATCTGGGTCTTTGTGTGCAATTTGATGTTGTGATCAAAACGGGGATGCAATTGTTCAGCCCGGAAGAGGGTGGCATAAATCTAAGTGCAATTTGAGTTAACCTATTAAGTTGTTTTTTTTGCTTGTTTATGCATTCACTGTATGTCATGAAAACAGCATGATATGACATCATTAGGGTTTGATCCCGGCTCCCGCCTCCCTGTGTGGAGTTTGCATGTTCTCCCGGAGTACCCGGAGAAAACCCACCGGGCCTGCGTGGGTTTCCTCCCAGATTCCAAAAACATGCTCGGCATGCACAGCACACTCCTCAATAAATTGTCATTTGTGGGATTTATCGAATTCCCTGTGTCCTAGCAACACTGCCCAGGCTTTCAGTACTAGTAGTAACAACAGTAACATTCACACACAATCCGCCCACTCTGTGAGCCCACTCATGTCTCCATGCCCTCTGCACCTGCCCTAATCCCCAGGTGAGCCACTACCGCCAATCTCTGACTACACTGTATGCTCACCTCAACCCACTCGCTGCTGTTCTTTTCCTTCTGATGCCAAAAATTTGAAAAATGTGATGTGTTTTGACTCCACGCAGTCTCCCTTCCCTTTCAGTGTTGGGCACCAACTTTATATCCTGAGCATTTGGACATTAATCTCAGTGACCTCAGATGCCACGTGGTGAAAACAAACACTCTGCACAAGACCATTTCTTTCATCCTTTCAAGAACTCGCAGACATCGAGACCTTGCTTTTTTTATCGGGTGATCAAAGAAAGACAAAACATGCACAGATTGTAAAACCACAATTGTGTGTATAAAAGTGTATTGACAGACGAGAACGGATTGTTCATCAAACGGCCTCAACGGAGAGTCATTCCGGTTCAGTTGATCATTCATTCCGTCATTCATTTTCCGATCCGCTTTATCCTCACAAGGGTCGCGGGGGGTGCTGGAGCTTATCCCAGTCGTCTTCGGGCAGTAGGCGGGGGACACCCTGAACCGGTTGCCAGCTAATTGCAGGATACACACAGACAAACAACCATCTGCGCTCACACTCACACCTAGGGACAATTTAGAGTGTTCAATCCGCCTGCCATGCATGTTTTTGGAATGTGGGAGGAAACAGGTGTACCCGGTGAAAACCCACGCAGGCCCGGGGAGAACATGCAAACTCCACACAGGGAGGCCGGAGCTAGAATTGAACCCGGTACCTCTGCACTGTGAGGTCGACGCGCTAACCACTGGCCGCCCTCAGTTGATCATGTCACTCCAAATTGGCTATATATTTTTTTTAATAATTATTTCTACTAATTCTTAACCGTCCACCATAGCAATGCAATTGCGCAAATCTTTTGACTAAACTGTTAAATAATGTACAATACACACCAGTAAATCATGTCATGATTCTGTTTGTGACCAACAGGTGGCACTGTAGGGCTCTCCCTGCAGCTTCACACCTGTTGGTTGTGATGCAAAGATAGCTTTAAAAGGACTCCCGGCACAACCACTCGGTGTCGGGTCATTGTTTGCTTGATTGCTGCTGTCAGGTTTGTTTCAGTCATGTTTTGGGTTTTTTGTTTGATACTTTGGACTTTGTTTGTTTTGGATTTTGTTTTCTCTGTTATAATACAATTTGTCAAGTACACCCTGCTCCTCCCTCTTGCCTTGTCCACCTCCACCTCGCAACGTGACAAATCAGGCTCTTGTTGTTGCTATTTCTTTTCAAATTGCAGATCGAGGTAAAGAAAAAAAAGATTTTTGTCCCCTGCAAAAAAAAACTAACTAAAATAAAAAAGGATTTCAATTGATATGAAGATACCTGAAAGATGATTGGTGGAGAATCATTAACTTATCGATCTATCTCCATTTTTTTTTCTCTATTGTGAGACAAAAGTATTTGTATCTTATCTGATTGAGGTGAATGATAATCAGTCTTGTGCAACAACATGTCGGCTACTGCATTGAAAGTTAAGTCAACCGCAGCGCCCATATTGGAGTGATTTAATAAAGGTGCTACAAACCAAGTGTGACATAAAAATGTGACCAAATCAGCTTAACATGATAAAAGACACACAGCACCAGACAATAATCCATAAGCTTTAAAGGAGGATGGGGGGAGGGGGAGTTACAATCAGACGCTTTATGCAGAACTGTCATCAAACGTGGGTCTTATCACACATTTGCAGCACATTGATCTAACGCATACAATAAGCTTATCAAGCACATACAGAGACACTTAGAAATGCACGGATTTAGTCAAACCTTTTCTCGGATCGGGCTTGGATGGGCTTTTTTTTTTTTGTGTAAAACCTGTTGAACTGTTTAGTTTCCTGATGCACTGTATTGTGAGCTTATCTGTCTTAGCAGGCTGTCTTTAACGTCTTAACAAGGTGGAGAGACAAGTTAAAGGGGGCACTGTTATGTACGGGCGGGCATACACTTTCTCGATCAGATAACGTTTCCTCCGTAATGATTGTTACTTTTGTGTTGCTTAGAGTAATACCTAAGTGTGTACCGTTGAGTCATGGTGGGATCTTCCAATAACCTTCTTCTTTAAAAATATATTATAAAGCTCATGAAACTGCCCATGTCGGGGCACTATAACTTAATTACTAAAACTTTGCTGAGAAGTGGGGATGCCTTTGTGAGTTCAGTGTAACCAGCACGACAATTATTTTAAGCAGAGCCAAAAATTAATGGTCTCGACTATGATTGGCAAAATGAGCCTTCTGTGTGAAATGTGCATAGCACTCAGTTCTGCCTGAGACATTGTGTTGAAATGTTGTTTTTCAATTAATTCATTTTCACACACACACACACACACACACCGATATATATATATATATATATATATATATATAGGTGTGTGTATAAACATGTCTATTTCTTTCTTTTTTTTTCTATTTATTTATTTTTACGTGACAGCTCAATTTACTCAAATGGCCTCCGTAGTCAATGCTTGTCAATCCAATTGAGCACCTTTGGGATGTGAGGGACAAAAGATTTGCATCACAGATGTGCAGTCGACAAATCTGCTCCAACTGCATAATGACATCACGTCAGTTCGAGCCGCTTATTGAGTCTATGCCAGAAAGAATGAAGGCATTAAAGATGACAAGAGTCGGGCCCGAAAAGGAACAAGCAAGGTGTGCTTGATTAAGTGTCTGCTACGGGTTCTTTCAACCAACTGATCTGCTTAATTAATTTGTTGATAAGATGTTGCTCATTTGCCTTAAATACTGTAATGTGGCTCGGTGCCAGAATATAAAAGAAGATCATTTGCTTTGCAAAGTCACAAAAGTCTTGCTTTGAAAGGGTCCTTTATAGGGGATTCATGAAAAAAAAAAAAAACTTGGAAATTGGAATTGGAAAATCATTTTTCATTTAAAAGAAACTGAAGTGAATCATTATATTTGTACCATTCTTGAATCTTATTGCACTCCATGTGTCGAGATATGTATCTAAAACAATTTTTAGATACACACAAGGTAAAAACCCTTTATTAGTTCTTTGAAATGAATTATCTGCAATGGCTTGGTTTTTGGAGAGCTTTAACACATTCGGAAATATTCATGACAAACATGACAAAGCCTACTCCTGTACCATATATTGAATCGTATTGCCACCCAGTTGCATCAAACTGAATCGTTCTACTTGAAAATATACCGTTATAGATTTGTATCATACCCATGTATCAAGAGACGCATCACAAAGTATTTTATTGACCAGTCAAGCACACATGCACCTGTCTACCAGTATAGAACCGCTCGACTTGAAAAGAGCAGCTAATCTGACTTTGCATTGCACTACAACAACCGGAAATATACGCATGAATGTTTGGAAATTACTTTTAATATCAACATTAACACGTCTAGAAGCGCATGAGGGTGGAGTGACAAAGTTAAAGTCAAAATCCAGAAAAAGAGTATTTGAAGACTGGCAAAGGGGTTCGGGGCCAGGTCATGTAATGTGCCAGAATCTAGATTGCTGGACAAGGAAAGCCACACTCCATTGTCGTTGCAGCAAAAACACAAACTAGCCACAGGGACAGGCAAAAAGCGCTAAAACATAACTTGTGGTCGGTGGGGGTAGAAGACTGAGGGGATTCCATGGAGAACAATGAAGCCGGGCAATCAGATGCAGACGTGGATCCGCAACGAAAGATCAATCCACAGAAAAGTAATGGAGTGTCATAAATGAACGTGTCGTGATTTTTTTTTGCGGTGAGTGAGTGATCAGGAGCATCTCAAATAGGCGTGGCTAACTTGCAGCGTGTAGATCAGACAGCGAGAGAATGCCCTGGTGACTTGTAAATGATTTATATAAAATAGCACCATATGAGGCACAGTGTTAAAAAGATTTCAAATGAATAAATAACCACAAATTGACCTTAAGATCATACCTTTCAATGAACGTTCAATAAGCCTGCCATCTGACTTTGTGAAATAAAATGTATTTCGACAAAGCTTCAAAAGACTAGGCCGCGTGACACGTGGTTACGTCGTGATTGGAACAAGACAGCTAACAGTTATTCTGACCTGAAGAAAGAGGTGCTAACAGCAGTTCTCCAGGCAAATAATTAGTTTTATCTCACAAAGACATGGGTCATCCCGTAAGGGGCTCACTTATAATGCCGAGCACAATATAAGAAAATGTGCTGCTCAGTGGAGCTCTCGAAGGGGATTGCTTCTTCATATCTTGTCAAATTTCAGGTGACATTTCATACGGCCGCAGACCAGAAACAACCTTTTTTTCCTATGTGAGTCGCTGCAGCTCCAGAGTCATGAGATTGAGCGTTGAAATTTCACACTGCTTGAACACATTCGTATTAATGCAGATGGGGATAGATTAGATCAGATTTTGAATCTTTGATATGAGTTATATTTTAAAATAACATAAATCTATATATCAAACACAAAATAGTGAAACTCTATGCAGGCACGAGGAGCCCGAGGCCTGCATGTTTAACTGAATGGCAGTATTTATTGGAGATTGTATTATTTATCACACTTTCCATTACCGGCTGCATTCTGTCCTCTCGATAACACTCTAGCATTGTGTGCGCGCAGTTAAATACGGTATGGTCAACATTTTTCTGCTCTTTTCTCATTTCCTTTTCGACTCGACTCTGTATTGTGTTGAGCGTACGTTGAATAGTGCAGTCCACTTGTTATTATTCCAATTACATTCAGCACACTACATTTCTTAGCTCTGCCTGACGGATTTGCACTCATTTAATGCGTGCGACGTACTGCTGCTTAACAGACTCACATTTGCATCATAATGATTTAGAAGGCCGATGCATTTGAATGTTCATAAACAGAAAAATGTGCAGCGTTCCACTGGCATTGAACTGTTCATGTGGCTGCCGGCATTGCAGCAAATCTTTGGAAGGAGATTGCTGTCATAGGACACTAAAACACGAAAAGACAGATGGTTAGTTTAAGTTCAGGTGTGCCACTACTTAACAACTGTGTTGGAATTATTATCGATGACCTACGATCAGAATATGCAACTGCCTTTGGAAGAGGCATCTAATGAATAGTTTATCTTATCACGGCATTGGGAAGCCTGAGGTTTTGATGCCAATCGGCTTTTGAAGGAACTGGGGCGACGCGTTTTTACACATTTTCAAAATCACACTGATGAGTTGTTTCCTGCAAGCAACACACAAATTAATTGCACACACCAGCGATCAGCGATGCGATGCACATTAACAATGCACTGAGCATTTGAGATGCAGATCGGCCCATAGGGGGAGCTTAGGCCTTTCATATGATAATCTACTGTAGTTATTAATAACTTGTCACTAAACCTCTCAATATTGCACGGGGCATGACTGAGCCAGTATCATAAATTCCACTACAGATTTTTTTTAGCCAATTCGACTAAATATCTATGCTGGAATGCAACGCTGTAAAGATTATCCCCACAAAGTAAATGTGTTCAGTACCGTGTAGTTAGTATACTTCAATCAAAGCGGTATGTGCCATTGATGTTTACTCCTGCGTATCAAACGGCCGCAACGGGGCACCTAACTTGAACAATGCACCCACAATAAATTCCAAGACAGAGAGATGAGTGTGTGAAGGTATTAGGGTGGCCCTAAGCCTTTATCTTATCAAGTTTCAGTCCAATACACACGGGGATGGGGCAGGGACAAAAGGAAGCCAAGCAATTAATTGTCTTCTCAGCTTGGCATCTCATTTCAACAGCCCAGAAGGTCTATTACAGGAGCAAGGCAGTCATTAAACCTCAACAATAATCACTGCTGAGCTATTCCTTCATCCTTTGTGCTACTTCACCATATCCTGTTTAATGCCACTCTACTGTGTCAAGTCTACTCACCAATACAAGATTTGATACAGGAAATCAATATATAGGCTGGAAATGCCATGTCGGGGCGCATCAGTGCCACAGAACGGAACCCGGAAAGATCCAAATTACGGAATTAGTATATTGGTCCTGTCCATTGAATTTCAGGAGCAATAAAGAGCTACTTTTTTTAGAATCGATTTACAGACACACGCTAACAACATTATTTGACAGAATTAGCACCAGGAGTAGTCATGATTTCAAGGCAATCGTTGTATGTGGTGGATATTTAAACAATTTAGCGTGAACACCTTTAAGCTAATAACTTTACAGGAGTTGGCAAAAAAAAAAACAAAGGAAAAAACAACACGCTTTGCCCTGTTTGTTAACACTGACAGTGGTACATCATTAAAATGGCTTGTCACAAAAAAATCAGTGCTCTCTGGCTCCTTCTAGTACCTCAAATCAGATTTTTAAGAAACACCTAGAGCTGGAGAGAAACAACCAATCAGCGTGGGGAAAAAAAACAACCGATCAGAGACACAAGATATGACTGACTGTCAATCACTTGCCGTGCATCCCATGGCACACTCATGGCAGGGAACACTCCCGCGCTGTATTTTTCCAGAAACTCATGTTTGTATGCAGCAATGGTTGTTTCAAAGTGTTATGTAAATAAAGTTGAGTTGAATTGACTACAACTGAGCACAAGACTAGCAAACAGAGGCAGAGCGAAAACGTAATAAAAGGAATTGGACAGATATCAAAACAAAAAAATGTGTTCGAGGAAACTCAGGCAGCTGAAAAGATTCTCAAGCAACAAAGAATTTGCAATATTTCTGCTCCCCGGATATGTTTATCATCCACCCATCCATCCATTTTCTAACCCGCTTATACTTACGAGGGTCACGGGTGTGCTGTAGCCTATCCCAGCTGTCTTCGGGCAGTAGGAGTGGTACACCCTGAATTGGTTGGCAGTCAATCACAGTACACACAGTCTCCCTGTTGCAACACACCTGATTCAAATGAGCAGGCTCAATGGCAGGCTTCCACAGAGCTTGCTGATGATCTGATCATTTGAATCAGGTGTGTTGCAACAGGGAGACTTTGAAAACATGCAGGACAGCGGCCCACGAGGACCTGAGTTTGACACCTACGATGTAGGAGGTCGAAGCACACAAAGTAAATGTATGAGGAAGTGCAAGCAGACCCTTATGGCCGATCGCAGATCACCGCTATGAAGTAGGCACTTGTAGACCACCCTCCTGATCTTAACTGAAGGTCGCAGCATAATTCATTCTGCAGTCTATAAAATCATTTTATCTGGCAATTTCCAGAAAAATGCTTCCCAAATGAATCGGGAGAAGCTTGATTATGCAACAATAGAGTGACCCAAAACACATTGCCAACACAACAAGTACTTCATCAGGCGTCAAAGAGTGGAAGCTCTGGCCAAATGAATCAGAGGACCTCATAGAGCCTGCATTTTACCTGAAATAAAAGCGGGAATTTGGAACTTTTGTGTGATATTCATCTTTTGATCTGAAACCCAACTCTCTTCAATAGACAACAAAAACAAAGGAATCGACCTTGCTGTTCCGATACTTTTGGAGGGGACTCTATGGTAATGCAGGAGAACATGAAAACGGTCATATTTTCATTGGAGGGTATCCAGCATGGCTCATCTTCTGGTGCAATACTTCACAAGCAAAAAGAGAGGAGAGGAGGGGGTGTTGATAGAAGGTAAAGATGTGAAAGAGCACCACGGCACGTACAAAGTAAAAGTTAAAAATACGTTGCACACAGTGGAGACTGAAAGCTGAAAAGCTCTCAGTAGGTAAGAATAAAGACGATTTGAAGAGTTGAGAGCGCCCAAGAAGAAAACAGTGGGCGGGTTGGGAAGAGACTCCCTGAGTTTGAGAGGCACAAAAGTGGCAGTCGGGGGACGTGGAGTTGGTTCATTTGTCACTGCCACATCAGTTACTTTCTCCTTCCTAACTGCAAGGACAGGATCTGACCCACGATCCAGGTCTCGATTCCCAACCCCCTCCCAACTCACCTCCCCATCCTCTTCCATCCTCCAACCTCTGCCAGCACCTGCCCTGTCTCCCATCGCTGGGAATAACACCATGCAACACTGCACTCGCACAATTTTGTCTGCCTGTGTGGACATGTTCATTGAGCTTAATCAAATACATGTCTCCGCAGCAGCCGCAACATATAGCCCGAAGGTAAATTATCTAGCCAATGGCATGCCTGAGTGGTGCTAGCATCTATTTTATGCGATCTTGTGAAGTGGTTGTCCTTCAAAACAGATATGCTGCATTTCTTTGGTATACAATATTATATTGAATATATATTATATTATGTCCTACACAATATACAGTAACTCTTCCACAGAGGCAGTAGCATGTTGACAAAGTCGTAGAAAGGCTTTTATTGGCCGGATGTGGACCCCGACCGGGGGAAAGTAATGCATACTATGCTGGTGCTTCCTCAGTAAAAACCACTCAGTCAAAGGTTTTAAAATGCTCTTTGGCTTGAGAAGCATGACGTTGTTGGAAATTATTTTGCATGCGCTTCCCCTAAGGAAAATGTGTCCACGCAAGGGTAATTAACAGGAATTGTCTTTAGAACATTGGAGAGCCTGCAATTGCTGCACTTAAGTGTGATATATACAGTATATCTATCTATCTATCGATATACATTCATTCATTTTTCGATCCGCTTTATCATCACGAGGGTGGCGGGCGTGCTGGAGCCTATCCCAGCTGTCTTTGGGTAGCAGGCGGGGTACACCCTGAACTGGTTGTCAGCCGATCGCAGGTCACACAAAGACGAACAACCATCCGCGCTCACACTCACAACTATCTATCTATCTATCTGTCTGTCTGTCTGTCTGCCTATATTATGTACAATCAAACCTCGGTTTTCGAACGTCTCAGTTCTCGCCCAATTCGGTTTTCGACCAAAAATTTCGAGTTTTTTATGCCTCGGATGACGAACAAACTGAGTGCACTTGAATGCACCACTTGACTCCTCTCGCCTTCCTTACACGAGGAAGTGACGCAATCAGTTTCCAATTAGTACATGCAATCACTTTCCCTACCCACCTTATACCCGCTCGTTCATCTCGTTGTGAGCATACCATATGTCTTGCTTGAGAGTCTCGCTTTTACTTTGAGGAAGTATTTTCTCCCGAGCTACCTTTGCCATTTTGACAGCAGGGCTATTCATTCAATCAACTTTCATTGCTTTTTACCATCACTTCATATAGGTTGACATTCATCTCTGCCGCCGGTGATTTGTTCACTGCTTATCTTTTATTTTCCGCCAAATGTCAATAACGCAGCTGTGGTCGCACTACTGATTGGTAACAGTGGTTTGTTTATTGAAAGCAACAGCTCTGAGATGAATTTTTGAGGCAAATGAGTTCGTAGCTTAACCTCAATTTACGACATGTACTGTCGAGATTGTTATCCGTTCATTATTTCATTTACTAAGGGAAATCTTCATGACTTGCTTTACAACACAATACGCCTAACCGCACACACACATACACTCATTAGTGGTGAATAGTTTGTCAAAAACTTTCCCCTTGATCTAATCCAAATAAATTTTGTTCGGCAATCATCCAATACTTGTTTTGATGTCAGCATGAGGCTTACCGAATTGCTTCAAAACAATATATGTGTATTTATAGCTGCTCTGACAATGTTTATTCATTTTATGTCAGAAAAAAAAAAGCCCAAATGCCCCATGCTAGACCAGACGTCAAAATAGACTCCCATTAAAAAAAAACCATCAAATCTGATTCATTGCCGGGCCAGTTTTTTTTTTTTTTTTTTTTCCCGCTCTTGAGCTGATCTAGGGTTTAGATTTTAAAAGTCGCTTTGAAAACCGTGTCGGTCTGTGGAAAATTTGGGTCAAGCTCATCAAGCAATAATAAGCAGTGCGCCAGTCACGGTGCTGAAACCTCACAGCTTCATGACGTCGTTCCCAAAAGAGGAGGTGACCGAGCTGGCATTTGCTGAAGAGAATGCTCGGAAATTATAAAAGAAAATGTGAAATCTCAGATGGGATCTATCTCAGCGCAATGATTCTTGCACTGATTTACATTTTATGATATGGTGAATTATGTACTGCCTTTCTAATGAGAAACATAATTTAATGAGCCTACAGTTAAAACAGCTGTCGCCCAAACATCTTTGATTTGAGAGTGATTATGACCCAACAGTTGAGAAAATGAAATGCTTTTTTGATTAAAATATTGCTGACATACCGTCGGGTATAAAGATTAGACGTGGCTTTTTAATGACAAATCAAATACGTTTTATGCCATCTGTTAACGTGCACCTTTGAGGCTGACTGGTCTTACAGGTGTCTGTGGACCAGAACGCTTCCCTAATGGACCTTAATGGATTTTATAGTGCGCTGCAGACTTCTAATGGGGCAGTATGTCTGATGGGGATGCTCCTCTCTGGCCCTCCTGGGCCATTTCGAGGTTCCTAATGTGACCTGAAGAGAAGGATACATAATGTATCAGTAGGTTCTCTCGGTGGGAGGGTTAAATAAAGTGGAAAGTGTTGCGAGAGTGAAAACACGGAAATGGAAGGTTATGAGAATTTGTAATAGTAAAAGGGGATGGGGGTTGGGGGAACCTAAAGAGACATTAAAGCTGCCGGAGGAAGAAAAATACCACGGTGTATTATTGAGGGACACTTTGGTGCTAAGCTGCTTATTGATAAAAGCAGTAATCTGCCTGGCAGAAGGTAAGGAGGCTGGGATGTGTGGTGATATAATATTGCAGCTGAGGGGAACGCCATCAGAAAGCTGAGCCTTCACACAGCTTTACCGAAAGGAGTTGCTCTTTTTTTTTTTTTTAAGCATAAATAAAGGGAATCTGACATGTGCCAATCACAAAAAAAAGAGCATATGAGCCTGAGGGGAATGAGGAAAAAAAGCAGAGGATTTTAGATTTCTGGTGTCCCATCAGACTTAATTAATAGTGAGAACATTTTTTAAAGGTAGATACATATATAAGTCGATGGTGCCACTTTAAAGCCTTGCAATTTTCTTTCCAACATCCAGAAGGCTTATAATTTATGTAGGATTTAGTTGCAAGAAAAGAGAGCTTGGTTTGATTTTTTTTTTTTTTTTTTTTTTAGTGCCTTGCATTTTGTGCTTCATTCTATTGTCTCAATGTAGTCTGTAGACAGCTTTAACTAGTGCAGAGAAACGCATTGTTCGGTCAAATTTTGGCTCAGAGGTATTGGACTAAAAACCCCAAATGCTACCAGATGTTATTTTTCTTTGAACATTGAGACATTGTTTTTCGGTCTTTTATAATCCTAAAATAGACCAATACACAATTGTGATACTCTTATTTCTGCTATATCGCTCAGCCAGCCAGTGCTCCACTTAGTCCAGGTAGATATTGCCATTCAAATCCAACATTTGGAACAGGCCACTGGTTGGGGTGGGGACACACACACACACTCACACACTCACACACATGCACTCACGCAGTTTCTCTTTTCCCGCAATGTTCTTATTAGCCTCAAGTTGGCCAACAAAGACAACCCATTTTGTCACATAAGACTTTTGAATACGGTATTTATAAATAGTGCCATGCCCTGTGTGTGCGTAGCTTTGCAAGGCGGACTACATTAGCAAAGACTCTCCCCCAAATCTAACTGAAAATCTTGTAATTCCATTTGTGCCGGTGTGAAACCGGCTCACTAATCTTTATTAATTACTCTAACATCCATCACAGAGAACATGAAATCTATGCTTACATGAGGCTAGTTTTCATTTCTGACGGGATGTGAGTTATCAGAGAAATATATGGACAAGTCTGTGCAGTCATGGAGGGAACTTGAATAAGAGACATCAACAGACGGGTAAAAAAAAAAAAAAAAAATGTAAATATGCTGAATATAACAGGCGGTCATCTGCATAATAGACAGAGTTCTTTTATATCATGAAAAGCCAGAGCCACAGTTGACTGTATCATCTTGCATGGCTCAAACACGCGCCTTGCCCATCTGTCCACAAACTTCAAAGAATGTTTGTGATATTTTGAGGCTGTTCCAGCTACATTAAACAAAGTCTTAAATACTTTCTTCTCACAAAACACGTTTGCGAACTCTTGGTAACATTACAACGCTGTGACAAAATATTCCGGATATTCCTTCGGGTTTTGGATGCAATTTCAGGATGAACGTAATCACGCTATAAGTGTGCCAGGTGAGATGAGTCCCTCGTTCAATTTGGATTGATATGTTAACTTTCACATTGCTCAATGGTGGAATCCTGAAACAACATCTAACAATTCGGATTAAGGAATATGGCACACTGCCATTTTGTTGGGTGTTTCCAAGGGCACGTAATACACGGTGTTTTCCACCTGTATTTCACGCAAATAGGGTCCAATGTATTGTTTTTTTGAGGTTGTTTTAGGCTTTATTTTATTTGATAACAATACATTTTGGGACCATTGCCATAATCAACTCAGGACGGGTATACAATACCAGTCACAACCCAAAGAATACACCTTAGTCTACAAGGATGGCTGTTTTTCATAAACTGCACAATGAATTGCCTTGAAGTGATGAAACAATGGCGACGCAATTACAGGAAGGTTAAATTATTTCAACAGAGAAAATACACATTTTGATTTTAGACTTCCCATTCTGTCTCAAGTTCCAGAAAATGTGCACAAAGAGCTGTGGGTGGCGTCTGCGTGGGCATCCTGTATATGTGTGTGTGTCAACTGTGTCTGAAAGGCAGATATAATGGAGAGATAAAATAACGGATAAAAAGTTCTGCCTCGTTTCTTCTTGCAATTGCTCTTAGAAAAATGACTTTGTTTGAGGTTTCTCTCAAGTCCATGTAAGGAATAAATTTTTCAGCCGTTGGCAGAGGTGGGGAGTGAAGAGCTACATTTAGTCCATTATAGTAAATCAGTAATGTTTTTGAAAAAGTTCAATTGTCCACGCAATAAATCAGCGCAAAAATACAAATGTATACGGACTTTAATTTGTTAATGTTTCGTTATCCTGAATTTCTATTGTCACAATATTGTTTTTTATCATTTTTTTTCCCACTGTTTGGCACTCCCATTTGTGTGCGTGTTACACTTTTTATTTCAGTTGAATGCTTTTTTTTTTTTATTGCACTTGTCACCTGAAGCTGTTTAAATGTGATGTATAATTAACTCACACTCATACAAAGATTGTAATAGATTCATGAGTAAACTGGCAAGCAAGATACAGGCGCCCGCCCGGGACCACCAAGCGACAGAGATACAGTCTATACAGTACAAATTGTGTTTTACAACAGTACTTAACCATAATTTCATAGCGGTGTGCACACCATTTTATCTGTGCTGTATTTTGCACATACAGCGCATTTGACAGTAAAGTTGTACTTGACATGACTTGATACCGCGCTGGTTACATTCAAATGAATGGGAGTGAGCCCTGCCTTTCAGTCTAATATAATTTTGCCCATTTTCCCTTTCTGTAGGAACCTGTGCTTACTTTGACTGACACCATCTTTTTATGGATTAAAAAAAGTGATATGGTGCAACATATTTTAAGAGTAGACTCAGAACACGATACTGGGTTGCACGGTTAAATATCGTAAGGAGTCCTTATACCAAATCAGTAAAGTGAGGGGTTTTTTTTGCAATGATTGAATAGATAGACTTATGCAAACATCAGTGGTTGCTTGATCTGAGCTATCTCGTAAAACCTCTTCGATGCCAAAGCCTCACGTCGCAATATGCATTTCAGACAACTGTGATGCTCCTTCGGGTGGCATCTTGAAAATAAATTCCTGGTCGAAGCATCCAGAAGCAAAGAATTTCCCAAGCATGGCACAAACAGGAAAACATCAGTGCGACTTGCAGTCAGAAGAGGCAGTCTTACATTCAATTTGTGCTTACCTAACACGCTTATAAAAAAAAAGGTGCATTGTCATGTCACCTGACTGGTGAGCCTGCTGTGCTGTTTCACGAGATTAAACAAAGAAAGGAGCTTAAAGACAATTTTGTATGGCTAAATTAGGAATCATTTGTCACGTTATAAAAGTTCCCTTCAGAACAAAATACTTGAGTGCAATTTTGGCTACTCTATCTACCCTTCACCATCGGAATAAATTTGATATAATCCCATTTTAAAGGAATGCCTAAAGTTCACAAAAACGCACCTTTAAGCAATAGACCAGATTATTAGACTCGCTGACTCATTCTTTACCCTCTCAGGCTCTGTGAATCCTCTGGATTGGCTTTAGCGAGCAGCAGGAAGGTAATCAGATGAACAGCCAAAGTGGAACACAACACGTTGACTTCGGATTTTCACGCCGTCGCATGGAACACATGTTTTCCACAAATGTGGAACTCTCATTAGAGGGGTGTGAAAAAAGGTGCGAGCACTTGGACCCAACAGGGCTAATTATCAGCTCCTAATTGCTGATGTGAGTCACGGGTTCCTGCAGCAACCATCATACAATATCACACGTTCAAATATGACAAGAGACAAAACTGAAGTTGCACAACGGTAAGAGGATGTTTGCCGTCAGCTTGGCGTTTAAATCAGTTGTTATGGATATGACTGCACAGCAAGTGTGTGATAACCTCTCGTGGCATTTATTATCCATGACGACTTAAGAAGGAAATGTAGTTTAAACAAATGTCGTACGAAATGAATCACTCGTTCATTTTCAAAATAAATCTTTCATGTGATTAAATTTGAATGAGCCTCATGTAGACAATTTATCAGGTACATCCGCACAGTGCACACTAATGATGAACAAAAAAAAAAAGGCAAACTTTCCATGTGTAATAATAGCGAGACACTGTCAGAGAGGTGCAGTGCATCACCAATGCTCTATAACCTGCACAAAGATGAATGAATTGAATACAACTTTATTGTCAAATGTGCTGTACGTATGTGTAACATACAGCACAGATGAAATTTCTTCCCCCTCAACATAAAACAAGAATACGCATTACGCGTTTAAAATGTACACAAAACAGCATATGGGTAATTATTTCCCATACGCATTTATTGCACATGCACACCCTAGTATAAAATTCTTATCTACAATGGAGAGTTGTAGACCTGAGAAAAGCCTCCTGCGTCCTCTCTTTAATTAAACCTTTCATGCACGCCGTAACCTGATAACATGATAAGCTGCCCACTGTAGTAACCGCTGTCCCTGAAAGGGTTAATATTACCATCACGTAAAGTATGCAGACTTGCAAGAACAACAATGTTCATATTAAGGTAAAAAGGGCACCAGGCTACATCTGTCGCTATTATTTCGCAGCTAGTTAAATTATATATTTTGGTCAATCTGTTCTTCCTGATGTGAGATGCGATGTTGTACATGAAACAACATCTGTAGCTGAGTTATGTCATAGAGCTGGGGCATCTGTTGACGTTTTACAGCCTGCCAATCATTGGGTATTTTGTCATATGTCTTTCTGTTATCGTATTGAAAAAGTAATGTCAAGTGCTGAGAGCTTACATCTGTGCCGCAATTTCATTGTACACTATTATACTAAGAGACACATTTACACGCACAGGCACAGAGACACACCCCGTGGCTTTTGTTCACTTATGTTGTCACTCAAGGTGACAGTGGTGATTGTTCGGTAAACTGACACCATCCACAAAGGCTTGTGATCGCCTATGATGTCAGGTAGAATCTGCTGAAAGTAAAAACTAAGCCAAAAGTGAGACTGGGATTATTGATGTCCTTATTATGGAAAAAAAAGACATTTTTCATAGCAGTCTATTGTCTATTTTTATGTCAGCTATTTTTCTTTAATAAATAATGCCTAAAGAAGTAAGTTTCGACAACTTTCAGCCACCAAATTGTCAGGCTCACAGGGCACATGTCAAATGAAATGCCCGTGGTATGCCAGAATGTTCACCATGGCACATAGCAGTCTGCATGCTGCACCGTCTATGAATATAGAGCCCAATAAGAGTATGTGCAGACATAAATAACACATAAACCCAGAGGCCCACAGGCTTTAAATCCCAAGATCATACTACTTTTCCTTTTGTAAACCCTCTAAGTGTATTTCTATTTCTATGGTAATTTGTACCTTGCAAAAGACGGGACAGATGTGTGCAGATAAGTGGTAACGGACAAGGGAGAAAAAGCATGTGACGCAAACAGAGCAGAATACTAGAGCTCATGTGGACACCCCTTCTCTACTCCATAGCAGTAAAATTTGATTTTCTTTTTTTAAATACATGCCTTATTAATCTTTCTCTCTCTCTCTCGCTCTCTCTCAACTAGTCACATATGAAGTGTGTGAAGTGGAGCCTAACTCAGCTGACTTTGGGTGAGAGACAATGTTTGTATATATCCATCATCTATCTCTATTGACAATTTACAGTAGAGTCTACAACAAAAGATGTTTTCAGAAAGTAGGAGGATCAGGATGGCCAGAATAACCACACGCAAACCCCAGTGCTCAGTGCCCCAATATCTAGCCACCACTGCATCCAAGTCAAGATGGAAAAAAAAAAATGGGTGGGTTGTGTCAAAAATGGTGCCAAAAAAAACAATGCAATTGACTTGCTGTGGTGACCCCTTACGGTACAGAGCTGAAAGTCACAACAACATGACAAAAACCTCAAACTAGTTTTCAATTGAATATCCCGCGCATTGTGAACCGTATTTGATCAACAAAGATGATGAAGAGGATGACTGAAAACACTTAACGGAAAACTACAATGATGGAGCAGTAACAGGTCTGCCAAATCTTTTTGGATTGACAGTCAATGATATGGTAACAAAATACTTTCCATGTCAGCTATTGTTAAAGTACTGTTATTTGAGTAGAAATTGATGTTTTGCCAAATAGGATATACTAGTTTTATCATTTCTTAAAACGAAAAAGAAATAGTGTTGCATTTATTTATTCCATTGACGAATGTAGCTATGCACACACATTTATCTGTCACATGGCATCCAGATTGTTCAATGACCTTACCTGTTTGTTGTACTTGGGTTGACTGGTCTTGTAGCTGTAATCAGAGTATTGGTCCGACCCAGTAGAGTTGTCATCTCCTCCAGTCCCTACAAAGGTATTGGTAGCCGGAAGGTCCTGGACTGCCTGATGTTTTTGTGAACCTGAGGGAGACTGGGCCTGCAGCTGAATGGAGGGCAATGGGGAGTTAGAGCGGTAGTGCCGACCTATATCAGGGCTTTCTGGTGAGTAAGTCAGGGGCAGATGTATCCTTGGACTATCATTGACTGCATCAAGGTTGAATTTGAGGCTTTTTTGGAGGCTGACCTCCTCGTCTTCCCCAAGTGGTTTTGGAGATTTCTGAGGTTTTCCTTTCCGACCTCGTTTACATTTGGCGTTTTTTGGTGCCTGTTTGGGTGCATATAAGTCCTTTGTTTCCTTCTTGCCAGGTTGATATCCACTCTTTGTTTCTCTTTGAATGCGGTGTCGAATGAAAACCACCACCAAGATAAGCATAACAACACCCGCGACTCCAGCAAGGCTTCCGAACAAAATGTTGCTCCGTTGTGCCGCAAAGCCATTGTCAGGATCACCAGCGATATCCCTGTCTAGTGGAGTGTAAAGACTGTGTCCAACTAGGGCTTCCACTAAGCTGACATTTGAAATAGTTTCATTGACGTAGATATGGACCAAGGCGGTGGCGTGACGTGCTGGCTTCCCTCTGTCACTCACTTTGACCACCAGGCGATGTAGTCCACCATATTTTCGGGCCATCTCCTTTGCGAGAGTAATCTCTCCACTGGATGGTGAGATGCGAAACAACTGGTAAGGGTTTCCACCTGCAATGCTGAAGACCAACTCTGCATTGGGCCCGCTGTCCAGATCTTCAGCTTCCACAATCTCCACGTGGCTATCAGGGGAAGCAAGGGGTGATAAAAGCCTAAAGGAAGAATTGGAGGGCTTTGTAACAACAGGATCGTTGTCATTTTCATCCAGTACATTGATAGTAACACCCACATAAGAAGACCTCGGTGGTTGCCCTCCATCTAATGCTTTTAGACGGAAAGTGTAGCTGCTCTCTTTCTCTCTGTCAAAAGAAATGCTTGATAGAATGGTGCCAGTTCCATTTTGAACAACAAATTTCCCTCCATCAGACTCCACAGAGAGGTGGACATGAGCGTTTTCACCTTTATCCACATCCATGACTGTCACCATGCCAACTGGGCTGAGGGGAGGCATGTTTTCTAAAACTGAGAAGCTGTAGCCGTTAAGCATGAATTTGGGGTCATTGTCATTGCGGTCAAGGACTTTTATCACAACACTTGCTGTTCCTTTATGTACAGGTGACCCTTTATCAGCTGCGGTGACTCGAAACTCATAGCGTTCTTTGTGCTCACGATCAAGCGGGTTACGGGCTCTGACTTCCCCTGTATTTGGATCAATCTCAAAGAGACCCTTGATGGATGTGTCTGCCACAATGCTATAAAGAAGGTCTGCATTCGTGCCACTGTCTGCATCTGAAGCGATAACATCCAAAACCTTCTCTCCGGGTTGGTTTTCTTCAGCAAACTCTACCTCAAACAAGGTTGGGGAGAAGACTGGAGCGTTATCATTCACATCAGTTACCTGTACTTTCAATGAGTTTGTCCCAGAGAGCGCTGGATTTCCAGAATCGACAGCCACTATCGCCACTCGATAATCCTTCACCCTTTCATAGTCCAGGGGAGTGGTTGTTTGGAGGAAATATTTCCTCTTGTTGTCACTGGATGAGTCACTGATAGGGCGAAGTTGGAAGGGCACATCTCCTGCAACCACACAAGTGACCACAGCATTCTCTCCTTCATCCTGGTCAGATACTTGCACCAGAGCAACAGCTGTTCCCACCGGCATGTCTTCTGAAATGTTAGCTACTCCTTCACTGTGTGTCACAAGACCAATTCCACGTATCTCGACAGCTGGTGGATTGTCATTTTGGTCAGTCACCTCAATGGTGACAAAGGTCTTTGAGCTCTTGGGTTGTGGACCCTTATCCCTTGCCACCACATAGAAGGACAAGCTGCCAATCTCCTCTCGGTCCAGTGGCCCTTTGACATAGATGATACCAGTGGAACGATCAATTCGTAAGAGTTTTGGCACGGGGTCTCCTGCTTGGTGAAGGGTGTATTCAATTTCTCCATTCGGGCCCATGTCAGAGTCATTTGCTTTGACCTACAAAGGTAAGAACACACAAAAACTACACTTAATTTATGTCTATTATGTGCAACAATGTGCCAAAAAAAGAAAAATATTATTTGATCTGGCAACGAAAAAATGAACCCATAATCTGAGAATATATAGTTTTAGCACAACTTGTGACAACCATTAGTTTTACTTTAAAACATGCAGGTAAATGGACCAAAGGAAAATGGTTTATTGTAAGAAAAGATTTAGTCTTACCTGCAGCACAGAATGTCCCACTGGACTATTCTCCAATACTTCTGCCTCATATGTCAATTTTTCAAACTTGGGTGAATTGTCATTGACATCAGTGACGACCACTCGCAGCAAAGCACTGCTGTAGCGCTGTGGGTTCCCTCCATCCACGGTCTTGATGGTAAGGTCATAGGAATCTTTCAACTCACGATCCAAGTTGCCCAGAACAATAAGTTGTGGGAGCTTGCCACCCCTGTCATCCGCCACTTGCAAACCAAACAGTGTTGCTGCATCTTGTCCCGCTGTCAGGGCATAATCACTCACCCCATTCCTATCGGAGTCTCTGTCGGTTGCTAAAGGTATGGAGAACAGTGCCCCCATGATTGTGTTCTCAGGGACGGATATGGTCAGCACAGAAGAAGGGAACTGAGGGGTGTTGTCATTGATATCCTGCACCTCGATGCGTCCTTCAATGAGTCTCGGGCTCTGATTCTGTATCAGATCTGTCACAGATACTTCAAATTCCAGGTAGCAGGGCTTACCCCGAACAAGCACCCGGCAGTCTCTCAGTGTCTCTCTGTCGATGGGGATCTCAGTGGTGAAAATATCTCCGGTCTTTCCATCAACACGTAGATAAGGGGCACCAACCTCCAGCTTGTACAGATGGCCTGAGTCTGGCAGCCCCTGGTCTGCAGCCAGACTGCCAATAAGTGTGTTGGGAGGTTGCTCCTCCTGGGCCCGATACAGAATGCTGCCTTCAGCAGAGCTGCGGAGCAGCACCAGGAACCAAAACAGCATCACGAGTAAATTTTGTTCCATGGGGTCATGAGAAGATTTTCCTGCAAAACAACCAAGATCATTTTTGTCAATGTTTAATTTCCGTTCTATACCACAAAGCGGGTGCTAGATTGTGTGGTCATTCAACAGATTGTCAGTGCGTTTGGTGGGCGTGCACCTCAAGGGCTTGATTTTATAAGATCCCAACGACCACTAAATTGAGTGTTGACGACGGCTTTTGAGATTGTGTGAGCCATTGGCAACAAATGGAAAAATGGTGGAGAAAGAAAATTTAAAAGAAATCTTTGCACTTTTTAAAATGACTTGTCCTGAGTACACGGGAATTGGCAATATCTTCTCATCCTGCATGAAACAGCTTTTAAAAATCGGCATGGTGCGCCGGAAAAACTGCTCTGGGAGAGTCACAATGAGGTGAAATGGCATTGAAAGCACTGTTATCGACGATGTCAAATGGGCAAAATTGCCACCACGTTCATTTTCACCGCACCTAATACCTAATCGTGCACACTACTTTGAGATGTAGATTCCAATGTAATAATGAAGCAAGCTTAATGTGACATGTAAAAATCCGAAAAAAATTTTGTTTACTGATTTTCAATCTTTAAATACCGCTCGTAAAAGGTAGGTGAAAACCAGCACCCCTGTGCATAATGATGAGTGAGGTTATTGTTGCCGTAAGGGGGCAAAGGCCAAATGAGAAACGGCTGAAATACTTCTTAAATGCCAGAATACACACCTTCCACATCTGTTTGCCTGAGGAATAAATGTTCACCTATTTTCCCAGCTGCAAACATTTAAATCAGTCCAATTATGTTTAGATTTCACTAACAAACGGCGAGTGCAATTACCATTGCTCAAATGTTGGCGCAAGCCTTAATCGCATAGTTTTGCATGTTTCGGAAACAGGAAAAAAAAAAATCTTTCGAAAGCATATTGGTTTTTTGGGGGTTTTTTTGTAATTATGATCAAGTTGTTCAGACTAACTTAAAAACGATTCAATCAATGATGCTATTAAGCTGACAGAAATTAATGGTCAGGATAAAATACGCATATAACTTTGTGCTAAATTGCCATGGTATGACAGAGCGTGAGAGTTTCATTTTGTGAGCCACATGACCATCTGAACTCACTGAAGGTTTGAGAGCTTCCTCTCACACAGATGACACACCATCATAATGGTGCTTCGTTCAACTTGCCCTGTTGTACAATTCAAACGTCTTTCCATGCTCCGCTGCTAGTGATAAACTCAAACACTGGAATAATTTCGTTTGAATTCTAACCTTTCAACAACTGTAATTACAGCACATTATTTGCGGGTCTTTGATCCGTTTTTCCTCCAGCATTCTTTATTTTCCACGGGGTGTAATCATTTTCTGTGTGACCGAGTTGTGTGCGTAATTTAAATAAGAGGACCCTTTGGGGTTAAGTATCAAGGTCCAGTGCTCTGAAAAACTTGGGTGGATCAATTTGCCACGTTTGTATGTACAAGTGGGGTGAGATCATGAGATCATGACATTTCAGTTGGGCATTATGTGTTAGTGATGAATTAATATGATGAATAAATGATCGGCAATCGCAGGGATATATATATATATATATATATATATATATATATATATATATATATATATACTGCATATTTATTATGGTCCTCACAAGTGTATAATAATTATAGCTTGAACACATATCTATAAGATTGTGTCTTGCTCTAGTTTTCCCCATGGTGTGACATCATCATCCCCATTTTCATTCCATTTACTTACAGAACTAATAGGCGTGCCTTGATTGTGACATGATTGTTATGGTTGATGACACTCATGACTTAATATCTTCCAGTTGGCCTCTTGCCTGTCTTCCAGCTGGCGCCATGCCTTGCAGTCACAGCAAATTGTGCCTCTTTTCTTTCCCTTTGTTTACATTTGAATTCAACATCATGCTGTTCGTGTCATATGTTTAATCTGTGTTAGGGAATGTTTGAGAAAACATTCCTCCGTAACTATCTCACGATTCTTTTAATTGAAAGCATGACAGTGCTATGTTCGCCCAATCTTACATCCATCCATCCATCCATTTTCTGAACCGCTTAATCCTCACTAGGGTCGCGGGGGGTGCTGGAGCCTATCCCAGCCATCTTCGGGCAGTCTGAATTGGTTGCCAGCCAATCGCAGGGCACACAAAGACGAACAACCATCCACGCTCACACTCACACCTAGGGACAATTTTAGAGTGTTCAATCAGCCTGCCATGCATGTTTTTGGAACGTTGCAAACTCCACACAGGGAGGCCGGAGCTGGATTCGAACCCGGTACCTCTGCACTGTGAAGCCGACGTGCTAACCACTGGACTACCGGGCCGCGCCCAATCTTACAATCGAGGTGGATTTGGGAGCATAATTTGGAGGATGTAGATTCACCACAATTACGAAACATAATGCAAAATGACAACATTAAAACTGCAACAACTGCAAGGATTGCAGTTTCCTGCAACTCAGCACTTTATTCTCCGTAAAAATGCGATTATCGTCTGCCGACCCAGATGGTGTGGTCACCCGAACAGCTCCAAGCTGATTAAAGCAGTTTCTGACAGATAACTTAGCATTTTTTTTTTCTTATTGTTCATCGAGATTCACAGAATTGCACAAGGCTGCGGGTGACCGCAGAGTTTATGTACCGCACATTATATCAGTTACATTTATTGATGATTGACTTCAGTTGAGCGTCAGATGAATATTTAATATCTGAATTCAAGCTGAAGAAAGTCAGAACAGGCAAGCAAACACTCCGAAGCTGAAGAAGCAAAGCCGGTGAACACTCACAAAACTTGCGTGCGTATAATCTTTTGTGCAGAGCACACAGTTTTCAACGGTAACACAGTTGTTTTTTTATCTGTTTTGATTATTGTACTAAAATATCAACATCATACGCTGCTGCCTGCTTCAATACTTTCAAAATATTGTGATGCAACTTTTGCCTTTTCCTTCATATAACAAAATGGTAATTTTTAGTGTAGGAGGGCTGCCATGCACGACAAGATCCCTCTGAGATTTGGACATTTCCCGATCATTGTTTTGCTTGGAAGATAAGTTTGAGTGTCACTGCTCTAATTGTACAAGGCACTGAACAGCAACCAACCAAGATTAGCAGTGACCCCAAGAACTTCAGGAACAGGAAGCAAAAATGACTCACTCTGCTCCCCCAAAATAAGATGAATAGGAATATGTGACTTACTTTTACCATTTGAACAGAAATGCAACTAGATATGTTGGTATCAAGGCATTTGAATATGGATACCTTTGCGCCAATTGTCACGCTGTCTCCAGACTGGTTTTCTTTTTTTGTTCTGAAAGTGCAACTCAGCAATAGAAAAAAAAAACACATCCAGAGACATTTACCTCTATCAGATCAACATTCATCATACTGTATAATCTCATGCTGTGATCATGCAATGGTCCAGACGATTCCTTCGCCGAGAAGAAAAAAAAATGTGGACGCATGCTGGTGGGCCTTTAAAGGCCATCTATAACCGCCTAATCGCTGTGCGATATGCTCTATCTTCTGCAAAGATGTTTAACTTTGCAGAAAAGAGTGCAGTCCAGGCTTAAACAAATAAATGAATCGCCATTCGGTTTTAGGACCCTGAAGAGGCCAAAGGAGAGGCTTGCCAGTGCAGAAAGAACAGTAGATGGCTAAAAGCCAGCTTATTAAGACCATTAGGGTGGCAAGCCTGAAGAGAAAATGGGGCAAGAAAGCCCCTGTCGCATGAGTCATGCATAGGACAAGCCTCAATCCGCTAACCTACAAGTCCCAGGAGAGGGTCACCCAAATACACGCTGTTGCTGATCAATGACCTCAATAGATAAGGATCACTCAAAGTGGAAGGAAAGTGTTATCTCACTTCCTGCTTAGCTTTCCCTTGAGAGTCAGTCGCCACTGATGAAATCCCAAAGATTCAACGCACGCATTCCACCCGAACGTATTATGCAAGAAAATGTCGCTAAAATAGGGGACCATCTAAATAACGAGAACTTCTATATTCCAGACACTCACTGGAGCATACATTGAAATGCATCTTATGTATTACATTATGCACACTAGTGCTTGTGTTCAATAATTTTGGTATAAAGTGACCCCTCGCTCTAACGCGGTTCACTTTCCGCGGCTTCACTGTTTCACGTATTTTTGTTGTGCAGTTTTTTAGTGCTTTCAACCCTTTAAATCAGAACGCGTCGGCCGGCGGCGACGTGTGTCGACAGTACAGTACAGTACTATTATAGTATTTGTTGAAAACGTTTTTTTTTTGTAATTGGGCCTGAAAACAGGGTTTGGTCTTTGATTTCATTGTATATATAGTTAATTATCGTGTAATAACTCAAAAAAAAAATTCAAGTTCACTACTTCACGGATTTCACTTATCACTGGTTCTTTTTGGAACGTAACCGCCGCGATAAACGAGGATTATTCACTTTTTTGGAAGCTAGCTAAATCCGCTGGGAGGTTCTTGTTGAGTTCCCATTATGGTTCCTTGCGGAAAATGGTTAAAAAAAATATATATATGCTTTCTGAGAACACATGGGAGGTTCTTTCCTACCCTCTTCACTCTTCCGTTCCACACATGACTTCCAATGTCATTTTGAATGACAGTGAACTCCTCCAGTTCCTTTTAGCATCTGACCGCAAGCGTCCATTTAGGCAGCGCTCCCTAAGGCTTCAGTGCCCTCAGTGCCATTACTAACAGCTAAGCTTTTTGCAGCAAAAACATCCGTTTAACTGCAAAGGTGATTGATTCTCACCTGGAGCCCTCACATAGTGCTCGACCTTTGTCACCCTAAGATTCAGGAGCAAATTTCAACTTCTACAAGTCTATTATCAACTTTTAGCTATATATCAGACTGTGCAGCTTGTGTCCCAAGAGAGCTCCACTTTCAAGCCTTATTGTACAGGGAGTGCTGACCTTAGTGGTAATAAGGTCTTTTGGAAAAGGATGTTCCAGCCAAGTTTGTAAACAGTACAAACCCTGCATGAATTGGGTATCCGTCACACTTTGGCATCCATGGAAGAGCCTTTTTGTCTGACTTTTAGACCATTACATGATTATATGACAGCTATCAAATAGCACATCAAGTATTTTGCAGCGCATAAAACTACACATTGGGCGAGAGGACAGACAAAGCAAAGTGGGCAAATAAATAGATTTTTTAGGGACAAGCAGTATTGACGAGCATGTAAAATGGCTCTTTGATAAAAAAATGCATCTGCATCACTCTTCCCTAGCTACATTCCTCTTTACATCTCAAAAAGTGCATTCTGTACCCTAACCATAATTGAAAATGTGCCGTGTCTTTTGTTTGAGACAATAACAAAGGTATGAAAAATAATTTCCAAGACAATTATGCTGCAGCCCCCTGTGCACCTGTCCTGGTTACCATAGAGACAGATGATCTATGACTGTGGACTGAGTCAACGCAGTGACTGACTGGCTGACATTTGCTGTGCTACAGGTACAGACAAAATGACTCAAGCAGAAAATCAGCCAAGGCATGTTGGTAAATTAACAAAAAGCAAAGTAGTAGACTAGCATTGGAAAATGTCATTGGAGGAATAAATTAATAATTTTGTACTTTGATGTTGCTTGAAGGCAGCTGCATGAGAGGGGACAGGACAGTATCATAGGTTCTCTGCAGAACTGGAAAGGTTCACTTTTTTTCAAGCTCACATGTTCCTAGTGAGGGGTCTGCTCGCCCCATGTTGGAGGACAGAATGATAATGGATGGTTTTATGATGATTTTTTTTGATAATGTAATTTTCTATATTGGGTGCCTTTAGCCTTTAAAAATCCATTGCCCTCTTCCACACATACTTTATAATGACTGACATCACATTGAGTGACCTAAAATGGTTGCAAAGAATTGATTACATTTTTGGGGGGGGGGGGGTCTGTGCACAGTGTATTTGCACTAACTCACCATGTAGGCCACTCCATGGAAGATCATTTCTAAACTGTTTTAAGTGTGGTCAGGAACACTGCCAGTTATGGCTAAAACTCCCCACTCATGTTTTTTTTTCATTTGAGTACAAAAACAAAATTTAATTAATTATTACAATGGCAAGCAGCCGTAGTGGCACATCAAATTAAGCTGAACGACTTTTTTCTCCCCCCCCCCTTATCAAAGCTTGGCCTAATCTCATCTCTCAACATGCCCACTGCCTTGAGCTCTTCACAGATGAGATCACCACATTGAGGGCTCATGTTACAGGCAGTTTGTGGGATATGAGCTAGAACGCTTTACAACCCTGTTGTGTTTGTGGACTGTTTTGACGGCCTTGTAGTGTGTACACTATGTGTCTAGCAGACTATTAAAATGAGCCTAGTGTTCGGTGGAGTGGGGAGAAACAACACCCAAGACTCTCACTTGGAGCGGGAGGGGTGGGTGGGGGCTGTGGGGGGTGGAGAGCATTCCCATGTGGACTCGCACCTTCCATTCCTATCCGAATGGAAGAACAGCCATTTACGGACTGATCATTTGTTATTTTGCGCACCAATGTTACTCATGAGGAAACACACCGAACTAATTCACGCAATTAGTGCGAGATTTGTAGCTAAAAAAGAAAGGACGGGAGAGAAATGTTACAAATTGATCGCATTTTCTGCTTCACAGAAGCTACTATAGAATGCAATTACCGCATAGCGTTCTGTGCAATTGATTTGTACTCTTGAAGCTGAAGTGCAACGGTATGCGCGCATGCGATCCTGCAATACCTTTTTCTTTTTTTTTCTTTTTTTTTTTTTTTGCACCTATCAATCACTACAGCCTCACATCTCGACACGATTTCGCTGATGCGTAAATGCGCCACGGTGGGCAACTTGTTGTTAGTGGACCGTCGAAAAATATGTTCCGAATGAGCTATAACACATGACAAAAAAAAAGCGATGCAATTAAACAGAGTTATTTGTAATATATATATATATACATTTTGTAATGTACAGTACCTGAACGAGAGACTTGGATGAGCGTTTTGTCACAATCCGTCCAAAAACCGGTACATCCACCAACCCAGAATGCCTCCTCAAAATAACTTCAGCTGTCACTCAGTCCGGTTATAACTTTCCCGCATTAAAATTCAGAAGACTGCAACCTCGTCTGGTTTCCCGACAGTGGTCAAGGGAGACTGATTTGTTCCCACCCTCGGCAGAAATCGTCTAAGTTTGCGGTTTGCTTTAAATTATCTGACGATTAAAGTGGAAAATGAGAGCCCTCATTCCGTTGGGAGATTGCGTTCTTATGAGCCATATTCAGTCCTCAGCCAAAATGCACTGGCTGCCTTATCCCTTTTCGGTCCAAGTTTGTCCACCAGAAAGTAGAAACGAGCGCACTCTGAAAACACACCAAGACGTTAAATGACATCAAGATCGTGGAAGGGCGGCTTGAAAACCGAAAAAAAAAAAACAAATAAATAAAAGAGCTCATCTGAAGCAGTTCCAGGGAGCAAGTGGTGGTGAGATGCTATGGCTGACTTGCTCCCTTCGCTGCCTCTCTCCTCTCATCAGAAGGAGGTGGGGCTCCCATCAGCTGCATAACGCAGCAACTTCACACTCAACATCACGTTATGCCCGGGCTGCCTACCGCGAAATTGTTCGATTCCTACAGTTTAACGAGATCTCATCTAACTGGGTCACCCCAAATGGTCAAACCGCACTTCATTTAAATCAACGCACGAATTCATTTGGATGCGCTTCTTGCACGCCATTCAATTCCTGCATGCAAAAACCCACTCAACGTATGATGGAAACGATGCCACTTGTTTGGACCTGGAATAACAACAGGTATCATGCGCTGACAGTTTACTTGTTGATATGCATTGCATGTTGAACATGAGAGGACCGAAAAAAAAAAACGAAGCCACTGGCACTTGGCTGCTCTTTATTCATTTGGCGCCACCCTCAGGTGGTTATTATAAGGAGGCCATACACTGACAAGCTGTACTGTTATTGCAACAGTAGAATGGCATTCAATACAAGAGTTTCGTCCAAAAATGCCTCAGCAAATATAACGGTCCTAAAATTTAATTTACACTGTCAGGGTGGTATTAATTAATGGGTTTGTAATAATAAACTTCCTCCTAAGATACTCATGCAAGGTTCAGTCTTTAATCAGTAACCGCGTTTTCGTAAATTGATTTCTATCTCTACATGTGCCCCGTGATTAACTTGTCAATCGGTCTTTATGTGTAGTGCCTTTCACCTCGTCAGTAGACAAAAGCTCCATCTCTGGTCGCGGTATAGACAATGAATGGATGTATGCGTCCTTATCCTGATTAGCTACACAGTAGTCAACATATCAGCCAGTCGTCAGTATGGTATCGTGTAGTGAAGGTGCACCCTAAATAGACACATTGTTGAAGTAATACCGCAAACGGTGAATATAAAAATTGAGCATTGCAATTGTTGAAGTTTGAACTGTATTGAATATCTATCTATCTTTCTATATACAGTCAAACCTCAGTTTTCGAATCTCTCTGCTCTCGACCAAATCGGTTTTCGATGAAAAATTTCGAGTACAGTCAAACCTCAGTTTTCGAACGTCTTTGTACTCGACCAAATCGGTTTTCCACCAAAAATGTTGCCGAACAAATTTCGGTTCTCGAACAAACTGAGCGCACTTAAATGCACCATTTGACTCCTCTTGCCTTCCTTACACGAGGAAGTGACGCTTCCTCGGGTAGACGAGGAAGTGACGCTTCCTCGTGTTGCTTTCCATTGTGAGCAGACGTGTTCAGTAAACATTTTTATTTTAAAAAGAGCGTGGTTTCGGTTTTCGAACAATTTCGGTTTTCGAACAGCCTTCTGGAATGGATTATGGACGAAAACCGAGGTTTGACTGTATTTTTATGCCTCGGATAACAACCGAATTTGACTCATCTCGCCTTCCTTACACGAGGAAGTGACGCTTCCTCGTGTAGTGTTCCATTGTGCACAGATGTGTTCAATAAAGATTTTTTTTTTTTTTAAAGAGCGTGGTTTCGGTTTTCGAACAAATCGGTTTTCGAACAGCCTTCTGGAACGGTTTATGGTCGAAAACCGAGGTATGACTGTATCTCTGACAGCGCAGATCAAAAGTGACTAGTACTATTGTTTTGTATTGTTTGATCGAGTGGCCTCGACTGAATTTCATCTTGCAATTGGTAGTACTGTAATGCTGTATCCTCAATCAGTGTACTATCCACTTGAAATGATATGGGTGAAACATGAGTAAAAACGGGTACAAATTTGGGTGCACCTATTTTTGGAATCACTCGAAATACGATTTTAATGTTTTGTTACTTCCACATAATTATTACATGACTTAGCACCTTCCTACCTAGTGGTACAGTCCGTTTTATCCGGAAACTGTATTCATAAGACACTGATCTTTTGGTGATTGCAGAGCCAAAAAAAGACATCAACAGAGAGTGTTCGCTATTTGGGCTCCAGTAGTCTGGCGTACCCTACCGGGAAAATTATCGCCGCTACCTCAGTAAAATGTTTAAATCTCATCGTTAAGCCTTAACTTTTATACTCCTGCATTTAGTTAAACCATATTTAGGTCCGTTTTACTACCTATTCTCCTCTCTCTTGCCTTTTCCCATCCTGCTTGCAGAGGTAATGATGACTGTTTGTGATAATGTTGCTGTATAGATCATAGACTGACCAAGTGGGACAAGAGCTAAGGTGGGCCACTTTCCTCGAGGCGTTGCTATGGAGAACTCTGCATCGACTGATCGATCAGGCCAGGAGGATCCACTTCTCAAAAAGCGTCTGTCTGCGTCACATCATGTTATTAAAAGGGCTCTCATGTTGTCCTAGTTAACACTGAAAAGCACTACATTACAGACAAAAGTTTTTGTTGAATTTTCTCAATTTTATTTTGTCATGTGGTTTCGAGAAGAAGAATCTAGATGGGTTACATTTTTAAAGTAGACAATTCAACTACAAAAAAGGTACAGTCAAACCTCGGTTTTCGAACGTCTCTGTTCTCGACCAATTCAGTTTTTGACCAAAAATTTCGAGTTTTTTTATGCCTCGGATGACGAATAAATTTCGGTTCTCGAACAAACTAAGCGCACTTGAATGCACCATTTGACTCCTCTCGCCTTCCTTACACGAGGAAGTGACGCTTCCTCGGGTAGACGAGGAAGTGATGCTTCCTCGTGTTGCTTTCCATTGTGAGCAGACGTGTTCAGTAAACATTTTTATTTTAAAAAGAGCGTGGTTTCGGTTTTCGAACAGCCTTCTGGAACGGATTATGGACGAACACAGAGGTTTGACTGTATCTGGATACAGATGATTGTATTTTGTGCAACCACTTGATATCATAAAATTGAGTAAATTCATACAATTTGTTTTGTGAGGTCCCTTCTCGAGGTTTCTTCTTTTATCCTCATTTGGGGCTTTTGAGTTTTTTCTTGCTCCGTTGGGGAGGTCAGATCAGGGGATGTTGGGAATGATTGCCAGCCTTTGAGACACTTGACGAGTTAGCTTGACACTGACCAAAATTGCACCAATGCTATCATAAAAACCCCTATCCGTTTGCACAAGGCGAGAAATCAGCATGGCTCTACGGGGAGTGAAAGCCATCCCACACCACATTACTCTCTCTTCCCCTCTTCCAAAACACTAATGGCAGTGATCATAAACGCTTAGTCATAAGTAATGAACTAGGAGCAATGAGACAAACACAGTTCCTTACCACAGTACAAAAGCCTTGAGCGCTGCCCCCTGGAGAAAATTTGATTTTCTATCTCACACCCGCCAGACTGAAACCAGAGTTTATCATAGACTTTTCTGTCTGCAATTCTTCACCCCCCCAGCCCCCCCGCAACCCCCCAACTCTCATTAGCTGCAAACACACAGCTGTTGGGTTACCTCTCCAGGGCTCCCATTAAGGGCTGCCACTCAGGCTTACCATGTCCCCGAGCCAATCATATTAGAGCACCCACCTACGCACTACTACTGCAAAGCTGCACCTAACCAGCTGTATTAATAACATTGAAGCATTTTACTCAGGTGGTCCATGCCTTCGTCTCCAAAGAATTGCGCCGGAACTCAATACAGTATACCACCCAGCGATCGTTTGACGGTCAATCTCACAATCTGTCCATCGATCTGTGTACAGTGTCTGTCATACACAAACCTTTGTTTCCCCGATTAACTAAACTCAAATGGCTCCTCACCAATGAAATTTTAATGAGTGATTTCAGTGAAAAGCCATTAATTATTATTACCCGGTACATTGTTGCTGTGTAAACATTTTTGTGTACGGCGACCTGTTTGCAGCAGCGTTCATCAAAACAAGATGTCAAAGGTGGTCTTCAATGTAATTAAATTTATATGTAGAAGTCAGGTCCCATTCTTTCAACAACAGTGCGATCGCAATCATTATGTCGGAGAAAATATTTAATTGTTTGTTATGTAATGGGAATATTGATCTCCTTGGAGCAACATGACTTGCATCTCCTTTGCCACATTAAACTGTTTACATTCATTAATTCATTCATTTCCCAAACCATTTATCCTCAGTAGTCCTAAATTACGACGAATCAATTTAAAAAAGTTTAAGACAGTCAAACCTCGGTTTTCGAACGTCTCGGTTCTCGTCCAATTCCGTTTTCGACCCAAAATAAAAAAAGTTTTTTATGCCTCGGATGACGAACAAATTTCGGTTCTCGAACAAACTGAGCGCACCTGAATGCACCATTTGACTCCTCTCGCCTTCCTTACACGAGGAAGTGACGCTTCCTCGGGTAGACGAGGAAGTGACGCTTCCTCGTGTTGCTTTCCATTGTGAGCAGACGTGTTCAGTAAACATTTTTATTTTAAAAAGAGCGTAGTTTCGGTTTTCGAACAGCCTTCTGGAACGGATTATGGACGAAAACCGAGGTTTGACTGTACATTCTTATCCTGTTACTGCTCCTCCTTCTGATTCTCGTGTCCAAAGTGTCCCTCGTTTTTGCTTTTTAAATTTCTAAATTTGTCGTCCCTTATTCCGTAAGTGTTTTAAATTTACCGTCAGTTGTCAGCCCGCTTACAAACATGTAAGAATTTCAATTTTCTTGAGCCTGCCTAAATTGCTGCTTATACACCACGCTATGGTGCAGAACACAAAATGAGACCACCCGGCTCGGTGAACACCCGCACGACTGCCATTAATTGCAACTACCGTCGATTCAGTGCTCATCAGTGTTGCTTTGTTTTTATTGTTCCAATGCCAGTCTCTCAAATTACATCTTTCCATGAAAGCGATCCATCACACATCAAAAGTTTGAGATTCGCTGTACCGCGCTGAGAAAATCTCACTGACATCATTGATTTGCCGTCTTCCACACGTTAGCGTTGACTGCAAAATATCTTTAGTCACAGCTTTCAGATTGCTGTAAGGATGGCAGGTAAACAGATAAAGCGTACTCTGCCAAGTTGCATTTTTGTGAAATATTTGTCTAACCGCATCAAAGATTTCTCTCCGATGTGTGAGCGCTCCTAATTCACAGGCATGAAAATCTGACAACTATCACTGGTAGAATGGTGGTTCCGCCCACCCATGAGAGGTGTCCTTTGATTTGGGTTCAGAGGCTGTGATCTGTGCTCATTTGCATCTTTCTAACCTCTTATCGCACGAGGCACCTGGAGCACGGCTGCCCCACCTCCACAAACACACACACACATGGGGTCACATGTATTGCATTTGAAGGGAAATTTAAAAAGAGGTGATAAATCAACAATGTATATCAAACACACGTGTGCACACACACACAAACACACACAGAAGACAAATCCACGATGAATGAGAATGTAATATCTGCCGCTCTGTGTGGCTCAATGCGGGCACAAATCTTCAAGGATGCTTTCACAGCGTGCGTTTAGCCTTTGACAACTGATTGAAAACACCCACGCTCACATCCCAAGGTGTGGCGAGACATGCTATAACATTTAAGCCAACCGGGAATCACTGTACGACCCGCTATGAGATTTAACACGGACATGGATTTACTTCTTAGGGGTGTGAGAAAACTTAAGCTTCTGAAGAAAGAGACAGTCCAACAAGTAGACTGAACGAGCAATGGTATAAAGGAGGAATATTATAATTCTTAACTATTAACATCCTGGTAATTTTGACATGTCAACTTGGAATTTCTGCCTGTACGAACGAACTCGTTGGCAGATTTTTGTCACGAAAACTTGACAGGGGATCGGATAAATGGCTCCACGCGTAGCAGAATCAAACAAAAGAAGGTTCACGGAAATATGTGGACAATTAATGAAGTGATATTGTCTTCCTCTAATTTTCCTCAAATGTCTTTCTCTTACGGTAATTATTCTATTATTAACTTAAAGGAAGAAAAAGACCATTTAGCCAGAGGCGCTTTCACCCTGTATATTGTTACGCAATAACATTCAAATTAGATTTCTTATCACAAAGACCAGATAACAGGTTCGCATGGCCGATCATTCAATTCCATGAAAGCTGCATTTTAATTAGAAAGCCAAATTCATGCTATTTTCCCCCTTCAGGCTGTATGTTCTTAGTTGATTTCATTTGTAGTTTATAATAATAAATGCAGAAGTGAGCTTTTAGATAACAATGATTGTGCAATGTATTAGTTATGCATGCCCACAACAGACTGTCGAATAATACAAGGAAAAATAGATTGAACCATTTTGCACCTCATTGCTCGCTTACCTAAAGAACAGAAGAAAAAGAAAAAAAATTGAGAGATTTTGCGCCAACAGCCATGACTGCTCAAGAATAGAAAAAAAAGGAAGAAAAATTAGATCCCCCCCAACTCCACTTGGTTCCCCCTCCTGAGTTTTGAAATTCAATGCTTGCCTACTGGCAATATGAGGGGGAAGAAAAGACACGGAGAAAATGGGCAATAACAATGTCAAAAAGGTGGGAAAAGAAAGTGTGCTTTATTTTTTGTTCTTGCACGTTTACATCACCATTCAGCTGTCAAAGAATATGATAAAAAGACTACCACCATATTGTTTGGAACAGTTTTGCACCTCCATGTTCATTGACTAAACCGTAGTACAAAAGACGAATACAATGTTGTTTTCCTCAGTTTTAAACTTCTACATTTGCCTGTGAAAGCCGATCATCAAAATAAAGAAAATAAACAGGGTGAGGTTGGGGGGGGGTTAAATATGACCCCAGAATAAGCCTGCAGTTGTGATGAGTGGAGTTCAAGTGAAGTAATCCTCTTAGTTACCATCAATGTGTCTTGTATAGTATTATGTGTCCCCATCATATTCAGAATGTTTATGTGTGCAGTCATGCCGGATGTCAGTATTTGTCTTTTGGGTATGGGGGGGGGGGGGGGGGGGGGGGGGGGTGAGTGAATTTAACATTGCTTCGAGCTGTGGTATAGTTTGCATTTCCGTTTTTAGCTTATTGTGGATACTTGCCGACGGGGCTCGGATTATATCCACACGATCCTGACAGTCAGGCATGTATCAGCAGCAACAATATCGTTGCTGATAGTCAAACAGTCCATTTCTCCCGCGGTCATTTTCAACTCTTCACCATCCTACGTGAATGAAAAAGCAAATGGCATAAATTAAACCAGTTTACATGATGGTATTTCATTAAAAAAAAAAGGATGAAATCATCCACGTGTACAAAGTCACAAACACATTGGCCGGCAGAAGCCGTGTTTCTTTTTTTTTTTTCCAGTCAGAGGTTCAATTAATTGAATTATGACTTCTCCTTCTTAAAACTTTTAAGGTTATTTATCATGCGTTGTGTTCAACCAGTCAGTCGATTACAGGCTGCATTTAATGACAGTGCTTTAAAAGATGCTATCCTCTAATGATGTGTGAAATTAAGTTCCATGTGGTGTGATGCCATATAATATCTTGTATGAAATTGAATGACTTAAGGAGAAATACAAGAAACGCGTTGCAAGGGGAAAGGCGCGGTACCGATGAACGGATACAATACCTCAACATGCTTTTTTTCTCTGTAAATGAATTATATTTGGTTTGGTTTGATCCTTTTCGTCGGGATATGCCAAATGAAGATGGTGCTAAATGTTGGATTAAGACTTTCTAAGAAATTCTGCCCACACCACGACAAAATTAATTACAGAAAAGGTATGATGTCATGGTTTTGCCATGACGGTAGACGTGCACTTCAGGAGAACATTCGCGAACATTTAACAAACAATAAACACAATTTTGGGCAGATAAAGAGAAATTAGCATTCGACGACAAAGTAGCACTTCTGAGATTGGGAAAATCCGCAAATAATCTGCATCGTTGTTGAAACCTGTCGGTTGAGATTGGGCGGCTTTGAATTTGTGTTTGTCTTTTGAGATGTGTTGGGCTGTTGAGGTTTTGCTTTCCTGTTATCCTGCTATTGAGATGAACTTTGACCCCACATGTTTTGTTCCTGCAGTATATTTAATGAGGCCGGTAAACAGCAAAATGAAGGTTGTTAATCGTTAACTGTTGTTAGCGAGCATGTGGCAGGCATACGGTGTTCCTTTCCATAATTGTCGACTACAGCATTATATCTTCCTACATAACCAGCATTATATTGTTCAACTTCTCAACGTAATGCAATGCAGTTGCACACCGCCGAAACTGCCATCGACGTCAAGCGATTGTTAATTTGAGACTGCTCAAACAGATTTCATTCAAGGAAATCACAGGGATTGCTCCTACAAATTTGTATAGCAACAGAAACTGGCTAAAGCGGCCATCTTGGTTTTATCGTGCGTTAAGCAGCACTTTATTTACAACTTGGTTCAATTTACATGTTTTCCTCTGTTGTTTTTCACCCTGTTGCAGCTCACCCCGAGGTCACCGGTTTAACATGCGCAGGAAAGTGTTGCAATGCTGGACAGAAGGTCCAACGCTGAAGGTTATTTTGTGTGTGTGTGTGTGTGTGTGGTATGAGACACATTCAACCCACTCATTAGAAATGAATGTCATCAACATGTTATTGTCATTTGAGTCAATATTCAGAGTCGAATGTTCCGACTAAATGGTGACCGGTGGGTGTGTGTATCGCTAACAATATACAATGGATTTTACCGTTTGGATGTCGCATATGTCAGTGAAACCGTGGTTGAGTATCAGATGGTTTATGGTATGACAATAGCCAATGGATGAACGTGCAACAGACTTCCCTTGCTTTATTTTGAATCCAAACAGCTTCTTGAAAAATGCACGAGCCGATGGAAGCCAAATGTATTCATCAGGGTAAAGAGTGAAGGCATAGCATCTGGCCTCCAAATTTTAATTCGATTTAACCACTGGGAGTTCTTTCATTTTACAAACCGGGGATGAGCCTGATCCCAAAGGAATACTTGATAACATGCAAGAAATAACATATTTTTTTTTAGTATGAGGTAAAAATCTTTTCTTTTTTTTTTTTCTAAACGCAAAGAGAAACAATTCTGGGAAATATGGAAGAATTCTAATGACCGTATTAAAATTAGAATTTGGGGGCAACTATATCATCTGAGTTGGCAAAGTACACGAGTGAATCAATTTTGTCAGGTTGTTTGTTTGATTTGAAGTTTTATACGTGCAAATTAGTCCAGTTCATCTGAAGTGCAACTGGCAATGGAGCAGAAAAAAAAAACATTTTACAGCACAGTGGGAGGAGAGCTGCTGCTTCACTGCCCTAAAAGGCTTCAATGTTTTAAGCATCAATCTCTTCCCCAAGCCTGATGTTGTTCAGTCAATATTATGCATGACATTGCAAGACTGACTGCCTTTGACCTTGCAAGCCCAAGAATGCAATACCTTTGCAAAGTGGTGACACAGGAGAGCCTTGAAAACATGCAGACAAAAAGACTATCGTTAAACTAGAACTTTTTTTTTTAGATGACTGAATAAAACTGGAAGCAATGAAATACTGACAGTCGAGAGGCTACTTACGTTGTTGGAGGTGTTGTTGAAAAGTCATCAATAAAGACTGTACAGCTGTAAAAAGTGATTTTTGTATCAATTGGAAAAACTTGTCTTATGCAAAGTTGGACCTAGCAATGACATAAAACAGTGAATTAAAATAGCACTAACTTTCTCCCAATGTGTTGTTCCTGCTAACTGTTCAAATTGTTTTTTTAAAATTAAATTACAGTCAAACCTCGGTTTTCGAATGTCTCTGTTCTCGACCAATTCCGTTTTCGACCAAAATTTCCAGTTCATTATGCCTCGGATGACGAACAAATTTTGGTTCTCAAACAAACTGAGCGCACTTGAATGCACCATTTGACTCCTCTCGCCTTCCTTAAACGAGGAAGTGACGCTTCGAAGGGTAGACGAGGAAGTGACGCTTCCTTGTGTTGCTTTCTATTGTGAGCAGACGTGTTAAGTAAACATTTTTATTTTAAAAAGAGCGTGGTTTCGGTTTTCGAACAATTCCGGTTTTCGAACAGCCTTCTTGAACGGATACCGAGGTTTGACTGTACATTTAAGACATTATAATTATTTGTCTGGATGAGCAATTCAGATAATGGATGGATGGATGACAGTCGGAAGTATGCAATTTTTCTTCAAAGTATTTATACTCAAGGCTTGATATTATTTTGGCTTGATATCTTTAAAGCGGCTCCACTCAGACTTCTGTGAAAAGTTGACTCGATCACCCAAGCAATTAAATGCAGAGTTAACGCGCGAGCCCATGTCATTTGGGGGGGGTAGCTTAGCATTTAGCATGGCTTCTCTGTTTTTTCTCGCGAGTATGACACTTAACGTAGCTTTTTCTCCACCACGCAAGTGATGGTTAACGACTTAGCAGTTACTCGTGTTTCGGTGCAGTCGTCAACTAATTATGTTGCTAGCTTGTTACTTCTGTGGAAGAATCACAGATCTTCCCTCGAATTCTGACTACCCGGTGACGTAAACCCATAGAAGCCTTTTGGGATTGCTTGTTGATTCTTCTTGTATTGTCTTTTGGCGGTTGCCTCGTGAGTTGATTCTCACTTTTGCTATTCCAAGTGATTTGATGAGGAGCAAATTGCTAATTTTGCCTCGTGAACCGCAGTGCGAAACCTCTTTTTAAAAAAAAATTCCCAACCTTGAAACTCTTAAAGTGGTTCTTGCCAACCCACTGTTTTGCTTTGCTACAGTTTGACAACATGCAAAAAGGTTTTGTCATAACCCCCCCACCCCCCAAACAAGTTTCCAACCATAGGCTAATTAGCGTGCTTAACATCCACTGACCCACATTGTCTTGAAAAAATAAAGGATGACAATGACCGCTATGAAACATTGTTTCATATTATCGAAGGCTCCAGCGGAAGAGGACAGAGAACAAAGCTTTCTTGATTGGTGTAATGTCAGCGATTGTAACGTTGATGAGAGGGCAGTATCAACGACAGCGCAAGCAGCTCTTGAATTAACAAAGACTATCCTTTCAACGTCATCTATCAGTGGGGCACAAATAAACAACCAGTCACACTCACATTCACAACCTATGGGCAATTTAGACTATTCAACAGACGCATGCATATTTTCGGAACGTGGTCGGAAACCGGAGTACCGACCACGCAAGCAGGGGGAGAACACAAAAGACGACCTGAGCTGAGATTTGAACCCACAACTATTCAAGTATGGGACAGATGTGCAAACCACTTCAGAACCGTGCTACATTTCTCAATCATATTTCATCAAATTATGTTCCACACCATCGACACCTACAAAAAAAACACATAGACAATCATGAGTATTAAGGAAAGAACAATATGATTAATACTGCATTACGTTATCACAGAATAATGTGAATCTAGTACACAACAGACATGATTGTTCAGCTGGGGTCTGATGATTGCACTTGTTTTGCTGCTTCTTGAAAGCCTGGCTCCATGGAATTTATTTTCCGCAGATTGCAGAACTGCTCTTCCCTTTAAGGCAAAGGTGGAACAGACTGGGCGGTTGATTGTCTGTGCAGAAACAAACATGCTGGCCAATCAACTGTCACACAGCAGAGCCGAAGCCAATTACCTGTCAGAAATCTGGACTCGGTAGTGGAGAGGAATTCTGGAAGGCACATACTGTTTTTATTAAATTGAAATTACAATGGGAAACACTCGCACATACTGTATATAACGACAGCACACAAACTTATTGAAGAAACGCATCATGCTAAGACAGTTGTTTCAAAGGATCTGTTCCGTACCGTTGGAGGGTATGGATGTGCTTTTCTTACTTTAATTCATTAGATGGCATGAGATAGCGGACTCCTATAAGTATGTAGACTGTCAGTCTGAGCGGTTTTGAAGTAGATGCCATGAAAGAGAGGGAATGAGAAGCTTTTCATGTTTAATTAATCATGCTAATGAAACTTAATTAGAGCAGCTTATGAAAAATGCATTTAAATGAGGGATGGGCTTTATTCTTAAATAACAAGCATCCTGTTCTAGATTGGGTGTCCTATTACATGCTAATTGGACGGCACGAGGGACTGTTCATGAGCAAAGATCATTTCAATTTGAGCATCGTCTGATCCCCAACCCCTCACCCCAAAACAACCGTTAAAGCCCACATGAGTAAAATTCTCTCTATGCATGTGTTGTTTTGCCAGCTGTTTTGGCTTGTATTCAAAATCGTGTCATTAAACATTCAGATTTAAGCCTTGGCAGCTGGTCAATAGAGGGCGCTAGGGTGCCACCCCATTAAAATTGGAGTAACCAATATTAAGAGGCAAAGCTAACTAGATGGGAGGAAATTGTGAAGAGGTGCTTTCATTAATGTTCATGTGACATGAAAACTTGCTGTGGTGAAGTTTTCAGGAAGTCTTTGGTCTTTAGTTACGACAGTTTGTACTGAATCCTGTGAAGGCGTTCTTCTCCAATTAAACACATCAAAACACACATAAAATGCTGCTTCGGTGGCTCCACAATTCTCCAGACCCTTTAGACACACAATATAATATAGTATTGTATATAAAATAAAATCGTATAATTAGTTCTTTTATTTTCCTTTTATGCATTTGGTGAGGTCATAATTTTTCTACTCTTTAAATTGTGGATTAATTCGCATCTGTTCTCAGTTTCATGTAGCCAAATCAATCTTTTATCGTGGATCAAAATTGGTGTCGTGAAAATGCAGTTTTGGAAAGTAGCAAATGCACATTCCCTTTGGAACAAGCATATCCAAATCATAAACTTTTTCCATCTTTCATGTTTAATTTCTATTTCATGATCTTGGAGATCATGTTTATCTTCTGTAAATCATATTAAATTTGAATATGCCAATACAGCTGAAGAAACTTCTCAAGATCTCGCTAAAGGCCACCTGTCGGAATTAATAATAATAGTGTCATGTTTCGGTTTGGGATCAACAGGTGGCACTGTAGAGCTCCCCCTGCAGCTGCACACCTGTTGGTCATTATGTAATTAGTTGTATAAAAGGACTCCCGCCCGACCACTCATTGTCGGGTCATTGTTTGTTTGTTTGCGTGTTTGCTGCTGTCAGGTTTATTTCAGTCATGTTTCGGTCACTGTTATGTTTTAGCTTCAGTCATGTTATTTGTCTGATACTTTGGACTTTGTTTGTTTTGGATTTAATTTTCTCTCTGTTTTAATACAATTCTTCAAGTTCACCCTGCTCCTCCCTCCTGCCTGCATTTTGGGGTCCTCCACCACCTTGCAACGTGACAAGGAGAAATAAATTGTAGAATCGCCACAGCGAGTGGGGTCGACGATTCGGTAAATAATGTCCTGACCATGTCCAAAAACCACATGGAAGCTCCTTTCATGCCTCATAGCAGCCAAAATTAGTAGGCACATGGATCAATACATGAGCAGAGCACAGGCATGCATTAGTAATAACACCAGGGGAGCCAAACACCAGCTTCTGGTCAATAATGCAATCACCCATGACTAGAAAACTACAAGTAACAACCTGTGCACCGCCTGGATTGACTACAAGAAAGCCTCTGAGTTAATGCCGCACAGCAGCTTCTGCTATATAGTGCAATTGCCCACGACTGTAAAACCAGAAGCACCAACCTGTGCGCTGTTTGGAGGAAGACAAACAAGGAAGACTACGACTCAACATGGCACACAAGTGCCTGGAATTGTAACGTCAACAGGATCCGAAGAACCTTTATCAAGAACTCAATGAGGCTGTGAAAGACACAAAATTGCCATATTCCAAGGGGATGCTCTGTCCCCTGCTGCTGTTTTGCATAGGCCTGAAATCACTGGGTCGGATCAGAATTAAAAGGGGTTGGGGGAACCGGTGCAGAAGTGGAAAAACCATCAGCCACCTCCCGATACGGATGACATCAAACTGTCTGTACTTGACCCGGTTTGTGGCGGTAACACTGACGGACGAAAACGCACTCGTGTCAGTGCTTATAGTCTGTCTTTTTTTTTCTTTTCTTATTTTAGCATTCCCTTTTAACGTCAGTCATCAGCAAAACAAGCGTCCGTCAATGACGGCCTGACGGACCATTCTGTCAGTCTGACGGGATGCCCAACTTTCAAGATTTCTTCACACTTTAATAACAATTGAATGAAATAGTTCACATTTTCGAACGATAATAATTCATTCATTCAGTCATTTTCCATTCCGCTTATCCTCACAAGGGTCGCGGGGGGTGCTGGAGCCTATCCCAGCTGTCTTCGGGCAGTAGGTGGGGACACCCTGAACTTGGTTGCCAGCCAATCGCAGGGCACACATAGACGAACAACCATTCACGCTCACACTCACACCTAGGGACAATTTAGAGTGTCCAATCAGCCTGCCATGGATGTTTTTGGAATGTGGGAGGAAACCGGAGTACCCGAAGAAAACCCACGCAGGCCTGGGGAGAAAATGCAAACTCTACACAGGGAGGCCGGAGCTGGAATTGAACCCAGTACCTCTGCACTGTGAGATCGACGCGCTAACCACTGGACACCGGGCCGCCCAATAATAATAATAATAATTGTATTTCTATGCAGTACTGTAAAAAGGTATTCGGGCACCAACACATTTGTTTTTTTATTATTTAAGGTCCCCCATACCAGCCACCACACCATCTTGTTACAGTGCATGTGACCATGCATCATCTACCATATTTTAATTTATAACGTACATTTCCTTTCAATGGAAAAACAACTCAAGAGTCCTTTGGGAGTGCCTATTAAAAACTTCTTGCGGGCTCACTTCACACTTTACAGATCTGGGAAAAATGCCTTCAAACAAGCGTGGTCTGATTCATTGATTCGGTGTTCGGTGAAATGCATCCAACAGTAAAATTTTAAATATGCAAGGTCTGTTTTTTTTTTCTTTTCAGGAATCGTATACGTCATACATGCAGTGCAGGAGCAACAAAACAAGTTGCTTTAATACTCGCCTTGCCTTCAACTATGTCGATGTTTTGTGTGTGGAGATCGGTGAACTACAGGACTCCAGACTGCCCGTAAATGATGACATTTTGCCTCTAAAGAGTGAGACAGCGGACATTAATTTTTCATTTATCGCGCGTGTGCAAGAAATAAATTTGCATGTGTATGTGTGAGTTTTTGTGTGTGTGCGTGTGTGCGCATGTAAATATTATTGAAATATTGTGAATGTTTTGTCGCTCACAATATTTTGCTCCTGACTTCCACCCATTTATTAGAAATGCAGTCAACATGAGTGAAAATGTTTGCATTTTACTTTGCAAGTCTGTTTACCGTGTGCAACCCTAAATTTTTGTAATTGCACGCCACAAACAAAAACAGATAGTCTGGAGCATTGCCCTGTCAACCTGACTGTCATCTCCAGCTTTCTCACAGCATACCAACATCACAACTCAATTACTGAAAATGCGTGTGTACGCTGCAGGTAAGAGTCTATTAAATCCTCCTACACGATGATCCTGCTCCTACGCCTGATTTCATCTCGACCTGTAAGGCTTTTGGTCAGAAATACCGATTGCAATTTGCTTCTCCAAATACCCAAGATATGAAGTGAAATTATATAAAACACTACATGTACATGATCTAATTAAGTATACAACCGGTATCTTTGCTTTCAAGAGGGTAGTCGGGGTAGCATGAATGAACGGGTGGATTAGTGGGCTCTGTTTTACACCGTCAATTTGTCAGATGCCTGTAGGGCCTGGTATGTTGCCATGGTGATATGCACAAGGCATGAAAGCCCAGCAAGGTTTGTCAAAAAGGACCAGACGCTTCAGCACGGAATATAAACGCATGCACACGCACACACACACACACACACACACACACAAAATGTATTTCTGATGCAAAGAAAAATAAATATTTCATGTGAGCAGGTTGTTTTGTTTCTTTGAAATTTTATAAGCGATCAAGTTGTAATCTCCGGTGCATATGTTGGATCTTATATTTTGTTTCGTTGGTTCCAGAAAAAAATGGCTCTCGATTTTGGTAGTTCGGCTTAATTTTAGGTAATATCTTCTTGCCTCTCAAGCCTAAATCTAACTGCACTTAGTGGGAAATGTTGGTAAAAATAAATAAATACATACTAATACTAATTCTACTACTACTAATAATAATAAGGAAATAGATGTCTATAATTTCTCAGCACAATGGTTTAATTGTTTGGACCAACTTATTTAATTAATGTTTTGGGGGGGGGGGGGGGGGTTTCTGGACGATGAGTATATTAAGCATCCATCCATTTTCCGATCCGCTTTATCTTCACAAGGGCTGCGGGGGGTGCTGGAGCCAATCGCAGCTGTCTTTGGGCAGTAGGCGTGGGACACTCTGAACCGGTTGCCAGTATATTAAGCAAGATTGGTGACACAGGAGAGCCTTGAAAACATGCAGACAAAAAGACTATCGTTAAACTAGAACTTTTTTTTTTAGATGACTGAATAAAACTGGAAGCAATGAAATACTGACAGTCGAGAGGCTACTTACGTTGTTGGAGGTGTTGTTGAAAAGTCATCAATAAAGACTGTACAGCTGTAAAAAGTGATTTTTGTATCAATTGGAAAAACTTGTCTTATGCAAAGTTGGACCTAGCAATGACATAAAACAGTGAATTAAAATAGCACTAACTTTCTCCCAATGTGTTGTTCCTGCTAACTGTTCAAATTGTCTTTTTTAAATTAAATTACAGTCAAACCTCGGTTTTCGAATGTCTCTGTTCTCGACCAATTCCGTTTTCGACCAAAAATTTCCAGTTCATTATGCCTCGGATGACGAACAAATTTTGGTTCTCAAACAAACTGAGCGCACTTGAATGCACCATTTGACTCCTCTCGCCTTCCTTAAACGAGGAAGTGACGCTTCGAAGGGTAGACGAGGAAGTGACGCTTCCTTGTGTTGCTTTCTATTGTGAGCAGACGTGTTAAGTAAACATTTTTATTTTAAAAAGAGCGTGGTTTCGGTTTTCGAACAATTCCGGTTTTCGAACAGCCTTCTTGAACGGATACCGAGGTTTGACTGTACATTTAAGACATTATAATTATTTGTCTGGATGAGCAATTCAGATAATGGATGGATGGATGACAGTCGGAAGTATGCAATTTTTCTTCAAAGTATTTATACTCAAGGCTTGATATTATTTTGGCTTGATATCTTTAAAGCGGCTCCACTCAGACTTCTGTGAAAAGTTGACTCGATCACCCAAGCAATTAAATGCAGAGTTACGCGCGAGCCCATGTCATTTGGGGGGGTAGCTTAGCATTTAGCATGGCTTCTCTGTTTTTTCTCGCGAGTATGACACTTAACGTAGCTTTTTCTCCACCACGCAAGTGATGGTTAACGACTTAGCAGTTACTCGTGTTTCGGTGCAGTCGTCAACTAATTATGTTGCTAGCTTGTTACTTCTGTGGAAGAATCACAGATCTTCCCTCGAATTCTGACTACCCGGTGACGTAAACCCATAGAAGCCTTTTGGGATTGCTTGTTGATTCTTCTTGTATTGTCTTTTGGCGGTTGCCTCGTGAGTTGATTCTCACTTTTGCTATTCCAAGTGATTTGATGAGGAGCAAATTGCTAATTTTGCCTCGTGAACCGCAGTGCGAAACCTCTTTTTAAAAAAAATTCCCAACCTTGAAACTCTTAAAGTGGTTCTTGCCAACCCACTGTTTTGCTTTGCTACAGTTTGACAACATGCAAAAAGGTTTTGTCATAACCCCCCACCCCCCAAACAAGTTTCCAACCATAGGCTAATTAGCGTGCTTAACATCCACTGACCCACATTGTCTTGAAAAAATAAAGGATGACAATGACCGCTATGAAACATTGTTTCATATTATCGAAGGCTCCAGCGGAAGAGGACAGAGAACAAAGCTTTCTTGATTGGTGTAATGTCAGCGATTGTAACGTTGATGAGAGGGCAGTATCAACGACAGCGCAAGCAGCTCTTGAATTAACAAAGACTATCCTTTCAACGTCATCTATCAGTGGGGCACAAATAAACAACCAGTCACACTCACATTCACAACCTATGGGCAATTTAGACTATTCAACAGACGCATGCATATTTTCGGAACGTGGTCGGAAACCGGAGTACCGACCACGCAAGCAGGGGGAGAACACAAAAGACGACCTGAGCTGAGATTTGAACCCACAACTATTCAAGTATGGGACAGATGTGCAAACCACTTCAGAACCGTGCTACATTTCTCAATCATATTTCATCAAATTATGTTCCACACCATCGACACCTACAAAAAAAACACATAGACAATCATGAGTATTAAGGAAAGAACAATATGATTAATACTGCATTACGTTATCACAGAATAATGTGAATCTAGTACACAACAGACATGATTGTTCAGCTGGGGTCTGATGATTGCACTTGTTTTGCTGCTTCTTGAAAGCCTGGCTCCATGGAATTTATTTTCCGCAGATTGCAGAACTGCTCTTCCCTTTAAGGCAAAGGTGGAACAGACTGGGCGGTTGATTGTCTGTGCAGAAACAAACATGCTGGCCAATCAACTGTCACACAGCAGAGCCGAAGCCAATTACCTGTCAGAAATCTGGACTCGGTAGTGGAGAGGAATTCTGGAAGGCACATACTGTTTTTATTAAATTGAAATTACAATGGGAAACACTCGCACATACTGTATATAACGACAGCACACAAACTTATTGAAGAAACGCATCATGCTAAGACAGTTGTTTCAAAGGATCTGTTCCGTACCGTTGGAGGGTATGGATGTGCTTTTCTTACTTTAATTCATTAGATGGCATGAGATAGCGGACTCCTATAAGTATGTAGACTGTCAGTCTGAGCGGTTTTGAAGTAGATGCCATGAAAGAGAGGGAATGAGAAGCTTTTCATGTTTAATTAATCATGCTAATGAAACTTAATTAGAGCAGCTTATGAAAAATGCATTTAAATGAGGGATGGGCTTTATTCTTAAATAACAAGCATCCTGTTCTAGATTGGGTGTCCTATTACATGCTAATTGGACGGCACGAGGGACTGTTCATGAGCAAAGATCATTTCAATTTGAGCATCGTCTGATCCCCAACCCCTCACCCCAAAACAACCGTTAAAGCCCACATGAGTAAAATTCTCTCTATGCATGTGTTGTTTTGCCAGCTGTTTTGGCTTGTATTCAAAATCGTGTCATTAAACATTCAGATTTAAGCCTTGGCAGCTGGTCAATAGAGGGCGCTAGGGTGCCACCCCATTAAAATTGGAGTAACCAATATTAAGAGGCAAAGCTAACTAGATGGGAGGAAATTGTGAAGAGGTGCTTTCATTAATGTTCATGTGACATGAAAACTTGCTGTGGTGAAGTTTTCAGGAAGTCTTTGGTCTTTAGTTACGACAGTTTGTACTGAATCCTGTGAAGGCGTTCTTCTCCAATTAAACACATCAAAACACACATAAAATGCTGCTTCGGTGGCTCCACAATTCTCCAGACCCTTTAGACACACAATATAATATAGTATTGTATATAAAATAAAATCGTATAATTAGTTCTTTTATTTTCCTTTTATGCATTTGGTGAGGTCATAATTTTTCTACTCTTTAAATTGTGGATTAATTCGCATCTGTTCTCAGTTTCATGTAGCCAAATCAATCTTTTATCGTGGATCAAAATTGGTGTCGTGAAAATGCAGTTTTGGAAAGTAGCAAATGCACATTCCCTTTGGAACAAGCATATCCAAATCATAAACTTTTCCATCTTTCATGTTTAATTTCTATTTCATGATCTTGGAGATCATGTTTATCTTCTGTAAATCATATTAAATTTGAATATGCCAATACAGCTGAAGAAACTTCTCAAGATCTCGCTAAAGGCCACCTGTCGGAATTAATAATAATAGTGTCATGTTTCGGTTTGGGATCAACAGGTGGCACTGTAGAGCTCCCCCTGCAGCTGCACACCTGTTGGTCATTATGTAATTAGTTGTATAAAAGGACTCCCGCCCGACCACTCATTGTCGGGTCATTGTTTGTTTGTTTGCGTGTTTGCTGCTGTCAGGTTTATTTCAGTCATGTTTCGGTCACTGTTATGTTTTAGCTTCAGTCATGTTATTTGTCTGATACTTTGGACTTTGTTTGTTTTGGATTTAATTTTCTCTCTGTTTTAATACAATTCTTCAAGTTCACCCTGCTCCTCCCTCCTGCCTGCATTTTGGGGTCCTCCACCACCTTGCAACGTGACAAGGAGAAATAAATTGTAGAATCGCCACAGCGAGTGGGGTCGACGATTCGGTAAATAATGTCCTGACCATGTCCAAAAACCACATGGAAGCTCCTTTCATGCCTCATAGCAGCCAAAATTAGTAGGCACATGGATCAATACATGAGCAGAGCACAGGCATGCATTAGTAATAACACCAGGGGAGCCAAACACCAGCTTCTGGTCAATAATGCAATCACCCATGACTAGAAAACTACAAGTAACAACCTGTGCACCGCCTGGATTGACTACAAGAAAGCCTCTGAGTTAATGCCGCACAGCAGCTTCTGCTATATAGTGCAATTGCCCACGACTGTAAAACCAGAAGCACCAACCTGTGCGCTGTTTGGAGGAAGACAAACAAGGAAGACTACGACTCAACATGGCACACAAGTGCCTGGAATTGTAACGTCAACAGGATCCGAAGAACCTTTATCAAGAACTCAATGAGGCTGTGAAAGACACAAAATTGCCATATTCCAAGGGGATGCTCTGTCCCCTGCTGCTGTTTTGCATAGGCCTGAAATCACTGGGTCGGATCAGAATTAAAAGGGGTTGGGGGAACCGGTGCAGAAGTGGAAAAACCATCAGCCACCTCCCGATACGGATGACATCAAACTGTCTGTACTTGACCCGGTTTGTGGCGGTAACACTGACGGACGAAAACGCACTCGTGTCAGTGCTTATAGTCTGTCTTTTTTTTTCTTTTCTTATTTTAGCATTCCCTTTTAACGTCAGTCATCAGCAAAACAAGCGTCCGTCAATGACGGCCTGACGGACCATTCTGTCAGTCTGACGGGATGCCCAACTTTCAAGATTTCTTCACACTTTAATAACAATTGAATGAAATAGTTCACATTTTCGAACGATAATAATTCATTCATTCAGTCATTTTCCATTCCGCTTATCCTCACAAGGGTCGCGGGGGGTGCTGGAGCCTATCCCAGCTGTCTTCGGGCAGTAGGTGGGGACACCCTGAACTTGGTTGCCAGCCAATCGCAGGGCACACATAGACGAACAACCATTCACGCTCACACTCACACCTAGGGACAATTTAGAGTGTCCAATCAGCCTGCCATGGATGTTTTTGGAATGTGGGAGGAAACCGGAGTACCCGAAGAAAACCCACGCAGGCCTGGGGAGAAAATGCAAACTCTACACAGGGAGGCCGGAGCTGGAATTGAACCCAGTACCTCTGCACTGTGAGATCGACGCGCTAACCACTGGACACCGGGCCGCCCAATAATAATAATAATAATTGTATTTCTATGCAGTACTGTAAAAAGGTATTCGGGCACCAACACATTTGTTTTTTTATTATTTAAGGTCCCCCATACCAGCCACCACACCATCTTGTTACAGTGCATGTGACCATGCATCATCTACCATATTTTAATTTATAACGTACATTTCCTTTCAATGGAAAAACAACTCAAGAGTCCTTTGGGAGTGCCTATTAAAAAACTTCTTGCGGGCTCACTTCACACTTTACAGATCTGGGAAAAATGCCTTCAAACAAGCGTGGTCTGATTCATTGATTCGGTGTTCGGTGAAATACATCCAACAGTAAAATTTTAAATATGCAAGGTCTGTTTTTTTTTTTCTTTTCAGGAATCGTATACGTCATACATGCAGTGCAGGAGCAACAAAACAAGTTGCTTTAATACTCGCCTTGTCTTCAACTATGTCGATGTTTTGTGTGTGGAGATCGGTGAACTACAGGACTCCAGACTGCCCGTAAATGATGACATTTTGCCTCTAAAGAGTGAGACAGCGGACATTAATTTTTCATTTATCGCGCGTGTGCAAGAAATAAATTTGCATGTGTATGTGTGAGTTTTTGTGTGTGTGCGTGTGTGCGCATGTAAATATTATTGAAATATTGTGAATGTTTTGTCGCTCACAATATTTTGCTCCTGACTTCCACCCATTTATTAGAAATGCAGTCAACATGAGTGAAAATGTTTGCATTTTACTTTGCAAGTCTGTTTACCGTGTGCAACCCTAAATTTTTGTAATTGCACGCCACAAACAAAAACAGATAGTCTGGAGCATTGCCCTGTCAACCTGACTGTCATCTCCAGCTTTCTCACAGCATACCAACATCACAACTCAATTACTGAAAATGCGTGTGTACGCTGCAGGTAAGAGTCTATTAAATCCTCCTACACGATGATCCTGCTCCTACGCCTGATTTCATCTCGACCTGTAAGGCTTTTGGTCAGAAATACCGATTGCAATTTGCTTCTCCAAATACCCAAGATATGAAGTGAAATTATATAAAACACTACATGTACATGATCTAATTAAGTATACAACCGGTATCTTTGCTTTCAAGAGGGTAGTCGGGGTAGCATGAATGAACGGGTGGATTAGTGGGCTCTGTTTTACACCGTCAATTTGTCAGATGCCTGTAGGGCCTGGTATGTTGCCATGGTGATATGCACAAGGCATGAAAGCCCAGCAAGGTTTGTCAAAAAGGACCAGACGCTTCAGCACGGAATATAAACGCATGCACACGCACACACACACACACACACACACACACAAAATGTATTTCTGATGCAAAGAAAAATAAATATTTCATGTGAGCAGGTTGTTTTGTTTCTTTGAAATTTTATAAGCGATCAAGTTGTAATCTCCGGTGCATATGTTGGATCTTATATTTTTGTTTCGTTGGTTCCAGAAAAAAATGGCTCTCGATTTTGGTAGTTCGGCTTAATTTTAGGTAATATCTTCTTGCCTCTCAAGCCTAAATCTAACTGCACTTAGTGGGAAATGTTGGTAAAAATAAATAAATACATACTAATACTAATTCTACTACTACTAATAATAATAAGGAAATAGATGTCTATAATTTCTCAGCACAATGGTTTAATTGTTTGGACCAACTTATTCAATTAATGTTTTGGGGGGGGTTTTCTGGACGATGAGTATATTAAGCATCCATCCATTTTCCGATCCGCTTTATCTTCACAAGGGCTGCGGGGGGTGCTGGAGCCAATCGCAGCTGTCTTTGGGCAGTAGGCGTGGGACACTCTGAACCGGTTGCCAGTATATTAAGCAAGATTTAAAATTAGAATGTGATTTTTTTTTTTTTTTTAACACCTCAGAAACAAATGGCTGCATTGGACCTTGCTGCTGCACGTTCAATGACTCGGGTGCATTCACCACTGGGTGTGCGAGATTAGCGAGTTAGCGAAGTATGTTGGGCGTAAAACCACTAGGGCATCTCTCTATTAACCCGCAGAGACCATCACTGTAACTTATGTTCCAAACTCGCTTCGGTCTAAAGTAGTTAATGTCCTGAGTTTCTCCTTAAACTACCCATAAAACAGCCATTGTTGGCTAACACCTATTCACTATCTTGAAAAGAGCCAATTTTGGGGGGGTGGGGGGGTGAAATCCACTGAAGTCTGAAGCTTTAAATTTAATAGAATGTCTTTGGAGGAAGGTAATGTTCCATAAAATGATGAGTAAAACATCCCCTTTTGTGAGAATGTGCACTGAATCGGAAGCTGAGAGCCATAATGGAAACATTAAGCACATTTGCGATACCAGTTAGCCAGTTAGCAGTTCAACTGAATCTGATAAAATCTGTCAAACTTGCTTCGTAATCTTCTTTTCTGGAGTCACACCACAAGGAGAAAATATTTCGCATAACATATATAGGCCGGCTGTACCCTCGATACAATGTATCATTAGGCTTTATTGTGCAAATAATATGAAAGGTTTTCAAAGCAAACACGTTGTCCTGCTTGTTATTTGTGTTTAATAGCAGCACAGTGCACTCAATGAAAGAACATGTCTGTCTCTTTTGAAAAGGGTGGCTTGTTATCAAAACTGAAAATATTACAACCTCCATAAAAATATCAAAGGCAAGGTCAACGATCGAAAAGAAACGGCAATAAAAAGATGGCATCACCTCAAAGCATTGTATTTCAAAATTAATGGTGCGGTGGAATTCAGGAAATGCAGAATAAAATGTTTCTCAAAGACAAATAGAATGGGGAAAAAAATGTTTGGTATTAACCAAAGTGGGCGGCACGGTGGTCGATTGGTTAGCACGTCTGCCTCACAGTGCACTGGAAAAGAATCTGACTTACTGCCGGCAATCCGGACCAAACTCTTACACCAGTCGGACAGGCACTGAATGTTCGGTACCGTATACTCGCAAACATCCCCCACAATACCTTCAGAGGGAAACAGTTTCATGCCTGCTGCATGCCCACAAAACACATGTGCACTGGTTGGCAGACCTCCAATGCGCCCTCGAGGACCCCATTACATTGAGAGCCTTTATGCACTCTGGACAGATCTCATACACCATTATGGCCCAGCCACAGAGGAGTTTTTTTTAACCACATCGCTGACCTGGACGCTGCCTCAGAATCCCCAGATCCTGTTTCCTCAAAGGACAGCAGAATTGATACGGTTTTCCCCATCAACTCACAGTATCCTGAGGCGGCGTCAGCAGCGCCCCATATCTCCATTATACACAGCTTTAGTGGTGCATTGCTTTCTCATCCTGAGAGGCCAGTATTTCCTTAAAGCTGTCTGGAAATACTCCATGGCCTCACCAAACATCTTCCACGCCTTAGTTTTTGCCTCACTGACCACCAAAGCTGAATTCTCCTTGGCCAGCCAGTACCCATGAGCTGCCTACGAAGACCCACAGGCCCAAAAAGACCCAAAAAGAATCCTTCAGCTTGATGGATTCGCACACTGCCGATGTGCACCAACGGGTTCACGGATTTCCGCCATGACAGGCACCTACCACGACACTGCCACAGTTCCAGTCGGACACCCAAACAGATGCAAAACATGGTCCACTTGGGAAAAAACATTTGCTGGATGTCTTTTCGCTCGGTCATTATACCAGGGACTTGTCATCATCCATGTCACAATCCATGTTTTTGGTGCATTTTTCAAAACTGTGCATATTGTTGACACTTGCCAGCCTGTGGGAGTCTATATTATATGAAAAAAGGGGAGCTCTCCAGGTGGGCTGCTTTAGGAAACATGAATACAGCAAGTAAAAAAAAAAAAAAAAGGACTGAAAAACTGGCATTCATACTCCCTCCAAAGTATCGACCAATACCCTTAATAGAGCAGCAGACTATAGCTGTGACAAAGATTTCCAATTTGAAACTGGGCTTTTGAGTCCATATTTGCTAATTCCGTCATATGATTTGAATGCTCTCCCTGCAACTGTCTGTGTTGCCTGGGCAATCCACAATCCATGTTTTAGATTCTCTTTTTTTTAACCTGACTCAAGTAATGAACGTGTTTGGACTCCATATTCTGATATATTTGTACGCACATTTTTAACGAAATGCACTGACTTAATACTGTCGTAACATATCAGGTTAAAATTGTATTACGATGAAAGCCGGCCAAAATGTTCATCTTCTTCATTTTCTGGCGATACTATGGAACAATTCTCATTAGGGATGTGCGGTGCTCCAATCATTATTCCAGCTGACAGCTCTGTGCACCCTTTGGCAGAGCCTGATTCTTTTTTCATGCGTGAGTCTGATCATTAATTCTACCAGCGCTCATGGCCTATTGCTTTCACAAAGGCAGAATAAGAGGTTAATGCCACCTTCCCTGACCGGGACACATTGAGAAGATTGTCTCGTTCACCCTGAGTGGCAGACACAAACATGAACACCCTGTATCAAGGCGTACAACAGGACCTTCATGGCTTGTGGGGGAAAAAAAAAATCAGAAATTGCAAGTGGAATGGATGATGTGGAGTCAAATATAATGCAATTATGAAACACGGAGTTTCAGCAGTGGTGAGAACTGAGGCTGAAATTACACTGGAGCTGTTAATGCTCCGATTCCATTCAATGTCTGTATCCGACTGCATTCATTAGCATCTATTTACTGTATGTCTGAGAGGAGCTCTAAAAATATGGGCAAAAGTCAAATGAATGTAATCGTGGTCTGTAAGTCGAGTGAGACTTCAGTGTAGTAAGCAAAATAAGGATTTATTTGTACTTTTTCTTTGGCTTTGCTCAGCTGGTCAAAACAAGGCGCACAACGTTTTCATCAAAAGTTTGGTAGGCGTAAACAAATTGCCGCATCGCCCAATCAGCGCAAAGTATTGTCCTGAATGGCCCATCTTTCCCAAGCAGGTGGCCTTTGAGCAGTCCCAGATTTATATTGTGGAGATCCCCATTGAGTGATTCACGTATCAGCCTGGCTCTTGCTATGTTCAGTAAAAATCATCTTGCAGATGCTTATAAACATAAATTGCATGCACCAATCTCCAGTCAGTCCAATATATGTCCGCTATGTAGTCCGTGCGCCTCTGCTGTGCTGAATTTGAAGGGAATGAGGATGCCACTTTGTTTCACGGGGAACTCAGTTGTGTTCAGAAGCCCGTTTCTAACCGAGCCTGTCTGAGAAAATAGAAAAAGAAAGACAACTCCTCCCACGCAGAAAATTACAGTTCACTTTGCTAGACTTATCCGGGGAGGGGAAATAAGACCAATTATGAGTGACGATATAAAAGACATTAACAAATCCTGGAAAACTTCAGATCCAGGAACAGTTACAGGTTTGAGTTCACAATTCATTTGTGTCAAACGTGGCCAGGTAAAATGTGATGAAAACGAGATGATTAAATAAATTCATCATGTGTGTCACTAATTCCACCAATGTGATAGTCCCGTATACCCACTTGACACCCCGTACTGCTTTTGCCGTCATAAATTGGAGGCAAGGCGATTTATTTGTGCAATACCTCTAAAAATTGTGACATACTACAACATATATTTTGCAGTGCATTTAATAAAAGGAAACTGTGCATTGGGTTAAAACAGCAGAATAAAAAAACATCGACTACAGTAAGCAGTATAAATGAACAACCATTTTCTTAATAAAGGTGATTGGTCTCAGAAAGGTTCTGAACTTTAATTTAAAATAATGAAATTGAAATGGGGACGAAAGCTAATACAAAAAAAGGGATTTCCCAAACAAAATAACCAGCATCAAGTGTGCAAACATAAATTATCAGTACAAATTGCATGTGTAGGAAGAAAATATATGACGAGTATGTTTGTATGTTAAGTGCTTGTGCCCAAGCACACAATGTAAAATTCATCATTCGCACATGAATAGTAAATTGGAACAGAGCGTGCTGAATTCCATAAACATGTGTTTTATTGTTGTAATTTTTCACCTGAGCCAGAAAGTAAACAGCAGAAAGTTTTTGTTTTTTGTTTTTCTCTTGACATTTTTTTTCTCATTCATTATCAAGCCAGTTGTTGTTCATCCACGTGTTTTTTTTTTCTTCCTGTGAAGCCACACTTCCTCTGGAGTCTTCACTTCAGTTTAAACACCTTTGGTGTGAACAACCTTCACATGTGGAGAAATCTTCCAGGTATTAAGATGGGCTGAAATGCTTTCAACTTCTCTGGCTCTAATTTTGTGCCCAGCCTAAGTCTAGCTCAAAGTGAGGTCTAAATGTTCGTTTTCTTCCATTTGAATTTTTTTCACAGAGGAGTACAGATAAAAAAAGGGTGTTTGCACCGTTGTGGGTGTCAGCGCAGTGTACTTGCCTCCCAGCAAATGGAGACGGCTCCTTTCATTCAATTCAAATTTAGTCTTGGACATGACTGAACCAGAAATAGACTTGCTGGAAACTTAAGGAGACTGACGCACGCAAAGTCACCCACAGTACGTTTATCAGGAACTGCAAGATCTCCACTTGCGGTGGATCTTTATTTGGCAAAGATGTGGGTGCTTGGAGATCGCCTTCCATCCTGATCCTTTGTGTCCATGTCTAAAACGACTAGTTCAGTTGAACATTGCTGTTGGATATCCTAAAAATTTTGAAAATCTTAACACACAAAAAATGCACGCGCCCATATTTTTGTTTATAATGCACCCATCACACAAACCAAGCACATTACATTGCGTGCCATTGTTTTTATTTTGGAATCTACCCAGGAGCCATCGAATGTTAATCTGAGACACACATTGTCAGTCAAGTCTGAAGTATGGATTCCATATACGTACAGTTGTCTCCAACGGAGTGCCATTTCAGAAAATGACGAGTCTATTTGCTCATGGAGGCTCTGTTCTGTCTTTTACTGGAAGAGGCCATCTGTTAATTTCTGTCCTGGCATCACCTCTGTTTTATATACCTCAGAGACTTATAGTTCCCAAAATGGTATGAAAATACCTCCGGATTGCTGCCCATTAAATATGAAGGTAGACCGTATTTATTGTTGTTCCTGCTGTGAAAGGTGAGAGATAAATTGCACCAAGTTAGAAAAAGATTTTGACTTTAGGCATTTTAAATTCTACTATTCCCAGGTAGCTTTCGTGTTGTATGAGGTTATAAGGGATTTCAAACCAATGACGACCCCACTCTTTGTGAATCTATATTTCTTAAACGACCGTTAGAAGGTTTCTCAGCAGTGAATAAAGATGATGGCTGATAACTACAAATCATATAGGAGAATGTGTTCATGCCAAGTTCTAAAATATAACAAAACAGAAAATTAGGACTTTCGCAATCAAAGTGAAAAAATAAACCCAAAGCAACATTTTATCATTACATTTATCTGTCATGATTCTGTTTGTGACCAACAGGTGGCACTGTAGGGTTCTCCCTGCAGCGGCACACCTGTTGGTCATTATGTAATTAGTGCTTTAAAAGGACTCCCAGCCCAACCACTCATTGTCGGGTCATTGTTTGCTTGTTAGCTGCTGTCAGGGATGTTTGTCATGTTGTGGTCATGTTTGTTCCGGTCATGTTTCGTTTAGTGATAGTTTTTGCTTCAGTCATGGTTTTGTTTGATACTTTGGATTTGTTTTGGTTGTTATGACTTTGTTTGTTTTGGATTCACTTTTCTCTGTGTTTTATTCAATACACTTCTTCAAATACACCCTGCTCCTCCCTCTTCCTGCCTGCTTTTTGGGGTCCACCACCACCACGCAACGTGACATTATCATTGTGTTTTTAACGGCGCCGTCAGCGCCACAAAACACAGCTTACCTTCAACAGATACAGTATGCGCTGGTCTCATCATGCCAGTAGCGCAGCCCGCAGTTAGGGTACGTAACCTCATCCACGTGGTTCTGACACTGCGTATGTGACACTCGAATCCCAGAGGGCATGTTCCCAACAGATGCTGCCGCTAGACAAGCTTTGCCGTCTACAGTCCCAATTTTAAGGGAGAGACATACAAAGAAAAGAAAAAAAAAGCCCAACCTTTTTATATCCCTGACAGCTCATTACTGCGGAAACAACCCTGGCCTGGCATCACTGGCCTGCCCTCCTCACGGGGGGGGAAAAAAAAAAACGTACAATAAAAAGTGGGTGTGGAGCAAAATGAGAATGCACAATTAAATACCCCAAATGGGTCCTTAATTAAAAGATAACTAGCTGCAGAAAGGGAATGGGCTGCCTTCGTTTCGGGGGTGACAAAAGCCATGCACGTGTGCCGCTCAAAAATACGGTATAAAGTGAAGACCGGTTATCCTGGGCACAACAAACAGATGAACTCATTTGGCACAAATAGGTTCAATTGCTGGCTGTTGTCACCGCTTGGCACACTGATTATTTGTTTTTAAGTCCTTTGTTCACATAGCCAAAGTAAGAAGGTGATAGGGTGATGTGAGCTGGGAAAGGATGTGCTGGAGTCATTCCCAGCATAGTCAGATCAAAGGCAGCTCCAGATCGAGGGAACTTCAACCTAGTGTGAGTCTGAACATCTGTAAAATCGTAAAATACATGGAGGGGGACGAAACTGGAAGCAAGCCAGACAACGGGAACACATCCTGCGCTATATACACTACAGCGGGGACGGGCAACTTAAATGATGGAGGGGACCATCATTTTGCATCAGTGCTACTGGGGGACCACATCGAGTGGGACCACACACACTTCGTCACCAGATGTCTGAGAAAAATGACATTTTAAGCTACCTCATTTGTGACTGCTCATGAAAAGCAAACATCCATAGATAGTTGACAGCCACTGAAAGGCATTGGGAAAATTGGAGAGGGGAACAAAATGTAGGAGACTGTTTATGTTATTCAATTGATTTTCTGTTTTGTTGCTTTATTTTCGCTTTTCTCAGTGTCAGTGAAGTAATCATTCATTTACATTTTTTCAGAGGCAGCCCTTAAACGCCCCTCAAGTTTGACGGCAGTTGAGAAGGCCCGTAGTCCAACATCGACGTGTCTGTATTTGCTTCAGTGTGAAACGTATAAATAAAGTGTATGTTTAAAAAAAAACGACAACAACACGATAGCTCATTTTGTTTCGGAGCTGCAATAAAAAAAATTAAACTAAACAAAAAAAATCTTCAAAAGTCAATCTGGGCAGGGATTTTTTCTTTTAATAGCATATTGATAACCTACATATATATCCAACGTAACCACAATATTAGAAAAAATATCGCCTTCATATCTGGGCATGTTGCTCTATTTGTGGATGCGGCTCTGTGCTTCGGTGGACGGCGCATGTTATTTTTCAAAACTGGAAAAGACCAAGCCGTATTATATTAATGTGGGAGATTATATGCAAAGAGCCCATGGGCACACCACACCACTGAAGAGTGGTTTGGCATACAACAGTTACATTAAGTGAAAAACAGTGCACAGGGGAGGCTAAATACCACCTCTAGTCTCCACATACAGTGTTGGCCCTTTTTGGCCTAACTCGGTTTGATTGCTTTAGGGTACAGCCCACACATGTGCAGTGATTCAAACTTACACAACGCAGAAACGGTTAAACCACTTATCAATCCACACAAGGTAAATCACGATTTAACCTACCCATATAGAACAATTTGGTATGAATACCGTAAGTGAGAAAGCTACTGATAATCAAATCAAACTTTATATGTCAATTAAACGCTGATTTTTTTTTGGATTCACCAAAAAACTATTAGCGATGCATGAATATTAAGCGTGACAGCTGATTTTATTTTCTCACCTCCAGCGATGTCCAACCTAGAGAGAATGCTACGACTGGCCAGAATTGTCAGCAATGTGATTCTTTGACCTTTCACACTGCAAAACTCCCATCCATATTTATGAGGTAAATACCATGTGGAGATGTCTGAATTGGAGGTCTTGTGGACCCAAAAAAAAAAAAAAAAATCAAGCACCTTTATCCACTGTTCAGTAAATATTGTCCGAACATCCGTCCTTCTAATTTTAATTTGCTTTGGGTTACAGGCAGACATGAAATCGACTTCATAAAATGCCATGACTTTTTCCATTTCTTGATGCACTCAATTTTTAGATAATTCTGGAGCAGTCAAAAGCAAATGGTGTGTGTGTGTGTCTTCCCCCTTTTGAACCTCAAAACTTTTCAGCTATGAAATTCATGGACTGTACGTACCTTCCGTGTTATCTTGTGACTAATAAAGCCCGGCGATGTTTGGAGACATCACATATGGACGGACTGTCATACTTCACTGCACAGACTGCAGTACAATCTTGAATCGGAATGTTTAATTTGGATAGCGCGACATGTTTTATGTTTAATTGGGTCCTCTTGAAGTATATATCACCCTCTTTGTCTTATGCCGTACTCAGTTGTCTGGGCATGGAACAAATACGGCTAACATCTTTTCAATCCATGTTGTCGCAGACAGCTAGTTTTCTAAACATATGCACCAATTAAAAAATCCATTAATACCCATGATGCTCTCTCATAAATCATATGCTGTATCTGGGCAGCTGGTCTAACTGTAATTATTACGGAGCGAGAAACAGACCTATTTGATTAACTGTCATTTACTTCTCTCGTCCCTTTCAAAAAAAAATCACTTCCATGTTCAACCTTTATTAATAACAACACATTTGATTGTGACATGAAAACATGTAAAAAAAAAAGAGGAGGTAATGAGCCACATTCAATGGCAAACATCATTGAAATACCCAATTATAGAGTTATCGTCATCGCAGAAGCTTTACTCCAATTTTAGTCATCTATTTCGGCAGCAGTTTCTCTTCATTATGGAAATGTTTCAGTTTACTATTGCTTATATGTGTAATTTAAAGCAATAAACCTTGTATTAAACTATATATGCTGTTATTTATTGATTTATTTAATGCGGGTATGTGTTTTGCCTTACAGAGGATGCTGAATGTGCCGGGTGGCCCAACGGGTTCTTGGGAAATCTATTTGTGCGCATTAACAAACCCGGGGCAAAAATCCGCTCTGTGGATTGACGGAAAATATATTACCTTTAATGCAAACCCAATCATCAATGGCATACACATCAATTATTGAGTGAATTTCAGTCTCACAAAAGCTGGTTGAAAAACAAATGTGAATAATTTATCCTAGAAAGAACGGATTTCTAAACATGATAAGTATAAGGACCCATCCGTTTAAAAAAAAAAATGGGGATCATATGAAGACTCAGAAGCCAAATGGGTTTGCAGGTCCCGAGTCAAGGGGTCCGGCTATTATTTTTCAATGGATCAGAGGTCAATGAAGAACCAGCAGAGAATAGTTACCATGTTCTTGATGACACCAGATCAAAATATCGACTCAAATCCACCACGACACAAACAGAAATATAACTACGATCCACTTTTGTTCCACTCATGATGGTCAAATAAGCTGTAAGCACTCCCTGCAATGAAAATGACGACTGGAGGAGTTTCGCAACCTAACTGCGATTGTCTGCCAGCAATTTGCCAATGAGCCAGCCATTGACAATAAATAGGATGGCAGAAGTTGTGATCGTTTAGCCAGAATAATAAATAAGAAAAATATTTCTAATACGTTGGATTTTGAACATGAATCATTCACCATTACTGTGGTCACCTATTCAAGGTGATTTGATAGCAATAATACATTTGTGTTATCTCTCTTAATGATCAAAATGAAATCCGCTAAAGGGTATATGGTCAGTAAATATTGTCCGTACATCCGTCCCTCTTATTAGGAACACATACAAGCCACCATGTGTCACAATTGCCATCCAAGTTTTGTCCAATCTTGTCCACGTTGTTCCACTTACAAAACAACCAGTATATACAGCAGGGGTGTCAAACCCGTTTGTGTCACGGGCCACACTGTAGTTACGGTTTCCGTTGGAGGGCCGTTATGAATTTTGGGAAACCATATAAATGTTTAATCCCGTCCACATATTACATACACAGCTCAAAACAAATTGATCAAGAATAGTTTTACAATCAGAAGTCAAGAATAATGACTGTTATTGTGGATTACATCTGACAATTTGAAATTTTGGTTCAGACTTTAGCAAGCATCATGGAACTTGACATGATTTGCTTTCTTGGGCCACATAAAATAGTGTGGCGGGCCTTGACTTTGACACCTGTGATATACGGTATTGTTAAATTGTAATCTACGACTAAATCTTCTACATTGTAAACGCGAAATAAAAAACACATCCTCATGGACAATTTCTTTTCATGTACACACATCAAATAATATCCTGTGGAAGCGCTACATCAAGGCAGGCACCAGTCGGGCTCCGCAGGTGAAGAGTAAAGTGGGGAAGTCCAAGACAGACTTTGAGAAGATCAGTCAACAGTGAAGCCAAGAAAATCTGACAAACTTGGACGGCAGCTGAAGAAAACTACTAAAAAGAGGTACTTGATGGAGTCACGTGGTTGTCGGGCTGTGCTCCACTTAGGAGTTTAAAGGACCATGAGAGAGCTGGTGACATCACTTTGATTACTAAAACAGTTATGATCAAATCCCTAAATGTTGTGTCCAAGTAAAAAATAAAGTATTTGCATGTAGTCTTTTTTTGGGGGGCAAATAATGACTCTCACGCCAACGCGTCGTGTGGGCAGATGTCTCGCAAATGATTTGTTGCTCTTCAAGCAGGGCATGGGCCACGTAAGCTCTGTATCAGAGTTTGTATTATCTCACGTAATGTGGCGCAGTGATTTCCCTTGTTAAAGGCATAATTACTTGTTAAACTACGACTGCCACACGAATCAGACAATAATGAGCTCAGCCACCGTTTGGTTTGGCAACTATGTGTGTTCCAAATGTCATCCTATAAAAACATGAATACAGGATGCATATTAATAGAGGTACCGGCACAATGACTAACAGTGTTTATTCCAGGTACGGCATGTTCCGGGATTGGGATCAGGCACGCTTTCGACATACTGAGACAGTTAAGGAAAAATTACAGTTTGTGGCGATGCTGCCTTTGCTGGGATAAGTCAAGGGCTTCTCCATCGATGGCCCCACCTGCTGACCTTACAACCAAGCAGCTGATATTAACCTTCGACTGGCAATGCTGGATTTTATTATTTGTGGCCACTAGTAAGATCTTTAGCCCGCTCTGTCCGTCTCACTTGTTATCCTCAAGGCAGATGGAGTAAAAAAAACATTGTGTATGAATATATTGATCCCAACTGGATCGTGATGTGTACAGTTTGGGAATACGTAGTGAAAAATTCACCTCTGTGGGTCTGTCACCTTCTGTAAAACGGAATGAACCATGTAAAAAAAAAAAATCTTGCAAAAACAGTTACAAAATGATCAACGTGGCTTCTGCTCATGATGTGATACCTGGGAAATAAGGGCATAAGTTTCCTCTGCTGTTAGGCGAGGATGTGTTTGTAAGATTTCTCCGATTCTATCGCGTCGCTTTGAACTGAAACATAGCTGGGGCTATTATGATATTAGGTTAATGTATTCTCTTTGATGATTGTAAGCCAGAGAGTGGCTTGATCCAATGCTGATTGTTGGGGAGACCCTTCGTTATTTATGGTATAATGTACCGATGCTGGAACGTTGTGCTACTTATCCTTTTTTCAGCTTAGGGTTTGAGGGTGAGTAATTAAAACAACTGGGTCAACTGAGTATCAAACTTTTTACTTGCTGACAGCAGTTCATCGGTGTGTTACAATGTTAGCTCATTCGTGAAAATGCGCTGCGTGGAAAGGCTTTTTTTTTGTTTTTTTGTTTCATGATTGGAAGAGAGTAATAAATAAGTGGTGAGAATGCTCCGCTTGGCCTACAAAAGAAATGCTTGAGTTCAAAGACAAGTGGGTCATTTTGCGTCTTAAATGGTGCCAGCAATCAGATGGTTAGAAGGAGGGGGGAAGAAAAAAAGAATTTATTTCTGGGCACAAAGATGAATAATTGCTCCAGGTTGAAGAGGAAAACTGATTATGTCATTGTGAGTATCAAGGCGGTTTCTGTTTTCGAATGCCTGACTTATTTATCAAAGCTACTCATTCATGTAGAATCTGTCAGGGTGACACGTTGGGGCTATCAGAAATCCCCTTTTTATTAACCGATCACTCTGTTGTTTGACGTTAAACGATGACGGAATTGTATCTCAAGGGAAACGCTGCGCATTTCCCGCCTGCTGCCGTTATGCCCGTGTTCGATTTTTTTGGTATTGTCTTTGCCATTATCACAGGTATCTCATTATTTCTAAGTGATGAATAAACACATAACACGCTGACAGCCGAGTATGCGGACTGACAAAGAGGACAGTCAGAAAGACCACATCCCAAAGGCGCTAAGCGGCTTCTTTTCTCTTTTACAAACAAACAAGCACTTACTGTACATCTCTTCTCGGCTTCCTGTCTCACGGTCTTGTTTCCTAGGCAACCGTGTCAGATGAATCGAGAGGGCAGCGGACAACCTCCGGGGAGCCAAGCCTCTATCATTCGAAGTTTGTCTCGCTCGATGTCATGTGACAACTGTTGCCGTGGCAACCAGGTAGGAGGGCAGCTTGGGTATCGGAATGATCAAGGGAAAATATCAGGGCAGAGCAGAATTGACGAGGGAATGTAAATATGCGATAGCCAATAAACAGACCATAAACTCATTTCTCATCATTCATCAATTGGACATGATTAGTTATATCACAAACCAACAGTTGATGAAGAAGAACCCAGCAAACAAAAAGACTGTCATTCCTGGTTAAATGTCTCCTAACTCGGTAAATATTAGTTAATTAAAGCCCGATGGTGGAAAAGGATGACATAATTTTCAAACTGAGCGTGTGTTTTTCTTGTCCACTTGAAAGAGCATTAATCACCAGCAGCAGCGGAATCACAAAACCGATTTAATTTTGTGAGCAGGTGGCCTTAAAGCGTTAAAGGTCTTTTGGTCTATGATAAGCATTTGGCCTTTCACAGCCTTTGAGCACCCACAAACAAAGAACCAACCCCAAACCTCTGGGCTGAACAAAATGGTTGACTTTTCTAAGCCTTTTAGTCCGCACAAAGCTTTTGGAAGGCATCCATCAGATAAGAGATACCCACGGGTGTCCTTTTGATTAAAAACCTGACAGCAACCAAAGTGGCATTATACAGGTCGCATACGAGGACAGTCTGTTTTGTTTATGTTGAAAGATTTGTATGCAGGTAGTAAATTACAGTCACTTCAAAAAAACAACAACAAAAAAGAATAGTCAAAAACTGGCTCATTCCAATCATTGATGGGATCCGTGAAATATGACATTACAGCAAACACAACCTCGTTCCATAGTGTATATGCGCGCCAGAAAATGGATCTATTTTTAGCCTTGTCAGATGTCCTGTGGGTAAAAAGCCTTTCCACTGACAGGCGGAACTTCAGCCTCCGCGCGCCCGACCATCCAATCACCAAAAAAAAAATAGCATTTGTGTTTATTTATTTATTTGACTGGTAAAAAGGCGGAATACCATTTTATTTACATCAAAGAAAGAACTAGATCCGGTATGTGGTTTTTCATTTTAATATCTCTTTAATTCAAAATAGCTTTCAATTCACTCAGCGTAAGTTCCATGAACTTTGTGCCATGCACATTCGGCCAATCAACCGGCGCAACCGGTGTACTCTCCAGTCTAGTCAGAAATGATCAAACAAGAACTTTTGTGACATTTGTGATGTGGCGAATGAACTCTGGTGTCCACCAAACGGGAACTAGCTCTGCCTTGAAGAGATGCTTGCTACCAATCAATTGTAGAATTGAAGCCAACGCAGCTGAAACAATAACATTCAGGTGCAAAGACTCAACAAAAAACAGAAGAAAAAAAAAATGTTTACAAGCTAAATGCAGTATAACGATAAGAGCCAACCGATATACTGTCCGGAGAAATGTCAACAAGCAAGACGTCGACCCCGCAATACCCATACGGTTGCAGATCTCTCTGCCGATACCTCTCCTTATCCTCATCAAGACAAACTGCTTTTTACTCAGCACCTCCTTGTTTTACCTGTGGAAGAAAATGGCCACAGGAGGCAGGGACTTAAATGTGACCTTTTCATGATTCCTGCAGGGTTGACAGTGTTCATTTATTCTCACCAGTGGTGTTAGTTTTGAATTTTTCATATTTTTTATATCCTTTGGACTTTTTTTGAATTCAGTTCTCAGTTAGCTTTAATTATAGGTTTTACATACTGTGTATATGTGTGTGCCTGTGCTATTAGTCATATGTCTACATCACTATATCCACCCATTTTCAACACTACTTATCCTGAAGACAGTCCCAAATGATTTTGGGCGAGGTGGGGGTACACCCTGAATTGGTTGGCAGCCAATTGTAGACAACAAATATGCAAACCATTTATAGTCAATATGCAAACCATTCATAATCACATTAGACAAAACTGCATGGTTAAGTAGGCTAAGAATATACATTAAGGATAATACGTGAATAGCTTTTGTTGGTAGAATAATTTAGCCAACTTTGTTCTCAAAAGAAAAAAAAGTTACAGTGAGTGTGTCACATTGGGTTGGCTATTGATGAATTTAGGTCCGATTCGCTCGCCAGCAAGACTCCACTGTGCAAGTCATGATTTTTAATAAATGATGTAAGTGGACATGTTTCAGATTTTTTGACACTCTTCCTGTATTGCAGTGCACTATAAGGCGCACGAAAAAGCATTAAATGTTCTCAAAATTCGACAGTGCGCTTTATAATCCGATGCGCCTTGTATATGGATCAATATTCAGATTTTCTGGACGTAGTCTTTCAAGTGTTCTGGAAAGCGTTTTGTCACAGCTGCAGTGGTTAAGAAGGCTCTAAGTAAATAAAGCCGTAGTGTATTTCATTTTATTCCTTTTAGCATAGGTCCATCTAGTGGATGCATAACGCAACTGCAGCCACTATTGTAGCTTCTATTCTATGTGCCTTATAAGGCGGTGCATCCTATATATGAAAGTAGTTTTAAAATAGGCCATTCATTGAAGGTGCACCTTTTATCCGAAGCGCCTTATAGTGTGGAAAATACGGTATGAACATAATGTAAGAGGAACACAATAATAGCATACCTCTTTGTGAGATACTGTATGTCTGTTAACGTAAACCTCAAACTCCTGTTATTTTCAAAACAGTTATGTCTTGTTGAACTTGGTGACATCTACAATCTTGTCGGGTTTTGTTGTTGTTGTCTGTTTTGTTTAGTTTTTTTGTGGGAGCTAATTGGTCTTCAATTATAAATGTGCACTGCTGCTGTCTTTCATTTCTGCTCCATGAGGGCAAAACTGCGGTTGGCTTGCTTATGACAAGCGACTGTCCTTGGTCCTTCACTTCCTCCTAAGGAAGAGTAAAGACTGGCGGAAGAAAGAATTCACAGACATCCAACAAAGAGGGAACTTCTGACCACATAAATCAAATTAAGAGTTTGACATACATTAAAATGTGTATTGCAGGTGTTCATCCAATTTTCCATAATTGTATATGTTTTCAGAAGTTATATATTATATTTATTGATATACTTTTTGTTCTACTTCTCCCTTTAATAATTTTGCTGCTGTAGATTGGGAATTTCTCCATTGTGAGACAAATAAAGGTTTTCTTATTTGACGGTTCAATCTTTTTTTTCACATGATATAAATGATAAAACCATTATAACAATAGAACTGGATAATGATCACAGTTTTATGGTGCATGTACAGGCTCTGTGTCTGAATAGACGATGCCTAATAATGAGTTTGAAACAACGGTTGCCAGATTCTTTAACATCTTGTTTTACACTGCTGTGTGTTTTCCGCTTTGAAACAAATTAGGTACAGTATATTCATAAACTGGAGCTTAAAAAACAACAACAACAGCATACGTCCTTTTAAAAAATGGTGAGTGAAGATAACAAGAAACCCCAATTCAGTGAAAGTAATTTCAGCCAGCTTCAAAGGATGAACAAGCATATGTGGTTTTCTGTATTTTTCTCCATCTCTGCCTTGTTGTTTTCTTTCTTTTTGGGGGGCTTTTTGGAACAATTTTTCGAAAAGGACACCTAAGACAAGAAAACAATATTGAATATCAACAACAGGGAGCACATTTGAATATTGGTTAGCATCACTGCCTCACGGGCGGCCCGGTAGTCCAGTGGTTAGCACGTCGGCTTCACAGTGCTGAGGTACCGGGTTCAAAATCCAGCTCCGGCCTCCCTGTGTGGAGTTTGCATGTTCTCCCCGGGCCTGCGTGGGTTTTCTCCGGGTGCTCCGGTTTCCTCCCACGTTCCAAAAACATGCATGGCAGGCTGATTGTGCACTCTAAATTGGCCCTAGGTATGAGTGTGAGCGTGGATGGTTGTTCGTCTCTGTGTGCCCTCCGATTGGCCGGCAACCAATTCAGGTGTCCCCCGCCTACTGCCCGAAGACGGCTGGGATGGGCTCCGGCACCCCCCGCGACCCTAGTGAGGATAAAGCGGTTCGGAAAATGGATGGATGGATCACTGCCTCACAGTCAGCAGATGCAGATTTTTGTTGACACATCTCAGTGTGAATTTTGCCTGTTCTCCTGATGCTTACGTATTGTTTTTTTTTCTGGGAACAAATGCTTTCTCACATTTAACCCCAAAAAATCTTTTATTTATTTATTTTTTTAAAAACTTAATTTCCCTTAGGTGTGAATGTCTGCGTGACTGTTTGGTTGTACCCACCTCTCGTCATCTGAAGTCAGCGGGCATACGTTCCAGCTCACCCACAACTCTAAGGAAGATGAAGCAATATATCAAATGGTATGACGGACGGATGGAAGAATCAGGCCAAATCGGACTCGTACTCCCAGCAGGAAATATTTTTTTTTTTCATCAGTGTCACTAAATGTTTTAGTGGCGTGTTTAATTGGAGTTGATTGCGAAGAGACAAGTGGCCGAATCTCCCTGCCAGCGAGTGACATGAGGCCCACATCCGTGCGCGCTGATCAACCGGGATTAGCACTGAGTGAAGATCAATGTGCATTGATAGGTTAGCATCTCACACTGCCATTTGATTGTGACTTGTTAACAAAAGGTGTTACAGGCGATGTGTCAGACAACATCCACCAGGACTGGTGTCACAACAGATTCATTTTAAACCCAAATTAAAACCTACAAGTTATCCCTTTCACTGTAGGCCAGCATATCAAAAATAAAAGCCTGCAGCATTTTCTCAGCTCAGTGCATGAGAAGAGGGAGCTGTGGCTGAACAACTCCATTTGGCTTTACCTTGACAACAAGCCTGCTCACATTGCCCGGGGCATCTGATGGGTTTCTGGCCGAGAAGAACATCTCTGTGCTGGAGCAACAGCCCAACTTCCCCAACCTGGTAGCTTTGTGTGATACTTTCCACCTGGGTAAGCTCAAGGGGCTCCTTAAATGGAACTGTTTTGAAGATGTGTAGGAAATCAAGATGGCTGTGACAACGGAGCTGCGTAGGTTGTGGAAAGAATCCTTCCAGCAGTGTATGAAAGTGTGGGTAGGGAAGACTGAAAATTTGTGGAAAGGACCGAAACATGACATCTTTAGGTGACAGCTGTCCCGAAACTTTGCTGACACGTATCGTGTGTGCTCTGTTTTGACGTTATGTTAAGTTTGTGGCTGATGTTATGTTTTACTTGTTTGTTCAAAATGAGGCGGGAGACGCATTCATTTCCACTCTTGGTTTGTCCGTAAAATGAATGGAGTCTCTAAAGCATGGAAAAGAGATAATGATGGGCTTTATGACGGCAGCAGTTCAGAATCCAGAAACAAAATTATTTCAATATAATTAACCTCAATTTGAAATTCTGAAAGTTGTCCAAATAGAAGAAAGAACAATTTCACAGAGAAGGATTGTTGTCAGAGATTGAGGGATTACTGCAATAGACACAACACATATATATTGTATTTTCCTCACTATAAGGAGCACCTAAAAGCATTCCATTTTCTCAAAAGCCGGGGGTGCGCCTTATAATCCGATGCGCCTTATATATGAATCAATATTCTGATTTCTTGGACATTGTTTTTTAAATGTTCTGTAAAGCACTTTGTCACAGCGGCTGTCATGGTTCTGTTGTTCGGACTGGCCAGTAGGTGGCAGTCCGAGCTTATTTTCTGGTTGCACACCTGCTGCCAATCTTGTAATTAAGGGACGTTGTATATAGTACCCTTCGGCTGTCAAAGGGTTGTCGTAGTATTGTGTATTGCATTGCTACTTCCATGCTCGTAGACCTTTTTCTGCTATCGTTCTCATCGTGTTTTTCGCTCTAAGCTTCTCGGTACTATTTACTCTGCTCGGCAGACTTTTATTTTACGGATTGGATTTTCTCGCGTGTTTTTCTATACGTTGTTTTTCTTTTGCATACTCTGTTCTAGTTTTCTTCCCTTGCCTTTTGGATGCAAGCGCTTTTTGTTCGTCACTTCGTTGACGTCTGCGTTTATTGGGATCCAAAACCTTACTCGGCTCGCCCGAAGACGTGACAGCGGCAACGGTTGTGAAGGGTCGATATAAATAAAGCTGTATTGTATTCCCTTTAGCATAGCTCCATTTAGTAGATGTATAATGCAACCACAGCCGCTATTGTAGCTTATATTTCATGCGCCTAATAAGGCGATGCGCCCCATATGTTAAAATAGGCCATTCATTGAAAGTGCGCCTTATACTCCGAAGTGCCTTATAGTGCAGAAAATCCATCCATCCATCCATTTTCCGAACCGCTTCATCCTCACTAGGGTCGCGGGGGGTGCTGGAGCCTATCCCAGCAGTCTTCGGGCAGTAGGCGGGGGACACCCTGAATTGGTTGCCAGCCAATCGCAGGGCACACAGAGACGAACAACCATCCACGCTCACACTCACACCTAGGGACAATTTAGAGTGCCCAACGAGCCTGCCATGCATGTTTTTGGAATGTTGCAAACTCCACACAGGGAGGCCGGAGCTGGGATCGAACCCGGTACCTCTGCACTGTGAAGCCGACGTGCTAACCACTGGACTAGTGCAGAAAATATGATGTGTATATATATAATTTTGCATATGTGAAGATTGGCTCTCCCAAAATTTCGACAAAGATATATGAGTTTGCAGAGCTAGTTGTCAATGTGTTCTCTTGACGTTTGAGAGAAAAAAAAGCGGCAACAAAACAATAAAATAACCCCACCAAACAGAATGCTCAGTCTGGTAAATGTTTCATTCAGCTAAAAACAAAACAGTATGAGATATTGTGGACAGTGAAGTGGAACAATAGGGGAATTTAACTCAACATGGCTTCCAAATCTGACAATAGAGGTTGATGAGCTGAATCAATGACTAATTAAAATGCATCGGTGGGGACAAAAAAAATGTTTCAAAAGAATGAACCAGTGAGCGTGAATAATCAAGACAGTCATGTGAAACACAATCATAGAAAACAAAGGATACCTACCTCTGTAAGTCTTGTTATTGATTATCATTGGGAGAGAATTCATTTGTCTTTGCAAATAGGCTCCTTAAGACAATGTATTTTAATTGCTGTTTTAATTGTGACCCCCTAAGAACTGTTTGTTTTGACTATAACAAAGCAATATATATATATTTATTTTCCCCCCAGTTATTAGAGGCATGTTATGAGACATTTTGTTTGGCTGACCGGGTTTATCCTTTTACGTTGATTATTCAATCAATGAATGTCTTCACTCAGTTTGAATGTTGCCTCTGCAGACAATCCACATGAAAACCACCGCGACAAAGGCAATAATGCTGGACTTCCAAGGGCACATGCCAAACCTTTCCCAGATATTCATAGATGAGCTCAATGTAGAGAACATTTAGACCTACAAATACGTGGACGTTAAAGTTCAACAATAACTTTGACTGGGCTACAAGCACAGATGCTCTCAACAGCAAGGGACAAAGCGTGCTCTATTTCCTGAGGAGACCGATTCCTTCAACATATGTCAAAAACTGCTCCAGATGTTTTCGCAGGACTGTCGTCCCAAGTGTCCTCTTCTATTGTGTGTTGGAGGAGACGATAACAGGAAAAAAAGATGCTACATGCCTGTACAAGCTGGCTCTGTTATTGGAGCAGAGCCAAACTACTTAACTGGACCCTCCTAGAAGTGCTGTGCATCTTGGACAACAACAACCACCCACCACACGACACGGTAATCAGTTTGAGAAGCATGCTCAGTAGCGCGCGACATCCACATACTTGCCTATTTACTATTGCCTCTCCCAGTAAGCCAAAATAAAACTCTTTTACCTGCTGTAAAATTACTTCCTGTACAATATGTTTGTAATATTTTATAACCGCTATTTCCCCTCCTGAATACCAACATATCCCCTGAGATCAATAAAATATCTACCAACCTACTTACTTCGCGAGCCCAAATGTTTCCCAGTCTTCAGCAAAAAAAAAAAGCACCTCACTTTTGCAATGTGAGTTTAAAACTTGAAAGATGCAGAAAAACACTCCACTTCATTTCAGAGGCTGCATTTGCTTACCCAACACTCTTGTGTAACATTCTACTTTTCAGTTCCACATGGAGTTGTACTTAGCACACATAGGATAGACACAAAGTGAGGTAAACAGTTGTTCTACCAGCTGTCTGGGTTACTGCTACCCTTTGTCAGCACACTTAGAATTAAGCAGACACATGGGCTGGTGACCCTTGCTGTGAGGAAATGCGTCCGGAGGAAGCCATAAATAATAGGGTATGTGAGTAATGAAGTAGTTGTTTTCAGCCTTGCTGCCCATCCAGAAACAGGAAAGCTGAGGAAGACCTCAAAAGCTACAAATGGTATTACAACTGATTAATGGGTGAATTTTGTTTTCATTCGTCATCATAGGGTGGCACGATCGTCAATTGGTTAGCATGTAGGCCTGCATGGTGCAGAGCTGTGGGGTACAATTTCGGCTGCGGCCTTGCTGTGTGGAGTTTGCATGTTCTCCCCGTGCCTGCGTGGGTTTTCTCTGGGTACGCAAGTTTCCTCCCACATTTCAAAAATATGCATGGCAGGTTAATGGAACACATTAAATTGTCCCTAAGTGTGAGTGCGGATGGTTGTTTGTCTATATATGTGTGCCCTGTGATTAGCTGGCAACCAGTCCAGGGTGTCCCCGCCTACTGCCCGAAGACAGCTGGGATAGGCTTGTGAGGATGAACGGATTAGAAAATGGATGGATAATCATCATATGTTTTTCAGTGTAGCTTCATGTTAGAGGCAAGGCAAAGCTACTTGTATTAAGTGAAGAAAAATAGCATTGATAACATTGGACAATATATGTTGAACTGAAAAAAAAATCGTTTTGAGTATCACATATGAAATGTATGAAATCGGGTCTCCTTAAATCAGAATACTGAACAATTCCACTGCAATGATAGAGAACTTCTGATATGACCATCGATACGATCATATAATTGTCCCGGTGGGAACTAACTGTAGTACAGAGTAAATATGTCGGGACAAGAATGAAGCTCATACTATCTCATCACACTGAGGTATGCGTTTGTTTTCTCCCCAAAAAGCGCACCACAGCAGAACAAGAGTAGGATTGATCTATTGTTGGATCACACCGAGCACGTGTCCTTTTTATAATACAACCGCTGGACTCTGACAGCTTTATACGGCTTTATTTCTCCACCCAGCGGCCATTATACAAGGCTGTGCTGCGCTTCGTGTCTGAATGCGTAATGAGCCTTGTTAATTGTAATCGTCGAGCATTATTGTACACAACAACAGTATCAAGGAGCGCTTGCACCAGCAGTGTATTCCTTGGTGGAAGAACAGGACTACTCAAGTGTTTCTTTGCTTCATTAAGACCCGCTACCATGGAGACGAGGTATCCAACCAGTTTAGCCGCCTGCACCTAGCACAGCATTAATTTACAACATCTTGTGAGTCTGTAGCCACGCACGCTGAAAGTGATGGCAATGCAATGAGGCGTGGCCTCATGAACAGTGTTATTGTGTTGGAACAGAAAGACAGTTGCTCTACTTCTCCTAACCTCCCATGTGAGATTCATTAACATTACCGAAATATTGGTTCTTGTCAGTAGATTAGACTCTCCAACAATCAGGCCGATATTTTGCATATTTTGTTGATTTTATAATTGACCCTAATGGCATCATTTGCTTGTCTGATCAATGACATCATCCAGAATTGAGACATTACGGTTGCAGGGATTTCGACATAGACATTCCGGACTACCACAAATAATTTTGTACGCCACTGACAGATTTTCGTGCTACCTGTCAGTATGTAACCGTTGTATTCGCTTTCTTTTGCTGCACAGAGATTGTGTGTGCTCCTCGGGTGGTTTTTGTGTGTGTCTGTGTGCGTCGATACTGTACTGCTTTCCTTTCTGGTATGATTCTGCAAATACAGTGCCTTGAATGACTGAAGTATCAAGCGAAGGTGTCAACAGCTCACACAGTGTTGGTCCCACATCACTCCGGCAAGCATTTCCTTCTCTGGGGCACGGTAAAAATTGTTCGACATGGGCAAAAATGCGAGAGAATACTTCATATTCAGTAAGAACAAGTACACAAGGGTAATAGGCATTGCTCCACCTTCTGATGGGATCAGTGATCGTATTTTTTAAACTTGCCGATCGATGATCGGCTCCCAAAATCCAGATTGCGCAAAAACCAAATGTACCAGCATTGTAACCATCAAAATGTTTCTTACCAATCGATTTGTAATATAAAATGTGTATTCTATTTTCAGTTTCAGTCGTTGTACCGATTGACTTGAAAAGTTCATCAGCTGCAACTGTAACAGCTAATGTTTAAATTAAAAAACAACAACAACAGCACAAGATTCAAACCATGAAGAATAAATAACAATGAACCATGGTTGTTTACAATATTAGTTTGTTTGTTTTTTTAGTGCCTATGTGTGTCTTTCTTCACATCTCTAGCACAATGTTTCCAAACACCCTTAATCTATACTCCAATTCACCCAAGTGATAAATCAATATGTGTGTGTCTCTGTGTTACGTATTTAGTCCTGCTGATGGCACAAACACTCTTGAGACACTAAAGGACTCGCACAAAAGCACACGGTGTCACATTGCTGCCGTTCTTCTCCTACGCAGGGACCCAGCCAAGCTGTAAAATCGATTACGCAGTTGCAGTCCACGCACTCACTAAATGAAAAACAAACATGGTAGATGTAATTACTTTGAAAAATTAAAAAATATTGAAATTTATTCTTTTTGTACACCATTTAGTAAATTAATGAGCAGCCTGAATCATTAAGGAACTGCAATAACAAATATGTGCTCCCTTAGCCACTGGAAAAGCAAGCTGATAATGGCCAAATATGTGGCTGAAACAATTTTTTCACCCCCCCCTGCCAGGCTGCCGCACTCCTCTGTTTGGCACATATATTAGTAAATTTGACTCAATTTAGTCAGTGCTTCACCAGCTACAAATCTCAGCGGACGTCAAATACCGTATACACAGTACTATATGTGTATACCCTCGTGGGTAGCTCATCTGTCACGACTTTGGCTTTGAAAGCGGAGGGACACTTGTCGGTCCCACTGCAGACTTATTCAATACATAAATAAATAAATACAGGGATAGACCTACTTGTTGGAGAGAACGACTGTACTGCTTCCTGATTATGATTGAGTCCCCGAAACAAGACATCTACTGTCAAAGATTTATTGAATTTGGTTTCATAAATACAGTCAAACTTCGGTTTTCGACCAAAAATGTCAATTTTTTTATGCCTCGGATGACCAACAAATTTCGGTTCTCGAACAAACTGAGCGCATTTGAATGCACCCTATGACTCCTCTCACCTACCTTACACGAGGAAGTGACGCTTCCTGGGGTAGATGAGGAAGTGACGCTTCCTCGTGTTGCTTTCCATTGTGAGCAGACGTGTTCAGTAAACATTTTTATTTTTAAAAAAGCGTGGTTTCGGTTTTTGAACAATTTCGGTTTTCGAACAGCCTTCTGGAACGGATTATGAACGAAAACTGAGGTTTGACTGTATACTGTCCCCGTCGAGGTGTTTCACTCACTCATGTGGAAGGAATATGTCCTCATTCAAATTAATGAAGGAGTCAATGAATTGTGCAATTTTAAATGAAATTACCGGTAATATATCCATTTGTGGAATAAAGTCGGTTGAAGTCATTGAAAACATTTATACGATCAAAATGTCAACTCCATGGCAGTGTGTGGTACATGTTTACGTTTTCGCCCTCGAGGGGTAAAGCATCACTTCATGCTTCAAGTTTCGCAGGGCCCCCCCCCCCAAAAAAAAAATTAAACAAATAAATAAATGAAATAAAGAAATACATCCATATCGGCAGCCATATTGCGGAAAAATGCATTGTTTCATGTTGATAAGCGACAGAGGTGTCCCTGCATACCGAACAAAGCGCTGACGTGACTCAGAGGCTATGTGCATGCCTGTTCTGTACTGTACTATGAATTGAAAACATTCCAGTTTCCTTAAAGTTTTACATGACTTATACTCACTACTGCATGGATGAAGAGATGTCAGGAGTGTCCAAACCTGAGCTGAGAATCAAAGGCCTTGCACAAGAGCACCTCTGACAGCGGTACGGATGAAGAGGAGCACCTCTCCAACTAGTTGCAATATCTCTTCAAAGTCAGCGACCTTACAGATGAGCTCCTGTCACCCCTGTGATGCATTTTAAAGATGCATTTCAAAATTACATCCTGCTCGTTTTTTGCTACATGAATGCGGGTGAAATCTAATTAATGCAGTCGTTGCAGTGCTTACTTGAGTGAAGTTGTTCAACTTTTTTTCCACATCCTCATCTCACACATTGTTCTGTGAAGGTGTGAGCGATGTGATCCCCTCTGCTCGTGGCATAGATTCGCTCCCTAAATGTAAACACCTACAGTGCCACTGTGCTCTTTCTAATTAAAACTCTGTCTGTCTAATGAGAGGCATGCCTGTCAGACCCCTTCACTCCTCATTAAATCACTTCTATTCAGGGCTGCTTTTACCCCAGTGTACATTTGGATGTATCAACTCATCTCCTGTGCAAGTTTTTTTTTTTTTTTTTTCCAATATTCTCTGTGAGAATTCATTGTCGTCTGTCAAATGTAGAGCAACATCTCAAACTTCGTCATCAGCATTGTTGGCCAAGCCATTCTCCATATTGCATGTTTCCACTTTAGCTTGGAAGTGTGGTGACGTACATCACGGATCCAAATGAAGTTGAAATTCCACAAAATTGCATAGAAGACAAAGTCATCGTGAGATTGATGTCAACGACTGTTAAAACTGTGAAAATACTATATTTTCCGCACTACAAGGCGCATCTAAAAGCATTCAATTTTCTCAAAAACTGACAGTGCACCTTATAATCCTATGCGCCTTTATATATGGATCAATGTTCTGATTTCTTGGACGTAGTATTTTAAATGTTTTGTAAAGCGCCTTGTTACAGCTGCAAGGTTTGTGAAAGCTGTATATGAATAAAGCTGTGTATTTTATACAATTGTATTCCCTTTAGCCTAGCTTCAGCTAGTGGATGCATCAGGCAACCATAGCCACTATTGTAGCTTCTATTCGATTTGCCTTATAATGCAACGTGCCCTATATATGAAAACAGTTTCAATATAGGCCATTCATTGAAGGTGAGCCTTATACTCCGAAACACCTTTATAGTACGGAAAATACGGTGCATCACTTGGAGTTTTGCCGACAAATTTGGCCCCCAATGGCTTCACGGTGGCCTTCACACCCAGTGGGAAAGGCCATGGATGGTTTCAAAAACAAGGTGCTGTCAGCCAGTTGGCACCACGAAACACCTTGTAGTACGGAAAATACGGTACATCACTTGGAGTTTTGCCGATCTGGGTTCGTTTTATACAATGCTTTGAAAACGTGTTCATACCCCGTGAACTTTTTCATGTTTTACCACCTTACAACAACAAATGTCAGTTTTGTTTTGGGTTTTTTAACAGATTTTATACGACCAACTTACACAAACTATCAGATAAATGAAGTGAAATGAAAATGTTACCTTATTTTCAAAATTTTAAACACATGAACAATGTCATGGGCATTTCTATTCAGCTCTATTTTGTCAATCTTTTGTGGAACCAGATTTCTCTGCAATTACAGCTGCGAGCCATTTTGGGTATGCCACTACCTTCTTTGCTCATTTAGACACCAACATTTTGTATCTTTCTTCTTTCTCAACTGAAAGCTCAGGCTCACCCAGATTGAATGGAGAGTGTCTGTGATGAACAATTTTCCAATCTTTCCACAGATGCTTCGATATGGACTTTGACTATTCCACTCCAACCCATGAATATTATTTGATTTAAACCCTTCCATTCTAGCGGTGGCTTTGTTTAGAGTCATTCGAATGCTGGAAGATGTCTCAAGTCTTTTGTAGCCTGCAGCAGGTTTTCTTACAAGATTGCCTTATATTTAGCGCCATCCATCTTCCTATCAACTCTGACCAGCTCCCCTGTCCCTGTTGAAGAAAAGCAATCTCCTAGCATGATGTTGCCACCACTATGTTTCAACGTAAGATACGAGTAAGGAGTAAAAAGTATGTCCAGGTTAGTGAGCAGTCTTAGTTTTCCACCACATATGGCGCTTTGCATTTAGGCCCAAAAAAGGTGGACTTTACCGGATTGTATTAAGGGGTATCAGAGTCCAAGGGGATGAGTACAAAGGCAACACAGAACACTGATTTTTCTGAGCTTTTTTAGAGCTAGTATGTACGAGCGGCACGGTTAGCTTACATAGACAGGAAGGAGCAAAGAAAGTCGCCCACTCATATTCTGACATCTCTCCTGAGACCCGGCCAGACAAATTTGGCCCCCACTGGCTTCACGGTGGCCTTCACACCCAGTGGGAAAGGCCATGGATGGTTTCAAAAACAAGGTGCTGTCAGCCAGTTGGCACCATGAGGCATGGTTGGCCGGTGGAGACATCACAGAGGAGTGTGGCATTCACATCATCAAACGTGATGGACCCCAGACGCAGTCCGGTGGGGGCCATACCGTAAGCTTGAATGTCAGAGTTGGCGGCCATGGAAGCATAATTAGTCCACAGATGAACAGCCCCTGCGACAGACCCGGAGAGGCAGTTTGCAATGAAGTTGTCCTTGTTGGGCCTGTGCAGGATGCTCCTCCTGCATAGTCTGATGCGTCTGTCATGAGGGTGACCGAGGCGATGGGCGAGGGCTGTGCTAACAGAGTTCCGTTGGCAGACTCAAAAGCTTCATCCATCCCCGGGCACCGGTCTACTTCATCTTCGGGCCCTTTGTCCCGCAGGACCTCATGCAAGGGCTACATGATGTGAGCTGTGTGGGCAATGGTTCCATTGTGGCCAAATCTTCCCTAGGGCATAGCCCGGTTAACCTTTAGTTGTTAGGTACTGCTCCACGCTGTGCTTATCCACAGCAGAATGTGGGTTAAACTTGGCAAGCAGATGTTGATTTAGATTCCAGTATTGTATTTCCGGCGGCCCGGTAGCCCAGTGGTTAGCACGTCGGCTTCACAGTGCAGAGGTACCGGGTTCGATCCCAGCTCCGGCCTCCCTGTGTGGAGTTTGCATCCGGGCATAGCAGGCTCGTTGGGCACTCTAAATTGTCCCTAGGTGTGAGTGTGAGCGTGGATGCGATTGGCTGGCAACCAATTCAGGGTGTCCCCCGCCTACTGCCCGAAGACTGCTGGGATAAGGCTCCAGCACCCCCCGCGACCCTAGTGAGGATGAAGCGGTTCGGAAAATGAATGAATGAATTGTATTTCCTTGGGTAGTGATATTAAAGCTGGCTTGATGAACTGAAACATTTGTATGTGATATATGCAAAGAACACAGAAATCGGCAAGGGGGCCAGATATTATTTCACAGCACTCTACGTATAGTCATCAAATTATCGGGGTCCATCCGGGAGCAATGTCTCCCCACCATGGTATCTACCGGCTGCGTTGGCAGGATGCTGCGTTGAGCACCGCAGTCTCTCAGCAGGCGTCGGCTGTATATGGACCCTGTAATAAACAACAGCTTGCAGCCCAGGCCGACACCCGTAGCTGATAATGACTGCCAACGGTTGCTTAGCTCGATGAAACTGCAGGGTTTGCGACATTGCTTGGCTTTGGTGCCAAAACCAGTGTGGTCAGAACACAACCCGTCGGTACTTTGGCGGCAGGCCGTCATCGCAGCAGTGGTGTCTGTAACTTCTTCTGGGGATGACGGCGTCCGTGTTGGGAAGGAGGGCAGGGACAAACTGTTGCTGGTTGTGAGGAAAACCCTGTCAGCCTCTTGGGCAAGCTCAGGGTAGTTTTTGGGAGGAGGGCAGCTCCTGAAATACAAATGTGTAATAAACAGAAATGTAAAAAAAAATGACAATAATATTGTATACTTTGCAACCATATTGACCGTACAAAGTTTATGTGTTGAGTGAAAATAGGTAAGGTTTGAAATAAGGTAATACAGGAACTGCCGTCTTTCTGGCAGCACACACACCAAAAAATGAAAAATTTGTATTCACTGAGGAAAGGAACGCCTTACAAATCCAGGCAGTGATTTGACTTGTGTGAATAATTCTTTGGACCCAACCGTGAATCCAGACAATGACTGCACAGACTGGCTCAAGAAGGAAAAATAAAAAATAGCTGGTGAGCTTCTCATCACTCCGGTAATAATATCCGGTAGGTCCCAATTGGGTGCCATAATTAGAGCTTTTAAAATGCTATGAGTTCTATGCCTTTGTCCAGAAGCTAGTAGTACATTTACAGTGTAAAAGCTGTTAAAAAATAGGGCATTTCTTTTCTATTTTGTAGTGGTGGGGTTATTGTTGGGGAATAAATGACATTGGTTTTATGATTACATTTCTCCATTGACCAATGAAATGAACAAAGATGAATAGAGTCAAAAACAAGTTGATACAGTCAGATATAGAAGAATTTTGAATGAAAGAGAGAGGATAGTGTTATGTTGTATCATCGGGTTCAATGTCACAGAGCTTTGGATAATCAAGAATAAATGACCTAAATAACCTTCTGTCAAGAGAGTTGACAACAGATTTGGAAAGAGAATAGAAAGATTTTCTGATAACGGCCTAATGGAACATTAAGATGAGAGGAGCAATTCATCTTATAAAAGTAAATTCCTTCCGGACCTCACAAGATGAAAGTCAAAGGTTGTGTTGTTGCTTGAAGCTACAAATCAAACTGCCACGTTGCTTCCATTTCTTGGAAATTCACATTGGAGAATAAAATGAAACACCACTGTTGTCCCTTAACTCATTCTTTGAAAGACTTGAAGTGTTACAGGAAAAGGAGACCAGAATCATCAACAGCCGGAAATAACACTTTAAAGGAACTACATGAAGCACCGATTTGTGAGGTTTAACTTTATGTAGCTGCATGAAAAATTGAATTGAACTGCATATGCCTTATTTTATATGCCACGTGAGTGGTGATTTAACTCAAATGTGACTCTAAAAGCGGGAAAGGTCACATAAACAAAAAATTCACCAAAAATGTTTTCGTGCTTTGAGGGAGTGGATTTTTCAGCCTATCAACAAAAGCAAAATGTGAATTTGACGATGGAAACAGATTTTGCGGGGAAAAAAACTATGAAAGGACCGGATACCACGTGATATGATTTGAACAGAAATGACATCACACGTACATGTTGTCGTCACAAAACATAGTGGCGGATAATAATTGAAGAATGTTTCGGTTGGGGACAAAAAAAAAAAAAACTTCAATATTTCTGGAATTATTAAACAGAGCGAACATTAACACAGGAGCACACCTGCATTCCTACACAGGCTGACAGTATTTTTAACATAAACATTATCTTAATGTAAATCTTCTTTGCCATTTCCTTTTCCTGATTGATTAGTATGCGGTGAATACTGACACACTTATGACTGAGGTTCTTCCAAACCAGAAAGGCTCGATCAGCAATCTGTCCATTATTATTTTGTTGACAGTCAGCCAATTGTCTTGAGTCAGACGCATGACGTCATCTTATGGCACAATCGCCTCTCCTCTCAATGTTGGCAAAGTAACACCAAATGGAAACGGGCACATGTCGCATATTTATTTTAGACATTTTCACAAAATTCGCTGTCATGATGACAAAAGTCATATATTAAAAATTATGTTTTTTGGTGGATTTTGGATGGAAGAAAGGTGCACATTTCTCTCTATCCAAAACTGTTATTGTGTGATACTTAATGCACTTTTTAGAACAGCTAATTATTTCAGGAGAGGTAATTGCAACCACCTGGGAAAGGCCAATTGTTGCTTGGACCTGATTGGTCTGAAGCTCAAGTGAACTCCCTGTAAAAGAGGAATGAGGAAGTCACTGTGCGTCGGACAACTTGGAGAGCAGTGCTACACGTGTTCTGCTCAAAAACTGGTCAACTGTTACTCCTAGAAAAAAAGAAAACTGAAAACTCTCCTGCTACTAAAATAATTTCCTCGGATCTGTGTGCAGTAGTGGTACAAATATGGCTGCAAAATGTATGTGAATTTCTCCCAAGGCCAATGAAAATGCAACTGATAAAGTTAGGTAAGATGAAGGACGTATGATTTTTCACCAAGACTGCTGCCTGAAGCTCCTAAAGGGAAGAAAAAAAAATCGCCCTTTGCCCGTGCCCAATGGAACTGCCCCCGAACACTGCTCATATTCAAGCATCTCAGGGATTATTAAGACACCTGAAAACAAGGTCAAAGACTTGAAGAAGAGCACCGAGCAAGTTAAACTTAACTTCCACGTTATCCCTGAGGCTCTGAAAATACTTAGAAGATAGTTGAGGCAGGCTCTATTGAAAGCTCCCCCGTTGGCATGCAAAGCTTTACTTTTGATGTTAATTCCTTGAAAGCTGTTTCTTTAGCTGGGGATTAGTGCATGAAGAGCTAGGCTTACCATACTCCAGCTAATAAAGATGAAACATCGACAACACAGGTACTCATACGTGCACTCACCCAGGAACCGCGTCTATAAGGTTACCTTAATTATCGGGAGCTCACCTCGCTTCGCTAAGTGTAAGAATAGGACGACACGGTGTTGGAATCTACTGTAGCATTTAAATGAGGTGGTAAAATAATGAGTTTGGTTCACATTACCTTAGTTCACGTAGTAAAGGCTACTTGCGATTGTTGGCAGGCTCCGATTCTTCCCGGGTGGGGCTCTCAACCAAAGAGATTGACAGTTATGAACTGTGTCCATTAGAGTTGCTGATTAGCTGCCACATATGCTTCGGGCTGAGCAACGGTGGTAGCTAATGATTCTGTGGAAGTGGGCACGGAATCACGATGCCGCGATTCATCCTCATAGCTAAAAATCTCGGCGATTAATCGTTTTTTTCACAAGAACATTGACCCTTTTGAATATTTGAAAGGGTTCGCCCCATCACCGAATCCTCTGCTTTGACATTTTAAGAAGTAAATTCATCAATCCCGTCACTGCACTCATTCGGCTTTCATACACAATGAAAGCTTTTCCGCTCTTCCCTCACTTGGCTATTTTCCAATAATCAACGTTGGAAGGATCCTTTCCGGTAACCTTTATTTGCTGAAAGTACTCTAGATGAATTTGTGGGCTTGACCAGAAAGAATTTCCAGCTCATCCTGACTAATCCTTGCCATTTGTGTGAAGGAATATATCCGGGCAAAAGGTATAATTCAAATAGGATGAATATAGATATTGTACTATTGATTTAACTGAGAAGATAATAATGAACCGAGTCGGATCCATATTGACAACTTGCCTACTGATAGACTATTACAAGATACTGCTCCCACAACGGTGCAAGTACCCTCTTCTGCCTGTTCAGGTGTACCAAAATACGGAAAGAAAGAAAACTCCACCCATGCACACAGTATTACCGACAAATTGAGCTATATTAGCGCTGGGGATGACTATCGTACCGAGAGTGGCAGCTGATTGACTGCCCCATCTACCTTTTGGAGGGGGGGGTTTCGACTGAAAAACAAATCGACTTGTTGAGGAAGATGAATACTTTTCTATCTCACCTACCCTCCAGGCTGATGAGCTTGAACACCGTTAAAAATAGCATGACTATTGATGAGCCGTCACATGTTCAAAGCCATCGCTAATGTCCCTTTTAGAGCAAACATAGTATTGTTTGGATAATAATATATTTGAGAGCAAGGCGGAGTAAATGGAAATTTGACATGTGAAGTGTTAAAAAAAATGAATGCCCTTGAACCCTACGATATTGCATGTAACTCTGTGTGTGTCATTTTAAATGTCTCTCAATGCATTTCTTTGGATTGGCCATGAGTTTTAATAAAAGGAGACAGCACAAAGGCTGGGGATAAAAGCGTGCTAACACCTTCTCGGCTAGTTGTTTGTGGGTACTGCGCCCAATCAGAATAAGTGCTTCGTATTGATTCTGCAGTATTTTTCAGCCCTTGCCTTTGAATTCCCCCATTAACTCAACAAGGAAGTTGAACCCATTATTTGTATACCTCATTCAGACAACCACCAGTTCTTTAGTCTTCCCTGATAAAATCTGCTGAGACATCAGATCATTCATATGCATTTGTCGCACAATTCGTGAGACACCTGATCCAGGAAAAGCATTCTGTAATAGTAACTACTAACTACCAGTAACTATATTTAGGTAAGCACCTCATGCATAAGGACTTGGGTTTGGAACCGGTTAGAACAGGGATCGGCAAGCCAAAATGTCGAAAGAGCCACATAGGACAAAAAACAAATATGTCTGGAGCCGCAAAAAAATAAAAGCCTTCTATAAAACTTACAATGAAGGAAACACATGCCGTATGTATGTAGGAGACTGGACTGTCTCAGAATTGTTTGTTATTCATTCCTTTGTTGTGTGTTCACAAACGCCCCCATAGAATTAATTTTTTGATTTCCTCGCTTGATTTTTTGTTTTGGTGCATTATTTTCGCTTTTCTTAGTGTCAGTGAAGTGATCATGAATTTCCGTTTTTTGGAGGCTGTCTTTGAACGCCTCTCGAGTCAAACGAGAAGAGAGAAGGCGCAGAGTCGGGACACAGACGTGTCTGTTTGTCGAGACTGTTAAAAGCATAAATAAAGTGTACGTTTTAAAAAACCAACACCACAGCTCTTCTATTTCGGAGCTGCAACATTTATCTATATCTATTTGAGCTATATTAGCCTACGATCAAAATCTTTTTCCATTTTCAAAAATTATTTATAAAGCTCCAGGGAGCCACTAGATGTCGCGAAAGAGCCGCATGCGGCTCTGGAGCCGCGTGTTGCCGACCCTCGGGTTAGAACAATGGTGATGTCCTCAAGCAAGGCACTCCAACCTCCTCTTCAACCTTGTTGTCAGCCCAAGGGGTGCGGCAGCATTTATGAGTGAAATCAATCCTTGCATTCCGGCGTGTGTGTTCTGCTTCTCTCATTGTGTGCAAGAAAAAAATATTTATATACACACCAGTCAAAATGAAATCTCTTCGTGAGGGATTTCAAACGCCGGTATTGAATTCTTAGACGAACAAATATTGAGGTGTTCATAACATTGACCATCTTGACAGGTCTCAGCGCTGCAGTTCAACTCTACCCCAGTCACTAAACGACAACCACAATAATGGCCGCATTTGATTTAATAGCGTTCATTATGTCAGTCAAATGTGAGCATTATTGCATTTGTAATGGCTGCATATTCGATGTGGTGCTTTTATTTCAGCTTATTGAATTGTAAAAGTGTCCCTCAATTTTGGCCAGTAGCCTAAGTGCACATTCACAATCACATGTAGTTTATACAAGTAGACGATTCGCAGATCCTCAAAATGTGACATTTCGACAGGCGTTTCATGAACGAGTATTATGAGTGGTCTAATCCGTTTTTGATATTGAGTATTAATCCCGTATATTTTTTTAAAAAATGAACCCAAAGAAGTGTAAGGAGTCAAAAATAGGTGCTGGTTTTTTTTCTAGAAGTTGCATCACAGGGCTTAACAAGTGCAAAAGCCTCTGTACAGTCTGTCATGTCATGTAATATTGAAGCGCCAAGATTTGGAGCTTCTGTCAAACCGCAGTAGCTCGGCGCAGTCCCAATTCATTGTGTAAATTTTACACAGCCCATCGAACACTCTCATTTCGTAAAGGATCATTTCTCTTTGGGTATTTGCATATTAACATGTCCGTAATATCTATATTGAACTGCAATAGGCATACTGGGAGTACCATATGCTTGCGTATTTCAAATAAAGTGGCATGTGTACAGCATTTTCTGTTAAGGATGGTGTGTTTGTTTTCTCCAGCTACTCCGTTTTCCTCCCACATTCCAAAAAACATGCGCGGCAGGTTAATTGATCACTGGTCGTTTGTCTATGTGTGCCATGCGATTGCCTGGCACCCAGTTCAGGGTCTACCCCGCCTTCTGCCCGGAGACAGCTGGGATAGGCTCCAGCATGCCCACGACCCTCGTGAGGATAAGCGGTTCAGAAAATGGATTCCATGATTTTATGTGCCAAGGTTTATTCTGTCAGAGCCTCACGCTTCAACTCAAATCTGGTCCTCATAATAAATATATATGCGTAGCCGCTTAAGGCACACAAGTGCACTCATATTTCCTCTACATGAACCACAATTTTTCCTTTCTTTTCTGATTGATATAAAAAAAATAATCTATTTATATATAAACACATAACTTGGGGTAGGACTGGATACGTTTTGTACTTCTTCCTACTCCTATGAACATATAATTGTGTTGTATGATGACTGATTTCTCTTTTCCTTTTACAATTTTACTTTCCTTACTTTCTGTCAATTTATTACTGAGTATGTTTTTATGTTCAATAAACAATAAACAATCCTTTTTTTTTCTAGCGGCTGGAGAAAAACTACAGTGTGTTTTCTGAATGACAGAGTTATTGTTTGCCAGTAGCTCCCCAGTGAGTGAGTAAAGAGGTGGGCAGAAGGAACTGCCTCCAATGCTGCCCACCCAGGCAATCAACTGATGGAGGACTTGTGGGAGGTGGAATTAGTCCTTCTTCACTGGCTCTGCCGACTGCTTCGGCAGTTTCTATACCCAATACTTGTCTGTCGACACAGCTGGGCTACTAAACTAAAATACATCTTTCAACTGACTGACTCCATTCAAGCCTCTATACACCTGAGAAGGTGGTCAAAAGTATTAAAACGGCCATCGTATGGCGTTTGTCTTTTAATCTGCCGAAGCAGTTGCAGTGTGTATAATAGTGTGCGTTTTTAAGCACCGTTTTTGTAAATTCAGTATAGTGCAGCATATTTTAAACTGTTCTATTCTTAAAACTGTTTGGATTCCTGATCTGGAAACTTGTGAGTCATTGAGTTGTTGGGACCTTTAAAAAAATAAAAAGTTTGGCATCCAGCCACCTAAATGTGACCCATTTAGTTGGAAATTAATTTGCAAATTAAATTAGAAAGATTTGATTTATTTGTTATAGACTTAACCTGAGGCATTGAACAGTTATAAATTTAGCCAATAATCCGTTTTGGCATGTTGTGACATTGACGGATTCCAGCTTATTATAATTGGCGAGATAAAGCACTCCTAAAACAGCTCCGAAGGTGGGGTAGAATTTCAAGATGGAATATGTTATGTAAAATAGCATTAATATATACAGTTTTTAACAAATGCACTAGCCCACCATCTAATGTAAGACCAACGCCACAGCTGCCCTAAATCAACAGTTGGTCAAAACTGACCTACGCATTCATGCCGCCACCATCCCACCGACCGCGCACGCACACGCAATCACCCACCCACGGCCAGAGAGCCCCAAGCAGCTGCTTCTTCACTCACTGTATGCCTCTGCTGACTCTGACACTGGTTATTATTTTTAAAAGCACAGTAATGGTTAATACACCTCTTTTGTCATGAAAATAAACTTCACTCAGAAGCAAAGTCAATATTATACATATACTGTACATTTCTGAATTTAGAGTTCAAATTAGATAGTTACGTACCTGAATAGATTGTTTGGCTGCTTGAACCCTTTCAGGGACAGCAGTTACTACAGTGGACAGTTTATCATGTTATCAGGTTACAGGTTATCATTATTGGTGCATGGAAGGTTTAATTTCTTGACCTCTGACTTTTCGCCGTAGCAGAGTGAGACTCCAACTTGGATATAAAATGGATACCGTCTCAAAATGGTAAATTGCAGAAATCTCCTGAAATTGAAAGAGTATAGTTTGAACAAATTCATTTTTAAACGGTGATGTTCTAAAATAGTCTAAATCAGAAAATCAAGAATGCAAGATGATAAATGGCACTCAAGACATGGTTGCTAAAGAGAGTGCTCACGTAAATATGTTATTTTCATTTGCACCATTAAGGAAAAGAAAAAAACGACGACATGTTAACACCTCACTAATCCAGGTTATCACAGTAACCTGTGAGAGTCATTTGCTTGTCAGTTTATTTCTATTTCGGCTGAATATGCGCTTTGAATACAATATCCATGTGTCAAAAGGATTGTTGTGTACCATTTTTCGAAGGAAGAAACCAAATAAACAGATGGTTATTATTCTGTACAAAACATTGCTTCCAGCGCTGCGTGTGTTTAGTATTTGCATTTTGGGTGATGCAGTATCAAGCATAATGGGCTTTTTGAATCTACATAATGTATACAATTACATGTTACGTGAGATTTTCCCCTCACACACACACTAGTGGGAGTAGGTTATAGGCTTCTTTTGGACAAGTGATGATTTAAAAGGTGCTAATGAAGTTGGATGATTAAAAGAAAACGACAGCTTAAACGTTCAATTGAGACAGATTTATCTTTTTAGACACCATCTCCTGTTTATATGCGTTGTACTTATGTTATGTGAATTAAAATATCACACATAATAATCAATGATAATGAGAATATTTCCTGTGTCTATTTACTATAGTAATGCGTTGCCAATATTTATGTAAAAAGGTGATCTGTTAGAGGGTGGAGAGTGACTTTAGGCCTGTGTATCCATTATCCATGTTCCATCATAAAAAAAAAGATTAGATATGTGCTGACCTCTACAGGTACAATCCTGCCTTGCATTCATGACAGGCATCATTTTCAACTAAATAGCACACATCTCAGGATATTATTGACATTAAAAATAGCCATCATATTGTAAACTCTGCAGCAGAAATTCTATGCAAGCATATATCCATTGATGTTCCACTACAGCACACCTTACAGTAAGCCAGATAATGAGAACGATATCATCAGAATTGGGGCAGGCAGCCAAAATGAGATGGCAAAGCTATCGGGAGGCTGCAAGCTAAAGTGAATAACTGGGCTATCATCCTCTCCTGACAAACAACCGGCTTGACTGAATTGGGGAAAATAGAGCAGAGGAGAGGTGCTTCGTAGGCCTCAGCGCACAGAGTGGCGATGACAGCCTTGGGACTTAAGTGGCAGCAGTTGAGGGTAGAATGAGGGTCGGGAGAGGGAAAAGTTAGAGCAGTGCAACAAGCATTGATTGTTACATCAACCAGGGGCTGCGGTGTCATGCAAAAAGTCCTCTTATGGAGCACATCTAGCTGCTTGCTGGGCAGTTGAAGAGCGAATGACTTGTCTCAGGTGGCTATGAATGCAAGTCCATTAGGTTGCATTCTATCAAACTGCCAGCCGGGAGAGACACTTTCACACAACACTTTGCAAATTGATTGCATTGGTCTATTAACGATGCTAACAAAGGTGAAATATTGAGCAGCAAGTCTTTGACACTCTAAAACAGCGAGCCCCTCAACAGAACCCCAAATACATCCCCTTTTATTTGCCCCGAAAATATAGAAAGCAGTGTCATAACTAAGTAGGCTATACAGTGTTATCATCATCATCACAATAATCTCTTATTATTTATTATTATTAATATATTACATTGTTATTATATTGTTATTAAATATTATTATATTAATTATTATTATTAATATATTAGATTATCAGTAGTCCAACCATATTTATTTAAAGCAGGTCTCTAACACGGGTAAGTAAATTACGCACCTTGAGAGATCTAATGTAGTTTGATGGTTCAAGACCCGAGCTCTTGGACGGCTTTTTATTGCCGCGCAACAATGGATATTTATGTTCTATTCTATTCAACAGGCCAAACCTGTATTTTACACATGAATACAAGACTGCAGTCAGCAGGACGTTACCAGGCGCAACAGAGCTAAGCGGAACCCAAAAAAAAGGATAGCAGGCTTATTTAGCTAAGATTGGTGAACATTTGGTTGATGATTATCCATTTTCTGAACTCTGAAGTGCATCTCAGTGGACGTTTCAGCGAATGGAGCTGTCACGCCCCCGGCGCACCTGACAATTTGGTCAAAATGGGGACATCTTCATTTTCGTGCCGGGGCAAGTCTAGTTTAGCATATTTATGAATTTGGTAGACTGTGCTGTCCCTCACTAGGCATTCTGGCGTAAGTAAACAAGGTTTTGGACTTTCAAAAATAGACTCCAAGATATTGTGTATTGTTGCAGCTTTGGTGGATTTGATTGAAGCTCAACCAGACAGATTATGGAGCTCCGCAGATGTGTATGAGCTCCTGCATGGACACCAGCAAGTCCTTCCATCATGTAGACGTCGCTGAATTTTTGTGATATTTCTAACTAAATCTCAGAATTGCATGAGGTCTTTATGCTAATTTGCGATGGCACCTTGAAGTTTTGCTGTCTCTTCATCTCGTGTCTATACTCTCTGAAACAAATGTGATTGCATTAGTGGATTCGAAATGGCAAACGTATTAAGCAGTATTTGCAAGCTGTGTGATAAGAATAGAGGTTAAAGTTGCCGTTGACATTTTCATAGGTCACATGCTCGAAGATTGCACATCCCCTTTCCACTGCTGCTATACTAGACGATCCAAGGTGACCCAATGAAAATAGCGCCGTAACGGCCCTCCGAGATAGACCGTAATTACATATATGTGTTCCGCGACAAAAATTTGTTTGGCACCCCTGCCGGAGAGTTTCGTCATATCTTGGCTCACTTCATTGGCAGACAGGACAGGGGCGGATAAATTAAATGCATGCAGCGCAAGTCATTCCATCAACACGCTGACCTCATTAATAAATTCATCCATCCATTCTCTAACGCGCTTGCTCTCATTAAGATCAGGGATGCGCTGGGAGATGCATGTCGCCACCCCGGACTGGTCGGCAGTCGATCACAAGGCCAAAAGTTCCAGCAGCCACCATTGGATTTAGATGCTTTACTTTCATAGCGTGTATGATTTGATTTTATATCAGGTACTTTTAATGAGATACTTAACATCACCACCACGTGCAGTGAGGATCACAGCAAGACAAGGCAACTTGACAGGCTATAAAGCAGTGGCTTGTCTTCACAAAGAGCTTTTCTCACTGATACTTGTGGTTGATGTGTTGTATTGGAGAGACATCTGCTTGTTGGCCAGTTAATTGTTGTTTCGCCCCTGCACATCTGCCAGTGACCTCAATTGTGCTGTAATCTCCAGTCCAAGAGCCACGATGTTTTCCTCATGTGTAAGTGTAGTCGCATTATCTGCTTTTTTTTTTTTTTTAATGTGCTGTGCCTTCGCAAATATGAAATACAATATAAATGTAGTCAGAAAACTACGCATGCAAGTAACCCATGCAAGAATAATGTGTTGAATGAAATGCTTGGTGAAAAGCCAAGATTAAAGGCACGTTGTTTTATCTTCTTATGGTAAATTGTTTTCATGGTAGAGAATGGAGACCCAAATGTAGAAAAAACAAAAAAGACCTGTATCGGGAAAGGAACTCAAGGATCATAGCAAATGAGGGCAACACACAAGAGAGATTACCGGTAATAACGAGTCATCCAAAGACAAGGTGGTGCAGCCTAACCAGCAAATATGAGAAACATATTGCGGTAATAAAACTTGTAAAACCAAGTCAAGACCGAACAATTAAGCAATGGAGCAAAAAAATAAAGTAGGCCCCAATTCAAATTTGTTACTGTCCTTTTTTTATTGTTGTTGTTGTTAGCAACGCCGATTTGTGGCTAACGCGCCTTGAGCCTGCGTCATACCCATCAGCATCTGGCATTCCAAAATTCTCTTTTTAAACTGAAAAAAAACCCACAAGTCCCCAGTTCACCTATAAATAAGAAGCATTTTCTTAGTTCTTATCATTGGCTCATCTAGCATTGTTATTATTATTAATATTATGACAGTGACAGGAACATGTTGTTTAGACGGCATTAAAGTCAAGTTTGAATCAGTACACCTTGAAACGCAAACGGCGAGTTTTCCCTTGTGCACAAGGAAATCCTTCAAAATCTACTTTCAGTGCACAAAAAGACGTTAAGAGTTGTGACAGGACAACTTGAGACCTTCAATGCGCCTCCTCACAATGTCATGAGCATTCAATCGTTTCTGACCAAGATGGGCTGGAACAACCTCCATACTCACTCAACTTTTCTTGTGTGTGATTTTTTTTTTCCTCCTTCCCAAAAGTACAGTTTTAGTCATTTTTTATAGTAATTTTTTTGCATCATCATGCACACTGAGAAGACATTATATTACATGGAGTTTAGCCAGGCTTGTAGCCAGCACATGATTATTTACAGAGCGCCTGCGAGCAGTGACAAATCACAATGCCGTGTTTCACTGACATTGCCTCAACTGTGTGTTGATTTGCAAATACCAACAGGAAGAAAAAAAAAAATCAATATCTGGTATACAGTATGACTTCTCCTTCTTGACCAGGAAATGAAAAAGAAATGAAGATGTAAGGTAAAACTCATTTTCTCTTCCTCAGAAAAGCTTTCAATGTCAAAGACTCTGGAAGTTATCAAAAATGTTTGCCTGAAGGTCCGACTGTGGCAACACAATAACTGATCTACCGGATGGTTTTTTTTTGTCCAACTTTCATTTCAGCCATCCTTTGCTTCATAATACAGGTGATGACCTCTTGAACCCCCAAGCAGGAAGTTCAAAGTAGCTTTACGTTATACGGCTAAGCTACTTTTTGAAGGACAAATTGAGTGAGCAGATCATGAGGACTCTTTTCATTTCATGATCAACAAGTTCAAAAAGCCTCAAAACAACTTCCGAGGCAGCTTCCTTTTACTTTATATACTGTAAATAGAAAAAATAAAAATCTCCGAATGCGGCACGGAGTTTAATCACAAAACCGTATCAACTATATGCAAGAAGCAATCATTGATTTTTTTTTTACAAACGTAATGATTGGATGAATCCATTAATGAAATGTGTGTCCAACTGTCAATTAGAGTAATTTTTTTTTTCTACTGAACAACAGTAATCCCTCGTTTTTCGCGGGTTAATGGGGACCAAAGCCACCCGATAAACGAAAATCCGCGAAGTAGCGACCAATAAACATAGTTTTAAAAAAAATAATTGCCCCACGTGGGCCTTGGCGCTGATTTTTGCGGACTTCAAAAAAAAAAAAAATTTTTTTTTTTTTTTTTTTTTTTTTATGAATATGTTGGCCCCCCTCTGGAGCCAGGCCTGGGGGTGGGGCCGGTTGGCGAGCGCCTGGTGGCCGGGCCTGCTCCCATGGGGCCCGGCCGGGCTCAGCCCGAAGAGGCAACGTGGGTCCCCCTTCTCATGAGCTCACCACCCATGGGAGGGGCCAAAGGGGTCGGGTGCAATGTGAGCTGGGCAGCAGCCAAAGGCGGGGACCCTGGCGGTCCGATCCTCGGCTGCAGAAGCTAGCTCTAGGGACATGGAATGTCACCTCTCTTACAGGGAAGGAACCCGAGCTGGTGTGCGAGGTAGAAAAGTTCCGACTGGATATAGTCGGACTTACCTCCACACACAGCCTGGGTTCTGGTACCAGCTCTCTCGAGAGGGGTTGGACTCTCTTCCACTCTGGAGTTGCCCACGGGGAGAGGCGCAGAGCAGGTGTGGGCATACTCATTGCCCCCCGGCTCAGTGCCTGTGCATTGGGGTTCACACCGGTAGACGAGAGGGTTGCCTCCCTCCGCCTTCAAGTGGGGGGACGGGTCCTGACTGTTGTTTGTGCGTACGCACCCAACAGCAGTTCAGCGTACCCACCCTTTTTGGAGTCCTTGGAGGGTGTGCTGGAGAGTACTCCTGCTGGGGACTCCCTTGTTCTGCTGGGGGACTTCAATGCACACGTGGGCAACGACAGTGAGACCTGGAGGGGCGTGATTGGGAGGAACGGCCCCCCTGATCTGAACTCGAGTGGTGTTTCGTTATTGGACTTCTGTGCTCGTCACGGATTGTCCATAACGAACACCTTGTTCAAACATAAGGGTGTCCATATGTGCACTTGGCACCAGGACACCCTTGGCCGCAGTTCGATGATTGACTTTGTGGTTGTATCATCGGATTTGCGGCCGCATGTCTTGGACACTCGGGCGAAGAGAGGGGCGGAGCTGTCAACTGATCACCACCTGGTGGTGAGTCGACTCCGATGGTGGGGGAAGATGCCGGTCCGACCTGGCAGACCCAAACGTATTGTGAGGGTTTGTTGGGAGCGTCTGGCGGAATCCCCTGTCAGAAGGAGTTTCAACTCCCACCTCCGACAGAGCTTTTCCCATGTCCTGGGGGAGGCGGGGGACATTGAGTCCGAATGGACCATGTTCCGTGCCTCTATTGTTGAGGCGGCCAATCTGAGTTGTGGCCGTAAGGTGGTTGGTGCCTGTCGTGGCGGCAACCCCCGTACTCGCTGGTGGACACCAGCAGTAAGGGATGCCGTCAAGCTGAAGAAGGAGTCCTATCGGGCCTTTATGGCCTGTGGGACACCAGAGGCAGCTGACAGGTATCGACTGGCCAAGCGGAATGCAGCTTCGGTGGTCGCCGAAGCAAAAACTCGGGCATGGGAAGAGTTCGGTGAGGCCATGGAAGCCGACTTCCGGACGGCTTCGAGGAAATTCTGGTCCACCATCCAACGTCTCAGGAGGGGGAAGCAGTGCACCACTAACACTGTGTACAGTGGGGATGGGGCACTGTTGACCTCGACTCGGGACGTTGTGAGCCGGTGGGCGGAGTACTTCGAAGACCTCCTCAACTCCACCGGCACGTCTTCCTTGGAGGAAGCAGAGTCTGGGGACTCTGAGGTGGGCTCTCCTATCTCTGTGGTTGAAGTCACCGATGTGGTTAAAAAGCTCCTCGGTGGCAAGGCCCCAGGGGTGGATGAGATCCGCCCGGAGTTCCTCAAGGCTCTGGATGTTGTGGGGCTGTCCTGGTTGACACGCCTCTGCAACATCGCGTGGTCAGCGGGGAGAGTGCCTCTGGATTGGCAGACTGGGGTGGTGGTCCCTCTTTTTAAAAAGGGGGACCGGAGGGTGTGTTCCAACTACAGAGGGATCACACTCCTCAGCCTCCCTGGTAAGGTCTATTCAGGGGTGCTGGAGAGGAAGGTCCGTCAGGAAGTCGAGCCTCAGATTGAGGAGGAGCAGTGTGGTTTTCGTCCCGGCCGTGGAACAGTGGACCAGCTCTACACCCTTAGCAGGGTCCTCGAGGGTATGTGGGAATTCGCCCAACCGGTCTACATGTGTTTTGTGGACTTGGAGAAGGCGTTTGACCGTGTCCCTCGGGGAGTTCTGTGGGGGGTGCTTCGGGAGTATGGGGTACCGAGCCCATTGATACGGGCTGTTCGGTCCCTATACTGCCGAGGTCAGAGTTTGGTTCGCATTGCCGGCAATAAGTCGGAATCGTTTCCAGTGAGGGTTGGACTCCGCCAAGGCTGCCCTTTGTCGCCGATTCTGTTCATTACCTTTATGGACAGAATTTCTAGGCGCAGCCGAAGCGTTGAGGGGGTCTGTTTTGGTAGCCTCAGTATTGCATCTCTGCTTTTTGCAGATGATGTGGTACTGTTGGCTCCTTCAAACAGGGCTCTCCAACTCTCACTGGAGCGTTTCGCAGCCGAGTGTGAAGCGGTTGGGATGAAAATTAGCACCTCCAAATCTGAAACCATGGTCCTCAGTCGGAAAAGGGTGGAGTGCCCACTCCGGGTCGGGGAGGAGATCTTGCCCCAAGTGGAGGAGTTTAAGTATCTTGGGGTCTTGTTCACGAATGAGGGCAGGAGGGAGCGAGAGATCGACAGGCGGATCGGTGCAGCGTCTGCTGTGATGCGGACGTTGCATCGGTCTGTCGTGGTAAAGAAGGAGCTGAGCCAAAGGGCGAAGCTCTCAATTTACCGGTCGATCTACGTTCCAACCCTCATCTATGGTCACGAGCTATGGGTCGTGACCGAAAGAACGAGATCCCGGATACAAGCGGCCGAAATGAGTTTTCTCCGCAGGGTGTCCGGGCTCTCCCTTAGAGATAAGGTGAGAAGCTCGGTCATCCGGGAGGGGCTCAGAGTCGACCCGCTTCTCCTCCACATCGAGAGGAGCCAGATGAGGTGGCTTGGGCATCTGATTCGGATGCCTCCTGAACGCCTCCCTGGTGAGGTGTTCCGGGCATGTCCCACCGGGAGGAGACCCCGAGGACGACCCAGGACACGCTGGAGAGACTATGTCACCCAGCTGGCCTGGGAACGCCTCGGTATCCCCCGGGGAGAGCTGGAAGAAGTAGCTAGGGAGAGGGAAGTCTGGGCTTCCCTGCTAAAGCTGCTGCCCCCGCGACCCGGCCCCGGATAAGCGGTAGAAGATGGATGGATGGATGGATATGAATATGTTTGAAAAAATCCGCGATGCACCGAAGCCGCGATAAACGAACCGCGAAATGGCGAGGGATCACTGTACTTTTCTTCTTATGTATGCATAGTCTTCTTCAGCCTAAACATATGCAGGCGTTGTTTTATTTGGCCGACGTTCAATTCGATTTTCCTTATGTTGCGTCGCATCCATGTAAAATCGTAGCATTGCAACTACGACACAATCGGGAGTGGTCAGTGGCGGCGGCCGTTATTAACCCCATAACCAGAGCAGTCAATCATGTGAGAAGTATCGCTTTTGCCAATGGCATGTTCAGAGAAGGTACTGCATCAAATCTGCAGTGTTTTTTTCCCCCTCTGAGGTTAAACCATCAAATTCAGAATAATTAGTTGGCCTCAAAAATGCGTGACATACTTTTGAAACCATTTTAGAAAAATGCACATTAAATGTTTTTTGTTTTTTTATACTAAAACCGATTAAGAGCAAGGAGCCGCAGCAGCACATCGCGCCAACCTTTTTTTTTAAATCCCATGGTTTTAAAACCGAAAAGCAGTTAAAGACAAAAGGATTGGTATTCTACTTTTGCCCTTGAGTGAGCGAAAAGGGGGGAGATCGTCAGCGTTGGCGCGTGTGTTTGGAAAGGCGAGCAAGAGTGACAGGGAGATAATCTCTTTTGTATTTTTTGATCCCTAAATGTGGCGGTTGTGTCCCCTTATCCTAGCTACTTAGTTGTACGGTGGGTAAGTGATGCCGTGCACTTAGGCTGTGAAAAGCAGGTCAATGTGACCACTGAGAGGAAACCACATGTGCATTACATGTATAGCCTTGGGATTATTTCTCTCACAAAATGTCTTAATTCCTCTGTTCACTAATGATCCAGGGAAAATGCCCTCTAATCTCCATTCCATTAATTAAAAAGAGCATGAGCCCGTGGAAAACCTCGCCATCTGCTGCCGTTTCAATGCTGCAGACAGATTGTGTTTTCAGCTTTCAGCCAGGGTAACTGTTTTTTTTTGTTTTTTTTTTCTTTTTTGGGAGCAAATGGGTCGAGCGTGCGTTGAGTAGACCCAAAGACATAAAACGGCTCTGTTTTAGTGGTAGTGCGTCGTTCTTTGTATTCTCCTTCATTGACAGTCCATAAAATTCGGTACACTTGCACAATTGAATGAGGTCCAGTGGATGCTGGATTATGTAGCACATCATCATCTGCATCAGAAAGTACGGTCTTTGGTCACAATTTTTTTTGTCAATGCTTGAAATAACATTTTACATAGATAGAGTACTTCAATAATAATAATAATAATAATAATAATAATACATTTTACTTGAGGAATTTGTACTCAGTATCGATGAGTACTCGAGTGAATACTTGTACCAGAATTAGTGTAAAAGTGAGATTGAATAGCCTTACTTTTTTTTTAGATGTCTAAACTTCAAATAGGCCCGTTCAAAGGATTTGGAGCAGTGTGTTCTTAAAAAATAATGACACAAGCTGTATAAACACGGCCTTCTTTTTCTTTCATGTGATGAAAGTGAAACGAACAAATGAAATCCATCCGTCCGATATATCACTTTCCCTTTTCATGGTCCTCACATATGAGCTGACTTGAGATAAAAGGCAGAGCACCCCTTGTTTGGTCGCTAGTGAATTGCAGGGGCACGGATTTAACCATTCGGACATTCACTCAGTGGGAACTGTAGCCAAACGAGAGAACCACTACACTGACTATCTCTCCTTTTATTATTGATCATTTTATCTGTGGTTTTATTGTTCTTGTTTTGATTGTAAAGTGTCCTTGAGAGTTTTGAAAGGCGCTTATAAATGAAATGTATTATTATTATTATTATTATTACTATCCGTGACTCTATCATACCGCCATTGCCCAATCAAACTGTTTTATTGGAAAAACTAACAGTATTGGGCAAAGCTCTGTGTCCTTATCATACAGCAAGTTTGTATTCAGACGTTTCCATCTCAAAATCAGAATTATTGTTCATAGCTCTAGAAACATTGAAATGATATTATTGCTTTTCTAACCTGAATGGGGACGGGGTCGGTGACATGAATTGGATCGGACTAGTCGGCAGTGCAGATTATCCAAGCAGATGTCGTTTTGCCTCCAATTGAAACAGTAAGGCCAATGATACGAGGGCGCGTGCGCGCGCGCGCACACACGTTAATCGGTGATAGCCCACTTGCGAGACGCCCCCCCCCCCCCCCCCCGCTCTTTCCTTTCTGCTTTCTCTCAGGCAGACCAGAGCAGCATCAGTTCCACCCATGTCAAGTTTTTTGTTGTTGTTGTTGTTTTCTGCCCTCCAAACTGCATTGCGCGCAATTTGGTTTCTGTCGGCAGTGTCAAGTTTTGATGGGAGTTGAGAGACAGCCTCCAAATGGACACAGAAGGGGTGAAGAGACGAATGGTGTGCGTCAAACGCTCCATACTTTGTTTTGCGTTGATGGTTTGTTTGCTGGACTCGGCATGTGGACAGATCCGCTACTCCATCCCAGAGGAGCTGGAACACGGCGCTTTTGTGGGAAATATTGCAGAGGACTTGGGTTTGGATTTGAATAAACTCTCTGCGCGAAGATTCCGCATCGTTTCCGGTACCAGGAGACAGTACGTGGAGGTGAATCTAGAAAATGGAGTTTTATTTGTAAACGAGAGGCTCGATCGCGAAGAACTATGCGAGCAGAGTTCGGCGTGTTCGTTCCATTTGCAAGTGGTCATCGAAAGCCCCCTGGAGCTGTACAGAGTTGAGGTCGAAATTCTGGACGTAAATGACAACTCCCCGAGTTTCCCGTGGACCGAATTTAATTTGGACATTTCGGAATCTGCAATCCCGGGGTCCCGCTTCCCACTTGAGAGCGCGCAAGATTTGGACGTGGGTTCCAATTCGTTGCGCACTTATTTGCTGAGCGTCAATGAGCATTTCACTTTGGACATCCAGACAAGAAGTGACGGCAGTAAATTCGCCGAACTCGTCCTCCAAAACCCGTTGGATCGGGAGCAGCAGAGCGCGCATCAAATGGTTCTGACAGCGGTGGATGGAGGTTCTCCGGAGAAGTCCGGAACTGCGCAAATTGACATCACCGTTCTCGACGCCAACGATAACGCGCCAGTGTTCGACCAATCTTTTTATCGAGTAAGACTGGCGGAAAACGCACCGAAAGGTGCAGTTGTCATCAAACTAAACGCGTCCGATTTAGACGAGGGCACCAACGCGGACATAAGCTATTCTTTCAGCGGGCACGCGCCCATCAAAGTGCGCCAGCTTTTCAGCGTGGACGCGCGCACGGGGGAAATCAAAGTCAAGGGGTTAATCGATTATGAAAAAGCAAGGATGCATGAAATTTACATCCAGGCGAAGGACAAAGGTCCTTCCGCTGTCGCGGTCCACTGCAAAGTGTTGGTGAACGTCTTGGATCGGAACGACAACCTCCCGGAGGTCATTCTGACGTCCGTGTCTACACCTGTGCACGAGGACGCGCCCCCGGGCACCGTCATCGCCGTCATCAGCGTCACGGACAAGGACTCGGGAGAAAACGGCAACGTGGATTGTGAGATTCCAAATATGATCCCCTTCCAGCTGCACTCCTCTTTTAAAAACTACTACACGTTAGTGACAAGTGATTTTTTGGATAGGGAAACGGTAGCAGAGTATAATATTACAATCACTGCGAGAGATATGGGTTCCCCGCCTTTATTTACAAGGAAAACGATTGTGGTCCAAGTATCTGATGTGAATGATAATGCGCCTCTGTTCAAGCAACCGGCTTATACTGTGTATTTGACGGAGAATAATGCCCCAGGGGCGTCCATCTGTTCTGTGACAGCACATGACCCAGACGACGGCCAAAATGCTTACCTCTCTTATTCTATAATAGAAGTTGACGTTCAAGGGATGCCCGCCTCGACGTATGTCTCGATCAATTCAGATAACGGGAATATTTACGCCCTCAGGTCCTTTGACCACGAGCAGCTAAAAAACTTTCAAATCACAGCGCAAGCTCAAGATGCCGGATTCCCGCCTTTAATCAGCAACGTTACGGTGACGATATTTATTTTGGATCAAAATGACAACGCGCCCGTCGTCGTGTCACCTCGTTCTCAAAACGGGACGCCCCCGACTGAAGCGGTGCCGAGATCCGTGGATGCCGGCTACCTGATTACCAAAATCCGAGCGGTGGATGCAGACGGCGGTCAGAACTCGCGCCTCTTCTACCAAATGCTCGAAGCGACTGACCCGAGCTTGTTCAGTGTTGCTTTATACACAGGGGAAATTAGGACAATACGACAATTAGTGGAGAAAGACCCCACGAGGCACAGATTGGTCATTCTGGTGAAGGACAATGGCCAACTCCCCCTCTCGGCCACGGTTTCCATCATTCTGTCAGTGGTTGACAGCCTGCCAGAATCTCAGCCCGATTCGGGTGATCTGTCACTGAGCCCCCATCACAGCTCCAACTTTAGCCTCTACTTAATCGTGTCTCTCGGGGCAATCTCCTTAACATTTCTAGTGGCTATCATCGTCATTGTTACTGTGAGGAGGCTGAAGGACAGAGCGCCCGACAAAGAGTCCAACTTCCCCACCACGAACATGTGCTGCTGCTGTTGTCGCTCGGTCACACCCAGCGCCACCGACATCTTCCAAAAGTCCAATTTGAACATCAGAATGTCAACGGAGTCGGCGGGTTGCACGGAGGCGAGCGGCAACGGCGCCCTCCCGCAAGCTTACTGCTACAAGATGTGTCTGACGCCCGAATCCTCAAAAAGCGACTTTATGTTCCTCAAACCCTGCAGTCCGGTGTTGTCTGTTCGACAGAATAATGCCAAAAGTACAGATTACCTGACATCTGGTTGGAGCACGCTGGACCGTAATGAGCTGGCCAACAACAGAACTTCAAGTCAAAAAGAGGTAACACAAATATGCCACAAGAAAACACGCTCACTTCATGAAACTAAATACAGTCAAACCTCGGTTTTCGCCCATAATCCGTTCCAGAAGGCTGTTCGAAAACCGAAACCACGCTCTTTTTAAAATAAAAATGTTTACTGAACACGTCAGCAACACGAGGAAGCGTTCAAGTACGCTCAGTTTGTTCGAAAACCGAAATGTGTTCGTCGTCCGAGGCATAAAAAACTCGAAATTTTTGGTCGAAAACCAAGACGTTCGAAAACCGAGGTTTGACTGTATCCATTTTGCTCTGTTGTGTAGAATGACCCGCACTGCATCACAATGAGTGTTGTTTCCACACAGGCATTAATTCCATTTTCTGTACCGCTCATCCTGTTCAGTTATGTTAATGGGCGGGGCCTATATAAAAAGACTGCGGTGCAATAAAATATGCTGCGTCGTTGTACTGTACTGCAAACTCCAACAAACATTTTGTTAAACGCGTCTCATATAATCTCTGTAAAAGTAAATATTGATAGTGCATCAATTTACCGTATTGGCCCGAATATAAGACGGACCTGATTATAAGACGACCCCCTCTTTTTCAGTCTTATTTCAATGCAAAAAGCACAGTCTTATATTCGGGCCAATACGGTAATTAGTGGTTGTAGTACATTTTACAATTTTGTGTGAATCTTATACATAATGCATATCTAAAGTAGTTGGTCATGCATTGCAGGGAGGTTTTTTGGGAGGCAAATATCAACATTGCGACATTATAAAAGTACAGTATGACTCCGTTTAATAATGTCGTGATTGAACCAAAAAAAGTGGGGCAGGAAAAATACCTCTTGATTCACACGTTAATCTGAATCCTCTGTGGATCTTAAAATATATTCAGAATAAGTTTCATTTGTATAAATGTCATCAGTAGGATGCAAAAAAAAAAAACAGCAGTGCCTGATTAGCTGTGCACCGCGAAATTTGCAACCGCATTCATTATCCCTTCCATTAGTCATTTCATGCACCCCGAGTAGTGTGATACTTCACACCAAATCAATTTATCCCTCATTACTTTATGATGATCTCAAACCTGTGAAATGCTTTTTTTTCCCCCTGACTTTGTTGCAGAGCAGATTATGATACAATCCTTATTTACATATTTGTAGTAGTGCATACAGCCCAAAAATTAATAATGACTATTAGCATAACGATTATAAAGGCTTTGAAAAATGTATGTTTGGAAGCAACATAACACCCTGGGCCTTATTTTGGTAGACAGCTTCTCATGCGCTTGGTGTAAAATGTTTTTTTTGTGCCGGGCAAGACTGAATGACGTATCATTATCATCTTTGTCAGCACCCACCAGACTACAACTACTGTGGAGGCGGGCGCACATAGACGAACAGTCGTGGGTGGAAGGCACGCTCCAATTACCCATGTGACACGCGCGGCCGACAATATCATCCGCAAAGGGAAATCTTGCAGTTCGACTGTGTAAATGCGCTTTGGCCTGCCAGTGTCATGCACGAACTCCAGCGATTTGATTTCTTTTTCCATAATGTCACACTGATGCCGCTACGATTGGCCGGGTGTTGGCGACGTGCCATCCCACAACGGCACAAACGCCCCATTATGCCGAATTTCACCTAGTGTCGGAAAACCCCAAAAGAAAGATAATTCCACCCGTGTGCACAGTTAGACTGCACTTTGCGCTAGACTTGCGCTAGGCATGAAAACGAGGCTCCCCATGTGGTTTTTGCTGTTTTGCTTGTCTTTTTCAATCATGAACGGACCCATTGAGCTATTGAATGTCAATATAAACGAAGGAGAAAAGGGCACACCAGTCAAGCAGAAAACACATTTGCTGTACTTGAGCAAGTTATTGATTTGAATTTGATGTGTTCCAACCATGCAGCTCAAGTATTCCAGCAAGGACTGGACCTGGACCAAGAATCAACGGAATTCAGCATACAAAAGGTGACTATGAAAAAAAAACTGCGATACACATGTCAACGTGTACTGCATGCAGATGTATGAATTGATACCACTGTTGTAATTTTATGTCTTCAGATACAGTTCTGGAAATATGGAAGGCACATTATCACGTCCACATCAATATGACGCTGATGAATATTTCTGCTCTGTGGCACCACAGTACTGGACCTGGGGAAACCGTAACAGTGGTGAGTTTCAATTCTCAAGTCTGGTTTTGCTAAGTACAAATTTGGGTCTCATCATGCGGTTGTCATCCTCCATACCCATTTTTATAGATTGCAAGATGCCTCTTCAAGACGAAACCAATCCAAACTTCACTTGGACTCCAAAGTATACGCAACCTCAGTCTGAGGTACCAGACTACCAACGCAATGTGTATATACCCTCTGAGGCAGCAGACTATCAGCACAACGTGTACATTCCCGGCACCACATCTGGCTACAGCACACTCAAGCTTGCGCCTCGAGGTGACCTGGATGTCTATAACACCTTTTCTACTTTCGGGAAGAAGAAGAAATTAGTCTCTAAATACGAACAGCCGTATGACAAAGATGATGGGCTCATAAGCGGTGGGATTTTTAAATAACATACCAACCGTTCTGTTCACAATGTGTATGATTGTACAGCAAGTCTGTTCTCGTGAGAACTTCCTTTTTATATACCTCAAAAAGCAATTCAGTTTAGCTAGAGGAAAACAGGCTTAACCTGCAGCCGAAATTCATTGATGTTATGGTAAAATGTCCACTGCTCATATGATTTCTTACCAATTCCTCATGAGTACGCATTTATTAACTACGTCAACCTATCGTAACAGTTGATTCCTCCTCAAGAGATGTTGTATATGTTGGAAAGGTTGCTTCTTAATTTCATATTAGACAGAATACAATTCAGATGGAGGACACACGTGATAGTCCTCTTTGGTTTGATATAAATACATGATTATTTAAATGTGTTATGAATGACAGATTGTAATGTGGTCTGTACTTGCAGTAGCCATGATTGATCATTATTGTAATACATGTTCATGTAAAGTAGAAATATTCGCTTTGTACAAAGGGTGTATAGCATATACTGTATATTAAATGAATAAAATTCACATTTAACCATCTTCATGGTGGACACGTCAATATGAATAGCGCAGTTTTGTTTTGCAGGCTCCTATGACCGTGTAAATGTGATTATTTGAAATCTCCAAACGGTCAATGATATATGTCAGGGGCTTGTTACATTTAAAGCTCCCTAACACTGCAAGAATTTTATGCGCATTTTGGTTCCAGATGGATCAGATCAAATGTACATCTCATATTTAACAGCAGCAAAATAGATATGAGTGTAGTTTCATTTTGCATGTATCCGAAAGTGGTCGAAATTCCTGGCAGTTTAAGTCAGTCTGATGCACATCCAAACAAATGCTGACAGACTGCAAACATTTCTCCTGCCAATTCTTACAGAGAAAAGAGCCTCGATTCAATATTTGACTGTATCACAACTCGTACCAAAACAGCCTGGCCTCACAGACAAAAAGAGCGCATATCCCGTATGCGGCCAGGAAAGTGCATATGGAAAATGTATGTTTCGCAGACGGTAAATCATGGATAGATCACGTTTTGTTTTATGATTTTATTTCCAATTTAGGCCCCTGAAGTGGGTCAGTGAATATCATTTTGCCACGAGAGGGTGCACCTCTATCGCAGATCCTTCATCCATCCATCCATTTTCCGATCCGCTTTATCCTCACAAGGGTCGCGGGGGGTGCTTGAGCCTATCCCAGCCGTCTTCGGGCAGTAGGCGGGGGACACTCTGAACCGGTTGCCAGCCAATCGCAGGGCACACAGAGACGACAACCATCTGCGCTCACACTCACACCTAGGGACAATTTAGAGTGTTTAATCAGCCTGCCATGCATGTTTTTGGAATGTGGGAGGAAACCGGAGTACCCGGAGAAAACCCACGCAGGCCCGGGGAGAACATGCAAATCCCACACAGGGAAGCCGTAGCTGGAATTGAAGTTTTGAATTGAAGACGAGGAGTGATTCCATTGCCTCTACCAAAGACAAAAGGCACACGGGTGTGTATCACTCATTCTGCAGAGAAGGTAAGTGGCTATCCCTTGATGGTCTTGTACTCTTCCAGAACTTTGAAGGTAACGAAGGTCGTGGCTGATACCTCCCTTCCATCTGGCAAGAGGCACCGAAACCTTTGAGCACTGAAACAGTTCCCCTATTTCAATAAGACATTGAATCCATCTTAAAGATTTGGACTCCAAACTCAGATATTGTTTGTGCAATCGTAACGATGCACATTAAACATTATTCACTTTGAGGACAGTGATCATATTGCCCGGTTGTAAAGTATTTTTCTTGCTTTGCTTTTGCATCAACATTACGAAAATTCCTTTTGTGTGTTAACAATAAATTGTCACGGATGATCTGTTTGGGACTAACGAGTGACTCTGTCAGGCTCCTCCTACAGCGGCACACCTATTGGTCATCATCTCATTAGTAGGTTTTCTGTTAAAAGGACTCCGGGCCAGACAACTTAGTGTCGAGTCATTGTTGCTGTCACTGCTTCTGTTGGTTATTGTTTGTGCCTTATTGCCTTTGATTTGTGTTGTTTTCAGGACTTGGTTTGTTCTGGAATTAGTTTTCTCATCGTTTTGTTCATACAGATAGTCAAATTCACCCTGCTCCTCTCTTCTCTACATATTATTACTGTCATTCCTCCCTGTCAATCCAAACTGAGCAATAATTTACACAATATATTTTATTTCATACAGCGTATCTGATCTCATGTAGCCACAGATGTGTCTGTTTACTCCCAATTACCCAATTAGAGTAACTTGGAAAGGTAGTGGATAAAACACGTGAGGACAATTGCTCCTTGGGGACAAAAGAACTAATACATCAGAGATGTGTGTGTGTGTGTGCGCGCGTCAGACAGCCAGACACGCACACCGAAGTGGCGTTGCGGTGTACAAAATGCAGGATGTTCCTGAAATTCTTAAATGTGTCACTAGATGGCGGTACAATACAGACAAAAGGAGGCACAAACTCCAGCATCTCAGGCAAACCATCCTCTGTTGTCGCCCTCAATCACTCATGCAAGCACACACAATGACAAAGAACTAATGGTTGCCATGGTTACATTACAAGAAAACTCAATTTATTAAATGGCGTGTGCGTCTATGTGTGTGTTACGTTTGGGAACTTTCAATACTTCGTAGTTCTATACCATGAGAAAAAAATGCTTGTAAAAGATGAACACGTGCTAAATTGCAGTTTTAGGGAAAATATAAAAGCAATAAACACGGTGTGGTGCACCTTGATTCACCTGGTTGGCTCATAATAATGTGTGCTTACATGCGGTTATATATGTTTTATTCTTGCTCTTAAAATGTTCACACGTGTAATGCTGGCATCATTCACAATTTGAGTCATTCAATTTTGCATTGGAAACAGTTTTCATTCATTAAATGACTGATTTGCTTTATGGGTTAATGTGAAGTAACACTACACACGCTAAAAAGGCTGTCATTTTTGATAGGAGTCAGTATTTGTCATTGGACATTTGTTTGGTGGTATAAATTGCCTCCCTCGCCTCCCCTCCGCCCACCATCCCTTTAACGTGTCCACCACCCCTTTAACGTGAGCTGGGCCACCCGAGGCCAGCCGACACAAACGCTGCACACGCCCCTGCAGGAATCGGCGGTGCTGCGCGTGTGCAAGGACCCCGCTTGCTGCAGCTCCCACGCGTGGAGGCAAGAATGACACCGGTGCTTCCGTGCATCAAGACAGCCTGAACATTGGAACGAATTTGCTCGCTTGCTGTATTTAAAAGGTAGCGTAATGGCTTCTCTTGTGGCTCGTTTACGGACACAACTGCTGATCGCCGCTTTTGCATCCAGTGCGTTATGGGGCTCCGTGCTTTCAATCACTCGCTACTCTATTCCGGAGGAGATGGAAGAGGGTTCCTTTGTTGCCAACCTCGCCACCGATTTGGGTCTAGATGTTCGAAGCATGGTGGAGCGCAAAGCAAAGCTGGATGTCATTCACAGCAAAAATTATCTTGACATCAACAAAGAAACCGGAGAGCTCATCATCCGCGAGAAGATCGACCGGGAAATCATCTGCATGACTAAAACAGCCTCGTGCTTTCTGAAAATGGATGTCATACTAGAAAACCCTATTCGTATTTTTAACATCGAATTGGAGATCATGGACATTAATGACAACGCGCCCGTGTTCCGGAGGAAAACCATTTATTTGGATGTTTCCGAGGCAACCCCTGCCGGTGAGAGATTCTCCTTAACAAATGCTGTAGATGCGGATGTTGGTGCGAATACAATCAAGACTTACTATCTAAGTGAGAGCAAATATTTCAACATTGACATACAAACTGGCAGCGATGGATCCAAATATGTCGATTTGGTTCTGAATGGCAATTTGGACCGGGAGACGGACGCGGTGCATAATCTGATTTTAACCGCGGTGGATGGAGGGGTTCCTCCCCGATCCGGCACAGCCAGTATTATTATCAACGTCCTCGATATCAATGACAACGCCCCCTTGTTCAGTCAGCCGGTATTTGAAGTCAATGTTCCAGAGAATTCAGGTGCGGGGACGGTTGTCATGACCCTAAATGCAACAGATTTGGACGAAGGCACAAACGCGCGGTTGCTATATTCTTATACTCTCTACACTTCGGAGAAGACCCAGGAGCTCTTCTCTCTTGACCGACATTCGGGCGAGATCAAGGTGAAGGGGCCTGTTGATTTTGAGGAGAATCGGAATTTTGAGATGCACATACAAGCTCAGGACGAAGGGTCAACGCCGCTGTTAGGACACTGCAAAGTGATGGTGTCCGTCACAGATTTGAACGATAACTACCCCGAGCTGACAATCAAGTCTCTAAAAAGCGCAGTGGCCGAGAACACAGCCGTGGGGACGCTGATTGCGGTGGTCAGCGTCAGCGACAGGGACTCCGGAGTCAACGGGAAAACGCTGCTTACTTTAAGTCAGCAGGAAACCCTCCCCTTCATCCTCAATCGATCCTCGGGGGGTTACTTTGAGCTCTTGGTTTCAAAGCCACTGGACAGAGAGATACAGAGCAAATACGAAATCACCCTGAAGGTGACAGACAAAGGGACGCCGCCGTTAATCGAAAGTGAGACGTTCACTTTAGAGATTCATGATATCAATGACAATGCGCCCACCTTCCCTCAGTCCTTTTACACCATTCACGTTCTGGAGAATAATCTGCCGGGAGCGTTGCTGACGTCTCTAAGCGCGTTTGACCCAGATCTGCATGAGAACCAATACTTGGTATATTTCATAATGGAGAAAGAGATAGCGAACACATCCATGTCAATGCTGTTCTCCATCAATCCAGAAAACGGTGACCTGTACGCTTTGAAGACCTTTGATTTCGAACGAGAGAGGGAGTATCTTTTCCACATTGAGGCAAGGGACTCCGGCGTCCCCACACTGAGCAGCAATGTTACCGTTCATATCATCATTTTGGACCAAAATGACAACACCCCTGTCATCGTGTCACCGTGGCGGGCGCAAGGATCCGTCGTGGAGCAGGTGATACCGAGGTCGACGGATAAGGGACATTTAGTGGCCAAAGTGATTGCCATCGACGCAGACTCCGAGCAGAACGGCAGGGTCACGTATCAGCTCTTACAAATCAGTGACACCGCCCTCTTCAGTCTCGATCAATACAACGGTGAGATCCGGACGACAAGAATGTTCAGCTACAGAGACCCCCGGCACCAACGTCTCGTCATTGTTGCAAAAGACAACGGCAACCCCGCTCTCTCGACCACGGTCACCATCAAAATATCCACAGTGGAACACTCCATGGCATTTTCGGAGACAACAGAATTGCCACTCGAGTATGACGTCTTCACAGACCTCAACTTATATTTAGTCGTCGGTTTAGGGACTGTGTCCTTCATGCTGCTCATTACCATCTTGGTTATTATTGTGCTGAAGTGTCAAAAACCCAAGCCAAAGCCCATCAAGATTCCGCCAGCTAATCGGAACAGTGTGATCAGCAGGAACAGTGTGATCAGCCAACGGAGCTCCACCATTGCGGACTCCACCTTGATCTCCAGCGACGCCTACTGGTACAGTCTGTTTCTCGCAGAGACCAGGAAAGGCAAAGTCGTCGTGAGACAGCCCATAATTCCCAAAGGAGCTGGCTACTTTGTTTCCAGTATACCCAGGAGCATCGGGCCAAGTGAGACCACGGAGTCCAGAGCATCCACACTGGAGGTACGTAGAACGTATACAGCATTTTAGCTAACATGACGAATCGGGCAATGGAAGAGTTTCTCGTCATTTAATATCAACGTAGCCGTGACCCCAAATCATTAGAACACAAGAATAATTGAAAGATCATTCAAATTTAAATGTGGAACGATATTGGTCTACCATAATGTGCACATATTGTTTCGATTCTATTTTTGTTGTTGTTATGAATTGAAAACTGTAATAACCTATATATAACTATGCAATAATTAGTAAATGGTCATTAACTGAAAGACCCGCGGATACTTTTAAATATTAGAGTACTGAAAGAGCCAACAAGCAATCACATTGAATAATTAGGTCAAACAAATTCTCCCCCCCCTCCCTCGGCCCCTCCACCACCACCACCACCACACGCATGCACACGCACAATATTCCACTGTTCAATGTCTAATGTAGTATGTAGGTCATTTATCCCAGATGCATATCACAGTGGTGGGTGGCGGAAGTACGGGAATACTTCAAAGAGCGTCGGCACAAGAGTGTTTCTCTTCAAGGACAAGATGAGCTGTATCATGCGGGGAAGTCTGGCGTATCAGAAGCAGTTCACACATTTGTACGGTGGAACTTCTAAGGTCAAATACCACACCTTTCAAATTTTGAAAGAATCTGTTTCAGAGGGAAAACTGTTGCCATGGCAGCACCTTTAAGCGTCACTTCCTCGTGTAAGGAAGGCGAGAGGAGTCAAATGGTGCATTCAAATGCGCTCAGTTTGTTCGAGAAAACCAAAATTTGTTCGTCATCCGAGGCATAAAAAACTCGAAATTTTTGGTCGAAAACCGAGGTTTGACTGTACTGTATATATATTTTTTAGTCAATCACTTTGTTTGACAACCTGCAGACAGGAAGGAGAAACATAAATGACTACAAATGCTTTCGTGTAGTATCAGGATGGTGACGTTATTCATGTTTGTATATTGTGTTTGACCTTCATACTCATTGTGCAATTTGTTTCTTTCTTTTGTGCTTAAGTACTCAAAATGAAAAGAAGTCTATTCTACACCTGGAGGTAGGATGGTTGCTCCTGTATATATATGTACACAACATAGTACCGCAAAAATTTCTTCATATGATTCTATTCGACCTAAAAAAAAAATCACATGCATATTTTGACTGAGACATCAATTTCTTCATGAATTTGGTGATGTTTAAAATCCTCCCATTGACCTTTTCCTGGATGAAGTGTTGCCCATGTTTGTCCAACATGGGCACCACGCCGTTTCATTTCAAATGCTACATTCAAATTGGCTCAGCTCTCAAATAAGAAAACCTCTCAGCTTACCGAGAGCACAGATTAGAAGGAAATTGGCTGCCGGTCAGGGTCGTGTTGTGCACATCTGGCCGGCCTAAATACTGACCAAGCCGTAATTGCCAAAAGTCACATGAGGATGCCTGCTTATGCATGCTTTGTCCACCCTTGTGATTCTTCCTTGATGATTTTATAGATCAATTTTTTTTTTTTTAATTAGAATGATACACGTTATTGCCTTTATAGTGTTTTTTTTGTATTTTTTTTTTTATGTTATGCCACCATGACATTTCAATGACGGTTGCAGTAACCAGTCACGATCCACTGTTGCATGAGTGAGGACTTTCCGTAATCTTTGGCGTGTTCGTGTCAGGACTAATTATGTGTTCTGTCTCTCAGCAGGCAACCAGAAGAGAACTGCCGTGATATAATCATCTCTTCCTGGCAGTCATTGACTCGTACAACAGATGTAAAACAGTTTTCCTTGAGCCTCTCCAAAAGCCAACTTTTCTATCTTTCAACTCTCCGAACGTTGTCATTAGCTAGATAGGCAAGTCGATCCTGCGTACTTCGATTCATCCACCGAGAGATGTCACGGAATCATTCTCAATGCATTCAGCCTCATTTCCCCCGCCAGATCTTCTATTTACAGCATGAATCTGCATGATTCTAAAATATGTCTCATTCGGACAAAGAATTGAAAAGATTCGCCGAAACACGAGTTCAGTAGCCTATTGTCATTTACTTTCGATGCAAACTCAACGGGTTCCGTTGCTGTTCTCTCTTTCAGGACATAAGCAAGATAGTGCCAGGTGCAAAACACGCAGAATCAATTAAAATCAGGGCGAAATATGATTTTGCCGATTTGATGACTGAAATGTATCGGGTCATCTCGTTCATGCATTTGAATGCGGGGCGGTTTCCTTTCAAATGACATTTTGACTGTTTTACGTGAGGAGCTGTGGTCCAATATTGCTCCAGCTTTCACATGGTGATTTGACGTTCTGTCATATTGTACTCAATCGTGACTACGGTGTAAAAATGAAAGATCACAAGTGGGAAAAGGTTGCGTTGGGGTTTTGCGTGTGTGTGTGGTCGGCTGTATTTCATAACATTTTGAATGCTTTGAGTATCAAGTGGATAAATTTATTGGCATCTGGACTGTTAGTCTGAATGGCCATTTAGTCGTATTTATCTGTATTTTGGGGGAAATGACATGAGATCATCTTGATTCATTTTTGAAATGTTGCATTTGAGGAAATATGAAATTAAATGAGAGGAGTGTGGATTGTACATTCATAAATACTGATCCATGCCACCGCTTAAAAAAAATGGCTGTTCATTTTTTTTTCTGTCAATAAAATAAGCTGAACAAACTGGCAATAAAACACGAGTTGCAAAAAAAAAAAACTTCAAATACAGCAGACAATTTATATTAATATTTCAATTTTAATAATGAAGCTATTGATATATGTCAAGAAGAATAGCAAACTGTATTAATCCCGGTCATAATTGAAGTTGAGGTTGACTATTTTTTAGTTTTATTGATAGGTTGTGTCTTAACTTTTAATGCTGCTTCTGTGGTCTTATTCAAGGGCATTTTGTGTTGCATATGTGTAGTTTAGTGGAATTGATGTTTTGGTATCCTGTAGTTTTTCCACAGAGATTTGAAGACGCTGTCCTTTTCTTGACCTTTTTGACCTCCGCCAACACACTCCAGCAAGGCGAATGATTTTTCCTTTCTCAGAAACAAGTGGCTGATTAAAGCAACTTCTTATTTGGGTGCTCGGTGATCAAATCTATTAGCGTTAAGAGGCAGCGAACGGTGTTCGAATGACAGCGCTCATGTACGACATATGCACCAGCCAGAACAAATGAGTCGTCAGCATTATTAAGCAGTATCAAGTACTGCGGCGTTTTAAAATATGCACAAAAACTTAAAAGGGGATTTGCAACGCTCTCGACAATGCAACCAAGAGGATCACGTGTCCGGAATTATACTGAGCAAGGCGGCAAAGCCCGTTTGTTACTTTTGCTTCGAGGCCGACGACATTAGACGAGAAATTCTGGATGGCAACGGATCTATTGCTACCAGTCACTTCCGAAAGTGTGTAACTGCACGTCTGAAAAGCTTTTTGTGGGCCATTCGGCGTTGTAAAAAAGATTTACTGCATGTTACTTGAGGAACGAAGCAGTATTGTAAATCAACAGGAAAGCTTTGGCAACGCCTGTTCGAACGAGTGTCAACGTGCATGATAAGCACATGGAAAATATGCTGTGAACATTTAAAAAAAAAAAAAAATGCTATCATTTGCCAAAGACGAATTTAAGAAATGTTATTTTCAAATCCAATGAGCGGACTAAATTGTTGAAGAAATTTGATAGCTCCCATTATGAAGTACCGTATTGTATCGCTCATATTCCAGTGTGGGCATTGGCACATAGCAAGTCAGCCTTTTGTTTTCCAGAATGTAAATTGAAACACTTTCTACGTGTTTTTTTTTTAAATAATGTAGACTTTTTGATATCTTCTGTAAGTTCACTGTGATCTAATGACGCAGGGGTGCTTGTTCTCGCTTGGTGTTGTCGTCCTTTCTCATTTGTGAACGCGGCGCCGGATTTTGTGTTCATCTAATCACCAGTCGGATTGGACGGTATACTTGAGAGTGACATCAAAATGTATTAAACTTCCATTTCACTCGGCAGATCAAAGACCGAACGGGAGAGAATGGCCTTGCTTTTTTTCTTTTCGAGTGCAGCTAATTGTCAGGTTTTGATGTTGCTTATTTGGCTTTTAATGTTCTGCTTGATCATGATCATTTGAATAAACTTTTTTTGTTTCTTTCTAAAAGGTCTCTCTGTTGTGCCTCTGACAGATAAGAAAGAAGAAAAAAAATGTGAAGTTATCAGAAGTGACTTGTCGGATGTCAAAGACACGCACTCTCTCCCTGAACTCTCTCTCACTCTCTCTCTCTGACACACACACATACACACACACAAACACACACACACACACACATTCTGACCCAGTTTCCCTGTTAAACGCTGTGTGCTCATTCTTCGAAACCAAATAAGGGAGTTGTGCTTCCATTTGAACTTGCAGAAACACAAATAAATGCTTTGTCAGCCTGCATTAAAGCCTAAAGAGCTGTTATATTTGCACAATTTGATCCATAGTTACATTTCATTCATTAATGCCTTGTCTTGCACAAAACTGATGCGAGAGCCCTTTCAAGTGTTCTGCTATAACTGAAGGGACAGCCAATTGAAAAAAAATATATATATACTGTCGCAACTCATTCCAAGCAATTTTTTAATTACTTTTATCGTAAGTGAACAACGTTTTTTTTCTGTTTAAAACTAACATTTACCTCTTAAGTTAATTTCTTGACTGTCCATATCGTCACATTCCTAAAATAATGTCCAAAGTCTGTTTATTTGGGTTTTTTTAATTCAGAAAAGACAAATATTGAATATATTATTATTTAATAATTAGTCATATTTAATCATCTGGCATGATCTGTTCAGCTGAGGATTCAGGGTACGGTGTTTTTACATTCCACTTCATACATACTTTATGCTGCATAAATACTTTGTAAATGCTGAGGGGCCTCCTCGCAATTAGAGTCGCGAAGAATAACGGTGTTGATCATTTGTGAGTTGAATTTAAATCCACTTGAATCAAAGCATAAAGTGGGCATTTGTGTCGATAATAATAACTCAGCAATGGATAGATAGTCATGACAGGAAAAAAGACTTGAAACTAGGATGTCTTCTTGCACGCGCTGTGAACAAAATGTCACAGCCCTCAGCAGTACTTTGCATGCATTCTATCCTCATTTTCTGACCTAGAGCTGGACTAACCCATGCTGTGTGGAGCCAGGGCAGCGATTTTGTCTTGCGTGCCAGCCTGGTAGCAAGACCTGGAATGACCCTGCCAAGAGACTACATGCTGATGTTTGATGCGGACACTGTTGGAGGATGTATGTACTGTAATCATCTTAGATGGGCATGCAACAAAAGTGCTATTAACTTCTATTTGGAAGGACACAATCACGATGAAGCACCTCTAAAATTCACATTTATGATTATCAACAGTTTATCAATGCAATTTTGAAATCAATGATAGGCAATAAGGGCGTAGCTGAAACCCAACCAAGAAAATGATCAGTTACATGTAGAGACTTAGAGAATTCGCGTGGCTTTGGTATCGCTTTCACTGTTTGAGTGTGTGTGTGGGTGTGTGTTTGTGTGTGGGTGTGTGTGTGTGGATTAGGTTATTAAAAGATGTCGATTTTCAGATTTAGATACAAGCGGTTTAGGGGATTGCGGACAGATTATGTTGATTTGCCAATTTTATGTATCTCAATAACTATTCAAAAGTCAATACAGTATAGAGCCGTTTCTTCAGTATACACAATCATAACACTTATTTGCAGAATTTGATTACTGCTGTTAACATATTATATGTCAAATTACGATAATATCTGTCCGGGGGGTATCTCGAGACAAACTCCCCGCTTCAGGTTCCAGATGGTCAGAGTCCATTGAAGCCTTTGCACGGGCTGGCATTTGAGCAGAAATATGCTCTTTGGCGCCATCTGTCTGTGTCTTTATGCCCTGAGAGTGTAAAAGATCAGGATGTTCGTGATTCATCTTACTGTGTCAGCAGAGTCTGGCACTTGCATATTTAATGCAAACACTTGCTATTATTATACACGTCAAATATTTAACGATGGCAGGACAAGATTTGATATAATTATGAAAGACGCATACGGACTTTTTGGGGACATATTTTGACCTTAATTTAGCATAAAAACAACAACAATGAAGACAACAACAAAACTACAGGTTTCAATTGAATGTGTAAAGCAGAATTTTGACATTTGACCCAATTGTGTGAGGGATTCAGAACAGCAGAGGGAAGATAGTAAGACTCATCAGCTATCTACAGTTTGGTTTCCAACATCACTGGAAGGGGACAATGAAGAGGAATGCAACTCTATTCAGAGCTGTGATGTGCAGCTCATCCTTAACTCAGAGGAAGAATGAGTTCTGTGTGTGGGTTTTTTTTTTTTTTGAGGAGCGTGTGCGCAGAGATAAGTCACTGACTGCAAAGCTGCAGAAACAGATATGAACAGATTGTCACTCCGATTTCCAAACATGCACAGAGCGAGACAGGAATACAAATGTGTTAGTGCATGTGCAACAAGAATGTCACGTGAAATGCCAGACCTCCGAAGACAACCTCTGTCAGGTTGCCTTTATGATACATTGCTCGCAATTGTTTGACGAGCACGGTGCCGTAGATGAGAGAGAATTTTTATTGTATGCGTTTATTTGATGATTTCTCAGTCCAATACATGAATAAAAAAGAGGCCTCATTTTCCCGAAGGAACAAGTGACTGAAGTAGTGTATGTTGATCTTGCCGACAGTCTGACAGGGCACTTCGATTGAGCTAAGTGCAGTGCAGCCTGGACTCCATCTTGAGTGATGCCTGTGGCAGATTATTTATGTGTGTCTGCCCTTGCCAAAGGGTCAGTGCTGCATTATGATGCTGGCCATTATTTTTTTTTTCTTTTCCTTAAAATAGCCACATAAACACTACATTTCAGGGAACATGTCACGTACACTACCTGGACTCTTGATAGAGGGAAACATCTGCGCTCTAATGGAATATTTTAGGAACTATTAAACTTTCACTTTGACACAGATAATGCTGCATTTTTTTGATTGACCCCATTGTATTGTTGCCCTTAAATAAAGTACAGTGATCCCTCGCTATTTCGCGGTTTGTTTACCGCGGCTTTAGTGCATCACGGATTTTTTCAAACATTCATAGAAAAAAAAACATTTTTTTTTAAGTCCACAAACGGTGAGAGAGAGAGAGAGAGAGAGAGAGAGCTTATAAGAACAAAAGCAGGTCCCTTCCATCCTTAATTGTCTAATCATCCTTAATTGACTAATCATAAACACGTCTGCTGCACTCTGCGGGATCGTTGGTGTGTGTGTGTGTGTGTGTGTGTGCGCGTGCGTGTGTTAGTGCGCTCTGCTCAAGCGCGAAGGCCCACATGGGGCAATTTTTAAAAATATGTTAATTGGTCGCTACTTCCCGGATTTTCGTTTTTCGCGGGTGCTTTTGGTCCCCATTAACCGCGATAAACGAAGGATTACTGTAACCCAAATAATCATAATAATCAAAGTTTTATGCACTGCCGTTACAACTGCAAAATATTGTTGCCTCTTGAGTGTGCAACAGGATTTTACATCATTAGAATGTGTGATTGTACATCTCAATAAACTGCGCAAAAGTGGTCAGTGACAGGAAGAAAAAACAAGGCAACCGACACAAGTGATTTATAAGCCAAGCAAACAGTGGTGCAGCACCATTGCTTATCACGCAAGGCTTTGGAAATAGCACGTTGGCAGTTCTATGTGGAGGGAGGTACATCAAATTTGGGACAGTGATCACAACTGGCACGGCAACATGCAGCAAACTGCAGGTTGTCATGGAAACGCAATGTTCTGATTTTATGCAACGGATCCCAAAATGATTCATGTAAGCAGAGACGATATGCCTTCGAACAGAGAAGTCTACCTGCAGGGACTATTTTAACAACAGCTAGAACGCTCGTAATCTCACACATGTATAGACGACCATTTTTAGAGGAACACTGCCCTACTTTGAGTGACACGTGCTTGCTGATACTCTAAATGTCATTTGCCTGCAATGAACTGGCTCATATCTACTTCAGATCGCTTTAAACATTGTACAGATCTATCTTCAAAGATGTTCCAGGGGGGTGAACGACCTGTAAGATAAAATAAATAAAGATAGTCTAGAAACGGATTTTCCTTAGACGCTTGTATGTGATGGTTATTCGTGATAGAAACGCGCCACAGTCACATAGAGAACATGATGAAATGAAGGTGATAACTTCATTCATGACCTGGTGTGACTGTGTATAATTCATTTTAATGAATCTAATTAGGTGTACACTGGAGAAGGAAGAAGGACTGTGTTTAGCTCCCTCAAGGCACGAAAGGTAACTCTCCTTGGTGCTGAAAGGGGATGTTGCCTCCAATTTCCGTTTAAGGGGAGTAGGGCAACATTGAGGGGGGCAGGGCAACAATTGGTACATTAACAAAATTGTCCATAGCAAAACATAAGCCCAATTTCTAACTGTCTTCTAAAATTAAGACTTTATGAATGAAGACGGCGGCCCGGTAGTCCAGTGGTTAGCGCGTCGGCTTCACAGTGCAGAGGTACCGGGTTCGATTCCAGCTCCGGCCTCCCTGTGTGGAGTTTGCATGTTCTCCCCGGGCTTGCGTGGGTTTTCTCCGGGTGCTCCGGTTTCCTCCCACATTCCAAAAACATGCATGGCAGGCTCGTTGGGCACTCTAAATTGTCCCTAGGTGTGAGTGTGGCGTGGATGGTTGTTCGTCTCTGTGTGCCCTGCGATTGACTGGCAACCAATTCAGGGTGTCCCCTGCCTACTGCCCGAAGACGGCTGGGATAGGCTCCAGCACCCCCCGCGACCCTAGTGAGGATCAAGCGGCTCGGAAAATGGATGGATGGATGGATGAATGAAGACCTTTTTAGACAGGTCTCGTAATTGGTCTAATTGGAGTATGTAGGTGGACCCAGTGTTGCGGTTAAGTCAGAATATATTCACTGTCACTTTGACTTCAAATAGCTGTCGATCTAACCTTACATAATCTTTTTTTTTTTTTTTTTTTTTTGCATCAGCAGCAGCGGACTACCAGACAAAAACTCTGTCAGCTTATGATGTAACTCAGATATACAACCCCATTCACACCTGTGGGCAAGATAAGCAGTGCACTACGGGTAACATATGTAGCATTTCGCTTCACACAATGTAATATTCCATCCATTTAGATGGGTGATTTTTCGATTTTATTTTTCTTTGCTCCTTCCTAGTATGCAAATATAATGAGCTCCTTCAATCGATCACACATTTAATCGCCGGGTTATCCATTCGTGATGCAATACCTGCCTAATTAAGCTGTTTTACGAAATGAACAGCCAGTCTCGGTATATGTAGAATCCTATATCATGTTTCTCCCTGGCAAATGGACCAGAGGGAACGTGATACTTCTGCTTTCTGGGGTCCACCACGGGCGTTTCCAATGCGATGATGTGACCTGACAGTCTGGGGTCTACCACTGACAGTGATCCATGTGGAGGGAAGGTTGTGATTGTCAGTGCAATGTTTTCTCCCTGCTGCGCCTTGCCCAAATGATCGTCATGCGGTAGGCTGCACCACAGAATCGCTACCGGCAAATGAAGCATCCTTGCGACTCCGGCGCAGACAATGGGATACAAACATAAGCCGGTCTCGAACATGTGTCTGCGCTTGACACATTTTCACCTTTTCATTCATCATGGTCATTATGCTTCCGCGGACAATTCACCCCGTAGTGCCACTTGATCAAATGCATTCACTGCATTTATACATTTTGCTTACCTTGCACGACACTCCGTGTGCAAGACATTTGGCGATTATTTGTAATATTAGCTCATTATAACTGTCTTTAATATCGCTGCAAGATCATGATATGTGTGCCCTCCACGCCTTATTTTATAGTAGCTTTAATATTTGGACGTGTACAAGGTAAGCACGCCTCAGAACCGACATCACATTGGCTGTTTGGGAGGAGAGAGATTGGTGGTGGTGGGGGGGGGGGGGGGGGGGGGGGGGGGGGACCGGAGTCTGAGTGCGCGCAAGGGTGGGAAGGAGCATTGCAAAGGTCAAATTTCTGCATTGGTTGCTCTGTGTTCCGGTTTTAATTTTCAAAATAAGAGATAACGAGGATATTTCGCCCTGTAAAGTGATATTGGAAATACACAATGATGTTACCGAGATCAGACCAACTCTCCCAATTAAACACACACACAGGTTTGATTGAACAACACATGCGTCTTCCACAAATACGTCCTATAACGCCCGTAATTTTATTTCGAAAGGGTAGGATGGGACATTATGGCTGGTCTGACAGACCTCACAGCTCCAGTGGCGAGGAAACACACCCGTCAGCAGCGCGCATTGGAGGCGAAAAAAAAAAAGCGCATCACGGACAAAGGAAATATGGGTGAGCTGGAGAGGATTTGCCACCGCCGGGTCCAACAATGGATGAGCGACTTCTCTTTCATTCAGCTGGAGTCCATTTAGCCCACCTTAATGAGGTGCTGGGACGCATGGTACTGCAAGTTAAAAAGGCGGAAGGCTGCGTTTAATCCGTCTGCGGATCCTATGAGTTTGCAATGGCTGTTGCGGGGATACGCAACCGGCTAGGAAGCAATGTGCCTTTTTATTATTTTGTGATATTCTCCTTATTTTGTGGCCTTTCGTTTGGACAGTTGCGCTATTCTGTAACGGAAGAACTCGAAAATGGGGCAGTGGTCGGTGATCTGGCGCATGACTTGGGGCTGGATATTCGAAAGCTGGCCAGCCGAAAAATCAAGGTAACCTCCAGCAGCAGCAGTAAACGCTACGTGATTGTCAACCCTAAAAACGGCAAATTGCTTGTTAATGAAAGGATCGACAGGGAGGCGCTGTGTGATTTATCCAGCAGCTGCCTCATCAATCTGGAGGTCCTGGTCGAAAATCCTACTGATGTGCACCATATTGTGGTGGAGATTGTGGATGTCAATGATAATGCACCGCAGTTCCCTCGGGATGAGTATCAAGTTGAGATCACAGAATCGGCATTACCGGGCTCTCGGTATCCAATTGAAAATGCCCAGGATCCGGATATTGGGTCCAATTCAGTTCGTATATATCAACTGAGCACAAACGACCATTTTGCGCTGGTATCCAACAAGCCCTCCTTAAATACAAAGCACATCGAGCTTGTGCTCAAGAAGCCCCTTGATCGGGAGCAAACGCCTTACCACCAGTTAATTCTAAGTGCTGTTGATGGTGGGACACCTGAGAAAACAGGCACGGCTATCATTAATGTGCGAGTACTGGACTCCAATGACAACGTTCCCATGTTCGACAATTCCGTGTACAAGGTGAAACTGTTGGAGAATTCGCCCAAAACACCCTGGTGATCAAACTGAATGCTGCCGATTTGGATGAGGGCACTAATGGAGAGGTATATTACTCTTTCAGCAGCTATACCCCTGAGAGAGTGAGGCAGATGTTCAGTATGGACACGAACACAGGAGAAATAAGAGTAAGCAGCAACGTTGATTATGAAGAGACCAACTCCTATGAAATGTACATCCAAGCAATGGACAAAGGCCCCGGAGCGGTGGCAGCACACTGCAAGGTGGTGGTCGAAGTGGTGGACGTGAATGACAATGTCCCTCAGATTGTGCTGTCATCCCTGTCAAGCCCCGTGAGGGAGGATGCCCGCGCCGACACAGTCGTGGCCCTCATTAGCGTCACCGATCGGGATTCCGGCACCAACAAGCAGGTGACTTTGGAGATCCCAGCAGGCCTTCCTTTCAAGATCAAATCCTTCAGAAACTACTACACCCTGGTTACCTCAGCGTTCTTGGACCGTGAGACCACTGATGCCTACAATGTCACTCTGAGTGCCACAGACGGAGGAAATCCCCCTCTTTCCTCTCAGAAGACCATCCAGGTCGACGTGGCTGACGTCAATGACAACCCACCACGATTTGAGCAGACGTCCTATACAGTGTACGTGACTGAGAACAACGCCCATGGGGCCTCTTTGTGTACTGTGAAAGCTCAAGACGCAGACATCAAGGAAAACGCACGCATCACCTACACAGTGCTCAATGACAATAACCACGGCATCCCCGTCACGTCTTATGTGTCTGTGAAGGCCGATACTGGCGAGGCTTATGCCCTGCGAGCCTTCGACTATGAGTCACTTCGAGAGTTTCACTTCCAGGTCAAAGCCCAAGATGGGGGCATTCCTCCGCTTAGTCGCGTCGCCACCGTCTACATCTACATAATGGATCAGAATGACCACGCGCCACTCATTGTCAACCCTCCGGGTAATGGCACACGCTCTTTGGAGACGGTTCAAAAGAACGCAGATCCTGGTGCTTTGGTGACAAAAGTGGTGGCGTATGATGCAGATGCCGGTCCAAACGCCTGGCTGGTGTACATGCTGGAGACTGCGACCGACCTGGACTTGTTCAAGGTGCACGAACACACGGGTGAGATCAGGACCACTCGTAGGATCCTGGAGGACAACTCCACCTCGTTTGCTCTAACAGTCTTGGTGAAAGACCACGGGCAGCCTGCGCTCTCCTCCACTGCCACCATCAACGTGGCTGTCATGGAGGTGCCCCCCAAGGTTGTCCCAGACCCCAAGAGGATCATTCGACCCCACAGTACACTACTTTTCTCCAACGTAACCCTCTACTTGATTGTCGCTCTGAGTGCCACCACCTTTGTTTTCCTGGTCACTGTGGTGGTGCTGGCCATTGTCCGCTGCCATGCCTATTGCTCGCAACCCGGCTCCTGCTCACCTTGCTGTGGCTCACAGAAACCCCCTCCAGACGGTGGGAACAGTAGCGTGAGTGCCGGCGGAGGCGGGGCCGCCGGTGGAGCAGCAGGGCAACCTAATAACAACGTCGTGCTGCGAAGGGACCTTAAAGTTGAGCCTCACTACATCGAAGTGCGTGGGAATGGCTCGCTAACAAAGACTTACTGCTACAAGACCTGCTTGACGGCCACCTCGGGCAGTGACACCTTCATGTTCTACAATACAGGAAGGCCCATCAGTGGCACCTGGGGCAGCGGTGCTGATCGTTTCTTCACAAGTGGAAGCGGTTTTGTACGAAGGCTGAGCATGCCGGATGCCTCGCTTCAAATCTGCCCGGAGGTATGTCTGTAGCTATAAATGTGCATTTTCACAACAACCTCGAAGTACTTACTCAACTTTAGTCCAGCTAAAGGTAGAACTGTTTATTACTGGTCAAGATGCTCTTATGAGTTATTTTAATTTTAGATGGGTACTATGTATGCCCCCATTTGAGACACATTCGTATTGCTCCCCTCCGGCACGGAAGCCAACAACTGAATCAGTGCTTAGCTTCGTTCGCTTTGGTTCAGTTCTCTCCTTATACCGTGCAGTCTCTCAGCCTAGCCCGGCTCAGCACTCACACTGCATTAACGTCAGTCCTGATGCTTTTCTACATCCCTGTGTGATTTCTGATGATTCAGAGATTTGTGTCTCCATTTGAGGTTGTCATCACATCCACTCTCAGAGGGGGTCATGTTGCCTTTACTTCTTCGCTCTTGATATCTGACCAAGTGAGCTTGAACTAAGAGTGCATGTGTGCGTCCGAATGAAGATTTTCGAGTTGGATTCGCACAGTTGATTGACTCAGTAAAAGTTAGGCCCACGACAAGACGTGCTGTCAAGCAAAATTAAGATCCGGCCTCCCGGTTTGGCTAATTTGCACTAAGGATATAATACGCAATTAGTAACTCAATGATGATGGCATCAGGCAACTTTTGATATTCTGTTTTCATTGAAAAATTGCATCAGTGTTTTCAATTTGACTATGAAGATTTAACACTCCCGTAGTGTTTTATATATCGAGTGGGTTGACGAACCTTGACTCCATGCTTGTCATTTAAGTCAATCAAATCGCACATGATAAACAATTCTTAATGAGAAGAATGTTGTGAATTGATGTATAACACAGTTTACATTTTTACTTGGAAGTTTAGGCTACTATTCTTAAGGATCTCGATAAAGCGGTGATTTAATTCCATTTCCTTACCATCTGTGACATGTTGAGGAAATGTTTCACTGAGTCAAGTTTAGCAAAGGAAATTTGATTAACCTACAGTCTCTGTTGCTCAGCCCTGCAAATTAGATTTAGGCAAAGAGGCTGTGTCTATGAGCACAAAAAGACTCCCTTATGAATTGTAGCCGACAGAACATTGTGCCGTCTTTATCTGGGACACTTGCGACGGCCTGAGCAGTTGTATCGCTAACCAAGGTGTTTTTGAGGTACAATGTCGCAACACCCATCTACTATCCATGAAGTGTTAACCCGAAACGAATTTAGTGGTGGCATTCAGTCATGAATGTGTGCAATAGTACAGTTACTCACACTGAAAATTAATCTGAAAGGGCCAAACAAAATTAATGTCCGTGAATAAAGAAGCTCATTAAACACATTAAACTAGTCTTCACGGAACTTAAAGGGCTAGACGTCTCAAACTGTATGTGGCTTTTACGAAAGATACATTCACATGGTAGTTTTTTTTCAAAATTAAATCCAAACTATGAAGTGCTATTTAAATGTATGCGACAAGAATAGATCTTACCTAGCTCACTTGTCAATGCCTTTACTTTCAGTCTACAAAAAAAAAAGCATTTTAATCTATGTCAATGTATTCAAGCGACTACATTCTACCTTTACAGTGTGTAGGTTGTAAGACATACTTTGATCACATAAAAGCCTCTCGAAGCCCTCTCTTCAGACCAGAGGCACAGGATGTGGTTACCAGGGCAATGATGTCTCTTGCATATTATTTTTATGGGCAATAATTTACCACAAGTCCTCTGGGAACATGACATACTCACGAACCAGAAAGACCAGAACATGCCTGTCTCCGTCATTTCCAGGACTTGGGAGGCAAAAACGAAAACTCCAAAAGTCAATCACTAACCTTAATTAGCACATGCGTGTGATTTAGCATTTATGCTCCGGTTGATATATCAATATGTATGCCTGTGTGTGTGTGTGTGTGTGTGTGCGCGCGCGCCTCCGATCACATCCAGAGCAGGGATGCGTATCATTATTAATTGATGAGGCTGTAGCCCGGCCTCACTCTGCACTGTATGAGATGGAACTAAACTCTCTTTGGTGTTATCTCTCTCCCCATGTCTCTCTATCTCCCCCTCATTTGCTTTCCCACTCACCTCTTGCACGCTCAGCCAAAAGCCCCGAACGCTGACTGGCGATATTCTGCGTCTTTGAGGGCCGGGGTGCAGAGGTAAGTCACTGTTTTGCAACTTCTTCCACTTCTGCTCTCAATAAAAAAAGCTCCAACGTAAGCAGCTTAGGTTGTTTACACGTGTATGTCATCTCTCTGTAAACTCCAACATAACAACAAACAGCCATCCAAAACCAGAATTACATGATAACGCCTCATACCGGAATCTGCCACTGTCAAGATTAAATAGTTGACCCTCAGCATCTCTTTTAACCCAAAAGCCCTCTAACTCCTTGAAGGCATCTCTCATCAGTGAATGCAGTGAATCTTCTCAGCAGTGTAACAATATATAGGCCATTTACATTCTGAGCATCACACCCCCCCCCCACCCCCCTCAGTTCGAGCCTTTAAGCAGGAAGCATGAAGGACAAATGAGTTATGACCTTTCGCAGATTAGCTGATGTACGCGCACGTCAGTGTCTGCACATACAACTACCCTGCAAGCGCTGTGTTTATTTATACACTTTTTTTTTTCTGGAGGTGTGAAGTTGTTAACACAGACAGCATGGGACATTTCGGACTGCAGTTCCACTTGCTAATATGCTAGATGAATTATTGGGACACTTGGGCGTTACACCGAAAGGAAGTAAATGTAAATGAAGAAAATCTTGAACATGTATTCAAAGTTACATTTCAGGGAATTTTCAGGGAGGTTCAAATATGAAAACTTGACTTAACCCCCATGCAGTAATTATCCCAAAATTGGACATTTCGGACACTTTGGACGATTTTGGACTGTTGGACAAATGGACACCACAGACAAAACAGTGAAAGATAACTCCACAAAGCTGAAATATTGCATAGGATGTATATCTATGTCTTGGCCAATTCCCACTGAACATTTTGAGGGGTTGAAAGTGAAAAAAAATAAAAGTGAAAAAAGTTGTTGCACATTGGAAGAGGGACATTTTTGGGACAATCCTCGAGGATGTAATACCCTTCATGCAGCCGCTTAAAAATACTGCATGAGGGTTAAAAAAAAGTATCACTGATTTGTTAAAATCCAAACCTTACTTTGTACACTGGGGTACAGTGTGTGCTGGAACAGAACAGGGTGTTACTGTGTTTTTTTTAGCATGCTGAAGAATTAACATTCTGGGAGAATTAAGACGCACAAGTCGAGATTGATGAAATGACTGATAAAGCGCCAATCTCAATACTCGCTGTTGTTTATGAAATGTGCTTGCATGCAATGAGTTTTTTTAATTATGTTTTTCAACTTCAACAAATCCCAACACGAGTTTCATTAAATCCAAAGTACAAGTAGATAAAAAAAAAATGGAATCGGGTGCAGCATCCTCAAAATACTTGCATCTAAAACGTCATGAGGCGGTCTTATTTCGAAATATTTTCGACGAAAACACGTTTCCAAGACTGCGGTTATGAGTTTATATAAGGTCTGAATAGAGAACAGAACATTTCCCATCTTTGTCTGGGTAATGAAGGAATTTTCATGGGAGCATTAGCATCTCATTAGCAACGAACCAAAGCATTTTGAATACAGATCGAGTTGTTTTTATCTGCGTCTGGCCCTTGAATTTTGTCATAATCAGGCTACAAAAAGATGCAAAAATATATGGAATCAAAACCTGCGCTAATGTGATCCGAGGACAACTGGAACCTCAGACTAATGAGGGTTTTTTTTTTCTTCCACATCCTCTCCTTTGCACAAAATTGTCATAATTTCACGCTAACAATGCTGACTGCTCTTTTGCACACTCTTCGGCTCCATTCAAGTTTACTTTAATTGGAAATTAGTGTTAATTTCTATGGCGTGCAAATATCCTAATGTGCATCATGTCACCAGTGACGGTAACATGATGTGGATTAACAGAAACCATCACTGCAATTTGCTGCCGCCGTCTCGAAGATGTCATAGCCTGTAATGTTCATGGACAGGAGAGATGCTCTCATTAACACTTAACCCCAAGACAGGCATTCTGTAATCTTTTACTCTTTACACATTTTGCATGGAGCACCAAATTCAATGACCCACATTTCTGGAATAATCAGTCGAGGGAGAAAAAAAATGAACAAACCACACCCGTTTTGTTGGTGCCGTTCCCTGACAAAGTAAAGCAGCATTTTGGCACGTAAAAGCAAAACATTCATCACACTCCTGAGAGGGGACGCCGAACGAAATTTTGTATTCATGCCACATCCTTCCCCAACGTAATTGTTGCACTTAACAGATTCTGCATATACTGCATTGCAGATGGCCCTGGAAGAGTTGGGCCACTTTTCTGATAACTTAGCTAATTGTGTCATTGTGGGAGGGAAAATGTCAGCCAAGGACGATGCAGACTAGATTATATCGTGTGGGTTTGCAGGAACACAAATGCTTTTTCTTTTTTGTTTTGGGCGATTTCATTTGGTCTGGGTTTGACATCCAATTCGCTTTTTAAAAAACGTCAACCTAAATTCTGAGTATAATCTAACACAGCAACTGATAAATGAATAAGCCACTGGATAAAACACTGAAATGATGACGCTAATGTACCTGCTAGAAATCTTTCTCTGTGAAGCAGGTGCTCTGTGCTTTAGCGCAACCGGATCCAACAAAGAGTCACTGAAAGAAGCGGAACAAACACCATTGCCCAAAGCTGGGCCATCATGAGTGAATTATCCTCGTATCTCAGCAGTTTGGGCACGTCGTGGCTTATGAAGGCATTTGGCCTTTTCGGTTGTCTCACCACGGTCATCAGTAGCGATAATTATGGCAGCAAAAAAACGCTTTGAAACATGTTACATTGTTTTGCGTAGGCTCATGGCCACCGAAAAGCAACACATTGACTGCCTGTTCCATGAAATAATGCATACCGATCCCTAATATCGTGAGTGAAAACTGAAGTTGGACACTTCAATATTTAACCCCTTTCAGGGACAGCGGTTATTACAGTGGACAGCTTATCGTGTTATCAGGTCACAGAGTGCATGAAAGGGTTCATGCTGCTGAACTCTACACATAATTGGTAGCAGGCCTAACCCAAAACATATACAGTCTGTTAGAGATGGTTGAATGAATATTCAGGACTAAAATCTTAATAACTTGTTCATAGCACTTTTTTATTGCATGCCTCTCACTTATTGTGTTGTGCTTTGCAGTTCGGTCCACATGGAGGAGGCCTCTGTGATGCAGGGAGCCCAGGGCATGCTGGTCCAGAACTGGCCCACTGTGTCCAGTGCTGCAGGTGAGAAAGAGCATGAGAAAAGTGTACTTTTGCAGAGTAATGACAGGAAACTCATCATGCATGGGAACCAAATGACTTTCACATTGCTAAAGCTGACCTGAAACTGAATAAATTTGAGATGCTTTACTCCTATCAATCAAGTTAATTGTTGGGATAAAGGATTATTGATGGATTGGATTGAAAGATGCTTTCAATAGAATCAATGTCAGTACTTTACACAAATCCAATTCCAAAGAAGGTGGGAGATTTGAACGTGTTACAGCCGTAAAATTCGAAGTTAATGATTATTTGCCAAAAAACAAAGTTGTTTTTCTTTCAGCGTAACACAATGTCCCAACTTTATTGGAATCGGGTTTGTACTTTATCCTATAATATATTGCTTTTGCTCAACAGACAAATCCCGCAGCTCTATGGCATTTGGAAATGCATATATTTTATAATTGTTTTGTCTCAACAAATACCATAGACAGTCCCATTAAATCATTATTATGCTCAAAATATTCCTGCAACCAACTGTAGAATGGATTTCTTTTCAATGCATTCTGGTTATGGAGAGTTTTTTTTTTCTAATTTAGTAGGCCATTGGGGTTTGTTTTGTGTGTGCCTATATATTTCAAGACTGTTTATTAAAAATAATACTTGTCCTAGAAAAAAAAAAAAGACAAATAACAAATATCCGAGTCCTTGCAGTAAAATTGTGTGAATTAGAAAAAAATAAACAGCCTGCTATCATCTTCATTATATTACATGTGACATGTGTGTTCATGGGTAAACTGAGCCTACAAAAATCCGAGAGATTGCAACACATTAACAACTGCTGCATGGGGGTTTGCATACTGACACAGATGTTTTTGCTCTCCCCCCCCCCTCCTTTTTTTTTATCCAAATAGGAAATGATTTGCACTGTGTGGGTGGTAAAGTTGAACATCTGTGGCAACACAAGCAATGTAAATAGTGCTGACCTCAAAGGTGACTTGTGCTTCATTATTTACACACACTGGCTAAGCGCTAATGACTGAGAAACAGCTTTTGTTGGCTCAAAAGAGAACATACGCTGTGATATGTTTCATTCCTTCATTCGGCCTATTACACATTGATTTTCTGTCGGATATTAGGAATTAGAGAATAGGCAGAGCCTCCAAAGTGAGATATTTGGTCACAGTCACATACTTGGTGAGTCAGTGGTAAAATATGCCTTGCTGTAGCTCACTCAAGGGCGTGTAAAAATACTGTCATGGAAGAATGTGTTCGAAATGCAATCGCAGATTCTGTGTTTTTTTTTCCCAAGAGAAACATGTATTTGTTCAAACAGAAATCTGCTTTTGTTGGCCATGCAAATCCTCGAATAGTCATTTTTGAAGAGGGAGCAGTTTGCGTATCCAGTGTGCGTTGTTGCATGAGAAGACTATTTGTTAGTGGTAATTTAATACGGACGCATATTGATCCTTTGTCGTATGCATCAAAAGGCAAAGTTTTTTTTTTTTTAATGAAAAGTCTGCAGTGAATTGTTATCGTGATGAATTTGTCCAACGTGGTGTGATGAATTTTAATTGCAGCCTCCTCAAAACGGTGTTTATATAACTGGCCCAGTGGCCCAAAAGAGGAGACATTTGTCTCATGCCATGAAGACGATGACAAAAGCTATTATCAGTGATATCAGTCTGCAGTGGAAAAAAAAAAACAGACCTCTTAATATTGGAAGTAATTTAGGAGCGGAAGAGCTAAGAAGAGGTACAAAAGAGGGGTGTGGGCAGGTTTGGGGTGCTGTTGGGATGGAGAATGAGAAAGGTTAAGAGGATTGGCAAGTTCCTGCAGTAATGTTGTTGCTAGGGAACAGCATGTGACTTGTTGCCTGGCAACACTGTCTAACGGAGAAATTGCTGCAGCAGCCGCACCCTCCATCAGCGGGGAGTGGGTGAAGGCTGTTCCCATGGCAACCAGCCATACCTCTGAATGGAAGAATTAGAGACCAAAAAGAAGGAGGATAGAGTGGCGACGAGGAGAGTTAGAAGGAAAGGAAATAAAGAGAGAGCATTGGAGAAAATGCAAAATATATATCTGATGTGACACCATGCGGTGGATTAACACAATCCTTGTAACGTGCACGCTGCGCACCATCAAGAGCGTTTGTTGTGGACAGAAAAGTATGATGGCTTTGGCTGCCGATTTCAAATGTAGGACATGAGGTTACAATGCATGGTTTCAATCTGCCACTCATCAGCAGCAGGTGTCATGGCAACCACATCAAGGACTCATGCAGCACGGTTTAGCTGCACCTTCTCCTTCATCCGTTTCCATTGTGCATTGTCTGTGAAATATAGGCAGGCATGAACCAGAGGCAGAATTACAAATATTCGTTTTTTGGAGGCGAAATACATACACAGCAAGATCTCTTATCAATACCTGTGCCTGGTTTCTGACAAGATTTGTCAGAGCCACCGCCAGAAGCACGGGAACGTCTCAAGACACTCGGACAACATTCACTTGATTAAACTCAGCCACTTGACATTTTGCCTCAGTTGGTCCAGAATTCGAATATCAAATGCTGCGGCAGGCACATCCGAGGAAAGCAGAATTACAGTATCGCGTGGGTTGCTCGTGTTACTACGAGTACCGTATTGGCCCGAATATAAGACGGCCCTGATTATAAATTCAACCCCCTCTTTTTCAAGACTCAAGTTTGAAAAAAGACTTTCGAACACCAAATTAATTTGTATACAGAAAATAATTACAGTACATCTGAAACAAATGATTATAACAATGTATTTGAGAGAAAAAGCGTGTTATTTTGCCTCATTCAAATCTAAAGTGCAATCACATTCAGAAACGAATGGCTTCTGGTTTTTGAAACGTAAATTACATCATGACTTCTCATCAGCTGCCGATCTTCGACCCACTTTTCTCTAGATTGTCGCTACGTTTCTCCATTTTCTGTTATCTCTTCTATTATTTTCTTCTCTTTTCTTTCTTACCACTATTTTTTATTTTTCTTCTTCGTGCTACCGCCTTTTTTATTCTTATTCTTCGTGACAGGGGTTCGCTTTGGCCTGGGGATTCAAGTTCAGCATTCGCTTCAATGCTATCTGGCGCCATCTAGCGTCGTGAATGGGTATAATGTCTAGACCACGAATATAAGACGACCCCCACTGTTTCAGTCTTATTTCAATGCAAAATACACCGTCTTATATTCGGGCCAATACGGTAAAATCTTCCTGCTCACTGATGTCAAGCAACAGAACTCAATAAGGACCTTATTACTTCAATACCTGTAATCTGTTCTGTGTCTCCAAGTAATATAGAATGGATGTCTTTTATTTGTTTATCTTTGAAGCGAAAACAGTCTATAATGGTTTGTGGTTCTGCTTTCACCATGTCCATTTCAGGCATTGAGTGTCAGGGCGAGCAAATTCCTCTTCGCTGGCCACTGAATAGCAATTGAACAAGACCTGCAATGTTTCAAGCGCTAGTGGCCCCTTCCACGGATTAACAGATGGATTAAATGCATAGCGCCAAATGTCATAATCCGCAAAAACAGAACAGCCTTACAGTATTACGGGACCTACTCTACTAATGGAGAGATAAAATCATCTAATCTGACACTGACTTATCATTAACAAGCTCATTTACATGGAGTAATTAACTTACTTGCTCTTCGTTTTAGCACATTGTGGAAAATAAATCTAAATACACATACCGCATTTTAGTTTCTCTTCAATATTTTTTCATTTTATAAATATGTAATTTGTTATCCTGATACTGTACTAAAAAGCTTACTTGACTATGTATGAATACAATAAAAAGTTATTTTTGTTCACATGTCACTGTCTAAAACTGCCTTTTCTACCTAAATATCGACAAAACATGTTCACGTGAATAGTGAGTTACATTGGTCCAAATCGGTGCCCGCTCTTGCTAGGGTGATTTTTATAACAATACTTTGACTGGTCAACAATGCCAAGTTGTCGACCGTCGTGGGGTTGGTCCAGGTGCATGAATGTAATTGACTTGATGAACTCGTTCAAAATGTGGGCCGAGATTTATACCAGACCACGTGTAACAGCGTACTTCCCAGGGGGAGAGTAGTTGAAACCATTTCAGCATTCCAGTAATGTCATAAATAGCCTACAAAGAAAAAATCAAAAAGAATCTTTTGGCAAGGGCTTGTTTGATCTAAATAAAATCCTGCCGGAAAGTAGGTCAGAGCAGAGAGAGAACTGGTGTGGGCCTGAAGAGCACCGTGTCTGCACTGCCTCCACCCCCCGCCCCCATCTTCCTTTCCTGCTTTGCTTCTCGCTGTCTGCATCTCATCTAACATTCCATTGCTTTTTTTTTTTGTGCTTTTGTGACCTTTTAACCTCAACGCTCGATATGATCGGTTGTGTTTTGGCTTGATTTCTGTTACAGCTCTACCTGATCCGAATTTTTTATTTTTTTTTAATGCAGGGATGGGTGCTACATACCAGGAAAACAATATTACTTGACCATAATGATAGATTACAATAACAGAACATTAATGACATTAATGATTTCTTCCAATGCTATTAATTTTGCAAATTAATCGTTATCACTATCCACATACACAAGATTGAATTTGGAGTGGATGGAGCATTTTGTATCAAGAAACAAGAAATATTCCTTGTATGTCATGTCCTACCGTTGTACCCTATGTCTCACTCATGATTTCCAGTATGCCAGTGCCTTAGACGAGGTGGTTTGAATGGCAAACTGATGGCTCCATACCCATGGATAGAAATCCGGCAGTAATAAGTCAGAAATACGCATAGAAATGAAATTATTCAAATAACAACACTGTGATTTATCCATACACATTATTTTGAAATTCACGAGCGGATCTGTATGAATTTACCCGTTCATGCACCCTGTAACCTGATAACATGATAAGCTGTCCACTGTAGTAACCGTTGTGCATGAACGGGTTAAAATATTTTATTTTTCATTTTATATTCATGCCTATCGGATTACATTATGTATCGGATGAAATGTTTTTTTTGGAGAAGTACTGCGAAGGTCAGAAAGCGCTGCATTGCATTTTTTTTGTAGATCAAGGGAAAGTCTACAACAGGTTAGGTGGAGAGGATTGATATAGCATTGCATGAGGAAGTCGGGATTGGCACAAAAGTATGTTAGAACACTACAATACGTATATAAGGGGAGCAGAACAGTGGTGAGATGTGTTGCTGATGTTACAAAGGAGTTCAAGGTGGCATCAGGGGTTAGCTCTGAGCCCCTTACTGTTAGCAATAGTGACGGCTGGGTTGACAGATGAGGTTAGACTGGAATCCCCATGGACCATGATGTTTGCAGATGGCATTGTGGGTTGCAGTGACAGAATTCGGTGGGGCTCGGGTGGAGGAACATTTCGAGAGGTGGAGGCATGTGCTGGAAAGGAGAGGAATGAAGATTAGCTGGAGAAAGACGGAATATACATGTGCATGAGAGGAGAGTGTGATGGATGGATGGTTTGAGACATCAGCAAACCATCCATATGATTTTAAAGCAAATCTTTTTTTGGTATACCGTATTGGCCCGAATATAAGACGGTGTTTTTTGCACTGAAATAAGACTGAAAATTGGGGGTCGTTTTATATTTGGGGTCTAGACATTATAGCCATTCACAACGCTAGATGGCGCCAGATATCATTGAAGCGAATGCTGAACTTGACTCCCCAGGCCAAAGCGAACCCCTGTCACGAAGAATAAAAATAAAAATAGCGATAGCACGAAGAAGAAAAATAAAAAATAGCGGTAAGAAAGAAAAGAGAAGAAAATAATAGAAGAGATAACAGAAAATGGAGAAACGTAGCGACAATCTGGAGAAAAGTGGGTCGAAGATCGGCCAGGTTAACCGGCAGCTGAGGAGAAGTTATGTCATTTACATTTCAAAAACCAGAAGCCATTCATTTACGAATGTGATTGCATTTTAGTTTACGTATTTAAATGTTCAGACATTAAGATTTGAATGAGGCAAAATAACATGATTTTTCTGTCAAAAATCATTTGTTTAAGATGTACTGTAATTATTTTCTGTAGAAAAAATAATTTGGTGTTCAAATAGTCTTTTTTCAAACTTGAGTCTTGAAAAAGAGGGGGTCGTCTTATAATCAGGGCCGTCTTATATTCGGGCCAATACGGTAATCACTCTTGAGTGTAACGTTGAACGTACAGCTGATTTGACATCTTCTATTTTCGTATCTATCTGTATAGATGGAGAGGGTGGTGGAGAGCTCTCCCCTCCAGTTGGCGCTGGTGTCAACAGCAACAGCTGGCACTTCCGATACGGAGCCGGACAAAGCTACTGCCCGCCGCAGGGCCTGAAGCCTGGCGAGATTCCTCCCGAAGCTTTCATCATCCCCGGATCCCCGGCCATCATTTCTATCCGCCATGACCCCGGCCCCGTTGACGACAAAGGGGACTTCATCAGCTTTGGCAAGAAAGAGGAAGCCAAGAAGAAGAAAAAGAAGAAGAAGGATAAGAAAGAAAAGAAGGAGAAAGGAAAGGATGACGGAGGGGATGATTAAAGAGAGATGAATGGAAGCTGTTAAGATGCCATCCCGATTACAGGGCCAAAAAGCCAAATCAATATGAATGGAGTCTCTTTGCAGCATATGCATTACAATACATCGCATACTTAACATTGTACAGTCGCCAATCGCTTATTAGGCCGAGCCTGGCTCGCTGCACAAAGCAAACCTGCTCAACAAATGCTCCTCTCTTGGGTGACTCATTTGGCCTTCAACTTTGACCGGTATAAGTTCAGTCTATTCAAATGTACAGTCAGAAGGCTTTTGAGGGGGTTAGGAAAACCATCAATGACTCCCCAAATTTCTTTAATTAAAATCAAAATGCCATAAAAAAAAAAATACAATAATAATAAAGTGAATTGTACCTGACTTTTGTCAGCGAAGGATGCCTGTGTTGGCGCCTTCGAAGTCATGAGCCAACGTTCTTCACACTATCATCTAGATAGAAGTATAAAGTGAAAGCCAAACTGAAAAATGACTTTTTTTCATCAGTAGTAAGTAGACATCTTAGAAATTCAGCAAATGTGAACTTTTCTATTAAAAACAAAAAAAATAATAATAAACACATCATGAAAACATTGAAAAGAAATAACTGGTATGCAGACACTGAGATTATTTGCACAAGGTGGCCTAGACGACAAGAACGTCAATCAAGAAATATCTGTCAGTATAACATAGCACAGTGCCGAGGTGAAGGACCTACACTGGGTTGCAACAACTGTATGAAGTTTGTTCCCAGGTTAATGTTCACAACTTGTTGGAAATTTACTCCACCTAATTGTACTACTATATATTTATTAAGGATCTAGCCTGTTTTAGCATTACAACGTTAACGAAAAATACCAATCTGGAAACCAGAATCAGTTTGCTAAATGGTCCAAGTTATTGTAAGGAAATTTGATTCGTGGTTTGTCAATGGTCCATTTTTTTTTTTTTGACTGATAAAGGACAAGACCATGTAGTTTTTTTTCTCTGTCCATTCTTTACAAATACCAATTGCTCTTTTTATTTTTTTAAATCGGCTGACATCATGCTCCATTGGAAAAGAGATATTCTTGATTTATTCCATTAAATTCACGTTCGGTCTATCCACCTCAACTCGGCATTTGTTCAATTGGTTTTTCAACGCACACACAATTTGATAAGATAAGTACACCCATTTAAAAAAACAGCTTTTAAGTTTAGATGATTTTGGACAATCTGAACATCGGTTGAAAATAATAAATACATTAATAAATACAAAAAAGAAAAGATGAGTGCCAGGATGTTCATTCTGTATTGAACCGAACTAAATGAGAACTTTACCCAAAATAGTACACCGAGAAAAGTATAAGCAAATTGAAAAAATGATTTGGAAGCATTCAATATGTCCACCAGTCATTTAAAAATCCGGTATTATGTAAATTGAAAACCCCATACTTTAATTTCCACGAGTACGATGATGTGACTTGGTATCATTTGCGCCAGCTTTCTTGTTCGCTTGACTATTTTGTTGTTGCCTCTCGTACGCTCGTGCCGCATTGTAATCCAGTTGTGCACCACCACACTCAATTATTAGCGTAAACACAGACTCCCCGACATAAGCTGTATATTTACTACGCTGCTTTTTTTTTCGTCTCAGTGCTGCATATACAAACTGCAAAAATATCAAATCTGCGCCCTATTCTTTAAGCTCCAAAATCTGAGGGTCAACGGCATTCTTAATGATGAGACTTTATTCTAAGGCTGTCAAGCAGGAACATTTCTTGTTCAAGCCTCTTCTTCTGTCTTTGAATGTTAAGTAGATGTTCTTCAAGCTCATCACCACCGCTTCGACTGCTTCAGTGCTTGTTGGACGTGCTTGCCCGCTGCTCGTTTTCCTCTCTCCTTCTTCCCATCTACCCGAATCGACATTTGTCGGGAATAACATCTGTAAAGTCATCCCCCCCCCCACCCCACCCCGTAAAGGGATTGTACAGTCGTGTCATGTTGTTGCATATTCATAAACGGAGGACACTGTGCTACCTATTGTCAAACATTCACATATTTTCCTTATGATGTCATCAGAGGAAGTTGTGTTGAATACTTGTGTCTCATCCATTGCAATGTGTTACTGGAACATCTGAAAAAGTTGGAAGGAATGGTATTTACGGTGAGCGCCAACAAGCGTTTGAACCTAATAAGCAAAAAAAAAATTTAAAAAACCCTCTTATTTTACATTTGCTTGATTATTGCAAATAAGCAGTATTTTTTTTTTTATTAGCCGTTTTGCTAGTGTATAAAAAATGTATAAAAAAATGACTTTATTTTGCCCTTACTTGAGGAATCTTGGCCGGGTATGGGAGAAAATGTGCTGTTTGAGCTGAAGGCAATGCAACTGGGGATGTCTCATCTCTGTTCGTGCTACTTTACTGGAACTCTCCTATTTCCAGTCGCTGTAGGCACTGCTATCATGCTCAAAATCAACCATGCTCACGTTTTTCCTCATCCGTCAGATGTACTCCCGTGCTGTCAGATCACCAAGTGTTTGCATGTAATAAGCAAAGGAAACAGATATTATAAAAATACTATATATACCTATACTTTTTTTTTTTTGGTTCCACTGGGACATGTGTATTGGAAACCACAAATCTGAATACACATCCATGCACACACAACACAATACAAACGGTACAGTACTGCAATTTGTGGCAAAATCTTAAAGGATCACTTTTTTTTTTTTAATCCTGCAAAACTAGCATTGGCTCGTCTATATATTCATGATGCTATTGTGTTACGCTATGAAATACTTTTTTTTTTTTGGCACATGGTTTTATTTGGTAAGAAAATTGACCCTTCAACTTGTGTTAACCTTTGAAATGATCAAACAAACACTGTTGTGAGCTCATGTGCGCACCCTCCATAACCATTCCTTGCTTAAATGAAGACAAAACGGATGAAAAAGAGGATAAAAAAAAATCCAAAATAGATAAAATGTCCAAAAAAAAATCAAGTTGATGTATTCTCTGCTAGTGTATAGTGAATATTTGTCAGTCACTGGGTGTGACAGTGAGTGACACATGCTAGTCGACGACTGTGACAGTGCAGATCTGTTCATAAACTCATTTTGTACACCTGCTTATTGTAAAGGTGATTATAGTGGTTCTAATGAGTTCATCAACCTGGTAATGTGTTTTGTTAATAAGTCACAAATAAAGTTTTTTCTTAAATATCAAACTTTCTTTTGACTCGAGTTTTGATTCTGTCTCCCGTTCAGTTCTCCGCTTATGGGGAAACTCAGACTGGATTAGACCATATTTATTGATTTTTTTGTCGAAAAACAGTGTATACTATATTAAGACCTTTCAATTCACCAGGGTATATAGAGCAGCAAAAATGATTAATAATGTGCAGTGACGTCAGTAAAATCCATCCATCCATTTTCCGATCCGCTTATCCTTACAAGGGTCGCGGGGGGTGCTGGAGCCTATCCCAGCTGTATTCTGGCAGTAGGCGGGGGACACCCTGAACCGGTTGCCAGCCAATCGCAGGTCACACAGAGACGAACAACCATCCACGCTCACACTTAGGGACAATTTAGACTGTTCAATCAGCCTGCCATGCATGTTTTTGGAATGTGGGAGGAAACCGGAGTACCCGGATAAAACCCACGCAGGCACAGGGAGAACATGCAAACTCCACACAGGGAGGCCGGAGCTGGAATTGAACCCGATACCTCTGCACTGTAAGGGCGACGCGTCAGTAAAATGTCATAAGTAATTCTAAAATATTGTTGTTTTTTTCAGCGAAATCATAAAATGTAGCATTTACGCAACATATTCTTGAGGCGACATCAATACTTCAAAGAATAGAGCTTTTCCTCACCAAAAACAGTTCTAGCACATGATATACATGTATTGGAAACAGGTGGATGTTTATTTTTACACCGAAAACGTTTCAAATACAGTACCGTCAACGGGAAATAATATGACGGTCAAGCCCTTATAAAAATGAACCACTCCATCAAAATAATCGATTTTAAAAGCATGGCTTTCAAATAAATGATCAGCATGTGCATCTGCATCACAAGCTGGTGGGTATTCAAGGACGCGCGCACTCACATGGGAGGCTAATCCTCTCCTCCATTTGAACAATGGGGGTTTCATGTTAATTACCGTCTGTGAGGGGGCGTCTACGACTAAGTGTGTTGTGTGGGCGCCATCTGTATGTAGACCGAAGTACATTCCCGGCCTTGATATTATATTGCATGGGTTTCCCCCAGTCTTCTCCTACTGTCTATCTCTCCTACAATGCTGACATCTACTGGTCTTAATAAGCCAGATACTGTCTACTATTTGCTGTTGAATCATGTCCTTAGACGTGAAGAAGACAGACTGACTCTGTTATTCCTCCTGCAATAAATTTATATCATGCATATGTACAGGATCATACTTTCAATCGGGGGCCAGTTGCTCCGGCCAGGCTCTCACTCGACTTCAGCCTAGGCGAGTCTTGTACATAAAACCTATGCAGGTTTTATCATTAAAATGGAATCTTATTCAGACTAGGGCGGCCCGGTGGACCAGTGGTTAGCGCGTGGACCTCACATGGCAGAGGTACCGGGTTCAATTCCAGCTCCGGCCTCCCTTTGTGGAGTTTGCATGTTCTCCCCGGGCCTTCGTGGATTTTCTCCGGGTACTCCGGTTTCCTCCCACATTCTAAAAACATGCATGGCAGGCTGAATGAACAGCCTGGTGTGAGTGTGAGCGTGGATGGTTGTGTGTGCCCTGCGATTGTCTGGCGATTGTCTGGCAGGGTGCCCCCCCCCCTCCCCCACTGCCCGAAGACTGCTGGGATAGGCTCCACCACCCCCCGCGACCCTTGTGGGGATAAGTGGATCGGAAAATGGATGGGATGGATTCAAACTATCACTGTCTTTTAAGATCTGTATGTCAATCATTATACCCTTACGGCAAGGTTTGGTTAATAATGTATGTATAGCAAAGAAGGAAAAAAAAAACAACTGACCATGCCTACTCTTGAAAAGAAAAACAAGATCTTAGGATGATTAATTGTGATCCACATAAACAATTACAGACAGTAAACATTTACAGTGTACAGTTGTACCCGGGAAATAATGCCAGGCTCAACATTTTCAGTGTTACATTATTACTGTATGTGTTCGCCATGGGGCTAAGGAACAATTTTCCATGCACCAAGGAAGCTTTATTGCTCCCCGCATCTGTAGTAAGAGAATATGAGCCTGCTCTAATGAAGACAACACACAAAAGTCTCATATAAAAGCTTGTTCAGTGCAGTCAGTGCAGGTTTAATCATTTCAGCGACAGGAGAGGTAACTGCTACCGAATGGCTAGCTAATTGGGCGGGTGCAGCGTCGATGTGTACTGTACTATTTGCTGGCGGACAAAATGGGGGTTTGAAAACAAAAGTGTTGGTCACCTAAAAAAAACAGAACCTGAAATAGTAAAGTGATGAAGCAAGGAGCAGTTGCTGTCATGATTCTGTTTGTGACCAACAGGTGGCACTGTAAGGCTCCTCCTGCAGCTGCACACCTGTTGGTCGTAATGTAATTAGTAGTATAAAAGGACTCATGGTCGGGTCATTGTTTGTTGCTTGTTTGCTTGTCCTGTCATGTATGTTTCTGTCATGGTTCTGCTCTAGTTTTTTGAGCTTCAGTCATGGTTTTGTTTGATGCTTTGGATTTGTTTTGTTGTGAGGACTTTGTTTGTTTAGGATTTAGTTTTCTGTGATTTATCAATAAACTTCTTCAAGTACACCTTGCTACTCCCTCCTGCCTGCTTTTTGGGGTCCACCGCCACCTCGCAATGTGACAGTTGCAAATCCATCTTGAAGAACTGTTTGTGTTCATATATTTTAATTGCCTGAGCTACGCTAACAAATTAATAACATTTGTGTTCCATATAGAGTGGGCGGTGTTTTTTTAATGCGTTAATTACGTGTCAAATGACAAGTCATTAAATTAGCTACTTTCTGGTTCACCGGCAGTAGGGAAAGGTCGTCGTACGGACAAGGCTCTTATATTTGCATTCTAGGGCAGAAGGAGCAGTTCCTTTGTGACTCAAACCTCATTTGTATCAAAATGCAAGGTGTATTCTTGTCCAGCACATGACACCATTTCACAAAGTTCCCGTTTTTAGTTTTTTTTTTGCAATCCTAATAGATGTGAACAAACGAAAATTCAAATAGCCATAAAATACAGAAACTCACACCCAAACAATCTGGTTCGGATGTAGGCTACACGTAATGACCAAATTCTTCTCTGTTACCTTCATTAAAAATAGCAAGAAGAGATTTTTTTCAGGTTTCCTGCTTTTTATCACAGGTTTTCTGGATCTGTGTGGATGTTTATTTTTGTTTCATATGAAGGCATTTCCCCATCTCTTACGCATGGTAATTTAGACACGGTCCCTATCCCACTGATGCAAGTCACTTCCCTCCCCTTTCTCTCTCTCTCTCTCTCTCTCTCTCTCTCTCTCTCTGTGTTACCCCCTTCCCCTCCCCAAATCTCTACCCGGCTGTAGATCAGGATGCTGAGAGGTGAGAGGACTGTGAGGGCAATAATAGGGAGCGAATGAGAGAGAAGATGCAAGCAACTGGAGACCGAGAGTGTGTTGGAGGGCAGCATACAGTAGCATTTAGTTCATGACGCGAGCTGAAGAGAAGTACCAACATAAAGTCAAGGTAGATGAAATTCGGAATGGACTCGGTCTGATCAATATGATATTGAGTTCGTCGGAATTTGAATGTTTTGAAAACAGGGTTCACCTTACAGGAGTGGATACCTGCAAACATCCTCTGAGTTTGAATAGTTTTAAGCTGTACATCTCCTGGACTCTGGAAGACAACGAAGAGAAAGTGCTAACTTAGTTCTTCGTATGCAGACATCCATCAGGTATGACATTTAAGCCGACTCTGAATAAAAGGATACGGTATTGCATGAAGTTAGGTCTTGACTCTGCCAAGAGCTGGTTTCCATCTTTATAACCTTTCGTGAGTTGTTCAGTGACAACACATGCATGTCACTCGTCTGAGTTCAAGTACCGGCCACCCAAATTAATATTCCCTGCAGCGATATCCGACTCGATGTTGTTTCTGCAGTTCTGACATGACTGGATGGCAGTCAGTGATGAGGATGAAGAGGAGGGTGAGGGTGAGAGGAGCCTTGTCAGAATGTATTCTTGTTAAAGTTATGACATGGATATCAACTCTTGCAAGCGCACATTCTGTTTACACGTTATATTTCACGGACGGATTCCTGCTTGTATGCAAACACTTGTGAAAGATTGTCCTCTTGAAGGCTACTGGTGTTGTCGAGAGACAACTGCGGTTTTCAAATGTTATGGTAGCGAACATATATCCCACTAATAAGGAATTATATATCTTTTTTTTTTCATTTTGGTCCAAAGAATTCTTTGTTCATCCTATGAGCACTACTTGACATATTTAAATGTTTTTCCTTCGTCCGTAGCTAGAAATGTGAAGTGAAAAGACTGATGACGGGATGTCAGATTTCCATGATCAGACACAGTCATATAAGAACATGAATTGGCCCAAAGCTTAAGTAGGGACTAATTCATATTGTAATGTTTGTTTTAATGAGGCGCCAGTGAACCTATGCAGACTTTAAAAAATATAGATTACATGACATAATAATTTATTGCAGATTATTTTGCGGTGGCTAAGCCACAACTCGCGGACCCTCCGTTTCTGCGAATCCCCTGAGAGACCCTTCAAATCACATATCTGACGTGATAATGATAGATGGCATTCACTGCATACAATAACTGCACAATCTCTCCGAAAGTGTACGTCCTAATAAATTCTCACTGAATCTGGACCGTTGGCATCACTGTGGGCCCCTGTCCAAGATAAATTGGATGTTGCATGCAAGCAGCCGACCATTAAAACAAGTGAGTTTTCCATAAGGGCTACGGAAGTGCCAGCAGTTTATTTTGCCAATAAATGATTCTGTTTGGTGTCAGACACAAAATCAACATCTATACATTAGTCTGAAATGCTAAAAAAAAGCTTTAAACCAGTTTCCTCAGTCACTCTTTCACTAGATTAATGTTACATTATTTATCTTATCTGAAATCGTGGAACAAGGAGGACTCCTTTTATTGTGCAATCTACTTTAACGGACCCCATGAGTATAATTATAAAGGGTTAGAATGGACAAAAATTACACCTAATGATAACTCAGGTGGTCAGGTTCAGTTTTGTTCCGCCCACCGATGAGCATAAAAGAAATGTTTTGCTGCTCAAGAGATTGCTTTTAAGTATTCAGTATTAATGAGTAAACCACAGAGTAGGCAATTTCATGGAGATTATGTAAGATTAGATGCCCAGGGATGTGTCAAGCAGCTAAAATCCACCGTTTTCCATATTTGTATTCGCCAAAACTGATTATTGATATTTTCTACCTCTTCAATGGAATGCCGCAACAAATAAGGCCAAAACATTGCTCAGAAATAGCTCTTGAAAACCCATGCTTGGTTTTATCCTATTTTTCCAACATGACTTCATATGCTTACATGTTGAAAGTGCTTTTCAGAGCACCTCATTACAAAAGAAAACAACAACAAAAAAGATGTGCAATGTCTTCCATGCGGGAACTCTGCCTGGTACAAAGTCATACCTAGGCAAGGCAAGGGCAAGACAGCTTTATTTAAATGGTGCATTATAAACACAAGATAGCTCAATGTGTTTCACACAATTAAAAATACTAAAAGAACGTACAGTGGAAGAGCGAAATGATTTTCAAAATACTTTAAAAGACCATAATCATTTGTATAGGGAATATACATAAAATCAAAATAATTTCAAACTTGGATTTAAAATTATTTACACTTGGGGGATTTGTGTCTGCCATCATCGTAGTGAAGGTAGAAATTAAAGAAACTAATGAGAAAGAGGAAGTATGACGCTAAATGAGATTTGTGTGTGTCTTTTCACCACATATGCAAAGTAGTTGATTCATGTTTGTCAGTTTGAAATGTTGAATATTTGTTCCGTTGTAAACATAGGATCACCTGTCATTTTTGACTACCCACCCAATGACAATCCTTTTTCTTTGTTTTGGTTTTCATTGCACCAAGACTGAACTGACTGTGAGCACGAGAGAGAGCTTTGTCTTTTGTTTTTGTGTGTTGCTCCACAAAAATAGGCCATTTATTTCCAAAAGTCACAGTTGATCAAATTCATTGTCAAAAGTTTTGCTGCTTTGGATAACTTTGGTCCTAATAGTTTCATAGAGCATTGCGCAATCACTTACAGGCAGCCCTTCGCAACTGTAAGCGTCTTCCTCTTCTTCTTCCAGATGTATTAGATGGCACACAAGTGATCCTAAAGTCACCTTGAATTGTGAAACGTTGCAAGCAATCAGCCAGAGGATGGGGAGACGAGCGGCTGACCTGACCACTCCCGTACCAGTCCTGGGCGTCCCAGCCCTGGTTGGAGTGCGTAGCTGGAGGAAAACAGGAGGCGACACCACCGGAGGAGCGCAGCTGCAAACGTGGGGTCTTCAGAGCAGCAGCGTTGGCGTGCAAACATCCCCGGGGATAAGGAGAGCACCTTCCGAGCAGTGCGCACAGCTCATGTATAAACTCCACACGCAATCAGCTCATAGTGCCCGGACGGCCAACAGCTACGTTACCAAGGAGTACAAAGAGATACTACTGCTAACAAACAGTGATAAGGCAAAAAGTGGGGACTTGAAAGGTAAAAAGGAAGTGTCTTTTCAAGAACTTGTGGGTGAGACCTTGGGAGATGTTGCGTGCAATCAGGATCGTACTTACCGCAAGCCTGGAACAATCAAGGCCACCCCACATTCTGCAAGGACTGTAACCAAAGTTGGCCCAGGGATAAAACCGACTGTCCGCTACGCTAACGGTAGTGTGGTTGATTCAGAGGCGATGGGTGGCATCATCATTGAGAATGGTGAATCGAGCCCATCTCACGGAGGACACCGAAAAAGAATGCACACGCATTACACGGAGTCAAGAAAAATGTTGCTGTTTTCTGCTCCCAAACCTTTCGGTGGATCACAAAAAATATGCAACCAGTGTGGAGGGAGGCGAACAGCTGGAGTGGAGATTTTAGGGAAGAAAATTTGTCCTCTGTCTGCTTGCCAAAGAGAGAAACAATTTCATGAGGACCACGACGTGCTTCACTTCGGCAAACGTCTTCAGTTGCCCCAAAATGAAACCGATGTCCAACCAAGCAACCATCAACTCCCTGAGGATTCCCGTTCCAGAGAAAAAGAGACAAGCCCTCAACACGGATCACATCTTTACGAAACACCAAAACATGGGATAATACGACACCCGGCATGTCCGGTCCATTCAATTAAAGGGCAGTTTATCACGCACGGACATTCTGTCGCCTCGACCGATTCTCAGACCATCCACACTAATTCGATCACTGTCATTGAAGCCACCATTGATTCAAAAAAGGTTGATACTGTCGACACTTTAACAAACATACCACTAGACACTAAAATCCCCCAGAAAGGACTTCTCCCATCGACTCCTCTTATGGCCACAGCTACTAAATCAAACCACCCGCACAGACAGACTCATTCAAAATTCCATCATAATGCACTGCGAAACGTGTGTGTATCTGTGCATGCCACGCAAGAAAACTCTCCATCTCATTTATACACAACGTCAAAAGGAAACGCAACAGGCACCATCCCGAAAACTGTCCAAGCTTTCAATACGACACTCAATTCCGCAAAACGTACCGCGGCATTTCCGCACCGTGAAATCATACTCCGAAATTCGCCACATTCGCCGCGACAAATAAAAACAAAAGAGGACTCGCAAGTATCACCTCCTATCGGATTATCAGACCCCCATAAATCCGAAACGCAAGCCACGCCCATAAATCCATCCCATATTTCAGTCGCTCAAGCAAAATTAAACTCGTACAGCAACATGGTGTTAACATGCCCTGTCAACCCTAATATTACCTCAAAAGAAGCTACTATTGCATGTGGCACGCATGATCCGAAATCTCTGGATGCAAATAAACAATCCGTGTCCTCAAATTCCGAATTAACACATTGTGGGAAGGCAACATTTCGAAATGAATCTTGTGCAACGCTTGATTCTACACTGGGGATGTCAGCTCCCGTCTCCATAACTACTAATTATGCTCTGTACAGAAACACAGCCCTGAGGAGCTCTTCAAATATTCACCCTTCATCTACTTTAAAAGTCAACCAAACAAACTCTCGCGTGTCACATAATTCTTTGCTTAAAACAAGTAATATGTCACATGAACACAACCAATCAATTAATCATAACACATTTCCCCGTCCTGCCGAAACACAAACAACTGACATCACATCCGAGCCCACTTCTGCATCTGCTGTTCCGAATCAGAAAAACGTCTCAAAAACAGCTCAAGCATTGCTCGGGGCGTCAAAAGTCTCAAAAAGCGATCATGCGTCAATTGTGAGCCAAACCGTTCCGAACAGAACTGACAATTCCGGCAAGCTGAATAGTGAATCGCATACTGATGAAAAGCTATCGAGTGGTGATCTAATCAATGATTTACTCTGCAATGGGTCAAAGCAACATTCAGGATGCGTACCACAGGACGCAACCCCTCAAAGTAGCATTTGCCCAATTAAGTCCAACAGTTTGCGTCTGGGGAGTTGCATGAAGGCAAAACCACTAACGGGTGAACATTATCAAGGCAGCACAGTAATAGAACACAAGGGACAGTGTGTTATATGCCCAACAGGAACAACAGCCCAGCAGATGGATTCAAATACAGAAGAGTTTGCCTTGGGCGTCTCACCCATGCATGCAAACAGTCGGACTGACTCAAACGCAGATAAACAGAAGCATCCAAATTATCCGGCATCCTCAAAAGGGAAACGAGAGCCCATTATCTCCACGCTGCCAAACAGAAATGCGCATTCTGATCTCAAGCACACGCAGAATCTTGAGTCAAACAAATCAACGTTTCAACAATCTCTCAAAGGGCCGAAGTTGTCTTTAATTGCACCAGCGCTACGCTGCAGTGAGGGAGAACTTTGCACGCATTGCAATTCCGCATCCCTCCGACGCCTGGGGTCCAGCGAGGCTGAGGCAATCGTCAGCCGGGATTCCAAACGCGCCCCGAAGCGGGACACAGCAGACCTCATCCTGGCCCATTCCCACCCGAGTGAAGCAGCCCAGTTTCTGCTTTCTTCCCCTCAGTGCAGTAAATCAGCAACCATGCAACATCGGCTTGAAAGTGTGGAGGCCAGTCTGGCAGCCAACAAGGACAGAATCACGACTCTGCTGAACATCATCCATGACCTGGAGGCCAGCCACACTCCTGCCCCCGGGTAAATGGATGGGTGTGTGTGCGTGCATGTGTGCCGCAATCACGGTGGTGAGGATCGCGGTTTCTTTCTCACTGGAAAAGCATTTCACATCATTCACTGAAAATTTAAGCACAATGTTTATTTCTAATATAATATGCACATTCAAATCTGCCCTGTTACATATTCACGCAATCTACTCTCGTCAGGTGCTCTCAGTCTTACAAATACTTTGAGAATGTCCTGCAGTCTTGCTCCTGTCAAGTGAGTCACCATTTGCACTGGCCTGAATTCTGAAGAGGCTCCTTATTCAAATGCCCGATAACGTATTTTTCCATTTTTCCAGCTGAAGAATTATTTGTGAGAGTTACTGTGTACGCAAATATGATAAACTGAACAGAGCTAATAATCACACATATATATACTGTGCATATATATAAAACGGCTGATCGTGCGGAAAAATACGGGATGTATATATATACAGTCAAACTGCGGTTTTCGTCCATAATCCGTTCCAGAAGGCTGTTCTTAAACCGAAATTGTTCGAAAACTGAAACCACGCTCTTTTTAAAATAAAAATGTTTACTGAACACGTCTGCTCACAATGGAAAGCGACACGTCTACCCGAGGAAGCGTCACTTCTTCGTGTCAGGAAGGCGAGAGAAGTCAAATGGTGCAATCAAGTGCGCTCGGTTTGTTCGAGAACCAAAATTTGTTCGTCATCCGAGGCATAAAAAACTCGAAATTTTTGGTTGAAAACCGAATTGGTCGAGAGAGAGACGTTCGAAAACCAAGGTTTGACTGTATATCCCGTATTTTTCCGCACAATCAGCCGTTTTAAAAGACACCATACAGTAGTAGGTCTTTTAAAACAAAAGACAAAAAATTAATGATGCACATTTTATAATATCAAAGGACATTTCCCGAGTTTGGACCTAATATAGTACCATGCAGAGTAAGGCAATTTCTGTAATATTTTCATGCATGTTCTTTCAAAATTACTTTTGGCGTGTTTCTTAATTAGGACATGACAAAGCTTAAAAGGGGCTTCCAGCAATGTGTCTCTGTCAATCATTCTCATCCAAAATGGAGAACTCCCGTAATATGTTGTGACTGTACTGTACTGTTTGAGACCAGAGTTGGTTTTACATTTGGCGTAATTTGTGTTTACTATTCCTCGCTGACAACGGCACTTCTTACCACAAATAAATGTTCATATGGTGGTTCTAAATAAATCTTGTCTGCATGTGTTTTGTGTGTCTTTTACAGTCAGCAGTACAACAAAACAGGACAAGACCTCAAAAACTGTTCCACTTGCCAAAACACGGCTTGCGTTGTTTACAGGTTGGTGATGTTTCAAACTTTTAATTGACAAAGTTTGCTCTTAACCCCTTTTTTGGGACAGTGGTTACAACCGTGGACATTTGATCGTGTTATCAGGTTACAGGGTGCATGAAAGGGTTAAATCCAACAAATGAGTTGCTCGTGGGATGCTTTTGAAAATATCGTACATGACCAATCTAAAAGATTAGATTAGATTAGATTACACCCTCAAAATGGAACATTGCATCAGGTAGCGGCAATAGAATGATAAATTATAATCCCCTGAGACAGCTATTCTGTTTGTGAAAAGGGAGTTTAAAAAAAAAAAGCTTGGAAATCTAAAATTCTTCTGATCTCTTCAAACAGAAAAAAATGCCCTGTGCTTTACAAAGCAAAGGCTGAGACACCTTTATGCTGATGATGATGAAGATGAAGAGCCCGTCTGTTTCTCTTGATCTCATCTATCGTTAAAAGAAGATTTGTTTCGTGGCCTTTTTTTTTTTTTTGAACGTACAAGAAAAAAAAAATGATGCAGTCAGAATCAACTTTAGCACTTGCGTCAATTGTAACTTGATGGTCCAAACTGAAGGCTTGTTTCATGCTATCATAAAATGTTTTTTTTCCAGTTAAATTGTGCCTAAAGTTTGTGATTAACATGTATCTGTTTTAACATTCTATTCAGCGTGGAGTATGACTTCAGGCAGCAGGAAAGGTGCTTCTTGGAGGTCCTGAATCTACACTTAGCAAGGAGAAATACTGCCAACCGTGTTTACCGATCTCGTGCGCTGAACTTCAGTCTGCTCAGAAAAGCCGTGAAGAATGTGAAGAAGTCAAAGAAGAAGAGCGAAAAGCTCTACAAAGTTCTCTTAAAGTGGCTGCCCAGGAAAATGGAGCAGGTTTAGAACTCGAAACCCAAAGAATTTTTTCATGGACACAAGACGTGTTAATTGAAAGTGAAATCATCTTTGACCCTTTATTCCTCTAAGATGGAGTTTGTTTTGGAGTGCCATGATTTTTATTTGCATATGCAGTATATTTTTGTTGAAAGCACATATTAAGTGTATTTGATTGACAGTCGACACCTGAGCGGGGCGTTCCCTGGGGACGACGAAGGACGGAGGAAGGCAAAGACGTGCAGTTGGGGTTTATTGTCACTCCTCCTCTCAGGGTCAAGTGTCCTCTAGCGGGGGCTTTGGAGGAGCACTAATCCACGAGAGATGTGAGAGATCAGCTTCTCTGGGATGAAAATGTGATATGACGGGCCACAAAAGAAGATTTTTCAGACGGAGAAAGTGATCGCCTTGGGCCTTTGTGGTAGACTTTGAACTTGTTTAATTTTATGGGCTGTATGAAGAATGCAATCAGAAATATATTCATTCATTCATTTTATTATTCGTGTTTGTATTGCTGCATCGTGCACTTGTTTGTGATATGAGTTATACAGTGATCCCTCGCTATTTCGCGGTTCGTTTATCGCGGCTTCGGTGCATCACGGATTTTTTCAAATATATTCATTTAAAAAAAAAAAAAGTCTGCAAACGGATAAGAACAAAAGCAGGTCTCTTCCATCCTTAATTGTCTAAACAACCTTAATTGACTAATCATAAACACGTCTGCTGCACGCTGCGGGATCGTGTGTGTGTGTGTGTGTGTGTGTGTGTGTGTGTGTGTGTGTGTGTGTTAGTGCACTCTGCTCAAGCGCAAAGGCCCACGTGGGGCAATTTTTTTATATATATATATGTTAATTGGTCGCTACTTCGTGGATTTTCGTTTATCGCGGGTGGTTTTGGTCTCCATTCACCACGATAAACGGGGGATTACTGTAGTAGTAAAATATTTGATTTTTGGGGTTGACCATGTACATTGGGCATAGTTAGCTGGGGAAAGATCCAGCTCATGGATGAATGAATGGATGGATTTATTAGATGTGTTTGATGAAATTAATACCTCAATCAATAGTCAATATTGATAAATTCAGCACCTTGTTTTCGATTTCATTTGATTAACAAAAAAAAAATGTGTGTGTGGAATTTGTTCAAATAAAATCATCTGGAATCAGATGCATTTTTTTTAAGTAGGCTATATATCAATTTAAAAACAAATATATACATCCAAGTGTTCGTCCACTCTTTCACCACAACAGGATAGAATGTGCAATTGGATAGCCTATATGTGAAAACGCCTGCCCGGTTTGAGAAAAAAACGTCAGCACTTTCCATCCTCTTTTTCATCTCGCTAATTCACGACTACGTGGTTGCGATGTTAAAGGCGTCACAATTGCTATTAAGAGACCGCTTAGATGCTGAAGTGCAGCCAAAACATCAAGCAACTCAGGCCAGCATCATTGAAAAGCTGCGAATTAGCTTGTTAGTCACAAAAATCACCTCAGGCTCACTCACGTCTCGCTCAACGGCGTGCAAGAGGATGACTGACAGTCAACACCGCTTGGAGCCTCTTTTAATTACCGTTGTCGGCTTATAATCAGCCATCATCTGCAACCACAACAACATTACGAATCATGATAAGCAACTTTAATGAAATGTGATTAACAGCAGCATACTATAATACAGATGTATGTCATATCAAGTATTTTCATTTCAACTAATCCCAATATTTGGTGGGACGTTAATATTAATTGGACTACGGATTTATTGTCAGGTTTGTATAACCGCATGGTTAGGCATCCATTTAATGCACCGCTTGTCCTCATTTGAGTCGCAGGTAAAATGGGGTCTGTTTCAGTTGCGTTTATGAGACCGGAGAAGTACTGTGCACCCTTCAGATGCCTCGTGCTTATACGAAACATCCACTCAGTACTCACTCATGTCCAGCAGGTGGTGTCATCACATGAGATAAAATGGAAGAGCTTGGAGCAGAACAGTACAGTACTTTTGAATAGTCACCTACCTCCAACAATAAGCAATACAGTAGCACAACAAACAAAATGGCGTTTGGACATGTTCTTCTGCACTTAATATGTTAATATTATGGCTTCCTTTTGGACAAAGGGTCAACATCACAAACTTGTGTGTTTGTGCTCTTTCCAAAACACGTTTCTATCATCCAATATTACCATCTAGTTTGGTGAAAATATAACTTGCAATGAATGTGTAATAAGCGAATGTTGTTATGTTACATGCCCAAACTTGGGTTGAGGGGTCGGTTTCATCCTACATTAGAACAAACTGCAGGTTCGTCCTACTGTTGTTTATTCATGATTTTTCAAACATTACTTCTTTTTCAAAATGCTCAAAAACCTAAACATTGAATTCAAGTTAAAGCAAAATATGATACAGAAAACAAATGATACGTCTAAGTTACTGTCTAAATAATATTCATAAAATGACTTTTTTTTTCAAGTTGAAACAACAGTGACTGATTAATCCGAAACCATAAATAAGTATACCAGAGATGGGCGGGAGGTGCATATTTGGCTGACTGCTATGCCAGTCAACAAGCCTGAGAACAAAATTAATACATAACGATTCAGTGTGAGGGTCAGAAACAGAGTAAGGGTGGGAAAGCGAGACAGTGAAAGAGCACATAAACTGCATTTGGCTGTCATCGGCCATTATTTACGATCCGGGAAGACGTTTTCACCAAAATGGGAGGTGAGTCATCTCTTTTTTTCGTGGATTTGAATGAGGAGAACCAGGATAAACAAAGTGTGCTATATGCATTACGTTATGATTTTGCAAATATGACCACCTGTGAAAAGTCGAGGACGCTGTAAACTCTACCTAACAGGAATAAAGGCAACTATAATACAGAAACAAATATGTTGCTGAGTAATGCATGCGGTGGTTATACAGTATATTGACAAGATGACCTCAGAAGCAGATGGTTACTTCTTTGAGTGAAGAATTTAATCACGTTTTCATCGCTATTTTTAATTTAGACAATTATACATATTTGGGGTTTCATTCATGTGGAAACTGTCAGACTGAAAGACTAAAGAAAATATGGACCCTGCTTGGAAATGGCAGGTTTTCGCCCAGCCTACCTACCAAGTCACTTCTTAGCTCACATTTTCACAAAGAGGCAACTAGGAAAATATTTACAATGCTTGAATGTACAATTTCAAACTTGATGGGAAGGCAGATCTACTCGGGACGCAACTATTTGTATAAAAGCAATTAAAATTCCATTATCCATTACACTGTGTGTCTCCTTCGTTAATGGGCCATTGTGCATTGCCTTCAATTTGTGGCTAAATAAAAGAAGAGAGAAAACTAAGTCAGTTACAATGCAAACAAGAGACATTCACTGAAAAATAAAAACCTAAAACATTGACCAAAAAAATGGAGGATTGTATTTTAGAAATATTATGAGGCAATAGTTTAACTGTATAATCAAAGGACCTTTTACAGCCAACAAGAATGTTGCATGAACATTTGCAATCACAACCTGATTTAATGATATCACACAAATTAACTCATTTAAAATTTGAATTTACACAAAATAAAGTCAATTTATAGTCCAGCTACTGTGTTTCTCATTCCGAAAAGATCAGTGTGACATTTCTGATTCCAAAATGCACCCAGTCGGTTATTTTAAAAGCATGGGATTGCACTGACAAATCTGTCCTACACACCCCCATCTATTTCTTTTCCCGGTAGGACGAGGAGTTTTGAATCAAGATGTCCTTAAACAGCTCGCATGTTTATTTTACTCCTCCGGCTTTGACTGGATGTTTTATGGTTGTTGTTTTTTTAAGCAGAACACCCACGCTGATGCAAATGCATTTGTGCTCCTGTAAAAATGTTGCATCGTCAATGGGTTTGCAAATAACAACTTAAAAGCTCTCTGTTTGTTTCTGATGGTCATCACGTCATGCAAGTACTGTACGCTGTCTTGAAAAAGTTGACTTTCCCCATTTTTTAAAGTTTACTGAATTGTTATGGGTATAACCCGGGGGTCGGCAACACGCGGCTCCAGAGCCGCATGCGGGTGTTTAGCGACATCTAGTGGCTCCCTGGAGCTTGATCAAAAATCTTTGAAATGGAAAAAGATTTTGATAGTATGCTAATATAGCTCAAATAGATATAAACGTGCACTTTATTTATGCTTTTAACAGTCTCGACAAACAGACAGGTCTGCGTCCAACTCCGTGCCTTCTCGCTTCTCGTTCGACTCGAGAGGCGTTCAAAGACAGCCTCAGAAAAACGGAAATTAATGATCACTTCAATGACACTAAGAAAAGCGAAAATAATGCACCAAAACAAAAAAAATCAAGCGAGGAAATCACAAAATAAATTATATGGGGGTGTTTGTGAACACACAACAAAGAAATAAATAACAAACAATTCTGAGACAGTCCAGTCGCCGACATACATAGAGCATATGTTTCCTTCATTGTCAGTTTTATAGAAGGCTTTTATTTTTTTGCTGCTCCAGACATATTTGTTTTTTGTTTTTGTTTTTTTTTGTCCTATATGGCTCTTTCAACATTTTGGGTTGCCGACCCCTGGTATAACCCCTTTACCAGGGAGTGAATATGTGTGTGTGTGTGCGTGCTTACACACATGAAAAAAAAGAATCCCATTTTTTAAATTTGCAATAGTTGCTCCACTCATGGACCATTTGTTGCACGTACAATGATAAATAAAAGTTCTTTTTTTTTCTTCCTTCAACAGGGACTTGTTGACCTCAGAGAGTCACAGCAGGGGAAAAATTAAGAGGAAAAAAAAAATGCCCGTGCCTGGGAAGATTTTTCCATTCTGTGACTTATGAACTTCACACACAAGAGCAAGCGATTCCAAAGCTTCAGCGTTGTTGCATTGACTCAGCGCAGGAGAGCATCATGATTTCCACAGCTTTCCACTGGCTCATTCTGGTGTCATTCATCATCCTAACCGTTGGTGGGAACGTGCTGGTATGTTTGGCCGTGGGCCTCAGCCGCCGACTGTGGCGCATCGCTAACTGCTTTGTGGTGTCACTGGCGGTGACAGATCTCCTGATAGGCCTGCTGGTGCTGCCCTTTTCTGCGACTCTGGAGTTACACAGTGGGAAGTGGCCCCTCGGAGGCACCATGTGTAACATCTACGTCTCATTGGATGTCATGCTGTGTGCCGCCTCCATCCTGAGCCTGTTGGCCATCAGCGTGGACCGATACATTGCCATCTCGGCGCCCCTCAGTTACTCCTTGAGAATCACTCCTCCGAGGGTGACGCTGGCCATCGTCGGCATCTGGGCTTTGTCGCTGGCCGTGTCTTTTGTGCCCATTCACCTAGGCTGGAACACAGTCGACTACAGGGTGCAGCACTCGGACTGGCACATGGGGCAAGACCACGAGGAGGGACGCTATTGCCAGTTTGAATGGAATAACAACTACATTATTTTTTATGTCTTGTGCTCGTTCTACCTTCCTCTGATGATTATGTGCGCCATGTACCTATGCATATTCAGAGTGGCACGCCAACAGGTGAGTGTTTGGAGAGGTTGAGTGGATTCCTTGACATCCAGTGGCCTGAAGTTACATTCGTGGTGTAATACATGTCTGGGTAAATTACTACAACAAAAACAAAATATTTTAAAAATTGCTACCATATCATAGTGTCAATCTGATCATCTGAATTTAATGATGATCGAAATCTGCGGTTTAGCCACTTTTAAAAATCCAAAAATAATCATCGGTTCCTTCTCCCATTTTACGGATACCAAAGGCTGCATTATAGTTTGAGAAAAAAAAATGAACACACCATATCACAATTATAAGTATAGTTGTTTGACTGAATTGGTGTTGCTGTTTTAGTCTAGAACCGTGGTGTCCCAAGGAGGTTCGATCAGGCCCGCAGGATCATTTAAAAGTGAAGAAAATGCATAAAATGACATATTTTTAATAAGGGGCGATTCATGGGGTATCCGCTAGGGGACACACTGTTTTGATCAGAACAAAAGAAAGACATGATATTTTGGTTATTTATAGCAGTGTATGGTATAATTTTAATGGTCCGGCCCACTTGACATCTACCGAGGCCGTATGTGGCCCACAATGTGAATCGAATTTGACACCCCTGGTCTAGAAACTATATTGTCATTTCGAGTAGTAATTCCCAATCTTTACTGAGTTAAGGCACATATTTTCATTTTGAAAACCTCACAGCACACCACCAAACAAAAACCCTCTTGAATATATCCTGAGGTGTCAGCCTAAGTGCCCCAAAATATCCAGAGCTGTCACTGGAAAGACTGTAAAAAAAAAAAAATTATAATAATTTTGCTCTTTTGTTAAGCTAATGTTTACCTTATGTTATAGCTCGTGAGCATACAGTTTGTCCACAGTGCTGAGTAAAAAAAAACAAAAACAAAGAAACGTTCTATTGGCTTGTTATTAGTGCATCAAAGGAACATAACAAAAGAGAAAATGCAGGTTGACATGCAAGCCTTTTGCCTTTGTACCGCATTTTAAAAAAATTATATGTACAGTGATCCCTCGCTCCAACGCGGTTCACATTCCGAGGCTTCGCTGTTTCACGGATTTTTTTTTTTTTTAACGCTTTTAACCCTTTCAATCAGAACGTGGCGGCGGCGGCGCGTGTCCACAGGACATTATAGTTATTTGTTGAAAACATTTGTTTTTTTGTAATTGGGCCTGAAAACAGGTTTTGGTCTTTGATTTCATTGTATATATAGTTAAGTATTGTATAATAACTGTAAAAAAATAATGTTCACTACTTCACTGATTTCACTTATCACTGATTCTTTTTGGAACGTAACCCCCGCGATAATCGAGGGATTACTGTATTTCCAAAAAAAGGACCTTTCAGTATGATCAACCAACTTGCGGTTGAAATGAAAGTATAATTTTGATTGATTTTCTCAGGTGCAACGAATCCGTGCGGCCACTCCGTCGTTCGCCCGCATGGCATCAACTGCGGCCACAGCCAAAGAACACAAAGCTACCATAACACTGGCCGCTGTGCTGGGGGCCTTCATCATCTGCTGGTTCCCTTACTTCACCTTCTTCACCCGAACGGGACTTAAAGAACAGATGAACCCCCCGACGACACTTCACTCTGTCCTCCTGTGGCTTGGCTACTTTAACTCAGTCCTGAATCCCATCCTGTATCCCGCTTTGAACAGAGACTTTAGAAAATCGTATGCGGAGCTGCTCTTCTGTAGGGGATCGTCACGCAGAAAAGTGCAAGGGCACAGAAGCTCGACCCTCTCGAATGGAAAAAGGAATTCCCGATTGTCTGATGACACAGTTCAAGAAACTCAGATGAAGAACTTGAAATAGCAAGAAAGTGGTACCCAACGAATCTCTGCTTCGCTGCCCACAGCTCCAGATTTGCTAACCAGTTTGTTTTTTTGATTTGGATTCCATTTGGTTTTGTTACATTAAGTGTCTTTTTTCTGTCACCGTCTGTTCTCGTCGTCCGGGTCCCTTGTGTTAACCAATCAGCTCCCTCAAACCTTTGTCCAGGTGCCTTGTCCAGGTGTTTCTTGTTGTATCGTCAGTTTGCTTGTATTTAGTTCCCTGCGTCTAGTCAAGTCTTTGTCAGATCATTGTGTTGCTGTCATGTTGTTTTGAGTCTGTCATAGGGTTTTTGATTGTTTACTAATTTGGTTTCATGCGATTTCCATGACTTTGTTTGTGTTTTTGATTTAGTATTTTGTTTTTGTTTTTATTTTAAGCCTAACCCTGCCGTTTTTTTTGTTTTGTTAATGTTTTGTTCAGTCCACTTTGCTTCTCCTGCCTGCCTGCTTTTTGGGTCCCCTACCATCCCACTTGTTGGGAAAGATTTGTATCTATTGCGTTCTCCATCAGTGAATTATATCTGTCCATCCATTTGTTTCTATCCTGATTATCTTGTTCAGGGTTTCTTGAAGCTTGAAGAATATTTGACAAGCAGGCTACTTGGAGACAAGAGCAGTTCAAAGTTTGCAACTTGGATCTCTTCTTTCCTCAACTCTGAAAGTGAATGAGTGACCAACAAGTTGTTTTTATGTGTGGTATTCAAGTGCCTGACTTCAGAAAGACTCTATGAATGACTGAAGGGATTAGCTGCAGATTATAAATAGTGAAAAATGTCACTATTTATTCACCACTGTCGTAAGTGACTGAATCATGAAATAGTCCCCTCTTATTAAAAAAAAAACTGCCTATGATTACGTTTTAACATAAGTGTGACCACAAATCTCATGTTGGGCTGAAAAATGTTTCAATAAAATACTAAGTATACTTTCAGGGAAGTTTTAAAATCTCAAATGCTTAATAGAACTGCACATTATCAGATCCCGATTTAACATTGACCATTATGACGACTTCTTCCGTCTACTGGAGACCGAGAAGGAAACCAAATTAATGAAATAATCAACACGGTTTACTGTATCTGTCCACTAGATGGCAATAAGAGATGCTGAGTTAAAAAAAAATGCCGTTTGTCTCATCCAGTCACCATTGAATGCTTTTGCAAAACAACTCTTTTCAATGCAGAACATGTTTTAAAGAAGGGGAAGGGGGGGGGGGGGGGGTTGCTTTTTTTTCAAGAAAATATTGCTAATTGCCAAACATTCTCTTGCACAAAGACCAAATGGAAAATCAATTCTGTCACCCAAAAATATTTTTAAGTTAAAAAAAAAAGAAAAAAATAAGTGAATACATGTATTACATTTTACAAAATAGTTTAATCTTCATACCACCTTCGTTAGTTTGTGTTCATGCGGTGCAAATGGTCTCCTAGTGTTGAAATACGTTCACATATTATGCAACCATTTATAGTAGGCGTATTTGTGGAGGTAGTGAGGATGAGAAAAAAAATTTCTTAATTTCTCTGCAGCTATTTTGGTTGCAAACGGAACGTGTAAATACTGCCCTGCTGTTTTTGAAAAAAAGTTGACTCTTGTGCTTGTGGAGCCCAAGCAAAGCACACATGACTTTGTCAATTGTCAAGGATAATACTAATCCCCCCTTGATGTTTATAACGAAGACAGAATGTGGCCAGATAGGTACCAATATGATGCAGTTTCTATTCACCCAGCACAATATGAAATACAATATTACATTCACAAAAAAAAACAACCAAAGAAGCCTGTGTTGACAAGTTCCTTTGTTTTCGCCCATCCTATCACATGACTCATCTGTAGGGTTCTCTGGTGCTGAACTTACACCCCCACCCCCAGCAACATCACCACAGTGACCATTGAATAAAAACAGCTTATAGTAAGAAGAGGAAAGAAATACAGGGAGTATCCAAGTATCCCTGAAGATTTCTCACTTGATTGGAGAGAGGGAGAGAGAGAAATTCTCTCCTGTCTCCACAAGCAACCTGCAAGATTACATAACCTGTTTTGGAATCGCTCCCCGATAGAACAGACTGTGTTTATGCTCACTTCAATTTAGCACTTTCCCAGTCGCAACCTTCGGTACACCCACACCATCGAATGGCTTCGAGCACAAGAAAAATAAAAAAAATCTCCATCAAAAATGAGATCATAAATGCTCAGTTTAGTTTGAAAACTGTTGACACTTTGGTCATATTTTTCTGGCGCGTCTTTGATCTATGTCCAACTTTTTGATGTTGATGTCTTCCGTATTTTACTCCATTGATCGCAACTTCTTTCTTGGGTTATTTTATCACGCACCGCCACATGGGCATGATTAGTCCACACTGTGTTCTAATTCTGCATGTTGAAATCCCCACCGTGATCAACATTATCTTGAATAACCTCGTGGATACTGGATATTATAAAACAGACCTTTAAGATTGGACATGACCAAATGGAGGCAGGAAGCTCAGATGTAAGAGAGGAGGAGGGAGCATGTTGTGGTAGTGGGGGTGGTTAAGTGCTGTTGGCACTCTCAAGTCCGAATGTGTGACATGCACCACAGGAGAGATGTTCCGCAGACCTCCATCGAGGCTCATCTGAGCCCCGCGCTACAGTTCAAATAGCCTGAGGATAAACGGGTACCTCAGGAGAGAAAACCTATGATAAATCTGCAAGAATGTGAGTAGAACAGATTTTTTTTCTGTCCCTTAGAGCAGAACTGACTGAAAGATATCACTTTTTAGCTCTGTCTAATGAGCTGCTGGGGACATTAAGGTTTCAAGTAAATCATTTTTTTTCATCATTTCTTCTGAGCAGGTGGATATTTTTCTTTTTCCGTTTTTGTTTTTTTTTCCTTTGCAACTTTCTCTGCCGTGTTTTTGAACTTCATCGATGGAACTACAAAAGGAAAAGCACTGCAACTTCTTGAGTGCATTTGAAAGTGGTGTTGGATTTGCACAGAAACATTTTTTGGTTCATTTTTCCTTGAACGTGGAATGACGATGATCCCTTTGGAGTGTATACTGGAACACCTATTGAAGTAGATTCCTCTCGAGCGCACACCTTGAAATATTATCTTTTAAAAAGGCTGCGCCAGCCCAAATCCTTTTTGAGATACAGTGGAGGAAACGGATCTTCCAGACAATCCTCAAGCCCATCTGCTTTTATCCAAAGATGGCTGGCTGCAGCACTCGCTGTCGACAGGGGGTGCTCAAGTTGATCCAGTCTGTTCAGAGATTGCTTTCAGGAAGCCTTACAAAAGGTACAGTGAAACTCCTCTACAACGAAATCATGTTTGCAGCAAGACATTTTTCACAACAGGGGTTTTTTCACTGTAGCAAATTTGATCTCAGATGTAAACACATTTACGATCAGCATTCACTTTCACTTAAATCAATTTCTTGGATAATGTCTTTTATTTTGCTTCCTCAGTCTTTCATTTTGATCACTTTTACCCTCTCTTCCAGCTCTTCTTGTCTTAGCTGCTTGGCATCCAAAGGTCCGTTTTGTAGCCATTTTAGCAATGCAACGTTCTTGCTGCGTCTGAAACTAACAATAACAAATACTTCCTGGACTACTGCGCATGTGTAAACCAGTGTGGTGGTTGCCGTTTCCGAACGAAGCAGTAGAGGTCGCTGTTGTATTAGACTTCGTTGTAGTGAATCTCATCACGAGGCAAGAGCAGAGAAAAACATTTCGTATAACGCAACAGGGGGTTTTTACATTGTATGGGGGGCAAGAAAGTGGGAATGGTGTTAATGCATGAAGATGTTTTCACACTAGGGGGTATTTTCGCCCATGTAGGTTTCTTTGGAGAGAAGTTTCACAGTATTGCGACTCTTGTGACTTTTGACTGGATACAATGCAGAGCTTATTTTTCAGTAGAAAAATAAGCAAATTAATTGCATCAAGATGCCAACTTGTCACCAACATTTAATCACCAATAATTGTACGAGCAATTCTAAATATTTTCATATTATGATTGTGTAGTGACGATGAGGCGGCCCGGTAGTCCAGTGGTTAGCACGTCGGCTTCACAGTGCAGAGGTACCGGGTTCGATCCCAGCTACGGCCTCCCTGTGTGGAGTTTGCATGTTCTCCCCGGGCTTGCGTGGGTTTTCTCCGGGTGCTCCGGTTTCCTCCCACATTCCAAAAACATGCATGGCAGGCTCGTTGGGCACTCTAAATTGTCCCTAGGTGTGAGTGTGAGCGTGGATGGTTGTTCGTCTCTGTGTGCCCTGCGATTGGCTGGCAACCAATTCAGGGTGTCCCCCGCCTACTGCCCGAAGACGGCTGGGATAGGCTCCAGCACCCCCCGCGACCCTAGTGAGGATGAAGCGGTTCGGAAAATGGATGGATGGATGGTAGTGACGATGAGTTTCCCAGGATATTACAATATTTTTCACATTTGCAGTATTAAAAAAAGCCATGTAAAAGGTGTGACAAGTGACCACAGCAAGCCAATTGGTGGTGAGCTGTCTGAGGTGCCGAAGTGCGTTGTCTGTTGTCCTATTCCACATTGAACATCTTTGAACAATTGGCCCGTGATCATCTTTTAGTGCAAGCCTCTGCATTTCTATACTAGAATATGCATGGAATACATTGCTCACTCAAATGTAGCTTCATGCACGCAAACACGTCAGGAAAGCTATAAAATGTAAAGACTCATCTCCCGCACATCGTGTTCATTTCATCCTTTTTTTTTTTTTTGTATCCCTCGGGCCATTCCACATTATGAACATGCAGCGACGTGAACCATGAAACTCAGCTTAGTCACCTTTAAAATGTTCCACTTAGCAAATGCAGCAGCATCCATATTCATCTTCATCATTTAAACATTCATGGCTAAAAAGAGCTGGGCTGAGGGAGATGGTCTCACTGATAGACTGCAATTCATGACCCTGAAAGCCTCCTCTCTATTTTACACTCCTGAAATGAAGCCCCTCCTCCTATATTTACACTCAGCTGTTTCAATTGGTTGCCAGTTGCCCTGTTGCACAATGCGGGTTTTTGGGTGGGAGGAAACCGGAGCACCCGGAGAAAACCCACGCAGGCCCGGGGAGAACATGCAAACTCCACACAGGGAGGCCGGAGCTGGATTTGAACCCGGTACCTCAGCACTGTGAAGCCGACGTGCTAACCACTGGACTACCGGGCCGCCCTGCGTTGAATACATTATATTTATATGTCAACATGCTATGGCAAAGAGCCCAAATAATTTTTGTAGGCTTGATGTGTAAGGACATCCCACTTACTTCAACACGTTGCTTGTATTTACCGTATTGGCCCGAATATGAGACGGTGTTTTTTGCATTGAAATAAGACTGAAAAAGTGGGGGTCGTCTTATATTCGGGGCCTAGACGTTATACCCATTCACGACGCTAGATGGCGCCAGATATCATTGAATCGAATGCTGAACTTGACTCCAGGCCAAAAGTGAACCCCTGGCACGAAGAATAAAAATAAAAATAGTGGTAAGAGAGAAAAGAGAAGAAAATAATAGAAGAGATAAAAGAGTGTTTTCTTTCTCATTGATTTTTGTGAAACTGGAAATAGAGTACAGACAAATACATACAGTATACACATGCACACACACACACACACATATATGTGTGTGTATATATATATATATATATATTCAACCAAAAAACAAATTGACCTTTTTTTCATCACACACGGAACAAAAACAAATTCTGCTATGTTGTTTTTTTGAAATAGTACAAATGATACAAATACGACATAGACCGAGTAAAAATGTATTGATTCAGAGACAAGACTCTGGCTGATCCCAAGAATTTGAACACAGCTTTTTATAGCTTTTGAATGAAAAAACATGTTCACAAGGAACTAAGTATAAGACTCGGAACTAAGTTAATAGGGATTACTTTACTGTATTATACTATTTAACCCACCACAACCAAGTGACACTGCTCTTAGTCCACTCCCCCCAAAAATTTAGGCCACAACAGTTTGCAAAACCTGCACCTGGTTGCTAGTGTTTTATAACAGGCCCTGTTTAATAACAAGAGCATTACGGCTGAGCTCGGTGTGCATGTGCAAATCCCACAACACTGAACTCCAACAATGATGAGTCATGCAGTAGCGTCACACGCTTCAAACATGGTGAACAATACTTGGATTAGTCAGGAAAGAATACGAGATTCGACAGATTATAACATTTATTTGAGGATATTATCAAATCTCTGGTGAGTAAATAGCATTGTGTAAAATTCATGTCGCTGATACCCTCACAGACCCTGAAATTGAACCTGCATGTTATATATGCAACACCATGCAATGTCTTGTCAAATGTGTTGTACTCGTTGTGCTTCTTACCTACTATTTGGGAATGATACACAATTTAATGTCAGTACATACTTGTGCTGTTTCCACGCATCCTCCTAAAGAAACTGTAGATTGTCCAGAAAACGTTTTATCCATGCCTCATTGATCCCTTGGCGAGATAAGAACCATTTGTGTCCTGTTTGTGCTGAACCTCCTATCTTTATGTCCACTGGAGATGGATTCTTCGTTCTTAGCAAACAATAAACACGCCACCGGGCAGAACTCAGCATTAGTGGGTACAAAGAGGACAGTAGAACTCACACAGTAAAAACCTATTTGCAATAATAACTTGGATTTATAGAGCACCTTTCAGGGGAGCCAAGGACACTAAATAAACATTTCTCAAAATGAAGGCTGTTTAAAAACAATGCGACTCACCTGCCTGTGTTTTCGCATCAAGCCTAAGGTTATTTTAGAGTCTGTATTGCACTCTTTATCATTTTATTCTCATTCTTTTTTTTAATTATTTTGTTGTCTTCCTCGCTCTGGTTGCGAAGGCAGTGAACTGGCGCTGTAGTGTCTCACAGCTTTTAATTTTTTACGTCACCTCTGTGCTTCCTTTTATGTAACAGTCATCGAGATGTATTTTTATCTGTGCCTTTTCCTCACTCTCTGGCATTCTTCGCAAACAGCCCGGTCTCCTCTTTCTCCTTTCTGAAATGTTCGTTTGAATGTGTTGCATGTCATCTTATTGTTCAGCGTACACTCCTGCCACAATGTAAGCTCCATCTTCACATTTGAATGAAGCATAATCTTTTATAATATATATATTTTTTTTTTTGTAGTTGAGTAAAAGGGTGCTGCATCATACTACGGACATTTATAAATATCTGAGTTACCTTCAGCTGCAGTATTACAATGTATCTTATTGAAGTGTATGCGCCCATCTCAGTATGATGCGGTACTCTGCTGCCACCTACTGTTCACACAGTAGAATAACGCCAAATCTTGTCCATGTATGAATGAATTTGAATTTGACTTTTATTTGGTCTCCCGTAGTCTTTATTGTCGTATCATTTTGGGTTAGGGTTGATGGAAGATTTTATTTCAAAACCATGCCACAATGTCATATGCATGATGTGGCTGAAAAGCAAGGATTCCTAAAATGTCTTTTGTTCTTCTTCAAATTGAGGCACAAATGCATGCAGGCATGAAAAGCTTTCTTGGATTGATGTCTCGTGTGGACTGAAGAAGCTCTGCGGTACTCTCGTGCATACGGCGGTTACAGTGCGTTTTTTCCCCCCACTTTATGGGGCCACGTTTCAACGCCACTCGGGGCGCATTTCGCTGGCCTGTGATCATTTTGACTGAGCCCCCGGCCTCTTTTCAAGGGACACTTGCCGACTGCTTTGGTCGGCGTGAACCACTTAATTGCCGGCTGTGGGAAATACCCACATGTATACATCCCTAGTGCAAATTAAACCTCAAATAAAGTGATCAGTGGAGCTTTGCTGGGCTTTTCTTTCACTTTATTCATTATTAATGGGGGGTTTTCTCTTTTTTATTGTATTTTTTTCTCTTTGGTGTGATGGGGGTAGTGGAAGTCCATGCACAGGCCTCTGCAGGGACACTTTGGTGCACATGCTTGTTTTTGAACTTTCTCTTAATAGAACTTTTATACTACTGATATAAATGTAAGTGTAGAATTTAAGATTTTTTTTTCCAACACAGGACCTTAAGAGCCTCTGGTTCAGCTATTAAATTCTTTTCGTGTGTCTTCTACAATGCAGAGGCGATGAGATGACTCGTGCTTTTTCGCTGTCTGTGTTTTTCCGTGTGTTTTCCTCCTATGTGGTGCTGTGACATAAGACTTGCCAGCAGTCGCTCCATTACCATCAGTTGCCTTGTGCTTTATCACCCTGACAATTATCACTCCGACATTGGCTTCAGCATTCCTTGACTCCCCTGCAACGCCCACTGCATCGATTCGCCATCACTCGTGTCAATAACCTTTTTTGTGGAAACAATTCAACGGACAGCTAGACAAGATTGACCCTCGCAAAAAGTTCTGGCTTTGAACTGCTTATCAAAAATACAGTGCTGACCTTGGTGACCATCAAGATCTTCTTGTGAGTCAATGGCATTCACGATGGACTGGCATGTCTGAGTCATGTCCTCTCATGTCCATATCTGTGTGGGGATCAGCAATAAACAACAAAAGCATGGCTGCCAATGCCCATAACGCCACCCTCCCGTTACCGGTTGAGGACAATCATCCAGTTGAGGCACACCTTTGCAAGCTCCAGCCAAGCTTTGGTAGGAAGGCTTTGAGCGAGGAATATGTTGGTCCAGATCAGTGGTTCTTAACCTCGTTAGAGGTACTGAACCCAACCAGTTCATATGCACATTCATCGAACCCTTCATTCGTAAAAAATAGACAAATAAGATCTTTTATAAATTCAACACATAAAAACACATTTATTAAAAAATGAAAAAAGTCAATTAAATTTCTAGACATAAGTATACGTTTTTTTTAATTGTGCACAAAATTAACCGATCCTGACGTACTATCGCGACAGTCACACTTTGACAACTGAGCGAACCAAATTTCCTGCAGCACTGATTGGACAAGCAATGTAATGTGATCATCTGCAGCCAGTGATGGCCAGGTGGGCATGTCATAACTAATTGACATGTTGAGTCGGGTGTGTCTTAAGGTCTTTTTACACGAAAGGTCTTATGGCGGTGTATTGACCATCATGCCTTTCACTGGAGATGTCCAGAAAATGCACATGCATCTGGACCAGTGGTTCTTAACCTGGGATCGATCGAACCATAGGGGTTCGGTGAATCGGTCTCAGGGGTTCGACGGAGCGTCTGCAATGCAGGTTAACAGTAGACACAACGTATGAAGTCACTTCTCTGCACGTCTTTATTTGCTTGCTTAAAAAGCCTTCTGCCGACTCCATAATCGTAGTGGAAATCAATGCATGTTACATCTTGCAAGTATTCTAGGATTCAACAATGTATTTTTGCTTGTCTTGAATACGTCAATTCAGTCTTTCCAAAACATTGAATTGTCTTAGCAACACTTATGCAGACATCTACCGCAAGAGGTCCCATGGGTGACAGCGAAAACAGATCATTGCTCCCAAAATATGATGAATACCACACACACACACACGCACACACACAAAATACTGCATGCTCAGTACAAAATAAATTATAAAAGTATAAATAACACACTGGAAATTATCAAATATTCTTGCATTACCACGGTTGAAAATGTGTGCAGTGTTGATCTACACTGTAAAAATGGTGCCCTGAATTTACTCCATTTTATTCTACCAAGTTGTTGCACAAAATAAAATCACTTGGATACAGATAAATTTTTTTCCGGATCCAGATGATGTTATTTCGTGCAACCACTTAATGAAATATAATCGGCTAAATTCAATAAAGAGTTGTTTTTTTCAGTGTGCTTGCCCTGATTCTTCTGTACAATCCTGCAACATTCACTTAGTGCTTCTGAGGAAGAAATAGTGACGAGGTCGCCTGTGTGTTAGTGCTGTGTTTTGCCACTCATGAGTTGTTGAGAAGCTAATGAAAAGATAATGAAGTTATAGACTGCAGTGCAGCAACCTTGGCACATCACTGTGCAGGGGGTAATGCAGTTGGAGATGGCAAACATCTGTCAAGGGAATTGCACAGGTCACGGCTGCAGGCTTGTGAATGCAGAACTGGATTTCCCTCCAGAGCAACAAACAGAAGCTATAAAAATGTAGAGAAAACAATGTCATGCAGACACAATTTATGTGATTCTTATCTCAGGTCTGTTTTCTATTGCTCGGGGGCCTTTTGCTAACCACGGGCATGCACAGAACCCCACTGTCGTATCATTTTGTGCTTTGCATTTCTTAAATAAACATGTCTTAAGAAACTGAGATTGTTCCGTATTCTATCATATAAGCAGGACTACAGTAATCCCTCGTTTATCGCGGTTAATGGGGACCAAAACCACCCGCGATAAACAAAAATCCGTGAAGTAGCGACCCCCCCCCAACCCTCCCATATAGGTACATTTACATCATATTTATAAGGCCAAATTTAATGGTGTACATGCATGTAGAAGTACATTTTGAAGTAATTAACATGACTTAATGCTGTATACTAATAGATTTAAAGATGTATAAGTTAGGTTAGAATAACAAAATACAGTAAACATATTAAAAAAATATATAACGGTCCACGACAAGCTGCGAAAGTCAGCAAAACAACGAGTCACATAGAGCAACATGTACTGTACTACATGTATAGGATTTTTTTTTTTTTTTTTATGAATGTGTTTGAAAACATCCGTGATGCACTGAAGCCGCGATAAACGAACCGGGAAATAGCGAGGGATCACTGTATTCTGTAAGTGACCGCTTTTGTAGGAAAAAAAAAAACCCAACTGTGATTGAATCGTGACCCGTCAAGGATGTAAAATGCCTCCCACCCAAAGTCGGCTGGGTTCGACCGGAGGTCATCCACAATCAATATGAGGATAGGCGGTATAAAAAAATGATGGATTCTAGAACGATTAGTATCACTCACAGCTTTCCTTCCCTCAAAGCAGTTAACATTTGAAAGGAATGAATGATGTGTAACATGAACGTCATTAATGGCCCTCTCATCCTGTGAGCAACAACATGCAGCACCAAAACAAAATTAATTCCATGACTGGACAGTGTCTGCAGTCATTCTCTTGCACATATACATTGACGATGACTTTCACCGAGCCTCGAACTGTATCGGCTTCAGCTGTCGTTCACCCGCTGCCATTCACTTACCAGTGGTGTTATTCCTGACCACTGCGTTAGTATAGCAGCATGCCACAACAACATAAGACCATGAGGAGGCAGGGAACTGGAAAAAGGGGAGGACAGAGCGGAGGGAGCCACAGAAAAGAGGGAGTGGTGCTGGAAGGCAGGAGCAGCTCATGTGCGTCTTTGAGAATGAGCTCAGAAATCCAAGGGAATCGTCACTCCAGGGAGAATCGACTCTCAGTGAAAACCTGCGAGAGGAAATCCCTTCTAAGATCCATTGCTGTGAAAGGAGGCAACGAGTGAGTCCCAGAAATAAAAGGACGACTACAAATCTGGGTTGGGGTTGGCCAGGCTGGTTACCACTGTGGCAACATGGGTGCAGTGGTGGGAACTTTGACCATGCAAACCAAGCAGAGCAGACCGCCAAGAGGTATGTCAACATTAGTCCAAACTAAAGTGAGAGGGGGGGGGGGGGGAGAAATGTATGGAAGTCAGGCTCTTGTTTTTTGGCTGCACAAGGCGCAACATGTGCTGACTGAATAGATCAATAATAATGTACACATTCATTGTGTTTCTGTGCGTGTGTGTGTGTGTGCATGTGGAGACTCTATTGCTGTGAAAATACAAAAACAACACCGCAACAGTTTTGTCGATTAATGGACGCAGTGATAATCAACTAAATATATTTACATAGGAGATATGCTAATAGCACCCTGTTCCTTGTATAGGAAAATCAGAACATGTTCAATCAAATGAACAGAATCGAGCAACTCCATGACGAGCCGCTCTTGCTGATACTGTCATGAGAGTCGTATCTCATGTGCCATGGTTACGAGAGAGAGAGATGACAGTGTGCCGTCAAGTAGGCTGTCCTCGTAGATAAGTAGAGAGCAAAATCACTGTCACTGACCGTTAAATATGTCCACGGGGGAGGCAAGTGTACTCAGGGGCTGTTCCACTTAGAAGGTAGCGAAAGAGAGAAACAAGCGCTGCATGTGAATTAAAACCCAGCTCACATATCTTACCTCTCTCCCATCGTCATGCATGAGAAGCCTGTTGTCATGGAGACTGGGTTGAAGGGGCATGAGAGAGTGAACAACAATCTGTCAGGAATCAGGATGAATGATATATTCGGAGCTGTGTACCAGAAAGAGATGTTAGGATGCTCACTGACAACAATGATTTGAATCTGACACATGCAGTATGTTTGTTTACGCCGAAGAGATGGAATGTTACGAATAGAGTTTATTGTGAAACATGCTTTTGAAAAATACAAGTGTTCAGACAGCACTCCGTCAACAATTGTCATTTTCCTATGAGCCATGGACGCGATAACAAAGATTTTGGTTGATGACGTCAAGGTTTAAAAAAAAAAAAAGGAACGTCTTGAATTCATTTGTATTATTGTGATGGTCGTTTGCAGCTGTCGCATTTGAATTACGCATGTTGTACTCCGGAGATCAACTCGATCGTCAATATTCACGGAATGCATTTCTACACTACTATATTCCGCAATTTTACAAGATCGAAAGTAATGGAGAGTTAGGGTCAGGGTGTACGCCGCCTCTCGCCCAAACTCAGCTGGGAGAGGCTCACACAAGTGACCCCAGAGAGGATAAGTAGAACAGAGAATGGATGGATTTTGAAACTATACAAATGATATTTTTTTTTGGTGTGATGATCTACTAAACTGTCATGAGAACACTTTATACACCATAGAGGCATACTTTTGTACTTTACTACCTTTCAGATTATAACAATGAAAGTGTGAAGCATTATCTTTGCACCGACACAATCCCATCTACCGTAATGGCCCGAATATAAGACGGTGTTTTTTTGCATTGAAATAAGACTGAAAAAGTGGGGGTCGTCTTATATTTGGGGTCTAGACATTATACCCATTCACGACGCTAGATGGCGCCAGATATCATTGAAGCGAATGCTAAACTTGACTCCCCAGGCCAAAGTGAACCCCTGTCACGAAGAAGAAAAATAAAAAATAGCGGTAAGAAAGAAAAGAGAAGAAAATAATAGAAGAGATAACAGAAAATGGAGAAACGCAGCGACAATCTGGAGAAAAGTGGGTCGAAGATCGGCCAGGTTCACCAGCAGCTGAGGAGAAGTTATGATGTCATTTACATTTCAAAAACCAGAAGCCATTCATTGACGAATGTGATTGCACTTTAGTTTACATAATTTTCAGATATTAAGAATTGAATGAGGCAAAATAACATGCTTTTTCTCTCAAATATATTGTTATAATCATTTTTTTTTTAGATGTACTGTTATTATTTTCTGTATAAAAATGTATTTGGCGTTCAAAAAGTCTTTTTTCAAACTTGAGTCTTGAAAAAGAGGGGGTCGTCTTATAATCAGGGCCGTCTTATATTCGGGCCAATACGGTATTTCTTAAAATTTAATTGCTATTCTATTGGCAAAAGATGTAACGTAGATAAAGAATCCATTTCTTGCTGGGTTTGCCTCAATGGATGGTTATCCACCTGTTTCATGTGGTTTACAAGTAGCGGCAGTCAGAAGACAACATTAGCAGACGCGTTGCGACAATGGAACCTCGTAGCTGGACCAATGGGAGCAGCCGGCACTCGGACAAACAACATGATTGTTTGTGTCAACGTACGCTGTTGTCATTAACAAGTGATGTCGTTTCTTCTGGGCCGTGAGCACCATATCACACATCTCTAATTATCGAGCATGTGCTCGGGGCACATGCTCCATTGTGAATGTGGAGCAGTCAGACTCTCAATAAGAAATGGTGATTATGATTTTTTTTTTCAATTTTGGCTTTTGGCAAAGGAAGTTATTTCAAGACGTATCCTCCAGGCGGTTTGACAGAAAATAACTCATTATGCTTCTGACATCACACGACCTTCAAGCCGCTATGTGTTTTCCTCACACTGCGTGTCACCCTCATCTTATCAACACCTGCCAATATCAATTCTCACCATTATTTTTTTTTCTAATCTCACGGTTGTGTTAGCACTGGTGAATTACTGAGTAAAGGGAATACACCAATCAAGCATAACATTTAACCACTAAAATGAATGCAATCATCTTTGCTCAAGTCAAACACTAAAGTGTTTATTTCACAAACATATTGGAAAAGGTTTATTTTGTTTGTGTTTTGATTGTTGCTTGCCCAAACAATGTTATTCTCTCATCGCTCTCAGTGTAAAACACAAAGAAAGAGGTCGCAAACAACACTTGACGTAGTTGCTTTCCTCTGGATATTTGTTCGGGTTTGCAAATGTATTTACGTGTGAATAATACGGCTGATGGATGTCGAGATGTTGTTTTTTTTTCCGCTGGAGATGTCCACCGACATTTACCCACAGGCAGGCTTGAGCCATCTTGTCTTCATAATATTAACCGCCGTCTTTCACAACAGTATAGCAGAAACTGAGAACCTTGTTACCCCTAATAAAATTCCCTCAACTCTGAAGAGGGAATCAAATTTGTCAAGCACGTGCAGTTTGACTCCATGGTATTCGCCCCCCCCTTCCCCGCCCCCCTCAATAAGCATTCTCTTCTGCAGCCAAATCAGATTTAATGTGTGTTCATAGCGCCATATCTGCAACTTGTATTATAATTCCCACGGTTCTCCAACGAATAACATGGAGACAGTTCGTCTCGGATTGCCGTCAACGCTTGCCATTATTCTCTGCAGATAAAATCGATGATGAGCTGGAGATGACGACGGTGTGCCACAGGCCAGAGGCTCTCGAACAACTGGAATCCCAAACTAACTTCTGCAAGCAGGAGCTCCAGATCCTCTATCGTGGTTTCAAGAATGTAATCACATCTTACGTCCACAAATTCAGACGCTTCCTTACAAAGCAGTTGTTTTACTTTTTTGTGTTTTTGTTTTGTTTTACAGGAATGTCCAAGCGGAATCGTAAACGAGGAGACGTTTAAACACATATACGCGCAATTTTTTCCCCACGGAGGTAAATTTTTTGCGTCATCGCTTGTATACAGTGATCCCTCGCTCTAACGCGGTTCACTTTCCGCTGTTTCACTGCTTCACGGATTTTTTTGGTGCAGTTTTTTAAATGCTTTTAACCCTTTAAATCAGAACGCGTCGGCGGGGCCGCGTGTCAACAGTATAGTATTTCCAAAAACTATTATATTTGTTTGTTGAAAACGTTTGGGTTTTTTTGTAATTGGGACTGAAAACAGGGTTTGGTCTTTGATTTCATTGTATGTATAGTTAATTATTGTGTAATAACTGTAAAAAAAAATAAAGTTCACTCCTTCACGGATTTCACTTATCACTGGTTCTTTTTGGAACGTAACCCCCGTGATAAACGAGGGATTACTGTATTTCAAAACGGGTCTCACGTGGTTTTGCTTCTTGTGTTGCAGACGCAAGCATGTACGCGCATTATCTTTTTAATGCTTTTGACACGACTAACAATGGCTCCATTAAGTTTAAGGTAACGGACGCAAAACAGATGCAACTTTATGGGGCACAAGATAAATTACTAGGATGTCCAATGGGTGCAGTGACATTTTGTCCTTTCGCTTGTCAGGACTTTGTGATGGGCTTGTCGATCCTGCTGAGGGGAACCTTGAGGGAAAAACTTGAATGGACGTTTCACCTGTATGACATTAACAGAGATGGCTATATAAACAGGGAGGTGAGTTAACAAATATCTCATCTTTTTTGTGTGTGTGTGGGGGGGGGGGCAGGGGGGGGGGGTTGATGACTGGTCAGTTTGAGGAACGGCTCTATACAATCTATTTATCACTTTCTATCGCACAAAGTGACATTTGGCAACTTTTAGCAACAAATAGTTTCGCCTTCAGCAACTACCCCAAAAAATGACGAAGCAACACGAGGTCTAATATATTCTTCAGTGTGTTTATTTTCTTTCCATGGACAAACTCAAATGGCTCCTCAATGGAAAAGGCAAAGTATCTACTCCAGAGTTATATGTTGTCAGCTAGTCTGTGTCCTTCCTTAGAAAGACCTTGCTGTGTTATATAGTCCTGACAAGTATTTTTATTTTCATACCTCTATCATATCACCATTGGGATGACAGCAGGTCAGAGCAGGGGGAGCGAGCCTCTTCGTGGGTGATGTGTTATGACATGTCATGGAGTCCAGGTCAGGTGAGCGTCCCTGCAAAGATAGATTCGATATCACACAGGTGGTGCAAAGTTGAGACGGCATGGCCACATTCTGGGGGTGATCAGATTGGTCACTTGTATAGGTACTATATAATACTCTTTGTCCTTATCTAGGTATTCGAAAGACCAACCAAGTCTTTCCCCTATGCATGTTTTTTTTTTCCTCTCCATTTGTCTGATGTCGGTATGTTTCCCACAGCATTTTAGTTTTAGGCAACATATGAGATAAAAGAGACTTTATTTAAAGTGTTTGCATTTTTGGGGCACAGTAGTATAAGTTCTGTAGAAGATCTTTCAATCTTTTTGAGTTGCTTTTCTTTTTTTATCATGGAATGGAGAACCGGTGTCAAAGTGCTCAACTGTCTGGTGTCTTGTCTAATGTGAGGACATTGTTGCAGGAGCCATTTGTGTTGGATTAAGGTATAATTTTGTCACATTGTGGACAAAGAAATATCGTTGAAACAGAGTAGTCACTCAATACAGGGTCAGTGCTTTGTCCCATGGGTGGCAGTTGCTGTGGCGTGCGGTGAGGTTCATTTATTCAATTGGCTAAACATTATATTGGCGACATGCAGATATACGGCAAGCAGCACGCGCCAGTTGCATGTATCAACCCAGTTTGTGACGATTGCGCAATGCAATGCGCATTCAGAGGTGAGGCTCTGCCTCACCTGCCTCCCCTGACCGCACGTCCCTGGCAGCAACATCAACTGTTGTGACCGAAACGTGTTTGCAATGAAAATAGTCCAAGAAAAATAATGTTTTTGGAGTCACCAAAAATATACGGACATAAATTTTGTGGATGTTTGTGAATGATTTCACTTATAAACATAATATTGAGAACCCCCCCCCCCTCCTCCCCCAATTCCCCATTTATTTATGTTTAAAAAAGGAAATACACGATTCATCTCATCAGTGATTGAGGAAGGAAAATTTCAGTTCCTGTGATTCAAAGTCAATCTCTGCATCGTTTTTTTTTTTCTTTTAGGAAATGACAGAGATTGTGAAGGCCATTTACGACATGATGGGAAAGTACACTCACCCTGCGATGAAGGGAGATGTGCCACAGCAGCATGTGGATGCTTTTTTTCAAGTGAGTTCGGCAATCAATTTCCGATGAGATGAGTTCATATTGGAAAATTTCAATAGTCAGCAGTGGTAGATCAAAAAAAAAAAGAGAGCAGTAAAAACATATAGCAAGCAAGATAGCATAAAAATGGGGACACAAGAGCCAAAATGAGACAGTTGGAAAGGAGTAAAGTTTCCAGGATCATCAGGATATTCTGCGTCGGCAGTTTTTAAACAGAGCTTTTATTTTATAAACTGAAGCGAATAGTTTTTCTCATTATGGCTTTATTAAAGGCGGTACGATGGTCGTCAAATTATCATGTCCGCGCCCCCGTGCAGAGGCCCAGGGTTCAGTTCAGGCTCCAGCCTTCTTGTATGGAGTTTGCATGCTTTCCTCGTGCCTGCGTGGGTTTTCTCCGGGTACTCCGGTTTCCTCCCACATTCCAAAAATACGCACGACAGGTTAATGGAGCGCATTAAATTGTCCCTAGGTGTGAGTGTGAGCACAAGCTTTCTTATGTTTACTCACCAACATTATGTATTTTTGCCACAGAAAATGGACAAAAATAAAGATGGAGTGGTGACTTTAGAGGAATTTGTAATAGCCTGCCAGGAGGTATGTATTTTCCCACTGGGGATCTTCTTTTCTTTTATAGTCGTACACCCATTTGACCTCATAACAAAAGCTGTATGTCCAAAATTCATATGGACTAAACATCTAGTGAATTGATACTGTCACAGATTAATTATGTACTCTATACTGTATAAAAATGAATGAGGTTGTTGGTGTTAACATTGATGCCTCTCAGTATGATGCAATAGACGTCTATGCCACTGTAAACTATGACCCGAATATGAAAAATTATTTCTATTCTCAAGTCCCATTTATGCCAATGTTGTGGATGACTGGTACATATCGATGCACAATATTGCATTTCATTCCTTCACAATGGTCATTTATTTTCTCTCTCTCCTCAAAGGATGAAATCATGATGAAATCAATGCAGCTGTTTGAGAATGTGATGTAGGGCAGGAGGGGATGATATTGCCATACCTAAAATCAGAGGGCTATTTGTCAGTTAATATGTGTGGATGCATATGAGCAGCGGCTCCAGTCTCTCCTCTGGCCATCGTATCCGGCTGTGGACTGAATGCAGAAGTGTTCCCCGCAAAGACTTGGATGTTCGTAATGGACTGGAATTCTTGTTGCAGCGTGTTGGGTGTCCCAAAGTAACCCCTGAGAAAGGCACGGGAGTACAACGGTCTTGCGTTTCACAGTTGGGCCAGTCAAAGAAAATCACAAATGAGTAATTGCTTATGCTTATTTATTACTGTTGCCCAAAGATGCTCTCGAAATGTATGAGTCTCCAAAAGATCTGGGTTCATCTGCAAATATTTGTCCGATTGTTTGTAAAATGTTTCATTCTTTGCGTATCTCTGGCTGTAATGTGCTTGGCGAATCTGTTGTACGCTTTGTGTGTGTCAATATAAAGCTTGCAGTGTAAAGCAAGTGAAGTCTTATTTGGGTCTTCAAGTCGTTATTTTTTTTTTGGTCTCAATGTCTGTATGAAAATTACATTACATCTATATACATATTATATTTTTTCCATCGCTGATTTCAGAGTGTTTCAAAAATGTGAACAATGCAAACATTGAGTATGGTGATTTCTCCACTTTTCCCGCAATTTTAGTCTGTTGTGGTGTTAAAAATGCTACTGTCATTGGAAATGCACAGGCCATAGTGGGTGGAGCACTGAAATATTAATCATGGTTGTTTTTACAGGCAATCCAGCTTTTTGCTCCTTCATGTACAGTATCGGTGGGATGTCCTAGCCTCAGGTCTTACTTTGCAATTGAGTTGTCTGATTGTCACAAATAAATTTCTAAGCCATACAAATAAAATGTAAATTCTTAAATGTAATGTGTTTTATTTCGAAAGTTTGTTTCAAAATGAATTTAAAAAAATGAAAAGACATACTAAATTGGGTGGCCTGGAGGTCCAGTGGTTAGAGCGTCTACCTCACAGTGCAGAGGCCTTCCTGTGTGGTGTTTGCATGTTCTCCCCGGCTTGCGTGGGTTTTCTCCGGGTACTCCGGTTTCCTCCCACATTGCAAAAACATGTACGGTAGGCTGATTGAATACTCTAAATTGTCCCTACGTGTGAGTGCGAGTGCGGATGGTTGTTTTTCTTTGCGTGCGCTGCGATTGGCTGGCAACCGGTCCAGGGTGTCACCCCACCTACTGCCCGAAGACGGCTGGGATAGGCTCCAGCACCCCTGCAGCCCTTGTGAGGATAAAGCGGATTGGAAAATGGATGGATGGATGGACATACCAAATTTATCATCATTTGTCATTTCGGTCAACATTGGATCATTCCGAAATTCTGGGAACTTCTGGAATGAGTTGGCTGCACTGACAGTCAAGTGACCAAAGTGCACGGCCCATTTTTCAGTTAATTATTTCTGACAAAATGTTTAAAATACCATATGGCTTTTGTTCCCTTCACAGTTGTGTTCCCATTTAGTGTTGGTACTGTGTATTTGTGATGTATTTTAATGATCTATGTATTTATGAATGCACAATTGAGCACGGTGGATTCAAAGATGTCTTTGTGTACTTATTTATCCTGTCAAAATTAAAGAAGTGTTGAGAATCTAAACAAATTGAACGAATAACCCATAGCAGTAATTGATACAGATCTGTAGATGGCGCTAAGGCGCTGATTTAGTCCACAAACGGCCGCAAACAGCAAAAGAAGAAGAAGTGAGGAAAGAGGTGGAGTTACACGTCAGTTAGCTCACTGGTGCAGAAGCGTCGAGTCTCTCTGCAGCATCATTTTCCCCTCCACTTTCAAGTTCCTTGCAGTTGCTTCGTTACTCTCTCCTAATTTTACAAAATGAACGGTTTAAAGGTTTTAGACGATGAAACAGTGCCACCGCAAATGTTTATTTACGGTAAGTCACTTTCATTGATGTGAGTGCGAAAAAATGTCGTGTGTTCTCTTCGTGCAATATTGGGAGACGTAAATGAAAAAAAAAAAAACACTTCGCTTTCTTACGCATCATTGTATATCGTGAAATGATAATATGTTGAGCTAACACGTTTTGTCCAAATGGGTGAGTGTGTAAGTGTGTCACACTGGTCCAATGCTGCTACCCACGTGTTTGGCCCCAAAGCATGGCGTCTCCCTTATTTCCACGAGAAGTATTCATATTAAAACGTGTAATCTCTTGACTTGTATTTAGCCCCTTCTTGATATCGCCATGTAACAATTCGGCTTGTATTCTTGCTTTTGTGTCGATGAGTTAAATTGGTTGTTTTCGATTGTGATAGCCAGGCTAAGTAGCAAGCTAACAACCTCAACGTCGGCTCTCACATGTGGACCACGGTGCCCTCCCCCCTCTTAAATATTCCTGTACTTTGATGTTTCGCCATTTTGTAGTATAACTTTCCCCCACCATCTGATGTAAACATTCAATAACCCGGTGACGACGTTGATGTTGTCTTTATACGTTTCGTAGTGGTCTATGTACTCAACACAAAGACTGTGCTCGCAGTGTCGTATATTAATTCTGTTCTTCTTGCCGATTTAGTTTGTACGGTATTTTTAAGTATGCTTACTGAGTGAAGATGCGTGACTTTCGCAAATTCGTTTTCATATTGGATGGAATATTTCCTCATCGGTAAAGGTTAGCGCTAGGCCATGTGGAAATATCCACGTTGGTACTGTGGCGCCCCCACGTGTTCGCGTGAGGTTTTCTTTTTATTGAACGAACGAAGGCCAGAGAAAAGTACAACCGTTTTTACAGTCTGAGATATTCACAAAAAAACACCAAATGCACATGCTACAATTTAAGTACTTGTCTAGAAATCATTTGTTATCCATAAAATATGAAAAACGGAAACAGAAGTGCACACTGAACATGCTTGCTTGTGTTACATGATCGCTTTCTTACCCCACTAAATAAATTAGTTAATAGCAAGCCGTTTGCAACCATTAAAACCCGTGTCTTGATAACGACCATTAGCAACCTGTCCAGTGGGGATCACTGATTTACCAAACCGGATTTTCTTTACATTTAAATGGTTGCAGTGGGTTCTTTGTGTCTTGACTCATATGAGCTTTGCTTCATCAGGTTGTGTGCTTGAATCTGGAAAGGAAGTGAAATTCTGTCCTGATGACGATGGCTTTGAGCATCTGCTGGATCTGCGGATGGTAACCACGTATACATTTGCTTATAACATAATTGCGGGTTTTCTAAGAGACATCGACTGATTTAAAATTCAAAACTGAGCTGAATTTTGATCTGTTCAGGCGTGTACTGACCTGACTACAAAAGATGAGCTTCATCTTGTGGAGGTGGAAGGAAAAGACTGTGATGGTCAGAAGGTGACGGCGACACTGGCTTCGTTGAAGCCTTCCACCCTGCCAAGTGTGAGTTTCCACCCCAGGACTGGTTCCGTGTTTAATGAGACTTGAGCCAGCACATTAAACATACAAGCAATGTATTGAAATAAGTTTTCAAAGATGATGTTAGAGCATTAAATTTTCCTTAGAACTTCTATATCATTGAATCACAATGTGGCGATAATGGGAAATGTGTATGCGTAACGACTATCCAAAATAGCTGAAAGGATGTCCTGACTTCATTTAATTGCAAACACAAGATTGAAGTTGTTCTTTTTTTCTTTGTCTATTGTCTGATTGTGGCATTTTTCTCAGGTGTCCCTTGGAGGTTTCTCCATTCCACCGCCCGCAGTTCTCCGTCTGAAGTGTGGCGCCGGTCCCATCCATATCAGTGGGCAGTATCTTGTCTGTAAGTGTGTTTGTACATGCTCCCGAAATTATTATTTTTGTGTTTCATCAAATACCACAAGCGCGTTATTTCTTGAACTCTTCTGAATTCCCACTGCAGCAATGGATTACAATCGGTTGCGTGATGATGATGACGACGACGACGATGATGATGATGGTGAAGAGGAAGAAGAGGAGGAGGAGGAAGAAGAAGATGTCAAAGTTTCCAAGAAAAGACCTGCCGCCTCTCCTGCTTCCAAGTCTCAGGTTTGTTTATGATGACTATGCTACGCACTTCTGTTGTGTGTACTCGGCTGGCTTGATTATTTTCACTCCGTCCTATACAATGGAATTTTTTTTAATGTTCTGTGCTTTGACGCTTTAATGAAACGGGCTCTCATTCGCATTGACCACTCCGTGCAGAAAAAAATGAAGATGGACGTTCATATGGATGAAGACGACGACGACGATGAGTGCGTATTCATCAAATTTGCGTTGCATTACTAACTTTCTGTTTGAGTGGAGTTTAAATTGCATTATAAAATGGAAAATAAGGCTTTTGGGGGACATTCAAACAAGCTTTTGCATGTGCCATATTCATGAGGACATTTTTTTTTTTTTGCTTAGCGATGATTATGACGACGATGATGAGGAGGAGGAGGAAGAAACCCCCGTTAAGGTGAACATTTAGGATATTTGAGCGAGGTCTGATGTTACAGTTGTCTGACGAGTCTGCATTCAACAGGCCAAGCCCGTACGAAAATCCACTCAGAACGGCAAAAGCCCAAAAGCCAATCCTTCCACCCCAAAGCAGGTAACTGGTGTTTAGTCTTTAATTTTTCTCAAGGGATTTAAAGAAAAAGAGGAATTGCCACTTAGCCTCACTAGCGTAGTGTATACCTTTTACTACATCTATGCGGTCATTCATATTGTTGAATCCTTTGAAATTCAACCAAATCCAACAAGATGAGCAAATTTACAGGAAAGCTAAATTTGTCACTTATATTGTCATCTATCGCCCTGTAAAGGTGAAGACCCCCAAGCAAAAAGTGGGAAAATCACCAAAATCCCCAACAACCCCCAAGGAAACTCTGCCACTTCCTGAAATCCAAGCAAAGATGGCTGAAGCAGTGAAGAAGGTTGGTTAAGTCTCTCTCTGATGTTTATTTATTTGCTCAATTTTCTATAATACCTTCAGCCAATGTCTTGGTCCTGGAAATCATTTTGGCTCTGTTTTAGGGAGTAGCGCTGCCCAAAGCCCAGCCCAAATTTGAGAACTTTGTGAAGAATTCTTTTAGAGTCTCTGATGCTAAGGTATGCGTCGCCAGCATGTAAATAATAATTGTTAATACAACGTCTTAAGTCGACTTGATAAGTATTTTGGTTGTTTTGTGTCCATCCTCAGGTTGTTGCTGAGCTCTGGAAGTGGAGACAAACTGTTGCGGACCCGAAATAAACCCAAACCCCATTTTAGTCTTTCTTTTCTCTCTTTTTTTTTTTTTTTTTCGTACCCCAAATCCCTCTGTGCCTCATTAAGTGTCATCGATTATTAAGGGGATACATGTTTTCACGCCCACCTTTTGTGCAATCAATGAATAAGTCATCAGGGACTGGCTTGTGACCGTCCAGAAATGTAAATATAACACCCTGTAGATTGACATCAGAAGCTGTGATACCAAGGAGTTGAATATGTGGAAGAACAATAACATGCAGTGTAACAAAATGTAAAAGTTAGTCTACCTTGATGTTGGCTCACAGAGGAATTGTGGTTGTTTGGAAACGTGATTTTTGTAAGGTCTTGTGTTTTGGATTTGTAGCTGAAGTTGTCTTTGTTTCTTTTTGGCCCTTCTTTAGCAACACAGTTTCATTCTCTCTCAAAGTAAAACACACTTCACCAAATGATGTTGCTTTTTACATGTATCTCTGATGCATTTTAGTCATTTGACAGCGTTTGCGCCAATTGTATTTCAACGGTTTGAAAGGTATGCATAAGGCCAGTTGAAGTGAAGGCCATTCCAGATGCTCAATAAAGTTGGTTGGCGAATTATGGGTTTCTGTCAACTTCTGAATTTATTGAGACAAGTAAAAATGCTTGTGGGTGTTAAAAATAGTTTTAGACAACTTTATCGGTTTAGTGCATTCCACAAGAGCTACAGCTGCAACAAAGCACTTAACATATATTGTAATTGTTGATACTAACATGCACATACAGTATATTGTAATTATTGATACTAACATGCAGTTGATAACAGAAAACAGAACAGTGTCGGTCACAAAATAGGTATAGGCATGACAGATGTCATTTTCAGCAATGTGTTTTTTTTTTCTTTTAACGTCCTGTAATTCATAAATCAGGTGCATTCTGGGATATGGCCTACATTTAATAAATGAGGCAAAGTTCCCTGAGCCAACATATGCATTCCAGGTGGAATGTCCAGAATAGCAGTAACAATAGTCATTAAATATATATATATTTTAAAGCAGTCTTGTGGTTCTAAAATATAGGACTAAATGAAAAAGCAAATAAGAGTTGAGTCGTTTCCTATAATCCCAATACACAAAACGACAAATTGAAGTGAATGATTGGACAGCGAAAATTCATGTGATCGTTGAGTAGAATGAGCCAAAATGTTCCTCGACAGTGACCCTCTTTTTAGATTTGAAACACCCTGTCTACTGGCTATATTTTACGGAGGCATATTTCGTCCAGTTTATGCGCAGTCGAACGCTTAGCTGTCGTAAGTTTATTGTACCACGAGGTGGCAGTAAAATAAAATCTATCGACCGTTGCTCCTGATGTGATGCAGTCAGAATGCTGCCTCTTAACTGGAAAGTGAGTTCCTGAACATCCCCATACTAAAACATGTCGCTACTGCTAGTCGGAAAATGAGTAAGAATAAATTAAAACATTTATACTACAGTTGCTACCACTTCATTTCTTAAGATAAATGATTCACTAATAATTGCAGTACAAAGTTCATACACATCCCCTCCCATGGGATGTTTTGTTCTTCGATTTGTGCACAATTATACATAACCGACTCGACATATATCCCCCTGCCCTTTTTCCCTCATGCTGTTTAACATTTTGTTTTTATTGATTTGATTCACACTAGTTCCTGAGTCATGATGGTTGAGTTTCATACAAACTTCTTCCTGGTTGTGCACGTTTCATATGTTGTGGTGATCCCTCAAATAGTTATTCCCTTCCCTATTTTGAAACAGATTTTCAATGTTTTATGGTGAAATGCTGTTGCAGTTCTGCAAAACTACAAACATTGTACTTAAATATCCCAGTACAGTATTACAATATTTAATTTTACACACAGCTTGTATCAGTTGTGTGAGGCACATGTGTTGTGGCTGCTGGCTTGGTCAAGTAACAGTGAAGAGACAATTGTTTTTGTTATTTCCACTTTATGTACAACACAAACTTTAACAAATAAAAAAGGCATTAAAAAAAAAAAAAAAAAGAGTGCAACATCCATACCTAAAAAAAACAAGAATACAAGTGAAAAGCCATGAACATACACAGTAATTATCTCACTAAACAGCTACAGTGATGTGCTGTTGTGACGGAGCAAATAAGATTGGCAAACTTGCTGAAAGAAATCAACATTGGAAATTAATAACTTCACTCTGGCACTTAATTAGTAGTCAACTGTGGTCATAAATCATTGTTCTTGTTATATAAATAAAAAGCCCAAACAAAAGAAATTCGTAATCTTACTTCTCAGGTGCCAGATGATTGATTTGTAAGCAGCCTGGCAGTTGTGAAACGTTTTGAATCTTTGCTGCTCGATGTGTCCTCATTACTCTCTTTAACGCCTACATTATAAAGCACTGGTCCAAGTACACAGCGTAACATGGCATCTAGTTTTAAGCATGCCGAATGGGATAGAGGGTTTTGGCCGTCATGTAAAAATTGTGTGCCCAAGATTAAGATTACGTATACAAATCTAAGATTTGAGTGCATAAATTCAGACAGTAAATGTTGATGTGGTCTCTTGAGTCGTTAACAACTTTAACACACTTTTAAAAATGTTACAGTAACATTTAAACAGTGCCCTGAAGTTATGAAAATGCGGATGTCTTTTTGACTAGTTCCGAGATTAATTATGCTGCTTGTAAAGGGTTCCTAAAGTCATTATCTTTCATTCTCATCTTGCTCAAACATATTCCTTGGTGCTGCTAGGAGGTCTGGAGATGGGATACTTTGGTGTAGATTTGCCTCTTGGGCAAGAAGCTGCCAGCATTCCACCCCCGATTACAACCAAGAAGGCTCCAGCCCAGGCAATGAAGACGGCCGACCCAAACTCATACCTTCAAAAAGAACACAAACTAGTCACGAAGGAGAAGCAGAGTATGTGACCCCTCCCCCACTGAGGAAACCACTGAACTGAGGAAACCAAATTACAATTATCCTGAATTGGCATGTACTGTACTCACTTGGTGTTGACTGGAGTGAAAGGGTTGTAGAAGGCTTGGATGATATCGTGAGCATACCAAGAGCAGGCAATAATGGCGCACAAAGCTGTGGGTAACCAAAGAATGTAGTCAACAAGGTTTTGTATGAGTGTGTGTACGGGCATGTGCATATAACCACTTACCTCCAATCAGTAAGATAATGCCACCTGCCATGGCAATGCGAGACTTGCGTGTTTTATCATCTCCGCCACAGTTTGTGCACTTCATCCCCATGCAGGCTGCGCCCAGGCCGGCCACCGTTACGATAATGCTCACAATCATGAGTGCGCGTGTTGCCTGGAGGGCACCTGAGTGAAAAGGATAAGATTGTTTTAGGGATTAAGAGTATCCATTGGTATACATAATGCCTGTTGCAAAAAAAAAAAAAAAAAGGATAGTCAAATTCAAAGCCCATGCGATGACCTTTCCTAATTGGTGGATTTGATTTTTTTTTTGTTCCAGCTACAGGAAAAGGTATTCAAGCAAACAAATGGACTTCAGTTGCTTGCTCCCGCCAACCCATATCGGAATGGGGGGGACCTCAGGTGTGCATGCACAACTCAAACAGGTCTGACCAGGTTTCAGGTTGCATCATGGAGGACACTCTGAATTTCACATACTGGCTACAGGTTAACATTTTAGGCTTGTGACCTCTGTACACAAAGAGCCTCTCTGTGCATTCAGGCATGCAGTGTTTCTGCATTTAGCTCCTTGAGTTGCTATTTTTCAACATCATTATTGACTCGCCACTTCATTTCAGAGCCGAACTTTACTCGACCAATGTTTATCAAAGGTGGGTGCAGATACTTTTAAAGATTGGGAAAATGTAGGAAACTAAGATGAACAGACCCTGCAACGGTAGCATGACGAGCAATAAAATAACGGACCCATTTAGCCCCCGTTTTTAAAACACCGTCAGACAGATAACAATCATAAAACGCAGTTAACTGAGCCAATTTCAATGCACCTTGTTTCACATGCATGCGTAACCACTTCCTTGAACTGACTGTTACAGCAAAGTGAGGCCACAAGTCTTTTTTTCCAACCAGATGATTAGGAACTATTTTAAAACAACGTGCATGAGAGTGATTTCGAGCGTGCGTGCGGTAGCTGTACAAATCTTGAACATTCAAATCTCCTCTGCTTTGTCATGGACCCCGTACAGTACACAAATTGGTATTGGTGAGGGGAAGAAGTTTTTTTTCTTTAGAAACGACATTCTTATTCTTTCGTCGGGGAGCAGAGTCAATAAGTGACTAAACCGGTTAGGACGAGCAACAGGAACCAGAGTGCAGTTTACAGTGGTAAAAACAGTGGGGCAGGTATAACGGTGGCTTAAGGACTCGGTCGGTGACTTCCCCATTACAGGTGTGGTTCATTTGCTTTTGTTCCGGTTACTCGTAGGGCCACATTTAGGTCAAATTCGCTGGCTTATAAAATCAGTTTCGCCAAGACAATAAATGCCTCACCGAATGGAAGAGTATTTTTAAAAAAAAAAGTGTATTAAGTATGAATACCGGCAGAATAACACTCAGTAACGAGTTGTATGACTTACTGTTGAGCTGGAGGATGGAGTCGTAGACTTTGCATTGGATCTGGCCTGTGCTTTGGAAGGCACAAGACATCCAAAGGCCTTCGTACATAGCCACTGCTGTGATGATGTTGTCCCCGACATAGGCCGACATCTTCCACTGGGGCAGAATTGTGCCCACTACCAAACCAATTAAGCCCAGAAGCGACAGGACGAATCCCAACATCTGCAAACCGGAGTTGGCCATTTTCTCTTCTTCCTCTTCGACGACGACCTAACTTCAAAAATGGGGGAGGCGACGTGCACCTGTTCAAAATCTCACGCCTAGTCTAAATCGAAAGGTAAAAGAATAAAAAATAGTAATCCTGTCTTACTTTAAATTATGTAAAAACAATTTGTTCCAGTTATTCTTAAAAGTCTTAATAAAATGTTTCCAATGGCGGTATTGAGTTGGCCGACGATGTCACCTTGAGCACCTGTTGCTTTGCCGCACCTTTAATGGGGAGGGGACAACGGGAGCGAGCTTTTAGGCAGTTTCTGTTGCCGGTGGGCGGGTACGCGCACGCCTCAGTTTCATGACGTAAGCATTTCCGGGAAAATCTTGCCACACCACAAACGCGATACTGCAGTGCAGGGGGGGGGGGATTTCTTTCAGGCGTTTTAATTTTTATATTTAAAACCAAAAACAAAATTTTTTTAGGAATCACCTTAGTATTTTTATTCATAATTTTCCCTTTCGCTTGCTTGTTCACTAATCTGGTTGAAGTCTGTCTGTGTTACAATGTCAATCAAAAAAAAATACCAACTTGTGTTCAAAATATTGTCTTTTTTTTCTTGTTTTCCCCAAATATTGAAAAATGACATGGGCATCTTTGATATGTGGATGACGATATTTAAGGTAATAATTATTTATTTAATTGGGGACCTAATTTGACATCTTCATGTGAAAGGCCACCTTTCTGTCATTTACTTTGTATTTCCTCAGCAAACTTGTGTCATTCAATTTGTATTTATTTCAAAGTTAAACACAACACAGGCAAAAAGGCATTGGAATTTTGACCTATTCTGTCTACATTGATACTGGATTACAACTGGCTATCTGAGTCACATTGCAGAGGCGGGCTAAAATTTTGTTTGTCAACCGTCGCAACTATGATGACGAACAGAATTACTCGGAGAAACAACCGAAACCATTACAAAGTGGATGATTCGTACTGTTTACTATTTCAAGAGTCGTGACTTTTCTAGGTCTACGGTCTGGGTGCTGCTGCTATTCTGATTACTGTAGTGGCAATTAACACTATTAAGATTAATGTGTGCTGAATATTACATTTTTCATGAAGTGATTCACCCTCTTTGACATGTAATTTGAACATCAAAGCATTTCCTAGCACAAATGTTCCAAAATAATGACGTGAATTAGCTTAAGTATCAAAGATAATTCTGCTAATACTGGGCAAAGGTTTTGTAGTTAAGATTCACTCATCTGCCAATGACTCATCACCTTAATGAATCTTTGTAGCAAAGGCTATATCTGGATCTGAACTGGAGCAAAAGTCTCTTAAGTACAGTGGCAAGTAAGTGTTGGACTTATAAATACAACAAAATACTGACCAAGTTAAAACTGAGTCTCAAACAGAAAGCTCAGCATAAGTAAAACATTTAAATGTATCATAGTGCCCAAAAACATTTATTCTTCCTCACATCTGTTGAAATTTTGTGAATTTGAGCGCTATATTTGGCCAAACTCTTACATTTATGAACAGCTGTATTCTGTCTGAGCTCCGACTGCTTTGCTCTACACACTTTAACTGAGAATTATATCTTATCTTGCAACTGTAGAACCACACAAATGTTCAGATTTGAGATGCTCTGGTTTGAGGGATCAGAGTCGTAAAGAGAAAGTGGTTTTTATTATTATTATAGTTTAAAAAAAGTTTTTTTTTTTTTAAATTCAACTCTGACTTAGGAACATCTGAAAGGAGAATGTGTTTTGAAAGCCAGTGTCAATGTGGAACCCATGCACAGTAATCTACCGCATCGGATGCTGCTCAGCTTGATCATGAATATGAGTTGTAAGTTAATTAGTCTAATCCGTGCTACATGAGCTATCCATTTAGCATGGTAATCATTCTGACATTTTACTGTCTAATCGACTGCTGGGCCGTGAACTAGTTGTAATTGCATCTATTCATCCATCTGATACATTCTGGGTTAATCCTGGCTATTTAAAAAGACAGTTGACTTGGCTACAGATAGATATTTTGAAAGCAGAGGTTCGATTTTATGTTTCCACTTTTAACACGGTCAATGCATTCATTCCATGCTGTACTCTACACGTGTTGAAGAAATATGAAATCTACAACTGAGACTTTTGTGCCACATGATCTGGAGTTGTTTTGGAAAATAAGGCAGATGATTTTGAACTTTGGCCTCATGGTGAAGTGGTGGTTGGCAATTTAACACATTTGCCACACAGTCACGGCCAAATCTTGGCTCAGGCCCTCCTGTCATGTGGACTTGAGCTTGCGTGCATTTTAGGTTGGTTATCCATCCATCCATCCATCCATCCATCCACATCCATCCATCCTCTGTATGACTTGTTCATCAGGGTTGTGGGTTTGCCACAAATTTGAACCAGGGGAGGAATTTTTTTTCTGCCACCTTGTGGAAGTTTATGCACATTGCAGTCATTGAGTCAACAAGATGGCTGACGTCTCTGCCCAAGTTCAGGTAGGCTGCATAAACTTTAGTTTGAATTGACTGTTTATTATTGCGACAGCGCTTCTACAATTTACTCTCAAATGCACGATTTGCACATCGTTTGGTAACATGAATATGTTACGCATGGTACGACACGAAAACTTCATGCCAAGCTGAAAGACAAGATTGCATGTTTAGTGCGCGCCTGTGTGATGTTTGCTTTTGTTTGTGTGTGTTTGTGGTGTGGGGGCGGGGTGTGGTGTTAATGACAAAACAAACTAACAGTACTGCTTACAACAATACAAATATATTATGTTTTATTGAATATTATTCCAGATCTCCTCTCAATTCAGGAATAGGAGTTGTAGAAATATGCACAGGTGTGATGGAATATCAGGTTACCGGAGAGGGTAAATCGAGGGCTTGTGTCTGTTGATACTGAGAGGGAGGCATCCCCAGAGTTGTTAAAACAAAAAAACAAAAACAAATCATTTTTGACATTTAGTAATTATTATTGCAGGTCAGAGATTGCCATACATAGCAAATCCATTGCAGTTCAGTCCCCTGTTTAATTTTTCATGTCCTTGATTTCAAACTGGTAAAAAGTTCCATTGCATATTGCTGGTTTTCATTCCTATGGAATTGTAAAAAAAAAAAAAAAGCCAGTTTTTATTAATGTGGCTCTTGGAGTCCACTGCGTGTCTAAATCCATAGTTGCCTGCAGATCCAGACCATCTCTCTTTGGCCACTCAGTCCCAACGCCCTTGTTCCTTTATGGCTTTAAATCAGCTCTTCTTTTTCTGAAAACGTCTTTTTTTTTAAAATTCTGGAAGACAAGAATACTGACTTGAGAGTCAGACACCCAGAGTTCGGTGGGGGGTGGGTGGGGGGAGAAAGAGAGAGACAGAGAGAGAGAGAGTTTAAGTCGTTTGAGGGAACTTTTTGGAAGACGTGCGTGACCAGAACTGTGAGCCCACAAAGGTCATAGTTCTTTTTTTTGACAGAGCACATGTGAGCTTTGGTCGTTTTTTTCCCCCTCTCTTTGTTTTCACTTGAGTACATCTTTCACAAACCAAATACATAACTTAATCACATAGTAGAATTCAGCTGGGATGAAGGTCACACGAGGGAGGCGGGCACATCTTTAAAAAGATGCAGCAGTGCTAACAAAAGCCCAAAACAGACCCAAAAGAGATCCCATTTGAAGAAGGAGAACCGCTCTGCTTTGTTTGAGGACTTTGCATTGGAAATTAAACACAACTAATCAAAAACGGACAACACGCATTGAGAGCTATAAACAGAATAAAAAAGGACTTGACATATAGTACACTATTCATATGTATAATCGACATAGCATACGTTACGTATGATAGAACTCTGACACAGTCACATTTTTATAGTAAAGCACACGGCTAAATAGCTTATAAAGACCACATAGAATCTCTCCATTTGTTGTCAGAATGACTCAAGAACATTTGCAAAACTGCAAGTGTGAGATCAAGGGCGGCAAAGTATTTTTTTTAAAATAAAGATGATTCATTTCAAATTAGCTTGGGAAAATGATGAAGAGTTGTTCGTATCAACAGTCATAATCCGTGTTCATATTCTGCTTTCCCACCGCAGTGGATAGAATTCGTGACTCATCCTTACCATTTGCATACATTCGGAAAACACAATTTCTTTGTGGAACCTTGAACTAAAAATCACTCAAAATAAATCAACCACCTTCTCTAACAGAATGAACATTTTGTCACTTGGTTGATGAATTGAATTTATACCTCAGTCAGTCGTTCTAAAGTTTCCAGTTTGCATGTAATGCATATGTAAAAGTTACTCTTAAACATACTGACTGTCAAGTGCAAGTAAATAGCCTTTGTGTTGTCAGTGACAAATTATTCCGTGGGGGTGAAAAAATTTATTTTGGAGTACTGTATTTAAATAATATGTTGAAAAGGCTATCATAACCAATCAAGCATAAATCAATTTAAAATGAAATGCAAATGTTATATTCGAATTTAATAAGTCTTGCGTTCTTCCCACTCCCCTTTGAGCATGGACAATTTTGTGAGGTGCACCTTGGGCTAGTTTTGCTTGTTTGTTGCCGTTGGTATTATTTAAATGTTTACTTTTGTTGTTTTGGTTTTTCTTTGCGTTCAAATACACATTCACATTTGATCCATGATTCCGAAATCACATCATAGCGCAGTTGTGAACACCAACTGAAGTGGTGGCTTTGGAAGCAAATAACGATTTCCAATAGAGGGAGCTAGTTGTACACAGATGTTCCCCTAATCTGATGTCCATGTTTTCAACATGCATGTGTTGCAAACCAAAAGAACATGCAGATACTGCAATGTTGGTGCTGATATCCTGCCTGCTTTTGCAATGAACTGAGGAAAAAGAGACATTTTGTGTTTTGGAGGGTAATCGCGAGACAGAGATGTGACTCAAAACACCTTCTTGTTGTGAATTATTTATTTTTTTTGTTTTGATATTTGTTTTGTAAAGCGCTTTGTTACAGCTGTTGCGAAAGCGCTATATTAATAAAGATGTATTGTGTTGTATCTTGGAATGGTTTTAATCTCTGCTGCGATTTAAAAAAAAAATGCTGTGATTAGTGACAGCAATCCAGGTCCCCCGATAAAAATCTTATTTCAATATTGAAATCATTGAACGCGTTTTATGCAGTGATTTGCATTGACCACTGCAGTTGAAAAGTCCATGACTTGAGTTTGTGGGTTGTCGTCCTTTGAGACAGTCGGTTAATGTTTTAATGTTTCAAGCAATGTCCAGGCCTTGCATAGTCAATTCCTCTAAAAAGGGATCAGAGTGGGCTGGTCTGGTTTAGTTGAAGAATTTTGCCTCAATTTATATGTATTTCCTAAAAGAGAGTCTGTCTGGCCAATGTATTTATTTTTTTTTTTTTTTAACCAGAGGATACAGGTCAGCAGGAGAGGAGTGTCTTTCTAATTGATCTACAGAAACGAGAAAGTGTATTTTCCACACAGCTGGCCTCTGAGATGTTTGTGAACCAATGGATTTTGCTGTCTCTGCCAGACCTTCCAAGTAATTTTTGCAACCATCACAAGTCTCTTGTTTGTGTTTCATCGAGCCTATCGATCATTGTTTCCCATGCCCTTTGTTTTGCTCCTCCGCTCTGTCTTGTCCTGCCCAATTCTTAATCAACGGCGCGCGTGCGCACACTTTACAAACACGTGTTTAAGCGTTTCCTGAATTTCCTCCACATTCTTACAACTTACTGTTTTCTTTTCTTTTTTTTTTACATTTTTACTTCCAAACAAAGTCATTCTTTACTTCACATTCAAAAACCGCCTTTTTTTTTAACATTCTTTTTTTCCTGTCTGTCTACATGTCGTATTGCTGTCTTGACAACTTGCGTGGGCATTCTTCAGCACGATGAGCACGAGGGGCTTCTTTCAGTGCTTTATAAAGAGGGTAGGGATATGAATGTCTGATATTTTGAAATAGAAAGTCATAAAGTTTGCCATCTTTGTTCGGATGACAGCGAAATAAACCAATTCCATACTCCCGACTCTCACCTTGAAATCATACAGTACTTAAAATTATTGCTACGCGGGGACTGAGGAGGGATCATTTGGGTTTTCCTTTTCTATTCCGCACCGATGACAAAGCACACGTTTGGGGACACAAATTGCCCTTGAAACTCACACACACAAAAAAAAAACGAACCAAAAAAAAAAAAACAGAGGACTTCATTAAAATATGCAATTCATTTCATTCATAGCCCTCGCGTCATAAATAACTCACTGTGCCAAGCGTGCTCCATTATCATATCAACATGCCTCATCCGTCCCTGCCAAACGTCTTGCATATCTTACGGTAGAAATTCAATATCAGGATTCCTCAAAAATCTATGTGGCCTTTCGTCGTCAACAGCGTACACTATGCATCTACTGTATGGATGCATTTATATTAAAAATTAATATTTTTTTCCATCCTGTTCTTTACAGTCTAGCATTCAATTCCAGGCTGTGTACATAACAATTGTTAAGGCCTCCAATTGACTTTCTGTTAAAAGATTATCGGCCGTAATTGCAACTAAATTTAAGAGACCATTACCCAAACACAATGTCAAGGTTTGCCATCGCCCAATCTGGGAATGTGTTGAATATATATTACAATGCATACATCTATTGCCACAGAAAGTCACAGGAGTCTATTGCCATTATTTCCATGAGGAAATTCAAATTAGCGAAAGAAACAAACAAACAAAAACAAAAAAACGAGGCGCACTGCTTTTTGTATAAAACTCAACTGAATTTTTGTTAGGACAACCGCAAATGTTAGTTATTTTTTAATATTTATTTACTGAGTCGTTTATGTATTTTTTGCGTATTTAGCCGTGATTATATTGCCATTTACATTTCTCTCTACAATGTGGTGCATGTTTGCTGGTGATATCCAAGCGCATGATGAAACGTTGTAGCTATCTTTTGTCCCGAGGTAGATTGCACGAGTGACGTTCCCTCTTGGAATTCCAGATTGACGCGAGGTCATTGCATATCGGTTGTAAAATTGTCTCTATTTAATTTTTTTAGAGAGCCAAATATAAAACCTGAAAACAGGATACGAGCGGATCACCTTCTTTGTGACTCGGTTCATAAAAGACTCTTATTCTCCTACAGACAGCGTTGCGTTCTTTTCCGAATGACGCGGTTAAGGTTACCTGCAGTATCTCTTTCCCTTGCACCGACACACATCCACAAGCATCAAGTGTATCGTCGGAGTCAGACGTCAATACACAAGGGTGACGGCACGGTCCCACCAAGACATCCACTAGGACGGCTACGTTTTTGAGGGTGATTCTTCCAAGGTGATTTGATAAAGCGAGCGGGTGGATAAGCTGCCAGACATCGTCAGAATAACAAGTGCTCCTGCTCCGAGGCTCCTCTGGCTTTGATGTTTGCCTTCAAACTCTGCTTTATGCTGACAGCAGATGCTGAGTGAAGTATACACCTCGGCTCTTTTTTTTTTAGATGACTAGGTTCTGATCCACACTGGAGTGAAAATATGACCCAGTTGTTGGTGTGTAGCTTTTGAGCTAGGTCTCTAATGATAAGTGATCACCTGATGGGTAGAAAAGCTGGAAAGAGAATGTCACTTATTCTCTTTCTGTGCCTCAGTCATTTTTTTGATGATACTGAGTTATGGCCCAAATAAGACTCGGATTTAAGATCTCATGGGTAGAAGATTAGTGAATGGTTTTGCTGTATTTTAGTATCTGTTTTTTTTCCATTAAATATTTCATTATTACTAAAAACTGGGAAGTCGCAGATTTCCATCCATCCATTTTCTAATCCGCTTATCCTCACAAAGGTGTCGGGCGTGCTGTAGCATATCCCAGCTGTCTTCGGGTAGTAGGCGGGGTACACCCTGAACTGGTTGCCGGCCAATCGCAGGGCACACACAGACGAACAACAACCCGTGTTCACAATCACACCTAGGGACAATTTAGTGTCTTCCATTAACCTGCCATGCATGTTTTTGGAATGTGGGAGGAAACCGGATTATCCGGAGAAAATCCACACAGGCACAGGGAGAACATGCAAACTCCACACAGGAAGGCCGTAGCCAAAATCGAACCCTGCACCTCTGCACTGTGAGGACAACTTGCTCATCAGCTGACCACTGTGCCGCCGTCGCAGAATTCATTTAGATTTTCTCTAAAAAATGGCCAAGAAGTATTGATGGCTATTGCGTGGCCGAAGGAATCGTATTTGTGAGATTGCGCCGTCACTTTCTCCCTGATCCTCATCTGACTTGATTTGACCCAGGATTCCAGTTGCCATCTTGACTCTTTTGAGCTGCTTCATCTCATGTTGAGCTTTCGCTGACCTTGATGATTAGCCGAGCTGGTCGGCAGATGGTGTGGGGAAAAGCCGGCTGGGCGGCACAGTCACCAAGTTTAGGGATCAAGAGTGGGCTCATGGGTGAGGATTATGAAGTCGAGACTGCTTTGTAAACGTGCGGATGGTGAATATCACAATGCAATAGCGCAAACGCTGCACAGGCGCGGCAGAAAAGACAAAAGTGTCACAGTGACCATGAAGCATGATGATAACCGAGAAAATAATGAGCCTGTGTATCAGGAAATTTGAAGGGGCTCAGTGGAGACAAACATTTGGGATGGTAGTTGAAAGTTGCTACGGCCAGGGTCCAGGTCTGTCATTCTGTGGTGACAAGGGCGGGGAGGGAAGATTCCTCTCTCATTGTGTTGTCTGCTGATGGACTGCTCACCCTTCATCCCTCAGCATCTTATCGTGCACTTCTGGACCATGAGAGACATTCACCCGGCCATTCTCCGAGCATGATGGCTGACTTTGTTCCAAGTGTCACTGTTGCCCTCTGACCCACCCTCCGTCTCCTGTGCTATGAGGCATCAGCCTTGGGGGCTTCTTTCCGTCCATTTTTTAAGGACGGGGAATCTGATGTTTTGGTTGTCTTCCGTGGAGGACTCACAGGCTCACTCGTGAGCTCATGTAGCGATGGCTCCTTATACATTGCAACTGTACAGCAAAGAAATAATGACCATAATTACCGACAAACATTGACATTGTTATACATCGTAGGGATGGGCATTAAAAATCCACAAATCAGATGTTGACAATTTGGGACATTAGATAACATTTTCTTTTATCGGTATCGTGTGCAGTCAGTAATTTCTCAAACAAGACGCAAAACTGCCGTTCATCCTTTCAGTGTCAAGTTTGCTGGCTCAAGACAGGATTGGAAATTAACATGACGGTCTCCCTGTGCACACGCACGAGTCATTGGAGATGATTAATTTGCTCAACACGACAGGGAAACTTAGTGTACCTGATTGTAGATTTCGCATGATGGCCGAGGGTTGGAGCCTGCTAACACCAGAGCTAGCACGTCATTGCTTCTACACCATTTATCTAATCAATGGTGTTGAGTTAATTTGCGTAATATAATCTTATCGCAGAGAGCAACTGGTTACAAAGTTAAGGCACTCTTTCATTCAGCATATGTATGCCACACGCACAAAGTGCCGACGTGCGTTCTTCTTCAGTGGTTCAGCAGCTTGTTCTTTGGGTCAGTAGACAAGCACAAGGCGGACTAGGCTCACACAAATGAAACTAAAATGATCTGATCAATAATTCTACCTGCCGTTGTTTATTTAGTGTACAGTATTCAAATGCCCATCCCGAATTACAGACAAGGCTCACAAAAATGGAAACTGACCCTCGATAACTTTAGGCAGGAAGTGCGCGGCTCCTTTGTTCTTCTTTACCCGGTTGCCCTTCATGACCTGGCCGTCACGGTTGATACCGATATACCAAGCGCGACCAGACTGGGTCTGCCGATAGAGCATCGAGGAGTATGTGACGTAGTAGTTCTCAAACACACTCTCCTTGAACTTACACTCCGGAGTGAAGTGATCCTAGAAATAAACATGAAAAGGGAGAACGGGGCAGAGGTGCATTCACATTAGCAATGATTGCAAGGGAAGCCAAATTGCATGCAACTGTCATGAGAGCAGAGAAGCATCATTGGAGTCTTTGAACATGTAAAAAGAAAGCACGTTTGAAAGCATGGACATCCTTATCCTTGGGGTATAAAAACATTCATGCCTTACATGGCAAAACAACATGAACATCTCTGCTGATCATTAAACCTCCCACAGGGAAAAGAAGACGATACGCGCAACAAGCATTACACAATGGACAAAGATTGTTTATACAAATTTGCATCTGGATCTAAAAGAACAGTGTTAAATAAAATTCTATGAAAGTAACAACCCCATCTGACAGTTTGACTGAAATATCAAAGCCCAAACATGTTGCATTGAATTTTAATGTACATTGCTGTTAAATCAAGAAATGACAATCTGGATAAGATTTAGGAGAAAAGCAACTTCAAGACGCTATGATGTTGACAGTAATAGCACGCGAACAGACAAACAAACCCTAGCCAATGAAAATACCGTATTGGCCCGAATATAAGACGGCCCCCTCTTTTTCAAGACTCAAGTTTGAAAAAAGACCTTTTGAACACCCAAATTAATTTTTATACAGAAAATAATTACAGTGCATCTGAAACAAATGATTATAACAATATATTTGAGAGAAAAAGCATGTTATTTTGCCTCATTCAAATCTGAAGTGCAATGACATTCGTAAATGAATGGCTTCTGGTTTTCGAAATGTAAATTACATCATAACTTCTCCTCAGCTGCCCACTTTTCTCCAGATTGTCACTACGTTTCTCCATTTTCTGTTGTCTCTTCTATTATTTTCTTCACTTTTCCTTCTTACAGCTATATTTTATTTTTCTTCTTCGTGCTACCGCTATTTTTATTTTTATTCTTCGTGGCAGGGGTTCACTTTGGCCAAGGGAGTCAAGTTCAGCATTCGCTTCATTGATATCGGGCGCCATCTAGCGTAATGAATGGGTATGATGTCTAGACCCCGAATATAAGATGATCCCCGCTTTTTCAGTCTTATTTCAATGCAAAAAAACACGTCTTATATTCGGGCCAATACGGTATAACCTATTTTAGTTATACCGTTTTAGTTATTTAGTTGGTTCAGAAGCGAGCATTGCAAAATTCTGTCACTGATGAGTTGTGTTGTAACACTTTCAGGGAGCCTTTCTGTCATAGTTGACTTGAGAAATGTGTTTCTCAAGTGTTTGGTTTCGAGATCGGTGTCAAGACCAGATTTTGAAAGTCTTGGTCTGTCTCGGACTCCACTTTCAAAAGTCTTGGGCTTGTCTCAGTCCCTGACCTGCCTGACTTTGGATATTCTGTCGAGGTCAGTCGAGACCGGCACTGATTTCCTATTCGTCATCTTCACTGATGGATAAGGAGAAGCACATGGTAAAACTACAAATACCTTCAAATTATGTTTGACTCAAACCTCCACCGTACATTCCACCATCCTAAAGACTACTTATGGCATCTTGGATGTTCTGTCAATGAAGCATAGCTCGCTCCATCTTTATGACCGTAATAAAATCAAAGGAGCAAAACTCGAATCCAATCCTTCCATTCAGTCAATCGTCACAAATGATCATTTCCCCCTCCCAGCCCCAAAACCACACCACACCGCTGCCCCCACGGGTGTGTTCTCTCTCTCCTCCATCAGGACATCTGAACCTTGTATCATGTTGACTGCTGATATTAAGCAGTCGAGACAGATATACATCTTCCTTAGTCTCTATCAGTCTTGTCAGGGTCCTTCTCCTGTCAGACAGCAAAGTCAATCTGGTGAATTGATTAATTGCCATCAACATTGCAGAAATGGTGGTGAGTTTCTACAAGACTTTGGGGAGAAAGAAAAGAGCTCGAGGGCCACCACCTGGCATAAACAAACCATAGCGAAGAGCCAATGGTAGAGAGAGATGTGATTCAAGACCTCCGGTTTCACACTTATCATAGATCATCACCTTTCTCCTTCTCTGGGAGGCATCATCCTTTAGCTGACAAGGCAATTCAGGACTTGGTGACCTTTCTCTGTCCACTCTGCTGCTCCAGGAGTTTATGCCCATTTAAGGCCTGCTCCCTGAACAGAGCAAAACAAGCCTCATTCAACCAACTATACCACTACTATGACCACCAGAAGCATGGAGCTATTTTAGGAGCCCCTGACAGGTTTGATACCCTCTGCTTTGGCTAATGCAAAGAAGAGAGGATCGATTGGTGATGTGCTTCATTTATTATTAATCCGATCAAAGAGCAGAGGGCAGGAGATGTCTAAGACAAAAAAAGGAGAAAGTTGGGAAAGTAATGAAGAAAGTAGAAGATAAGAACACAGACAAGTAGACAGTCTCGCCCGAGAGCAAAAAAACGAAGATTTTTGGGCTGACAAATTCTGTGCCCCTTGATCTGACAAACACGGCTCTCTCCATAAAGAAACCATCATTCTAACAAAATGCCCTTCAGTTCAACCTCTGAAATAAAAGAAACACCAGGGATAACCCCCCTCTTGCAAGTAATCCCCTTAATTACCCTTCATAATCACTTCGCTGAAAATAACCAACCTTTAGAAACCACATCAGCTGCCTTTCATTCATGTAATCCCAAAAGCAATATTTGCCATTAGTTGATAAAAACAAAAATCCAGGCGTGATTATACAATCATTGTTCATTTTTCATGGACATTTAGCACAAAGGGTCAAAAATTGTTGTCATGTTATTACATCTATTTTTGAAACCCCCTTGAAGTATCCAAGCTGAACATAGAACCCAACCAGCGCGTACTGACTCCCTCACCAAATTAAACTATGTACACGGATTATTACTGAGGACATATTCTATTTCTGTTGTAGTTATTGTTCACAGTACACATTTACACAAGTGAAAAGAGACTATGCCAACATATGAATTGTAGTATTGTATTGTATGTATATTTATTTAATTGAAAGTTCGATAAAACAATTTGTTTACCCTTCCATATGTGAATGCCAGACGGTGCCTCCCTCATGCATCCCATGCCAAAATGAATTTAAATGAAATCAGATGAGAGAGGTACAATGTGGCATCCGTGCTGAGAATCGACAAGATGCGACAAAACCATTTTCTGATGAAGGAATGCACCCGCCTCCTCATCCCCGCCAATACAAAACCCTCATTTCTGATTACGTCTCCCCTACCTCCTTCAGAACGCTTAACTCTCCTTGCCATCAGCCTTGTTTGCTCTTATACAGTCAAACCTCGGTTTTCGTCCATAATCCGTTCCAGAAGGCTGTTCAAAAACCGAAATTGTTCGAAAACCGAAACCACGCTCTTTTTAAAATAAAAATGTTTACTGAACACGTCTGCTCACAATGGAAAGCAACACGAGGAAGCGTCACTTCCTCGTCTACCCGAGGAAGCATCACTTCCTCGTGTAAGGAAGGCGAGAGGAGTCATGGTGCATTCAAGTGTGCTCAGTTTGTTCGAGAACCGAAATTTGTTTGTCATCCGAGGCATAAAAAACTTGAAATTTTGGGTCGAAAACCGAGACGTTCGAAAAACCGAGGTTTGACTGTACGTCCAAATACGACAAGTTAAGTGATAAACATATTTAAACTCACAGGGCAAAAAATCCAAAATTTGATAGTCACGGTGCATATAATCAAGAACAGAATGAATATTGATCCCTAATTTCAAATGTCTTATTTGCGCTTTTGTCCTCATGTGTGGAATCAACCGGTGCCTTGCAAACGTAGACGCGCTTCTAGAACCTTTAAGATGTTCTGGCTGCAAATCCGACATGCAATTAGTCGCATTGTCCTTTTTAGACAACAGGGGTCACAATGTCGTACGGGCTCTTTCTGCTTATTGACTATCCCATCAGTTTCGTTTGCATACACTGAAAGCATGAGTTTGCCCAGCCTCCGAAACATCCCAATTCACCATGTTTCCATATTACCACCGCAGCAAATCCACTTCACATAAAACCCATGTCATGGAAACCTATCTATCACAGCATTTTTCTTTATCGCGCAATCAGACGCTTGCATATAAAGGATACACATAAAAGGATGCAAAGCCAGCAGCAGCGCATATATTGCTGATGTTGTTTTGAGGCCGGATGCAGCTGCTCTTTGGCGCACCGTGTTACGTAAGTCAGTCGGACATGGATGTGCATATTAAAAAGGTTTATCCGCACATGAGACGGTCAATACCGTCTCGGAAGCTTTACGCTAACATACATAAAGCATGCGGATGATAATGTGATGATTTGTGTCCCGTGGCCTTCTGATTGGCAGATTGGTACGTCGCTGAGAGGGGCGGAGCAGCTTGCATTTTCTCTCCAACCTTCTGTGACACCTGCTGCCTTTAGTAATCACTCAGCTTTTTAATTATCCACGCTACCCAGGAAACAAAGTTTGGGTGTATCATTATTGCTCGAGGCATTTTATACCCGTGCAAATTACTACGGATAGGTACTACAAATAACCCTTGGTCTTACGTACGTGTGCATAGACCAATCCTGTCAATCGAATAGAATGCTTGCGATATTCACAATAGAAAAGGGAGTATTCACTGTATAAGGGGTTGACGACATTTGCCAAGAAAACATTTGTTTGTCGCCTCTCCGAGTGGGTCAGTGATGAGCTTCTAGAAGAAAATGTGTCCAATGAAAAATGTTTTCACTCTCTTGGGATTCTTTTGAATGGAAAAGCAAAGCACAGCACAGCGTGGCCTTTGAGCGGAAATATATGCACTGTGCCGTTCTACCTTCAATCCATTCCTGCACCGTTAAACCGGAACGTTAGACACACTCGAGAGGAAAATATGGGGTCGTAAAATCAAATATGCATGATATTATACCAAAAGACAGGTGTTCAGTTGTAAAGCACCTACATAGGAGTGTGTGCGTACATGCGTGTATGTAAATGTGTGTTTCTCTGTGAAAAAAAAGTGTGGGCTGCACTACAGCTATTGACTGCAGCAGAGGAAATCCCCACACTGTTCGCGGAGGAAAAGCATAATAAGCAGTGCAGCTCAGAGGATAATGAGAGCTTGTCCCTTTGCCATATTCCACATGCGTTTGCGCATAATTGTTCTATCCTGCACTAAAACCAACACATAAGAACAAACCATGTCTGGTCACAAAATAATATGCATCGACCGTGCTGTGAATATTTCTCCTATTCCTGATTTTTTAAGTTTAGTTTTTTAACAATAAATATAAAATGTCAAATAAAAAAAGTGTTTGTTCCCGATGTGAAGAAGTAAGTAAAATGTAAAAGAAGAAGAATTGTGATTAACCAGAGTTTTAGTTTTTGGACAGATGGCCGTATCCTCGCCTGATTACCGCCAGGGTTTTTTAATCCAGAAATAATTCGATCTGCTCCACGTTATAGCAAAAGTGCAGAACAACAATGCCGTGAAAAAGTATTTGCACACTTCCTGAATTCTGTGTTCTTTGCATATTTATCACACACAAAACTTCATCCAACCATTTTTAATATCACAGCAAATTGTCTCTGTCCTGGGTTAGCAAAGCAGCCACAGACCATCAGACAGGCGCCACCATGCTTCACTGTTGGCATGATGTTCCTTTCCTTCGAGCATTTTTTACCCCAGACATAACGGACCGCACATCTTCCCTTCAGGCACAGCAATGCCGAAATATAGTAAAACAACCCCTTTCATCAGGATCACCTTTCAAGATCGGGCCAATACATACCGTATTGGCCCGAATATAAGACGCCCCTGATTATAAGACGGCCCCCTCTTTTTCAAGACTCAAGTTTGAAAAAATACTTTTTGAACACCAAATTCATTTTTATACACAAAATAATTACAGTACATCTGAAACAAATGATTATAACAATATATTTGAGAGTATAAGCATGTTATTTTGCCTCATTCAAATCTTAATATCTGAACATTTAAATACGTAAACTAAAATGCAATCACATTCGTAAATGAATGGCTTCTGGTTTTTGAAATGTAAATGACATCATAACTTCTCCTCAGCTGCAGGTTAACCTGGCCGATCTTCGACCCACTTTTCTCCAGATTGTCGCTACGTTTCTCCATTTTCTGTTATCTCTTCTATTATTTTCTTCTCTTTTCCTTCTTACTGCTATTTTTAATTTTTCAGTCTTTCGTGCTACCGCTATTTTTATTTTTATTCTTTGTGACAGGGGTTCACTTTGGCACTTTTTCAGTCTTATTTCAATGCTAAAAACACTGTCTTATATTCGGGCCAATACGGTATTTTCGTGGTCAAAGTCACTCAGTAAAATTTTCACAAGTCAGGTGTCATTTAACATTGAAAGTGAATTTTGACAAAAATGTGGGGCCTAACGTTTTTAGTCATACATATGCGACAATTCCCATGCCTATTAAAAAAGGCTTATATGAGTTTTATTATTGAAAGTTTCTATCCGGAAATCTGTTTTAATTTGTTTAGACAAAAGACCAATGCGAAACATGTAACTGCCAAGTGGCAGAGTGAGCCTCTAAATCCAAAATGACAGTAGTGATAAAGGCTTTCCGTGTATTGCCTCTCTTCATATGATTACACAGAGAACCGCTTATCAGTAGCCACTAAAAAGCTTTGGAGTGATCAGGATCATGCGTAGCGAGGTGCGAAGCTTACCTCCCAAAGTCACAAACTCGTGCAGCAATATTTTGGGCTTTCATAGACTGATCTGCACTGCATACTTACCGAAGTATAGAGGTATCCGTCGCTATTCATGGCAAGGTACAGCCCCGTCTTTGCACCCTGGATTGCCACAATCCGCAGTCCCACGGGAATTAGGTTAAACTGCGCTAAATTGGATAAAACAGTTTAGGGAAGATAGAGGAGAGAAAATAGAAAGTCAGACAACTCTGAATTCAAACGGCAAACTCACGCACGGCTAAAAACCTCTGCATTCTCTTTCTGCATTGTCGCAGTCTTAGAGGCTGCAGTCTCTTTACTGCATGCTACAGCTCCCTTTTTACCCAAATGCCGTGACCTCTCAGAGTTTATGTTGCAGCAAACTCTACACCGTGTCACCTTCACTAAGCTTAACGCACCCTCTAAAACTGAATAAGAGCGGGATGCTCTACCTCAGCAAATGGGGCTTGGAGCTGAGCTAAAAGTGGATAGTTCGACACAGCACCCGATCAGTGCACTGCTTCAAAGCTAAGACAGACAGAAGAAAAAAGGCAAGATGGGGAACATTTCTTCCAAATTGGCTGAATCAACTGCTACTGCAGTGTGAGTATACGCCTTTGTGCCGAGGGTCAAAACCTCCAAATTCAATTCTACCTACAGGATAAATTGCATAATTTGGGGCTGAAAAGATAACATTAGACTTCCGGGGGTTCGGATAATATTCACATCATGTCAGCAGCAGGAATTAGAATTATCAACGTTGTAGCTATGAAGGTAATAGACTTCCCTCAGATGTATGATTGACTGAAACGACACAACTGATTAAACAGAACCGTATACGCACACACACACACGCACGCGCACACACTTACAAAATAAACTGCTCTCATCTCTTGTACTGTCAATGGTGCCATCGGGCTGCATTTGAAGGTAGTATCCATGTTGGCTATACAGGCGGGATACAATGCCTTTTAGTTGCGGCTCTGCAAATGAACACAAGGTAACATCTCCATTAATTCATTTAGCAATAATCTCAGAACACAAATTCAAGGAGTTTTAGGATACAAAGTTTCATCTCTGCTTACCGTGCAATGACACGACTACAATTCTAATTGTATGGTTTGAGACGATTCTTCCCTTAACGTGTCTTTTCAAGTCCGTTTCCTTTCAGATCAAACTGCGGCAACTGAATTGATCATGTCATCATTTCAAGACACGCTCTCATATCGCTCAACGATTTGTTTTGTTTCATACCTTGAACCTGCTCATAAATCAGCTATAAGAATCGCTGTGGCAAATAAACATCAGCATGTCAGCAGTTCTGCGAGCATGTTAACAAGCTGACATAAATATTTCGCTTGTTTGTGCCCGGCAGAATCACTCACGGCGCTTCGCTCTCCCATTCAAATATGCGGCATTCAAAAGGGGTCACACACAAATTATGTTGTAGCGGAAAGAAACTCCCGCCTTTTTTCAAAACTCTCATTCAGATTGTTATATTATGATGAGTAAAAAATATGCCGTTAATAGCTTCCCTCTCCAGAGAAGTCTCATTGCAAACAGTTATTCAGCATAAACGCTTAAGTTTTAGCAACTCTCGGTTAATTAAAGAATCGCCTGAGGTGCATTTCGCACTCATCCCCAAAACCCTTGTAAGACACACCAGGTGATGAATAATACACTTTGTTTTAGCCTCCGTATTAATGCGATGGTTTGCTATCACATGCATTTTTAGCCATAGCTGGGGTCATCAGAGGCTAAATTTAGAGAGCGAGTTGGAGAGTTAGCAACATAAAAGATGCAATCAGGAACCTTGGTGGTGGAGAACAGGAAGGGGGGAGGGTGGGGGGGTGAAAAGAGTGAATGTTTAATGAGCGAACGCCCCGCAGCTCATTTTAATTTAAGAAACAGACATAACCTCACCTCCTGTTTCTTGGTAATTCAAACAGTAAGGAGAACCCTGCAGGTCCTCTGTGACTCATCTCATTTTTTTTTTTCTTTTCACTGCTCACATTTATTTATCTCACCATTCCTTTTCAATGTATGTCAAATGAGAGAGGTGAACACGGATGAAGGCGCAGGACCAGGGAGTCGTGTGGGTGTTGCTATTCCTCCAAACTCCTCCTTTGCCCTCGCGCACAGCCCTCGAGGAGTGTCCTGGTAAACTGTGCAATATGTCTTGTCTTCTGGTGACTAGCACAGGGGGCAGCAAACTGGCACGACGATGATGCAGTGATGAGATCTGAATTACCGTTTCCCTCAGGAAATGTTCCAGGGTCGAAGCATCATTGAAATTGCGACCCGGTCCCATCGTTTCATGCATGCTGCTGAGAATTTCCTATCTTTCACATCTGCTAGTTCAAATACACCATCTTCCTTAACCACCCCCCCCCACCCCTCCATTTATTTCATTTATATTTTTTAGAATAATATACTGTACTTGAGTTGAACCTCCAACAACATGACGTACAATCCAATCAGAGCAGTCAGTAAATGTCAAAGTGAGGGATGAAAAAAGGGGAGATAACAAAATAGGGGAATTAAGGAGGCACTGGATAGATAGAGAGATCCCTGCGACATGCAATGAAGATGTCAGTTTGTTCAGAATGGGAGCTCTGTGCACCACAAACAAAAGCAGACTGAAGCAAAAAATCTATAGATGGCTCATGGTAGTCGTGCTACAATTAAGATGTTAGTCTCAGAAACACTTTTACTAATATTTCGCTGACCTTGACTCTACAGATCAAGTTTCAAGCCATTCCACCGACAATGGACAATCAATTCCAAGCCAGTACGAACATACTGTGTACCCCCCAAAAATAGCAAAACAAACACCTCAACAGCTTTACAGCCTACGGAATAAAGATTGATGGTTGGTAAAACCAGTGCCCGTCAACTACAGTCAAACCTCGGTTTTCGTCCATAATCCGTTCCAAAGGCTGTTCGAAAACCGAATTGTTCGAAAACCGAAACCACGCTCTTTTTTAAAGTAAAAATGTTTATTCAACACGTCTGCTCACAATGGAAAGCAACATGAGGAAGCGTCACTTCCTCGTGTAAGGAAGGCGAGAGGAGTCAAATGGTGCATTCAAGTGCGCTCAGTTTGTTCGAGAACCGAAATTTGTTCGTCATCTGAGGCATAAAAAAACCCTACATTTTTGGTCAAAAACCGAATTGGTCGAGAACTGAGACGCTCGAAAACCGAGGTTTGACTGTATGTTTAAATCGCAAACTTGGCGAACGTCTGCAATACTGAATGCTTTTCCTGGTTTAAATGCAACATGACAATAGACGCAAACGAGATTCCCAACTTGTTTTACGGTCTTTTTACTCAACAATACTAATTGTTTCTATTCTGCACTTACCTTGCAAGCATGCACCATCCTTATGTAACGCTCCTTTTTCAAAGAATGCTGAACTCCAGCTTTAATGGCTTGTGTCCTGCTGACTGTCATACCCCCTACTGCTCCCAAAAGTCCTGGAGAAGTGCACGCACTGACGGAAAGTAACATGTTGTGACAGCAGTCTACCTCCCGTCGGATTAGCAAAACGCACATTTGTTTACATGAGCAGAAAGGCTGTGTTTCTGTCACGGCGATGCAAATGTAGCTCGGGTTGCACCGCAGACTAGGTAGAAAAGAGGATGACTATCTCGAAAAGAAAGTGACTCTTCTGTGTTTTGGGTATTACAGATGTATTCCAACAGCAAACGCAAAGGCATCCACGCTTGCTCCCTTTGCAAGCGAGCAAACTTAAAATAAAACTTTTTTTTTTCGATAGCATAATAACTGCCATTGGCTGGCAACCAGTCTTGTGTGTAAGTCACCTAGGAGAAGTCTCCAGTTAAACCCGCCATTCTAATGAGGACGAGTGGATAGAAAATGCATGGATTTATCGATCGACACGCAGTTTATAAGTGACAACCTTGAACACGAGTGTATTCGCGTCCACTGTATACCCGGACGCTGTCATCCCAGCCATAATTGCTTGAAAGTACAATACTTTTGACTTTTCACTTACATTTAAATGATATCTCTTCCTTTGCAGAGCTTTCCAGACTCACTAGATTCATCATTCACTATTGTTTTATGGAGCTTTCACTTTCACATGAAAAGACCATCAATGATGTATCGCCGTCTTTTCGTGAAAGTCATCTGAAAATCTTTTTTTGTTTTGTTTGTTTTGTTCAAAAATGTAGTTTGTCTTTTATGGATCTAAATAGTGTACACATTTTATTTTTTGGTTGCTGCAGCATGATATCTTTCAGCACATACCGTACTGGCCCGAATATAAGACGGCCCTGATTATAAGACGACCCCCTCTTTTTCAAGACTCAAGTTTGAAAAAAGACTTTTTGAACACCAAATTAATTTTTATACACAAAATACAGTACATCTGAAACAAATGATTTCAACAATATATTTGAGAGAAAAAGCATGTCTTTTTGCCTCATTCAAATCTTAATATCTGAACATTTAAATATGTAAACTAAAGTGCAATCACATTCGTAAATGAATGGCTTCTGGTTTTTGAAATTTAAAATTACATCATAACTTCTCCTCAGCTGCCGGTTAACCTGGCCGATCTTCGACCCACTGTTCTCCAGATTGTCACTACGTTTCTCCATTTTCTGTTATCTCTTCTATTATTTTCTTCTCTTTTCTTTCTTACCGCTATTTTTATTTTTATTCTTCGTGACAGGGGTTCACTTTGGCCTCGGGAGTCAAGTTCAGCATTCACTTCAATGATATCTGGCGCCATCTAGCGTCATGAATGGGTATAATGTCTAGACCCCGAATATAAGACGACCCCCACTTTTTCAGTCTCATTTCAATGCAAAAAACACTGTCTTATATTCGGGCCAATACGGTACATCTCTCTTGTAAAACTTTAGATAAATATGCCCGAGGCACATTCTGCTGTCCCGGACATGTGGATATTTCCCATGCAGGGGCTGTGTATGATGTCGCTCATCACTCACAGGACCCATGTGGGGCTTGAGTGACAGAAAACATTAGCCGATCCAGGTCAGTGGAGTGTGGGTCACAAAAGAGACCTCCCTGTCTGTTTGTGTACATCAGTGGCGCAAGTGGTACACACAACATGTCGACTCATCAGCGGACCCGTTTCCCGAGCGACCTTCATCACATATGAACGGAAACAACAATAGCAGTTGACAGGAAGAAAAAAAAACATGCGACTTGCTGCTTTCTTCAAATGGAAATGCTTCATAAGATTCACCGTGACAACAATAAAAATACATAAATAAATCAATACCATCCAAGTAAATAGAGCGGCGAAAATATTTCGTTTATTAACCTGAGCGTGTCTTACACCTCGGCGGTAGCCATTTCACCGTCTACGCATGCAGGGACCCCCCTCATCAATTTACATTCAACACCAATAATCGTATTGAAAACCCCGTGGGAGGAATGAGGCCTCGTCCTAATAGTACCACCATTCACCAAGTAATTAGATGTGCGTCTGTACAAATGAGTTCAATGCGCATCCGACGCCAAGGCAATCACTTCGTGCATCGCTGCAGCCATCAAGGATGCTTAAACCCTTCCCTGCGATGTAATTGCTCTGAAAAATAAGCACTAGTTGAGGTTTATCACTAATCAGTGTTGGGTGCGTGTTAGTTATCATTGCATTAATGTATTTATCTGGCTTGATTCAAGCTCAGTATGTTGCTTGCTAATAGCTGAGTTTCTATTGAGAGGGCTGGAGGTAATTACTAGGAGATGCATGACAGAGCAGCCAAGGACATTTGATCGTCGACTCTGACCGAATCAAACAATGGGGGTTTTCCTTGACTTATATTTTCAAGACCGACACTTTCTCACCTCCTTGGCGATTACGTCTCTGTTACCCACACCTCCCTTCTTATTCTTTCCCGCCGTACGTGCACATGTACGGAGATCAAATACATCTTTCAAATATCCCCCCCCCCCACCCCACCCCGAGTTAATTATAAGAACTTCATGAGAGCACAGTCCTCTGCCAGGGCTGAATTATCCTTCAAATGTCTCCCATATTTGAATGATTTGCACTTTGTGGCTTGGAGTGCTTAATTTATGAGTGATACTGTCACTTTGTTTTTTCTGGTGTGGTTATTTCTGGTGTGTACATACAGTACCGTATTTTCCGGACTATAAGTCGCAGTTTTTTTCATAGTTTGGGTGCGACTTATACTCTGGAGCGACTTATGTGTGAAATTATTAACACATGATTATGTCATTTAACATGTTTTTTTCACATTAAACCACAAGAGGGCGCTCTTGTGGTTGATAAATCGACGATGAGTCTGACGTAAGCGACGTAGAAGAGGCAAGCGGCACATCATCTACATCCTAAGTTGGAGGAGTTGTTTAAAAGTGACACCAAGGATGAAGATTTCATTGGATTTAGTAATTTGGAGTGAAACTGATAGTTTGGGAAACTTGTTAGCATGTTCTTTATGCTAAAGTTATCTGAATAACTCTTAATAATATTACTGACATTACAGGCATGTCAGTCATGTAACGTTAGCATGCCGTACACTTACCTGTTGTTCTCTATTTTATTTTTATTTTAAATGGCCTTTCAAGATGACATGTATGTTTTTGGTGTTGGATTTTATCAAATACATTTCCCCCCAAAATGCGACTTATACTCCACTGTGACTTATATGTTTTTTCCTTTTTAATTATGCATTTTTTAGCTGGTGCGATTTATAATCGGGAGCGACGTATAATCCGAAAAATACGGTAAGTGGTGCGAATGTGCAGTTATTAGTTTCCGATATGGTTGTGTGTAGTTGACAGTAAAGCTGAGCTCGGGGTGAGGTCATACTTGGTTTGTTTCCGCCTAAAGCTTTCCAGGTCCACTTGTCCTGCTATTGTACTAAATGGATCTTTTGGCCATGGTCGCAGCCAGCACACCTGTTGAAATAGTCCGTTCCTCCCAAGAAAAGAAAACTATATGGCGGGAGAGTGACTTAAGAGCAGATTGGATGCGCAGAGTGCATCTATGATACCTTTCAGCCAAACATCGTCTGTGATCACGCGTGAGAGCCAACATTGCACTTTGCGCTCAGATTCCCTTGAATCGAAATGTATCGACGCATTTATTCGCTAATTTCCTTTGAAAACTTCACCCTGTGCGCTCTGCATAGTAGTAAGCAAACACACCCCGTGTGAACACTGCCAAGGGATATATTACAGTAGTTGAGTCAGATGTTATTATTCTGTTTATATTTGCATTCATAAACTATTCATGTAAGTGCACACCAGACACGTTACATAACTCTGGTCGTTTGAGAGCTTTTATTGGTTACTTCTAGGACTTCATGCTCATTTGTTCCCCCTTTTTTTCCCACTTCCTTGTCTGCTCATCAGCACCCCAATCGGTGTCCTCCATCTTTACCGACTTTCTTTTGTTGGAGGGAAGTTCAGTCTGTCCCTGTCAGGTTTCATCAAAGCGCCCACTGATTCCACTTAGCAAGTATGCGTGGGAGGTTAAGGTGCTACCATCAGGACGACGGAAAACAAACGGTTGCTCCATGCATACACATCCCTCAGCTGCCTCACTTTTAAATACGACTCAAGAGCTTTGTCAACAGCTTCTCCACAGCGAAATATCAAGCCCACTCTCAATTCAGAAAGCCGCACAGACAATCCGCTCATGTCCATTTCCCTTCCTTTCCCCCCCAAGTGATGAGAAGCTTCTGCAATCAAGAGACGAGGAAGTAAATAAGCCATGAAATGAAAGTAAATGCATAAATAAAACTCTTAATCTTGTGCAGATTTCCTACTTTTATGAAGAACGCCGTAAAAGATTAGGATTGGAAACTTTGTTGCTTTGCTTGGATCTAATCTGATGACAAGGATGGAATAGATGACGGAATTTTGACATCATCACGCCATGTCATTTCACACCATTTTGGTTCGAGATAATTTGAATCTTCTGATGTTCATCGTTGAGGTTCACACGTTGATGATTGTTGTTCTTGGGACTTGTCACACAAGTCGCAGACAAACCTCGGAAAGGTTTGGTTTGAAACCACGTCTCTTTGTCTTGCCCCCACGAGACTCACATGGCCTTTGTTCTTACACATTTTTCATGCAAACACTTAACGAAATAAAATTGAATAAATCAACATTTTTTTCACTGCATCAGATTTTTTTTTTTTTTTTTTGTGCATGTCATCACAGTTTCCGGCACAATCGGTAATTTTCAGGCAATCACGTGAGCCCTACTCTCAACTTTTGGAGTGTAAAATATAACAATAGAAACAACTTTTTCAACGAAAAAAAAAAGGGGGACAAGTGAAAAGTTCATGTGGATGAGAGCTTTCTGCAGTGACAGTTAATATCCAGCCTCGTGGTTTCCTATCTCACATTTTCTCTACGGCGGGCTGATTCACAGCTTTTTTCACTTCCACCCACCTTGCTTTAATCTCCTCTGCTATCTTTCTTTACTCCTCTTCCTGCATTTGATTACCCCCTTTATCTGTCTCTTTGCTTCGCGTTCCCATCCAGCCCCCACTTAGAAACACAATTTTTCTCTCCCATCGCTAAGATCTTGACTTTTCTCCTGTTAGTATCTGTTTACCTTCGCCAGACTCCTCCTCCCTCACCTTCCCGTCTCGTCCGCTTTCCCTCTGCCTCGCTCTGACCCCTGTCACACTCAGTAAAGTTCTGATGAGAAGCTACCCAACACTGCATCGTCTGATCAGGTGTTGTCGAGTAAGCGACTTTGCCCGGCCCTGATCTCTTGGGGTCAGCTTAATGCCATCCTCGGCTGAAGCTCTCCTTGTAACTCGGTCTGCTGCTCCCCAGCTGCGGCCTAACATTTGTGCTCAAACGGTCCTCGGGTACTTCCTCAACTGCATTGCTCCTCCCTGCGAACAGCCGCGAGAAGTCTCAATTGTATTTGTGCATTTTGAATATTGACGAGTCAGCACTCGTCAGAGAATTATCTCTCTATCTCTCTATCTATCGATCTTTTTCGATCGGTCGATCGATCGCTGTTTTTCCTTATGTTTGTTTTTTCAAGCCCACGTGTGGGAAAATGTGATGCTTTGGTTTGATCAATTGTAGAGACAACCCTCCCCCTCTTGGAAAAAGATGAGAGCCTTTGAGATTAGAGAGGAGATCAAATAATCCACAGCGCCCCTGGTTGTTTTGTGGAAACGCAGCTCTACATAGAGCCCCGTGCAAGCGGGGAAACTATTGTGTGTGCAAATGACATGGAGTTGAGTTGTATAAATGTAGGAGGTTAATCTTGAATCAGTTTTCCCACCCACAGGGTATTGTAAAGTCAACATATCCTGCCAACACGCAATTAATTGTCGGAGACTTTGAGTCCAGCGTTGTTGGGCCAAACTATGTGAAATAAAGTACAGTAGAACAAATGCTAATTATGATCAAGATTAAATGACGAACAGATCTGTGCTGCAGCATGCATATTGTAAAATGGGCTTCCACCTGTTTAGTTAAACTGTATTCTTTGTGACTAGATACTGTATAGCTCCACGCTACCCCAAGACATTAAGATAGAAGGGAATCCTCCTTGTGTCATCCAACTGCTCGTGGATGGAAGTGCCAACCTACTGTCAGGATGAGCAACTTTTGCCGGTAAGGGAATTAACTTATTTGATACATCGCAGCATATCAGAGCTATTCCCAGATGGAAAAACGAATTTTTTTTGACCACAATCGCCATTTGGGCTAAGAAATATTTACAAAGATTCAGCCAAGAATGGGCTCCCCATTTCTTTATCAGCTATTGATTTGAGCGACGTTGTGGCTAAATGAAGCACTATGAATCGTGAAAATATATTTTTCACGTACAGTAGCATTGGTGTTAATGCTTGCTTTTGTGTGCCATGAATTCCTAGAAAAGTGGTTCATATCTGGCTATATATTGAATACACAAAACTATGCTTGAAAGGCCTTTCATGTGAATTGCACACATACTTGCATACGACATTTCAATCCATCCATGTTGTATGGCACTCATCCTCATTAGAGCCGTGGTGAAACTGGAGCCTATCCCAGCTGACTTTGGGCGAGAGGCGGGGTACAGCCTGGACCGGTCGCCGGCCTATTACAATATTCTAGTCCCCAAAAGTCTTTACAAGTGCATTTCCATAAGACTCCTTCGAAGCCTTTGCGTGTCACACAGAGCAGCATTTCTTCAACAGCATGCGGGGAAGATGAGCAGTAGCTCATGCAGTCAAAATGCTAATTACAAATCTGGGCAAGAAAAAGAATCTTCTCCGTCTCCATTTCACGTTTTTGTCGCGGCACCGTCATCCATCGGACAAATCTGGTCGCCTAATATGAACAATTTTTGTTGTTGTTGTTGATGTTTTGGTTTGGGTTGTTTTGTCCAGGCTGCGCAAAAGAAATAAAGAGCACAATATCCGCAAAGCTGTAATCTTGCAGCGTGTTACCGCATTATGCTGTTACGGCTGCATGGACGATCACCGCAATGGGTGAAAATATACAATGACTTGACTCTGTCATCAACGATCTGCTGTGCGGCAGTCTTGTGATCATCAAACAAACTTCTCAGATTTGGAAGTCAAATGCTGCAGACATCATGTAGAAAGTCCTCATCATAATTGCTCCTCATGCGCCACAATAAATCTGCTCCGAAACAGCCTTTGGCGCTGCAGGCAAACAAACACTCAAACGATCACTGTCTTCTCCAATCAACTGCGACGGTATGTGGCCTCGTCGCGGAGGACATGATCAGCAGCATGTCTACAAGTTGCGTTGTGAAGCTTGGGCATAGTTATTGTTGCTTAGTTAAGCAAAACAATTGAATGGAAAATATCACCGTAGGAGAATTATAATAATTGAACTACTTTTTTTATTGTCTCTCTCAACATGATGGAATACAGTAATGTCAGCCATCTTGTTACCTCTGCATCCCGCGTTCTAGACGCATAATTTTTCCGCGGGACGCACAGTTCCATTTAATGTGTGTTTTTGGGACGCAAGGAAATTTTTCCACAAACGATCGCAATTTGACAATCGGCACCATTGTTGTATTGATCTCGCGTTAAGTAATCGCGCGTGACGAGATTTCCGTTCTCGCGAGACGAGATTGGCGAGATCGGCAGACGATTGCCAAGTTGTGTAACGTTAAAACTAGCGTTGCAAAAGTTTATTGCGAGATATCACAGAGGAAGCAGCTAAAGTTGGATAGTTTTTTGCGATGATAAGTTGACTTTGAGAAAGCCTTGCATCATTGGATGCAGAGTAAAGAGAGGAGAATTTATGAACTCAAAGACTGAACCATGGGATGAAATAAGAGCAAATCTCAGCAAATCTTGTATGCCTGAATTATTTACATTTTTGCAGCATTTGTTTGTCAGAAATAAACCTATTATCATTGTATATTGTTGTTGTTTTTATTATTATCATATGCGATTGAATTAGTAGACCATTTCAGAATTCGAAATTTGGGACTCTCTAAATGCATAATGGGACTCATACCTTTCTGATCAGCGAGTCCCTGGGACTCGCAGGGCTCCAACTGTAAAATTATCACTGAATGTCCTTTAAAAAAGTATGTGACGAAAGCAAAAAAGCGAAATATGGATTTAGTGAGTCAACTATAATATGAATAGTAGTATTAAAAAAAAGTAGAATATGACCACTTTTAGTTGTATTCGGTTGCATTTTTTGTCTTTTTCATTGATAAGTTGCAGAGGATAATGCCTATCATTCAGGGACTTTCAAAGTGAAAGACGATCAAAGAAACTGACTGATTCACAGCTTGCATTTTTTTCCCCCCTCTGTGCTTGTTTTGCGCTTGCACATACCAAGAAAGCATCACCGATTGAGTAATTTTCCATTCAATTTGGCATCTGAAGAGCAACCGAAACATGTTATTATGCCAATTATTGCGGAGCACTTTACAGGAGCCACTTTCAATATCACAACATCCAATGACATTGTCGCCAACTTGAAAAAACATTTCACGATCATGAGGATGCGGACATCACATTGCTTCAAGAATGTCAGCAGACAGCACTGACGTGAGTGTGTGCGTGTGTAGCTCAAGATAATGAGCTTGATGAAACTGCTGTAGCAAAGAGTAGCTTTTCTTTGGCCGGAGGCGAAACGGTACTCCCATAAATTCTCAAGTCAAACATGCTGTTGGACAAAAGAGGGAGGACGAGCAGCTAGTGCGCATACGCCGGATGCAAATCTTCGTGTCCTCTGGCAGTTCTGCTGCTCATTGTCAATTCAGCGGAACTTTTCACCAATGCCAAGAACAAAAACTTGTATTTTTTATGACATTTTTCTCATGCAAATGTACCCTAAATCTCCCCATAATAGTTACAAAACATTGTTAAATCAGGCACATGAACAACTCTGCGTGAATCATTCAAACAAGAACATTCAAATCGATTAATCATTCTTTTCCCAACTCTGTTTTTGCATCAGCAATTTTAGCTCATGTCAGACACACCAAGACGATTCGGTACACCTGTACGTAATGACATCGAATACACGAGTTGCGTTTTGAATTTGGCCTATACAAACAGAATAAACTTCAGTAGCAATATACAGTCAAACCTCGGTTTTCGTCCATAATCCGTTCCAGTAAAATAAAAATGTTTACTGAACACGTCTGCTCACAATGGAAAGCAATACGAGGAAGCATCACTTCCTCGTCTACCCGAGGGTGCGTCACTTCCTCTTGTAAGGAAGGCGAGAGGAGTCAAATGGTGCAGTCAAGTGCGCTCAGTTTGTTCGAGAACTGAAATTTGTTTGTCATCCGAGGCATAAAAAACGCGACATTTTTGGTCGAAAACCGAATTGGACGAGAACCGAGACGTTCAAAAAACAATGTTTGACTGTACGTATTATTGTGGTGGTTGTTTGAAGTGATACGGAATAGCACACCGTCATACGCTTCTCAGGGTGTGCATTTTCCACGTTGCCAAAAGGAGCTCTTTGTATGCTAAATTCATCTCTTAAAGGACACCATCCTCAACTGTTAAATCTCGTTCAATGTCAAAACAAACTGAGCATTGATATATCCATACAGGCAGACTTCCTACCACATGTTTCTGTTGAGCTTTGCGGTCATTAATTATATTTCATGCTGAGTTTAGTCGCTTCACAGTAGCTGCCTTTTAAACGGGAGACTATATACATTTGCGCGTATATAAATCCTTGTTCTCCGAGGAACAGTTCATTGATCCAATGCAGATCTGTTATTTGGGCTGGAAACACAATACAATGGAATTTAGTGGGGGGCAAAACACTCATATTTTTTCACAATCTATATAAACCAAGTTCATGGCAAACAGAGGCAAATAAAATGACACATAAAATGTTAATGTTATGCACAGTACATTAATTTTTATGGTGGCAATGACTCACCTGGTCTCTTCTCGTTGCGACCTTTGCGACCCCCACACAGTCTTACTTTGGAGATGAGAACCAGGATCTGTTTCTGGCACAAAGACTTGTTGCTCTTTGGACAGGGCTTACGCTTGTTGGCTACCGGTCGATTGGTTTGGTCGTCCTTGACAGCCCGTTTCTGTCTGATGAGTGAGCTAGCAAGAGCTGCCATCTTCCCACCCCCCTCTCAACTTTGGGAGGGGGGTGTCTTCCTGCCCAGGTGCCCCTTTTACTGCTGTAGCTTTTGCTTTGCGCAAAATCTGGAGTAGGACAAAAGGTTGTAGAGAAGTCCCCACAGGGGAACCCTAAATGGGTTAACAGGGAACAGTTTAGTGGGAGGGTTCCCTTTTGAGATGGAGGAACGAGGAGAGATGCAAGTTCACCTGCAGTCCAATGTACGCTCTCCACACTGGCACAAATATATCAGGAAGGGAACAGTCATATTGTGATCATATCAAGCAAGGATGGCATTGGAAAAGGGTGAAAATGCTTTTCTTCACACATCTTGAATGCCAGTCCCTCCATAGACAAGCTCAAACTGTAACGTCGCCAAAAACTAGTCGACTACTTTCACGCATTACAAAAAAATGATTCCACATATAAAAAGAATTTCACTCCGGAAAATTGAAATCATTTTTAATGCTAGGAAGATATTAAAAAAGGACGAAAAATCAATGTGTTTGTCACCATTTGTGCGGTCCACGGGGGAACTTTGCCTCCCATTTAAACGTGGCAGCCTCCAACAATGATGCGGGAGTCCGAGTGGTAATCCGGCGGATTTAAATCCAGAGGTAGAACAGCAGGCAGCACGTTGACGACGCTTGTGGGAACAGTGAAGAGACATGGACTCAGAAAGATAGAGGCTCCTCTTCTGCCTCTGGATGGCATTGCTCTGTTCCCACAGTCCTCACCGAATCTCCTCACCCCCCCCCTGGCTCCCCCTCTCCCTCCTTTGCCCGCTTCTTCCTCCTCCTCATCCAAAGTCAGCGAGTGGTTTTGAGAGGATGTGTGTGTGAATTCCGGCAGCCACCATCAGTAGAGGTGACATTCATGAGAGAGAGAGAAAGAGAGAGAGAGAGAGAGAGAAAGAGAGTGAGTGTGCGGGAGGGGGGGGGGGGGTAGTGAGTGCGAAGCTGCGATGTGTGAGAATGAAATTGTCTGCCAAAAAAAAAAAAAAAAACACAGTAAGTGACCAATTCAGAAACTCACAGCTTTGAAGAGGCTGCTGGTTGTCTCTTTGTTAATGTTCTTTTTTTTGGGTGTGTGTGTGTGTGGGAGTGGGGGGGGGGGGGGGTGCAATCATTGTTGAGGAGAACTGATGGTGAAAGGAACAGATTATGGCAGTTCGCCATCTCTTCTGGAAGAACAAAATTACCATGTGTAACCTTACACACACACACACACACACACGCACACACAGACACACACACATCGGTTGTTTTGTAGTGGAGACTTCCCTGCTGCTGCGTCTCTGTCAGTACTCTGCTCCCACAGCAAGAACCTCCTAATCAAGTCATTATTGCCGCTCCACTTGTGATTTATCTCATTCATCCCGAACCCAAAATTAAAGCAATAAATACATATTATGATTCAAAAATGTTTTACTGATACTGGCATCAGACCTGTCGCCAGAGCACGGCGTTAAGGGGGGCAGATGAAATTCATTGGGGAGAGGGTGGGGGGGGGGGGGTTCAATTATTAATATCCTCCAGGCAGCACTTACTCCATATATTTGGATATATTCATGTATCTGCGGGTCCCAGTCAATCGGGTTGAATGGTGCCCTTTCCAACAACCACTGGCAAGTATTATCTTAGACAACATTTACAGTACATCTACGCCATCTTGAGTAAGTCGACGCCGCAGCCGTATTGGATGTGGCAAAGTGAAGCTCATTGTGAAGGTGCCTCGTTCGCTTGCTCCTTGTAGATTTATAAAGTATCGCTAAGCAACAACTCACTGGATTAATACTGAACTGTTGCTTTGGATTGTATGAATGCATTTGAACTCAATTTTACGAATATTATTTGCTGGTTTTTGTCGCAGATCAAATATGGCGGATGCGTTGACATACCGCATTTGACCGACCACCTCATTCATTGGGTGTCTGCATGAGGAATTAAAAGAAAAAAATGACAAGAAAATTGATCTTTGGTTTTATTGTTACGGATTCAAATGGCTCTTTACTTGGCGACATTAATGTAATATGTCCCTCCTCACTTGCCATGGAGTGATTGATGAGCCCGGGTCGAAAGCATATTGTCGGAAACTAAACGACGCCCAATATGCGTGAACTACAATCAGTTTATGTTGACATCTCAACTTATGCGCAAATCAACTTCTGAAAATATTAAGACAAATGGAGTGCAGTCGAGGTGCACCGGAAATTATGTCATATACAGTCAAACCTCGGTTTTCGAACGTCTCGGTTCTTGACGAGTTCGGTTTTCGACCAAAAATTTCGAGTTTTTTATGCCTCGGATGGCGAACAAATTTCGGTTCTCGAACAAACTGAGTGCACTTGAATGCAACATTTGACTGCTCTCGCCTTCCTTACACGAGGAAGTGACGCTTCCTCCGGTAGACGAGGAAGTGACGCTTCCTCATGTTGCTTTCCATTGTGAGCAGACGTGTTCAGTCAACATTTTTATTTTAAAAAGAGCTTGGTTTCAGTTTTCGAACAATTTCGGTTTTCGAACAACCTTCTGGAACAGATTATGGACGAAAACCGTGGTTTGACTGTACATCTAATTCCGGCACTGGAGTTCACGCCCCCATTCTGATGAATCCGATTCTGAAGATCTTGTTAGTGCCAATCATTGTCCTGACCCCAACCCCATGATACACTTTTGGGATCAACTACAGCAGAGATTGCGAGACAGGCCATCTCACCCAACATCAGTGACTTCTAACCTCACAAATGTTCTGGATGACTGGAGAAAAATTCCCACCAACAGTTCCCAGAAGAGTTAGAGATGTCCAGACTGAAAGGCCGGCGAGCATGTACGGATTTTATTTCATGTCTCAATTCCTGCCAGTGGGCCAGGTGCTCCAGATCTTTCATTCAATTAAGTCCAAGTTAATTTGAAATATGCTGAGAGGCAGTAGCCGCTGTGATTTTAAATAAGATATTTGATTTATTTCACTTTGCAAAACGGTCTGTTGGAAAGCAAATATTATATTTGGATTAGTATGATATTAATCACTTTTGTGAAAATCAAACGTGTGCTTCCTTTCTCATAAACAGAAATTACCGTATATTTGTGTACGTAAGAAAATCGTTTTTGGAAATAAATGTTTTAGGTGGTTGAAGAACAACATGCGCATGATACAAATGGCTAATTCATGGTCTTACCCCATCATGCTATGCTGTGATCGAACATTGAAATCCTACGAAAATCTCCCTGGCAAATGCAGGTTTGAATTCCACGAAAGCAACTGATCTGAGGGCTAATCAATCTTGCCATTTTTTGGCACCTTTTTTGCAAGCCAATTTTCCCAGGAAACCATGAGGAGAAGCAAATGGCAAGGTCAATTCAAATCGTTTCGAACAATACCGTGCAAGGTCATCGTCCGTCACGACATGATTGACAGCTGACAGCGGGTGTTTGGTCTCGGTTGGAGGGACAAGGGCACGGCGCGGCGGAAGCAGAGATAAGATAATGCAGTTTGTATTGACAAGTCAAGAGAAGTCAACATTTTCTTCTCATTCCTAAAATATTCCCCCTATTCTGAAATGCACTTTTGTATTCTGGGTTAAGAATCAATCTCGTAATGGATACGATGGTTGTTGCCAAAGGTTAGTCTGTGTGTTGCTTGTGTCACTACTTACAGAAAAAAAAGCCTTCCTGTGTATTCTTGGGATGGTTTCCTTTTTAGAGGTTATGAAAATATTCAATTTTTATTGAAGTCTAATTGATGAAATGATGTGCTCTTATGTCAAGTCACCGCCTCGCTACGGGGATTTAAACTCCCACCATTTAAATTCTTATTTGTGTGCGTTATTGCCATTGTTTATCACATTTATTTTTTACGAGTTGTTTTCTTTCCAAAACGTAATTGCTGTACATTTGTCAATGTTCACTACCTTTTGTGAATGTCAGCAATCGAATCGTTTTCAACCGTTTATGAAGAGCAAATCTTCACCCGACAAATGTAGCAAATTTGGATAGTATCAGTCCATGAAATGGCCCATTTCTAATAGTTATCACTGTCCTTGTAGTGACTCAGAAGGAGCAAACACTTCCCAGTAGGCCAGAAGGTGCAGCTCATCTATTATTATCACTGGTAAAGACTCAGTAACCTAGATCGACTCGCGCTGCTGGGTTCATAGTTTTGGAAACACATACAGACACCTTCAAAAGTGTTGGAACAGAGAAGCCAATCCCTTTGTTTTGGCTGCAGACCGAATTGTGTTTTGACATCAAAATAGGAATCTGAGACTAAAGATCAACTTGAGTATCTGGATCCAGATGATTTTATTTTGTGCAACCACTTGACAAAATAAAATGGAGTGAATTTGACACACCATTTTTTTTTCAGTGGACTGTATGTGCAAGCCAAAGATTATTCATACCTTGGCCAAAAAAAGTTATTTCTTTTATTTGATGACTGGGTCTTATCTGGTTGGAAATGACACAATGACTGTATGTGGAAAAATAGTCTAAGATGTTATGATAGATTTGAGATGATAATTGTTTGTGGTCAGCCTCAAATCATCATCAGACATGAGTTGGTGTCCCGATAACATATTTTTGACACTGTTTTTAAAAAAATTCTACTTTTTTACTTTATTTATTCTTCGTGTAATCCTTCTGTTACACCTGACAAGTGACATCATTATTCCTTTGCGGTGAATTGAGAAGCAGAATTGTCAGTTCAGCAAAAAGGCACTCCAAGACTCTAATTAATGAGAACAGCTCCTCAAAAAGTTTTTGATACCCATCCCTTAAGATATGGGCCACCTGCAAGTACATATAAACTGGAATTGGGCACTAAATAGGAATTGGGCATACAGGGCCCTGTTTTAATGCCCAACACAACTCAAACCTGAAGTGCAGTCTAATTGCACGCTTGGTTGGAGTCACATTTGATCAAATCTGCACCACAACTTAGACTTGTTTATAGTTGGTCTAAGGTCTAGTCTACTTTTTGACATCATATTGTTAGGTGCGCCGAGGGGTGTGGGGGGGGGGGTGTAATAGCCTCGATCACATGTGCCTGTCGACATAAATGGACCCCCACAATGACAATCCTGCCTAAATTACATTTCGTACAGAGGACAAAAGATGCCTCCTTAACCTACGTGGTGTTTGTGAGGATTTGCTGATAATTCTCATCATCAAGTTAATGGAAATAATTGGCAGATTTAACAATTGACAGCGATTCATTTCCATATATAATTCTTGTACATGTCACTCTAGCTCATAGAGCTGGATAATGAGCATCCCGTTGCTTTGTTCTATGAAACACAATGGCCGTGGTGACGTATAAGTATGTTTACATAAGAATACAAATGCATGCACAAACACACACGCAAAGCCAGAAAGAGTTAAGCGCATCAAAACAATTGGCCTAGTTCTGTCTTTGTTTCCCTCCTCCCGTTATCGCTCTTTCTCTCCTTCAATCCCCCACTCCTCAGCTCATCACGTCGTCCGTAGATGACAGGAGGCATTCTTCGCTAATCCCCCTCCATTATGCATCCATGTGGAATTTGAAGCTTGCTTCTTGCATGCAGAAATGATATTTTCAATGTCCTTGACCCACGGGTGGGTTGCTCATTAGCTCTGAGCTGTACATAGCGGTCTCCATTTTGCTTTTTATTTTGGTTGATTCGGATCATTATATGGTCATTTGGTTTTAAACATTAGAATTTCTTGGCGCATGCGATGCATCCCGCCCTCCCCCCTCTTATTTTGCGCCTTTGACTAACACAATAAACCTCATTCACTAATTCTGTCACGTTCCGATATTATCCGGGTAGAGGTGGATCCCACCAAACGTAGACTAGGATATGATTGTACAAAAAGGATGATGAACAAAACACAAAACCGACAAAGTACAAACAACGCTGTTCAATACTACAGGATAAAACGAGAGGAACAAAAGGCTCTTGCGAAAAGGCTAGGAAAATAAATACGGAAATTGCCTGTCTCAAAAGGACTAGAAAATTAAATCATGACAAATACCAACCGAGAATAACGTACCAAACTAAATGGCTACTTAGAATAAAATGCAGAGCAATAAACAAGGAACGGGAAAAAACAAGTAGAATCTAGAACGTCTAGAAATTTGCACATGAACAATGGCTTGAGTAAGGTGAAGTATCCGATAGTCAGTTGTCGGCTTGAGAATACTTAGTGGCTTGATTGCGATGCAAGAAAAGACCGGAACACCTCTCCCACCTCCTGAAGGGAAACTGAGTCATGACAAATTCAAATTCCAAGAAAGTGAAATCAGATATGGGTCAATTTGAAATTGAAAGGAGCAGATCGGTAGAAATCAGACATAAGTGCTCAATCAAAATTGGGCACTGCAGTACAGGTTTATTGCTAGTGACATTTGTCAGAGCTTCATGAAGAATTACATCATGATTTAAGTTAACTGACCAAGAACATTTTTAGTTGTGTATACAAATTAAAAGACAGCCACTTGTGAATGTTACAGTAACTGAATGACTTTGAAAGTTGTGTAGTACTGTCTGGAGGAATTTGTCAAGTCCGGTTTGTCTCCGGGCACCTTTAGTCTCGATTTAATCTCAATTACTGTCTTTGTCGTGAATTTGTTTTTTTATTTGATGAATCATTTTTGCTCCATGTACAGCACTTTGTATACAGCGGTGGTTGTTTTAAAGTGCTCTAGAAAATATAGTTGAGTTGCAAGAAATAGCTGAACCATTTGGTTGATCTGCAACCCGCTCGCTGTGAAGAACGCCCCAATTGAGGGTGAACAGAGGTAAAGAAGAAATGTAGATTTGGGTGGTAGAAGTGGTTGTGTAGCTGAAAGCTGAGGATTCTTTGGGGAGATCAGATGAGCGCCTCCCATCACAGATGTTCTGCTGATTTAGCATCATAACATCTCCAGAAGGCTGAAAGCTAACTTCCGACACCGAAACCACAGCTAGATTTCCTTTAACTCCACAGCTGTGTATTGACCCTGAGCCTGTTATTTCGTTCTTGGTTGTTTAGTTTTGTTTCATTGATTCCTCTGTAACACTACTGAAAACTTTTAGTGTTTGTAGCTTGATGCAAGATGCAGGGTTTGTTTTGTAATGCATTTTTTTTTAAAGGTTTAGTGACAATTTCTCACTGATCCCAAACAAAATCCATTCAAGGGTTTCATTTGACTCTTGATATCATACATCTCATTACAGTAATTGTAATTATTTATTCATAATCCTATGCTGCCAATATCACAGAAACAGTTTGATTGGGGCAATTTTCTGTGCCAGGCTGGTTCTGCCCCAGTACGGAAAGGCATGATTGGATGAGTTTCTTGGAAGAACTTGAAAGCACACCTTTAGAATGACCTAGTACATCGCATAAAAAAACAAAAACAAAAGCTGAGCGGCAAATCTCCATATTATCAGTTAGGAACTTCTCAATATATATATTTTTTCATGTTGTGCATGTTGGAGTCTTGGTTGCCAAACATCCTGCTTGATTATTCCCATTCAAGTTCATTCCTGCCCACTGTCGTTGTTGTAAAAAGTTGCGAATGTTTTTAATGATCAGTTCCGCTCAATTACCGTAGGGTGACGTCATCAACACTTGCATTCCATGAAATCCCATGACAACTGCTAGATGTGGCTCAATGAATCAATTAATTGACACTCACAAATTCCATCTGTTCTCACATAAGATGAAATGTGAAAAACATGTGGAACATTTGTCTCTCTTTAAATGTTCTTACTCTACAGTGTTCCCTCACTTTTCACGGGTGATATGGTTCAAGCACCTCTGCAAAAGGTGAATTTTCACAAAGTAGGGGTTGAGTTTCAAAAATTGTTTTTGGTATTTATTTTTTATTTTATTTTAGGGGATTGGGGTGGGGGGGGGGGGTCAGGGTGCGCTCTCGACACTCCAACTAGTCAGGCAGGCAGTCCAGATGGAAACATTTCAATTGATTGGTTTCGAATATAGGCTGCATTCAGAAATTAATGAGAGGGGAGCGTGCTCTGCAGTGCACTGGCGGCAAAGGGAATTTCCACTGCTCATCCTCATGTTCATGGGCTCGGTTTGAACACAAATCACATTTAAAACAGATTTCCCGTTAAAAATCAATCAATCAACATTTCTTGACTAGTCCAACTCAGAGGGAAGAAAATAGCAAGAAAATTCGGAAAATAGCGAGATAAAACCACGACCTAGCGAGGGAACACTGTACCTCAAAACCAACCATTGTGAGAGACATCTCAATGGAACCAACTCCGCAGTTACTCTTACATCTTCCACTATACTGTCAGTTGTTTACCAGGTCCTGAATGAATTATTGTCTATGACATTTCTGCTACACACGTTCCCTCCAGTCGCTACAGACTGTACCCTTGACAAAGATGACTTTGCTTGTGAAAATGTATATTGCTGTCAATAAGGTCTTCACTCATGGAGAAACTTAGCATGTGGTCTTCTGCATGGTTCGGTATGTTTCACTCTTGACAATGGTTGATTTGTCAACGCTGACCTCCTTGCGAGGTGCACGAAATCTATAGATTTATATTGCATGCTTTTCTGTTTATAGGCGTCATCTATTTGCAGCTGTCAGACTTACCAGGTGGTCGTACCAGGGTGCAGTGACAGCACCCCCTCTCCCCCTCCCGCCCCACCTCCAGCCCCCCTACCAAAGGTCCCTACTCACATTCACAGCTGCAGACGTAGGACAGTAGAAGGTGGGGAGTTGTTGGTAGGATTTATCTAAGTGTTTATGTGCCCCTCCCACAGTCAAAATGCATTGGGAGCTTTTTATGAAAGTGAGTTTTAAGCCATTGGACATTTTTAGTCTGATTACAGCCGGAGACATAATGTGTTTACACCGAGACGGTGCAGACAGGATTATGGTACAGCCGAGTGCCATGAACGGATTAAAAAGCTCTAGATCTTCAGTGACACCAACATGACCTGTACAGATGTGAAGAACTCTAACGGGTCATGAAATCAATGTCATCAACCTATGAAGTGGTATTATCACCCCAACTGTAATGTCTTTATAATAATGACAGATTTTGTTTAGTTTTCTTTATTGTGATGTTTTGATGAGGCTATTTAGACATTTTGAGAATGGATAAAATATGGAGTTTAGCCTTTCTCTCTCTCTTCTCTCTAGTTCCCTTGATTTTTTAGCTTGTTTGTTTGTTATATGATGTAAACATTTAGCAGTGGAGAGCAGTGTTAAAGTGATAATGAATATATATTTAGTTTGTATGCAGCTATAGTTTTTTTTTTTTTAATTCTTTTTTTTTTTCTTGAATGAAATGTTTGATGGGAGGACAATCTAAAAATATGTTGAGGTTTGGGTGATCATAAAAGCAGTTCCAGGCGGGATGTGTGACAACAATTAAGGAGTTACCAAAAATTGCTTATTTACCATGACATTTTTCCTTTGATCTATTTTTTTTGTACAAGTTGACCTAGTTCTTTAAAATTTATAGTGGATGTGAGAATCTAAATAGTTTGTAGTTATGCAATGATGGCGATGCTGCTGCTTGCTGCTAATGATGAAGGAAATTGCTGATAATGCAATACTGTATTCTGTTTGACTTGGTGAGAGGTTCTTGTTTTCCAACTGACAATGTTAATATGATGATGCAAGTGCACAAGCGATATCAGTTATGATTTACATCCTCATCTATGGACGGGCCACTTGAATGAAGGTACAGTATTCTCAACTGTGCCTCATTTTAAAAAATCAAAGCAACTACTGTATAGCAGTGCAGCTGAGCTGAAGCTTCCACATTGCACTGTCCCCTTCAAGTGAGTTCTGTTTGATGTTGCACAGATCTGCTGCAGAACAGCCTTTGAACCACTTTGAAAGTGCAATGGATTACTGTAACGGATATTTGAGTGAAATCTCTGTGGGCTTGCTTGTACTACTGAGGAAAAAAAAGCATCCAGATATTATCGAAGTACCAGAAAACTGACACAATTTGTTTGAGGACCAATTAAGAGCAGTGGCATGGGCTCTCATGTCTGTTTTTTTTTTTTTTTGGTTGTACAAAGTGCATTGCAATGGCAGAGCCTTGCTCTGCGTAATTGTACACATGCCGCTGTTGGGACTGATGAAGTTTGACATTTCTGGATGCGCTTAATTTTTAAAATATGTTTGTTTTGTGTTTACTCCACGAAAAGAAATTCAGTGTAAGTTCAATGCAGAGGCAGCGGAAGCGGGGAAGTTCATGTGTGTCTCCTCTTAAATCCGGCTTGCGGTGTATTGAGGTATGCCTGGGTGCAAATTGAACCTGTGTGTGCGCGTGCGTGTGCGTATGTGTGTGTGTGTGTGTGTGTGTGTGTGTGTGTGTGCGTGCATCTGTCTGAGGCGCTCTGCCAATCTCTGTTCTGAAACCTAAGTTGACCAAGGGAATGCATTTTGGATGATTCAGTCCTGGGACTACAGAGGACACAAGGTTAGGTCAAAAAGACAAAATGATTCACGCGCCCCCGAATGAAGCCATTTTCCATATCTATCTATCTATCGATCTAGCTATCTAGCTACCTAGCTATCTATTTATATATCTAGACACACACACACACACAGACTGGCCCCCATCTCCCGTGAACAGCAAACTTCCAGGACAGGCAGCTGTTTTGATTCTACAGTACAGGTACTTCTATTTCATAACGTGTATGTGAAAGGAATATCGGAGATGCACAACGACACAAACATGATGTAGAAGTCACGGTACTCAGAATCAAACTTATTTCAGTCGGTATAAATGTGACTACGGTCTCACTAAAGGTCTCCCCGTAGGACTTTGTGACACGTCAGAGTTTCCTCAGTAATGACATATAACCATGAATTCTAGTTTTCACTTGCATTGGATTTCCTTTGACTGTGTATGTGTACCCAGTATTGTAGCTTGGGGTGCGCCTAAATATTGTTTAAAGTGGATGAGAAAGCAATAAAGGAATACTGGACAGAAACGAGACTCTATAGAACAAAGATTTACGAAGGTGCTTCGCAAGTTGTCAGACGTTGGAGAGATATAAACAACCTCTCCCAGCAAGTGAGGACTGGAAGTGAGTCATCATTTTCACCAGAGCTCACCTGAAGATGCGTCGGGCACATATTCTATTTTGTACTGAGCCTTTGATTTTAAGGTAAATTATCCTAGCGTGGCCGCTACACTACACAAAAGGGCGACTCAAAAAAGTCCTTATACTTTAAAACCATATAAGGTTAAACTGGAGAAGGGTGTTCTGTCATTTAATCCCTCCATTCATCTTGCATTAACACACATCAAATGTGGATCAGGGTGATGGTTTTGGATTTTTCATTGCTTTTAAATTCAGCTAGTTTTAATTAGTTTTTAATTTTTGGGAGGAATGCTTTATTTTTCTGGCTTTTTTTAATGAGTTTTTGTATTAGTTTTCGGAGTTTTTTCAGTTAGATGTAGTATTTGTCAAGTGTAATAAAACAGATACAGTCAAACCTTGGTTTTCGAATGTCTCTGTTCTCGACCAAATCGGTTTCCGACCGAAAATTTCGAGTTTTTTATGCCTCGGATGATGACCAAATTTCGGTTCTCGAACAAACTGAGCGCACTTGAATGCGTCACTCGACTCCTCTCGCCTTCCTTACACGAGGAAGTGACGCTTCCTCGTGTAGCGTTCCATTGTGAAAAGATTTGTTCAATAAAGATTTTTTTTTTTTTTTAAAGAGCTTGGTTTCGTTTTCGAACAATTTCGGTTTTGGAACAGCCTTCTGGAACGGATTATGGTCGAAACCGAGGTATGACTGTATTGCATAAATTGCAACTCTCAAACGACCGTAAGACCTTCCTTATTCTTACCGACGGTCAACAATACGGAAATAAATACATTTAAATATAACCCCGAAATCGCATGTATGATTAATCGACAAATAGCGTTTTCTCTATCATCGAAGTTAGATTGTTTATAAATGTGACATGTAGTTACACCTGGTTTTACTTTTTCTAAAAAATACTTTTCAATTTTACTTTTAGTTATTTCATTTGTTGTCGCCTACCACACTAACTTGTACGTGATAAACTGAAAATTAAGATCAGCTATATCAAATCCTAACAGCCAAGTGTGGTCCAATAGGCCAACTCATGTCCAAGCTAGGTTGTCCATGTATTTGCAGTCCTTACCACCGCAGGCTAGGTGATTTTTGAGCCAAAACCGCTTGCTTTAATCCACCAACTTTGTCCTCTCATTTCCCTTGGAGGACAGCCAAATCCTTGTTTACCCCAAACCCTCATCTGTTGCCACTTTAGGTTTGTCTCTCAACTGGGGCCCTGACTCTCTGCAATTCAATTAATATGATACCTTTTGCTCGCACAGTGCAGATATATCACTCCATATGTCACTGCTTTGGTCTGACGGTGTCAGAGGGCACAGATGTGCACACATGATGCCGGTCTGGCCAGCCATTCTTGATCTTATTAACATAGTATGGCGGTTTCTTCATCATGTTTTTTTTGTTTTTTTGCTCCTAGTCATCAGAGAAATAATTGTAACACATTGGATTTTGAACATAACACTTTTACTTGTGCCACCTTCACATTTTGTGTTTCGAAGTGCACTTGAGCTGAACATTGCTCATAATTTGTATCACCTTCACTTGTGTCCAAATTGGCTTCATTTGGTGTCAAAAGGTTACTGACGCTGTAATTTATGAGCTTCCTGCAATCCCACTCGAATTGTTATTTAGCTTCTTGAGTAGGCTAGCGGAATGCACAAAAGATGCTGTAAAATCTAATTTGATCTGGACATGCATGACAGCCAATCACCCAATTTTGAGCCTTTGTGTTTGAAGAGCTTTGAACCTCAAGTCTGTTTACTTCCCCTACTTCTGTTCAAGTCGAGGGTAACCTTCTTTCTCTTCGGTCTATTTCTGATTTCTGGTTTGTTGCTCCCAAACTTTCCTAGTGTTTTCCGCCTCCCAACATTTCCCTGCTTTTGTTTCCTTCCTGCTTGCACTAATTTTGTCTTTATGGATTTTGTTCCGACGCTTACATACATAGCTTGCATTCCCTGTCCAGTATCTTACAATCCCTTTACTAAATCAAACAATATTTATACAGTCAAACCTCGGTTTTCGAACGTCTCGGTTCTCGTCCAATTCGGTTTTTTATGCCTCAGATGATGAACAAATTTCGGTTCTCGAACAAACTGAGCGCACATGAATGCACCATTGGACTCCTCTCGCCTTCCTTACACGAGGAAGCGACGCTTCCTCATGTAGACGAGGGAGTGACGCTTCCTCGTGTTGCTTTCCATTGTGAGCAGACGTGTTCAATAAACATTTTTATTTTAAAAAGAGTGTGGTTTCGGTTTTCGAACAATTTCGGTTTTCGAACGGATTAGGGACGAAAACCGAGGTTTGACTGTATTCATATAATGAAACCAAAAACAGGAAAGGGCGATACATTTATTCATGTTGATTCACAAATGACGAGCATCCAATTGATTTCCCCTCTGGGGATCAATAAAGGATTATAGTATCCGATAACCAATTTGCCTACCCAAACATGTTTTGCTTATTTCTCTTATGGTTAATACAGCATAGCTCGTATACGTCTTTAAGGTATTTTAAAATCCTAAAATAAATCATTATTAGGCGTGGTGAGATGTGATGCGATTATTGTAGTTGCCCATTGAAGCGAGCCGGCTCGCGTTTGGGATCCAACAAAGATGAATTCCCATTTGAAATTTCTCTTTGCTGCTGAAAATGGTAAAATGTCACAAGCGCATAAAAGTTGGAGAGGGTCCGTATTATGTTCACAATTTTATGACCCGTCATAAATTTGTTCCTGCACTGTGCCTCTCCTACCAGTATTAAATACACTCGTAGTGTGTGCGGCCTCAAATGATCATAAATTGCCACTGAATTGAGCTAAAGTTACTATTATGGAGTATGAAAATTTCATAGAAACAGCCACTGAAATGATAATGCGCATCAGAAACTCCGCAGATTCCTCCTCCGCGAGTCTTGTAAATGCAAATAGATATCTTATTTTGCTGATATCTCTCGACTTTGATTCGGGGAACTGAATCCGCTCTTATTTTTGCATTGTAAATTGAATAAGATCACCCACTTTCATGCAGGGAAGCCGGACAGATGTTTATGTGATGTTTGAAAGGCTGAGCTGTTTTCATTCGATATTATGCATGTTTGTATGTGGTGTTCATATGTTTTCTGCATGCGCTTGTCTGCATTTTCTCCGCTTCTTGACAACCTGGAGCATAAACATCCATGTTGAGTTGATTGTAGACAGAATGGCTGTTTGTCGAAGCGTGCCCTTGTACCCTGTGTCTCGCCCAAAAGTCATTTGTCATCAGCGCCATATACAGCTCACCCGTAACCCATAATGTGGCGATATAAAAAATGGAAGGATGTATGATAAGTACAACCAGAAAAAGAAAAAAATAAATTGAACTTTGGGTTCTTAAGTGTGGGCGCATTGAACTTGTCGTCGCTGCAAAAGATTGCACTTGGCTCATTGGTCTGGCTGTGGTTTGAGAAAGCTTGTCTAATTACCGACCCTGTTTTTAGGCTGCAGGCCCATCGAGCGGCTCCTGGTTTCAAGGATCATTTGTCACGCCCCTCGAAAAGTCTCTTCTCTATTAAGTGCACTGTCTTTCACCCTCTGTCTTTCCATTCATCACTGGCCTTCTACGGTTTCTTTGAAACACTTTCAGATTCGTAATTTGTTTGTCATTTGCTCCAGTAATTTCGTTTCAACTGTTTTTTTTTTTTTTAAACTAATGCCAAGTGCCAGAAACCAATTTGTTGGCTTCGCTATTAGTCATGAATGCAGCCAAAAACATTCACATGTATATTTTGTCCGGTTGTACTCTTCAGGTCAAGAAAGTGTTGCTGCATTTGTGATGCCGTATCACGACAAACACTCTGCCCACTATAATAAAGACGATTAAACGGTAATTAAGGGCATAGGTGGCAAAGCAAGACACAGCAAACTCTTTTCATGCAGGGCAAGAAAAGAGAAGCAAAAGATGATAGAGAATAAAAATGATTACTTATTACCCCCTTGACTCCTAATCCAGTTTACAAAAGTCCTCTTCACCGACGCTATTTGACTTCAAAGCTTCTGAACCAGGGCCAATTATGTTGCATCCAAGAGTTCCTTTCCAAACTGAAACCGAAAAAAAAAAAAGTTCTCAAAGAGAATTGTAATTCATTTCACATTAGAGCCTGAAAATACACTTTTTAACTGGTTTGTGAATTTGGATGAGAGGCTCCAATGGTGAAAAATTCCCAGCGTCATACGATGAGGATCCTTTCTTATTTGTTATCCATCTTTATTCGCAATTCATAAAAAGCCATAACAATTTCATTATTTTACTGCCATTTCGAATACTGCCATATGAATTTATAATCGCAATCCTATAATTTACATTTTTTTTTCTTCGATATTAACACAAACTTGAAGTCTGTCTGTCACATAGCAGAACCAAGATGATGTCAAGTATATATTTAACAGAATAAACCAATATTAGGTATACGATTCAATTCAGAGCTTTTTTCAAAAATGCGAGTTACCCTTGCGACATCTACTACCTATACGTACATTTTCTTAAATGAGTGTCATTAAACCTTCCAGGGACAGCCGTTACTACAATGGACAGCTTATCATGTTATCAGGTTACAGGGTGCATGAAAGGGTGAAAACAAACTCAGATAAAAATGCATAATTTGAATACAACTTCTGACTTGAATCCCATTGGCTGGTACACATTTTTCAATTTGCTCATTCCAAATATTGCCATGTCAAGCAGATAGCTTTCAGTCCAAACCCAAACCTTTCTCTGGCTTTAATTGAAGACAAACACACGATGCAAATGCATCGCTAGCCCCCGTCGATATCAATCTTCCCTACTGTCGTGATGGAAAGACAGACTGTGTTCGCTAAAGTGACAACACACCTTCCCCCCCAGAATTACACATTCTTGTCTGTTGTATGGAATGAAGCTCTTCACCATACACTCAGTTGTTGTATACAAGAGCATACGGGAGCAAAAAAACATGTGGAATAGAAGAGCTTTATTGTCACTGCAGATATAATATGCTTGTGCGGCCTATAAAAGAAATCTACATAATTACCCCTCAGACTCATGCGCACATGCGCTGATACACTGTGTAAGTCATAAAACCTGAAAGACATGAAATTAATGACAGTAAAGGACTGTCATAAACTCTCACACAGAGTAAACTGCATCATACAAAAAACACAATCCAATATTGTTGCTAGTGTTGTTGGAATACGTGTACAAACAAAAACAAATAACACACTGTAGTTTTTTGTTGTTGTTGTTTTTCCAGAAATATGCCACAAATCTTGAATTGTGCCGTATTGGCCCGAATATAAAACTGTTTTTTGCATTGAAATAAGACTGAAAAGGTGGGGGTCGTCTTATATTCGGGGTCTAGACATTATACCCATTCATGACGCTAGATTGCGCCAGATATCATTGAAGCGAATGCTGAACTTGAATACCCAGGCCAAAGTGAACCCCTGTCACAAAGAATTAAAAAAAAAAAATAGCGGTAGCACGAAGAAGAAAAATGAAAAATAGCGGTAAGAAGGAAACGAGAAGAAAATAATAGAAGAGATGACAGAAAATGGAGAAACGTAGCGACAATCTGGAGAAAAGTGGGTCGAAGATCGGCCAGGTTAACCGGCAGCTGAGAAGTAATGATGTAATTTATATTTCAAAAACCAGAAGCCATTCATTTACGAATGTGATTGCACTTTAGTTTACATATTTAAATGTTCGGATAATACGATTTGAATGAGGCAAAATAACATGCTTTTTATCTCAAATATATTGTTATAATCATTTGTTTCCGATGTACTGTAATTATTTTGTGTATAAAAAATAATTTGGTGTTCGAAAAGTCTTTTTTCAAACTTGAATCTTGAAAAAGAGGGGGGTCGTCTTATAATCAGGGCCGTCTTATATTCGGGCCAATACGGTATTATTTAGAGAAACAAAAAGTGCTCGCATAATACCGTTTAAGTGAGTGGGCAATGGTGACATGTGTACAGTGGCCGGCCTTGGCGACAGATGATGAGGCCGAGCTTATGTAACTGTGGACGAGCAGGCGATCCAAGCCCCTCCATGTCCAAGATGCATCCCTGAGGAGCGTGTATGTGGTTCGTGTGTCGGAGTGAGGCTGCGCGAGTACAGCAGAGAACATTCCTGGAAAACGCAGTAGCATAATCTTCTTATTCACGGCCGATTGGCTGAGCGTGTGATGTGTTCATGTGTGTGACTTTACAGTGCATTTTGTGCACAATGGCTTTGACTGTCACGATTTGACACTACTGCTCCACCTCATCCTCTCAATCCTTCACCTCCCATCTTTGCAGTCGACCCTCACCTTCCCCCGAAGTCTCTTCACCCCCCCCAAATTACACCGCCTTCACCATTTCGCCCTCATTAGTGCCGCTTTGCTCACTATTCTCCCCTCCGTGTTGGCCCGGAGATCTGAAGATGAAAGTGACCTCATGTGGAAGGCAGAACCAAGGGAGGGTTGGAAGATTTCTCACTGAGACTGCTGAGGTTTCTCTGCCGCTGGCCAGGGGAGGAGATTTGTGCTTTTCTGAAAGACTAGGTGGGCGGGTGGATTGTAGGGTGGGAAAGGACTCGGGGGTTGGGTGCTCTGATCCAGAATCTGCTGATTGTCGGAAATTATACCCTCTAATATCACCTGCGACTCCTAGAACAAAGGCCGGGGCGAGGGAGTGTTTCAGTGGGTGATAAGAGGAAGGATGATGCGGAAAAGAGATGGAGATGGACACTTGAGAGGGAGAGGATAGAGCAAGAGAAGCAGCTTGAAGGCAGCCGTTTAGAAGAAAGGTTGTTGTGATAAAGACCACTACTGTATGTCCACAATTTTGGATTACACACACATATTACAATCCCGCACCTATTTTCCCTCGCCTTTATCTTTACACCCGACGAGAAAGCCCTATTTGCCAAACTGGCCCACATGTATCCTCTCATCTTCCGCTTCGATCCTGGTTTCCCCTCTCCTTCTTGATAGTCTTACCCGCACACCGTGACTATCTCCTATTCACAGCAGAACCACTACAGGATTAGGGAAGGATGGGGGTTAAAAAAAAAAAAAAAAAAAGGGAATACGGTCAAGTAGCGCCACCTGCAGTGCAAAGACTGTCACAGACTCACAAATCTGCAGCCTCCTTGAAAAGACGACAGCAAGGACATTGGTTTTCCCCATTTGTCAGACATCATGAGAAAAAGATGGTAGAGGGAGTAAATAAACCCTGGCTGCCATTTTGTTCTGCCATTCATCAAAATAGTCAAACCAAAATAAATGTGTTGTCAATGCAGCTTTTACTTATATAAGTTAGTACAGAAAGCAGTTGAATTCATTATACTATCAATGGAAGTGTTTTTTTGTTGTTGTTTTTTTATATATAGTGCAATCCCTTGCGTGATTTTAGTATTCATATCCTCTTCAATCACATTGTATTCCATGTAAAAGGCCTTTGGCATATTCGGCTACAGTGAAGAAAGTGGGACACAACGACCACATTCAGTCGTTTTGTGTTCCACATTTTAATTCCAACAGCCGCCTCTTTATTTACTTTCAGAAAATACAGACATTTTCATTCTCCTCCAATACAATTCTCTTGCTTCTGAGCTTTCTTGGAATCCGTTATTCCATTTTGCACGGCCGGTTCATCATGTGAGGAAACTTTCTGACACATTCACAATTACATTTTCTTTTTCCTCCATTAATGAGCTGGAGCCTGTGGGTGTGAACGGTGTGCGCCAGCGCTGAGTTAACTCCCAAAAAGATGAGAGCATTTTAGTGCACGCAAAGAATGAGAAGCTGAACGACACGGCGCGGGCTTGGCAGATCTACACCGTTTCACTGCAGAGGTTTTTAAAGCCTCTAACATGATTTCCCTCATCCTATTAAACACATAGCTATGGGTAGCGAGACTGTTAAGTGTTGGAGGGAGGGTGACAGAGTGTGAACGATAGAATGGGAAAATGAGAGGGAGAGATTAAGTGGATGTTGAATGTAGGCAACAAATTCCTCATTCCGCTCTAATTTCTGTCTTCAGTCTGGCCTCTCTCGACTTCTCTCTATCATCTCTTGTAAATTGGACTGGATGACCTTTTATTGTTTGGCCAAATCAAAATCCTCACGCAGACAGACACACACATCTAAGAGCAAACCGTTCTCCCTCGCAGGAAATGAGGTTCAAGCGCCGTACACACAGAGAGTGACTGGGCGAGGGTGATGTGGTGACTATGAACCATTGAATGTCAATGAGAAAAAGAATCTACAAGTTAAATTGACCAAATAGCCTTCCATTTGATCATCCCTGAAGGGGTTAATGTGTTTAACCTCGACCGTTGCAGAGAGAAGAATCAGTTAAGACACAGTGTGGATAATGACAGTTTTTCAGAGATTGCCTTTATACACCGCCAAAAAAAATGGACGGATTTTTTTTACAGTTTTTTTTCCACTCAGAAATTCCGAGTGAATGTGATATAGAAAGCTCTTAAGTAAAATTTACCAGTTTGTCAGTCTGTATCTGATTGCCCCACGTGGCCTTGGCCTAATTGTTTTTCAACCACCTTTGGTGGTGTCTGCCATCTTGATTCTCGGACCTCTAATTTGGTAGAGATGTTCTGGTGCGCTGTTCCTGCTACCTGATTAAATGACTCCATACTATATATGCCTTGCCAGCCAGCATTTTACACAATCTGCTGCAAATGCTGCACCATTTCTGAGGCTTCTTTGCACAGCCTACACCCGGGATCCTGTCGGATGTGGCAGACCCGTGATTTTGTGTTACGGGCCTGTTCTTGTGCTGCCATCATTATCGCCTTCGTGCTGTCTTTCAGTCCAACCTTTTCCAGCCGCAGATATATCTCGATGTCATCCACTTCTTTAATTTGATGCCGGGAGATGCCATGCATGGGCTTTGTCTTTCCATGACAGCCCATCTGGCTCCTTCTCCTTACTGGGCTAATTTCAGCCACTCCCTTGCACCCAATTCTAACATAGACCTTCAACTTTGGCAGCCATTTGTTGAGTCAAGACAACACATACCCATTTCATATGATTACATTAGGGAATTATAACAGACTACAGTCAAACCTCGGTTTTCGTCCATAATTCGTTCCAGAAGGCTGGAAGGAGAGAGGAGTCAAATGATGCATTCAAGTGCGCTCAGTTTGTTCGAGAACCGAAATTTGTTCGTCATCCGAGGCATAAAAAACTCGAAATTTTTGGTCGAAAACCAAATTGGTTGAGAACCGAGATGTTCGAAAACCGAGGTTTAACTGTACTACTGCAAACTGCAACCTGTCGTGGCTGGAAAGAAATAAACAACAATGAACATATTGTTTACGTTGAACATTTCAACGAGAATCATACTCTTCGTAAACGCAGTTATTTGTTACATCTTGTGTTTTAGCTGTCTTCGATGAGAACTGTAATTGTTTTGACCAGTGAATGCATCATTCGTTTTTTTCCATCTGTTATAGCCTGCCTGAGTGTGGTCGTCGAACAATCAAACCCGTTAATCTCTCAATCTTACTGTTTCCCTAGCAACAGAAAACAGTGCAGCAACCCTTGAGGAAGATACTGACTCCCCATTGCTCCTGACGTGTGTGTCATCATGGTGACTCTTGCCACATTGTGTCGATGTGGGATTATGATGTACTTTTGGCCATTCTTGAATAAGCAGCGCATAAGACAAGTGGCACAACACCAACCTAGACTCACAATGATGTGAAATGTCTCCTGATTTTCCGCGGTGATCATTTCTAAATGACTTGAGCATTCTTCGGTGATAGGGTTGTCTGATAATGTCTCTGCCGCAGTGCCTTTAATTGATTTAACTCTTACTCATGCAGACAGTTGCAAATCAGTCATTTCGTTGATCGACCCTCAAAAGCCTGCAGATCGCTCTAGTTCGCAACCGTCACCACTCAAATGTAAAATCGTTTTCCAGAATAGTTTATATAGAAGCAGACCCAGTAGTCGAATGATGTCCAGTTACACTGCGCTGGGTTACCCCCCCCCCCCCCCTGCCAAAAAAAACAAGAAACTCTGGTCTATGGTCTTGCAGGTAGGTTATTTTCATTGATATGATATATGTATACGTTTTCTAACTATGCCATGATTATACATTGTCTATGATGATAGGACCAATAGAATAAAATATTTTCTTAACGAATGGGTGTCTGCTTTACAGAAAGCTAAAACCTGTCAAGTGTATTATAAGATGTATTTTGCAGGAAGAATCTAAACTACTGGAGTGAGCTGGCTGGTCTGCAGAAATGATGAGTTCATGATGCAACTTCTGTTTTTTTTTCAGCCAGTCAATTTTAGGTTAGAGTACTGATTATACTTTGCTTGAAATATTATTCAATAAGTTAAAGGGAGCCAAGGCCAACAATTTCATTCTGTTAGGATCTTTGAAAAGAATGCTGTTTTTCAGGTCATTTTTCCACGATCAACACTTGTTTGCTCAATTGTGCAGTAGCAATTGTGTGCAGCAGAGTGAGCTGTTTCTCTGCAACTGGAGGAAGCGATTTGTCGCCTCCCGAGTACATGTTTGAACTGGATCTTGAGGCTCATCTTAAGTCTCTTGTGTGCGGCAGTGTTGCATAAATTAGCTTCTTCCACTTGCATCCGTGTCCTCTCAGCGCTGTTAATGTCTAGTTTAAATGCATTTACAGGGTTAATGAAACATTACATGCGTTTTTTTGACTGTGTGGTTTTTGCTTACTAGTGATTGAAGACCTTGTCACAAGGGCCTTGTGCCCATGGTTACCACATCTATCTCCCATCAAATCTATGCGGGAGCTTAGCATTCGGGGCTGTGCTTTGCGGATTCATACATCCTAGGCAATCTTGCGGCTCCTTTTAAATTACTCTGAATGGTGAATGTTTTTAAAAGGTTGTTTGACGATGCACCATTTAGACAAAGGTTCAGGGTCACCAGGTACACACGAAGCGAATAACAGACATTTTGAATCAGTCCACCGCAAGGTTGCGATAAACGCATTCAACTCTCCTTGGAATACTTTCTCCGGGATTTTAGAGACTGTTGTTGTGATGAGAATACGTGAAGGGCTGAAATGATTGACTTTCTGAAAAATTAATCTCACCGCTGTTTGTAAGAATGGTGTATGTCCTATTCAATCCCCTCGAGTGAGGTCATGCATAACTTTAACAATCAGTGTAAAAAGAATGACCAATATGGTTGACTGAGCAGAAGCTTTATAGTAGCCTATAAGACGAGGCAATGTCATATATGCAATGAGAACGGATTTCATCTTTTTAACAGAAATTCTCGAAGAAAAAAACCACAGCCTGATTGTTATTTACTGCTGGAACTCAGTAATGCATCTTTAGAAAAAAAAAAAATCTTTTAAGATATATGAGCCTATGCTACCATAACTACAGCCGTACAAACTACCTGTTGGGAAACAAATGGTGAAAATTCACACCACATTTTACAAGACAAATGAACATATTGTCTTCCAACACAGCTATGTTGTCCCTCGCCCAATTCATCTCGTGGCGTTCCCAGGCTAAATGAGTCACATCAGACCTCTTTTGTGGGATACAGCTTATTGTGTCTTACGGACACTTCCGAAACGATAACGCAAACACCCTGGAATTGTAGCTTTATTTTGCTTTAGCTTTTATCCTCCATCTTCATTTTTTAATGCCCGCAGAGTTACAGTATCCCTTCATAATTGTTCATGAAGCCATCCTTTTGCACATGAGCCCTGGTGCTCCTCTCACGAGTCCTTCATGCGTACCATATCCACACCTGGTCAGAATGATGAGAATACTAGACCAAAATTGACATTCTCTCAATCAAACTGACAAACAAAACTGGTCGGGGATCAGGCAGTGACAGAGATAAGAAATAATGCAATTTCATCAGTGACCCGTCAGACCTTCATGGACTGTAAGAGCTACAAATCATATCAAGACCATGCAACCACTGCAGTCAAGACTGCAGATTTCCCAGAATATAGTCCTTGCATTCTTACGGACTTTGAGGTTCTCGAAAAGGGCTAGTCCATTTTTTATGAACATTTTTAGCATACTGTCATGATTCAATTCGAAACCAATTCACTTTAACAAAGAGTCGAAAAGTAGAATTTTCCATGGTTGCAATTGAATTCAAGAACAATATTTGACTCATCTACTATATTCCAGTCAAATCCAATTTCAGGATTATTAATTGATCAATTGATTTGCAATCCTATCTTAGATTCACGCAGGATAAAAAAAAATATATATATATATATATATACACCATAATTATGAATAAGATTTATTCAAGTTTATCACGGACAAAGTCAGAAAGTGTAAAATATGTAACCAAATTGTAGCATCCACCAATTGAATTGAATATTCCTTATAAGAGAACAAGTATTGTATTTGACAGTTAAGTGCAATTATATTTAACATTGATTTAGGTGCTGGCAACTTCTATGACTAGTTTTTTTTTCTTTTTATGCACCATCTGGCGTAGGAACATATTTCATCTTCAAAGATTTTTTTGTGTAGCCCACATTTTTTATTGGAACCGAAATCTACCCTCCTCCCTTATTTCCAGACTATATTTTATACACGCTTCCCAAACTATGATTGCAACAACAGGCATTGTTTTGTTGAAGTGCAAGGAAAAAGGGAAGCGTAATCATGCTGTTGTTTTGAAGGGTAAATGACGCTTGAAAAGCAATCGTTCATCCAGTTTTCTCTTCACATCTGCAGGCCTCACTTTATTTTGTTTTTATTTTTGAGGGCAGGAGTCTGATCCAGGGAAAGTAACAGTTATGATTCATTTACAATCAAACATGCTCGAAAATATATCCATAGGGTAGATGGTTATTTTTGATTGTTTGATTTCTATTTGCGGGCGGCCCGGTAGTCCAGTGGTTAGCACGTCGGCTTCACAGTGCAGAGGTACCAGGTTCGATCCCAGCTCCGGCCTCCCTGTGTGGAGTTTGCATGTTCTCCCCGGGCTTGCGTGGGTTTTCTCCAGGTGCTCCGGTTTCCTCCCACATTCCAAAAACATGCATGGCAGGCTCGTTGGGCACTCTAAATTGTCCCTAGGTGTGAGTGTGGGCGTGGATGGTTGTTCGTCTCTGTGTGCCCTGCGATTGGCTGGCAACCAATTCAGGGTGTCCCCCGCCTACTGCCCGAAGACTGCTGGGATAGGCTCCAGCACCCCCCGCGACCCTAGTGAGGATCAAGCGGTTCGGAAAATGGATGGATGGATTTCTATTTGCTCACTAGCAAAAAAAAAAACATCTGCAAGTCACACACAATGTTAAAGTTCTAAAATCGTGTGCACTTTATTGACTGGATTGAACGATAAAGGATAACAAATAAATAATGAACCAACAACTTTTTGCTCCTTAGAGAAATATGAACCAATTTTTGTTGAGGAAAAGAAAAAAAACATCTTGGACCTCTGTGAAAAGGTAATTGGACCACTTGTTAAATCAGAGATTAATCGCGGCCAGTCAGTTTTTTGGGAAAGCTAATTTAAACAAAATGAAGTCAGCCAAAAGATCTCAAAACTTTGCCGCAATATGCCAGGATGCAAAGAAATTCAAACACAGATGAGAAATAAAGTGATTCATGTTTTTCACTTTGGAAAGGGTCACACAGTACTTCTTTAAACTTTAGAACTCCAGCAAAGAAAAATTTGAAAAAAAACATGGAATAGTAGTGAATAGGCGGCCTACAACAATCACAGCAATAGCACAGCGACAACTCATCCCGCAGATCACAAAGGAACCCAGGACAACATCTAAAGAACTTCAGGCGTCCCTCATTTCAGTTCAGGTCAGTGTTCAGGACTCAATAATACGGTAGAGTCTGGGCAAAAATCACATCCATGGCAGAGTTCCAAATAAAAAACTAATGCTGAATAAAAAGAACATAAATAGTGTTTGAAAATGTAAAAAAACATTGAGTGAACGCAAAATTCCAAGGCAACAAACTTAAATAACATTTTCAGTTGGACAATTCAATAATGATTTTAAGTTTTACTATGGTGAAAATAGGCCTTACCACATTTCACAACAAACAAATAAGAATTTGCAGAACTAAATGTCGTTTGTATTGTCTCCCATCTTAAAATATGAGTAAAAAAAAAACTCAGAAAATTGTTTTGGATCAAACAACTTGCTTGCTTTGTTCTGCTAATATTGTTTCCATAAATGTGAATAATTCACATTTTAAATTTGTTCCAACTTAAATTATTGTTTTAGTCACCCCCCTCAAAAAAAGTGAAGGTTCGATGTACTTGGTCAAAAAAATAAATAAATAAATAAACAAAACAAAAAAAACACCTGAATCATTCCCAATACTTTTGGGAGAGTATTCTATGGGCAGAGCAAAGTTGAACTTTTTGGAAGATGTGTGTCTTTTTACATCTGTAGTAAATGTAACACAGCATTGAAAGAAAAAGAACATCATACCAACAGTCCAACACGGTGGTGGGAGTGCGATAGTTTGGGGCTGCTTTGTTACTTCAGGACCTGTATGATTTTCTGTAATTGATGGAAACACAGATTCTGCCCTTTACCAGATAATTCTAAGGGAGGAAGTTTGACCAGCAGTTCATGATTTCAATCTGCAGCGCACTTGCTTTCCTGCAACTGAGCAACCACTAAGTAATCTTCTGAATAGCTGCAAAAAAAGGATGGTTTTCTTTTGAGTGACCTGGTCATAGCCTGGACTTGACTCTGATTGAAACACTGTAGCATGACCTCAAAAAGGCTATTTGTGCTCGAAAACCTGCATTACTGCCGAATCAAAACAATTTAGTTCTGTAACGATCTTAACCCCCGTTACATAGCCTGGGATGATGATGACTTTGGTTTTTCACATCATGACGTCAGCAGAGTGTCACCGAGTTCTGCGTCGGACCTCCTCGTCATGACAACGAGCTTGAAATATTGAAGCAGCGTCCTATGAGAGCGAGCGGGGAAAGAAGCGTTGATGGAGAGCCTTTTTCTGCAGCGTGTAATCACCGCATCCTTACATGCGCATTAATGCTCACAATATAAAGCCATGAACAGCCAAAGCGTTGTCAGTGAACCCGTATTTTAGAGAATCTGGTACCTAGAGAGAGAGAGAGGGAGAGAGAGGAGGAGAGAGAGTGAGCGAGGGAGCGAGCGAGAGCGAAGAGACCCCACGCAAGCGCGTAAAAGAGGAGGTTGGAACGATTTTGTGGCGTGTCTATTTCACATATAAAACCAGGCTGATGTGAGTTTTGTTTTTTTTTTTAGTTATTTTTTTTTAAGGGAGCCTGTCGGTCCGGTGCATGGAAAAGCTATTCTGGATAATGAGGACGCGCAGAACCCCCCCGTTGACTGCAAACAACGCGCAATTTTGACGCCATTGCATCGCGCTTCGATTTGTTTATTCCCCCCCCCCCCCCCCCGCTGCGAATCATTTTCGCGTTAACATTTCAACATAAAAAAAAGTGCTCTCTTCAAACATATCAGCGTGTCTTTTGAACGGAATGAGAGGAGGCGGAGGAGGAGGAGGAGGAGGAGGAAGAGGAGGAATAAGGGGCTGCTGTGCTTTTTTTGGGGGGGGGTGGAAACGCCGGACCGAACCCGGGAAGGTGTGCTGATGTGCCAATGCTTGTGCGTCTCCTGAGAAATATTCACGTCCGCGCAAGAAAATGGCCTAGTTACAAACACCGGAGAGGATATTAAAGGGACTTTAACTCGGTTAGGAGCGCCGTCATCTTTGGAAATGCGTTGCTGTTTTCTGAAGGTAAGACATATGTTGAGCACCATCCAACCCCCCCCTCCTTCCACCACCACCGCGGTGTGAGACGTTTGCGGACTATCTTGAATGTTCATGTGTGCGCAATCCGCACCGCTCTGTTGGTGACTTAGCACATTGCGCACGAATAGTCCATCTTGACGCACTGTCACCATTGTGGGGCAATGGGAATTGGAGTGCGAATCACTTTGTTGTCACATAGCACCGACCGAGTCGTGTCTTTTCCCGTGGGAAGCTCAGCTCGGCCTTGCCTGTTGATAAAGTGTCACATCTTCACAGCAGCCGCTACTTCATACATTTAGTACCCAGTTGTCACCACAATTAAATGGTGATGCCTATTCCCCCCCCCCCCCAGCATTTACCATTCCATTTTATCATCAGGCCTTCATCCCGCGAAGCGATCAGTTGTTTAATAACAAGACATGAATCAATCGGCTCAATAAAATTCTGTCAGATCTCACTTGGTGATGGTGTCTTCTCTGGTGGAAAACATCATAAACTCTGAGACTGACACTGTGGAAACACCGTAACACAGACATACAAAGCCAGTGTCGTACAAGATCCAGACAGGGAATTAAATGCACAGTCGCTGATGATCCAGGGAGGGCTCCATTAATATTCAGTGGTGGTTGGCCAGGGCTTGGTTAATGGTAGACAACAAGACCTCTGTTCTGACAGGTCATTGATGAAAATGGTACACATCAAATTTCAGAGGATGAAGTTAGGGTTTCTTCTCCTCGGTCAAAGATGGACTCCTTCCATGCAAAAGGTTGCAATCTTAAAACACAATTTTTTCCACTTCTTTTCTGCGTCCGGAATCAGCATCTTAATGACGAAAAATTACATATGCGGTGCGACCGAAAAAATGAAACGCAAACCAAAATAGTATTTCTGTTTTGGAAACCAGCCCCCCCACCCACCCCCACCCCCTTAAGTTCTCAAACCAACACAGCTAATATTGTGGTGAGTTGCTGAAATGTTTCCTTTCCCTGAAATGAATAGAACACGGAGACAATAGAAATAGACATTTATTTGGGTGATGGGTGGGAAGTGTCTGTAAAAGACTTGTTTGTGATATGCCCTCCCACATCACAAATTCAGAGTTTCCTGTATTATTGATTGACCAACTGTGATTATTTCCACAGATGAGAGAGCAACCTTGTCAGATGTCAGTGTTTATTCCGTCCTCGCAGCGATGTACAGTGTAGTTAAACATACAAAAACAAACCACTTCAAACAACATGACACCTACATGAAAATTTCATCAGCATGCTCGCTCTGTGCTGACTACTTTGTCCCGCACTTCGATTGATTTGTAGAAGGCCATGAATTTTAAAAACAAGGCACAGATCATAGATTTGGTCGTAGATGAAATGGGCCCTTTATCTGCTCTCTGATGCTGCATTACTGTGTGGTTTAATGGAAATTTTCAATTTTAGGACCAATGAGCCTTGTTATGAGACAAAAATGTACCGGTATTAAAAAATATACTGTCTTAGCTGCTTGCCCTGCTGGCTGTTATGTACGGAATGTCCATAAACCACCCGCATTAAGAACTCGTCCATTCATTTATCTGTTTGCTTAAATGGCTGAAGTATGAGAGGAAAAATGAAATGCTAATTCTGGAGCATGGATTCTAAAAAGGATATGTCATAACCTGCTAAGTGTTCCAAAATTATGGCAATCTATGGAGTTGCTGCATTCGGAAGTGGGAAATTCCAATCGGCACAAACAGTATGGCCTCAAAATGCACGCCTAACTACCACAGTAAGCTTGTACTTGTTTTTTTTGGGGGTTGGGGTGGGGTGGGAGGAATAATATTTTTCAGAAGCTTTCTGTAGCAATGTATTTTTACCAAGAAACTCCATGCAGCATATTAGAGTGAGGCTTGGAGCCCGCATACAGCCTTTCAAAACCTTTTTAGAAAGCCAGTGCACTTTGTTCATGTTTTAGAACATGAAAAAATATTGGAAAAAAGGTTAAAAAAAAATCTGCAAATGTGCTGAACTGTGAATATACAGTGTTCAACTTTTTAAGTTGCAATATCACTATTCACCACTAGATGGCAGACGTGCCTTAGTTGCGCTTACACTGTGTCTAATATATTATAACTTGCGTAGTTCCAATACTTTTTTTGCGGCTTTGGAGTGGTGTGAGTAACAAACGCAGTACCTCAATAATACAGTTTTGGGTGAGTTGAATATTGTCAAAATATGTACAGCAAAATGAGTATTTACACTTAATGCTGGTTTCTTGTGGAGCAGTTTTGCGCCGTCCTTGAACGGGAAAAAAAATACAGTGTGATTATTCTGTTGTTGGCTTCAAACCTTTTGCAGTTGTCTTAGGAGAGTGGATATTTCATATGTGCATTGAAAATTGTATTATTTCATGCATGCACATATTTATATACATCTTGTTTAGCAAGTGTTTGGTCCTGTGTGGCCCTCACAGGAGCCCTGATGAACAACTGTGGCTGGCTCCCCGATATGTTGCATACTATGACTGTTTTTTTTTGTTTTTTTTGAGTCCACAAAAAGATAGTGGCAGTCAAAATAAGATGCGCATTGCTACAGAAATTGGACGTGTGCGATCATAAGCATGGATATATTGAAAGGCGGGCGGCCCGGTAGTCCAGTGGTTAGCACGTCGGCTTCACAGTGCAGAGGTACCGGGTTCGATCCCAGCTCCGGCCTCCCTGTGTGGAGTTTGCATGTTCTCCCCGGGCTTGCGTGGGTTTTCTCCGGGTGCTCCGGTTTCCTCCCACATTCCAAAAACATGCATGGCAGGCTCGTTGGGCACTCTAAATTGTCCCTAGGTATGAGTGTGAGCGTGGATGGTTGTTCGTCTCTGTGTGCCCTGCGATTGGCTGGCAACCAATTCAGGGTGTCCCCCGCCTGCTGCCCGAAGACAGCTGGGATAGGCTCCAGCACCCCCCGCGACCCTAGTGAGGATGAAGCGGTTCGGAAAATGGATGGATGGATATTGAAAGGCGAAATTGAATGGACCAGCAAGGCACGGGCTGCTTGTACTTTTTTTTAACCACAAACTGCAATTTTATTCACGGGTAACTGTCAAATGATAAATATGGTCAAGTTATGTTCTAAAACACAATAAATGTGGACCGTATATACTTGACAGTGTCTCGCCAACGTTCTTACAACTCTCGCAAACACGGAAGTGGATTTCTCATGTGTGCTGTCTTGCTGCAACTGTGTGCCTCCTCTCCCTTGATCTCTCTCGCTCTCACCCCCGCAAGAGGATTGCCATTGGCTGGGATTATCTGTCAATCGACGCCAAATTTGAAAAGAGGAACGTGGCTGGTTGGGCTGCGCTTTACACGCAACGCAAGTGTGGCAAGGTCACATGACTGATTTCGTCCTAATTTCGATGTTCATATTTTGAATGTTCATATCACCTTTTTGATACGATAATGATACATCGCCCAGCCCTGCTAGCTCATTTTTGTTCTTGGGTTAGTTTGACAGACAATAATATAGAGATCCAGGTGTTAGCAGTGACAACTATTAAGGTTCTATTCCATTGAGGGCAAAAAGTGTTACGTTCCCCCTAATTCTCTCATAAGACGACACACTAATGCTTGCTTATTTTGTGAATGTCTTGTCTAATATTCTAATACCGCAACTGAGCGATGGCATGTTTTCTATGTGTGTGAGAGCAATCCCGTTTTCACATGCGCTTCTGTATCCGCCTCCTCCCCTCCCATCATCTCAGAAGTAAATGTCACATCACTATGAGCTGTGGGCCAGTCATTCAATGGCATGACAGATACTGTCTGTCAAGAATTGAGAAAGTCTACCAGTGTCCTCGCACGACCACTCGTTGGGCTGTCAAGAACATTCTTGAAAATATGAGATTCGTCTCGGGGCCACCAATTAGAAATGAATGCAAAATCACATCCTTACACTTTCCATTTCTTAGACTGACTCAGAGTAGTTGCTGCTAATGCATCGTTTCCTCATAGAAACGGTCTTTGACAGCTACTGTATCCTACATGATCTTTTTCAAAGCAAACTAGATGCTGAATTAATGGTGCAGAATCTGTCATAGGGATTTGGAAACTTGCATTTCTTTGTGAAGATGTTCAGACAAAGAAAATAGAAGAGGTTAGATTGACCCAGCTCTCAATCAAGTCACGATCAAGGAGGAGAAAAGTAGGAGAGCTTGACCTAACCAATTATCTGTGAGCGGAGGGAATGCGAACAAACACCAGTGCGAACATCATGGCAAACATGTTGTGTAACCTGTTTTGAATAATATCACATAACAAGCGGCCATGAGAGGAGCCAGAATAAGTGATGTCTGGAAAGAGTATCTCACAGAGCGCCCTAAAAATTGAATAAAAATCAAGCTTTGGCCTCAAGTCATCAGAAACTATTTATTCAGCAACTGTGTCTTGTTTTTTTTTTTTTTTTTAATTCAGTCATAGCTTCAGAAACCTGATTTATATCAGTAATATGCTGCAGGTGATGGTAACGCACCACTAATGCAATAATTAGGTACGGAGGTGGGCATTCCGTCACTGACGGATGCCCGTTTTGCTGAGGAATGTTCGACAAACGAAAACAAAAATGACAGACAAAAGTGGATTTTCACCCGTCAGTGTAATCGTTACAATTAGCGACAGACCTCTCAGTCCGTCACCGACGGGCGGCCCGTTTTGCTGACGACTGACGGAAACACGACCCGTATATCTGGCGTGTGTTTGTCCGCGGGGCTGAATACAGCGGCTTTGCTAAAGTGGACCGCATATGGACACGCTTTGCACTTCTTTTACAGTAGGTGGCGGTATGCACCAAAGAGATTTAGAGAGCATCTAATAGAATCATGTGTTAAGTATAGTCAGTCAAGACAACAACTAAGCTAAGATGTCAGAACGCAGCTTTGACAACAAGATATTTTTACACAGAAGTTATTGTGAGTTAAGTTTTACATTTCTGTTTTTATTTTTGGAAAGAGAATTGATCAAATTCTTTTTCTGGGTCACATCAGAGGCTGAGTTCAGAGAGCACAATCATGAGTGCATATGCCGGTCATGCCCATGAGGCAAAACTATTCAAACAGACACTAATGCTAACACTACTCTGCATTAAACATACAGTCAAACCTCGGTTTTCGTCCATAATCCGTTCCAGAAAGCTGTTCCAGAAAGCTGTTCGAAAACCGAAATTGTTCGAAAACCGAAACCACGCTCTTTTTAAAATAAAACTGTTCACTGAACACGTCTGCTCACAATGGAAAGCAACACGAGGAAGCGTCACTTCCTCGTCTACCCGAGGAAGCGTCACTTCCTCGTGTAAGGAAGGCGAGAGGAGTCAAATGGTGCATTCAAGTGCGCTCAGTTTGTTTGAGAACCGAAATTTGTTGGTCATCCGAGGCATAAAAAACTCAACATTTTTGGTAGAAAACCGAATTGGTTGCGAACCGAGACGTTTGAAAACCGAGGTTTGACTGTAAATTGAATAGCGGAGAGGACAAAAGACACAGTGCCCTCTGCTGGATCTGGTAGGCAACTGCAAAAAGAATGGAGTCTGGTAGCGTGTTTGGTGTGTCACTCATAATTCACCATTTACAGTAGTTGGGCACAAATCATATTGGATCTCTTCACTGAAGTCTGGACATAGGCAAAACTGTATGACCTCCATAAAGTATTTATAAACAGTAGGAATCAACTACGCTATAATACAATTTTATTGTAATTATTTTTATGGATTTTAGAAGACAGAAAATAAGAACGCGCATTTTCTTATTTACGGAAATTGTTTGAACAATGAGACTGCAAATTAACGAGACTAAAGTTTGCCTGAATTGGTTCAAGTCATGATTAGTCACAATCAATTCCACATTCTCATTTCTCTGTGATAAATTAATCAAGCGATTATAATGCTCACGCCCAATACACATACTGTTATTAGTTTTGGCAAGTTGTGATTTTTTCAAATTGGTATTCAGGGAGTGTGAATCATTCTGAATTGGTTCAAATAGACATCTAATCATATTCTGTACAACATTTGACTGAATTTATTGCGGTATGTGGTATAATAATTGGCAATTTAGCCTACCTTCATTTCGTGTTCTTATGAATGCCGTCTCCCCAGTTGTGCAAACGTGGTAAGATGAGTATCTGAGAAATATAACGCTGGATCGCATTTATGCCCAGCGACCTGAAAGTGGTCGAACCACATCATCATTGAAGCGAAACACATGGTCCCATATCTTGTTAAAAATAAAGAAACATTCCTCACGCAGACAACGAAGCACTTTTGCCATATTACCTCTGATCTGCTTAGCAAAATCAATTTCTTCTAATTAGGGGGTGAAATGTGTTATAGATGATTATATTAGAGAGGCAGCGTGGGATTTGCTGAGTGTAATTCAGAGGGCTTGAATGATTGGTACGTCCACTACAGTATAATACACAAGACCGAATCAGGTGCACGATAGCAAAGGCAACTCAAAGTCCAGAAAACAATGAAAAAAGAAATAGAATAAAAATACAAGCACCAACAGCCTTGTGACCTACA